>JALAZF010000269.1:4812352-6079778 GCA_022829125.1 Lathyrus tuberosus | reverse complement strand
ATTCGACTGCTACAAGTACATGAGGAGGTGTCACAAATGTCAGATATACTCCGACAAAATTCATGTACCGCCATCACACCTCAAAGTTCTCTCTTCCCCATGGCCATTCTCGATATGGGGAATCGACATGATTGGCATGATTGAGCCCAAGGCTTCAAACGGACATAGGTTCATCCTAGTAGCCATTGACTATTTCACCAAGTGGGTCGAAGCAGCGTCATTCGCCAATGTAACCCAACAAGTGGTGGTCCGATTTATCAAAAACAATATCATCTGCCGTTATGGTGTTCCAAGCGAGATCATTACTGATAATGGATCTAACTTGAACAACAATATGATGAAAGAGTTGTGTGCAAAGTTCAAGATTGAACAACATAACTCATCTCCCTACCGACCCAAGATGAACGGAGCGGTATAAGCGGCCAATAAGAACATCAAGAAGTTCGTTCAAAAGATGGTTGTAACCTACAAAGATTGGCACGAGATGCTACCCTTTTCCCTTCATGGTTATCGCACATCTGTCCGCACTTCAATAGGGGCTACCCCTTTCTCTCTAGTATATGGCATAGAAGCAGTGCTCCCCATAGAAGTAGAGATCCCGTCGATCTGAGTATTGATGGAAGCTAAGCTCACCAAAGCTGAATGGTGTCAAAGCCGACACGACGAACTGAATCTGATCGAAGAAAAGAGAATCACGGCACTATGCCATGGTCAGCTATATCAACAGAGAATGAAGAAGGCGTTCGATAAGAAGGCCCGACCTCGCGTCTTCGGGAAAGGAGACCTAGTGCTCAAGAAGATACAATCATTTCTCACTGATTCTCGGGGTAAATGGACCTCAAATTAGGATGGCCCCTATGTGGTCACGAAAGCTTTCTCAGGCGGCGCCTTGAGACTTGCAACCATGGACGGAGAGGAATTTGCCTACCCCACGAATGTTGATGTAGTCAAGAAATACTTCGCCTAAACTAAAAAAAAAAAAAACGTCTCGGTGGATTGAAAACCCGAAAGGGCGGTCCAGGAAAAAGTTAGAGACTAAATAAAAAAATCATCCCGATGGATTAGGAACATCATAGTACAATCCAGGCAAAAATTAGGGATAATGGCAAGTAACTAAGTTCAACAGAGGCGAATCCCTCAGCAGCAGCAGTTACATCATCTGTCAGAAAAATCCAGTCAAGATCATCTTCGACAGAAGCTCAGGATGCCCAGAATTCAAAGTTGGTAGAAGGATAGTGGTCGTTATGTTTCAACGTAGCCCTTTTCCCTGTAAATTACCATTTTCTAACTTTGTACATACTCAATGGAATCACGCTTTTGGCTGATCTCCATCTTATCAATAAAATTTGAGCCCTTGTGCTTTTGTTTGTAATTCTTATTTGTTTTAGCTTTACAGAACAACATTTTAACATGCTGAACGATTCTTGAAATAAAACAAAAATGAATTTACTTGTTAAAATTTTTTCTGCTTTTAAAATAAAGTCGGCAATTTCTTTGGACTGTTGAACATCAGAAGAATCTCTGTCGCTTCTCCAGAAGTAAGCGAACTTCAAAGTGCAGAATCAAAGTACTCCTTCTACGCCTGTGCGCCTGAATGAAGGATCAATAGTGTCAGATGCAACTATTCCATCTGACATCTTCGGCAGAGTTCTTACCTCCTAAGCTCGACCAACGGTATCTCCCAACAGGGACTATCTTTCCTAAGCAAGGTGGAATTGCTATCTTGAACCAGCGATATTTCTACACGCCCCGCGATGGCCGAGTATCCAGTCATGTTCATCTTTTAGTTTGTATGTCGCGTCAGTTTTGTCAGCATATACATACATACATACATCATGCATTATTGATTTGCATTCACATTTTATATTGCATCACTATCACTCCAGTCGGTCTTGTCCCGTAGTGGTAGCAGTCCTCTCAATCGAGTTATCAGTTCTTGTCTCGTCAAGAAGCGCGGCGCCCGAACGATCTCGCTCCTCCAGTTTACTTCTGGATTGAAATTGGCCCTTGACCACTTTGATAACTTGAACCTCTGAAAAACCAGAGGAACCTTCAGTCAGCATCACTCTTTGCCATTGAAGATGATATCCTTGCTTTCCCGGATTAAGGAAAATCCACAGAGAAAGCCTCGTAATCAGAGATTCGGCAGTATGCAAGTTTCGCTCCGAAAAGATCGCCGATGAAAAGGTCATCGGCACCTCAAAATTGGACCCCATCATATGACATTCCTCCGGGAAGATCCCGAGAAAAGTATGATGTAAGATACCAAGCGACAGCAGTCTCCCAAGAGACCTGCTTTCCCCCTGTAGAAACAAATGGCGTCTCCAACAGAGAAGTTTGTGCAACTCTACAACTCAGACGACTGGGTTCCCCAGCAAGTCTGACGTCAAAAGTTTTTCCGTCAAATGGCATCTCCCCAGGAAAATTCGGCGAGAAGTTTGAGGAAAACCGCTACGAATAGCATCCCTTGTCAATAAAGTTTATTGACAAAAGAAACTAAGACCAGTTCCTTGGTAGGAAACCAGGATCGAGGGGAAGTTTAAATCGGAAACTGAGACCAGTTCCTTGGTAGGAAACCAGGATCGAGGGGAGGTTTATCCCAAAAAGAAACTGAGACTAGTTCCTTGGCTGAAGACCAGGATCAAGGGGAAGTTTTACCTTTTCTAAGCATCATCGCTTAGCAAAAGAAGATGAATGCATAAGCTACCATTCATAACCACCATCAAAATTTCAGGTATTCCGATATTTAATCCTCTTGCACCCCGAATGCCCGAATACCTTCGTCATTCACACCTTCGGGCCCAAGAAGATTAAATAGGGGCATCTGTCATACCCCAAATTTTGACCACTAAGATTTCCCATCATTGTGCAAATCAGTATCACAATATGGGGGAACCATCATACTTCATCAGTCTCCCCAAAGATGGGTGAGCATCCACTACAATCAAAATTAGGGTTTCAAGCCCTCTCAGAGCCTTGGACAAAGGATCAATCAAGGAATGACATGATCTTCAACTTGTCTAAACCTCTCAAACATACAAAAAGGATCAAAAAGGACTCCCACTCCAAGGATTAAGCACAAAGTTGCTCCCTTCTAGGTGGATCAAGTCTCAAGATCGCCAGTATCACCAAATTAGGGTTTTGGTCGATCAGGGCCTCCAGAGGGAAATTTTCCTCTGGGCATGAGCCAAAGATCCAAAACACAACCTAATATACTCCATGGAACCTCATGGACCCAATCATCAAGTCAATTTTTCCTCAGGGGTTGCATTCATCAAAAATCAGGAATTAGGGTTTCTTGACCTAATTCACCCCTAAGTTGACTTTTGGGACAAATCATGAGCCAAGACCTCAAGAGAGGGTTTGAGGGTCTCTAATGAACTATATTGATCCATTGGGAACAATGGATTAATCCAAGAAGTTTGAGCAACAAGTCTCAATTTCATCTGCACCACAATTAGGGTTTTAAGGAAAAAGACAACTGTAACTTTGACTTTTGACCAGGACATGCTCCCAAACCCTAGGACATGCCTCAATATACCCTATGACACCCATGGAACATGTCCATCAAGTTTGATTTAGGTCAAGGACATGATTTCCTAAGGAATTGCACAGTTTGGAATTCATCTGATAAAAAGTCAACTGTGCACAAAAGTCAACTTTGACTTTTTGGGATTTTTCACCAAAATGGATTTTTAGCCCTAAAATGATGTTAATGTATGATTTGAATCATCATTTATCAAGAAAAATCAAGAAAAGTTGGATAACTTGTAAAAGGGGTAACCATAAAAACTTAGAAATTTTTCTAAGTTAAAAATAAAGTGGCTAGGGTACCAACTTTGGAGGACCATAACTCCTAAACCACAAGGCCATTTTTTCCCATACAAAGCTTGATTTGTAGATCTCATTGCCCTCTACAAAAACTTCAACTAGACCTAACTCCAATTCATTGTGGATTTTGAGCTATGAGTGAGCCAAAATGGCTGAAAATATGAAAGTACCACTTTTCCAACACTTAGAAAAAATTCTGTCCAAGACAGATTTTGTTGAAACACCAAAACTTGTGAGATCTTTTCACATAGATGCAAGCTGAATCAAGTCCAAAGTTAAACATCAATGTTGTTGCATATGTTGCCAAGAATTCAAAGAGCTTAACGGAATGAATTGATTCAACTTGAGCCAAGAGAAATCCTTGCCCAAAGTCATGCTGCTGCAAGCTGTTTTGGAAAAATCAGTTTACATGTTTTCTTGCCACACACGATTTTGAACCAAAAACTGAGGATCAGCATGCCACATGTATTCAAACCAATCACATTGCATCTGATCCAACCCACAAAGCTGAGTCAAAAAGCCAAGGAATCTTCCAACTTGAAGTTCATCCACTTTGTCACATTTTCGCCTTGAATTCAAAGGGCATTAATGTGGAATAGTGCATTTTCAACAAAGTCACTCTACTCAGTCAAGTTCTCTGATTAAGCAACAATAAAAACATCTGAAGAATGTGATTTTGGTCAAGGCATAGCCCTGCTCTTGGGAATGGCTAGTTTGCCTTGCTTGAGAAGAAATCCTCTAAGCCAATCTATGCGAATGTGATCTGATCCAGCAGCCATTCACTATTCCTCCAAAACAAAAGTTGATCACCTAAAAATAGAGGTCCCAATGGATCATTCAACTCACACCAAAGTCAGTTACAACACTGCTTTCTCTTATTCTTCCTTAAACCTCAAGTTTTTTGGTTTTTGAGTAACCACTATCGGGTTTTGAGTTGCAGCCTTAGGCAATCAATTCCAATTGCTCAAACACATCACATATGATGTATTTGAGGTGTCCAAACACTTAAACACTGACTGTAACACCTCAGGGTCAAAATCACCCTTCAACCAAGCCATTATGCCTCAATTATGCAGGTGGAGGTCTCCGGCTTAATCCAAAGAGTTTCAAAGTGTTCCAAAGCTTGTAACACACTCCATAACATCCATTGAAGCTGTAGGGATCATTAATTCACAACTGGAACAAAGTTTGTGCAGAGTTCCATTTCAGCTTGCATCAAGGTAAGCCTCAAAACTCAAACTCCATGATCCATACATATTTCCTCGCATGATATTTTTGCCAATTGCTTGCCATCATATGTTGATTGTTTTCCCTCAGAAAATTTGATCATAGGACTCATAACCATGCCTGCACGATTGTTTTTGCAAAATTAGGGTTCATACGACCACAAGGATATAATTTGTTATACACTGAAAATGAATAAAATTGGGTATTGCCATATTCTTCCTTGTGAAAAAACGCATGAGTTTGGTGTTTGAATCATGTCCAATGGTTGAGAGATGAGTGAGATATGGTGCTTCATGCACGAGCTCGGGGAAGAAGAATGCCATGGCGCCATTCTTCAGGTTTTCCAACTAAGTTTGATATATATTTTTCACTTGCCATGTTATTAATGAATTGGCATTGCGCCCCAGCGGTTCATCAGCAGGTTTTGTGTGTATTGGAAAGCGAGAGGTCTGGGGTTCGAATCCCCCTCACCCCAGACTTCTTTTTATCACTTGTTTATTTTGTTATTTTTCATATTATTATTTTTATTGATTTGAAAAATTAATAACTCACTCAATTTTAATCATTTTTGACTGATTCTTTTTGTAAAAAATCATAAAAATGTTGAAATATTTTATTCCACCAAAAAATTAGATTTAAATTATTTATTTAATATAATTAGTATTTTTGTGAATAAATTCATTTTTAATTGTTTTTAAACATTCTAAAAGTGAATATTTACTTTGAAAATCAAAACCTAATGAGTTTAAATATTCCTTGTGATTGTCTCTCATTTTTTTTCAAACCTTAAACAAAATCATAAATGGATTATTCAAATTTATTTTGTATTTTGTTTGATTTTCTTTAAATATTTACTTTTAAAGATTAAAATTAGGGTTTTTTTGATTAATTCAACTTTCACAATTGATTTTCAAATACACTTGGGCCTCTATTAAAGTGTAAGACCCAACCCCCATGTACAGAAAACTTTTTGGGCCTCATTCGTTGTATAAGTCCCTCTGTACATTTTCAAATAAACGACGTAATCGTCGCCAGTTTAAAATTAAACATTTGGGCCTCTCCTTGAGCTATAAGACCCATTCAAAACTTTTGGGCCTCTAATAGAGTGTAAGACCCAATCCCCTTTTAACCAAAACCTTTTGGGGCCTCACTTATTGTATAAGCCCCTTCGCGTTAAAAGAAAATCTCGGCGCGATCGCCATTTCAAACGGAAAATCAATTGGGCCTACCCTCGTGTTATAAGCCCCACTATTTTTCTTTAAAACCTTTTTGGGCCTCTTGAGAGAGTGTAAGACCCATCCCTTTGTACAAAAAACATTTTGGGCCACAGTCACTTGTATAAGTCCCTCTGTACAAATTCAAATAGTGCGCTCACTGATAAAACCCTGGGCCTTAAGCCCCAAATATTTCTTTTTCAAAGCACTTTCTCCTTTGATTATTAAATATACTGTTGTTTTCAATCTTTCTTTGTTGAACAACTAACCAAACAGCATGGAAGCTCTACAACCGAGTAAGTGGTTATTGCTTTCATTTACCGCTTTCATATACATATAACTGTATTGTGGGGTTGTTTCACTGTAAGTCTTCTTTCATAAACTCATATCAACTGTGTAATAATAGTATAGATATTTAGAGTTTCCCCGGCAACTACGTCTAGAACTAGGTGAGGCCGTTTCGTTTATTCATAGAAATAGACAACTAGATCCCCAATAGGATCACCAGATACAGTCTTCTCTTCGGCTGTCCTCATTAGGAATTGTCAAGAAACTCTACTCCCAGAGATGAATGTATTCTCTGTGAATGGCATCTTTGAGTTTCTTCCAAATTCTCGAACTTTCCTGACTTGATCTATTCCTTGTGAATAGCTTGCCTTGAATTTCTCGGGGTTTGGGGACCCATCGGCTTCTTAAAAGCATCGGCCTCCTCTTGGGCATCGTACAAGGACCCACAGGCTTCCTAAAATCATCCCCGCCTCCTCTTGGGCTTAGTACAAGGACCCGTCGGCTTCTTAGAAGTATTCACAGCCTCCTCTTAGGCTTCGTGTAATGATCTCTTCCTCCGGGAATGATAGCATTCTCTTGGGCTTCGTACAAGGACCTCTCGGCTTCTTAAAAGTTTCCAGCCTCCTCTTGGGCTTCGTACAAATTGTCCCGACGACCTCCTAGTGGTATAGGAACAGAACTTAATCATCTGCATAGAATAGTCCTTTCAAAGAGTCTACTACTGTTTCTCAAAGCATAGTACAAAAGATAAAACTCCAGACTTGGACAGTCTGATCTCCTTGAGTCTCAAAGACATTCTCAAGCACCCTTCAAGAATAGGAAGTAAACCCGTAGACTTGGACAGTCTCAATAACCTTCGGATTTCCCGCTTCCTCAAAAAATAGGAATAACCTGGATCCTTGAATCAAATCCTTGAGTACAGTGTTGCTCATATAAGAACTGATTTTCTCTTTCAAAATCAGTATACTGGACCTGTCACTTAACTGAAACAGTAAAATTGGCCTCTCTCTCGGGCTTTGTACGAGACACATAAGAGATTCCCTCGTTGAGTCAATCACCCCTTTCGCCTCCATCTCGGGCTTCGTACAAGATACAAAAAGGTTCTTATTGAGCCAAACAAACAACAGCCTCCATCTCGGGCTTTGTACGAGATACAAATCACTCTCTTGTTGAGTATAAAAGATTCTCCTATTGAGTCAACCCTTTTAGCCTCTCTCTCGGGCTTCGTACGAGACACATAAAAACTCCCTCTTGTTGGGCCAATAGCCTCCTCTTATGCTTTGTATAAGAAAACCACTGGTTAATTCAATCAACCTTTTAGCATCAAAGTTGTGCCTCGTTCATAGTACACAAACATCAACAACTCCTTCCATCTAATCGCTATAAGCGGCAAGCCTCTGGATCATCTACATCCATGCCACTGTCCCTCTTTTAGCATGAGAAATTCCTAAGGAAAGATGGAATTACTCTACACTGAGTTAAAGTCTTCTCCTTCAGGTTAAAACCCCCTATAAAGGAAATTATGGCATTACTAGGATCCGCATATCCCGGTTAAAGTAATCCTCCTTTATAACCAGTCACCCGACAGTTGTGACAAATAGACCCCTTTAGAGATGACAAATTCTCTCTAAAGTCAAACTTTTAGCTTCACATCTTGGGCTTTGATCAAGATACAAACCACCTTTCGCTTCACGTCTTGGGCTTTGAACAAGACACCAAAAACACCCATTTCCTCCCATAGAATAGGAGGAACTACGAACGCTCTGATTTCCCTGTTTCGGTAAACGGGAATACGTAGGCATAAGATTGAAAGAAAAATCTTAGCGAGCACACTAAACAAAAACCCAAAATCCCATACTCTCATGTATCTATCAAAAGCATCAGTCCTAACATCCTAATCCTTGTTCCCTGCCAGAAAATCCCAGAAAGAAAGAAAACAGTATTGGCGAAAATACAAATAACCAGTACAAGCGCCCCCCACATTGATAGCATTCGTAACCTAACAGACCGCTGTTTAAACTCAATATGCAAAGCAGGGTTAATTGGAGACATCTATTTCCCTTCATTCATCAGCTTTAATAGGATAAAAAATGAATCGACCTGTAGTAAACTCAACCGCAGAGAGCGACCAGCGCTTAAGAACCGCGTCCAAAATCGCTCGCTACACCATGTTACTTAATTTACAAGCATGTCAACCTTTGGATGTGGAAGCTTGCATTGGGATTGTACCGAGTTGATCCTAACTAACGGAGTTAACCGCCTTGACTCGGTGAGTCATGTGTAACTAACTCCAAACCTCCCAAAGTTAAGTCCAAACCAAAGTCCAAAGCTCTCACACTCCATACCTAAACTCTATATAAACAAAGCTTCACCATTTCACAACTCCTCCACAATCATTCACACAATTTCACACTTTCTTCACTCTCAATTCTCCCATTCTCCTCTGCATTTTTCTGCAACTTCTACATCTTCATCTCAATTCACATCCCAAAACCTCACCAAAAGCTCTTATTCTTGAAGGATAATCACTTTTCACATTGAAAGTGATTAATTCTTGAGCTTAACCTCCATCATTTGGCATTCTTTGGCTGGATTTCTGGAACTACATCTCATAATACTTAATCCAAGGGTTTCACACCATTTATTTTGGTGCAAGTTCGATTTCGGTGCATTTTCGCATATTTGATCGATTTCGACGCGTTTCGTCTACACATCAAGGATCCTCTAGTTTTCTTTGATTTTCTGCATCAAGATCTCTTTGCAACATTTACCAAGCCAAATCTCCGGCTTGTAGGTTGGTGGATCTAACTAATTTTATCGTTTTGCGCATTTTCGTATCGCTCGCAATGTAGTCGATAATTGTTGTGTGTGATTTGGTTTTGCATTTGTTTGATCCATGATCCTAATGTGTTAGTTGATTCTATCACTGTTTATTTGTTGTTTTCAAGTTCAATTTTCATGCACAATTTCAGTTCCTAGCATGTGGTGGTTGGCATAAGTGATAATGTGTTGAAAACTTCTTTTGAAAAGCTGTTTTTACTTTTATTTTTGCCTCTGTTACAGTGGTAACCGGTTAGCAGTTATGCTGTAACCGGTTACACGGTGCAATTTTCCCCAAAAACATGTATTTTCAAGTATGTAACCGGTTAGCACATATGCTGTAACCGGTTACCACTGTACAGAATGCCATTTTCTTGCATTTTCAAGTGTGCTGGCCATGCTTTCTTCATTTTAACTTCCATTGATTGTCATGCTTGATTTTATGGATGTTTTTAATGTCATTTCACTTCTGGTTGAAGCAGGTTCATGAACTTTCGATGCACATTTTTGATTAGTCATTTGTTTCATGTTCTTAGCATTGTATGAACATAGCAATTCTTGCACTATCTTTGTTCACATGATGCATGATTTTGTGTGGCATTTTGATGATCATTTGGCACTGTTTTGCACCTTCCATTTCAGATTTGCATTAATTTTATTCTTCATGGATAAACTTAATCTTGTATAATCAATAGTTCACTCCTTTTTACTTTAATGACTTTTCATCCTCTTTGGAAAGTTGTTAGCATGTTTATTCCTTGATTAATTGATCGAAACTTTGTTTAGATTAATCGATCTTCCCTTTTCCTCTCTTTAGGCCTCCTTTAGAGCTTTCTCTCTCATTCCCCGCCCCCCCCCCCCCCCCCCCCCCCCGTGGAGTTGGAGTTTCGCGTTGCGCCTTGCATCAGAGCACTATACAAATTGACGCCGTTATGCTGTCAGTTTCTCTATGCAGGAGCACTTTACAACATTGGAGCGGTTGCGTTGTCCGTTTCATTTTCCACATTATATTCTGGGTGCTAGAGAATGGATGAGGATGGAGTTTTTCCACCCTCATTCTGGCTATTTCTTTGGTAAGGGCGTCTTGTCCTCTCCTCGATAATAGTCACCTCTATCCTCCAGCTATAGTGTTTCTCATTCCCCCTATCAAGTTGATCCTTGATCACTCTTCTCTCTTTCCGATCCTTTTCGATCCTTGATCACTCCTATCTCTTTCAATCTCTCCTTTTGATCAATCACCATCCTTCTTGGTTGAGATCATTATTCTTGCGCTAGCAATCTCTCTTTGTTCCATCACTCCTCTCTTCTTGTAATCAATCATTGCTTTTTGATTCCCCTGAAGAGTTCCAATTCTCTCTCTTTGGTCCAACACAGTTTTCCTGTCACGGCCATTTTTCCCCTGGAGTTCGCAGCCTTCTCTTGGTTCTTCTCCTTTCTTGGGTTAATCACCTTCTCTTGGTTAATCACTCGTTTCTTAAGTTAATCACAGTCTGTCTGTTAATCACTGAGCACCTCTTGGGTTAATCACCTCTTTTTGGTTAATCACCCTTTTCTTCAGTTAACCACAGTCCGTCTGTTAAAATACTGAACCTTTTCGAGTTAATCGCCTCCTCTTGGTTAATCACTTGCTTTTCTCTTCGGTTGGTCACAGTCCGTCTGTAAACACCGAATCCCCTGCAGTTAGCAACCTCCTCTTGGTTCGAATACTTGCACCCTTGGGTTAGTAACCTTTCTTTTGTTCAAATACCCTTTCTTTGGTTGAGTATTGTTTGTTCAGTCAGTTTACCGAACCCCTTTGGGTCACGACCTTTGCTCGGTCCTACACCCGTCCTTTGGGTCACGACCTTTGATCGGTCCTACACCCGTGCTTCTGGTTAATTACAGTTTCCTCTATTAAAACCAATGCTTCTCTATTCCCACAGAGTTGCAGTCCCTTCTTTCCTCGGTTAACCCCTATCCATCAGTTAATATACCTAGGCCCCTTCAGAGTCAAACACCTTTTCTCGGTTCGACACTCTCTCTCTTGGTTTATCACAGTCCGTCTGTTGACACCAGCTTCTTTTCCCCACCAGGGTCTTACTCTCTTTCTTCGGTTAACCACTGCCAGCCAGTTAATATACCGAGTCTCCTTTTTCTCTTGGTTTTGACACCATCTCTTTAGTTGGATCCCCAGCGGAGTCCTTCCTATTCCCGTTGCTCTTACTTTCTTGGTTACGACACCATTTCTCTTTGCTATCCCCAGCGGAGTTTCTTTCATTATTGGTTTTGACACCATTCTTTTCCTAGTCTCTTGTGCAAACGTTCTTACTGCGGGGTCTTTCCCCGTAGAGTTTTTCTTTCACTCTTGCTCTTGGTTTCGACACCACTTCTTTCGTCTCCTTGTTTCTTTCTTGTTTTGTTTTCCGTACGGTTCCACGAACTACAGAAGCTCTGATTCTGCATTCTTTTGAATGTATGATACGTAGGCATGAGATCGCAATGATCTCGGCGAGCACACTTCCACCTTTCTTCCATCTTCCTCCTTTCTTTCCTTTTCTTCGTCCCCTGGTTCTAAGAACTACGACGCTCTGATTTCCTCATTGCACTATGAGGGTACGTAGGCACGAGGGCCACAATCCTCCGCGAGCACTTTCCTTTTTTTTTTTTCTTTTTCCCCTTTCTCTCTCTCCCCTTTCTTTTAGCTAGAAGCCTTTAGATAGATAACCCATCCAAGCCTAGAAGCAAGCGAAATGGTTCTCGTCGAGTACGATAGATGCGTTAGGTGCTAGTACATTCCTTTCGCATAACCGACCCCCCGTTCCTGTTTCTCTTCTCCTTGGATTTTATCGATATTTTCCCTGTCCTTTGGGACTAAATAAAGTTTGGTGGCGACTCTGTTGTGTCTTTGAGTGTGCGATTCACTCAGGTAGAAACCAACCATCTTCAGCTGGCGACTCTGCTGGGGATAGATTGACCTCTTGCTGGTCCATCCCTTGAGGGGTCTGGCCTAGTTTTGTTTGCTCTCTTGCTTGCTTAGGTGTTTATCTTCTGCGCTTTACTAGCTTTATCTTTTTGCTTTATCTGCTTTATGTTTATTTATTTTATTTCTTTACTGCTTTGAATATTCATCTGCTGCATATTCTGGACATCTGCTATTTTCTCTGCTGTTGTCGATTGGGTTGTTACTTGAGAGATAAGCCCATTACACAGGCTTGAGAGTACATATAGGATTAGAGTGGAAAGTAGTGTGGTTTACATGAAATCCACACCCAAACGAGGTTTTCTCGGGAGATGTTCTGATTTCCGCGTCTTGTGCATTTCGAGGTGTTAACCTAGAAAGCTGTCGACTCTGGTGACCATTCCCGAGGACTCAGTTGCGGCACTCCTCCCAAGGAGCGATAATGGCAGACCATAAATGGCAAACCCATTACGCTTCTTGATCAGAGGACCCAAAGCTGGGAACTTGCCATAGGGTGACCTTTTTTGGGGGAATCAGTGGACGACCTCTTTGTTTGGCGATAATATTGTACCCCGAGGGATGAATGTACTATTTCTTCTTAAATCGAGAATCTGAAACTGAGAATCCTGCTTTCAATATCATACCTATGAGGGGGATATTGGGTTTTTCTGCAGGAAACCAAGACTCTTCCGACCTTTGTTTTCTCATTGCTTCAAATCTCGCACCGACACAACACTACCTTTGTGGATGTTTAGATTTGATTATCCAGACTATGTTGGCTTGTTGATTCTGATGTTGCATATCATCTAATCATGTCAAATTAACTTTTGCATAAACATTTTAAAACTTTATTTTTGCATAAATTGCATTCATTCATCTGCACACATATGCACGTCCCTTCATCCGAAACTGTCGCTCATCCTTGTCCGCATTCCTTGTAGCAAGACGACGACTCGACATCGGTATTTTACTTGCTCAAACAAATCCAGAATCATGGCTGACTTTGAAGCTGAGAACGCTGCTTACAAGGAAACTCTGGCACAATTCCAAGGTCAGATGGATCAGTTTCAGACGAACTTGTCGCACCTCGAAAATTCATCGCTTCATCGAAGACACGACCCTCGCGCGAAAGGCGCGGAAAACGGTTCGACAGAGTCGCCACCGAACTTTATTTATTTCAAAAGAGGGAAAGGAAAATATCGAGAAAACCTTTAAGGAGAGGATAAGAACATGGTCGTCGCAACCACATTCTGGGTTCGGGAGTCGGTTACATGAGGGGAAGGTACGCGCACCCCCTCACGTCCGTTGTACTCAACGGGAACCTCTTGATTCGAATCGCAATACTCGTTAGCTAAGTTTATCTATTTTCTTCTCTAAAATAAATGCGGCAAGGTAAAGGATAAAAAGGAAAAGATGCTAAAGGGGGAATGGGGTGGTTTAAGGATAGGGTGCTCGGCAAGGTCATCGCGACCTCGGGCCTACGTATGCTCATTCGGACGAGAATGAGAAATCAGAGCAATCGTAGTTCGACTACGGGGTTTGACGGAAAAAGATGGTAGTGTGGAAAAGCGGTAAAAAGAAAAAGGTAGACACAAACGGGGGAAAAAGAAAAAGTGTGTACGCAGACGGGGGAAAAAGAAAAAGGTAGACACAAACGGGGGAAAAAGAAAAAGTGTGTACGCAGACGGGGGAAAAAGAAAAAGGTAGCCACAAACGGGGGAAAAAGAAAAAGTGTGTACGCTGACGGGGGAAAAAGAAAAAGGTAGCTCGCCAAGATTATCGCAATCTTG
Organism: Lathyrus tuberosus; assembly: GCA_022829125.1. Lineage (NCBI taxonomy): Eukaryota > Viridiplantae > Streptophyta > Magnoliopsida > Fabales > Fabaceae > Lathyrus > Lathyrus tuberosus. Next base: position 6,065,670 of record JALAZF010000269.1, on the reverse strand, counting down.
TGCCTACGTATCTTTACTCGGACGAGAATAAAGAATCAGAGCAGTCGTAGTTCGTGGTACGCCCACGAAAAGTGGAGTTGGTTGATTTTAAAGAGATGCGCCAATTGCTTACACACGAGTAAGAGAACTCGCACCTAAACAATCGAAGAGAGATCAAAGACTTAAACCCCCATTTTTCACCTTGAAAAATGTTTTGATAGTTGTTAATTGATTTGAGGTTTATTTGTGAAATTCCGCTTGATGTTGGATCAAGGGTTTATTGTATGCGTTCGATTGGTTGAAAAGAATTTGGTTAGTTTTAGAGAAGAGGCGTCAATTGCTTACACACGAGTAAGAGAACTCGCACCTAAACAACTGAAGAGTGACCAAAGACTTGAACCCCCATTTTTCACCTTAAAAGAGTTACAATAGTTGTTAATTGCTTTTGAACTTTGATTATGAAAATCCGCTTGACGTTGGATCAAGGGTTTATTTGTTTATGAAAAGAATTTGATTGAAAAGACTTGAGGTTGATTTGAAAACGGCTCGACGACGAATCGAGGGTTTGGTTGAAAAGGGTTTGTTTGAAAATGGCTCGACGACGAATCGATAATTAGTTTGAAAATGGGTTGTTTGAAAAATGTCTCGACGACGAATCGAGGTTTTGGTTTGAAAATGGGTTGCCTATGCTAGTCCCTAGGGGTGCTCCTAGTAAACAAACCACAATCAAAACAATATTAAGTGCGTACATAGGAATGGGGGAGGGATACATGTAAATTACAAGTGTTGACAGAAATAAATGGTCTCGTTGTAAGGTAGCCCAAGAGGAAGCCGTGTGTGTGCGAAAGTGTCCTAAACTAAACCTTGATTGCAAGCGCCGGGCAAGTAGATGATCATAATCAATAGTCCATAAACTAATTGTTTTTAGGGTTTCGATAATTATTAATTGTTTTCGATTAAATGGTGAGTAGAATGAAATGAATATGATACAATATGATAATATGTACAACAATAATATAAAATGGACAAGATAAAATAAGGATATAAAATCGGTCTCGTCTTAATCGGGATTTAATCGGTAAATTGATAATCGGATTTTTGACCTTCATTGACCCAAATGAACATAAAAGAATATACGAAATGAAAATAAATAGAAGTTAGAAATTAAATCGGAAATATGAATAAAGGCATAAAGGTCTCACCTTTATCGAGATTTAATCGAGAATTCGATAAATCGATCGATATTTGGTTTTCATCGACCTAAAATAAATGTAAACAACAATAAAAATGAAATAAAATCGAGAAAATGAATACAAAAGATAAAGGTCTCACCTTTATCGAGATTAAGTCGAGAAATCGACAAATCGTCGATATTTGGTTTTCATCGACCCAAAATAAATGTAAAAATAGTGAATAAATATTTGTGAAAAAAAAATCATAAAAATGGAGTAAAAATCGAAAATGATGCTAAAAATAATAAAGGTCTCACCTTTATCAAGATTTAAAATTAAAATGAATAAATCTTGATATTTTGGTTTTACATGACCAAAAATACTAAAAAAATAAATCTAAATAAATAAAAATGATAAATACGAAATAAATTGAAATATACGAACTAAAAATGATAAATATTACATAAATCGAAATAAAAGTGAAAAAAAACAAAAAAAAGGTAGGCCTCATATTAACCAAAGTTATAGATCTATTTTCATAAATCCAATTTATGGTGGTTGTTATGTCATTGGCCCCAAAAATAAAAATGAAGATAGAAATCAAACTAATTGCAAAAACAATAAATAAGCATTAAAAAAAGATATCTAAGAATTAAGTTGAAAAATAAAAAAAAATAAAAACATAAAGAAAAAAAAAGGAGGGGGTGCGCATGAGATTGGGAGTGTGTAGATATTCAAGGAATCATATGGGCTTAAACCAGCCCATCATCCTCGGATCTAACCAAGTGGGGTGCGTGTGAGATAACAGAAAACCAAATTCTTAAAAAAAAGAAACATATGGATCACATGAGGTGTGAAAAAAATCCAAGTGATCCATGAAATATGGAATCATGTGGGTCTACTAAAGGCCCATCATCCATTAAAAATTTCCAAGACTCGGTCAAGGCAGTGAAACAAAACAGGGTCATGGTTTGCAAACATAAAGCACAACTTCTTTCCAACGAAAACCAACAACGAGTAAAGACAAACAGGTCCAACAGAAAAAAAAAACCAAACTCATTCCCACCTTCCACAACTAGTGTTTCCGCCTCCGATTCAGACTCACTCTCTCGCTCGAAACAGTGTTTCAGGTTCACTTCCGCCTCATCTCTGTTTTGCTCTCACTCTCCTTCTTCTCTTCTTCTACTTCGGTTTATTTCTGAATCTGGTTTCTATTTGCGGTTTGGATTAAAAATGAGTTTTGTGTGGATTTTTGGGTTTGTGCGTTGTTTGATTTATGCAGGTTTTTTGAGGTTGTTCTGGGTTGGATTCGTTTGGGGTTTAGTAGGGTTTGAGATTGTGGTTGTGGTTTCGTATTACTCTCTCGTTTTGGTTCGTTTCTGGTTTCGAAACTGATGTGGGTTTTGGTGTTTTTGAAATAAAAAGGTTGGATGGGTTTGTATGGATGTTGGTGGTTGTTGAAGGAGGTTTGTGTTGTTGAAGATGTTGGTGAACGAAGGAGTTGTTTGGTGGTTTTTTTAAGGTTAACAGAACTTTTGGTTTTTTGAAGCTCTCCCTCTTTTAGAGAGAAGTGTGTGGTTTTATAGAGTGAATTGAGTGAGAAACGAATTCGGTGCGTTGCCGTTTTGTTAATTTCTGTGCGTTTTGGTACAGGTTTGTAAAGCTGGCAGTGGGTGGTGCGTGAAGGCTCGTTGTGGTTGCATAATTGATTTTGTTGTTGTGGGAAATCACATTGTGGAAAAGCTGGTTTGGGGTTGTGAGAATAGTACGTACGCAGGGTGGATATTACACATACCAGCAGCGTAAAAAATTGTGTGAAGTTGGTGCGTGGTTGGATGATTAGGCAAGGTTGGGTGAAGGTTATATGAAGGTTTGAGATTTGAAGGTTTGTGAGGAATATAGACACGGTTTCACGTTTTGGTGAAATTGTTTTGACTGTGACAACTAGTGTATTGCAGAACTTGCCATTTGGGAACAGACCTTGAGGTTTGACATCTAATATAATAATAAAAACAAATATAATAATAATAATAATAATAATAATAATAATAATAATAATAAAAATGATAAAAATAAAAAATGAAATGATAAAAATAATGAAAATGAAATAATAAAAATAATAAAAATAAAATGATACAAATAATAAAAATGAAATAAAAAAATGATAATAATAAAATAAATAAATAATAAATAGTAACAATGAAATAAATAAATAATAAATAGTAATAATGATGAAATAATGATAATAATAAAAGATGGAAGATGAAATAATAATAAAAGAAAAAAATATAAGCTATAATAAATTGAAAGTAATAATAGTAATAAAATTTAAATTAAAACAATTAACTAGACTATTTAATTAAAATTAAACTAGACTAAAGAATTTAATTTAGAACTAAACTAAAAAGCTATGTTAAAAAATAAAATAAGTTATGATTAAACATATAATTGAAAATAAATTAAATTAAATATAGACTATGTAAAAATAAACTAAGTTAAAAAATAAGCAAAATAATTCCTAAATAAATCCAAAATACTATTTAACTAAATGTAGGATAATACTAATAATTAATGGAATAAAGATGTGTGATTAATAAGATGTTTACCGATTTAAAATGATATGAAATGATCAGAATCTGAGGGTAAAATTTGGGGTATAACTAAATTTTTTAATAATTGTCAGTGGGTGGATGTACAGATGAAAGTTATACACAGGTAGGACAAATTTGGGGTATGACAGATGCCCCTATCTAATTGGCTTAAACTGAGTTAGATGAACTGCTACGGCGTTCGGTCTTTCGAGGTATAAGACAATTAGATATAAAGAAGACCACAAATTTGTCTGAAAGAAAGAAAAGGGTTGAGAAGTTTGAATAACAGAATAAATCTGACACCAAAAGGATGACAGATCTATCACCAAAAGGATGATAGTGAACACACACACACCGACCCTTCCACCAAAAGGATAGAAATGAGGTCAAAAGCCTGCTATTATCGACGAGATAATAGGGCACACACACACACAGAGACCCTTCCACCAAAAGGATGAAAATGAGGTCAAAGCCTGCTATTACCGACGAAGTAATAGGGCACACAACACAGCCTGCTATTACCAAAAGGATAATAGGGCACACACACACACAGACCCTTCCACCAAAAGGATGGAAAAGAGGTCAAAGCCTGCTATTACCGACGAAGTAATAGGGCACACACACACAGCCTGCTATTACCAAAAGGATAATAGGGCACACAACACGGCCTGCTATTACCATCGAAGTAATAGGGCACACAACACAGCCTACTATTACCAAAAGGATAATATGGCACACACACACACAGACCCTTCCACCAAAAGGATGGAAAATAGGTCAAAGCCTGCTATTACCGACGAAGTAATAGGGCACACACAACACAACCTGCTATTACCGACGAAGTAATAGGGCACACAACACAGCCTGCTATTACCAAAAGGATAATAGGGCACACAACACAGCCTGCTATTACCAAAAGGATAATAGGGCACACACACACAGACCCTTCCACCAAAAGGATGGAAATGAGGTCAAAGCCTGCTATTACCGGCGAAGTAATAGGGCACACACACCAAGGCTGTCACTCACCAAAAGGATGACACACAAACCAAGGGTTTAAGGATCGGCGACACCAAAAGGATGACGGATCAGAACAAGCTACTACCACCAAAAGGATGATAGGAACTTCTTATTTGTGAGGACCAACACCAAAAGGATGAAGGTTGAATTGAGTTGATTGGGGTTGGCTATCACCAAAAGGATGATAGTAAGGCAATTGACAAAAGGTCGGGTTTGTTGGGGATGTGATGAGATTTATTTTGAGACATCAACAAAAGGTTGAAGTAAAGAATTCAAGGAGAAGAGCCCACGAAAAGGAAAAGGAAGCAACGAAAAAATGGAGAAGGAAAACAGTGAAAAAAGAAAAGGTAAACAGCGAAAAAAGGAGAAGGTAAACAGCGAAAAAAGGAGAAGGTAACCCGCCAAGATCTACGGAATCTTGTGCCTACGTATCTTTACTTGGACGAGAATAAAGAATCAGGGCAGTCGTAGTTCGACCTGAAGAAAAGATTCAATGAGGAACGCCCACTGACTCGGAGGAATGTTTATTGGTTGGGATGAGGATGACGACCTCAGCAACAAAAGGTTGAAGAACTTAATTCAATGAGGAACACCCACTGACTTGCTTGGAGATCACAGCTTCATCAACAAGAGGTTGAAGATTTCATGAGGAACGCCTATGAACTTGAAAAAAATGCCCCTGACTGGGCTGGAGGTTGCTTGTAGTATTGTCTTGAGCTTGGTCAACAAAAGGTTGAACAACTTCGTGAGGAACGCTCACGGATTTGCAGAAGATGCCCCTGGATGGGCTGAAGATTGTCTTACAGTCTTGAGATTGATCCTAGATCTCAAACATGTATGAATGCTTGATTTTGTAATGATGTCCAATGCAAATGCTGACGCGCGAAGATGCAAGTGCTGGGGAAGTATGATATAGTTTTTTTCATGCATATGATGCACGTGATGCTTATGATATTTGAATGTGATGCATATGATTGCAGACAGGTGATTGGATATGTTTGGAGAGGTGCCAGCATGGTGGACTTTTGGGTAGTTGCCAATGAGGATTGGACTTTTGGGAGGTGGGAGGGACTTGATCTACTCGACACTCAGTTCGTTGAAGATGCCATGATTGAAGCAGACGAAGATGCTCTTGAGGCCTCAAGTTTGATTGCTTGCTTTTGTGCTCGTCGGTCAGGATAACCTGCTTGACCAACTTGAAGATACAAAGGGATCTGCCAGCTGCAATAGATCTTGCCCCAATCTGAACATGGTAATGGTCTGCCCCTGATTAACCATTTCTGGAAGTTGATCTTTGAAAGTTGGGCTTTGATGTGTTTTGAGATAACTTGCCCCTTGATTGAGCTGCTGAAAGATTTGCCCCAGCCTGAGGGTTTTAAGGGAGTCTTGCTTCGGGTCAACACCACTGGAATTTCAAGTTCTTCTTTGATTGCCCCTTGTTGGAGTTGCTTGGATGTCTAGCACTGATTTGTAATTAAAATTGTATATTTACAAATGGTAATCTTAATGCAATGCTCATACAAGTTTTGAAAAAGAGTTGTTTATTGGAGTATCGTGAAAGTGAGACGAATAGACTGTTAGCCCAAACGTGTGCTGATTTTGATGGTGTGAAAGATATAACAAGGAGAATGACACCAATGCTGAAGATTAGCAAATATGGGGAGTCAGTTTACGCAACCTTGCGATAGTATGCTTTCAGAATAAACCTCGCCTCAATTAGGTTTTTCGAGGGTTGTAACGTGGTCTGGTTTGCGGTTTAAGAAACAAAGGATATTAGGCTCAAAGCTTGGTTTGTACCCACCCCTTCTTCGTGATGATCTCCAGTCTTACGTTCAGTTAATTCTGCATATGTTTGTCTTCCAAAAGGGTTGACGGTGTAAGAGCGATGGCTCAAGGTTTGCTTGAAATGGTAGTCACCTTATTTTGTTTTTGGTGGATGTCAGTGACCCTTTGGTTTTAATTTGGTGGTCACTGGACTTTATTTTTCTTTTGTTGAGGATTTGAGGGCCTCTTTTGTTTTTGTTTTTGATCCCTATCTTTTGCATGGACTGATTTTGCTTTTCGAGTCCATCAGGGTTGCTTTGATTTTTGCCTAAGTCTCCTTTGAGGTGCTTGACTTAGCAGGCTTTTGTTTTTTTTTCCTTTTTTTTGATTTTGTTTTGTTGGAGGATCGTGTCTGCCAAGTCATGGGTCTTTGATGAACAACCGTCATGTCTTTTGGATTTTGCTTTATGATTCGGGTGCGTAATTGGGTTAACTGAACACTACCCTGCCCCAGGTTGAGTGTAAGGGTTTGAATATCCGAAGGAAACTGCTACTTCTAGGCTTGAAGTGGTTTACTAGGGATTAACTCCTTGTCTCTCCAGTGTTTGGGGGATTGAAACAATGCCTGTACATCATCGACGAGAATCTGTCTGAAAGCATACATTTTGCAATTATGGGTATTTTGTTTTCATCATCCTCCCTCCAATCATTACTAACAACAGTTTGATATAAAGAGAGCGAAGTGGAAATAAATGTGTGTGTGTTTTGCAGTAAATGGAAAAAATGAGTGAATACGACATAACTGATTCGAAACATGCATAATCACTTCATTAAGAAAACCAAATACAAACGGCAATGTTCAAAGCATACAGTACTTAAACAAATAATAAGAAAAATACAAGAATGTAAATGATGGGATAGCAACATGACTGCCTTCTTCGAGGAACTGGTCTTCCGGTCTTGACTTGATTGACTTGATTGATGATAGCTTGTTCAGAGGTGGAGACTATTCTGCTTGTCTTCGGCAACCCTTTCAATAACTGATGGTCCTACCTGTCATGTGGAGGCATGGTCTTGTCGAAATGATTAAACATTCGTCTGCTTTTGGCTCGAGTTGCGTACTGGTGTCGAGGAATCGGCTTAATTTGCTGGTTATGAAGGAAGTTGAGGTGAGATTCTGAGGTCGAAAATGCAATGCAAGATGCACAACAGATGCAATACAATGCAATGATATGAGATGCAATGCAAGATACAAGATCCAGGATCGGAGAATCAAACAACTTCAAACAGTTCTGAGGTTGGCCGGAGATGACGGGTCAAGAACCACAACTAGGAAGAAAGCCCATGGGTAGGTTTCTAAGACGGGTAGGTGCCTAGAGTTATGGATATATTTCGAAAACATTATAACCAAGACGAAGAGACATCCGACTATAATATCCTTGAAATAATCTCGTCTAGGTGAGGTCTTCGTTTCTTCCCCACGAGAAAGATTCCTCGGAGGCGCCCACTACACAACCATCGACACACGGGTTCTAAGTAGGGTTCTCAGAATCCTAGATCGAGGTCGAAAATATTACTGTCAGGAAGTAATACGTTCGAGGGATCTTATCTGATTGGGGCATTCGCATTAACTCACATAGAACTAACACTACCAACCACCATGGGTAAATTGGGTTAATGGTCCTTGGGATCGACCACCCACCTCGAAAGTATTACCACCATGGCAAAGATTCACCACAACAATAATATCTCCAAGGGAATCTACTCCAAGCGGTGGTTTTCGCTTCAACTCACGCGGAAGAGACCACGCAAGCCTACACTACACAACCACCATCCTAATCCTAGGGTTATACTCAGACTCGTGTGTAGAGCCATCTCACAAAATTCCCAATATCAGAACAACCTAACAATGTCACAAAAGGTAACACAAATAAGGAAAAGGAAAACTAATAAGTAAGCAAACGAGAAGAAAAAGAAAAAGAAAGCTAAAGAGCTAGCGATTCGAATCAAGATAGGCTTGACTCTCTCTTTCATGGAGCAAATATTCCCCAGCAGAGTCGCCATCTGTCGCACCTCGAAAATTCATCGCTTCATTGAAGACACGACCCTCGCGCGAAAGGCGCAGAAAACGGTACGACAGAGTCGCCACCAAACTTTATTTATCCCAAAAGAGGGAAAGGAAAATATCGAGAAAACCTTTAAGGAGTGGATAAGAACATGGTCGTCGCAACCACATTCTGGGTTCAGGAGTCAGTTACATGAGGGGAAGGTACGCGCACCCCCTCACGTCCGTTGTACTCAACGGGAACCTCTTGATTCAAATCACAATACTCGTTAGCTAAGTTTATCTATTTTCTTCTCTAAAATAAATGCGGAAAGGTAAAGGATAAAAAGGAAAAGATGCTAAAGGGGGAATGGGGTGGTTTAAGGATAGGGTGCTCGGCAAGGTCATCGCGGCCTCGGGCCTACGTATGCTCATTCGGACGAGAATGAGAAATCAGAGCAATGTAGTTCGACTACGGGGTTTGACGGAAAAAGATGGTAGTGTGGAAACGGGGGAAAAAGTAAAAGGTAGACACAAACGGGGGAAAAAGAAAAAGTGTGTACGCATACGGGGGAAAAAGAAAAAGGTAGACACAAACGGGGGAAAAAGAAAAAGTGTGTACGCAGACGGGGGAAAAAGAAAAAGGTAGCCACAAACGGGGGAAAAAGAAAAAGTATGTACGCTGACGGGGGAAAAAGAAAAAGGTAGCTCGCCAAGATTATCGCAATCTTGTGCCTACGTATCTTTACTCGGACGAGAATAAAGAATCAGAGCAGTCGTAGTTCGTGGTACGCCCACGAAAAGTGGAGTTGGTTGATTTTAAAGAGAGGCGCCAATTGCTTACACACGAGTAAGAGAACTCGCACCTAAACAATCGAAGAGAGATCAAAGACTTGAACCCCCATTTTTCTCCTTGAAAAATGTTTCGATAGTTGTTAATTGATTTGGGGTTTATTTGTGAAAATCCGCTTGATGTTGGATCAAGGGTTTATTGTATGCGTTCGATTGGTTGAAAAGAATTTGGTTAGTTTTAGAGAAGAGGCGTCAATTGCTTACACACGAGTAAGAGAACTCGCACCTAAACAACTGAAGAGAGACCAAAGACTTGAACCCCCATTTTTCACCTTAAAAGAGTTACGATAGTTGTTAATTGCTTTTGAACTTTGATTATGAAAATCCGCTTGACGTTGGATCAAGGGTTTATTTGTTTATGAAAAGAATTTGATTGAAAAAACTTGAGGTTGATTTGAAAACGGCTCGACGACGAATCGAGGGTTTGGTTGAAAAGGGTTTGTTTGAAAATGGCTCGACGACGAATCGATAATTAGTTTGAAAATGGGTTGTTTGAAAAATGTCTCGACGACGAATCGAGGTTTTGGTTTGAAAATGGGTTGCCTATGCTAGTCCCTAGGGGTGCTCCTAGTAAACAAACCACAATCAAAACAATATTAAGTGCGTACATCGGAATGGGGGAGGGATACATGTAAATTACAAGTGTTGACAGAAATAAATGGTCTCGTTGTAAGGTAGCCCAAGAGGAAGCCGTGTGTGTGCAAAAGTGTCCTAAACTAAACCTTGATTGCAAGCGCCGGGCAAGTAGATGATCATAATCAATAGTCCATAAACTAATTGTTTTTAGGGTTTCGATATTTATTAATTGTTTTCTATTAAATGGTGAGTAAAATAAAATGAATATGATACAATATGATAATATGTACAACAATAATATAAAATGGACAAGATAAAATAAGGATATAAAATCGGTCTCGTCTTAATCGCGATTTAATCGGTAAATTGATAATCGGATTTTTGACCTTCATTGACCCAAATGAACATAAAAGAATATACGAAATGAAAAATAAATAGAAGTTAGAAATTAAATCGGAAATATGAATAAAGGCATAAAGGTCTCACCTTTATCGAGATTTAATCGAGAATTCGATAAATCGATCGATATTTGGTTTTCATCGACCTAAAATAAATGTAAACAACAATAAAAATGAAATAAAATTGAGAAAATGAATACAAAAGATAAAGGTCTCACCTTTATCGAGATTAAGTCGAGAAATCGACAAATCGTCGATATTTGGTTTTCATCGACCCAAAATAAATGTAAAAATAGTGAATAAATATTTGTGAATAAAAAAATCATAAAAATGGAGTAAAAATCGAAAATGATGCTAAAAATAATAAAGGTCTCACCTTTATCAAGATTTAAAATTAAAATGAATAAATCTTGATATTTTGGTTTTCATTGACCAAAAATACTAAAAAAAAAAATCTAAATAAATAAAAATGATAAATACGAAATAAATTGAAATATACGAACTAAAAATGATAAATATTACATAAATCGAAATAAAAGTGGAAAAAAAACAAAAACAAAGGTAGGCCTCATATTAACCAAAGTTATAGATCTATTTTCATAAATCCAATTTATGGTGGTTGTTATGTCATTGGCCCCAAAAATAAAAATGAAGATAGAAATCAAACTAATTGCAAAAACAATAAATAAGCATTAAAAAAAGATATCTAAGAATTAAGTTGAAAAATAAAAAAAAAATAAAAACATAAAGAAAAAAAAGGAGGGGGTGCGCATGAGATTGGGAGTGTGTAGATATTCAAGGAATCATATGGGCTTAAACCAGCCCATCATCCTCGGATCTAACCAAGTGGGGTGCGTGTGAGATAACAGAAAACCAAATTCTTAAAAAAAGAAACATATGGATCACATGAGGTGTGAAAAAAATCCAAGTGATCCATGAAATATGGAATCATGTGTGTAATACCCCAAAATTTGCTCTCCCCTTTTGGCATCATAGCATGGCATTATCATTTATCATATCATATCCATCTCATTAGCATTGCATTGCATTTAATATAGAAAAATGAAGCATGGCATCCTTCTTACCATCAGGGCATGGATCAGGTGGAAGGTGGACAATCAAGGAATCATTCAAAGCACAAAAAGGTCAATCAAGTTTCCTCAAGGCAAGCCAAGAGGTCTTTCATGTCTCATACCATCTCAATTGATCATCCACAACCTCAAGGATGAGAGATACAATGGGAGATTGAAGCATTACATCTTTCACTATGCAAGAGGTTCAAAAACTGAAGGAAAACCCTCAAAAGAGATAGCTCATTGATCCAAAATTATCCTCAAATGGTATATCTCATCATCCTTTAAGAGGATACACAACATACTCTGAGGAATTTGAAATTGAAGACTGCACATTTTTCTCCTAGGAGGTGGGCACCAAAACTAGGGTTTCCCATTAAATCAGGGAATCTTTGATTTCTTGGACAAAACTTGATGTCATAGTGTCCTACATGTTCTTAAGTGTATGTGTATGGAAAATTGCCTCTCAATTGGTTTTAGAAGTGGTTCAATTGGAAGAAAGATCAGAAATCAGGAAAATTGGGGCCAAGTCAAATAATCAGAGGAAAAAGTCAAGAGTTGACTTTTTGAGCCCAAAATCATGAAATTCATGTTACATATGTCCAATGTACAAAATTTGGTCAAGAAACTCCAAAGGAATCATGAAAAAATCAAGAGGTGGAAAGTTGCCATTTTTGGAAGAGGAAGGGTTACTAAAAATAGCAAGTTTTGGCCATTTTGCATCAGAGTTTGAACCAAGGCCATTTAAAATTGAAGCACCAAATGAAAATTCCACTCGGCCAAAACAAAAGATCTTGTTTTAAGCTTCACATCCATATGTGGAACATCTCCATTGGATAAAAATTGAGTGAGATATGATTGATCAAAGTTTGAGCAAAGTAGGTCCAAAACTAGGTCATGACCAAGATTTTCAGGGCACGCGCGCAGTCATTTTCTCAAACACTTGGTGGGCCAAATGTATTGATCAATTACTCATGATTAGAGGCTTCAAATGGAAAATCTTTCAACATCAAAGTTGTTCCTCTATGTGAGATCTTCAAAGTTGGTGTTTATCAATTTTTCATCTGATCAAAGGTTAAGGAGTTATGATGGCTCAAAGAATGGTCATTGCAACTGAAATTTGACCAGGTCACAACCAGGTCATGCCACAAGTCTGCGCACCCATGTACCAGTTCTTGGCCTATCTGTTTAAGGTCATTTTTAGACATGTTTGAGACCTCATTCCACTTCAATTTCCAAATCAATATTGTGCTTCAATGCATCCTCTTTCCAATGAACCCATAAACTCCCTAATGCAGCCATTGAGTAGAGAGAAAAACATCATCAAACTACCCTACATTACACTGATACATTAACATACACGATTTGGTTTACACACACCACAAACACTTCTTAACCTCAGCTTTCCTCTTTAAACCAAACACACATGACATAAATCTCATACACTAGCACGTGCTTTGCATGGAAATAGAAAAAACAAGCTTGCTGAGCAAGTTTCTAATGCAACAGCCTTTGCCATTCGTTTCTCTTGCTGCTCCACCTTAACACACCATAGGTCATCACCATAACATCATAGCCATAGCATAACTCGTCCCCTAACTAACTTGGCTCAGTTAGTTAGGATAGACTCAGTTTAACCACTTTAACTCACCTTAACTGACTCATTAAACCATGGTTAAACTCTACTATAAATCAAGATATCACTCACAAATCTCAGTTTCTAACTTCATTTTCTCACATTCAACTCAGAAACTCTCTCGATTCTCTCTCAATTCCTCCATATTGCAACTGATTTTCAAGCTCCATTTCATTCATCTTCCTCATCTTCATCTCAGAATCTCTCTGATTCTATCTCCATTTTCATCACATTGCAACTGTTTTGAAGCTTGGATATCAACTCTCCTCCACTGAAGCATCATCCATTCTTTGCATCTAAGCCTTTATTTGGCCAAAAGAAGCTCAAAGAAGAAGCAACATCTCTGGTTTTTCTGAAGAACACATCAAGATCATAAATCTTCAGGTACGAATTTCTTCCCTTATAGACCTAATGTGAAGATGTTTTCAGGTTCTTGATGCTTCATATAAGCTCAAGAACTTGTCTGGCTAGTTGATAGGCCTTTAGAGGCATAGTTGAAATGTTAGGGCAAATCTTCATCTGCTCGATTCTCCCATTTCATGAACTTTTTGTATGTTTTGTCACTGGATTCATGCTCTACATTACTTCCTCTTCATTTTGGTATACTGTTTGTAAGATTCTGGGAAAATTGAAGTTGCAGACGGTGGCGTGTGACCGGAGAAGGTGACCGGAGGTCCCTCTCCGGCCGGTGGTTTTTGGTTAGGGTTTTGTTTGCAGTTTAAATCATAGCCGTTGATGTGTTCTAATCGTGTGGTGAGGAGCGTGCCAACACATTAAAATGCACATGCACCTCACGTTCCTTATTTCTGAATTCAATTAATCAACGTGTGGTGCAGTGCATGGTAGTGTGCGTGGACATTCATGTGAGTGTGTTGGATCCAAATACTTTGACTTGCTGGTTGACTTGACCTGATCCAATGGTGATCATTTGTTTGACGCATGTTGACTGAGTGTACATGTTAGTTAGTGTGGATTGCGCAGACTTGGACCTAGACCAATTTGATATTCGCACCTCCCTTTTCCAAAGCCCAATGATTTTGAACTGATTAATTACTAGTCATGCACCCCCATTCCTTTTTGCATTGCATTTTATTTTTCCATTTTTCTACACGTTTGCTTTTTTATTTTTAAAAATACTAAATAGCATCATAAAATTCCACAAAAATTCATGAGTATCATTAAAACATTTAGAAAATTTTTGGTGATTTTATTTTCTGATTTTATGACCTTTTTACCCCTGCTCCATAATTTTCTTTGAATTTCTTTGGTGTGCATTTTTAATGTGGTATATGATCTTGTTTAATTTTGTTCCTGATCATTAAAAGTTGTTTTGATGCTCTTCTTTTTGCATTGAGTCATTATCATTTTGAGATATGTTAAGTGTTTTTTATTTGATTTTTCTAGGTTAGTTTATGGCATGTTTGGTGTTCATTTTTGTGCTACTTTGTATGAGATGTCTACTTGACCTAAGTGCATTGTTTGATATCATTTTGCCTTGGTTCCTTGCATGCTACTTTGATATGTGATTCATCTCTGATTATTGAACTTAAATACCATGTTTTCATAATTTTCATGAGGCCATTTAATTTGTGTTTAATGCATTTCATTTGAAGCATTACAACATGTCACATCATTGTAATCTTTGTGCATGTTTACATGATTTCTTTTGGACATACTTGCATGATCATTTGCCTATTTTGTGAACTATTCACTTGACATTATAGGTCATTGGTACATATTATATGTCATATTTGCATGTTGGTTATCATTTGAACCTTGTGCACCTTTAACATGTTGTGTTTGTACTTGTGTTTTCTTTTGAACTTCCATTTCAATTCTACTTCTTCTATCACTTCTTAAATGTTTTGATGTGTCATGCATGAATACTTGTGAGAGGTTTGTGAATCATTTTTCATTTCATTTCATTTCTGATCCATGGATTACATGTTCCATTTATGCATATTTCTTCTTTTTCCTTTCATCTTTCATTCTCCCTTTTCTTATGGTAGCATGTTCTAATGCCATGGATGATGTTTGTTGCCTATCCACTTGGAATTGCATGATAATAATCATTTGTTTTCCATATGATGAACATTCTGGTTGTGGTTATAGGATTTGATTTCTCATTTAATTCTTTTGAGTTTTATGGTGCATTAAATGTTTTTTTACTTCTTATACTTCTTATACATGTTTACTAACCATGTAGGGGCTTTGGTAAGTTGCAATTGAGTGTGGATAAGAAATCCACATTCAAATTTCTTTCCTTTCATCTCTTTTACAATTCCATTTTTGTGTTTATTAAGCACTTATGTGCTTTCTTTTAATAACTCATCACTTTCCCTTTGTGAATTACAATTCATCTTCTACTTTAGAAGTGAATTGTTTAATTCACCCTTTCTTTAGACTTTAGGTTGAAACCTCACAAACCATTAGGATCACTCCCTTTAATCTTCAATCAGGATTGAGTCTTAGTCCACATAGATTTTACCTTTCTTCTCTCTTGAGTCTTTCATCTTCTCATCTCAAAGAAAATTCAAAATATATAATAAAGGTAGGCATTTATTGCATTTAGGCCTTTCATATAAAGAAAATATTATAAGCGGTCTTCTCTTGTAATCTTAGAATGTGTAGCATATAGCCCATCTTGGGTCAATGTGTTAAACATTTGATCTTGTATGAGGGACTTAAATGCAATACTTGTTGAAGGTGCAAATAATAAAAAACACTTCTTCATTTCTTAATTAACAAAAACACTTAATAAACACAAGTATGCTAGTGTGTTTGAACCTTGACAATTGGAACTAAGTGTGGGGGTCTTCTTCACCCTTAGTGTGCTTTCTTACTCATTCCATCTTGGAATGTGAGAATGTACACATTCCAATGACTATGATTCAGATACACTATCATATGCAAACAAACAACAAAACTTCTTAAAAGACAAAAACAAACAATTACGTCTTTCCTTCGGGAATTCTTTTCTCATCTTACTCATTCTCAACGTACGAACGTGCTCCTCCTCGTTCTCTTGCAAGATGGTAACGCACTCGGACCAGCGAGCCTGCAACACCTGAGCTAGAACGTAAGCCGTTCTCTAAAAAAACACAAACAACTTTCCCTAGTGAGGGGAACTACGTCGCTCTGATTCTCATGCTCCCGATGAGATACGTAGGCAGTGGGGTAGGGCCCATGCGAGCACTTCTTTTATTTTCCCTACATTTGTTTCCCGTTCCTTTTCTTTTCTTTCTCCTTTCTTTCTTTCAGTTCCTTTTCCAGTATCCTTTCTTTACACCCTTTGATCGAAACAGCAAGCGTGGATCCCATCGGGTACGATGGACGCGTGGGGGTGCTAATACCTTCCCCGTGCGTAACCGACTCCCGAACCCAGTTCTCTTGGTCATAAGACCATGCTTTTCCTTTCTCTCAGGTTTACGCGGTGTTTCCTTTCCCTCTCTTGGGATAAATACACATTGCTGGCGACTCTGTTCGGTGCCACTTTCGCGTTTGTACTTGGATGAAAATCCCGGGAGCGACAATGTGGGTCTACTAAAGGCGCATCATCCATTAAAAATTTCCAAGACTCGGTCAAGGCAGTGAAACAAAATAGGGTCTTGGTTTGCAAACATAAAGCATAACTTCTTTCCAACGAAAACCAACAACGAGTAAAGACAAACAGGTCCAACGGAAAAAAAAACCAAACTCATTCCCACCTTCCACAACTAGTGTTTCCGCCTCCGATTCAGACTCACTCTCTCGCTCTGAACAGTGTTTCAGGTTCACTTCCGTCTCATCTCTGTTTTGCTCTCACTCTCCTTCTTCTCTTCTTCTACTTCGGTTTATTTCTGAATCTGGTTTCTATTTGCGGTTTGGATTAAAAATGAGTTTTGTGTGGATTTCTGGGTTTGTACGTTGTTTGATTTATGCAGGTTTTTTGAGGTTGTTCTGGGTTGGATTCGTTTGGGGGTTAGTAGGGTTTGAGATTGTGGTTGTGGTTTCGTATTACTCTCTCGTTTTGGTTCGTTTCTGGTTTCAAAACTGATGTGGGTTTTGGTGTTTTTGAAATAAAAAGGTTGGATGGGTTTGTATGGATGTTGGTAGTTGTTGAAGGAGGTTTGTGTTGTTGAAGATGGTGGTGAACGAAGGAGTTGTTTGGTGGTTTTTTTAAGGTTAACAGAACTTTTGATTTTTTGAAGCTCTCCCTCTTTTAGAGAGAAGTGTGTGGTTTTATAGAGTGAATTGAGTGAGAAACGAATTTGGTGTGTTGCCGTTTTGTTAATTTCTGTGCGTTTTGGTACAGGTTTGTAAAGCTGGCAGTGGGTGGTGCGTGAAGGCCCGTTGTGGTTGCAGAATTGATTTTGTTGTTGTGGGAAATCACGTTGTGGAAAAGCTGGTTTGGGGTTGTGAGAATAATACGTACGCAGGGTGGATATTACACATACCAGCAGCATAAAAAATTGTGTGAAGTTGGTGCGTGGCTGGATGATTAGGCAAGGTTGGGTGAAGGTTATATGAAGTTTTGAGATTTGAAGGTTTGTGAGGAACATAGACACGGTTTCACGTTTAGGTGAAATTGTTTTGACTGTGATAACTGGTGTATTGCAGAACTTGCCATTTGGGAACAGACCTTGAGTTTTGACATCTAATATAATAATAAAAACAAATATAATAATAATAATAATAATAATAATAATAATAATAATAATGATAAAAATAAAAATGAAATGATAAAAATAATAAAAATGAAATAATAAAAATAAAATGATACAAATAATAAAAATGAAATAAAAAAATGATAATAATAAAATAAATAAATAATAAATAGTAACAATGAAATAAATAAATAATAAATAGTAATAATGATGAAATAATGATAATAATAAAAGATGGAAGATGAAATAATAATAAATGAAAAAAATCTAAGCTATAATAAATTGAAAGTAATAATAGTAATAAAATTTAAACTAAAACAATTAACTAGACTATTTAATTAAAATTAAACTAGACTAAAGAATTTAATTTAGAACTAAACTAAAAAGCTATGTTAAAAAATAAAATAAGTTATGATTAAACATATAATTGAAAATAAATTAAATTAAATATAGACTATGTAAAAATAAACTAAGTTAAAAAATAAGCTAAATAATTCCTAAATAAATCCAAAATACTATTTAACTAAATGTAGGATAATACTAATAATTAATGGAATAAAGATGTGTGATTAATAAGATGTTTACCGATTTAAAATGATATGAAATGATCAGAATCTGAGGGTAAAATTTGGGGTATAACTAAATTTTTGAATAATTGTCAGTGGGTAGATGTACAGATGAAAGTTATACACAGGTAGGACAAATTTGGGGTATGATAGAACATGGATGTCATTATGGAGTTCCTTCGTGCTAAGAGGGATACTGCTGCTGCTGCCACTGTTGTTGCAACCACTACTGATGCAACTGTTGCCACTCCTATTGTGACTGTTCCTCCTGTTGTTACGGCTACTCCTTCTGTTGTTGTTCCTTCCCCTGCTAGAGTTGAAGTACCAGTTGAGCCTGTGAATCAGCCTGCTGTTCAGCCTAGTTTGAACCAGATGCCCGCTGGTTTCCCTTAGGGCATGCCTCTGAATTACACTCCTCAGCTTGCAAATAATGGTAGTACCTTCATGCCATATCAGGCTTTTGTTGCACCCATGCCTAATGGGAATGCTGCCGCCTATCCATGGGTCATGCTTACTCCAGTCCCGCCTCTAGTGGTGAATGATGATCCTGAGAATCTTCAGGCTCAAACTCATTAAACTGCCGGATTGGTTGACACTGAAACTCCTGATGAAGAAGAGCATGTGTATAGAGGTCCTCCTATTCATGTTCCGATTTCGTCTCAAGTTACTCAAACTGCTGTTCCGAATGTTCATCCTGGGATGTTTTATCCTGGGGCATCTTCCTCGGCTGCCGTGATACCTCCTACGAATTATCTATATGGTGTTCCGATGGGTCAGAATGCTGGTTAGATGGTTAATCGTGGTTTGGTTTATCCTTCTCAGTTTGCTACTCCGTAAGTTCACGCTCCGGCCGCTTCTCAGCTGTCGAATTCTCAGATTCTTGTTAGGCCCACTAATCAGAATAGATCTGTTGACTACAAGTTGTTGGAAGATCGTATCAGAGCTATTGAAGGGTTCTCTGCTTTTGGCATGGAAACCAAAGATTTGTGTTTGGTTCCAAATGTTGTGCTGCCACAGAAATTCAAGATACCTGATTTTCCAAAGTACAAACGCTTAAGCTGTCCGCGTAGTCACATCACTATGTACTGCAGGAAGATGGCATCCCATATTGATAATGATGAATTGCTTGTTCATTGTTTTCAATATAGTTTGTCTGGTGCTTCATTGGATTGGTACATGGGCCTGGAGCGCAGCAAAATCCGTACTTGGAGGGATTTGTCTGAAGCGTTCGTGAGACAATACAAATATAACCTTGATCTGGCGCCAACCAGATTGCAATTGCAGAATCAGTCACAACGCTCAGCTGAAACATTCAAGGAGTATGCACAAAGATGGCATGAGATGGCATCTCGTATGCGACCTGCTCTCTCTGACAATGAGTTGGTTGACATCTTTATGGGTACCTTGCAAGGGTCCTACTACGAGAAAATGGTGGGTAGTTCTTCATCAAACTTTGCTGATGTGGTAATGATTGGCGAACGGATTGAGAACGGGTTGAAGACTGGAAAGATTTCGGGAGTTGCTGCCCAGCAGTCGGCCACTCGGAAATCTCAAAACAGTCATTCCAAGAAAAAGGAAGGTGAAGCCAATGCTGTGACAGCTCAAGTTTCTCCTCAGTATCAACCTCCCATGACTCCCATGTCGTACTATCCGTATCCGTACATTACTGCTGCGCAATATCAACAACCTCCATATCAGTATCATCCGCAACAACCGGTTCAGAATCAGCAACATAATCAACCAAACAACAAAAATCAGCAGAATCAGAACTGTCATAACAACAACAGTCAAGGAAACCGTAAGCGTCCGAATTTTGACAGAATTCTGGTGTTATACACGGAATTGTTTCCTTACTTGGTTCACCAAGGGGCAATTGTCCCCAAGCAGATTTCGCCTGCAATTCCTCCATTTGGCCCGAAGCATAACCCAAATGCATCTTGTGCCTATCATACTGGATACATAGGACATGCAACAGAGGATTGCTTTGTTTTCAAAACCAAGGTTCAGGAACTCATTCATAAGAAGGTTTTGACTTTTGCTGAGGAAGGACCCAACATTCAGAGTAATCCGTTGCCGAATCACGGTGGGCCTGCGCTTAACATGATTGGGGATAATTCCAGGGCTGAATTGATCATGGATGTCGATGAAGTAAAGACTCCGATGTCTGTGGTTTTCAAGAAATTGAAGGAACATAGGTTGTTGAAAGGGTTACATGGTAAGTGTTAGATTTGCGACGATAATCCCAACCAGTGTCGAAGGATGAAGGGTTGTGTCCAGATTCTGATGAACCGTGGCGAAGTGAAATTTGCCAGATCTAAACCTGTTGAGGAAGTTGCTGCCATCGAGCCGTTCACCATCGTCTATAGGAAAGTTCCTGTGGAATCCCCTAAACAGAAGAAGGTCCAACCCATCGTTGTTTTCCCGCCAAAGTCGTTTTCGTATCAGAATTCTAAGGAGGTACCGTGGAAGTATGTGTCTTATGTGTTTTTTGGAGGTCAAGAGATAAGGTTCGCCGAATCCGAGATCGTGAATGTTACAGCCGGTGGAGGTATGACACACAGTGGACTAGTATTCACCCCGAAGGTCACTACGAAGCCTGTACAGATTCCAATTGTTGTTTCTCCCAAGGAGACACCTGCATTCGCAACCCCTGTGGTTTGACAAGGGGCATCTACTGCCGTTCCAGTATCGACTATCTCGTCTGAGGATGTTTCAAAGAGCAAGGAGACCCTTGATGATCGAGAGTTCCTTAAGTTGATCAAGAAAAGTGATTTTAAAATTGTGGATCAGCTGGGTCAGACTCCCTCGAGGATCTCAATTTTATTCTTACTCATGATCTCGCCTGCGCACATATCAGCTTTGTTGAAAGTGTTGAACAGTGCCCATGTCATGCAAGATATATCCATTGTCGAATTCGATGATGTTGTGGCCAACATAACTGCAAGTCGGTATTTGGGTTTCAATGAATCGGAATTACCTCCTAAAGGAACTGCCCACAATAAAGCGCTACACATATCTGTAACCTGCACAAACATCTTATTATCTCGTGTTCTAGTGGATACTGGTTCTTCGCTCAATGTGATGCCTAAGGGCACGTTGAGTCAATTACCAGTGGAAGGAATCGAGATGAGACCAAGTGCCTTAGTTGTTAGAGCCTTTGACGATTCTCGAAGACAAGTCATTGGAGAAGTGGACTTACCCATCAACATTGGGCCGCATTTGTTTACCATTACTTTCCAAATGATGGATATCAATCCAACGTACATTTGCCTATTGGGACGTCCGTGGATCCATGCTGCAGGGGCAGTTACCTCCACTTTACATCAAAAGTTGAAATTCATGTTTGGCAATCAGCTTGTCATTGTCTGTGGTGAAGAGGATCTGATTGTGAGCGAGTTATCATCTTTCCGATATGTAGAGACCGAAGAAGGCATAGCTGAGGTGTCGTTGTAGTGTCTTGAGTTTAAAGATGTCAGCTCTGCTTCAACTAGTCAAAGTAGATCACCATAATTGACTTTAGCATCTGCTAAGAGTGCTAAAGAGACCATCGATAGAGGTGCCTTGCCAGGCTGGGGGCACGTGATTGATGTGGTTGAAAAGCATAATCGTTTTGGAGTGGGCTATCATCCTGGTCGTCAATCTGGTTCCTCTGATCAGAAGCAGGGCAACTTGATCAAGTTCCATAGCGCGGGTTTCCAGCAGGGTGACATCGTGGCAGCTGCTGATGATGCTGGTCCCAGTAATCAGATTTCAAGCTTCATGCGCAAGTGTCCGCCGGGTTTCAAGCTCAATAATTGGACATCTACCGTGATTCCTGTGGTTTTCCCATATAACATGTAATGCATTTTGCTTTTTCATTCCCTCGTCCTCGCCCGAGACGAGTGGATAGCTTGTAAAGGGCCTCTTGCTTTTGCAATATTATGTGATCAATAAATGAAAGTTTTTTTTGCATTCAAAATCATGCTCTATTTTCTTTCTTTATTTTACTTTTTCACAAAATAAATGGCAAAAGTTTCTTTTGTTTTTCACTTTTCACAATAGGTCATGCTAAACATATTCATGCAGAATTAATAAAAGCATTGATAACAACATGGCAAACATCCATTGTAATTCTGGAATTCCAATTAACTAAGCCGAAGAAGATGGTAAGGAAAATTGTGAATTACCGGCTGAACTGGCAAGGCTCCTTGAGCACGAGCGTAGAGAGATTCAGCCACACAAAGAGCCAGTAGAAGTTGTCAATCTTGGTACTCATGAGGTCAGAAGAGAAGTCAAGGTTGGCATATCCCTCGCAAAGCATGTACACTCCGAGTTGGTCAAGTTATTGAAAGAGTATGTTGATATCTTCGCCTGGTCCTATCAAGATATGCCTGGGTTGGATACCAACATCGTTGAACATCACTTGCCACTCAAACCTGGATGTCCTCCTGTCAAGCAAAAACTCAGAAGGACTAGACCCGACATGGCACTCAAAATCCGAGAAGAGGTAAAGAAACAGCTTGACGCTGGGTTCATAGCCACTTCCGAATATCCTGAATGGATTGCCAACATCATCCCAGTTCTAAAGAAGGACGGAAAAGTCAGAATGTGTGTGGATTATCGAGATCTCAACAAGGCAAGCCTGATGGATGATTTTCCTTTGCCTCATATTGACATCTTGGTAGACAACACTACGCAGTTCTCTGTCTTTTCCTTCATGGACGGTTTTTCAGGATATAATCAGATCAAAATGTCCCCAGCTGATATGGAGAAGACTACTTTCATCACGCCATGGGGTACATATTGTTACAAAGTCATGCCATTCGGTCTAAAGAATGCAGGGGCAACATACCAGCGTGCCATGACAACCCTCTTTCACGATATGATTCATAAAGAGATTGAGGTTTTACGTGGACGATATGATTGCCAAGTCTAAAACTGAAGATGATCACTTGGTTCATCTGAAGAAACTATTTGACAGACTCCGAAAGTTTAGATTGTGGTTGAATCCTGTGAAGTGCACCTTCGGAGTTCGATCTAGTAAATTGTTGGGCTTTATTGTGAGTCAGAAAGGCATTGAAGTTGATCCTGATAAGGTTCAGGCAATTCAGAACATGCCGCCTCCCAAAACAGAAAAAGAAGTCCATGGCTTTCTGGGCAGACTTAATTACATTTCAAGATTCATTTCTCATTTGACGGCTACCTGTGAACCAATGTTCAAATTGCTAAGGAAAAATCAATCGGTTGAATGGAATAATGATTGTTAGGAAGCATTTGACAAAATAAAACAATACTTGCTAGAGCCACCGATCTTAGTACCGCCGGTTCCTGGTAGGCCTTTAATCATGTATCTCACCATTCTCGATGAATCAATGGGATGTGTATTGGGCCAACATGATGACACCGGCAGAAAAGAACATGCAATATACTATCTGAGCAAGAAGTTCACTGATTGTGAGACCAGATACACACTCTTAGAGAAAACTTGTTGTGCTCTGGTTTGGGCTGCTCGACGCCTACGACAATACATGATTCGCCATACAACTTTATTGATATCCAAGATGGATCCAATAAAGTACATATTTGAAAAGCCTGCGGTCTCTGGAAGGATTGCTCGGTGGCAGATGCTGTTAACTGAGTATGATATCCAACATGTTACCTAGAAAGCAATAAAAGGGAGCGTCTTGTCTGACTACCTTGCTCATCAACCTATAGAGTGTTATCAACAGATGAAGTTTGACTTTCTCGATGAGGATGTCCTATTTATCAGAGATTATGAGGCTCCAGATCCTGACATAGGACCCGAACTAGGGGCGCGATGGACGCTCGTGTTCGACGGTGCCTCCAACTCTAAAGGTCGTGGAATCGGCGCTATCCTCATCTCTCTAACAGGTTTTCCCCTTCCCTTCACTGCCAGATTATGCTTTGCATGCACCAACAATATGGCTGAATACGAAGCATGTATCTACGGTATTGAAGCGGCTATTGACATGAGAATCAAGATTCTTGAGGTCTATGGAGATTCTGCCTTAGTCATCGGTCAAGTCAGAGGGAATTTTGTGACTCGGGATTCCAAGCTGGCTCTGTATCAACAACACATAGAGAAGTTGATTCCTTACTTTGATGAGATTACTTTTCATCATATTCCCAGAGAGGAAAATCAACTAGCTGATGCTCTTGCCACTCAAGCATCCATGTTCAAGGTCAAGTGGAAGAATGAAGCTCCTCATATCCGCATTGATCACTTGAACGAACCAGCACATTGTTTAGCAATCGAGGATGAGTCTGATGACAAGCCTTGGTTCTAAGACATTAAAAGATATCTGGAAAAACAGGAATATCCCGAGGGTATCACCATCACTGACAAGAAAGCTCTTAGGCGGCTCTGCGCCAAATTCTTCTTAAGTGGTGGTATATTGTACAAGAGGAATTATGATTCTGTGTTGCTCAGATGCGTGGATAGACACGAAGCAAACATGATCATAAGGTCCATACATGAGGGCTGCGGGGTGTACATGCTAAAGGTCCTGCTATGGCCAAGAAGATCCTTCAGGCTGGGTATTACTGGACAAAAATGGAGGTAGATTGTTACAACTTTTCCAAAAGATGTCACAAATGCCAAATCTACGGAGACAAGATCCATGTGCCTCCAACTCCATTGAATGTCTTGACTGCACCTTGGCTATTCTCCATGTGGGGTATAGATATGATTTGAATGATTGAGCCGAAGGCTTCCAACGGTCATCGATTTATTTTGGTTGCTATCGATTACTTCACCAAGTGGGTTGAAGCTGCTTCTTATGCAAACGTTACACGACAAGTGGTTGCTAGATTTATCAAGAAAGAGATAATCTGTCATTATGGCATTCCTAGCAGCATTATCACGCACAATGCAAGAAACCTAAACAACAATATGATGAAGGAGTTGTGTCAAGAATTTAATATCGAGCACCACAACTCTTCACCATATCGGCCCAAGATGAATGGCGCCGTTGAAGCAGCAAACAAAAACATCAAGAGGATCGTCCAGAAAATGGTCAAGACTTACAAGGACTGGCATGAAATGCTTCCTTTTGCACTACATGGCTACAGAACTTCAGTTCGCACTTCTACTGGGGCAACTCCATACTCACTCGAATATGGTATGGAGGCGGTTCTACCCATCGAAGTCGAAATTCCTTCACTCAGAGTCATCATGGAAGCAGGTCTTGATGAAGCCGAATGGGTTCAATCCAGATTCGACCAGCTAAATCTCATCGAAGAGAAGCGCCTTACAGCCATTTGTCATGGTCAATTGTATCAGAGACGCCTCAAGCGAGCTTTTGATAAGAAAGTTCTCCCTCGAACGTTCTGCAAAGGCGAACTCGTGCTCAAGAGATATTCACCTGTTCACTCGGATCCACGAGGCAAGTGGACTCCTAATTACGAAGGACCCTTTGTTGTCAAGAAGGCCTTCTCAGGTGGAGCCCTGATCCTCACCACAATGTATGGGGAGGAGTTGCTATCACCCGTGAACTCCGATACAGTCAAAAAATATTATGCCTGAAAAATGGATAAGAGTCCGCTAGATTGACATCCGCAAGGACAATCTAGGCAAAAAAGGACGTCCCGATGGACCAAAAAAAGAAATGTCCATGCAAAAGTTAGGGACAATGGAAAAAAACAATAATAGCCGGCTAAGTTGAAAACCCGAAAGGGCGACTTAGGCAAAAATGGGCATCCCGGTGGACGAAAAAAAAGTGAAAACATGTCCAGGAAAAAATTAGGGATAAAGGCATTGACTGTGAACACTTGAGCCTCTTTTCCTCACGGCTAGACCTCGGACGGTAATAGAGCAGTCCAATCATCATCAACTGGGGCAAGGCGTTGGAACCTAGACTTACAGTGGATGGTGGCCAATGTTGTAATCAATGCAAAGCATAATTTCCCTTTGCCATTTACATTTCTTTTTCAATTTTATTGCAAATTTCCTCATCAAGGATTTTGCATCTTTGTACACACTTTTATGTACAAAATTTTCACATTCAATAAAATGCATTCTTTGTTATCTCAAATTTGTTTCATTCCAGTATTTTGTTTGCAAAATAAACAATTATTTGTGATCACATAATACTAAAAAACGTTGAGAACAATAAAAAGGTAAATCAATCGAGAAAGCATTATGCATTGCATGTGTTACTGGTAACTCCTGCAGGATAATCGGTAATATCCATTGGTAAGCCTAACGCCTGGCCGGCAATGGGATATTCTATGAAGAAGTTGTTGCCTTCTCAGCAGTTCCTCAGCAGAATCATCATTCTCCCCAGCAGGTTGCCAAGGTGTTCCCCAGCAAAGACGCTTTGTTCACTTTTCCCCAGCAAGGGTTGTGCATCATCTTCAACGATTAGGAACTATCTGTCACTAGCAGCAGTGATTTCTCCTCAGCCGAGTCAACATGATTCGGGAATCTCTTTTCCCCACACAGAGCCAGTCTTGGTAGAAAGGATTGATTTGATTCTTTCATCCCCAACAGAGACAGCCATGGTGATTTAGAAACCTGAGGTGTTCTCAGTTTCTTTCCCCGGTGGAATCATCGTCCTTTGTGAACTCTCTTCTCCAACAGAGTTTGCCTTTATCTGCAGGTCCTCTCCCCGACCGAGGGTGTTGAAGTCGTTTTGCTACGGCTTCTGCCTAATCACTTCACACTGTGCCTCAGCTTGAGCCTTTACATTGCATGATATCAAGCATCATGTAGAAACACATACATAGCATATGCATCGATCATACTCCCTCTCTTTTTGCCAGACTTATCTCCCAGCAAATTTTCAGCAAACCTTGCACTTACTTATCAACCTTCAAACACTTTCAACTCTTCTTTTGCCGCCGTCGGCCAAATTCTCGAGCTATTCTTTTATTTAATCCCCTTTTATCTCGAATCATCGAAAAGCTGGCGCAATTCGTACATTCAGGTCCAAGAGGATTAAATAGGGGCAGCTGTCGTAACCCGAAATTTGACCTCCCTCTTTTGCCTTTCGCAAGAGCATAAGCATTCGCATCGGTTGCTTACGCATTCACACTTTTCTTTGTGTTTTCTTGTTGCAGGATTTGCAGGTTTTCCAAGCCCAATTAATCGCATCCTCTCAAGATTATTTCATCACCAAAACAAGCTCAAAATAAAGGTTTCCATGTTTATTTATCAAGACAAGAGTTGGAAAATCGATAACAGGACTTCAGCATCATTTTCCAAGCAAGTTTGGGTAAATTGGGTTGCAGTAACCGGTTACAGCATAACTGATAACTGGTTACACAGTGTAAATTTCCCCAGAAACGCAGTTTTTCAAGCAAGTAACCGGTTAGCAGATATGCTGTAACCGGTTAATCTGTACAAATTTGCAAATTCTGCTGCATTTTTGGGACAGCAGCTATGCACTCTCTTTGGTCTTTGTTTCTACATTATTCTAGCAGCATGTGGAACATTCTAGACAATTCAAGACCATTCAATACATTTCCCTTACATTTATTCAATGCATCACTTTAAATTAAGAGCACCATGTTACTTAATTTACAAGCATGTCAACCTTTGGATGTGGAAGCTTGCATTGGGATTGTTACTGAGTTGATCCTAACTAACGGAGTTAACTGCCTTGACTCGGTGAGTCAAGTGTAACTAACTCCAAACCTCCCAAAGCTAAGTCCAAACCAAAGTCCAAAACTCTCACACTCCATACCTAAACTCTATATAAACAAAGCTTCACCATTTCACAACTCCTCCACAATCATTCACACAATTTCACACTTTCTTCACTCTCAATTCTCTCATTCTCCTCTGCATTTTTCTGCAACTTCTACATCTTCATCTCAATTCACATCCCAAAACCTCACCAAAAGCTCTTATTCTTGAAGGATAATCACTTTTCACATTGAAAGTGATTAATTCTTGAGCTTAACCTCCATCATTTGGCATTCTTTGGTTGGATTTCTGGAATTACATCTCATTCTACTTCAATCCAAGGGTTTCACACTATTTATTTTGGTGCAAGTTCGATTTCGGTGCATTTTCGCGTTTCGTCTACAAATCAAGGATCCTCTGGTTTTCTGTGATTTTCTAGATCAAGATCTCTTTGCAACATTTACCAAGCCAAATCTCCGGCTTGTAGGTTGGTGGATCTAACTAATTTTATCGTTTCACGCATTTTCGTATCGCTCTCAATGTAGTCGATAATTGTTGTGTGTGATTTGGTTTTGCATTTGTTTCATCCATGGTCCTAATGTGTTAGTTGATTCTATCACTGTTTATTTGTTATTTTCAAGTTCAATTTTCGTGCACAATTTCAGTTCCTAGCATGTGGTGGTTGGCATAAGTGATTATGTGTTGAAAACTACTTTTGAAAAGCTGTTTTTACTGTTATTTTTGCCTTTGTTATAGTGGTAACCGGTTAGTAGTTATGCTGTAACCAGTTACACGGTGCAATTTTCCCCAAAAACACGTATTTTCAAGCATGTAACCGGTTAGCACATATGCTGTAACCGGTTACCACTATACAGAATGCCATTTTCTTGCATTTTCAAGTGTGTTGGCCATGCTTTCTTCATTTTAACTTCCATTGATTGTCATGCTTGATTTTATGGATGTTTTTAATGTCATTTCACTTCTGGTTGAAGCAGGTTCATGAACTTTCGATGCACATTTTTGATTAGTCATTTGTTTCATGTTCTTAGCATTGTATGAGCATAGCAATTCTTGCACTATCTTTGTTCACATGATGCATGATTTTGTGTGGCATTTTGATGATCATTTGGCACTGTTTTGCACCTTCCATTTCAGATTTGCATTAAGTTTATTCTTCATGGATAAGCTTTATCTTGTATAATCAATAGTTCACTCCTTTTTGCTTTAATGACTTTTCATCCTCTTTGGAAAGTTGTTAGCATGTTTATCCCTTGATTAATTGATCGAAACTTTGTTTCGATTAATCGATCTTCCCTTTTCCTCTCTTTAGGCCTCCTTTAGAGCTTTCTTTCTCATTCCCCCCCGTGGAGTTGGAGTTTCGTGCTGCGCCTTGCATCGGAGAACTGTACAAATTGACGCCGTTATGCTGTCCGTTTCTCTACGCAGGAGCACTGTACAACATTGGAGCGGTTGCGCTGTCCGTTTCATTTTCCACACTATATTTTGGGTGCTAAAGAAGGGATGAGGATGGAGTTTTTCCACCCTCATTCTGGCTATTTCTTTGGTAAGGGCGTCTTATCCTCTCCTCAAGAATAGTCACCTCTATCCTCCAGCTATAGTGTTTCTCATTCCCCCTATCAAGTTGATCCTTGATCACTCTTCTCTCTTTGCGATCCTTTTCGATCCTTGATCACTCCTATCTCTTTCAATCTCTCCTTTTGATCAATCACCATCCTTCTTGGTTGAGATCATTATTCTTGCGCTAGCAATCTCTCTTTGTTCCATAACTCCTCTCTTCTTGTAATCAATCATTGCTTTTTAATTCCCCTGAAGAGTTCTAATTCTCTCTCTTTGGTCCAACACAGTTTTCCTGTCACGACCATTTTTCCCCTGGAGTTCGCAACCTTCTCTTTGTTCTTCTCCTTTCTTGGGTTAATCACCTTCTCTTGGTTAATCACTGATTTCTTCAATTAATCACAGTCCCTCTGTTAATCACTGAGCACCTCTTGGGTTAATCACCTCTTTTTGGTTAATCACCCTTTTCTTCAGTAAACCACAGTCCGTCTGTTAAAATATTGAACCTTTTCGAGTTAATCACCTCCTCTTGGTTAATCACTCGCTTTTCTCTTCAGTTGGTCACAGTCCGTCTGTAAACACCGAATCCCCCACAACTAGCAACCTCCTCTTGGTTCGAATACTTGCACCCTTGGGTTAGTAACCTTTCTTTGGTTCAAATACAGTTTCTTCGGTTGAGTACTATTTGTTCAGTCAGTTTACTGAACCCCTTTGGGTCACGACCTTTGCTCGGTCCTACACCCGTCCTTTGGGTCACGACCTTTGATTGGTCCTACACCCGTGCTTCTGGTTAATTACAGTTTCCTCTATTAAAACCAATGCTTCTCTATTCCCACAGAGTTGCAGTCCCTTCTTTCCTTGGTTAACCCCTGTCCATCAGTTAATATACTGAGGCCCCTTCAGAGTCAAACACCTTCTCTCGGTTCGGCACTCTCTCTCTTGGTTTATCACAGTCCGTCTGTTGACACCAGCTTCTTTTCCCCGCCAGGGTCTTACTCACTTTCTTTGGTTAACCACTGCCAGCCAGTTAATATACCGAGTCTCCTTTTTCTCTTAGTATTGACACCATCCCTTTAGTTGGATCCCAAGCGGAGTCCTTCCTATTCCCGTTGCCCTTACTTTCTTGGTTACGACACCATTTCTCTTTGCTATCCCCAACGGAGTTTCTTTCATTCTTGGTTTTGACACCATTCTTTTCCTAGTCTCTTGTGCAAACGTTCTTACTGCGGGGTCTTTCCCAGTAGAGTTTTTCTTTCACTCTTGCTCTTGGTTTCGACACCACTTCTTTCGTCTCCTTGTTTCTTTCTTGTTTTGTTTTCCGTTCAGTTCCACGAACTACGGAAGCTCTGATTCTGCATTCTTTTGAATGTATGATACGTAGGCATGAGATCGCAATGATCTCGGCGAGTACACTTCCACCTTTCTTCCGTCTTCCTCCTTTCTTTCCTTTTCTTCGTCCCCTGGTTCCAAGAACTACGACGCGCTGATTTCCTCATTGCACTATGAGGGTACGTAGGCACGAGGGCCACAATCCTCCGCGAGCACTTTCCTTCTTTTCTTTTCTTTTTCCCCTTTCTCTCTCTCCCCTTTCTTTTAGCTAGAAGCCTTTAGATAGATAACCCATCCAAGCCTAGAAGCAAGCGAAATGGTTCTCGTCGAGTACGACGGATGCGTTAGGTGCTAGTACCTTCCTTTCGCATAACCGACCCCCCATTCCCGTTTTTCTTCTCCTTGAGTTATATCGATATTTTCCCTGTCCTTTGGGACTAAATAAATTTCGGTGGCGACTCTGTTGTATCTTTGAGTGTGCGATTCACTCAGGTAGAAACCAGCCATCTTCAGGATGGGATATTTGATATTGGTGTTAGAATTACCCAATGAAGAATTTTGCAAAAACTTTAAGAATTTATATCTTTTGGAATTTTGTTGGAACGTTCGATAAGAGTGGTGAATTTTGTGAGTTGAGACTTTGATCGATTTCATGTGACTGCTTAGGTTTGTTATCATCGGAATAGGTTGTTATTTACTCGATTAAGCTTGTATGAGAGTCTGGACAAGTTTGGATGAGGGTTGGTTTGGTTGGGCATTACAACGTACAGTGATGTTATTTGGTGTTAGTAATGCGTCTGGAATGTTTGTGGAGTAGATGAATTATATCTTCTATATTCATTTGGATAAGTTCGTAATGGCTTTGATTGAGGATATTCGGATCTGTTATAAACTCAGAGGAAAAATAGGTAGAGTGTTGAGATTTGAATTACAAGTGTGGATAGGAGACGAAGTTTTATGCTAAATTATTCAAGTGAGAATTTTAGTTGCAAAGGTTAGTTTTCTTGGATATGTTATTTCCAATGATAGTATTGTTATGGATCCATCGGAAATAAATGCAGTTCTACATTGAGAGGCTCCGAAGTTGGTTAAGGAGATTAGAAACTTTTGGGCTTAGTTGGTTGTTTCTGCAGGTTATGGAAGACTTTGCTAAGTTAGTACTTCTGTTATCTCAGTTGACTTGCAGAGGGTAAGTCGTTTGCTTTGGATGTTTATTGTGAGGAAAGTTTGAGAGGGTTAAAGTAGAATTTGTCTACGGCTTCAGTTTTGATTCTGTATGATCCTAATAAACCGTTGGTGAGGTATTGTGATGTGTCCTTGATGAGCTTAGTCAGTGTGTTAATGCAAGATGGTAAAGTCGTGGCTTATGCTTTACGACAATTGAGGATTCATAAGAGGATCTATACTATTCAAGATTTGGAATTGGTTGCAGTTGTATTGTGTTGGAAAATTTGGAGGTATTATTTTTATGGTTCTAGGTTCGAAGTGTTTAGTAATCATAAGAGTTTATAGTACTTGTTTCGTCTGAAGGAATAGAGTATGAGATAACGAGGAGGGTTGGAATTTGTGACGAGTTATGAATTTGGCTTGGATTATCCTTTGGGAAAAGCTAAGGTTGTTCCTGAAGAGTTAAGTCGAAAGTTTTTATGCATATGGCTGTTTTGTTGGTCAGAGAGTTAGAATTATTTGAGCAGTTTAGAGACTTATGTTTGGTGTGTGAGATAACACAGTAGAGTGTGAGGTTAGGTATATTAAAAGTGAACAGTGATTTTTGGTGAATATGAGAAAGAGTTAGACTTTGGACGTGAGATTAGTAGTTTTGATGGTTACGAGTAATTAGAGTGCGCAGCGGAAGCGTGATGTGGCACATTTCGTATATGCGTGTGTGACTTGTAAGAGTTCATAGGTTGGACATTGGAAACATGTGGAAATGATGAGACCATTGGATGTTTCAGAATGGACGTGTTAGGTGAAAGGTTTAAATATTATTCATGGGCTACTATGTAGATGGATGTTTTGGTTGTATGTTTGATTGGTGAATCGTAGCATTGTTGTAATATTGGTGTGTGACAAGGATGTTGGTATTATGATTATGTAGAGGTTGTTGAACGATGTTGTGTCGTAGAACTTTATGTTCTTGTTGTGTTTTGGTTCAAGAGTGAACCTGTGTGTTCGTAACTTGGGTATTCTTTGAGTCGTGAGTTAGTCGTCAAGAGCATTGTATGGGCTTTGCACCTTGTCGTTGTAGTTGTCGTCGTTGTCGTGCCGTTGTTGTAGCTGCTATTAGCAGGGTGGTTTGTCAGTGGTGTTAATTGTGGTGTGCCTTTTGTTGGCATGATAGTTTGTTAGTCGGATGCGAGAGTCGTATCCGGAGTTGATCGTGTCAGTTATATTTTCGAGGACGAAAATGTCTAAGTGGGGGAGAATTGTAACGCCCTGATTTGTTTAATTGTATTTATTTATTTCATTTATGTGAATTTTGTGATATGTGTGAGTTTATTGTATTTACCTGCTAATTGAGTTAATTGGTTAATTTCCCTCATAGGTAAAATATTTACAATAAATTATAATTTCTTTTCAACTTTTATTTCCCAAAATATATTTCATCGATGTTTATGTTTTATCGCATTCTGAGAGCGTTTGAGAGATATTTGAGCGTAAGGGTAAAATGGTCAATTGATTAGTTAGATATTTTAGAAAATGTAGATATTTTATAAATAGAAAGTGGAGAGAAAAAGAGAGAAAAGAAAAATAAGAGAAAGAAAAGAGAGAAAGAAGGAAAAGGAGAAGAAAGAAAGAGAGAAGAGGAGAAAGAGGAAAATTGAGAAAACTCTGTTTCAATCGCAATTAATCGGGTAAGGGTGAGAAGTTTTGATTATATCTTGCTTGTATATGTATATGTATGTGTTGTGGTATGTTTTGGTTGTTAAATATATGTTTTTACTTTGGTTGAGATTGTGAACAATTGATAGAAATCGATGTTTTAACGGTCCGATTGCAAAATAGTTCGCGTAGAATAGTCGGGAAATGATAGGATTTAGTCGGGAATACTTGTCGGTATGATCGGGGGGTTTAAGGATGAGTTTGGGGGGGTTTTTGCATCATAAAATTCTGGTTTTTTTGCCCCTGCGCTGCGAGTAACCGGTTAACACCTGGTGAGTAACCGGTTACCACTGTTAGTTTCAGAAAAATACTATTTTCAAAAATTCTTAACTTTCGAACAATAAGTCCGTTTTGGCCGCCGTTTGAAGCGTTGGAAAGCTAATGAAATAGTCTTTCTATTAAAAATGGTTTGGGGGGCAGTAGAGGAATTATTTAAGTCGTGGTTTTGTAAAAGTGTTGGATTGTCGGGTTTTTATCGCGTTAAATGCGTGCTGTTGGTGTTTTACCGTGTGTTGTGCTATTGTTATATAACGTGGAGATTTTATGTGGTTTATATGATGTTGATGCATGTGATAATTATGTTATTGTATGGTAAAATACATTGTTTGATTGAATATCAATGTATGTTATTATGATGTTTTGTGGGATTGTTGTGGTTTATATATGATGTTGAGGCATGTGATAAGTTTTTGTAATTGTTGTGGTTGATGGTGAGTAATTCTTGATGTGAAGTGATATGAGTGTATATGCTAAAATGATAATTGTTGTGGTTTGTGGATTATGATGAAATGCATTGTTTTGGGTTTGATTGCAATGCATGATTATTGATGTTGGAATGGTTTACATGGATGTGTATATGTATGCATTTGATTATCATGAGTCATTGTATGCCAAGCATCATGATATGCATTTTTGTGATGTCGTGTGCCCTAGTGGGTGTGAGCGACGGATTCCAGAGGGAATCTGCTATAACATCGTGAGCCTTATACCGAGAGGACCTAAAGCGATGGTTATAAACGATCGTGAGCCTTATACAAAGAGGACCTAAAGTGATCGGATCGTGAGCCTTATACCGAGAGGACCTAAAGCGATCCATAAACGTCGTGAGCCTTATACCGAGAGGACCTAAAGCAACGGGGAACATCGTTTTCCCGACGGGGAGTTACACTAAGTAACAAGCGATGATTCCAATAGTTTCTGAGTGAACTGATGATGAGATTGATGGATGGATGGTACCGCATTGCATTTGCATAGAGTCATTGTGTCGGTCTCTTTGCATTTGCATAAATCATGAATGGATTTATTATGTATGGAAAATCATGAATGGATTGATTATGTGTGGAAAATCATGAATGGATTGATTATGTGTGGAAGATTGTGAATTGATTGATTATGTGTTGAGTTTGTGATTGGATTTGTGAATTAATGTGCACATGTGATAAATGCATTGGTTGTGGATAATATGTTTTATGTATAGACATATGCTATGTGATGTGGTGGTGTGTTTCCATATGTTATGACTCTGGTGTGCCTTATGTGTGAATATGTGATTATGTTGGTGTAATTGATATATGCTATGTGTATTAGTATGTGATGCTTGTGGTGAGAATAATTATGCATGTGAATTTATATGTGTTTGCATATTATTATGCAATCTTGATTTAGTTGTTATTTCTCACCCTTCTGCTGTGGTTTGTTGCTCTATGAGGCAATTGTAGATTAGTATCTTGGAGGCTTTTGTGCTGATTAGTTCTCCATCCTTTTGTCGGTCTGTCTGCTCTGATACGTAACACGGGAGTCGGGGAACGCTTTTGTTATATATGTATAAATTTGTTGGATATATTTTGTATTATCTTTGTATGAATATTCTGATTTTATAAAACATTTTATTTTGTAAAACAAGTCTGTTATAGATCTTTCCGCTTTATTCCATAATTGAACTTTCCTTTTGTTGGAAAAAGTTTCCCTTTTAGGTTTATTCCACTTTGTGTTATGTATCAAATTTATGAGCAGGGATTGTGTTTTTTGTCTTTAAATGTGGCATCCTTGTTTCTGTCGGAAAAATAAATTTTTATTTACTCTGATTTAATTATGTATTATTTATTCGCGATGGGAATTGGGGTGTTACAACTGAAACGAACATACGGATTAAAAGTTATGAATTTCTGAAGTTTAGAAAAATTCTGTCCGTAACAGCAGCAAACAACACTGTCATGTTCGCTGTGAGTTGCAACTGCTCGCTATGGGAACTTTCGCTACGCGAACTATAATTCGCTATGCGAACTCTCCGGGACAGCAAACCAGAAAAATGCGATTTCTGCATTTTGGAGGCCTTCCGGACCTCCGAATTCGATTCCGTAAAAAGTCCCAATCCCAGAATTCGAAATACTACCATTATATAACAATTATAATAGCCTACAATACCTTTTTAAAGATCCTAACATCATACATAGACCACAATTTAACCAATCAATTTATGCATTTTTCCCCTTATCAAAACTTCTGACACGCAAAAACCCCAATCCCCAAATACCTTCATAACTCCCACAAATTCTTTTCCCTACAAGGTCAGAACAACATCAACAGGGAGATTAGCCTCGAAGGCCTACTTTTATCCGATTCAATCCAACCCTTCATATTCATCATCAATCCACAAAAAAACAACACCTAAATCATCAGTTTACTCATAAACCCACAAACCCACATAAACCTCAAAAATCTGCTTTAAACACATCGAATCCCTATATTGAAAACAATGAAAGGCAATACTCCCCATACCTTAGATTGTCGATTCCAAGCTTTCTTTCTTTAGTTCTTAGAAACCTTCTCAAATCCTAGGCTTTTTCCTCTTTCCTTAGAGCTCTGGCCTGTTCCATTCTTTTCACGCTCTAACAAAATGAATCCTATTCCTCTCAAATTCTCATTTTTGTTAAACCTAACCTTTGGGCTTCTAAAATGGGCTTTCCCAATATTACCCTCACTAACTCCTCCTTAAAAGTCCAATTTTCCCTTAATCCTTCAAATATTATTTAAATAAATAATAATACAATATATTCTATATTATATACTATTATTTAAATAAATAGCCAAAACTTCCACAAAATACCGACGTCAACGCAAACCACCAAAATTCACTAAAATTCACGAATATTATATTTAAATAAATTAAATAAATATTCTTACAAATTTGGGGTGTTACAACTCTCCCCCACTTTAAGAATTTTCGCCCTCAAAAATTACCTCAAGGAAATAGAGTCGGATACGACTCCCTCGTCTGATCTTCACTTTTCCAAGTTCAACTTTCGCCAGCTGGTCCACCCCACAACACCTTCATCAAAGCTATGTCTTTACCCCGCAGTTGCTTCATCTCTCGACCATCAACCCGCACAGGTAATGCTTCCACTGTCAGGTTATCCCTCACTTGTACATCATCCATTTGAATCACATGCGACGGATCCGGAATGTACTTCCTCAACTGAGACACGTGGAACACGTCATGCAAATACGTAAGTGACGATGGTAAAGCAATTCGATAGGCTACCCCTCTTATCCTCTACAAGATTTGATATGGACCAACAAAACATGGAGTGAGCTTCCTAGACTTCAAAGCTCGACCCACACCAGTCACTGGCGTCACCCTCAAAAAACATGTGATCTCCCTCTTGGAATTCAAGTGTCTTCATCCCCTTATCATGGAAGCTCTTTTGGCGACTCTGCGAAGCTCTCATCCTTTCTTGGATCATCTTAATCTTCTCAATTGTCTCTTGCACAATCTCAGGTCCGAGTACAACACTCTCGCTCGACTCATACCAACACAAAGGAGTCCTACACCTTCTCCCATACAAAGCTTTATAGGGCGCCATTCCAATACTAGCATGAAAACTATTATTGTACGTGAACTCAATCAACGGTAAATGGCTATCCCAAGATCCTCCGTGATCCAACACACAAGCCCTCAGCAAATCCTCTAAGGATTGGATAGTCCTTTCTGTCTGATCGTTCGTCTACGGATGATAGGCAAAACTCATCCTCAACTTAGTACCCAAAGCATCCTGCAAACTCTTTAAGAACCTATATGTAAATCTCTATCCTCAACTTTTCCAAATCCTGGTACATCTTCGTAGCATCGGGATGAATACTCAACCTACTTCAGTGTCCTTCTTCTAGAATACTCTTCTTGATTTCTGGAATATCTGGAACACATACCCTATTCCGAAACCTCATCACACCATTCTCATCAATCCGGAATTCTCCTCCGTTATCTTGGTTAATCAAAGTCAACCGGTCAACTAACTTTAAATCAGATTGCTGTCCCACTCTGTCAACCACTAATCACTTCAACATTCCCAACTTCACACTGTCAGAGGTCTCTTCACATACCAAACTCAAATCTCAAAATTTCTCAATTAATTCCAATTCTCTCACCATAAGCATCGACATATGCAATGACTTCCTGCTCAATGCATCAGCCACTACATTTGCTTTGCCCGGATGATAACTCAAGTCAAAATCGAAATCCTTCAACAGCTCTAACCACCTCCTCTGCCTCATATTCAATTCTTTTTGGTCAAATAATTACTTCAGACTTTTATGATCACTGAACACTTCAAACTTAGAGCCAAACAGATAATGTCTCCAAATCTTTAACACAAACACCACAGCGGCCAATTCCAAGTCTTGTGTAGGATAATTCCTCTCATGAACTCATAATTGTCTCGAAGCATATGCAACAACTTGTCCATTCTGCATTAATACTCCACCAAGGCCCATCTTCGACGCATCGTAATACACCACAAAAGATTCACTCGGATTAGGAAAAATCAACACTGGAGCGGTCATCAACCTCTTCTTCAATTCCATAAAACTCTCTTCACAAGCTACATCCCACACAAAAGTTTGACCCTTTCGAGTCAATTGAGTCAAAGGTAATGTGAACTTAGAAAAGCCTTCGATAAACTTGCGGTAATAAGCCGCCAATCCTAGAAAACTTCGTATCTCGGTAACAGACTTCAGAGTCTCCCACTGTACCACGTCATCAATTTTAGAGGGATCAACGACAATCCCGCCACTTGAAATCACATGGCCAAGAAAATTCACTTCCTTCAACAAAAACTCACACTTCGACAGCTTTGCATACAACTTCTTCTCCTTCAATACTCGCAAAATAGTTCTCAAATGCTCAGCATGTTCTTCTTCAGATCTAGAATATATCAAGATATCATTGATAAACACCACCACAAACTTATCCAAATACTCATGAAAAATCCGATTCATGTACTCCATGAACACACCAGGTGCATTGGATACACCAAACGGTATCACAATGTATTCATAGTGACCATACCTCATCTTGAAAGCCGTCTTCGGGATATCATAAGGGTTAACACAAATCTGATGATAACCAGACCTCAAATCAATCATACTAAACACACAAGCGCATACCAGCTGATCCATCAAATTGTCAATTCTCGGGAGCAGATACTTATTCTTAATAGTCACTTTATTCAACTGCTGATAATCAATACACAACCTCATGCTACCATCTTTCTTCTTCACCGACAACACAGGAGCACCCCACAGAGAAACACTCGGTCGAACAAACTTCATCACAAGAAACTCTTCTAATTGTTTCTTCAATTCTCCTAACTCAGATGTAGACATCCGGTAAGGAGCCATTGACACCGGACTCATACCTGGTATCAAATCTGCCGCAACCTCTACCTCATGCTCTGGAGGCAAATCACTTATGTCATCAGGAAACACTTCCAAAATTTTACAAACAAAAGGCAAAACACCAGCTTCTCCACCTTCATTAATACTCAAGGTTGCCCTTAACATAAACATCTTAGCACCATCCTACATCGACTCATCAAAACAATCTGTAAGCACTTGGATTAACTCCAAACAATTCACTGCGCACACCACATAAGCTCGCAAGACATGTCTATCCCATCCAACATGATCCCGTCTATTATCAACAAGAGATTAAGGGTGACCAGTTCCTCAATTTGTCAATAACAGCCGACTATCATGAGGCGGTACAAACTATCTTTACCAAACTATCGTAGCGTCCAACACCACACTTAGCCATTGCTCCACACTTGAAGCACCTTGGAGAAACACCATCTTCTCCCCCACTTGTTTCATTCCCAACCTGCAAATGGAAAACAAAATAAGCATCGACAGTGTTTTCACACACATGTCGCACACTAGGGAATAGACAACATTAGACAACCTGGTCGAACGGACCGACCTGATCTGATACCACTAATGTAACACCCTTTTCTACCCCACAAATATTACAGTAGAATAATCATAAATATCAGAGTAAAATCAGAACCACCTCAAAAGGGCGCATATTTCTCAATAAATTCAAATAAAACAAATGCTCCGTAAACACGGGTTTTCCTCAAAATATTCAAAAGCCATCAAAATTAGCAGTGGAACCACCATAACCATAATAATCCAAAATCAAAAGGTTTTAAAATAAAACCCTAATAATCAAATAACAACAAAATGTCAACATAATATGTTTCGACTCAACGACCCAACGACCCAACCCGATGTTACACTATCTGAGCAAGACCCTCTACATCGACCAAAAGCAAAATAAACTCCAAAAGTCCTCGAAGGCATCCACAGCTAAGCCTGATCACCTGCACGTTACCCACGTGGAGGCAACATTCAAACAGGCAGGGTGAGTAATCACAATTCATTATAATCAACATCATCAGGGTCATAAAATGGCGTCATTATCATATACAACATCATCAGGGTCATCACAAAGGAAAACATCAAAATCACAATATCATAAATCACATCAGTGCCAAATAAATGCAATGCATAACAAGACTCATGCATGTGGTACCAATTCATCAAAGTCGATGGACACTAGGCCATCACCCTCCAAAGATCCCCGTCAATAGGATCGATTCTACACAAGAACCGGAGCACGTCAAAATTACCTCACACCCGCATAATGGGATTGAAGCCACAATAAATCGAAGCCTGGAATGCTATGCATGATACACAACATCATTACCATCATCATCAATAAAAGTCATTACGTGCATCATCATTCATCAAAATCTCATGTTAATCATATCATCATTAATTCATCAAAACATCATGAATCATCAGCTCATAATCATCAATATAGCTCATGGTAATTCATCAAAATAGTTAGGTATCATCATCTCATAATCATCAATATAATTCATGTTCATTCACATCATCATTTAATCATCAAACATCCTGTATAAACATCTCATAATCATCAATATAATCATGGTAATTCATCAGAATAATCACAGCTCAAAACATCAAGACATCACAAGAATCATAAAACAAATTCATCGTTTCAATGTACAACACATAGCACATACACTAAAAACCCGAAAAATGTGATTTCTGCAGTTTGGACGTCTTCCGGACCTCCGAATTCGATTCCGTAAAAAGTCCCAATCCCAGAATTCGAAATACTACCATTATATAACAATTATAATAGCCTAAAACACATTTTTAAAGATCCTAACATCATACATAGACCATAATTTAACCGATCAATTTATGCATTTTTCCCTTATCAAAACTTCTGACACGCAAAAACCCCAATCCCCAAATACCTTCATAACTCCCACAAATCCCTTTCCCTACAAGGTCAGAGCAACATCAACAGGGAGATTAGCCTCGAAGGCCTACTTTTATCTGATTCAATCCAACCCTTCATATTCATCATCGATCCACAAAAAAACAACACCTAAATCATCAATTTACTCATAAACCCACAAACCCACATAAACCTCAAAAATTCGCTTTAAACACATCGAATTCCTATATTGGAAACAATGAAAGGAAATACTCCCCATACCTTAGATGTCGATTCCAAGCTTTCTTTCTTTAGTTCTTGGACTCGAATTCTAGGCTTTACCCTCCTTCCTCAGAGCTCTGGCCTTTTCCTTTCTTTTCACGGTCTAACATAATGAATCCTATTCCTCTCAAATTCTCCTTTTTGTTAAACCTAACCTTTGGGCTTCTAAATTGGGCTTTCCCAATATTACCCTCACTAACTCCTCCTTAAAAGTCCAATTTGCCCTTAATCCTTCAAATATTATTTAAATAAATAATATTACAATATATTCTATATTATATACTATTATTTAAATAAATAGCCTAAACTTCCACAAAATGCCGACGTCAACGCAAACCACCAAAATTCACTAAAATTCACGAATATTATATTTAAATAAATTAAATAAATATTCTTACAAATTTAGGGTCTTTTAGAGCTTTGTTCTCTTTATCCCCTGCTAAGTCGGAAGTCTGCACGACGCACTGGAGCACTGTACAAATTTGCATTGTTACTTTGTTGGATTTAATCTCCACACTATATTTTTGTGCTAGAGAAGGGATGAGAGTGGAGAATTCCTATACTCATCTTGATTATTTTGAGTAGGGGACTGTCATACCCCAAATTTTGACCACTAAGATTCCCCATCATTGTGCAAATCATCAGCACAATATGGATGTACCTTTGTGCCTCATCAATCTCCTCAAGGGTTGTTGAGCACTCACTACAATCAAACTTAGGGTTTCAAGCCCTCTCAGAGCCTTAGACAAATGATCAATCAAGGAATGACATGATCTTCAACTTTTCTAAGCCTCTCAAACATCCATAATGGATCAAGAGGACTCCCACTTCAAGGATCAAGCACAAGGCTGCAACATTCCAAGTGGATCAAGCCTCAAGATCGCCAGTGTCGCCAAATTAGGGTTTTGGTCGACTGGGGCCTCCAGATGGAAATTTTCCTCTGGGCATGAGCCAATGCTTCAAGAACAACCTAAGATGCTCCAAGGGACATCATGAGCTCAATCATCAAGTCAATTTTGCCTCAGGGGATGCATTCATAAAAAATCAGGAATTAGGGTTTCTTGATCTAATTCACCCTTAAGTTG
Source organism: Lathyrus tuberosus (assembly GCA_022829125.1). Taxonomy (NCBI): domain Eukaryota; kingdom Viridiplantae; phylum Streptophyta; class Magnoliopsida; order Fabales; family Fabaceae; genus Lathyrus; species Lathyrus tuberosus. The sequence goes on along the minus strand of JALAZF010000269.1, from coordinate 6,022,983 downwards.
ACTTTTGGGACAAAACATGAGGCAGAACCTCAACACATGATTTGAGGGTCTCTAATAAACCACATTTATCCATTTGCAATAATGGATTGACCCAAGAAGCTTGATCAACAAGTTTCAAGCTCATCAAAACCATAGTTAGGGTTTCGCGGGAAAAGTCAACTATGCATTTGACTTTTGACCCAGGCATGCTCCCAAACCTTTGGACATGATTTAATACACACTATAACACCCATGGAACATGTCCATCAAGTTTTATTTAGGTCAAGGACTTGATTTCATAGAGGATTGCACAGTTTAGAGTTCATCTGACAAAAAGTCAACGTGCACAAAAGTCAACTTTGACTTTTTGAGATTTTTCACAATTATGGTTATTTGACCCTAAAATGATGTTAATGTGTGACTGGAATCATCATTCATCAAGAAAAATCAAGAAAAGTGGGATAACTTGTAAAAGGGGTAACCATAAAAAGCTTAGAAATTTTCTAAGTTATGAAACAAAGTGACTAGGGTACCAACTTTGGAGGATCATATCTCCTAAACCACAAGGCCATTTTTCCCCATTCAAAGCTGGATTTGTAGCTCTCATGGCCCTCTACAAAAGCTTCAACTACACCTCATTCCAATTCATCATGGATTTTGAGTTATGGAATGATCAAAATGGCTGAAAACATGAAATGTCACTTTTTCCAACACTTAGTGAAATTTTCACTAAGTCATAATTTGTCTTGCTTTTTTTTCCAAAAGTAGGGGGATTTTTCACTTGGATCCAAAAAGTATAAAGATAAACTATGATCAAGCACATGTTGTATCATATGAGGGCTTTCCAAAATGGCCAAGAACTCCATGAAACTCCACTTAAGCCATGAGATATGACCATGCCAATATGCCTTGCTGCAAATTGTCATGGCAAGGGAGATTTGGGGATTTTGCTCAATTTGCTCAAATTTTGCAAAGGTCAAGCAAATCTATCCATCTGAACACCTCAAGGGGGACCAAGGAGGGACAAACCCTGATCCATCAGCCTCCCAAGTCTTTGGAACCAAAAGTAGCATGCCAAACATAGAAATGCCTAAAAGAGGGACACGACTCCAATTTTGGTTTGGAGCATTTAATGGATGCACCAAGGTGGCATGGACTGAGCCTTTTCCAACTGAATTCAGTCAAGGATGATCCAAGAACTAGGGAACCAGCAGCCTGTGCCCTAACCTCTAGTCAATGGCTAGAGGAGACTTGGATTCCTATTGATCAACATTGGCCAAACCTCTGCAGCAGTTGCCATTCACTATTATAGCCAAAACAAACTTGCTCTACTATAAATAGAGCTCATTTGTGCTCAGTTTGGGTACACCAAAGCACTACAACACTTGCTTTCCTCAAAATCTCTTTCTCTAGGCAAAAATGCCTTCTTTAGCAAGGTAACTCTGAGTTTTTGAGTTAGAGAGCATTTCCACCATAGCTCATGATCCAAACAAATCCAATATGTCATATCTAAGCTGTCTAAACTCTCACAAGTGACCTGTAACACCAAAATCACAAAGTCCCCTCTCAAAACCTCAAAATAGGACTTTTTTGCATTTTTCAAGCCATGTCTTGATTCAGTCACTTTCCAAACTAGATAAAACCTCAAACACACTCCAAATATCATCCTTGAGCTTTCCCAAATGGTTCCCCACATCTGGAACACCATTTGAGAGAGTTGCTTTTTTGGCCACTTTTGCCCCTTTTTCAAGAAAGAGCTCAAACTTGCTCCAGAGGTTTCCAGCTGATTCCAACCATCCTAAAAGCTTCTAAGAGATCATTTGAGGGTGTGTAAAGCATCAAATCATTTATGGAATAAAGCATTTGGAAGATTGCACAAAAGCTCCTAAAAGAGGTAAGCATCCCAACTTGAATTCTTTGAATCATGCTTTCCTTTGATGTACACTGATCATGTACATCTTATACATGTTATATGTGTTATGTTTGAACCAATTCATCGTATAATTCATGCCTATAATAAGAGATAGCACAGAAAATGAAAATCATGGCCTATTTCAAAACCACTATCGGGTTTTGAGGAGGATTTATTTTCTGGAAAAACCACCACCGCCATTGGATTCCTTGTGAAATTCTAGGCAGGATAGACCTAAATTTTGTGCCAATCCATGGAGAAATGAGAACGTTACAAGCTTCACATTTCTGGCCAAAACCTTGCCTTGCCTTGTCTTGGTCAGGCCTAAAATCAAGACATGCCTTGTATATTTTTAGGTTGAACTAGGTACACAGATGTATCACCACCCTAGTGGTAAGGCGCGTATGCTGCACACAAAAGGTCTGGGGTTTGAATCCCCCTCGCCCCAGACCCTCTTTTTGCTATTTTTTCCACTTTTTACTATTTTTCATATTATTTTTAATGATTTGAAAAATTAATAACTCCCTCAATTTTAATTATTTTTTATTGGTTCTTTTTGCAAAAAATCACAAAAATGTTGAAATATTTTATTCCACAAAAAAATTTAATTTATATTATTTATTTAATATAGTTGGTATTTTTGTGAATAAATTCATTTTAATTGTTTTTAAACATTTAAAAGTGAATATTTATTTTGAAAATAAAAACCAAATGAGTTCTAAATCATTTTGTGATTAAAACCTCATTTTTCAAACCTTAAACTAAAATCACAAGTGGTTTATTCAAATCTATTTGGTATTTTTATCATTTTATTGATTTTCTTTAAATATTTACTTTTAAAGAAAAACAAAATTAGGGTTTCTTTGATTTTCACCCTCACAAATATTTTTCAAAACCATTGGTCCTCTAATAGAGTGTAAGACATAACCCCTTTTTGAAACCAAAATGACTTGGGCCTCAGATGTTGTATAAGACCCGCTGTGCTTTCAAAAACCTCGGCGTGATCGCCGTGTTTAAACAAATAACCCTGGGCCTCTCCTTGAGCTGTAAGCCCCACCACTTGTACAAAAGCAAACCATTGGGCCTCTAATAGAGTGTAAGACCCAACCCTTTTTGAGGACCAAAATGATTTGGGCCTCAGTGTATTGTATAAGTCCCTCTATACAGTCTTCAACACAACGGTGCGATCATCGTTAAAACTTGGGGCTCTCCTCGAGCTGTAAGCCCCAACAATCTTTTCAAAGAAATTTCTCCTTTGATTTTGAATCCAAATATATGTTGTCATCAAAACTTTCTTTAATTTCTTTGTTGAACAACTAACCAAACAACATGGAAGCTCTACAACGGATAAGTATTTATCCGCTTTCATTTATCGCTTTCATATGTATATAAACTGTATTGTGGGGCTGTTTCACTGTAAGTCTTCTTTCACAAACTTTTATATACTTGTCACATATCAACTGTGTAATACTAGTATAGTTATTTAGAGTTTTCCCCGACAACTACGTCTAGCACTAGGTAAAGCCCTGTTGGTCACTCTTAAATACAAACAAAACTAGATCCCCATAGGATTTCCAGATACAGTCTTACCTCCTCTTGGGGTTAAACAATATGGAGACGTGAAAGGAAGCATTCTCGGTGAACCCTTTCTCAGACTGTCACCCTTAGAAATTGTCAAAGAAACTCTAACTCCCCAGAGATGATCTTTTCTCCATGAATGGCATCTCTTGAGTTTCTTCCAAATTCTTAGACTTTCCTGGCTTGATCTATCCTCGGTTAATAGCATGTCTTTAACTTCTCAGGGTTTGGGACCCACAGGCTTGCTAAAAGCATCCCCGCCTCCTCTTGGGCATTATACAAGGACCCTTCGGCTTCTTAGAAGTTCTCATGCCTTCTCTTGGGCTTAATACAAGGACCCTGACGACCTCTTAAAGGTATAAGACAGAACTTAGTCATCCTTTGCTATAGCAGTCTTTCAAGTGTCAAAACTCCGGCCGTTTTAGGGTTGATACTCATCCCTTAATGCTCGTGCCTCCTCTTGGGCATTGTACAAAAGATAAAACTCTAGACTCGGACAGTCTAAGACCCTTGAGTCTCAAAGACATTCTCAAGTTCCTTTCAAACATAGGAAGAAACACCAAAACTCGGTCTATCTCATGAGAGTTCTCCATACTTGGACCCGCCTCCGGATCTCTAGAATCCACAGCGGTAAGACAGCCTCCTCTTGGGCTTTGTACAAATGGTCTTCCCCAGTGGAGCTAACCTTTTCAGACTCTCTTGTCGAGTCAACCTTTTAGCCTCAATCTCGGGCTTTGTACGAGATAGAAAAACACTCTCTTGTTGAGTCAATCTCCTTTTAGCCTCAATCTCGGGCTTCGTACGAGACAGCAAATCACTCTCTTATTGAGTATAAAAGACTCTCTTGTTCAGTCAATCACCTTTTTCAGACTTTCTAGTTGAGTCAATCACTCTCTTGTTGAGTATAAAAGACTCTCTTGTTGAGTCAACCACTTTTAGCCTCCGTCTTGGGCTTTGTACAAGACATATAAAAACACTCTCTTGTTGAGTATAAAAAAGACTCTCTTGTTGATTCAATCTCCTTTTAGCCTCAATCTCGGGCTTCGTACGAGACAATAAAACACTCTCTTGTTGAGTATAAAAGACTCTCTTATTGAGTCAATCACCCGTTCAAGGCTCTCTTGTTGAGTCAACCTTTTTAGCATCCGTCTTGGGCTTTATACAGGACAGATAAAAGTACTCTCTTGTTGAGTCAAACCCTTTCAGCCTCCATCTTGGGCTTTATACAAGATACATTCTCCCCAACGGAGTCAAAATCCCTTTTAGCCTCAATCTTGGGCTTTGTACAAGAAACCCCCTGGTTGAAGAAACCCCCTGAAGAAACCCCATGGTTGAGTCAATCAACCTTTTAGCATCAAAGTTGTGACTTGCTCACAGCATACAAACATCAACAACTCCTCTTTAGAGATGACAAACTCTCTCTAAACCTTTTAGCTTCACATCTTGGGCTTTGAACAAGATACAAACACCTTTAGATTCACGTCTTGGGCTTTGAACAAGACACCAAAACAACCTTTTTTCCTCCCATTGAATAGGAGGAACTACGATCGCTGTAATTTTCCTGTTTCGCTAAACGGGAATACGTAGGCATAAGATTACAAAAAATCTTAGCAATCATACTAATCAAAGGCCCAAAATCCAGTACCCCCATATATCAACCCAAAAGCACCAAATCCTAACATCCTACCAACAACCTCGCAAATAGCCCAGACATTCCGAATTTAAATAAAATAAACCGAAGAGGGACCCACATCTTAATCACATTTGTAACCTAACAGACCGCTGTTCAAACTCAGTATGCAAGCATGGTTAATTGGAGACACTATTTCCCTTCCTTAATCAGCTCAATAGGATAAAAAATGAATCGAACTGTAGTACCCAAGGGATCGTGACTCAGGACCACAAAAATTGTGCTACAGGAACGAATGACCCTGTGCCTGGAATAATCGTCTCTATATCTAGACTGTAGTGTTCTCAATCCCCTGTCGAGTTGATCCTTCATCACTCTTGCCTCTTTCAATCTCTTTTTGATCAATCACCATCTCTTTGGTTAAAGATCTCTGTCACTTTGGGTTAGCAACCTCCTTTTGGTTCAACACCTTTTCTTTTGGTCAATCATTGCTTGTTGATTCTCCATTAGAGTTGTAATCCTTCTTTCTTCGGTTAATCACATTCAAGTTATCAAAACCAATCCTCTTTTCCCCAACAGTCGCTTTTCTTTTCTTCGGTTAATCATAATTTTCCTGTTAAAACCGAAACCCTAGCGGAGCTCACAACCTTCTCTTGGTTTATCCTCCCTTTTCATTGGTTAACCACTGCTTGTCAGTTAAAACACCAATTTTCATATTTTCTTAGTTAATCACAGTCTATCTATTAACACACTGAGCTTATGTTGAGTTAATCACCTTCTCTTGGTTAATCACTCATTTCTTTTCGGCTGATAACAGTCCTTCTATTAGCATCGAATCCCCATTGGGTCACAACATTTGCTTGGTTCCACACCCGACCTTTGGGTCACAACCTTCGCTTGGTTCCACACCTGTCCTTTGGGTCACAACCTTTGCTTGGTTCCATGCCCGCCCTTTAGGTCACAACCTTCGCTTGGTTCTAGACCTGTTCATCGGTTAACCAATATTTATCAGTTAATATACTGAAATTCCCTCCGAGCAAAACACCTTCTCTTGGTTCAATACTCTCTCCTTTCGGTTCATCACAGCCTGCCTGTTAACACCAAACACTTTTTTCCCACAGAGTCTATCTCTCTTTCTTTGGTTAACCACTGCCAGTCAGTTAACATACCGAATCTTTATTCTCTTGGTTCTGACACTATTACCTCGGTTTATTCCCCACCAAGTCACTATTATTCTTTTGCTCCTTTATCTTCTTGGTTTTGACACCATTCCTTCGCTTTATCCTCAGCAGAGTTGCTATTATTGTCGTGTCTTTCTTTCTTGGTTTTGACACCAATTATTTTGTATTCCCTAGTGGAATCTTTCTACTTCTATTGCTCTTGGTTTTGACACCTTTCCTTTCTTTTTCCGCCTTTGTTCCCCGAACTACGTAGTCTCTGATTTCCTCATTGCACTGTGAAGATACGTAGGCACAAGATTGCAAAATCTTGGCGAGCCATCTTTTTCCATTCTTTCTCTGGTTCCATGAACTACGACGCTCTGATTTCCTCATTGCACTATGAGGGTACGTAGGCACGAGGGCCCTAATCCTCCGCGAGAATTTTCTTTCTTTTTTTTCCTTTTTCCTCTCCTCTTGTAGCTAGAAGCCTTTAGATAGATAACCTATCCAAGCTTAGAAGCAAGCAAAATGGTTCCTGTCGAGTACGACAGATGCGTAAGGTGCTAGTACCTTCCTTTCGCATAACCGACCCCCTTACCCGTTTCTCTTCCCCTTGGGTTTTATCGATATTTTCCCTGTCCTTCGTGACTAAATAAAGTTTGGGGGCGACTATGTTGTATCTTTGAGTGTGCAATTCACTTAGGTATAATTCCGCTAGCTTTAGCTGGCGAATCCACTGGGGAGTCCTTGCTCTTGCAAGTTGAGGTCTCGCCTAGTTTTGTTTGCTTTCTTGTTTGTTTGGGTGTTTATCTTTTGCGCTTTACTTGCTTTATCTTTGCGCTTTACTTGCTTTATCTTTATGCTTTTTTTACTGCATTTCGTTACTGCTTTGAATATTTATATGATGTATATTCTGGATATCTGCTATATTTTCCGCTGTTGTTGGGATGGGTAGATATTATTGGAGAGATAAGCTCTATCACTGGGATTGAGCATGAACATAGGATAGAACGTGGATAGTCGTGACGCTTGCATTTTGCGCGTTGGGTTGTCACGAGAGCCACATCCCAGACCGTGATTCGTTTGAGAATACCTTCGTCCTGCGAGAATTCGCTATGGTGGGGGTTTTCACTGGAGTCCTATGGTTTGGGTGACCTTCTAGGGACCACCTTGTTGTGTCTAGATCACACCTGTGAGAGGGATATTGGGTTTTTGCAGGAAACCAAGACTCTTCATACCTTTGTTCTCTCACGCGCGTCATATTATTTTGCACCGACACAGAATTATATGTGCAGATATCCAGATTATTCAGACTTTGTTGGCTTCTTGATTCTTGTTTTGCATATCATTTCATCATTTAAATTAATTTTTGCATGTGGATTTCTAGGTTATTCGAAGGCTTATTCTTTGTTGACATTATCATAAATATGAGTACTGGTTGCAGAGGTATCTTTAGCTAGAAGTTTGTGGAGCCTAAGCTGAAGACTTTGAGAGGTTTAGAATCCTGTGTGGTTGAAGATAACATTGAGGTTTTTAAAAATGATTATGGTAATCTGTTGGCCATCCTCAGCACTGAATTCAACATCACTGCCATTCATACACTTGTTCAGTTCTACGGTCCGCCACTTAGGTGCTTCACATTTCAGGATTATCAGTTAGCACCTACACTTGAGGTGTATTCCTATATCTTGGGGGTTGAGATCAGGGATCAGGTTCCTTTTGTCTACCCCAGCAGTTGTCTGAAGTTTCCCCTTATTGCTGAAGCTCTTTGCATTAGTAAGAAGGATGTGGAAGCTAATATCAAGACTAAAGGGAATGGTATTCGAGGGTTTGCTTCAAAGTTTCTGGTAGACAAAGCTATTTCTTTTGTTGAAGCTGGAAGTTGGAAGGCTTTCAACGCCGTTCTTGCTTTGCTGATATATGGGATCATTTTGTTTCCGAACATGGAGGATTTCGTATATCAGACTGCCATCAGTATCTTTTTGTCCAAGATTCATGTTCCTACACTCCTTGCTGATACCTATTATTCTATTCATTCGAGGAATGAAAAGAAGAAAGGAACCATTGTCTGTTGTGCTCTTTTGTTGTACCGTTGGTTCATGTCACACCTACCGCTGAAGGGTCCCTTTGTTGAGAACAATGGAAATCTCAAGTGGTTTCAACGAATCAGGTCTCTTACTGCTGATGACATCTCTTGGTATTCTCGAGTCTTCGACGATACTAAGATCATTCTTCATTGTGGTAAATTCTCCAATGTGCCTCTTTTGGGTATAAAGGGTGGAATTAACTACAATCCGAGACTTGTCTTCTGTCAGTTGAGATATCCTATGGTTGCCAAGCCAGATTCTGAGGTAGTGGAAGAGTTCATCTTTCATGAAGGGGTTGAAGACATGGGATTACTGAAGAGGTTTAGTGCCGCTTGGACTCAGATTCACCCTGAAGGAAGAGCGAATTTGGGTAAGAAGAATTGCATAGCCAAAGAAGATTACACATATTGGGTCAAAGAATGAGTCTGAGAGATCTTGTTGCTATTTCCTTCCGAGCCTTCCATGAATATCAAGCTTCCCAAACTTGCCATTGCTCCTCCATCTGAAGTTAACCAACTCAAGCAGACTATTGAGATGTTGAAGAAAGAGAATGTTGATCTTCATCTCAACCTTGATAAAGTCACACCCGAGAAGGAAAGCTTACAGATTGAACTACATCAGAAGAGAGAGCGCATGCTCAAAGAGGTGGAAGTTGAACAGAACAAGCGGAGGAAAGTGGGTGATGCTTTGAAGAGTACCTATGATGGACTTATCTCAAAGAAGAGACAACTCGCTGACACTTAGCATCAAGCCTATAAGGATGAGTTGAGCTACAAGAAGCAACTTGGTGAGCTTCGACGGAAGTTATCAGAGTACAAGACAAAGCTGCAGAATGAGCAAGGCCGTGCTGACCAGTTGGCAAAGGACTTTTCTCAGTGTTAAGCTAAGCTCGACAAAGTCTTTGGTGAGATTCAGAAGCTGCAAGATCAAGCACATCAGAGCCAAGAAAATATCAATCTGCTCAACTTGGAGAGTACTCATTGGGATCACCAGAGCCGTCATTTGCAAGCCCTCTTTGATCAGAAAGAGGCATTTCTACAGGATGCGAAGTATTGGAGTGAGAGACAAGGCCGTCATTTTTTTCTGTTCAACCTCATGACGGATGCGAAGTATTGGAATGAGAGACAAGGCCGTCTAGCCAGATTTATTGAGCACGCACTGGAGGATTTACCAAGATTGTTGAGGGACGCATATGCTGATTTGTTTCCCCACAAGACTCCTTGGGCTGTTTTTCATTTTTTGTCTGTTTGTAGGGTGGTTTTTTATAGGATCCAGGTTGATCTTATTGTAGCCCAAAAGGCAGATATTTGATTTGTATCTGACTTGTACTTCTTTCCTTTGTTGAATGAATGAATTTTCTTGCCAATTTTATCTTTGCACCTTTACTTGTATGCTTTATGATTATTGTTAACAAAAATAAGCTTGCGAATTCCTGGAATTTAAAATTTTGGTTTTTGCATGCATTGCATTCATTCATGCATACATATGCACGTCCCTCATCCGAAAAATAAGATGCTTACATTGTCCATCTCCGCCTTGTAGCAAGACGACGACTCGACATCGCTATTTCACTCGCTCAAGCAAATCCATGATCATGGCCGATTTCGAAGATGAGAACGCTGCCTATAAGGAAACTCTGGCTCAATTTCAAGGACGGATGGATCAATTTCAGACCAACATGGACATTATCAGGGAGTTCCTTTACGTTCAGAAGAACCCCGCTGCCGCTACTTCTGTTGTTGCAACTGCTACCGCTGCAACTGTTGACACTGTTGTGGTGATTTCTCCTCCTGTTGTTACCACTCTTATTGCTGGTGAACTGCCAGTTGAGACGGTTGCTTAGCCTAGTGTTAACTTGTCGAGCTCTTAGCCTGGTCAGAATCGGATGCCTACTTCTTTTCCTTAGGGAATGCCCCCTAATTTCACTCCTCAGGTTGCCGGTGGTAGTGCCTTTGTGCCATATCAACCATTTGTTGCACCCATGCCCAATGGGAATTTTGTTGCGTACCCATGGGGCATGCCTACTCTGATTCTGCTTCCTATGGTGAATGATGATGACCATGAGGTTCCTCAGGCATTGATTCGCCAGACTTCTGTGTCTACTGAGTTGAGACCCCTGATGAAGACGAGCATGTTTACAGAGGTCCCCCAATTCATGTTCCGATTTTATTTCAATCTGCTCAAACTACCGTTTAGAATGTTCATTCGGGAATGCCTTATCCAGGGGCATCCTCAGATGCATGGTACCTCCTCTGGGTTATCAGTATGGTTTTCAGATGGGTCATAATTCTGGTCAGATGGTGAATCCTGGGCTGGTATATCTATCTCAGTTATCTTCCCCGCAGATGCCTGCTCCAACTTCATCACAACTTCCAAATCCACAGACTCTTGTCAGATCTGTTGATCATAACAGACCTACTGATTATAAATTGTTAGATGAAAGGATTAGAGCTATTGAAGGTTATTCTACTTGTGTCTGGTTCCTAATGTTGTGCTGCTGCAAAAGTTCAAGATTTCGGAGCTGCCAAAGTACAAAGGTTTGAGCTGTCCACGAAGTTACGTGACAATGTACTATAGGAAGATGGCTTCCTACATCGACAATGATGAACTGTTAGTGCATTGCTTCCAAGATAGGTTGTTTGGATCTTCCTTTGATTGGTACATGGGTCTAGAGTGTAGCAAGATTCGCTCGTGGAGGGACTTATCCGAAGCATTCTTAAAACAATACGAGTATAATCTTGATTTGGCTCCTACCAGATTGCAATTACAAAATCAGTCTCAGCGTACAACTGAAACTTTCTAAGAATATGCGCAGAGATGGCACGAGATGGCCTCTCGTGTGCGACCAGCTCTGTCTGACACTGAGCTGGTTGATATCTTTATGGGTACTTTGCAAGGGCTGTGCTACGAAAAAATGGTGGGCAGTTCTTCTTCAAACTTTGCTGATGTTGTGACCATTGGTGAAAGAATTGAGAAAGGTTTGAAAATTGGTAAGATTGCTGGTTTTGCGAGTCAACAGTCAACCAACAAGAAACCTCAGAGCAGTCATTCGAAGATGAAAGAAGGTGAGGCAAATGTTGTGATGGCAAAAGCCCCACCTCAATATCAGGCTCCTATGGCTCCCATGCCGTACTATCTGTATCCTTACATCACCGCTGCCAGTATCAACAACCTCCATATCAATATCATCCACAACAATAAGCACAGAATTCTCAGAATCAACAGCCACAACATCAACAATCTCAACAAAATAATGGTAATCAGCAAAATAGACAGAGCAACAACAATAATCAGAACAATCCGAAGCGCCCGAATTTTGACAAAATTCCTGTGCCATATACAGAATTGTTCCCTTATTTGGTTCACCAAGGGGCAATTATTTCAAAAGAGATCGTACCTGCAATTCCTCTGTTCAATCCGAAGCATAATCCAAATGCATCTTGTGCTTACCATTATGGGTACATAAGACATGCTACCGAGGATTGCATTGTCTTAAAGACCAAGGTTCAAGAGCCTATTGATCAGAAAATCCTGACATTTGTCAAAGATCAGCCTAACATACAGACTAATCCTCTGCCTAATCACGGTGGATTAGGGGTTAACATGATTAAAGACAATCAAGAGGTTGAGTTGATCATGGACGTCAATGAAGTGAAAACTCTGATGACCGTTGTGTTCAATAAATTGAATGAGCAAGGGTTGCTGAAAGGTATTCATGGTAAGTGCCAGATTTGTGATGAAATCCTAATCAGTGTCGAAGGTTTAAAGGATGTGTTCAGATCTTGATGAACCGAGGTGTGGTGCAGTTTGCCATATCCAAGTCTGTGGATGAGGTAGCTACCATTGAGCTGATCACGATCATATATAGGAAGGTTCCCGTGGAAGCTCCTAAGAAGAAAATACATCCTATCACTGTTTGTACGCCAAAGCCTTTCCCGTATCAGAATTCAAAAGAGGTGCCTTGGAAGTATGGTTCCGCCGTGTTTTCTGGGGATCGAGAAATCCAATTCTTTGAATCTGAGATTGTGAATGTAACCGCCGCTAGAGGCAAGACTCGTAGTGGGCGAGTGTTTGCTCCAAAGGTCACATCTAAGCCAGTGCAAGTTCCAACTGTTGTTTCTCCCAAGGAGAAGGTTGCTTCAACTACCCCTATTGTGCAACAAGGGGCATCCACCGCTGTATCAGTACCATTCATTCCGTCTGAGGATATTGCCAAAAACAAGGAGACAATTGATGATTAAGAATTCCTCAAGCTGATCAAAAAGAGTGAATTTAAGATTGTGGATCAGCTGGGGCAAACTCCCTCAAAAATCTCAATCTTATTCTTGCTTATGAGCTCCCCCGTGCACAGAATGGCTTTGCTAAAAGTTTTGAATGCTGCCAATGTAATGCACGATATCCCCGTAGAGCAGTTTGATGATGTGGTCACAAACATAACTGCAAGTCGGTTTTTGGGTTTCAACGAGTCAGAGTTGCCTCCTGAAGGAACTGCCCACAATCGAGCCTTGCACATATCAGTGACTTGCATGGACGCCTTACTATCTCGTGTCCTAGTGGATACTGGTTCTTCCCTCAATGTGATGCCTAAGGGAACGTTAAGTCAACTACTTGTAGAAGGGAGTGAGATGAGGCCGAGCGCTTTGATTGTTAGAGCCTTGATGGTTCTAGAAGACAAGTTATTGGCAAGGTGGATTTACCCATTAAGATTGGACCGCATTTGTTTACCATTACTTTTCAAGTGATGAATATCAATCCTGCATACAGCTGCTTATTGAGTCGACCTTGGATACATGTCGCAGGGGGAGTTACTTCAACATTGCATCAGAAACTGAAATTCATGATTGGCGATCAGCTGGTCATCGTTGGCAGTGAAGAATATTTTCTAGTAAAAGATTTATCATCCTTCCGATATGTAGATACCGATGAAGGCATATCTGAGGTGCCATTGCAGTGTCTCGAGTTCGAAGATGTCAGCTCCGCTTCAACTAGTCAAACTAGATCACCAAAAATGATCTTGCCATCTACCAAGAATGCTAAAGAGACCATTGAGAGAGGTGCCTTGCCTTTCTAGGGGCATGTTTTGGATGTGGTAGAAAAGCATGATTGGTTTGGATTGGGTTATCGTCCTGGTCTGCAAGCTCACTCACATGGTCAGAAGCAGTGCAATTTAATCAAATTCAGTAGCGCTGATTTCTAGAAGGGTGACATCGTGGCAACCATTGATGATGCTGGTCCTAGAAACCAGAATGCAAGCTTTGTACGCAGGTGTCCGCTTGGCTTCAAGCTCAACAATTGGACATCTACTGTGATTCCTGTGGTTTTTCCAACAAACATGTAATGCATTTTTCTTTCTCGTTCCCTCGTCCATGCCCGAGATGAGTGGATAGCTTGTAAAGGGCCTCACGTTTTTGAAATATTATGTGATCATTAAATAAAAGTTTTCTTTGCATTCAAAATCATGCCCTATTTTCTTTCTTTATTTTACTTTTTCACAAACAAATGGTAAAAGTTTTTATTTATTTTTCACCATTCAAATTAGCTAACTCTAAACAAATTCATAAAACATGCAGAACAAATAAATGCATTGATAACAACATGGCAAACATCCATTGTAATTCTGGGATCCCAATCAACCAAGCCGAAGAAGATGGTGAGGAAGATTGTGAATTACCGGCTGAACTAGCAAGGCTCCTTGAGCACGAGCAGAAAGAGATTCAGCCACATAAAGAGCCAGTGGAAGTTGTCAATCTTGGTACTGATCATGTCAGAAGAGAACTCAAGGTTGGGGCATCCCTCGCTAAGCATGTACACTCAGAGTTGGTCACGTTATTGAGAGAGTATGTTGATATCTTCGCCTGGTCTTATCAGGATATTCCTAGGTTGGATACCAACATCGTTGAACATGAATTACCACTCAAGACCGGATGTCATCCTATCAAGAAGAAACTCAAAAGGAATAGACCCGACATGGAACTTAAAATCGGAGAAGAGGTAAAGAAATAGCTTGATGCTGGGTTCCTGGCCACTTCCGAATATCCTGAGTGGAGTGCTAACATCGTCCCAGTTCCAAAGAAAGGCAGGAAGGTCAGAATGTGTGTGGATTATCGAGATCTTAATATGGCAAGCCCGAAAGATGATTTTCCTTTGCCTCATATGATGTCTTGGTAGATAACACTACGCAATTATCTGTCTTCTCCTTCATGGACGGTTTCTCAGGTTATAATCATATTAAGCCTTGGGGTACATATTGCTACAAAGTCATGTCATTCGGTTTGAAAAACACAGGGGCAACATACCAGCGCGCCATGACAACCCTCTTTCACGATATGATCCATAAAGAGATTGAGGTTTACGTGGACGATATGATTGCCAAGTCCAAGACTGACGATGATCACTTGGTTTATCTGAAGAAACTGTTTGATAGACTCCGAAAGTTTAGACTATGGTTGAATCATGCGAAGTGCACCTTCGGAGTTTGATCTGGTAAACTGTTGGGCTTTATTGTGAGCCATAAGGGCATTGAGGTTGATCCTGACAAGGTTCGAGCAATTTAGAACATGTCGCCTCCCAAAACAGAAAAAGAAGTTTGTGGCTTTCTGGGCAGACTTAATTACATCTCAAGATTCATTTCACACTTGACGGCTACCTTTGAACCAATATTCAAATTACTAAGAAAAAATCAATCGGTTGAAAGGAACAAAGATTGTCAAGAAGCTTTTGACAAGATAAAAAAATATTTGCAAGAACCACCGATCTTAGTACCGCCGATTCATGGTAGGCCTTTAATCATGTATCTCACTGTTCTAGATGAATCATTGGGATGTGTATTGGGTCAACATGACGACACTTGCAGAAAAGAACATGTGATTTACTATCTGAGCAAGAAGTTCACCGATTGTGAGTCCAGATACTCACTCTTGGAGAAAACTTGTGCTGCTCTGGTCTGGGTTGCTCGACGCCTAAGACAATACATGATTTGCCATATTATTTTATTGATATCCATAATGGATGCGATAAAGTATAAATTCAAAAAGCCTGCTGTTTCTGGAAGAATTGCTCGGTGGCAAATGTTGTTAACTGAGTATGATGTCCAACATGTTACCCAGAAAGCAATAAAAAGGAGCGTCTTGTCTGACTACCTTGCTCATCAACCTGTGGAGGGTTATCAACAAATGAAGTTTGACTTTCCCGATGAGGATATTCTGTTTATCAGAGATTATGAGACTCCAGACCCTGATATAGGACCCGAACTAGGGGCGTGTTGGACGCTTGTGTTTGATGGTGCCTTCAATGCTAAAGGTCGTGGAATTGGTGCTACCCTCATCTCTCTGAAATTTTTTCATCTTCCCTTCTCTGCCAGATTATGCTTTGCATGCACCAACAATATGGCTGAATACGACGCATGTATCTATGGTATTGAAGCAGCAATTAACATGAGAATCGAGATTCTTGAGGTCTACAGAGATTTTGCTTTAGTTATTGCCCAAGTCTGAGGGAACTTTGTAACTCGGGATTCCAAGCTGGTTCCGTACCAAAAGCACATCGCGAAATTGATTGTCTACTTTGATGAAATCTCTTTTCATCATATTCATAGGGAGGAAAATAAACTAGCTGATGCTCTTGCCACCCTGGCATCCATGTTCAAGGTCAAGTGGAAAAATGAAGCTCCAGCTATCTGCATTGATCATTTGAACGATCCAGCACACTGTTTAGCAATCGAGGACAAGTCTGATGACAAGCCTTAATTCTACGACATCAAGAGATATCTTGAAAAACAGGAATATCCCGAGGGTATCACTATCACTGACAAGAAAGCTCTTAGACGGCTCTGAGCCAAATTCTTCTTGAGTGGTGGTGTATTGTACAAAAGGATTATGATTCTATGTTGCTCAGATGCGTGGATAGACACGAAGCATACACGATCATAAGGTCCATACAGGAGGGCTGTGAGAGTGTACATGCCAAAGGTCCTGCCATGGCTAAGAAGATCCTTCGAGCTGGTTATTATTGGACAACAATGGAGATCGATTGTTACAAATTTTCCAAAAGATGTAACAAGTGCCAAATCTATGGTGACAAAATCCATGTGCCTCTAACTCCGTTGAATGTTTTGACTTCACCTTGGCCCTTCTCTATGTGGGTTATCGATATGATTGGGATGATCGAGCCGAAGGCTTCCAACGGTCATCAATTCATTCTAGTTTCTATCAACTACTTCACTAAGTGGGTTGAAGCTGCTTCTTACGCAAACGTTACACAACAAGTGGTTTCCAGATTCATAAAAAAAGAGATAATCTGTCGCTATGGTATTCTTAGCACCATTATCACTGACAACGCCAGCAACCTGAACAGCAAGATGATGAAAGAGTTGTGTCAAGAATTCCAGATCGAGCACCACAACTCTTCACCATATCGGCCCAAGATGAATGGTGTCGTCGAAGCAACAAACAAAAACATCAAGAGGATTTTCCAGAAAATGGTCAAGACTTTCAAGGATTGGCATGAAATGCTTCCTTTTGCATTGAATGGCTACAGAACATCAGTTCGTACTTCTACTAGGGAAACTTCGTATTCACTTGTGTATGGTATGAAGGTTGTTCTACCCATTGAAGTCAAAATTCCTTCACTCAGGGTCATCATGGGAGCAGATCGTAATGAAGCTGAATGGGTCCAATCCAGATACGACCAGCTGAATCTCATCAAAGAGAAGTGCCTAACTGCCATTTGCCATGGTCAATTGTATCAGAGATGCCTCAAGCGAGCTTTTAACAAGAAAGTTCTCCCTCGATCGTTCCAAGAAGGAAAACTCGTGCTCAAGAGGTATTCTCCTGTTCATTCAGATCCACACGGCAAATGGACTCCCAACTACGAATGACCCTTTGTTGTCAAAAAGGCCTTCTCAGGCAGAGCCCGATCCTCACCACCATGGATGGGGAGGAGTTCCCATCGCCCGCGAATTCCGATGCAGTCAAAAAATATTATACCTGAAAAAAATGAATAAAGAGCCCGTTAAATTGACATTCGCAAGGACAATCAAGGCAAAAAGGGGTGTCCTGATGGACCAAAAAAAGAAATGTCCATGCAAAAGATAGGGAGAAAGCAAAAAAATAATAATAGCCTGCTAAGTTGAAACTCGAAAGGGTGACTTAGGAAAAAATGGGTATCCCGGTGGACGAAAAAAAAAATAGAAATGTCCAGGCAAAAATTAGGGATGAAGGCATTTGACTGCAAACACTTGAGCCTATCTTCATCATAGCTGGACCTCAGACGGTAATAGAGAAACTAAGTCGCTGTCAACTGGTGCAAGGTGTTGGAACCTAGGCTTATAGTGGATGGTAGCCAATGTTGTAATCAATGCAAAACATGTTTTCCCTTTGCCATTTACCTTTGTTTTTCAATTTTATTGCGAATTTCCTCATCAAGGATTTTTGAATCCTTGTACACACCTTATGTACAAAAAATTTCATATTCAATAAAATTCATCATTTGATTTCTCAATTGTGTCTTTTCAGTAGTTTATTTGCAAAATAAACAATTATTTGTGATCACATAATACTATAAAGCGTTGAGAATAATAAAAAGCTAAATCAACAGAGAAACCATTATGCATTGCATGCCTCACCGGAAATCCCTAAGGGATGATTGGTAGTTTCCATTGCAAGCCTGATGCCCGGAAAATACCATTATGGTTCTTTGGAAAGGTTATTTACCTTTCCTTTCCCCAGCAGAGCCATAATTTCACCGGTAAATACTATTATGGTTATTGGGAAGGGTTGTTCACCTCGCATCTCCCCAGCAGAGCCATAATTTCCACTGGCAGAACCCTGATTGGTCTCCAAACAGAGACATGTTTGTTCTCTTATCCTCAGTAAGGGTCGTGCATCATTCCCAGTAGGTCGAAACCGTCATTTGTAACGCCCCGTTTTGCCAATTTTATTTTATTGAGTCGTTTTTGATTATTTTATTATTATTTTATTGTAATTTCGACTTTTGTGTGATAATGTGTTATTTTTAGTCGTGAATATATTTTATCGCGTTTTGGGATCGTTTGCGAGATATTTGAGTGTGGGGGTATTTTGGACATTTCATAGATATTTTTCATTAAGTTAGTAAGATAGAATTGGAAAGAGAGAAAATAGAGAGAAAGAAAGAAGAAAGAAGGGAAAAGAGAAGAAAAGAGGAGAAGAGAGAAATTGAAGAAAAGAGTGGAAAAATCATCAAGAGCAAGTTGTAAAGTCGATTTAATCGGGTAAGGGTGCGAAACTCGATTATATTATACTTGTGTATGGTTATGTATGTGTGGGTGTGGGTTTTGGTGGTGTTTTATAATTTTTGATTTTAGGTCGGATTGTGAGAATCGATGGTTTAACGGTTGGAAATCGATGTAAAGGTGGTAGTTTGCTTGTGGACATGATTAGAATAGGTTCTGATTGAAATATGTTGATTTGGAAATGGTTTGGGTTGGAAAATATCATTTTTGGGTTTTCAACAGCGCTGAAGGATTCTGAATTTTCGCAGGTTCGCCTAGCGAACCATTCAGCGAAGGGTAGCGAAGGTTTGCTACGGGCATTCGCCTAGCGAAGGCGTGAGCGAAGGTTCGCTAGAGTGTTCGCCTAGCGAACTTTGGTTGTTTTTGGCTCTGTTTGGTTCTGACTTGGTTCGGTGGAACATTCGCCTAGCAAAGGATCTAGCGAATGCTCGCGAGGGATGCTCGCCTAGCGAAGCAGCTAGCGAATGCTCGCGAGGGAGGTTCGCCCAGCGAACAGTGCTGTTCGTGTAATTTTGTTTTCTGCATAACTTTTGATCTGTGATTCGGTTTGAGGCGTGGTTTGATGTGTTGGAAAGCCATTGAGCTGTACTTTCTTATTATGATGGTTTAGAATTTGTTAGCCGATTTTATTTTTTCGGTAAATGTGAATAGTGTCAATGGTCGACTTTTGTCGTTTTAATGGTGCATAATTGTCATGTATTATGCTATATGTGTGTGCTTTGGATATGTATGCCTTGTATGCTGTTGTGAGGATAAGTTGTGGCCGAAAGGCAAGAAATGCTAAGTGTTGTATTTGATGATTTATGCATGATTATGAATGTGTGCATGGATGCAATGTGAGTGTCATGAGTCATTGTATGCCAAGCATCATAATGTGCATTGTGGAAACGTCCTGAGAGACGATTTGATTCCTGAGGGAATATGCTATACCATCGTGTGCCTCGAAAATATGAGGCGATGCCTGAGGACTTAAAGCGATGGGTATAGACGATTGTGGGCTCCTTTGGAGACTTAAAGCAATCCTTAACGTCGTGTGCCTCGAAAATATGAGGCGATGCCTGAGGACCTAAAGCGACGGGTGAACATCGTAGGCCCGACGGGGAGTTACTTGAGATTCTCAGTAACGAGCGATGGTTCCAATAGTTCCTGAGTGAACTGATGATGAGACATGTGACATTGGAAGTCGGTACCGCATGGCATGTGCATAGAGTCGTTGTGTCGGTCTATGTGCATTGCATAAATAATGAATTAATTGTGTGTGAGTTTGTGAATGGGATTAATGAAATGGAATATGTGTGATTGTATTGTGAATGATTGATGTGCAGTGGTAATTGATACGTGTGAATTGTACTGTGTGTTGTTATAATTTATCTGTGTGCTTTGGTGGTGAGAATATGTTATTTGCGCATTTTTGTGTTAATATATAATTTTATGCAATTATATTATGGTTGTTTTTCTCACCCTTCTGCTGTTTTATAACGCTCTATGAGGCGTTGCAGATTAGAGCTGCTGGAGGTATTCCTTTTTGTGAAGCGTTGCGTCTTCATTATTTTGGTCGGTCGGCTCTGATATGTGACTCCGGGTAGTTAGGGTGGCCGCGTGCTATTATTTTGTATATCTGATGATATATTTTGGTTGTACATATGCTACCTGTTGTATGACAAACTGTTTATATGTGTATATGTATATATGTTAATCAGATTTTAGATTTTCCGCTTTAATTCTAATTTCTGAAAAGTGGGTGTAAGGAACAAGTTTCCTCTGTATGATTGCTACCCCACAGTTGCATATCATTATGGGCAGGTGTTGCATGTTATGTGTATGTTTGGTTACTTTGATGTGATCCTCCCTTTCTATGCCATGATGTTTCAAATATACTCTGATCAATTTTCGAATTTTCTTTTACCGCCTTAATTGCGTGTTATTTGGGGGTATAGATTGGGGGCGTCACATTAAGTGGTATCAGAGCCAGTCCGTGTCAGTTGTGTAGTTTGTGTCTGTTGTGTCTGGTATATTGGGCGAGTTGTGTTGAGCGAGTTGTTGTTTAACCATAGTTTCTGTTTTGGATGAACAGAATATGGCTGGTCGTAATGATGCTGCTTTGGCTGCTGCGATGAAAGCGATGGCACGAGCTGTGCAGGGTGCACCGAATGCTGTCGGAAATGATGAGTTTAGAAAGAATAAGCCGCCGGTCTTTAAAGGGAAGCATGATCCGGATGGTGCGCAGTTGTGGTTGAAAGATATTGAGAGGATTTTTAGGGTAATGGAGTGTGATGACGATGATGTTAAGGTGAGGCTGGGCACTCATATGTTACATGAAGAGGCTGATGACTGGTGGGTCAGTACTCGTCAGGTGTTGGAAGCTGAGGAGGAGGAAGAAGAGATCACTTGGGAGGTGTTTAGCCGAGAGTTTCTAAGGAAGTATTTTCCCGAGGATGTCCGAGGAAAGAAGGAGATTGAGTTTTTAGAGCTAAAACAAGGTAATATGTCGGTTATTGACTATACTGCTAAGTTTGTGGAACTTGTGCAGTTTTATCCTCATTATGTGGAAGCGACAACTGAATTTTCAAAGTGTGTGAAGTATGAAAGTGGCTTGCGTCCTGAGATAAAGCAGGCGATTGGATATCAGAGGATTCGGAGGTTTGCTGATTTGGTGGAATGCTGTAGGATTTATGATGAAGATAGTAAGGCTCGTTCTGCTCACTATAAAAGTGTAAGTGACAGGAAAGGGAAACAACAGTTCCGTGGTGGTCCGTATGTGTCACCGGCTGATAAAGGTAAACAAAGGGGTAATTTTGACCGAAGGTCAAGTGGAGGAGGTATGTCTAATGCTCCTAGGTGTTTTAAATGTGGTGAATTGGGTCATCGCCAGCATGAATGTAGGAAGAAGTTGAATAAGTGTTCTAATTGTGGTGGTATTGGGCATGTTTTAGTTGATTGTAAAAGGAAGAATGTAGTGAAGTGTTATAATTGTGGGGAACCTGGTCACATTAGTTCGAAGTGTCCTAATCCGAAGAAGGCTCAGACTAGTGGCAAAGTGTTTTCATTGGCGGGAACTCAGACTTCAAGTGCTGATCGTCTGATAAGAGGTACTTGCTTTATTAATAATATGCCTTTAATTGCTATTATTGATACTGGAGCGACTCATTCGTTTATTTCGTCTGAGTGCGCGAAACGTTTGAATCTTGGGTTGTCTTCGATGGATGGTGAGATGGTTATTGATACTCCAGCGATGGGGTCAGTAACTACTTCTTTGGTGTGTTTGAGTTGTACTTTGACCATTTATGGTAAAGACTTTGTGATGGATTTGGTGTGTTTACCTTTGGAAGGTTTAGATGTGGTGTTGGGAATGAATTGGTTGCAATTCAATCGGGTGCACATTGATTGTTATCATAAGCTTGTAAGGTTTCCTTCTCTTGTGGAGGATGAAGACTCGAGTTTCTTGTCTACCAAAGAGTTGAAGAAACTTTTGGCGGATGAAGCTCAGTTGTTTGGATTATTTGCATCTTTGACTGTGGATAGTCAAGTTTCATTGGAAGTGTTTCCTATTGTGTGCGAATTTCCAGAGGTGTTTCCTGTTGATATTTCAGATGTGCCGCCAGAGAGAGAGGTGGAATTTTCGATAGATCTAGTTCCTGGTACTAGACCTGTTTCTATGGCACCTTATAGAATGTCGGCATCTGAATTGGTGGAGTTGAAAAAGCAGTTGAGTGAGTTGTTGGAAAAGAGGTTCGTGAGGCCAAGTGTTTCTCCTTGGGGTGCTCCAGTTTTGTTAGTGAAAAAGAAGGATGGGAGTATGCGATTATGTATTGATTATCGCCAGTTGAACAAAGTGACGATTAAGAACAAATATCCGCTTCCAAGGATTGATGATCTGATGGATCAGTTGGTTGGTGCTTGTGTGTTTAGTAAGATTGATTTGAGATCGGGGTACCATCAGATAAGAGTGAAAGAAGAGGATATTCAGAAGACGGCCTTTAGAACACGTTACGGTCATTATGAATATTCGGTGATGCCGTTCGGGGTTTCTAATGCGCCTGGTGTGTTTATGGAATACATGAATCGTATTTTCCACGAGCATTTGGATCGTTTTGTGGTGGTGTTTATTGATGATATTTTAATCTATTCTAAGTCTCGGGAAGAACATGCAGAGCATTTGCGTATTGTTTTGCAGGTTTTGAAGGAAAGGAAGCTTTTTGCCAAATTGTCCAAGTGTGAATTCTGGTTGTCTGAGGTGAGTTTTCTTGGGCACGTAATTTCAGGTAATGGTATTGCAGTGGATCCATCTAAAGTAGAAGCAGTTCTACAATGGGAGGCTCCTAGATCCGTTACTGAAATTCGAAGCTTTTTGGGTTTGGCTGGTTATTACCGGAGGTTCATTGAAGGGTTTTCTAAGCTTGCTCTTCCTTTGACGCAGTTGACTTGTAAGGGCAAAGCATTCATTTGGGATATTCAATGTGAAGAGAGTTTCTGTGAGCTGAAGAAAAGATTGACGACAACTCTGATTCTTATTTTACCTAATCCTAATGAACCATTTGTTGTGTATTGCGATGCTTCTTTAATTGGTTTGGGTGGTGTTTTGATGCAGGAAGGTAAAGTTGTAGCTTATGCTTCAAGGCAGTTAAGAGTTCATGAGAAAAACTATCCTACTCATGATCTTGAATTAGCGGCTGTAGTTTTTGTGTTGAAGATATGGAGGCACTATCTCTATGGTGCAAGGTTCGAGGTCTTTAGTGATCATAAAAGCTTGAAATATTTATTTGATCAGAAAGAGTTGAACATGAGGCAGCGGAGATGGTTGGAATTCTTGAAAGACTACGACTTTGGCTTGAATTACCATCCTGGTAAAGCTAATGTGGTAGCCGATGCATTGAGCCGGAAATCGTTGCATATGTCCTCATTGATGGTGAAAGAGTTGGAACTTTTGGAATCGTTTAGAGATTTGAGTTTGGTATGTGAAGTGACTTCGGTTAGTGTAAGGCTTGGAATGTTGAAAGTTACGAACGAATTTTTGATGTCGGTTAGTGAGAAACAAAAGCTGGATTTGAAATTCGTTGATTTGATGATGAATGAGAATGTGGATTTCAAGGTTGATAATTTTGGTGTTTTGAGATTCCGTGGTCGTATTTGTATACCTGATGATGCGGAGTTGAAAAGAATGATTTTGGAGGAAGGACACCGGAGTAATTTAAGTATTCATCCGGGAGCGAATAAGATGTACCAAGATTTGAAGAAGATTTTCTGGTGGTCTGGTTTGAAAAGAGATGTGGCTCAGTTTGTGTATGCATGTTTGACTTGTCAGAAATCGAAAGTGGAACATTTGAGGCCTAGTGGTTTGTTGCGACCGTTGGATATTCCTGAGTGGAAGTGGGATAGTATTTCGATGGATTTTGTGACGGGATTACCGAACACTCAGCGTGGGCATAATGCTATTTGGGTGATTGTGGACAGGCTGACTAAATCGGCGCATTTTATTCCGATTGACATCAGTTTTTCTTTGGAACAGTTAGCTGAGATCTATATCAGTGTGGTGGTGAAATTGCATGGGGTTCCTTTAAGTATTATTTCTGATCGAGATCCTAGGTTTACATCGAGGTTTTGGGAAAGTTTACAGAAGGCTTTGGGTTCTTGATTGAGGTTGAGTTCGGCTTATCATCCGCAGATGGATGGTCAGACCGAAAGAACTATTCAGTCGTTGGAGGATTTGTTGAGGTTGTGTGTTTTGGAACAAGGTGGTGCGTGGGACAGTTATCTTGCTTTGATTGAGTTCACGTATAATAACAGTTTCCATTCTAGTATCGGAATGGCACCTTTTGAGGCTTTATTTGGGCGAAGATGTAGAACGCCGTTGTGTTGGCACGAAACTGGTGAGAGTTCTGTGGTTGGACCGGAATTAGTGCAACAGACGACGGAAAAGGTAAAGTTTATTCGTGAGAAAATGAAGGCTTCTCAGAGTAGACAAAAGAGTTATCATGATCGGAGACGGAAGCATCTTGAGTTTCAAGAGGGTGATCACGTATTTCTGAGAGTTACGCCGGTAACGGGTGTTGGTCGTGCTTTGAAATCTAACAAGCTTACTTCTCGATTTATTGGTCCTTACCAGATATCTGCGAGAGTTGGTGTTGTAGCGTATAGTGTGGCGTTACCGCCTAATCTGTCGAATTTGCATGATGTTTTTCATGTTTCACAGCTACGGAAGTATGTTCCGGACCCTTCACATGTGATTCCGATGGACGAGGTTGAGGTAAGAGATAACCTTACGGTCGAGACTTTACCGGTTAGTATTTTGGATCGCGAGGTGAAGCGGTTGAGGGGCAAAGAAATTGCACTTGTGAAAGTGGCGTGGGGAGGCGCTGCTGAGGGTAATTTGACGTGGGAATTGGAAAGTAGCATGCGGGAGTCGTATCCGGAGTTGTTTGTATCAGGTAAGATTTTCGAGGACGAAAATTTCTAAGTGGGGGAGAATTGTAACGCCCCGTTTTGCCAATTTTATTTTATTGAGTCGTTTTTGATTATTTTATTATTATTTTATTGTAATTTCGACTTTTGTGTGATAATGTGTTATTTTTAGTCGTGAATATATTTTATCGCGTTTTGGGATCGTTTGCGAGATATTTGAGTGTGGGGGTATTTTGGACATTTCATAGATATTTTTCATTAAGTTAGTAAGATAGAATTGGAAAGAGAGAAAATAGAGAGAAAGAAAGAAGAAAGAAGGGAAAAGAGAAGAAAAGAGGAGAAGAGAGAAATTGAAGAAAAGAGTGGAAAAATCATCAAGAGCAAGTTGTAAAGTCGATTTAATTGGGTAAGGGTGCGAAACTCGATTATATTATACTTGTGTATGGTTATGTATGTGTGGGTGTGGGTTTTGGTGGTGTTTTATAACTTTTGATTTTAGGTCGGATTGTGAGAATCGATGGTTTAACGGTTGGAAATCGATGTAAAGGTGGTAGTTTGCTTGTGGACATGATTAGAATAGGTTCTGATTGAAATATGTTGATTTGGAAATGGTTTGGGTTGGAAAATATCATTTTTGGGTTTTCAACAGCGCTGAAGGATTCTGAATTTTTGCAGGTTCGCCTAGCGAACCATTCAGCGAAGGGTAGCGAAGGTTCGCTACGGGCATTCGCCTAGCGAAGGTTCGCTAGAGTGTTCGCCTAGCGAACTTTGGTTGTTTTTGGCTCTGTTTGGTTCTGACTTGGTTCGCTGGAACATTCGCCTAGCGAAGGATCTAGCGAATGCTCGCGAGGGATGCTCGCCTAGCGAAGCAGCTAGCGAATGCTCGTGAGGGAGGTTCGCCCAGCGAACAATGCTGTTCGTGTAATTTTGTTTTCTGCATAACTTTTGATCTGTGATTCGGTTTGAGGCGTGGTTTGATGCGTTGGAAAGCCATTGAGCTGTACTTTCTTATTATGATGGTTTAGAATTTGTTAGCCGATTTTATTTTGTCGGTAAATGTGAATAGTGTCAATGGTCGACTTTTGTCGTTTTAATGGTGCATAATTGTCATGTATTATGCTATATGTGTGTGCTTTGGATATGTATGCCTTGTATGCTGTTGTGAGGATAAGTTGTGGCCGAAAGGCAAGAAATGCTAAGTGTTGTATTTGATGATTTATGCATGATTATGAATGTGTGCATGGATGCAATGTGAGTGTCATGAGTCATTGTATGCCAAGCATCATAATGTGCATTGTGGAAACGTCCTGAGAGACGATTTGATTCCTGAGGGAATATGTTATACCATCGTGTGCCTCGAAAATATGAGGCGATGCCTGAGGACTTAAAGCGATGGGTATAGACGATTGTGGGCTCCTTTGGAGACTTAAAGCAATCCTTAACGTCGTGTGCCTCGAAAATATGAGGCGATGCCTGAGGACCTAAAGCGACGGGTGAACATCGTAGGCCCGACGGGGAGTTACTTGAGATTCTCAGTAACGAGCAATGGTTCCAATAGTTCCTGAGTGAACTGATGATGAGACATGTGACATTGGAAGTCGGTACCGCATGGCATGTGCATAGAGTCGTTGTGTCGGTCTATGTGCATTGCATAAATAATGAATTAATTGTGTGTGAGTTTGTGAATGGGATTAATGAAATGGAATATGTGTGATTGTATTGTGAATGATTGATGTGCAGTGGTAATTGATACGTGTGAATTGTACTGTGTGTTGTTATAATTTATCTGTGTGCTTTGGTGGTGAGAATATGTTATTTGCGCATTTTTGTGTTAATATATAATTTTATGCAATTATATTATGGTTGTTTTTCTCACCCTTCTGCTGTTTTATAACGCTCTATGAGGCGTTGCAGATTAGAGCTGCTGGAGGTATTCCTTTTTGTGAAGCGTTGCGTCTTCATTATTTTGGTCGGTCGGCTCTGATATGTGACTCCGGGTAGTTAGGGTGGCCGCGTGCTATTATTTTGTATATCTGATGATATATTTTGGTTGTACATATGCTACCTGTTGTATGACAAACTGTTTATATGTGTATATGTATATATGTTAATCAGATTTTAGATTTTCCGCTTTAATTCTAATTTCTGAAAAGTGGGTGTAAGGAACAAGTTTCCTCTGTATGATTGCTACCCCACAGTTGCATATCATTATGGGCAGGTGTTGCATGTTATGTGTATGTTTGGTTACTTTGATGTGATCCTCCCTTTCTATGCCATGATGTTTCAAATATACTCTGATCAATTTTCGAATTTTCTTTTACCGCCTTAATTGCGTGTTATTTGGGGGTATAGATTGGGGGCGTCACATCATTCCCTAACAACAGTATGCTTCGGTTTTCCGTTTTCCCCAAATAGTGAAGATCATCCGGACCTTGGAATTCCCCTAAGCTGAGTCAGTCAAGGTTGGAAGATCGTCCAAATTTCAATATTTTTAATAGCTTGGAAATCAGAGATTTCTAGGCTCCTTCCCCAGACAGAGTCAACCATGGTTAGAGGGTCATTTTGGTTCCTTTATCCCCAACAACGATAATGGTAGTAGCTTGGAAATCCGAGACTCTCGGTTTCTTCCCTAACGGAGTCGTCGCCGTCCATAAATTTCTTTCCCCAATTGAGGATGTCGAGTTCATTTTATTACAATCTCTGCCTAACCACAACACAATACCTTAACCAACACCGCTGCATAACATTATATCAAGCATCATGTATATCAAACATACATAGCATATGTGTAGCACCCCAAAATTTGCCATCATGTTTTAACTATAATTGGCTTATGTTTCATTTCATTCTTTGCGTAATCATCTTTGCATTATCATCATTGCATATCATTGTCTTTTGGCATGGGGTCAAGGTACATGAGCAATCTCAAGTGGATCACATTCTCCTAACCAGTGCAAAATTAGGGTTTTGTTGAAAAGTCAGTGCAAGTGAATTTTTTAAGCCAAAGTTTGATTTCAAGGTTTTCCATATGCTTTCAATTGTCCAAGGATGAAGTATTGTCCATTGGTTCATTTCAGAAGATTTTCAATTGATCAATTGATTGAGAATTAAACAGATTGGGAAAAAGTCAACTGTGCAGAGGAAAGAGTCAACTCCTGACTTTTTAAGGTCAATTTCATGTTCCTCACCTCAAATATGATCCTTGGTGAAGATTTGATTAAGAAATATCAATGGATTCATCAAAAATCAAGAAATGTGAAAAGTTTCCTAAAATAGAAATTAGGGTTTCCATTTATGGCAAGTTTTGGAAAGGTGAGTACCCAACTTTAGGGCATTCTTTCTCCATGTTCCAAGCACCAAATTGAAAAGTTAGGGAGGCCTATCAAAAGTTCACATTTCAAGCTTCAAAACCATACCAAGAACATGTTCATTGGATTAAAATTGAGAGAGATATGAGGGATTAAAGTTGAGACAAATCAAGGCAAAATGGCAAGTCATAACTGGTCAGTGCGCCATAATTTCTACAAACACCTGGTGTGCATGTTGTATCCAAGTTCAAGGGCAAATATCTCATTGATCCCCTCCATCTCCTCTTCAACTTTGATGTTGAACATTTTTTCATTTGATCAATCATTGGAGAGATATTTTGGTTCAAAGTAGATAACATCCAACTGATTTCTTCATGTGCCCATGAGCTGGTCGAGACCTGGTCAAGTGACGTGCCAATGCAGTTATGATCCCACATCTTCAGGGACATTTTTAAGCATGTTAGAGGCTTCAATTAGGTTTGTTTTCTACACCAACATTACTCTCTTCCATCCCCTCTTTCATTTGATACCAAGACCACTCAAATTGATCCATTGTGCATTAAGATATTTTGCTTCAAAGTCACCACCTTGAGTATGTTTCTCAAGTATGCAAGCTATGACATAATTCAGTCAAGGTTCCAAGACAAAACCTTAGTATTGTTGTACCAAACCATGCGTATCATGCCCTCACCATTGCCCAAAATAGCCATGCATAGCCTTACACAAACCAGGTACCCCATAACCTTTACTTGACATGGTCATGAAAATGAGGCAAACAAAAACTTAGCCAGCGAGCTTTATGTCTGTAACAGCTAGCACTCACACCTCCATACCCTGCACACATCATCATGATCATCATACATAGCATCACTCCATGCACATGGAGGAAACTCTCCAACCCGTGTTTAACATAACCTCATTCTCATCTTATCAGTTTTGTTTTAACCTCACCTTAACTGAACTTTCAACCATGTACACTAACCAACTATATATTAACCTCTAGCTACCTTTAACAACTTCAGTTAGATCTCATTTTTCTTCACACACAAACCAAAAAACTCTCACTCACTCTCAAGGATTCAGAGCACGATTTCTCACTGATTTCTGGGATTCTTCGTGGTTTTCTCTTCACCATCATCATCAAGTCCCTGAGATTAGGAATTCAAGATCAATTGAAGCAAGACTATACGTGGCCACACATCAAAATTCACCTTGATAAACTTCATTTTTTCTGCGCAATTCAGAGCTCAAGCTAGCCTTTATTTGGCAAGAATATAGATCTGAAGGTTAATCGAGGAAAAACTCTGGTATTTTCTTGAAGCTGATTCTCCACATTTTGACCAGGTAACACACTGAATTTTTTTTGCACCGTATCTAGCAAACCATGTGGTTATGGACTCATAGTTAGGTGTTACTTGGGTCCTCTTTAGAGAGGCATTGCTGTTGTGTGAAAGAACTAGGAAAATGTAGCTTCTTATTTTTTAGGGCAGTTAAAGATGGCTTCGATCTAGCTTGTATATAGGTGATATGGAAAATATAATAGTGGATTCTAGTTCTACATGAAAAACTGAGCAAGATAGTATACTCATGTGTGATTTCTGGGCAAGTCCACCACCGTGGCCGGCGGAGAGATCATCGGAGAAGGTGACTGGAAAGACCAGTCCGGCCACCATCCACAAACCCTATCCACTCTCATATCCTAATCTCAGCCTTTAATGTGTTTAGATCCTAAAGCTGGGAAGGCGCCAGCGCATTAAAATGACACCCTCCCTAGCACGTGCCTATTTTGCTGAGTTATTTTGCAACAAATGTTCACATGTGGTAGTCTCTTGTTAGCATATCATGGGCATGCATTGTAGATCCTTGGATGTATATATCTTTCTGATCATCATGCGTTGGACTGAATCAATGGCCACGATTGAGTCAAGAAGTTGACTAGCCCTCACCATATACACTCTAGACTGAACGCGTCTTTGGGCTTTGGGTTCAATGCTTTTTGCACCCCCCTCCTTAAGCCCACGCAGCAAAATAACTGAGGCGCGCTACTGACTGCACCTCCTCCCTTTATTTGCTATTTTTGATTGTTTTTTATATACATGTTTGAAAATGTATTTTTAAAAACAGTTCCTTTTCACTAAAAATTCCAAGAAAATTCATGATTGGTCCTAACCCTCTCTTTTAAATTTTTGGTATTTTTATTTTCATTTTTGATTAATTTTGATGCCTGTTTTGGAATTCTTTTTGTGTTGTATTTTAATGAGTGTAGTTTGTGATACTTAGTGCACGAGTCATTTTCTATCAAAAGTTTGGTATTCATTTTTTACATGGAACTTGACATGAGATATTAAGACATATGGAGCACTATTGTGTAATTTCCTGGGATTTTTTAGAGGATATTTGATTGGCTTTTGGGTGCCATCTTGTGTGTGTTTGTTCAATGACTATAGTGCATGTTATAGGGCTTGGCGGCTCTTCAGATGGTACGTTCGTCAAAGAAATCTAGAGATTCAGGTAACATGATTTATGCTTCCTTGCTCACTCTCCAAATCTTATTCTTCTTCCCTCTTCTTTGTCGCCAATGTTGTTGTTGTTTTTGTGAATCTATATTGTTTATGTGTGAGTGTGGAGTGCGGTTTTCAGATCTTGTTGTAACAGGCTTCAAGGATAAGCTTGTTCAATAATGGAGGAATTCGTGAGCTATGGTGAGCGGTGAGGAAGATGAATTACAGAGGGAGAGAGAGAGAGTGATGAGAGTGGATATGTGATTTTGGAGAAAATGTGATTGAAGCTGCTATACTGAATGGTGATGATTGGTTTTATAGAGTGAGAGTTAACAGAAATGGTTAAGATCTTAACTCTATTTAGATGGTGAAGGAGAAGTTAGTTAGCAATATGACTCCGTTAATAAGTCTGTTAAAGTTAGTTGCTAATTTCTGTTAGCTGTAGTTATAAACAAATACGTTCAGTTAATGACAGATAGTGAAAGAGTTTGTTTCTGTTAAATGTTAATAATGAATTCGATTAGAAGATCTGAGTGTCAAAAAACCAGTTAGGTTAGCTTTTATTTTATGTTAGCCATAGTTAGTTGATAGTTAGATTCTCAACCGGAGCGATATTGTTAGTGATCAAAATTAGCTAAGAGTTTTTCAGTTGAAGTTAGTTACAAGTAGTTGGTTGTATTGGTTTTGAAATTGAAAGTTAGTTGTTAGAAAAACGGTTAGGTTAGTTATTGGTATTAATGAAATGTTATAGAGTCATTTGAATTAGAGATGCTAATGAAAAGTTAGTTAGAATATCTTGATGTATAACCTAGTGGTGAAAACTATGAGCGTACTAGTTAAGAATTAACTAGGTTAATTAGAAAGTTTGAGTTAGTTAACATCCACCAAGTTAGTAATCTATGGTGTTATCTATGATGGCTTGATTTTGAATGTTCTGTTAGGAAGGTTAATTGTTAGAAGTATTATGATGAGGTGAAGTTAGTTAAAATGGATCTGTTATTTAATTAGGTTAGCATGGCATTTATTTATTATAGTTGGTTGTAAATTGAATTGGAATGTTAATAAGCTACTAGAAGTTGAAAGTTAAAAGGACTCTGCAGGCTGCCATTGTTGTTGCACCAGTCCATGCCTTGAATGAATTGTGGCTATGAAATATTAAGTGATGCTAGGGATCTTTTTAGCAAATGTTAACTTGGAATGTTGTCCACAAAGTTGCTTGAACCATATTAATGTTGATGAGAGCAAATTAATGTTGTTAGTGGTTACTTTGTTAAACTGTTAGGAAAATTAGTGAAGTTAGCATGAATAATTTATCTATGTTGCTACTATGATGTGTTTGAACTATGGATTAATGGGAATTACTATTGGTTTTCTTGTTGTGGCATTATAGGTTTTGGCAGGCAAACAAGTTGATATGGAATTTTGGACCAAGTCTGGCAGGTTGAGAAGTGCAAATGGCAGGTTTTGGGAATGGCAAGTCCATGTTGAAGTCATTTGAAAGATAACTTTGGTTTGAAAAAAACCAAGGATGGAGCTTGGATAAAAGTAATGGCTTGGAACACAATGATAAAGAATTGTAAGATTAGGTATACGTAGTCAACTAAGTTTGGTCAAAGGTTCGACTTGGTCAACAGTTGACCAGAAGGCAACTGTTGACTTTCCCTTTGTAATCTTTTCCCTCTCTTTTTTTTGTAACCTTTCTTTTGCTGTGTGTAATGAATGCTTTTCCATTTTGACATTTGACTTATAAATCCAATTTGAATTTCTTTCTTATCTCCAATCCAAAAGTTTCTCAATATCAATGCTTGTATCAAATCCTAATATTCTCTTTCAAATATGAAAGCACAATGACCATTGTGACTTGTAACACAAGAAATGGACGAGTTCGAGTCTTGTACCATAAGTAATAAATGATAATGGGTCTTGTATCACAAATCGCAGATGAAAATGAACCCTAACACTAAATTGCAAGTAATCCCCCTATTGATCATAACAAGAAGAGATGTCTAGCCAAAAACACCTAGGGCAATAAACCCTGATCCAGAGATCCTATAAGCACCAATCCAAGTAAGCATCAAAAGAATTTAACTGATCATGACATGGATAGGGAAATAAAACCTAATATATAGATTATTTTACTATCAAGCAATAGTCTATGTATTAGGAAATTCCTCAAAGTAGTTGAAATCATACCAAAGAACCTCTGACCTAATACTGTTATATGGTGCAGATGGATTTAGTAATAAGCCAGATAAAATGAAAAAGTAGATCAAAGTATAGGGTATGATAGCTGCCTTTGTTCGAATTGTAATCACAGGGGGGTTTTGTATATCGTCTCCACAGGGATTGTTGCGATATCGCTTTCCGTTTTGCAGTTTAAAATGTTTTAAGAAGGGTTTTCAAAGTTTGTTTGTTTTAGATCATAAGTTTGTCACGATTTTTGTAGCAAAGATTAAGTTCTAAAAGATGTTTATTTAACAAGATATATCAAAGATAGATTTCATCAACCTAACTTATATATATTCGATTAATCAAGCATGTGAACTTATTTCCGATTAATACAATCAAGTATCCTCTCAATACCGTCTATGTCTAGAGCGGTGTCGTGAATATTATTGTATTCATCATTAGATGATGTCTCATGATAGCAACCAATACAATAATTGTTAAGAACAATACAAAGCAAATATCAACTTACAAATCTATGTCTAGAGTTTGTTTATTGATAGATAAATATCTTAGATCAAGGTTTGTAAAATTTATGTCTAGAGTGATACAAATCATAAATGGATCATTAAGAGAAAAAACATTCAACATATATTAATCATTCACTTGTTCACATACAAATAGATCAAAAGAAATACATAAAATCTAAGATAAACTACCTCTACCTTTGATATAAAGGATTTAGCTACCCATTGTCATAGTAGTTTGCTTTACAAAAAAGGAAAAAAGATGAATGAGCGTCTAAGATGAAGAATCGATCTAGGATGTGAATCCAGCTTCTACTTGTAAAATATCACTTCTTGATGAAGAAATGATGAAATAAGGGTTTTTTCTCCCCAAGCCAATGTTGTTATCCCATAAAATTGGAGTTGGTAGGTTATGATCCCCAAAAAGTGGAAAACGGACATAAACATCTATTCAAAATCTGACATGTTCGCACTACGAACTCCACTTATAGGCACTTGAAATGCCTCTGAACTGTTAAACTGCCCATGAGATTTCCTTGACTTTGCACTGCGAAGATGTTATTCACACTATAAACCTACTCGCTCAGACCTCGCACTGCCACCAACAAGAGGTTTAGATACTGCCATCCAAATGTTCTGGTTCACCGTTCCTTCGCTTTGAACACACACTGCGATCTCGCTTTGGCCTCGCTACTGCTTCGCACAACGAATCTGCTGAATTCTTCCTCATTTCTTTGGCTTCCTTATCCATTAAATTGTGCCTTGTTCTTTGATAATTCAACCTATTTCCTACACAATAGCTCACATATCAAGGTATCTAAAGGTAAAATCATTTATCTTGAAGAATCACATAAGAACATGGGATAATTCACTTGAAACTTGAGAAATGAGTTGAAAAATGCCAAAAATCATGGATCAAAATAAGGCATATTTAGCATTCAACAGCCCCAATTTAATCTTCTTACACCCGAAAGTATGAATGGCAATGGCTTTTCGAATATTCGAGGTGGAAGAGGATTAAATACAAAAATATCCAAAAAATTTCCCGTTGAGAATGAATGTAATGTGAGAAAGATAAATGTATTAGGGATATGGAATGATAGGTAAACTTTTGTAAGGTCATCTGCTGGGGGATTAACTAAAATATTCATTAGAAATTAAAATTCTGGCACGTAGTGGGCAGATCGCATATATGATGTCAGGACACCAGAATGTTGAATGCAATGTCAAGACTTCGTGACAACAAAAATAACAGTGAACAATTTAAACAAAATTGCAGTAAGTAAATAACACAGATCAATTGTTAAACCAATATGGTGCAAAATCACCTACATCTAGGGGAATCCAAGCCAAGAAGGAAATCCACTATAATAGTATTAGTTTGAAGTTCTAAACAACCTTTGGTTTTACAAACTTTGCACCTAATCACTACCCGTGCTATTTCTATCTAAGACTCTCTTAGATATGAGACCCCTCTCACTTCCTCTTAGAACAAACAATTCATGATAACAAGATAACAATCAAAAAAAGGAGACACACTCCAATAAATAGAATCCAGTCTTTCTTAAAAGCTCATGAGTGATTCACAAATACAACTCAACTAAAACAGTCCAGCCCTAGTACCAACATGATACAAGAGTGGCTCACAAACAACAAAGAACAAACAAAATCATAAAAAAAACTCTCTCACACAATACGGCTTCTATTTTTTTCTTTAGGTTTAGAGTGTTCTTATAAATAGCCTTTGAATATGGGCGTGATGAGCAAACCGGGATAAAATAAATAGTAGAAAATATTCTGGAAGAGAACATATTATTTCCTTAAATGCAAATCCATAATATTCTAGAAGAGGATATAATATTTCCTTAAATACATATCCAAATCAGACTGATGCACAATCTTCTACAGAATCAAATCAAATCTAATCTTTTCTTAAATGTTTTGACAACCATTCTTAGGAAATATTGCACAGATGGAACCAAACTTTGAGCTTCTATAGACACACGCTTCTTGGACTGTAATATACTAGAATCATATCTCTAAAGAATCTTCAAAGATCTCACGTTAAAAACAAATCTTCCAAGAATGTAAAACCATAACCCGCCACGATGTCGTACAAGCATGTCAAGACATCTTATCTGACATCTTGCTACGTCAAGACATCTTGTCCAACATCTTTCTATATCACTTGTTTTAACAAAATGTTGCCAATCACAATACAAACAACCTAACAATCTCCCCTTTGGAAAATTTTGCATAAAACAACAACCAATAAACTCAAGAGAACTTATTCAAAGAAAATGCACAATAAACAAACTTGGAACTTCTCCAAGACACATCAGAGGCATAAGCAGCAGAACAAGAAAAAAGACCAGCCTCACAGAGCACAACATCAGAGAGAAATAAACTCTCAAAAAAGAAACTTTCTGTAGAGAAAAATAAATTCTCCTAGACAGGATGTCAAGACATCAGGTATGACATCAATCACATAATCATCTCCAGTCATGTCAGCATCAAAACATCATGCTCCCCCTAAATAGTATATCAGAAACAGATACTACTCCCCCTCAAGTAGTACTCCCCCTTAAGGACAAATAATGCATATAATAAAACTATCAAACTACTCCCCCTTTTTAGCCATAATTTTGAGAAAACAACCACACTTTCACCAGGAGAAAAAATAACCTCTGTAGCAGATACATAAGCAATAATAAAAAAAACAGGGCACAACAGATGTCAGCACTGTTATTTGTTCCATCATCTTTATCACCACCTTACCAGATGTTACAACAGGGTCTGGGACATGTGTCCCTATAAACAACCTATAGTGTAAAGAAAGAGGAGATTCCCTCTAACATGCAATATTAGAACTTACCAAAATACCAGGGTGCTGACTGAGAATTACACCATTATCAGTCACTTCCACCTCAGCTTGCTCCTCCTTGCTCCTGCCCATAAACATGTTGATAATTTCAGGAGAAAACTCCACAAATTTACCTCTGTCATAAACCTTCCCGTACTCCTTGCTCATCTTACTGTCACAGTCCTCAGAAATGTTTACAATGAATTCCGTCACCAGCATCTCATGACAGTTACCAAAACCAGCAACACTCTTTATCAAACCAGCATCCTCAATAAGATTCACTACCGAATAGAGGGAAGATAAAGTATTTGCTGCATTCCTCCATACATGTAGTTGCTATAACTCCTCAAAAGTGAAAATTCCCAATTCGCCCCTTAACTTCTCAAACTGATTTGCATCAAAAGCTTTAGTAAATATACCTGTCAGTTGCTTCTTAGTGGCCACGTGCTCAAGAGTCACAATTTTGTCCTCAACAAGATCACTAATAAAATTATGACGAATATTAATATGCTTTATCCTGCTATGTAGAATGGAATTATTGGATATATTGACTGCAATCAGATTGTCACAATATAATGTCTTGACACCCTGTTTGAAATTATATTCCTTTAGCATTTGTTTCATCCAAATCAAATGAGAGCAACTGCTTCCTACTGCAATATACTCAGCCTCAGTAGTAGACAAGGACACACAATTTTGCTTCTTGCTGAACCAAGAGATAAGATTGTTTCCCAAAAAGAAACATCCTCTAGAAGTGCTTTTTCTATCATCAAGAGTGCCTGTCCAATCTGCATCACAATACCCTACAAGCATTTAATTATTACTATGAGAATATAGCATGCCATAATCACTAGTACCATTGTTGTATTTCAAGATCCTCTTCACTTGAGTGATGTGACTCATTTTAGGCTCAGCTTGATGTCTAGCACAAACTCCTACAGCAAAAGTGATGTCTGGTATGCTCCCTATAAGATACAATAGACTACCAATCATACTCCTGTATAAACATTGATCTACATCAACACCTTTTTCATCATTAGTTAATCTCAAGTGTGTTGTAGCAGGTGTCCTTTTGTGACTCGCATTTTCTAAGCCAAACTTCATTACTATATTCTTAGCATACTTACTTTTAGAAATAAATATAGTGTTATCCATCTGTTTAACTTGAAGACCAAGAAAATAAGTTAGTTCACCAACAAGACTCATCTCAAATTCAGATTGCATTTGCTTGACAAAATGTTGGACCATCTGGTTTGACGTACCTCCAAACACAATGTCATCAACATATATTTGAGCTATCATGAGTTTACCATACTCTTCCTTAACAAACAAGGTATTGTCTATTCCTCCTTTCCTGTAGCCATTGTTGACAAGAAACTCAGTTAACCTTTCATACCAAGCCCTAGGTGCTTGCTTCAATCCATAGAGTGTAACACCCTAAACCCCCGCGATAATTAATAATCAAATATCAGAGTAAGTTAAAACATACAATCAGTTAGGATGCTACATTCAACAAACACCTGCTCATGCATACGATATATAACACCTCAATATTATTAATAAAAGCTTACTTGATTAATCTTATCACATGGCAGTGGAATTCAAATAAAACATAATGTATTTAGTACCACATAATTCTCATCAACTAAATAAAACGCCAACACATAATAAAATAAACAACTACAGCGTTCCGACATCCCAGTGTTACAATCAGAGTAAACACGACCCAATGAAATAAAAGAGAAGACCTCGTCTTCGCTAACTCCAACTCTGCACTAATCCTGCTTATCTGCACGTTACCCACATAGAGGTAAAATTCAAACAGAAGGGGTGAGATTCTCAAATCAATATAAGAAATGCATAATATAAGTATGAAAGCATAAAAACATTACACAATCTACCTTATCATCACAACATCAGCACAATTAGCATTTCCCACACAAGTAAATAATTAACACAACACAATGCAATGCAATGAGACCCACGATTCGACTCAATGCATGTGGTACCAATACGATCCCTTTTTCATGATCACAGTTCCCATCGGAATTTCCATATAAGTCGCTCACACCCCACATGGTCACACGACGTTCGTGATCGCTCACACCCCACATGGGCACACGATCACCCGTAATCGCTCACACCCCACATGGGCACACGATTACCTCAACACCAACAACAAGACGATTCCATTTCAAGGAATCCAGATAAGACGCTCACACCCCACATGGGCACACGACTTATCATACAACTTATGCAACATGATATGCACCTCAACAGCAATATACAACGACAACTACATGTATATGACTATCAATGCATCAATACATCATACTACAACTATACAACACGCAGTCCATACCTGCCAACACATACAACAACAGCAATCCACGACTATAACACACATACACATCACCGAATCCATCATTTCAACTTACAACACATTACAACAAACACAAAACCCAATTAACGTGTCAAAGGGTTAGAATTCTAGTATTGAAATCAATTTTTATAAATAATATGTGAAACCAGCTTTCCAACGCTTCGAACGGCCACTGAATCGGACCTACGGATTAAAAGATACGAATTTTTAAAATTTTAGAAAGTTCGGTTCGTCTCAGCTCTATTCGCCTGATGTTCGCCTAGCGAAGCACCAGCGAATCCACTTTCGCCTGGCGAAATCCTCCTTTGCCTGGCGAATTCCTTTTTTGCCTCATGCTCGCCTGGCGAAGCAGTGGCGAATCTCCTTCCCCCATACAAAATCCAGAAACCCCTATTTTTCACCCTTTGCTCGCCTCTCAATTCGCCTGGCGACCATCTGGAAAAGTCACTTTCGCATGGCGAATTTTCCTTTCGCCTGGCGAATCTGCGCGAATTAGCAATCCTGCGATTGCGATTCTGCACGACTTAGACCCCAATCCTTCTCGATTTCACTCCCAATTAAGTCCAAAAACACAGATATAATCACATATTAACATACAAACAAGTAGGAAATACAGCAGTCACATTTCAACCGGTAAATTTGTGCATTCTTCCCCTTATCAACACTTCTGACACGCAAAAACTCCAATCCCCAAATCAACACAACAACACATAGGGATGATCCTAATGTTTTATCTACCCTCATACAAACAATATGCAACTCTTAAGAGATTAGAGAGCCCCACCCTTACCTTAAAGTTCTTGAAAATCTTCCCTCTAGCAATGGAGTCTCCTTTCTCTCACCCTAGCTCTGCTCTTCCTCTTTTATTCTCAAAAACACGTATTGAATCCCTTTCCTCTTTTCTAACCCCTTTTCTATATATATATTTATTATTATTATTATTTAAATATTATTATTACTATTATCTCACTAATTAAATAATAATAACAATTTTCCTTAATAATTTAAAATAATAATATTAGCCAAATAACCATTCTCACCACATGTTTCTATACAATTTGTCACACACCCTCTGATACCTTATTATCTATAATTCTAAGAGCACTACCCCATACTAAGGGCAACCCAACCTCGACCAAAACACACCAATACACAACATCATTCAATTTTAATTACGAAAAATAATTAAAATAAATCGGGGTGTTACAACTCTCCCCCACTTATAATATTTTCGTCCTAAAAAATTTACCTCAGGCGAACAACTCCGGATACGACTCTCGCATCCTGCTCTCTAACTCCCAAGTCATATTCCCACCAGCAGCGCCTCCCCACACTACCTTCACAAGAACGATCTCTTTACCTCTCAACTGCTTTACCTCGCCATCTTCAATCCGTATTGGTAAGGCCTCAACTGCATGGTTATCTCTTACTTCCACATCATCCATCGGAATCACATGCGACGGATCCGAAACATACTTCCGAAGCTGTGACACATGGAACACATCATGCAAATTTGATAAATTGGGTGGCAACGCCACTCTGTAGGCAATAGGTCCAACTCTTGCAGAAATATGATATGGACCAATAAACCGAGGAGTAAGCTTCCTCGACTTCAATGCACGCCCAACACCAGTCACCGGAGTGACTCTCAAAAACACATGGTCTCTTTCTTGAAATTCAAGATTTTTCCTCCTCTTATCATGGTAGCTCTTCTGCCTACTCTACGAAGTTTTCATCTTTTCCTGAATCAATTTCACCTTTTCATTAGTCTGCTGAACAATCTCAAGTCCAAGTACTACACTCTCACCAGATTCATGCCAACACAAAGGCGTCCGACACCTCCGACCATACAAAGCTTCAAAAGGTGCCATCCCGATACTGGAATGATAACTGTTATTATAAGTGAACTCAATCAGCGGCAAATGGCTATCCCAAGCACCTCCTTGTTCAAGCACACAAGCTCTCAACAAATCTTCCAAAGACTGTATAATCCTCTATGTCTGTCCATCCGTCTGCGGATGATAGGCCAAACTCAATCTCAGTTTCGATCCCAAAGCTTCTTACAAACTCTCCCAAAATCTGGAAGTGAACCTTGGATCTCTATCCGATACAATACTCAACGGAACCCCATGCAACTTCACAAGTACCTGAATATAAATCACTTCTAGCTTCTGCAAAGGAAAACTAATATTAATCAGAATGAAATGTGCCGACTTCGTAAGTCTATCCACTACTACCCAAATGGAATCATGTCCTCTCGGCGTATTAGGCAACCTGGTCACAAAATCCATGGAAATGCTGTCCCACTTCCACTCTGGAATATCTAGCGGTTGCATCAAACCAGCAGGTTTCTGATATTCCACCTTCGACTTCTGACAAGTCAAACAAGCATACACAAACTTAGCCACATCGTGTTCCAGACCCCAAAATATCTTCTTCAAGTCTTGATACATTTTCGTAGCTCCTAGATGGATACTCAAACTACTCCTGTGACTCTCTTCTAGAATCATTCTTTTCAACTCAGGATCATCAGGAATACAAATCCTATCACGGAACCTCAACACACCTTGTTCATCCACTTTGAATTCGTTGCCTTCCGCCTGTTCATTTCCAATCATCAAATCCACCAGTTTCACATCCAACTTCTGACCTTCTCTGATGCTATTAAGAAATTCATTGTTGATTGTCAGCATACCCAGCATCACACTATGCGGTGTCTGTTCGCAAACCAAACTCATATCTCTGAACTATTCAATCAATTCTAACTCTTTAACCATCATAGCAGACATATGCAACTTCTTTCGACTTAGAGCATCTGCCACGACATTAGCTTTACCGGGATGATAGTTCAAGCCGAAATTATAATCCTTCAAGAACTCTAACCACCTTCTTTGCCTCATATTCAACTCCTTCTGATCAAACAGATACCTCAAGCTCTTATGATCACTATACACTTCAAACCTGGACCCATAAAGATAGTGCCTCCAAATCTTCAATACGAATACCACTGCGGCTAATTCTAAATCATGAGTTGGATAATTCCTCTCATGGACCCTTAACTGTCGTGAAGCATAAGCCACAACCTTACCATCCTGCATTAACACGTCTCCTAAACCCACCAAAGAAGCATCGTAATACACTACAAATGGTTCATTTGGTTCGGGTAAAATCAAAACTGGAGTTGTAGTCAATCTTTTCTTCAGCTCAATGATACTCTTCTCACAATGAGCATCCCATACAAACGCTTTACCTTTGCACCTCAACTGAGTCAACGGAAGTTCCAACTTCGAAAAACCTTCAATAAACCTTCGGTAATAATCAGCCAAGCCCAAAAAGCTTCTAATCTTAGTTACTGATTTCGGAGCCTCCCATTGTAGAACTGCATCTACTTTGGACGGATCCACAACAATACCATCACCCGAAATAACATGACCAAGAAAACTTACCTCTCTCAACCAGAATTCACACTTAGACAATTTAGCATAGAGCTTGTTCTCTTTCAACACTTGCAGCATGATCCGCAAATGTTTCGCGTGTTCCTCTTCTGACTTAGAATAGATAAGGCTGTCATCAATAAAAATAACCACAAAATGATCCAAGTAAGCATGAAAAATTCGATTCATATACTCCATGAATACACCAAGTGCATTAGTGACTCCGAATGGCATCACTACATACTCATAATGTCCATATCAAGTTCTGAAAGCCGTCTTCTGAACATCTTTGTCCTTTACCCGAATCTAATGATAACCCGACCTTAAGTCAATCTTCCTAAACACACGTGCACCGACTAATTGATCCATCAAGTCATCTATTCTCAGAAGCGGATACTTATTCTTAATCATTACTTTATTCAGCTATCTGTAATCGATACACAACCTCATACTACCATCCTTCTTCTTTACCAACAACGCTGGAGCTCCCCAAGGCGACACACTTGGTCTCACGAATTTCTTTTATAACAACTCTTCTAGTTGCTTCTTCAGCTCTGTCAATTCTGATGCCGACATCCTGTATGGTGCCATAGAAATAGGTCTGGTACCAGGGACAAGATCAATAGTAAACTCTACTTCTCTCTCTGGTGGTACATCAACTATATCATCCGGAAACACTTCAGGAAATTCACACACCACTTGCAATTCATTAATCACTGACTCATTCTAAGATGCAAACAATGCCAGCACCTGAGCTTCTTCCTCTAAGAGCTCTCTCAACTCTCTAGCAGATAGAAAACCATCTTCTTCCTCTTCCTCAGGAGCAAGAAATCACACCGACTTATTAAAATAATTAATATGAACATGATTGAACTCTAACCAGTTCATACCCAAAATCACATTGAGGCCTCCTAACGGTAAGCAAATCAGATCCACACCAAAGTCCTTATCAAAGATCGATAGTGAACAATTCAAACAGACTAAAGAAGTGGTCACCGATCCCTTTGCAGTAGTTTTGACAACCATCTCTCTCTTCATAGGAGAAACAACAAGGCCTAGCCTTCTCACACAATCAGCAGCAATAAAAGAGTGAGTAACACCAGTATCAATAATAGCAATGAAAGGCGTATTATTAATATAACTTGTACCTTTAATCAGTCTGTCATCACTGGAAGTCTGAGTCCCTGTCAAAGCGAACACCTTTCCTCTAGTCGAAGCTTGCTTTGGTTTCTGGCAACGAGTACTAATATGGCCCCGTTCTCCACAATTATAACAAGTCACCACATTAACTTTGTAGTCAGCAATCAGATGTCCTGCCTGTCCACACTTGAAGCATTTCTTCACATCACTCGTGCACTCACCGACACGATGAACCAACTCACCACACCAGTAATACTTTAGAGGAACAGGAGCACCTCCCCCAATCGGCTTCTAACCATCAGTGTGTTTCTGTTTACCTTTCTCAGCTGAAGCTGCATAAGGCTTCCCCCAATTCATCTATTGTCTTCCCCTCCTCTCGGCCAACCCTTTAAAGTGAGCCGATCGAGTCTTGCTATCTTCCTCAATGATCCTACAACAATCCACTAAATCTGGAAATGTTCTGATCCACTGATAACCAATTGCCTGTTTGATCTCAGGCCTCAATCCATTCTCAAAATTGATACACTTTGAGAATTCAGCAGTTGCCGCATTGTAGTGAGGGTAAAACTTGGCCAGATCTAAGAACTTGGCAGCTGAAGATGGCAGGTTTCTACCTGAGTGAATCGCACACTCAAAGATGACACAGAGTTGCCACCGAACTTTATTTAGTCCCGAAGGACAGGGAAAATATCGATAAAACCCAAGGGGAAGAGAAACGGGAACGGGGGGTCGGTTATGCGAATGGAAGGTACTAGCACCTAACGCATCCGTCGTACTCGACGGGAACCATTTCTCTTGCTTCTAGGCTTGGATGGGTTATCTATATAAAGGCTTCTAGCTAAAAGAAGGAAGAGAGAGAGTGAAAGGGGAAAAAGAAAGAAAAAGAAAGAAAAGAAAGAAAGTGCTCGCGGAGGATTGTGGCCCTCGTGCCTACGTACCCTTATAGTGCAATGAGGAAATCAGAGCGTCGTAGTTCATGGAACTAGGGGGACAACGAAAAGGGAAGGAAAGAAGGGAGAAGGAAA
The DNA here is from genome assembly GCA_022829125.1 of Lathyrus tuberosus. NCBI lineage: Eukaryota > Viridiplantae > Streptophyta > Magnoliopsida > Fabales > Fabaceae > Lathyrus > Lathyrus tuberosus. The sequence goes on along the minus strand of JALAZF010000269.1, from coordinate 5,978,621 downwards.
GGAGGTTGGAAGCGTGCTCGCCAAGACATTGCATCTCGTGCCTACGTATCTGACATTCAGAAGAATGCAGAATCAGAGCTTCCGTAGTTCGGGGAACCGAACGGAAAACAAAACAAGAAAGAAACAAGGAGACGAAAGAAGTGGTGTCAAAACCAAGAGCAAAAGTGAAAGAGAAAACTCAACTGGGGAAGACCCCGCAGTAAGAGAGATTGCATAAGAGACTAGGAAAAGAATGGTGTTAGAACTGAGAATGAAAGAAACTCCGCTGGGGATAACAAAGAGAATTGGTGTCGAAACTAAGAAAGTAAGAGCAAAGGAATAGGAAGGACTCCGTTGGGGATCTAAATAAAGGGATGGTGTCATAACCAAGAGAAAAAGGAGACTTGGTATGTTAACTGGCTGGCAGTGGTTAACCGAAGAAAGAGAGTAGGACCCTAGCGGGGGAAAGAAGTTGGTGTCAATAGACGAACTGTGATAAACCAAGAGGGAGAGTGCTGAACTAAGAGAAGGTGTTTGACTCTGAGGGGCCTCGGTATATTAACTGATAAATAGTGGTTAATCTAGGGAGAAAAGACTGCAACTCTATGGGGATAGAGGAGCATTGGTTTTAATAGAGAAAACTATGATTAACCAGAAGCACGGGTGTAGGACCGATCAAAGGTCGTAATCCAAAAGGGATGTTGGTAACGACTGAACAAACAGCACTTGACCAACGAAGAAGGGTATTGAACCAAAAGAGGTTACTAGCCCAAGGGTGCAAGTATTCGAACCAAGAAAGGTTGCCAACTGCAAGGGATTTAGTTTTAACAAGAAAGCTGTGATTAACCGAGAAAAATGAGTGATTAACCAAGAGAAGGTGATTAACTCAAAAAGGGCTTCAGTATTTTAACAGACGGACTGTGGTTAACTGAAGAAATGGGTGATTAACCAAGAATAGGTGATTAACCCAAGAAAACTCAGTATTTTAACAGACAGGCTGTGGTTAACTGAGAAGGAGTGCAAACATTGGTGTTCTAACTGACAGGCAGTGATTAACCAAACAAAGGAGAAGAACCAAGAGAAGGTTGCGAACTCCTGGGAAAAAATGATCGTGACAGGAAAACTGTGTTGGACCAAAAAAAGAGAATTGAGACTCTTTAGGGGAATAAAAAAGCAATGATTGACCGCAAGAAAAGAATAGGGTACTAAAACGAAGAAAGCTTGCTAACCCAATGAACAAAGGATCATAACCAAAAAGGTGATTGATTAAGATAGATGGAGATAGGAGTGATCATGGATCGAAAGAGATTGCAAAGAGCAAAGAGTGATCAAGGATCGAAAGAGATTGCGAAGAGTGAAGAGTGATCAAGGATCGACTCGACTGGGGAAAAGAGAGCACACTACCGCCTGGAGATAGAGGTGACTAAGGCAAGCACAGGGTCATTCGTCCCCTACCTGAAGTAGTCAGAATGAGAGTAGAAATTCTCCCTTCTCATTCCTTCTCTAACACACAAGGTGTAATGCGGAAGTTGAACCGGACGGCACAACAGCTCCAAATTGTACAGTGCTCCTGCGTAGAGAAACGGACAGCGTTACGACGTCAATTTGTACAGTGCTCCGATGTCAGGCGTAGCGCGAACTCCAACTCTACGAGGGGATCAAGAGAAAGAGCTCTAAAGGAGGCCTAAAGAGAGGAAAAGGGAAGATCGATTAATCGAAAAAAAGTTTCGATCAATTAATCAAGGGAGAAACATGCTAACAACTTTTCAAAGAGAATGAAAAGTCATTAAAGCAAAAAGGTGTGTATTATGGATTATACAAGATTAAGTTTATCCATGAAGAATAAACTTAATGCAAGCTGAAATGGAAGGTGTAAAACAGTGCCAAATGATCATCAAAATGCCACACAAAATCATGTATCATGTGAACAAAGATAGTGCAAGAATTTCTATGTTCATACAATGCTAAGAACATGAAACAAATGAATAATCGAAAATGTGCATCGAAAGTTCATGAATATGCTTCAACCAGAAGTGAAATGACATGAAAAACATCCAGAAAATCAAGCATGACAACCAATGGAAGTTAAAATGAAGAAAGCATGGCAAACACACTTGAAAATGCAAGAAAATGGTATTCTGGTTCATTGTTAATCGATTAACACAATTGCACTGCAAAGTGTTAATCGATTAACACGTGAAAAAGTGCAAAAAAACACTGGTTAATCGATTAACACAATTGCACTGCAATGTGTTAATCGATTAACATTGTACAGGGAGCAGAAAATCAGTTTTGAAAAGTGCTTTTGGCCAACTTTTTGATTGTGCAATCACTCCAACGCTAGGGCAAACAATTATGCACGAAAAATCAAGTTTAGAAACAGCAAATGATCAACAATAGAATCAATTAAACAAACAAGATCATGGATCAAGCAAAAGTATAATTAATTCACATGCAAGAATATCCAAATTACATCGCGAACGATACGAAAACGATCGAAACAGAGAAATGAATGAGATCCACCAACCTACAAGGCTGAGATGTGCCTTGGTAAATGTTGCAATGTGATCTTGGTGAAGATAATGAAAGAAAACCAGAGGAATCTTCAACTATAGCCGAAACGTATCGAAACCGGTCAAATTGCGACGAAAACTCCAAAATGAGAATTATCACCGAAGAAACTTGAATCGATCACTTGAGATGAATCCAAAAGCTACTAGAAATTCTAGAAAAACCAGTATAATGGAATGGAAATGGAGGTTAAGCCCAAGAAATAATCACTTTCAATGTGAAAAGTGATTATTCTTCAAGAATTAAGAGCTTTTAGTGAGTTTTTGGGAGAGAATAGAGATGAAGATGAAAATGTAGCAGAAAAAATCAGAGAGAATGTGAGAGAATAGAGAGTGAAGAAAGTGTGAAATTGTGTGAATAGTTGTGGAGGGATTGAAAAGTGGGTGAAGGTGTGTTTATATAGATTTTAGGTTTGGAGTATGAGATGGTTTGGAATTAGCTTTGGGTTTGGAGTTAGGTTTGGAGTTAGTTGGACTTGACTCACCGAGTAAAGGCGGTTAACTGGGTTAGTTAGAACCAACTCGGTAACAATCCTAAGGTGAACTCCAACATTCAAAGATCCACATTACTTGGAAAACAAGGAACATGGTGCACTTGATTTGAAGTGAAGTATTAGAGCAAATGCACTTGGAATGAATTGAGTAGCTTGGCAATGTCTAGAGATGTCTAGAAATTCCATATGCTGCTAGAATACTGTAGAATCCAAGACCAAAGTGTGTGCAAAGGTGTTGTCACGAGAAAGCAGCAAATTGTGCCTATTCTGCCTGTGTTAATCGATTAACACAATTGCACTGCAAATGGTTAATCGATTAACCAGGCCAAAATATGCCCAATTTTCCTAAAAAAAGGTGTTGTGGTATCGGCTTCGATTTTCTACCTCTTGTATTGATGAATAGGCATAGAAACCTTCATTTTGTGCTTGTTTTGATGATGTGATGACCTTGTGAGGATATGATTAATCGGGCCTGGAAGACCTGAACATTGCTGCACACAAAGGAAAAATGCAAATGCGTATGCTACCGATGCGAGTGCACATGCTTATGCAAAAAAACAAAAAGGGAGGTCAAATTTTGGGTTACGACAGCAGCGTACTCCGTAACAGTCATGTTACCCTGCTTCAGTTCCAAAAACTCGATCTCTTTCTTTCCTCGGACATCTTCAGGAAAGTATTTCCTCAAGAACTCCCTACTAAACACAGCCCAAGTGATTGCCTCTCCTGTTGCTCCCAACAGTTGGCGAGTGCTAACCCACCAATTATCAACCTTTTCAGCCAACATGTGAGTACCTAACCGCACCTTCTGTGCTTCAGGACATTCCATAACCCGGAAGACTCTCTCGATATCTTTGAGCCAAGCATGCGCTCCATCTGGATCGTTCCTTCACTTGAAGGTAGGCGGTCTTTTCTTCCGAAACTCGTCATTCTCACTAGTATGAGGCGGGTTCTGTACTGCCTGAGCAACAGCCTGCAAAGCAGCAGCAATCATAGCATCGTTCCTTCCAGTCATTCTAAATCTGTTACACACCAACAACAGAGTATAATGGTTAAGGAACTGACATCGACAGTAATCGACTGTAACACAACAACGACTCGACAACTTGGCTGGACGGACCAACTAGGCTCTGATACCACTATGTAACACCCTAAACCCCCACGACAATTAATAATCAAATATCAGAGTAAGTTAAAAAAAATACAATCAGTTAAGATGCTACATTCAACAAACACCTTCTCATGCATACGATATATAACACCTCAATATTATCAATAAAAGCATACTTGATTAATCTTATCACATGGCAGCGGAATTCAACTAAAACATAACGTACTTAGTACCACATAATTCTCACCAAGTAAATAAAATGATGACACATAATAAAATAAATAACTACAGCGTTCCGACATCCCAGTGTTACAATCAGGGTAGACGCGACCCAATGAAACAAAAGAGAAGACCTCGTCTTCCCTAACTCCAACTCCGCACTAATCCTGCTTATCTGCACGTTAACCACATAGAGGTAACATTCAAAAATAAGGGGTGAGATTCTCAAATCAATATAAGAAATGCATAATATAAGTATGAAAGCATAAAAACATTACACAATCTACCCTATCATCACAACATCAGCACAATTAGCATTTCCCACACAAGTAAATAATCAACACAACACAATGCAATGCAATGAGACCCATGACTTGAATCAATGTATATGGTACCAATACGATCCCTTTTTCATGATCACAATTCCTGTCGAAATTTCCATATAAGTCGCTCACACCCCACATGAGCACACGACATCCGTGATCGCTCACACCCCACATGGGCACACGATCACCCGTAATCGCTCACACCCCACATGGGCACACGATTACCTCAACACCAACAACAATACGATACCATTTCAAGGAATCCAGATAAGACGCTCACACCCTACATGGGCACACGACTTATCATACAACTTATGCAACATGATATGCACCTCAACAACAATATACAATGACAACTACATGCATATGACTATCAATGCGTCAATACATCATACTACAACTATAAAACATGCAGTCCATACCTGCCAACACATACAACAACAACATTCCACGACTATAACACACATACACACCACCGAATCCATCATTTTAACTTACAACACATAACAACATACACAAAACCCAATTAACGCGTCAAAGGGTTGGAATTCTAGTATTGAAATCAATTTTTATAAATAGTATGTGAAACCAGTTTTCCAACGCTTCAAACGGCGACTGAATCAGACCTACGGATTAAAAGATACGAATTTTTAAAGTTTTAGAAAGTTCGGTTCGTCTCAGCTCTGTACGGCTGATGTTCGCCTAGCGAAGCACCAGCGAATCCACTTTCGCCTGGCGAAATCCTCCTTCACCTGGCGAATTCCCTTTTTGCCTCATGCTCGCTTGGTGGAGCAGTGGCGAATCTCCTTCCCCCATTCAAAATCCAGAAACCCCTATTTTTCACCCTTCGCTCGCCTCTCAATTCGCCTGGCGACCATCTGGAGAATTCACTTTTGCCTGGCGAATTTTACTTTCGCCTGGCGAATCTGCGTGAATCAGCAATCCTGCAATTGCGATTCTGCACGACTCAGACCCCAATCCTTCTCGATTTCACTCCCAATTCAGTCCAAAAACACACATATAATCACATATTAACATACAAACAAGTAGGAAATACATAAGTCACATTTCAACCGGTAAATTTGTGCATTCTTCCCCTTATCAACACTTCTGACACGCAAAAACCTCAATCCCTAAATCAACACAACAACACATATGGATGATCCTAATGTTTTATCTACCCTCATACAAACAATATTTAACCCTTAAGAGATTAGAGAGCACCCTTACCTTAGAGTTCTTGAAAATCTTCCCTCTAGCAATGGAGTCTCCTTTCTCTCACCCTAGCTCTGCTCTTCCTCTTTTCTTCTCAAAAACACGTACTGAATCCCTTTCCTATCTTCTAACCCCTTTTCTATTTATATTTATTATTATTATTATTATTTAAATATTATTATTATTACTATTATCTCACTAATTAAATAATAATAACAATATTCCTTAATAATTTAAAATAATAATATTAGCCAAATAACCATTCTCACCACATGTTTCTATACAATTTGTCACACACCCTCCGATACCTTATTTTCTATAATTCTAAGGGCACTACCCCATACTAAGGGCAACCCAACCTCGACCAATACACACCAATACACAACATCATTCAATTTTAATTACGAAAAATAATTAAAATAAATCGGGGTGATACATAGAGAGCTTTCCTTAATTCGTAAACATGATTTGGAAAACTAGGATCTATGAACCCCTTGGGTTGTTCAACATAAATTTCTTCATTGAAGTACCCATTCAAGAAGGAACTTTTCACAACCATCTGATATAGCTTGAATTTTAGCATACATGTCATTCCTAAGAGCAATCTTATAGATTCAAGACGGGCAACAGGTGCAAAAGTCTCATAAAAACCAACCCCTTCAATTTGAGTGTATCCTTGAGCAACAAGCCTATCCTTGTTTTTGGTCACAGGTCCATTTTCATCAGATTTGTTCTTGTAAATCCATTTTGTGCCAATATCATTCATCCCTTCAGACCTGGGTGCCAAGTCCCACACTTCATTCCTTTTTAACTGACCTAGTTTCTCTTGCATAACATTGATGCAGAATTCATCAGTCAATGCCTCCTTCACATTTTTTTGGCTCAAATTTTGAGACAAAACAAGAATTGGATATCACATCTCTGGATCTAGTGGCGATCCCTTCATCAAGATTTCCATTAATAAGTTCCTTTGGATGATTTTTCTGAATTCTAGTTGAGGGACCTTTGTTGACTCGAGGGTTATCAAAATTAGATGGCTCAATGTTGGACTTAATGTCAGCCTCATTTTTTGAAACATTAGTGTTCTGAGATGATGATCCAACATCTTCTTCGACATCGATCCATTTCTCAATAACAGAATCATCAACCACAAAATTAATGGATTCCATCATGATTTTGGTTCTAGAGTTAAGGACCCTATAGGCTCTGCTATTTGTAAAGTAACCAAGAAATATCCCTTCATCATTTTTGGGATCCATCTTTCTCCTTTGTTCTCGATCATTCAAGATGTAACATTTACTTCCAAAAACATGAAAGTATTTAACAGTAAGTTTCTTCCCTTTCCATAATTCATAAAGTGTAGAAGATGTACCTTCTCTCGGAGTGACACGATTATGAATGTAGCATGCAGTGTTCACGGCTTCAGCCCAAAAACGACAAGGAAGATTTTTTGCATGAAGCATGACTCTAGTTGATTCTTGTAAAGTTCTATTCTTGCGGTCTACAACTCTATTTTATTTGAGGAGTGATGGGAGATGAGAACTCATGACCAATAACTTCAAAAGAAAAAAATTCAGAAAATTTTGCATTTTCAAACTCCTTGCCATAGTCACTTGTGATTCTAACATTCACACTTTCCTTCTCTCTTTGAAGGCGATGACAGAGGTCTTTGAATACCTCAAAAGTGTCTGATTTTTCTTTGATAAAATTCACCCAATTAAACCTTGAAAAGTCATCAACAACCACATATACATACCTCTTTCCACCAAGGATTTCAAGTTGCATGGGCCTCATTAAGTCCATATGAAGAAGTTTTAAGACTTTATAAGTAGTCTGATGTTACAACTTCAGGTGTGACATCTTGGTTTGCTTCCCAATTTGACACTCACCACAGACTTTACCCTCCTCAATTTTGAGCTTTGGTAAACCTCTAACAGCTTCTTCAGACATAATCTTCTTCATACCTTTGAGATTCATATGTCCAAGGTTCTCGTTCCACAAGTTGACTTCATCTTCCTTGGTCATTAAACATGTGGAAGAATAAGTAGTTTCTTTAGGTATCTACAGCCGCGCGAAAAGACTTTGCCCTTTTACATGGGAACTTTTAATTTATCTCAAAGGTAAGGAAGGGGAAAAAAATCTAAATAAACCCTTGAGTGGGTGCAATGCAAAAAAAAAACAATGCACTTAAGAGATTGGGAATCAGGATTGGTTATACAAAGCGAAGGTATTAGCACCATAAGTATCTATAGTATCCTATAGGAACCTATTGCTTATATTTTGTATTAATGTTGTTTTACTTGCTGTGTAATGGGAATTTGTTGATTGGTTTTGAGTGAGTGAATGGGAAATGTTTTTGGTGTTTTTGTAAGTTGAAAAAGGTATAGGAACCTGATGGTTTTATTTATTATTGTGCTCTCTAAGATCTTGCAATCTTATGCCTACGTATTCTCAAAAGTAAGTTGAGAAATCAGATCTTTCGTAGTTCCACCTACTAATGGGTGGAATTGGGTTTGTTGGTTTTTTTGAGAAGAGACAAATTGTCATCTCTAGGGAGATACCTCATCTATTCACCACAAACATTTTGAGAAAAGAAGAGAATAAGGGAAGAAGCTTTAAACTTGGATGTAAAAAATCCAGAGTATTGCCACATATTTCTTTAAATGAGTCTTTGCATATTAAGAGAAGGACCTTGACTTGGATATAGAATCAACAAGTGTGCCACTTACATCACTTAAATGAAAGAAGTGTTTTGTACCATAATAAGAGAAGGACTCCAGCTTGGATTTTGAATCAACAAGTGTGCCACTTACATCACTTAAATGGAAAATGTTTGAAATGTTTAATTTATGTTATGGAGAATAGAAGAGACACCTCTTCTATAGAAATGCTTCATATCTCATCTCTGGGGAAAACTTTTGAGTTTGAAGGCAAAGGTTGGCTAGGGTTGACTTAAAGTTTGAAGGTTTTAAGCCACAAGGGGCAGTGTTGACTTTAGGACTTCAAAAGGGGAATTCTCATCTCTTTGTTGAAGAGTTGAGTCAGAAGTCTAACTTCCTTGTACAAAGCCCAAGAGGAGGCTAATGTTTCTAGTTGGAACTTCAACAAGGGAAACCTAATGTTTGAACTAAGTTGTAGCTGAAAGGTATCTTAATGTTTTTGTGTATAAACATAAAGGAAAAAGCTAAAAAAGGTTTGTTACTATGCTCGCTAAGATCTCGCAATCTTATGCCTACATATCCTTAAGAGGAAGTCAGAGCAATTGTAGTTCAGACTTAAGCCCGAAGTATAAAAAATATAAAGAGAAACTTAACAAGGTAAGTTTATTTAAGTTTTTAATCAAGTGTAGTCATCGAGGATGACAAGAATATGAAATGATTAAACATGATATATCAACATGTGGAAGTGTATCAGACAAGGAGATATGTTTATCATGGTAAGGGTTTATGAAGGAAATACTTAAATATGTGAGCAAATATTTAATCCATGGAAACAATTGTCATACCCCAAATTTTGACCACTAAGATTTCCCATCATTGTGAAAATTATCACCACAATATGGATGTACCTTTGTGCCTCATCAATCTCCTCAAGAAATTGTTGAGCATTCACTACTATCAAAATTACAGGCCCTCTCATAGCCTTAGACAAATGATCAATCAAGGAATGGCATGATCTTAAACTTGTCTAACCTCTCAAACATCCACAATGGATCAAGAGGACCCCCACACCAAGGATTAAGTACAAAGATGCTCCCTTCTGGGTGGATCAAGCCTCAAGATCGCCAGTGTCACCAAATTAGGGTTTTGGTCGATTAGGGCCTCCAGGTGGAGAATTTCCTCTGGGCATGAGCCAAAGATCCAAAACACAACCTAATATACTCCATGGAACCTCATGGACCCATTCATCAAGTCAATTTTGCCTTAGGGGATGCATTCATCAAAAATCAGGAATTAGGGTTTCTTGACCTAATTCACCCCTATGTTAACTTTTAGGGAAAATCATGAGCCAAGACCTCAAGAAAGGGTTTGAGGGTCTCTAATGAACTATATTGATCCATTTGGAACAATGGATTAATCCAATAAGTTTGAGCAACAAGTCTCAATTTCATCTGCACCACAGTTAGGGTTTTAAGGAAAAAGTCAACTGTGACTTTGACTTTTGGCCAGGACATGCTCCCAAGCCCTATGACATGCATCAATATACCCTATGACACCCATGGAACATGTCCATCAAGTTTGATTTAGTTCAAGGACATGATTTCATGAAGAATTGCACAGTTTGGAATTCATCTGATAAAAAGTCAACTGTGCACAAAAGTCAACTTTGACTTTTTGAGATTTTTCACCAAAATGGTTTTTTAACCCTAAAATGATGTTAATGTATGATTTGAATCATCATTCATCAAGAAAAATCAAGAAAAGTTGGATAACTTGTAAAAGGGGTAACCATAAAAACTTAGAAAATTTTCTAAGTTAAAAATAAAGTGGCTAGGGTACCAACTTTGGAGGGTCATAACTCCTAAACCACTAAGCCATTTTCTCCCATCCAAGGCTTGATTTGTTGATCTCATTTCCCTCTACAAAAACTTCAACTAGACCTAACTCCAATTCATTATGGATTTTGAGCTATGAGTGAGCCAAAATGGCTGAAAACATGAAAGTACCACTTTTCCAACACTTAGAAAAAATTCTGTCCAAGACAGATTTTGTTGGAAACACCAAAACTTGTGAGGTTTTTTCACACAGTTATAAGATGAATCAGTTCCAAAGATAAACATCAATGTTGTTGCAAATGTTGCCAAGAATCCAAGCAACTCAATAGCATGAAACCAATCCACTTGTGCCAAGAATTATGGCTGCCACAACATGCCATGTCAAGGCTGCCATGAAAAATTAGTTTGGGAGTTTTGTGCCATCCACGATTTCTGAGTCAAAAGGAGTGATCACTATGCCACATGACTTCAATCTGATCATGAACCAACTGATCCAACTGATAGGGTTGAGTCAAAAAGCCAAGGAATCTTCCAACTTGAAATTCATCCACTTTGGCACATTTTTGCCTTGAATTCAAAGGGCATTAATGTGGAATAGTGCATTTTCAACAAAGTCACTCTACTCAGTCAAGTTCTCTGATTAAACAACAATAAAAACATCTGAAGAATGTGAATTTGGTCAAGGCATAGCCCTGCTCTTGGGAATGGCTAGTTTGCCTTGCTTGAGAAGAAATCCTCCAAGCCAATCCATGCAAATGTGATCTGATCCAGCAGCCATTCACTATTCCTCCAAGACAAAAGTTGATCACCTATAAATAGAGGTTCCAATGGATCATTCAACTCACACCAAAGCCAGTTACAACACTGCTTTCTCTCATTCTTCCTTAAACCTCAAGTTTCTTGGTTTTTGAGTAACCACTATCGGGTTTTGAGTTGCAGCCTTAGGCAATCAATTCCAATTGCTCAAACACATCACATATGATGTATTTGAGGTGTCCAAACACTTAAACACTGACTGTAACACCTCAGGCTCAAAATCACCCTTCAACCAAGCCATTATGCCTCAATTATGCAGTTGGAGGTCTCCAGCTTGATCCAAAGAGTTTCAAAGTGTTCGAAAGCTTGCAACACACTCCATAACATCCATTGAAGCTGTAGGGATCATTAATTCACAACTGGAATAAAGTTTGTGTAGAGTTCCATTTCAGCTTGCATCAAGGTAAGCCTCAAAACTCAAACTCCATGATCCATGCATATTTCCTCGCAAGATATTTTTGCCAATTGCTTGCCATCATATGTTGGTTGTTTTCCCTCAGAAAATTTGATCATAGCACTCATAATCATGTCTACTTAATTGCTTTTGCAAAATTAGGGTTCATACGGCCACAATGATATAATTTGCTATACATTGAAAATGAATGAAATTGGGTATTGCCATCTTCTTCCTTGTGAAAAAACGCATGAGTTTGGTGTTTGAATCATGTCAAATGGTTGAGAGATGAGAGAGATAGAGGGCTTTATGCACGAGCTAGAGGAAGAAGATGGCCATGGCGCCATTCTTTGAAAATCCAACAAGTTCTTTATATATTTTTCCCTTGCCATGTTATATTTGATTTGGCATTGCGCCCCAGCGGTTCATCAGCTGGTTTTGTGTGTATTGGCAAGCGAGAGGTCTGGGGTTCGAATCCCCCTCGCCCCAGACTTCTTTTTATCACTTGTTTATTTTGTTATTTTTCATATTATTATTTTTAATGATTTGAAAAATTAATAACTCCTTCAATTTTTATCATTTTTTATTGGTTCTTTTTGCAATAATTCACAAAAATGTTTAAATATTTGATTTTACCAAAAAATCTCAAAAATATTATTTATTTCATATATTTGATATTTTTGCAAAGAATTAATGTTTTATGTATTTTTAGCATTTAAAATATTTTTTTCTCCCTTTGTTTTCTAACCCTAATTTGATTTCAATCATTTTGTAGGAAGAAACCTGATTTTTTTGGAACATTGATCGAAGATCATAATTTGTTTTCATATATTTAATAAACATTGATCATTTTAATTAAATTTTTATTCAATTAAAAATACATTTTGAAAACAAATTAGGGTTTTGAATCAATTCAACCCTCATCAAACTTTTTTCAAACACTTGGGCCTCTAATAGAGTGTAAGACCCAATCCTTTTTTTTGACCAAATCATTTTTGGGCCTCAGTGTATTGTATAAGTTCTGATACCGTCAAAAACAAACGCTGCGATCGTCGCCTTTTCAAAAACCACCTGAGCCTCTCCTTGAGCTATAAGACCCATTCAAAACTTTTGGGCCTCTATTAGAGTGTAAGACCCAACCCTTTTTTTAATACCAAAAATCTGGGCCTTACTTATTGTATAATCCCACTGTATTTTCAAAAAAACCTCGGCGCGATCGCCAATTCAAAATCAAAGAAATCTTGGGCCTCTCCTTGAGCTATAAGACCCATTCAAAACACTTGGGCCTCTATTAGAGTGTAAGACCCAATACCCTTTTAACCAAAACAAATTTGGGCCTCACTTATTGTATAAGTCCCTTCGCGTTAAAAGAAAATTTCGGTGCGATCGCCATTTTCAAACAAAAAATCAACTGGGCCTACCCTCGTGTTATAAGCCCCACTCTTTTTCTTTAAACTTTTTGGGCCTCTTGAGAGAGTGTAAGACCCATCCCTTTGTACAGAAAACCTTTTTTTGGGCTACAGTCACTTGTATAAGTCCCTCTGTACAAATTCAAATAGTGCGCTCACTGATAAAACCCTGTGCCTCTCCTTGAGCTATAAGACCCAAATCTTTCTTTTTCAAAGCACTTTCTCCTTTGATTTTGAATATACTGTTGTTTTCAATCTTTCTTTGTTGAACAACTAACCAAACAGCATGGAAGCTCTACAACCGAGTAAATGGTTATTGCTTTCATTTACCGCTTTCATATACATATAACTGTATTGTGGGGCTGTTTCACTGTAAGTCTTCTTTCATAAACTCATATCAACTGTGTAATAATAGTATAGATATTTAGAGTTTCCTCGACAACTACGTCTAGAACTAGGTGAAGCCGTTTCGTAGAAATAGACAACTAGATCCCCAATAGGATCACCAGATACAGTCTTCTCTTCGGCTGTCCTCATTAGGAATTGTCATGAAACTCTACTCCCAGAGATGAATGTATTCTTCGTGAATGGCATATTTGAGTTTCTTCCAAATTCTCGAACTTTCCTGACTTGATCTATTCCTTGTGAATAACTTGCCTTGAATTTTTCGGGGTTTGGGGACCCACGGGCTTCTTAAAAGCATTGGCCTCCTCTTGGGCATCGTACAAGGACCCACAGGCTTCCTAAAAGCGACCCCGCCTTCTCTTGGGCTTAGTACAATGACCCTATGGCTTCTTAGAAGTATTCACAGTCTCCTCTTAGGCTTCGTATAATGATATATTCCTCCGGGAATGATAGCCTTCTCTTGGGCTTCGTACAAGGACCTCTCGGCTTCTTAAAAGTTTCCAGCCTCCTCTTGGGCTTCGTACAAATTGTCCCGACGACCTCCTAAAGGTATAGGAACAGAACTTAATCATCTGTATAGAACAGTCTTTTCAAGAGTCTACTACTGTTTCTCAAAGCATAGTACAAAAGATGAAACTCTAGACTTGGACAGTCTAATCTCCTTGAGTCTCAAAGACATTCTCAAGCACCCCTTCAAGAATAGGAAGGAACCCCGTAGACTCGGACAATCTCGATAACCTTTGGATTTCCCGCTTCCTTGAAGAACAGGAATAACCTGGATCCTTGAATCAAATCCTTGAGTACAGTGTTGCTCATATAAGAACTGATTCTCTCTTTCAAAATCAGTATACTGGACCTGTCACTTAACTGAAACAGTCACCACAGCCTCCATCTCGGGCTTTATACAAGATACAAAAAGGTTCTTATTGAGCCAAACAAACAACAGCCTCCATCTCGGGCTTTGTACGAGATACAAAAACTCTCTTGTTGAGTCAAAATAGCCTCCATCTCGGGCTTCGTACGAGATACAAAAAACTCTCTTGTTGAGTCAAATAGCCTCCATCTCGGGCTTTATACGAGATACCAAATGACTCCATCGTCGGGTCAAAACTTTTTACCCTCTCTCTCGGGCTTTGTACGAGACACATAACAGCCTCCACTTAGGCTTTGTATAAGAAAACCACTGGTTGACCCAATTAACCTTTTAGCATCAAAGCTGTGCCTCGTTCACAGTACACAAACATCAACAACTCCTTCCCCTTCATCTAATCGCTATAAGCGGCAAGCCTCTGGATCATCTACATTCATGCCACTGTCCCTCTTTTAGCATGAGAAATTCCTAAGGAAATATAGTATTGCTCTACACTGAGTTAAAGTCTTCTCCTTCAGGTTAAAATCTCCTATAAAGGAAATTATGGCATTGCCGGATTCACAAATCCCGGTTAAAGTAATTCTCCTTTATAAACAGTTGTGACATACAACCCCCCTTTAGAGATGACAAATTCTCTCTAAAGTCAACGCTCTTTTAGCTTCACATCTTGGGCTTTAAACAAGATACAAATAGACCTTTTAGCTTCACATCTTGGGCTTTGAACAAGATACAAATCACCTTTTGCTTCACGTCTTGGGCTTTGAACAAGACACCAAAACCCCATTTCCTCCCATAGAATAGGAGGAACTACGAACGCTCTGATTTCCCTGTTTCGGTAAACGGGAATACGTAGGCATAAGATTGAAAGAAAAATCTTAGCGAGCACACTAAAAAAAACCCAAAATCCCATATATCCTAATCTGAAGCAGTATCCTAACAAAATCCTAGAAAGAAAGAAAACAGTATTGGCAAAAATACAAATAACCAGTACAAAGGCCCCCCACATTGATAGCATTTGTAACCTAACAGACCGCTGTTTAAACTCAGTATGCAAGCAGGGTTAATTGGAGACATTTATTTCCCTTCCTTCATCAGCTCACAATAGGATAAAAAATGAATCGACCTGTAGATAAAACTCAACAGCAGAGAGAGACCATCGCTTAAGAACCGCGTCCAAAATTGCTCGCTACAGAAAAATGGCGCCCACCGTGGGGCCCGATTCCTTTTTTTCTCTTCACTTGTGTGAAAACCACAGATTAAGGCTTCCGCAGGGGAACCCATTTTCTGTCAGGAACTTAGGATTCATAGCTTTAAAGGTCTAGGATGTTTAGGACAAATATATATACTGCTTTTCCTAATTGCTATACATGTTTATTTTTCTGCTAATGGGAATGCGTGTGATGCCGCATGTGGAAAGATTGAGTATACACTTATGATAAGTGATGGCGACGAGGTCGACCATCAACCTCAGTGGAGGATGACCAATGCAACCCATTCTCTCACCTAGATAATAGGCCGATTATGATGTCTGAGAAGTTGAGGAGCCAAACCCTTTTGTAGTGCGGAACCTATCGGGAATAGTTGTTACGCGATACTACCCTCATTTGAGGCTGGTGATCTATTCTCGGTGAATGGCACTTACTCTAAGATTGCTCTACAACTCGCTGGCAATCCGCTTGTTGTTTTGCTTTCCTGGGAGGAGCTGATGATAATGAGTACAGGTACAAAAATCACCCTAGTATAAACCTTTGGGGATGGGTATAGCCTTGACTTCATGACAACGACCCTTTGACCCCATGTTTTCCTATGTTTTTGTGTGCTGCATTCATGCATTCATTTAAAAAACATTAAAACAAGAAAATTTTTCTCTTCTAGTCTCTCTGTTTTTCAAATTAAACTAAGACTGTGATTGCAAATACCGAAGAAAAGGATTGCGCCAATGGATTTCGGTAGAAGGAGAACCCATAGGTATACCTTCAAGGTTCCAAAACTAGAGGATTTAAGAAGGTTAGCAAGGATGATCACTAACCCTTAGGCTTTCAGAGCCAAACACGGGGGTTTGCTACCACTGTTAAGAGTCCATGTGATTTAGGGAATCATGGATGCGCTCATTCAATTCTACGATCCGGTTTATCACTGTTTCACATTTCCAGATTACCAGCTTGCACCAACGCTGGAGGAGTATTCTCATCTGATTGATTTACATATCACTGATCGAGCTCCATTTTCTAGACTGAAAGAAATTCCAAAGAATCAGACCATTGCAAGAGCAATTCATTTGGACGAGTCTGAGGTCAGGACTCACATAACCACTAAGGGTGGCATCCAAGGTTTGGCAGCCCAGTTCTTGACAAAGAAAGCCCTGTATTTTGCCAGTATAGGAAACGTAACTGCTTTTGAAAGCATCTTTGTCTTGCTCACCTACGGGTTATTTTTGTTTCCCAACATCAATAACTTCGTCGATATTAATGCCATTAAGATTTTTCTCATTGGAAACCCTGTGCCGACTTTGCTCGCAGATGCGTATCATTCTGTACACTTGGGAAATTTGTACAACGGAGAGGAGATCACATGCTGTGTACCTCTGCTTTATAAATGGTTTATCTCCCACTTGCCCAAGTATGCTGCTTTCTGGGATTGCAAGAGTGCCTTACGTTGGTCGCAGAAGATCGTGTCTCTCACCAACTCTGACATAGATTGGTGTAATAGGATCTATGATGGAATCAGAATCATTGATCGTTGTGGAAACTTCCCCAACGTACCCCTCATAGGAACTAAAGGAGGAATCAACTACCATCCAGTTCTCGTTCATTGTCAATTTGGATACCCGATGAGACACGTCCCACGGAGTGTTCATCTGGAAGGTCTTTTCTTCAAGGAAGGAGAAAAGACAGAGCACTAAAGATGGAAATAGTGCAAGCCTGGAAGCATGTTCATAAGAAAGGACGAGAGTCTCTAGGAAAACCGGATTGTGTCTCGGTGGAGCCTTATCTCCACTGGGTACAAACTAGAGCTCTCAAGCTGAAAATGTCGTATCCTCGTTACAGAATTCTTCTGCCAAAGGAATCTGTCATGTACTTCATGACGGAAACTGAAAAGCTTCAGGTTACTCTCAACAAAGTTCAAAAGGAGAGAAGGTCTTGGAAGAACAAGTACCGCACCCTCGACGTAGAGTGCATCAAAATACAGCAATTACTAAAAGAAAAAGATGCTCTAATTGAAATTTTGGAGCAACATGCTGTAGAGAATCAAAATGACCAAAAGAATTTGCTCGCTCCTTTCACTTGGCAAAGGAATGACAACCCGACAACGGCCCAAGAGCCCTGGTCAAAGAAAAGGAAAGTACCAGAGTCAGCACCCGATTTCTCTTCAGAGAGGACTCGGGACCCGTTAGCTTAGGTTTCTGTTTCTGCACCTTGTAATCTACTGTATTTCCATTTCTGTAATCCTTTGAAATTCAATAAAAAGGGGTTTCCCCACTGTTTGATATTTGCAATCTAATTGTCGAAGTTTATTTTGATTAAACCAAAAAACAATTAATATAATCATTGTATTCATCATTCTCACATCGCGTATTCTTCTTACCTACGAATCTCACGTTTGTGTCTCGATTCTAGAGTCAAACTGTCTCATTCCTATAATACTCAGGCCAATCGTCAGAAAAAGATGGATGATCTTGAGGAAGAAAATAGAGAGTTGAAAGAAGAGATCGACGCTCTGAGAGAGGATATGAGAAAGCTTCGTAACGACATGCAAGCCATGGCAGAAGCTCAGCTACAAAGAACTGTGATCTCAGAGATCACCTCAATGCCCATCGTGGAGAAATATGATCCTAGGTATCAAATGCCGAAAGATCGTCCTTGGGGCATGCCTGTTAAATATATCCTGGAAGGATATGTTCCGCCGATCACTACAGATCAGGGAATCACAACCGAAGCCGCTGGGCCTGAAGGTTACAAACTTCGGGAAAGCGAAGATGCCAGGGGCATACTGAAGACTCCTGAAGGTTACAAACTTTGGGAAACGCCAAAATTCGCTGTCGTAGTCACGGTACCACCCCCTGTGGTGCACACTGTCCCGAAAGGACAGATTCCGCCAATACCTGCTGGTAAAAAGGAAACTATGTTCGATAGAATGGATGAATTCCAAGAATAGTTCCTGGAAATGCAGAAGGAGCTGCAAGCCATTCGCGGTCAGGATTTATTTGGAAAGGACGCCGCAGACCTCTGCTTGGTCCCCAATGTGAAAGTCCCGCACAAGTTCCAAGTGCCCGACTTTGAAAATTACAAGGGTAACTCTTTCCTTCAGAGCCATCTGGTGATGTACGCTCGGCGGATGTCAGCTCAGACGGAGAATCAGGACCTACTGATTCACTACTTCCAGGATAGTTTAACCGGTGCCGCATTAAAATGGTACATGGGTTTAAACCGTACTACATCCAGTACATTCAGAGATCTTGGTACTGCCTTCGTCCAACAATACAAATACAATTTGGACATGGCACCCGACAGAGATCAACTCAGATCGATGTCGGAAAAGGACAAGGAAACCTTTAAGGAGTATGCTCAAAGGTGGCGTGAAATTGCCGCTCAAATTTGTCCACCTCTTGAGGAAAAAGAGATGACAACGATCTTCTTAAAGACCTTAAGCTCATTTTACTATGACCAAATGGTTGCCAGTGCACCAAGTGATTTCACCGAGATGGTGGGCATGGGTGTACGTCTTGAGGAAGCCGTCCGAGAAGGACGTTTGGTAAAAGACGCTGGATCATCGAGCGGTACTAAAAAATACGGTAGTGCTCTCCCTAAGAAAAAAGAGCAAGATATTGGGAATATCTCTCTCGGAAAGCAAAGGCGACGTTATCAACCGGTAGCAGCTGTGACTCCTGCTATCAACCCTGCGCCTATTCCTACGTATCAACCTCAGGTTGCACAGAGCCAACCTGATCAGCAAAGGACACAACAGCCTCTTCAGCAGGCTCGTCCCCAATACAACAACAACCGTACAACACGGCCACCAGGATTTGATCCTATACCCGTATTGTATGCAGAACTATTTCCATTACTGCTGGCTAAGGGGCACATTCAGACTAAGTCCCCTCTTACAGTACTAGAAAATCCGCCTTTTTGGTTTAAGGTGGATCAAACTTGCCCTTACCACCAAGGAGGATCAGGGCATAACATAGAGAACTGTCTTAGTTTCAAGTCCGACGTGCAAAAACTTGTTAGGAGCGGGGTCTTATCCTTCAAGGATGCAAATCCTAATGTTCTCACGAACCCGCTGCCTCAACATTAGAAGGCTGCAGTCAACCTAATTGAAGGAGAGACTAACGACGTCTATCAAATTCACGATGTACTCTTGTTGAAAACCAATCTGGTCAAGATGCATTGTAGACAGAGTGGATATGGCCATGTGCCACCTCATAACTATCATCAGTGTGATATCTGCTCTAAAGACAACCAGGGATGTTCTGTGGTGCAAGCAGATCTATAGGAACAAATGGATCTCAGATGGATCCAAGAGCACCGAGTTCGTGGAGTTAACATGGTTTACACGAATTCCAACGTTATTCAAAACCACGACATCCGTGCGATGAATGCCAACTTGGTGGCGATGTACTCAAGGCAAAGCCAGTATCATAATCTGCCGCGACATGATTACAGTTCCTGTCTGACTTGCTCGGTAAACAAACAGGGATGCTCTTTCATACAGGAGGCCCTCCAGCGTCAGATGGATCTTGGATGGATCCAAGACAACCATGATAGGAACCCTTATCAGATCAATATGGTTCAAATCTTTGACATTCGCGTGATGAATACCAACCTGGTAGAGTTACATGCTAAACAGGTCCGACTCAGATTCTTAATATCACACGACTATCAAAGCTGTAAAGCGGGTTGCGAAAACGATCGAGGTTGTACCCTTGTCCAGGAGGCACTTCAACACTTGTTAAATCACTGGTGGATGCCAATTTATATGGATGAAGATACTCAGCAAATTAGTATCAATGACAGAAACCCCACTCGGCGTCAAAGTCAGGATGTCCGACTCGTGGAGGCTAACCTAGTGAGGTTACATTGTATTCAAAGTGGGCGTGGCCAGGTGCCACCACACAATTATGAACGTCGTGGAGTCTGTTCGGAAAATAGCCAAGGGTGCAACCTTGTGCGAGCAGCTCTCCAGGGGCAGGTGGACCGTGGAGAAATTCGTCCATATCCGGGTTCTGGACCCATCAACTGGACACCGAACTACCTTGCCGATCAAGTCGAGGATGTTGTCACGATCTCTGGTCATCACAGGACCAGGGATGTTTTTGCCATTATCCCTCTACTTGACGAATCTAAAGTTCCCAATCGGGAACGGATCGAGATTACTTACGATGGTCGGAAAAATCAGAGGACTCCCGTAGTCATCTATCTGCCGGGACCAACACCGTATGAATCAACTAAGGTTATCCCTTACAAATACGGTGCAACAACAATTGAAAATGGAAAGGAAATTCCATTACCCTCCATTGTGAATATTGCAGACATCAGTCGTGTAACATGGAGTGGTAGAATCTTCAACCGAGGGGTTAGGGAACCTAACAAAGAAAAGGAACTTTAGACGGAAGCTCCTGATCTACCAGTCGATCAATCTAGTAATCCCAACCTTTCGAAAAATGATGATGAGATGCTAAAGCTCATCCAAAGGAGTGAATACAACATTGTCGATCAACTGTTACAAACTCCTTCAAAGATCTCGGTATTATCACTGTTACTCAGTTCAGAAGCCCACAGGGAGGCTCTACAGAAAGTCTTGGAGCAAGCCTTTCTGGAACAGGATGTAACAATCAGACAGTTCGATAGCATTGTCTCTAACATCACTTCCTGCAACAATTTGGGATTTAGTGATGAGGAATTACCTGAAGAGGGTCGTCGTCATAACATGGCGCTCAACATTACAGTCAACTGCCAGGACGATGCTTTAGCCAGCGTACTGGTAGACACAAGGTCAGCCCTGAATGTTATGCTGAAGTCCACTTTGATGCAATTATCATTCAAAGGCCCTCCGATGAGAATCAGTGAGGTCGTCATCAAAGCATTCGAAGGATCCAGAAAAACAGTTATCGGCGAAGTTGATCTTCCCATGACTATTGGTCCTCACACTTTCCAAGTCACTTTCCAGGTCATGGACATCTGGGCAACATACAGTTGTTTATTAGGAAGACCGTGGATACATCAGGCTGGGGCGGTTACTTCAACCCTCCACCAAAAGCTAAAGTTCGTCAAGAACGATCAACTTGTCACAGTTTATGGGGAACAAGCCTTGCTTGTAAGCAACTTATCATCATCTACTGGTATAGAAACCGAGGAGGTTATTGGAACGCAGTTCCAAGCACTGTCGGTAAGCAAGAACAATCAGTTCAAAGAAGAAACTTCCATTTCTTCATACAACGATGATATCAAAGCGGTCGAGAGTACCAATACAAAAGGATGGGGACAGCTTGTCATTCCTATTGACAATAAAACAAAGAAGGGTCTTGGTTTTTCTGCAACCTGTACCCAGACAGCTGCCAGCGATGGAAGTCTTCATCCCATTCAGAACTTCTTCCACAGTGGAGGTTTTCTTCACCCAGTGTCTCAAGTAGTACATGCTATCAATGAGGAAGATCCCTCTGACATAGAGGAAGAGTGGAAGTCCTATCTTAACAAGGACGGTTATATGTCTCAGGACGAAATGCAAACTCCTTTTTGCTTTCCTACAGAGAGTTCGAGATTTATACCCAGGTCAGACATCAAAATGATATACGGGGATTGTGATCCGGAAGAATGCCGTGCTCCGCCAAATTCATTAGAGGAAGACACTCCGATGAAAGATAATTTTGACTACAACTACTATGGCCCAATGGATGGTCTGCCAATGTGGAAGCCTTACCCAGGAAACTTGGGGCAAGAGAGTCAGCCGAATAATGAAAATCAGCTGACCATCATTGAACATAATACCTGTGTTCCCACCATGTCATGGGATCAACACTCAGGTCATTCAGAAGCTACTCAACATGAAGATGAATTCGCAATGTTTACAGGACTAGAATTCATTAATTATGCTTTTCCCGAGGTCAACGTCATCGAGAGGGACGACTCCTCCAGTTCGAAAGAAATGTGGAACACCTTGGGACAACCAAGTGGAAAATGCGACTATATGGTCAAGTACACCGCTCCTGAAAGCTCTCGTATCAGACTCGAAGACATCCAGCCTACTGGATGGGGAGATGCACCTGAGAGCACCAATACTCTGCAGAATGCAACAGAGGAATTCTCCTACGACAACTCTGCCTGGGAGACAGATTCCAATGATCCTGCTCCACCAGAAATCAGCGTCATTTCTGAAGACAAATCAAGGAAGGTACCAGACTTTGTGACTCACCGAGGAGTTCGCCGCCAATGGGTTGCTGTCGATGTTCCGAAGGTCGTTCGCCAATCAAAGTAATTGCCATCTTTAACCTTTCACCCTACCCAGGTGAAACGGATGTTTTGATAGGGCTCGCTTTCTGTAAATTTTCCCTCTTCGCTTTGCCCAAAGCGACAGAGTTTTGTTTTATATGGCTATAGTTTCAAGAATCGACTTGTTCATTAATAAAATAACGTCGTTCTGTAATTTCCGCATTAATTGTTGTTTTCTCTTTTTGCTTTTTCAGAAAATGGTAATCATAAAAAACAATTTAAAAATAAAAACAAGCAGTAATAAAAAAAAACACTGCACACACTTGCATTTTCTCTATCTCTTCTAAACACGAATCATCACGTCATGCAGATTGCTTGTTTTAAACCCCGTTGAAACATACGATCCGATGCCTTCTCCCAACTTTGAGTTCCCGGTATTCGAGGCTGAAGAAGAAAATGACGACGAAATTCCAGAAGAGATCTCCCAATTACTCAGACAAGAGGAAAGGTCCATTGAACCTCACAAAGAGCCGTTGGAAATGGTAAACTTGGGTTCAGAGCAAGAGAGAAAAGAAATCAGGATTGGGGCACTGCTCAGTCCAATGTCCAAAGAGAGTTTGATAAAGCTTCTCAAAGAGTTTCCCGATGTGTTCGCTTGGTCCTATCAGGATATGCCAGGGTTGGATACCAGCATCGTGGAACATCACTTACCATTAAGATCGGAATGTCCGCCAGTAAAGCAAAGGTTGAGACGCACTTATCCGGACATGGCCATCAAAATCAAAGAGGAGGTACAGAAACAGATTGACGCGGGTTTCCTCACCACATCAGAATATCCTCAATGGTTAGCCAACATCGTACCCGTTCCCAAAAAGGACGGAAAGGTCAGAATGTGTCTCGACTACAGGGACCTGAACAAGGCTAGTCCAAAGGACGACTTTCTTTTATCACACATTGACATGCTGGTTGACAGTACAGCAAAGTTCAAAGTCTTCTCCTTCATGGATGGATTCTCGGGCTATAATCAGATCAAAATGGTGCCAAAAGACATAGAGAAAACTTCGTTCATTACCCCATGGGGCACCTTTTGTTACAAGGTAATGCCGTTTAGTTTGAAGAACGCCGGGGTAACCTATCAAAGGGCCATGACTACTCTGTTTCATGACATGATACACAAGGAAATCGAGGTATATATCGATGACATGATTGCAAAATCAAAAACAGAGGGTGAGCACGTTGAACATCTGTCAAAATTGTTCGAATGTTTAAGAAAATTCAAGCTCCGCTTGAATCCCAACAAGTGCACCTTCGGTGTCCGTTCAGGGAAACTACAAGGGTTCATCGTCAGCCAGAAAGGAATTGAGGTTGATCCTGACAAGGTCAAGGCCATTCAAGAAATACCTTCTCCGAAAACTAAAAAACAAGTCAGAGGATTCCTGGGACGTCTGAATTACATTTCCAGATTCATATTCCTTATGACTGCGACATGTGCGCTGATTTTCAAATTACTGAAAGAGAACCAGGATTGCGTTTGGTCAGAAGATTGCCAAACCGCCTTCGACAGTATCAAGGAATATCTGTTGAATCCTCCGATTCTATCACCTCCAGTGGAAGGAAGGCCACTGATCATTTACCTCACAGTTCTAGAGGACTCAATGGGATATGTACTTGGCCAACAAGACAAAACTAAACGGAAAGAGTCTGCCATTTACTATTTGAGCAAGAAATTCACCGACTGCGAAACTCGGTACACGATGCTCGAGAAAACTTGTTGCGCTTTGGCTTGGGCAGTCAAACGTCTTCGCCAATACATGATTCGTCACACTACTTGTTTGGTCTCCGAAATGGATCCAATCAAGTACGTCTTTGAAAAACCTGCTCTCACGGGAAGGATTGCCCGTTGGCAGATGCTGTTATCAGAATATGACATAGAGTACCACGCTCAGAAAGCCGTTAAGGGAAGTATTTTAGCCGATCATTTGGCTCATCAACCGATTGACAATCAAGAATCAGTTGGATTTGACTTCCTAGACGAAGATGTCATGTATCTAAAAATGAAAGACTGCGATGAACCGCTACCCAGTGAAGGGCCAGAACCAGGTTCCCAATGGGGACTTATCTTTGACGGAGCAGTTAATCATTACAGAAACAGAATTGGGGAAATCATTGTCACCCCTCAGGGTACCCACATTCCTTTCACTGCCAAACTTACATTCAAATGTACGAACAACGAGGCCGAATACGAAGCATGTATCATGGGTCTCGAAGAAGCGATTGATTTAAGGATCAAAAACTTGGACGTATACGGTGACTCAGCCCTGGTTATCAATCAGATAAAAGGAGATTGGAACACATACCAATCAGGATTGATTCCTTACAAAGACTACGCAAGAAAGTTGCTACCTTTCTTCAACAGAGTTGAGTTTCATCACATCCCTCGTGATGAGAATCACATGGCTGACGCTTTAGCCACCCTCTCTTCCATGATTAGTGTAGGTCAATGGAACGACATACCTAAGATCGACATAATGCGCCTTGAAAGGCCCGCCTACATCTTCACGATCGAAGCAATCATAGACGATAAACCTTGGTATCACGATATCAAATGCTTCCTTCATAAACAAGAGTACCCATCTGGGGCACTCAGAAAAGTCAGGAAAACCTTCAGAAGATTGGCTGGAAACTTCTTCTTGAGCGGTGACACTCTCTATAAGAGAAACTTTGACATGGTCTTGCTCCGATGTGTAGATAGACCAGAAACAGAAATGCTGATGAAAGAAATCCATGAAGGATCCTTTGGCACTCATGCCAACGGACACGCAATGGCGAGACAAATTTTAAGAGCAGGGTATTACTGGTTGACCATGGAATCCGACTGCTACAAGTACATGAGGAGGTGTCACAAATGTCAGATATACTCCGACAAAATTTATGTACCGCCATCACATCTCAAAGTTCTTTCTTCCCCGTGGCCTTTTTCCATATAGGGAATCGACATGATTGGCATGATTGAGCCTAAGGCTTCAAACGGACATCGGTTCATCCTGGTAGCCATTGACTATTTCACCAAGTGGGTCGAAGCAGCGTCATTCGCCAATGTAACCCGACAAGTGGTAGTCCGATTTATCAAAAACAATATCATTTGCCGTTATGGTGTTCCAAGCCAGATCATTACTGATAATAGATCTAACTTGAACAATAAGATGATGAAAGAGTTGTGCGTTGAGTTCAAGATTGAACACCATAACTCATCTCCCTACCGACCCAAGATGAACGGAGCGGTAGAAGCGGCCAACAAGAACATCAAGAAGATTGTTCAAAAGATGGTTGTAACCTACAAAGATTGGCATGAGATGCTACCCTTTGCTCTTCACTGTTATCGTACATCTGTCGCACTTCAACAGGGGCAACCCCTTTCTCTCTAGTGTATGGCATGGAAGTAGTGCTCCCCATAGAAGTAGAGATCCCATCAATCCGAGTATTGATGGAGGCTAAGCTCACCGAAGCTGAATGGTGTCAAAGCCGACACGACAAACTGAATCTGATCGAAGAAAAGAGAATAACGGCACTATGCCATGGTCAGTTGTATCAACAGAGAATGAAAAGGGCGTTCGACAAAAAGGTTCTACCTCGCATCTTCAGGAAAGGAGACCTTGTGCTAAAAAAGATACAATCATTTCTCACTGATTATCGGGGCAATTGGACTCTGAATTATGATGGCCCCTATGTGGTCACGAAAGCTTTCTCAGGCGGCGCCTTGAGACTTGCAACCATGGACGGAGAGGAATTTGCCTACCCCATAAATGTTGATGTAGTCAAGAAATACTTCGCCTAAACTAAAAAAAAAAAAATGTCTCGGTGGATTGAAAACCCGAAAGGGCGGTCCAGGAAAAAGTTAGAGACAAAATAAAAAAAAATCATCCCGATGGATTGGAAACATCATAGTACAATCCAGGCAAAAATTAGGGATAATGGAAAGTTATGTTCTACAGAGGCAAGTCCCTCAGCAGCAGCAATTACATCACCTGTCAGAAAACTTCAATCAAGGTCATCTTCGACTGAAGCTCAGGGTTCCCCGAATTCAAAGTTGGTAGAAGGATAGTGGTCGTTATGTTTCAACGTAGCCCTTTTCCCTGTAAATTACCATTTTCTAACTTTGTAAATACTCTTTGGAATCACGCGTTTGGCTGATCTCCATTTTATCAATGAAATTTGAGCCCTTGTGCTTTTGTTTGTAATTCTTATTTGTTTTAGCTTTACAGAATGACGTTGTTAACATGATTAACGATTCTTGAAATAAAACAAAAATGAATTTACTTGTTAAAACTTTTTCTGCTTTTAAAAGAAAGTTGGCAATTTCTTTTGACTGTTGAACATCAAAGGAACATCGACCGCTTCTCCAGAAATAAGCGAACTTCAAAGTGCAGAATCAAAGTACTCCTTCTAACCCAGTACGCCTGAATGAAGGGATCAACTGTGTCAAAGACCTTGTTTTGTCTGACACGCCACGACAGAGTTCTCATCTCCTAAGCCCGACCAACAGTAGTTCCCAACAGGGACTATCTCTCCTAAGCAAGGTGGAATTCCTATCTTGAACCAGCGATATCTCTACACGCCCCGCGATGGCCGAGTATCCAATCATGTTCACCCGTCAGTTTGTATGTCGCGTCGGTTTTGTCAGCATAAACATACCTATATCATGCATTATTGATTTGCATTCACATTTCATATTGCATCACCATCACTCTAGTCAGTCTTGTCCCCTAGTGATAGGAGTTCTCTCAATCGAGTTCCCAGTTCTTTCCTCATCAAGAAATACTGTGTCTGAACAATCTCACCTCCAGTTTATTTCTGGATTGAAATTGGCCCTTGACCACTTTGATAACTTGAACCTCTGAAAAACCAGAGGAACTTTCAGCCATCATCACTCTTCGCCATTGAAGATGATATCATTGCTTTCCAGGATTAAGGAAAATCCACAGAGAAAGCCTCGTAGTCAGAGATTCGGCAGCATGCCAGTTTCGCTCCAAGAAAATCGCTGATGAAAAGGTCATCGACACCTCAAAATTGGACCCCATCATATGGCATTTCTCCGGGAAGATCCAGAGAAAAGTATGATGAAAGATCCCAAGCAACAGCAGTCTCTCAAGAGACCTGCTTTCCCCCTGTAGAAACAAATGGCGTCTCCAACAGAGAAGTTTGTGCAACTCTATAACTCAGACGACTGGGTTCCCCAGCAAGTCTGACATCAATAGTTTTTCCGTCAAATGGCATCTCCCCAGGAAAATTCGGCGAGAAGTTTGAGGAAAACCGCTACGAAGAGCGTCCCTTGTCAATAAATTTTATTGACAAAAGAAACTTAGACCAGTTCCTCGGTAGGAAACCAGGATCGAGGGGAAGTTTAAAACAGAAACTAAGACCAGTTCCTTGGCTGAAGACCAGGATCGAGGGGAAGTTTAAATCAGAAAACTAAGACCAGTTCCTTGGCTGAAGACCATGATCGAGGGGAAGTTTTTACCTTTTCTAAGCATCATTGCTTATCAAAAGAAGATGAATGCGCAAGCTGCCATTCATAGCTGTCAAAATTTCGGATATTCCGATATTTAATCCTCTTGCACCCCGAATGCCCGAATACCTTCGTCATTCACACCTTCGTGTCCAAGAAGATTAAATAGGGGCATCTGTCATACCCCAAATTTTTACCACTAAGATTTCCCATCATTGTGAAAATCATCACCACAATATGGATGTACCTTTATGCCTCATCAATCTCCTCAAGGAATTGTTGAGCATTCACTACTATCAAAATTAGGGTTTTAGGCCCTCTCAGAGCCTTAGACAAAGGATCAATCAAGGAATGACATGATCTTCAACTTGTCTAACCTCTCAAACATCCACAATGGATCAAGAGGACCCCCACACCAAGGATTAAGTACAAAGCTGCTCCCTTCTGGGTGGATCAAGCCTCAAGATCGCCAGTGTCACCAAATTAGGGTTTTGGTCGACTAGGGCCTCCAGGTGGAGAATTTCCTCTGGGAATGAGCCAAAGATCCAAAACACAACCTAATATACTCCATGGAACCTCATGGACCCATTCATCAAGTCAATTTTGCCTTAGGGGATGCATTCATCAAAAATCAGGAATTAGGGTTTCTTGACCTAATTCACCCCTATGTTAACTTTTAGGGAAAATCATGAGCCAAGACCTCAAGAAAGGGTTTGAGGGTCTCTAATGAACTATATTGATCCATTTGGAACAATGGATTAATCCAAGAAGTTTGAGCAACAAGTCTCAATTTCATCTGCACCACAGTTAGGGTTTTAAGTAAAAAGTCAACTGTAACTTTGACTTTTGACCAGGACATGCTCCCAAGCCCTATGACATGCATCAATATACCCTATGACACCCATGGAACATGTCCATCAAGTTTGATCTAGGTCAAGGACATGATTTCATGAAGAATTGCACAGTTTGGAATTCATCTGATAAAAAGTCAACTGTGCACAAAAGTCAACTTTGACTTTTTGAGATTTTCACCAAAATGGTTTTTTAACCCTAAAATGATGTTAATGTATGATTTGAATCATCATTCATCAAGAAAAATCAAGAAAAGTTGGATAACTTGTAAAAGGGGTAACCATAAAAACTTAGAAAATTTTCTAAGTTAAAAATAAAGTGGCTAGGGTACCAACTTTGGAGGGTCATAACTCCTAAACCACTAAGCCATTTTCTCCCAATCAAGGCTTGATTTGTGGATCTCATTGCCCTCTACAAAAACTTCAACTACACCTAACTCCAATTCATTATGAATTTTGAGCTATGAGTGAGCCAAAATGGCTGAAAACATGAAAGTACCACTTTTCCAACACTTAGAAAAAATTCTGTCCAAGACATATTTTGTTGGAAACACCAAAACTTGTGAGGTTTTTTCACACAGTTATAAGCTGAATCAGTTCCAAAGATAAACATCAATGTTGTTGCAAATGTTGCCAAGAATCCAAGCAACTCAATAGCATGAAACCAATCCACTTGTGCCAAGAATTATGGCTGCCACAACATGCCTTGTCAAGGCTGCCATGAAAAATCAGTTTGGGAGTTTTGTGCCATCCACGATTTCTGAGTCAAAAGGAGTGATCACTATGCCACATGCCTTCAATCTAATCATGAACCAACTTATCCAACTGATAGGGTTGAGTCAAAAAGCCAAGGAATCTTCCAACTTGAAATTCATCCACTTTGGCACATTTTTGCCTTGAATTCAAAGGGCATTAATGTGGAATAGTGCATTTTCAACAAAGTCACTCTAATCAGTCAAGTTCTCTGATTAAACAACAATAAAAACAATTGAAGAATGTGAATTTGGTCAAGGCATAGCCCTACTCTTGGGAATGGCTAGTTTACCTTGCTTGAGAAGAAATCCTCCAAGCCAATCCATGCAAATGTGATCTGATCCAGCAGCCATTCACTATTCCTCCAAGACAAAAGTTGATCACCTATAAATAGAGGTTCCAATGGATCATTCAACTCACACCAAAGCCAGTTACAACACTGCTTTCTCTCATTCATCCTTAAACCTCAAGTTTCTTGGTTTTTGAGTAACCACTATCGGGTTTTGAGTTGCAGCCTTAGGAAATCAATTCCAATTGCTCAAACACATCACATATGATGTATTTGAGGTGTCCAAACACTTAAACACTGACTGTAACACCTCAGGCTCAAAATCACCCTTCAACCAAGCCATTATGCCTCAATTATGCAGTTGGAGGTCTCCAGCTTGATCCAAAGAGTTTCAAAGTGTTCGAAAGCTTGCAACACACTCCATAACATCCATTGAAGCTGTAGGGATCATTAATTCACAATTGGAATAAAGTTTATGCAGAGTTCCATTTCAACTTGCATTAAGGTAAGCCTCAAAACTCAAACTCCATGATCCATGCATATTTCCTCGCAGGATATTTTTGCCAATTGCTTGCCATCATATGTTGATTGTTTTCCCTCAGAAAATTTGATCATAGCATTCATAATCATGCCTACTCAATTGCTTTTGCAAAATTAGGGTTCATACGGCCACAATGATATAATTTGCTATACACTGAAAATGAATGAAATTGGGTATTGCCATCTTCTTCCTTGTGAAAAAATGCATGAGTTTGGTGTTTGAATCATGTCAAATGGTTGAGAGATGAGTGAGATAGAGGGCTTCATGCACGAGCTAGAGGAAGAAAATGGCCTTGGCGCCATTCTCAGAAAATCCAACAAGTTCTCTATATATTTTTCCCTTGCCATGTTATATTTGAATTGGCATTGCGCCCCAACGGTTCATCAGCTGGTTTTGTGTGTATTGGCAAGCGAGAGGTATGGGGTTCGAATCCCCCTCGCCCCAGACTTCTTTTTATCACTTGTTTATTTTGTTATTTTTCATATTATTATTTTTAATGATTTGAAAAATTAATAACTCCTTCAATTTTTATCATTTTTTATTGGTTCTTTTTGCAATAATTCACAAAAATGTTTAAATATTTGATTTTACCAAAAAATCAAAAAAATATTATTTATTTCATATATTTGATATTTTTTCAAAGAATTAATGTTTTATGTGTTTTTAGCATTTAAAATATTTTTTTTCTCCCTTTGTTTTCTAACCCTAATTTGATTTCAATCATTTTGTAGGAAGAAACCTGATTTTTTTGGAACATTGATCCAAGATCATAATTTGTTTTCATATATTTAACAAACATTGATCATTTTAATTGAATTTTTATTCAATTAAAAATACATTTTGAAAACAAATTAGGGTTTTGAATCAATTCAACCCTCATCAAACTTTTTTCAAATACTTGGGCCTCTAATAGAGTGTAAGACCCAATCCTTTTTTTGACCAAATCATTTTTGGGCCTAAGTGTATTGTATAAGTCCCGATACCGTAAAAAACAAACGGCGCGATCGTCGCCTTTTCAAAAACCACCTGGGCCTCTCCTTGAGCTATAAGACCCATTCAAAACTTTTGGGCCTCTATTAGAGTGTAAGACCCAACCCTTTTTTTTAATACCAAAAATCTGGGCTTCACTTATTGTATAAGTCCCACTGTATTTTCAAAAAAACCTCGGCGCCATCGCCAATTCAAAATCAAACAAATCCTGGGCCTCTCCTTGAGCTATAAGACCCATTCAAAACACTTGGGCCTCTATTAGAGTGTAAGACCCAATCCCCTTTTAACCAAAACAAATTTGGGCCTCACTTATTGTATAAGTCCCTTCGCGTTAAAAGAAAATCTCGGCGCGATCGTCTTTTTCAAACAAAAAATCAACTGGGCCTACCCTTGTGTTATAAGCCCCACTCTTTTTCTTTAAACTTTTTGGGTCTCTTGAGAGAGTGTAAGACCCATCCCTTTGTACAGAAAACCTTTTTTTTGGGCTACAGTCACTTGTATAAGTCCCTCTGTACAAATTCAAACAGTACGCTCACTGATAAAACCCTGGGTCTCTCCTTGAGCTATAAGACCCAAATCTTTATTTTTCAAAGCACTTTCTCCTTTGATTTTGAATATACTGTTGTTTTCAATCTTTCTTTGTTAAACAACTAACCAAACAGCATGGAAGCTCTACAACCGAGTAAGTGGTTATTGCTTTCATTTACCGCTTTCATATACATATAACTGTATTGTGGGGCTGTTTCACTGTAAGTCTTCTTTCATAAACTTATATCAACTGTGTAATAATAGTATAGATATTTAGAGTTTCCCCGGCAACTACGTCTAGAACTAGGTGAAGCCGTTTCGTAGAAATAGACAACTAGATCCCCAATAGGATCACTAGATACAGTCTTCTCTTCGGCTGTCCTCATTAGGAATTGTCAAGAAACTCTACTCCCAGAGATGAATGTATTCTCCGTGAATGGTATCTTTGAATTTCTTCCAAATTCTTGAACTTTTCTGACTTGATCTATTCCTTGTGAATAGCTTGCCTTGAATTTTTCGGGGTTTGGGGACCCACGGGCTTCTTAAAAGCATCGGTCTCCTCTTGGGCATCGTACAAGGACCCACAGGCTTCCTAAAAGCGACCTCGCCTTCTCTTGGGCTTAGTACAAGGACCCTACGGCTTCTTAGAAGTATTCACAGTCTCCTCTTAGGCTTCGTATAATGATCTCTTCCTCCGAGAATGATAGCCTTCTCTTGGGCTTCGTACAAGGACCTCTCGGCTTCTTAAAAGTTTCCAGCCTCCTCTTGGGCTTCGTAAAAATTGTCCCGACGACCTCCTAAAGGTATAGGAACAGAACTTAATCATCTGCATAGAACAGTCTTTTCAAGAGTCTACTACTGTTTCTCAAAGCATAGTACAAAAGATGACACTCTAGACTTGGACAGTCTAATCTCCTTGAGTCTCAAAGACATTCTCAAGCACCCCTTCAAGAATAGGAAGGAACCCCGTAGACTCGGACAGTCTCGATAACCTTTGGATTTCCCGCTTCCTTGAAGAACAGGAATAACCCGGATCCTTGAATCAAATCCTTGAGTACAATGTTGCTCATATAAGAACTGATTCTCTCTTTCAAAATCAGTATACTGGACCTGTCACTTAACTGAAACAGTCACCACAGCCTCTATCTCGGGCTTTATACGAGATACAAAAAGGGTCTTATTGAGCCAAACAAACAACAACCTCCATCTCGGGCTTTGTACGAGATACAAAAACTCTCTTGTTGAGTCAAAATAGCCTCCATCTCGGGCTTCGTACGAGATACAAAAAACTCTCTTGTTGAGTCAAATAGCCTCCATCTCGGGCTTTATACGAGATACCAAATGACTCCATCGTCGAGTCAAAACTTTTTACCCTCTCTCTCGGGCTTTGTACGAGACACATAACAGCCTCCTCTTAGGCTTTGTATAAGAAAACCACTGGTTGATCCAATTAACCTTTTAGCATCAAAGTTGTGCCTCGTTCACAGTACACAAACATCAACAACTCCTTCCCCTTCATCTAATCACTGTAAGCGGCAAGCCTCTGGATCATCTACATCCATGCCACTGTCTCTCTTTTAGCATGAGAAATTCCTAAGGAAAGATAGCATTGCTCTACACTGAGTTAAAGTCTTCTCCTTCAGGTTAAAATCCCCTATAAAGGAAATTATGGCATTGTCGGATTCACAAATCCTGGTTAAAGTAATTCTCCTTTATAAACAGTTGTGAAATACAACCTCCCCCCCCCCCTTTAGAGATGACAAATTCTCTCTAAAGTCAACGCCCTTTTAGCTTCACATCTTGGGCTTTGAACAAGATACAAATAGACCTTTTAGCTTCACATCTTGGGCTTTGAACAAGATACAAATCACCTTTCGCTTCACGTCTTGGGCTTTGAATAAGACACCAAAACCCCATTTCCTCCCATAGAATAGGAGGAACTATGAACGCTCTGATTTCCCTATTTCGGTAAACGGGAATACGTAGGCATAAGATTGAAAGAAAAATCTTAGCGAGCACACTAAACAAAAACCCAAAATCCCATATATCCTAATCTGAAGCAGTATCCTAACAAAATCCCAGAAAGAAAGAAAACAGTATTGGCGAAAATACAAATAACCAGTACAAAGGCCCCCCCACATTGATAGCATTCGTAACCTAACAGACCGCTGTTTAAACTCAGTATGCAAGCAGGGTTAATTAGAGACATCTATTTCCCTTCCTTCATCAGCTCACAATAGGATAAAAAATGAATTGACCTGTAGTTAAAACTCAACCGCAGAGAGCGACCATCGCTTAAGAACCGCGTCCAAAATCGCTCGCTACAACAATCACAGAGAAATTCAAGCAAGTATATATTCAAGATGAATCAAAGATTAGATGAATAATGAAGGGTAATCAAAACCCTAATGAAAGTTTATACAGGAAGGCTCCTGAGCAAGACATTCAACCATGGTTGAATCAAAGGGCTTTGGGGAATCCAAACTCAAGTGGAAGCCTAACTCAAGCATCAAGAAGGTTTTCAAAAGAGGAGAAAGAAGTTATTTGAAATAAAACCCTAGGATTTTAAAAGAATAACCAAAGTATTTTCAAAAGAAAACAATACCTAAACAAGGTATGGATGGAGTATAAGTCCTAAAAATTAAGTTAAGTGTTTTGAACAAGGTTTACACAAAGTGTAAGATGACCATAAAGTCATGTATGTACCATTAGGTCAAGGAAAAAATCAAAGGAAATCATGAAAAGGTATGAAAAACACCTTAAAAAGTCATGGTCTTCTATTTAAGTAAAATGGCAAAAATAAATATTATTTTTGGGGTTTTCAAATGGATTCTTAAAATATACAAGATGAATGAGAAATGTGAAAAAAATTGGCTCATAAAGATCAATTTTGCTATGTGAAATAATTGTGAGAAGTTGTGAAGAAAATGAAGAGAAAAAGTGATAAAAAAAATAGGAAATGTTCCCACCAAGGCTTGAACCAGCGCCCTTGGGGCAGTGAGATTAAAAGTTTACCAACTGAGCCACTTGCGTGTGGCTGATAGAGAATGGTAAGTGATAATAATATATGAAAAATCCTTTTGAAAATGGTTTAAAAAAATAAAACCAAAAGGTCTGGGGCGAGGGGGATTCGAGCCCCAGACCTTGGACACACTCAAACTTTTAAAACATGTGCATTAACCACTGAGGTGGTGATACATCCGTTTATTTATTTGCAACGAAATAAATATATATGAAACATGCTTTTTATGTTGAAAAATGGAGCCCTCCATGCTCGTCTTCTTCCACGAGCTTCATCAATATTTTGAATTTCTGAACTCCATTAATATTCAATGAAATAACATGACGTAAACATGAAAGTTGCTAGAAATTTAACGAGGAATTGAATGGCATTAATCAATTTCATTTATATTAAGTGAAATTTGAATTAGCACGTATAAACATATGAACCCTAAAACTGGAAAAATCAATATAAAATCCTGTACACAACAGTTTATACACAATTAGTATAGCAAAAACATTCACGACATCGTGACAAACAAGTTTGTAACTTAAATGATCAAATATGATGCATTGTTCATAGAGATCAGTTTAGAGCAACTTACCTTGCTCAAGTGGAAATTGAATTCCTTGATAGGAGTGTTCCAGATGTAGTTTCTTGATGCCAACAGCTTCCTTGACCTCCAAGGAGTGTGTTACAATGCTTGAATTGGTTTGGAAACTTCTGGAACTTCCTGTCCTATTCAATCTGCAGCTTTGAAGCGAAATGCAGCAAAAGGGGTGTGACTTGATGATTATTATGTTACAGAAGTTTGATGAGTGTTTGGATCACTTCTATATGATGTATATGAAGTGTTTGGATGACTGGTTTGGTTGGAAATTGCTTGGAGTTGAAGTTCCAAGTTTTCACCTCTTTGGGATTTTGAAATTTTGGAAAGAAGATGAATGAGAGAAAACAAGCTTCTTGCTGAGTTTTGGTGTCATTTGAATGTTGGAAATAAGCTCTATATATAGGATAAATGAGTCTGATATTTTGAATTTGAAAGGATTGGGATGCAAGCTATTATCCAACAAGTGATTTCATGCACCTATAACTTGAAAGCCAATGTACACATGGCTTAAATTATGATCTTTTGAGCTTGGTTCCTCATGGTTTCATCCTTTCCCTTGATGCTCTGATCAAGTTCTAATAGATTGGAGGGTTTTTGCTCAAAATCACTATTCCACATTAATGCTAGAGGACGAAACCTCACTGCTCAAAGTGGAATAAATTTATCTTGTTGGGGGAAACTTCAACATATTCTCTCTAGAACCCTAAACCACCTAAAAGGTGCAAAATAAATGCCCTTTTAATTCAGAGGTTCAAGTTATCAAATTGGCCAAAAGACGAACTTATTCCAGGAACAAGCTGGAGAGATACCGCCAAACAAGACGCTAACCAGTGAGGAATGAACTCGAACTGAGATTTATCCTATCCAAGTGTCGAAAGGAGAACTAAATCAAAACTTCCATGAGGATTAAGTCAGTGGGGAGTTTTAGAAAGGATATATATTTCCTACCTATGGCTGACCAATCTATTGGAGAGATGAAACATATCACTCGGGGAAGAATACAACTAAGGTAAATGAAATTAATATTATCAACAAATGCAACATGAATATGAATTCAACTATGCATGATATATGTATGATATGAATGCGTGTTATGTCTTTATGCTGAAAAAAAAATGCAAGGGACATATTGGTGATGAAATAAGCATCACAATGTGACCGGGTACTTTGCCAGTTGGTGGCGAGTATTACTGCGAGCATTAGGTCCTCTTTTACCAGATATATGGGATTGTGCGTCCGACACATCACGACCATCTCGAGTAAAGACCCATCATTTCGAGATACCTTTCAAGGTAAATCACAAGAACCTTTGATCCTGTATTTCGAGGTCTTAACCGTTCTTGGAGCAACTATTGATATTCTTCTGTATGTTCACATATCAAAGGAAAGTAAACACAAGCATTTTTAAAAGAAAATTTTAACTTTTTGTTTCAAGAATTTTTATCAAAGTAAAAAAAATGTTATTTTACAAGATATAAATAAAAAAATGCAAACAAATGGGCAGAAGCTCTAATTTTATTGATGGAATGGTACCCCGCAAACAGCGTGATTCCATGTATTATTACAGAAGTTTGAAAAATGGTAATTTAAAAGGTAAAGGGTTACATTAAAAAATAATGACTGAATTCTCCCTAACAACTTTGAATTTCCAATATTCCTTAGCTTTGGCGAAGGTGTTTTAATTGGAGAGCTCTTTGATAGACATGGTTGCTTCAGATAATCCACTCTGATTTGATGCAGTTACTTGCCATATATCCCTAAATTTTGCCTAGATTGCCCTTTCAGGTTTCCAATCTACCGGGATGATTTATCTCTTTTTATGTCTCTGATTTTTTTCTGGACCTCCCTTTCGAGTTTTCAATCCACCGAGACGCTCTTTTTTTTTCTTTTTGATAGGTGAAGTATTTCTTGACTGTATCGACGTTCGTAGGACGAGTGAATTCCTCACCATCCATAGTCGTAAGCATTAAAGCACCGCCTGAGAAGTCTTTCTTAACAACATATGGCCCGTCATAATTAGGAGTCCATTCGCCCCTAGAATCAGTAAGAAATGATTGAATTTTCTTAAGCACAATGTCACCTTCTCTGAATACACGAGGCTGAACCTTCTTGTCAAAAGCATTCTTCATTCTTCGTTGATATAACTGACCATGACATAAAGTAGTCATTCTCTTTTCTTCAATCAAATTCAGTTCATCGTATCTGCTTTGACACCATTCAGCCTTTGTCAACTTAACTTCCATCAAGACTTTCATTGATGGGATTTCTACCTCTATGGTGAGCACAACTTCCAAGCCATATACCAAAGAGAAATGGGTTGCCCCTATTGAAGTACAAACAAATGTACGATATCCATGAAGCAAAAATGGTAGCATCTCATGCCAATCCTTGTGGGTCACTACCATCTTCTGAATGATCTTTTTGATATTTTTATTAGCTGCTTCAACAGCCCCATTCATCTTAGGCCAGTAGGGAGAAGAGTTATGGTGTTCAATCTTGAATTCAGCACATAATTCCTTCATCATTTTGTTATTCAAGTTAGATCCATTATCAGTAATGATCTTATGTGGAACACCATATCGGCATATTAGATTGTTCTTGATAAAATGGACCACCACTTGCCTAGTTATATTTGCATAGGATGCTGCTTCAACCCATTTGGTGAAGTAATCAATGGCCACTAGGATAAAATGATGTCTGTTGGAAGCTTTAGGTTCAATCATGCCAATCATGTCAATTCCCCACATGGATAAGGACCATGGAGAGGAGAGAACATTGAGAAGAGTCGGTGGCACATGAATTTTGTTGGCATAAATCTGACATTTGTGACACTTCCTTATGTATTTGCAGCAATCAGATTCCATTGATAACCAATAGTATCATGCTCTTAACATTCTTTTTGAAATTGCTTGCCCATTGGCATGAGTACCAAAAGATCCTTCATGAATTTCTTCTATTAACATGTCTGCTTTGTGTCTATCCACGCATCTGAGCAAGACCATGTCGAAGTTTCTTTTGTACAACACATCATCATTCAGGAAGAAGTTTCCAGCCAATCTCCTGAGAGTCTTCCTATCTTTCTTTGATGCCCCAAGCGACTATTCTTGGTTTTGAAGGAAGCGTTTGATATCATGGTACCATGGTTTATCATCAACAATCTCTTCCACGGTAAATACATGAGCGGACCTGTCAAGGCGCATAACATCAATTCTAGGTACATCATTCCATTGATTTACAACAATCATGGAGGATAATGTAGCAAATGCATCAGCCATGTTATTTTCATCACGAGGAATGTGATGAAACTTAACTTTGTTGAAGAAAGGTAGCAGCCTTCTTGAATAGTCTTTGTAACGAATCAATCCGAGTTAACGAGTTTCCCATTCACCTTTGATCTAATTTATGACCAGAGCTGAGTCTCCGTATACATCCAGAATTTTGATCCTTAAATCAATGGATTCTTCAAGTCCCATGATACTGGCTTCATATTCAGCTTCATTATAGGTGCATTTGAATGTCAATCTTGCGGTGAAAGGAATATGGGTACCTTGAGGTGTAACAATAATTGCCCCAATTTTGTTTCCATAAGCATTGACAGTTCCGTCGAATATTAATCCTCATCAGGATCCTGGCTCTGGCCCTTCGTCTGGTAACGGTTCATCACAGTCTTTCATCTTTAGGTACATAACATCTTCATCAGGGAAGTTAAATTTAATAGATTCATAGTCATTAATTGGTTGGTGAGCCAAATGATCCACTAGAATGTTTCCCTTGACAGCTTTTTGAGCATGGTATTCAATATCATACTCTGACAACAGCATCTGCCAGCGAGCAATCCTTCCGTTTAAAGCGGGCTTTTCAAAGATATACTTGATTGGGTCCATTTTGGAGATCAACCAAGTAGTATGACAATTCATGTATTGTCAGAGACATTTAGCAGCCCAAGCCAAGGCACAACAGGTTTTTTCAAGCACAGTGTAACGAGATTCGCAGTCCGTGAATTTCTTACTCAAGTAATAAATGGCGTGCTCCTTTTTCTTAGTTTCATCTTGCTATCCAAGCATACAACCCATGGAATCTTCCAATACTGTTAAGTATATGATCAAAGGTCTTCCTTCCATTGGAGGGATCAGGATAGGTGGCTCAAGCAGATATTCTTTGATGTTGTCAAAGGCCTGCTCACAATCTTCTGTCCATATACAACTCTAGTTCTTTCGAGGAAGTTTGAATATCGGCCCACAAGTAGTGGTCATGTGAGATATATATCTGGAGATGTAGTTTAGACGACCCATAAATCCCCTTACTTGATTCTCAGTTTTGGGCGCTGGCATTTCCTGAATGGCTTTGACTTTATCAGGATCAACTTCAATTCCTTTTTGGCTGACAATGAAACCCAAGAGTTTCCCTGAACGAACGCCAAATGTACACTTGTTAGGATTTAAGCGGAGTTTGAATTTCCTCAAATGCTGAAATAACTTCAACAAATATTCCACATGTTCTTCTTCAGTTCTGGACTTGGCAATCATGTCATCGACATA
Organism: Lathyrus tuberosus; assembly: GCA_022829125.1. Lineage (NCBI taxonomy): Eukaryota > Viridiplantae > Streptophyta > Magnoliopsida > Fabales > Fabaceae > Lathyrus > Lathyrus tuberosus. The sequence goes on along the minus strand of JALAZF010000269.1, from coordinate 5,938,287 downwards.
TACCTCAATTTCTTTGTGCATCATGTCGTGGAAAAGAGTTGTAATGGCTCTTTGGTAAGTTGCACCTGCATTCTTTAGACCAAAAGGCATTACTTTGAAGTAAAATATTCCCCATGGCGTAATGAATGAGGTTTTTTCCATGTCTTCCGGTGCCATTCTGATTTGATTATATCCGGAGATTTCGTCCATGAAGGAAAACACTTTGAATTTTGCAGTGTTGTCGACCAACATGTCAATATGTGGTAGTGGTAATTCATCTTTTGGACTAGCTTTGTTTAAGTCTCGGTAGTCCACGCACATTCTGACCTTTCGGTCCTTTTTCGGAACAGGCACTATGTTAGCCAACCACTAAGGGTATTCTGCCGTGGCAAGGAATCTTGCATCAATCTTCTTCTGCACTTCCTCTTTAATTTTGATGGCCATATCCGGACACGTTCTTCTCAACTTGTGTTTGAATGGTGGACATTCTGGCTTCAATGGTAAGTGGTGTTCCACAATATCGGTATCTAACCCTGGCATGTCTTGGTAGGACCAAGCAAACACATCCGGGAACTCTTTGAGGAGTTCAATCATTTTATTTTGACAGCTGGACTAAGCAGTGCCCCGATCTTGACCTCTTTTCCGTCTTTATCGAAACCAAGGTTGATCACTTCTATCAGCTCTTTGTATGGCTGAATGGAAGCTTTTTCTTGTTCAAGTAGTCGGGAAATTTCATCCAGAATTTCTTCCTCTTCTTCATCTCCAGCTTCGAATACTAGGACCTCAAAGTTGGGAGAAGGCATTGGGTCATGTTTTTCAATGGAGTTTTCGATGTTTAATCTGCACATATGATTGATTGTTGTTTTTTAGGAAACAGATAAATGTGGTGGTGTACAGACATCGAAAGTGTTTATTATATTTGTTTTGTGTTTTTTTTATTACTGTTTTCCGAAAAAATAGAAAAGTAAAAAATAAACAAACAACATGGTGTTGAAAATAACATCTTTATTTTTGATTAATTATTTCTTGAAACAAAAGCCTAATACTTAAGACAGGTGCCCCTAAAAACATCTCTCGTTTTGGGTGGAGCGAGAGGACAAAACATAAATAAATATTTACTTTGAGATGTGAACAACAGTTGGAACATCAACAACTATCCAATTTTGAGAAACTTTCCCAGGTGTCACAAAGTCTTGTGAATCCCTTTCAGGCCCGTCTTCAATAACAGCACTGAATTCTCGCATACATTGAGATCACATGGTACAGTTCTGCTTTTGGGGACTCTTTTTACCTGCTCAGACTTTTCTTCGGCTGGCGGATTAATAGGAATTGTGATAGCTCGCATAAACTTGTGCGGCATGCCCCAGAGATGATTGGGAAACTTTTGCAGAATTCTAGGAGGTGAAATGTAAGTGGATAAATCCTTTTCATAATCATATTTCATTATGACATTCACTTCTGGCATGGTATAATGAATGAAATCTCTTTCAACAATATTTGCAGATTTGTCAAAAAGATGATCTTCGACTACTCTCTCGATGGGCTGAGGAGTATAAAACGGTATGTAGGCCTCTTCTGGTTGACTGTCGTACCCAGGAGTTTCCAAGTAGGGATCTCATACCTTTGGAGAAATATATGAGTCATCCTTGGAGTGATAAATAATATCTTCCATAACCGTGTCTTCTTATGGTAAAGAAAATGAAGTGGGATAGTTCTCATCGTTGCAATCTTCTATGTCCATTTCATCAACTGGCTCGGATGCATCCTTATCTTTCTCTTGTATAGAAGACAATGGAGTATGCATTTCTTCTTGTGATATGTACCCAGAATCGTTGAGGTAGGACTTCCATTCTACTTCAGAATCCGAGGGTTCGTCTTCAGAGTCATCTCTGTTAATGGTTTTGACCTTTTGAGGGATAGAATAAATAAATCCTCCACTGTGAAAAGTATTTTGAATGGGAGGAATACCTTCATTCTTTTTTGTAGTTTTTGCATATGCTGGAGAAAAGCCGAGGCCTCTTTTGGTCTGGCTCTTGGCAGGAGTTAGAACCTGTCCCCATCCTTTAGTGACACCACTCTCCACTACTCGGGTGACGTCTTTATAAAATGAAATGGGTGCCCCTTTGCTATCCTTGCTACTTACAGAAAGTGCTTGGAATTGAGTCCTAGTAACCTCTTTGGGTTCTAGGTAAGAGAATGATGACAGATTACTAATAACTAAAGCCTGTTCACCACACACAATAACTAATTTGTTATTTTTCACAAATTTCAGCTTTTGATGTAGCGTTGAAGTGACTGCTCTGGCTTCATGAATCCAAGGACGACCCAAGAAACAACTGTATGCTGCTTGGAAGTCCATTACTTGGAAAGTGACTTGAAACGCATGAGGGCCGATGGTTATGGGAAGATCAACTTCACCAATAACTGTCTTCTTGGATCCATCAAAGGCTTTTGTAGCGCGATTTTTGTGGTTTCGAATCACTATCGCTTTGGTACTACAGTTCGATTCATTTTTTATCCTGTGAAGCTGATTAAGGAAGGGAAATAGATGTCTCTAATTAACCCTGCTTGCATACTGAGGTTAAACAGTCAAAAATGTTGGTTTACAGATGCTATCAAAATAGGGGGGTCTGTCTTTAGGTTATTTCGTTTAAGAACGGAGTGTCGTGACTGTACAGGAGGATTTTGGTAAGGTACTAGGTTTGATGTTTTTGATGGATGTGTGAAGGTACTGGACTTTGAGTTTTTGATTAGTATGCTCGCTAAGATTTCGCAATCTTATGCCTACGTATTCCCGTTTAACGAAACATGGAAATCAGAGCGATCGTAGTTCATCCTATTCTATGGGAGGAAAGAGATGTTTTGGTGTCTTGTTCAAAGACCAAGATGTGAAGCTAAAGGGTTTGACTGAGAGAGAACTTGTCATCTCTAAAGAGGGATTGGACTTCCTCTGAGGAAATTGTTGATTTTTGTGTGCCCTGATCAAAGCACAAGTTTGATGCTAAGAGGTTGATTGACTCAACCGGGGGTTTCTTTATACAAAGCCTAAGAGGAGGCTGGAAGTTTGACTTTTCCGAGGAAAATGCTATTTCTGTCTCGTACAAAGCCCAAGATTGAGGCTAAAAGGGATTTTGACTCTGTTGGGGAGAATGTATCTTGTATAAAGCCCAAGATGGAGGCTGAAAGGGTTTGACTCAACAAGAGAGTACTTTTATCTGTCCTGTATAAAGCCCAAGACGGAGGCTAAAAAGGTTGACTCAACAAGAGAGTCTTGAACAAGTCATTGACTCAACAAGAGAGTCTGAAGGTTGATTGACTCAAAAAGAGAGTCTTTTATACTCAACAAGAGAGTGATTTGATGTCTCGTACGAAGCCCGAGATTGAGGCTAAAAGGAGATTGACTCAATAAGAGAGTCTCTTATACTCAACAAGAGAGTGTTTTTACATGTCTTGTATAAAGCCCAAGACGGAGCCTAAAAGTGGTTGACTCAACAAGAGAGTCTAAAAAGGTTAGCTCCGCTGGGGAGAATCATTTGTACAAAGCCCAAGGGAGGCTGAATTACTACTGAGGATTATTGAGATCCTGAAGTGGGTCCAAGTGTGGGGAACTCTCATGAGAGAGATCGGGTTTCTGCTGGAGATTGATCCAGAGTGATCGGTGTTTTTTCCTATGTTTGAAAGGAACTTGAGAATGTCTTTGAGACTCAAGAGGTTTAGACTGTCCAAGTCTAGAGTTTTATCTTTTGTACAATGCCCAAGAGGAGGCGAGGGCATTAAGGGATGAGTATCAACCCTAAATTGGCCGGAGTTTTGATGCTGGAAAGACGGCCCTAGCAAAGGATGACTAAGTTCTGTCTAATACCTTTAAGAGGTTGTTAGGGTCCTTGTATTAAGCCCAAGAGAAGGCATGAGAACTTCTTAGAAGCCGAAGGGTCCTTGTACAACGCCCAAGAGGAGGCGGGGATGCTTTTAGAAAGCCTGTGGGTCCCCAAACCAATAGAAGTTTAAGAAATGCAATTCACAGAGAAGAGATCATTCCAGGAAAGTTCGAGAATTTGGAAGAAGCTCAAGAGATACCATTCACGGAGAAAAGATCATCTCTGGGGGGTTAGAGTTTTTTTGACAATTTCTAACGGTGAAAGTCTGAGAAAAGGTTCGCCGAGAATACTGCCTTTCTCTTTGTTCCATATTGTTTAACCCCAAGAGGAGGGAAGACTGTATCTAGAATCCTACGGGGGATCTAGTTCTGTTTATATTCGAGAGTGACCAACAGGTTTTACCTAGTTCTAGACGTAGTAGCCGGGGAAAACTCTAAATAACTATACTAGTATTACACATTGAATATGTGACAAGTATATAAAAGGATGGGAAAGAAGACTTACAGTGAACAACCCCACAATACAGTTATATACGTATGAAAGTGGTAAAGGAAAGCGGATAAACACTTACCCGTTGTAGAGCTTCCATGCTGTTTTGTTAGTTGTTCAACAAAGAAATTAAAGAAAGTTTTGATAACAAAATATATTTGAATTCAAAATCAAAGGAGAAAGTGCTTTGAAAATATTGTTGGGGCTTACAGCTCGAGGAGAGGCCAAAGTTTTAACGATGATCGCACCATTGTCTTAAAGATCGTATCGGGACTTATACAACGATTGAGGCCCAAAAAGTGTTTATGTACAAGGGGATGGGTCTTACACTCTATTAGAAGCCCAAATATTTAATTTTGTACAAGAGATGGGACTTACAACTCAAGGATAAGCCCAGGGTTATTTGTTTGAAAACGGCGATCGCGCCGAGGTTTTTGAAAACACAGTGGGTCTTATACAACATCTGAGGCCCAAATCATTTTGGTTTCAAAAAGGGGTTGGGTCTTACACTCTATTAGAGGCCCATGAGTGTTTGAAAATGATTGATGAGGGTTGAATTAATCAAAACCCTAATTTTGTTTAAAAAAGGAATTAATTTTGTCAAAAAATTAATAAAAAGTATTGAAAACATGTGAAAAATGAGTGGTGATCTTGGATCAATGTTTCAAAAATCATGTTTATATCCACAAAATGATTGGAAACCAATTAAATTTGGAAAATCAAGGAGGAAAAATATTTTTAAATGTTAAAAAACAAATAAAAGATTAATTCTTTGCAAAAATATCAAGTATATGAAATAAATAATGTTTTTGGGAACTTTTGGCAAAACAAAATATTTTAACATTTTTGTGAATTATTAAAAAAAGAATCAACTCAAAATCATTAAAACTCATAGAGAAATTAATTTTTGAATCAATTAAATAAAATCACAAAATTCAAATATTCAAATTTGTGAAAAAGGCGCCAAGAACACGCGCGAAGGGAGTTTTGCTCAGATTTGCATTTTCTATTCAATCTCACTGAATACTTGATGAAATCACACAATCCACATATCAATCTGCTCGTTTTCACCTCACGATCATGTATATGGTCTTTAATTTCATTTATTTTAAGCATGGAATAAGAAATCAAGACAAAACCTCAAGAACCCTAAAATTTGCATGAAGGCTGAGAATTTTGATACACGATTCAAACAAAGCAATTAATTGAGGGGAAACATTCTATGCATGATTATGAACATTTGGCAAAAGTATTGTGCGAGGAAATATGCATAGATTAATAGATGACCAAGTTTAGGCTTACTTGAAGGTCGTGACAGCAAGAGCAATGTGATTTTTGAGTTGGAGGTGTTACAGAAGAGTTGTGATGATCTGAATAGCTTCCCTACATCATATGGAGTGTGTTTGAATGCTTGGACTCGATTGGAAATGGTTGGATCACTTCATGGCATCTCAACTGCAACTTGGTTGAAAACATGAGCAACTGGCTGGTGATTCTGAGAAATCAGTGTTACAGTTGTGTGTTTAGTGTTTGATCAACTCACATATGATGTTTATGAGGTGTTAGAGCAATTGGTTTGAGTGGAATTGCTCTCTACTGAAAAATTCGATAGTGACTTGCTAAGAAAGGCTTTTTTGAGAGTGAGAGGATGATTTTGAGAAAGGCAAGTGTTGTAGGCCTTTGGTTTACTTAAACTGAGCACAAATGAGCTCTATTTATAGTAGAGCAAGTTTGTTTTACAAGCAATAGTGAATGGCAACTGTAGCAGCTCATTGTCTAATTGCATCATTTTGGAATCTTAAGTCTCCTCTAGCCATTGACTAGAGGTTAGAGCACAGGACTTTGGTTACCTAGTTCAAAGATCATCCTTGACTCATTTAGTTGGAAAAGGCTCAGTTCATGCCACCTTGGTGCATCCATTGAATGCTCCAAAACAAAATTGGAGTCTTGTCCCCCTTTTAGGCAATTTTAGGTTTGGCATGCTACTTTTAGTTCCAAAGACTTGGGAGGCTGATGAATCAGTGTTTGTTCCTCCTTGGTCTCCCCCTGAGGTGTTCAGATGGATAAACTTGTTTGTCATTTGCACAATTTGATCAAATCGAGCAAAATGCACAAATCTGCCTTGCCATGACAGTTGCAGCAAGGCATATTGCCATTGTCATAACTCTTAGCTCAAATGGGGAGCTCTCATATGATACAACATATGGGTGATCACAGTTTGTCTTGACACTTTTTGGATCTAAGTGAAAAATGCCCTTACATTTTGAAAAAAGTGAAAGCGATTCTGACTTAGTGAAATTTTCACTAAGTGTTGGAAAAAGTGGCATTTTCATGTTTTTGTCATTTTGGTCACTCCATAACTAAAAATCCATGAAGAATTGGAGTGAGGTGTAGTTGACACTTTTAAAGTATGCCATGAGATCTACGAATCCATCTTTGGATCAGCCAAAATGGTTGCTTGGATCACAAGTTATGATCCTTGGAAGTTGGTACCATAGCCACTTTGTTCCATAACTTAGAAAATTTTTAAGTTTTTTATGGTTACCCCTTTTTCAAGTTATCCCACTTTTCTTGATTTTTCTTGATGAATGATGATCCCAATCACACATTAATATCATTTTAGGGTTAGGGAACCATAATTGATCAAAAAATCAAAAAGTCAAACTTTGACTTTTGGGCACAGTTGACTTTTTATCAAATGAATTCCAAACTGTGTGATCCTCTATGAAATCAAGTCCTTGACCTCAATCAAACTTGATGGATTGATTTCATAGGTGTTATAGGGTGTATTGAATCATGTCCCAAGGTTTGGGAGCATGTCCTGGTCAAAAGTCAAAGGCACATTTGACTTTTTTCCACGAAACCCTAACTGTGGTTCTGATGAACTTGAAACTTGTGAATCAAGCTTCTTGGATCAATCCATTGTTGCAAATGGATCAATGTAGTGTATTAGGGACCCTCAAGTCATGTCTTGTGGTTTTGGCTCATTCTTTGTCCCAAAAGTCAACTTAGGGGCAAATTAGGTCAAGAAACCCTAATTCCTATTTTTTATGAATGCATCCCCTGAGGCTAAATTTACTGGATGATTGGGTCCAAGAGGTCCCTTAGAGTATTTTGGGTTATGCTTTGAAGCATTGGCTCATGCCCAGAGGAAAATTCCATCTGGAGTCCCTGGTCGACCAAAACCCTAATTTAGTGACACTGGCAATCTTAAGGCTTAATCCACTTGGAATGTTGCAGCCTTGTGCTTGATCCTTGATGTGGGAGTCCTCTTGATCCATTGTGGATTTTTCATAGGTTTAGACAAGTTGAAGATCGTATCATTCCTTGATTGATCCTTTGTCTAAGAGCTCTGAGAGGGCTTGAAACCCTAAGTTCGATTGTAGTGGATGCTCACCCATCTTTGGGGAGACTAATGAGGTATGATGGTTCATCCATATTGTGATGATGGTTTGCACAATGATGGGGAATCTTAGTGGTCAAAATTTGGGGTATGACAGATGTCCCTATTTAATCCTCTTGGACCCGAAGGTGTGAATGGTGAAGGTATTCGGGCATTCGAGGTGCAAGAGGATTAAATATCGGAATACCCGAAATTTTGATGGTGGTTATGAATGGCAGCTTGCCCATCCATCTTCTTTTGATAAGCAATGATGCTTAGAAAAGGTAGAAACTTCCCCTCGATCCTGATTTCCTACCAAGAAACTGGTCTTAGTTTCTGAAATTAACTTCCCCTCGATCCTGGTTTCCTACCAAGGAACTGGTCTCAGTTTCTGATATAAACTTCCCCTCGATCCTGGTTTCCTACCAAGGAACTGGTATCAGTTTCTGATATAAACTTCCCCTCGATCCTGGTGTCCTACCAAGGAACTGGTTTGAGTTTCTTTTGTCAATAAACTTTCTTGACAAGGGACGCTGTTCGTAGCGATTTTCCTCAAACTTCTCGCCGATTTTTCCTGGGAGATGCCATTCGATGGAAAAACTTTTGATGTCATACTTGCTGGGGAACCCATTTGTCTGAGCTACAGAGGTGTTCAAACTTCTCTGGTTGGAGACACCATTTGTCTGCTCTACTTGGGAAAATGAGTCTCTTGAGAGACTGCTTCCGCTTGGGGATATTACATCATACTATTCCTCGAGATCTTCTCGGAGGAAATGCCATGTGATGTAATCCAATTTTGAGGTGCTGATGACCTTTTCGTCAGCGAATTTTTCAGAGGAAAACTGTTGTATTGCCGAACCTTTGATTAAGAGGCTTTCTCTGGGGATTTTCCTTAATCCGGGAAAGCGAAGATGTCATCTTCAATGGCGAAGAGTGACGTTTGTCGAAAGCTCTCTGGCTTTTCAGAGGTTCAAGTTATCAAAGTGGTCAAAGAATCACCTTCAATCCAGAAATAAACTGGAGGAGAGGTTGTTCAGACACGACGTTTCCTGACAAGGAAAGAACTGACAACTCGATTGTGAGGACTTTTATCACTTGGGAACAAGACCGACTAGAGTGATAGTGATGCAATATAAATGTAAATCAATAATGCGTGATGTATGTATGTTTATGTTGACAAAACTGACGCGACATACAGACTAGTGGATGAACCTGACGGGATACTCGGCCATGGCGGGGGACGAAGAAGTACCACAGGGTCCAAAATAGCAATTCTGCCTTGCTTAGGAGAGATAGTCCCTGTAGGGAACAACGTTGGTCGGGCTTAGGAGATAAGAACTCTGTCGGGGATGTCGGACAGAATATTCGCATCTAACACAGCTGATCCTTCATTCAGGTGCACTGGTTTAGAAGGAATACTTTGATTCTGCACTTTGAGGTTCGATTACTTCTGGAGAAGCGATCGATGTTCTTTCGATGTTCAACAGTCAAAAGAATTGCCATCTTTATTTTAAAAGCAGAAAATTTTTTACAAGTAAATTCATTTTTGTTTTATTTCAAGAATCGTTGATCATATTAAAATGTCGTTATGTAAAGCTAAAACAGATAAGAATTGCAAACAAAAGCACTAGGGCTCAAATTTTATTGATAGGATGGAAATCAGCCAAACGCGTGATTCCATGGAGTATTTACAAAGTTAGAAAATGGTAATTTAAGGGAAAAGGGCTACATTGAAACATAACGACCGCTATCCTTCTACCAACTTTAAATTCTGGACATCCTGAGCTTCTGTCGAAGATGACCTTGACTGGAGTTTTCCTGACGGATGGTGTAACTGCCGCTGAGGGATTTGCCCCTTTGTTGGACGTAGTTACTAGTCATTAATCCCTAACTTTTGCCTGGATTGTACTTTGCGGTTTCCAATCCATCGGGATGATTTTTGCTTATGTCTCTAATTTTTTCCTGGACCGCGCTTTCGGGTTTTCAATCCACCGAGACGATTTTTTTTTTATTTAGGTGAAGTATTTCTTGACTATGTCAACATTTATAAGATAGGCAAATTCCTCTCTGTCCATGGTTGCGAGTCTCAGGGCACCGCCTGACAAAACTTTCTTGACCACATAGGGGTCGTCATAGTACGGAGTCCATTTACCTCGAGAATCAGTGAGAAATGATTGTATCTTTTTGAGCATAAGGTTTCCTTTCCTGAAGACGCGAGGTCGGACCTTTTTGTCAAACGCCTTCTTCATTCTTTGCTGATATAATTGACCATGGCATAGTGCCGTTATTCGCTTCTCTTCGATCAGATTCAGTTTATCGTGTCGACTTTGACACCATTCAGCCTCTGTTAACTTAGCTTCCATCAATACCCAGATTGATGGGATCTCTACTTCTATGGGAAGCACTGCTTCCATGCCATATACTTGAGAGAAAGGGGTTGCCCCTATTGAAGTGCGGACAGATGTGTGATAACCGTGAAGAGCAAAGGGTAGCATTTCATGCCAGTCTTTGTAGGTTACAACCATCTTCTGAACAATCTTCTTGATGTTCTTGTTAGCCGCTTCTACCACTCCGTTCATCTTAGGTCGGTAGGGAGATGAGTTCTGGTGTTCGATCTTGAACTCAGCGAACAACTCTTTCATCATTTTATTGTTCAAGTTGGATCCATTATCGGTAATGATCTAGCTTGGAACGCCATAACGACAGATGATATTGTTTTTGATAAAGCGGACCACCACTTGTCGGGTTACATTGGCGTATGACGCTGCTTCGACCCACTTGGTGAAGTAGTCCTACCAGGATGAACCGATGTCCATTCGAAGCCTTGGGTTCGATCATGCCAATCATGTCGATTCCCCATATAGAAAAAGGCCATGGGGAAGAGAGAACTTTGAGATGCGTTGGCGGTACATGTATTTTGTCTGAGTATATCTGACACTTGTGACATCTCCTCATGTACTTGTAGCAATCGGCTTCCATAGTCAACCAGTAGTACACTGCTCTCAGAATTTTTCTCGCCATTATGTGTCCATTGGCATGAGTGCCAAAGGATCCTTCATGAATTTCTTTTATCAGCGTGTCCGCTTCTTGTCTGTTTATGCATCAGAGCAGGACCATGTCAAAGTTTCTCTTATAGAGTGTATCACCACTCAGGAAGAAGCTGCCTGCTAGCCTTCTGAGGGTCTTTCGGTCCTTTCTGAATGCCCCAGGCGGGTACTCTTGTTTTTGAAGGAAGCATTTGATATCGTGATACCAAGGTTTGTCGTTTATGACTGCTTAAATCGTGAAGATGTAAGCAGGCCGTTCAAGGCGCATTATGTCAATCTTAGGTAAGTCGTTCCATTGACCTACGCTAATCATGGAAGAGAGACTGGATAATGCATCAGTCATGTGATTCTCTTCACGAGGGATATGGTGGAACTCAATTCTGTTGAAGAAGGGTAACAACCTTCTTGTGTAATCTTTGTAAGGGATCAGCCCGAACTGGTATGTGTTCCAATCTCCTTTGATCTGATTGATAACCAGGGCTGAGTCGCCATATATGTCCAAGTTCTTAATTCTCAAGTCAATCGTTTCTTCGAGACCCATGATACAAGCTTCGTATTCGGCCTCGTTGTTTGTACACTTGAATATCAGTCGGGTGGTGAAAGGAATGTGGGTACCCTGAGGTGTTATGATGATTGCCCCAATTCCGTTTCCATAATGATTGACAGCTCCGTCAAAGATAAGTTCCCATTGGGAACCTGGTTCTGGCCCTTCACTGGGTAGCGGTTCATCGCAATCTTTCATTTTCAAGTACATGACATCTTCGTCTAGGAAGTCAAATCCGACTAATTCCTGATCGTCAATCGGTTGATGAGCCAAATGATTGGCTAAAATACTTCCTTTAATGACTTTGTGAGCATGGTACTTGATGTCGTATTCTGATAACAACATCTGCCAACGGGCGATCCTTCCCGTGAGAGCAGGCTTTTCAAATACATACTTGATTGGATCCATTTCTGAGATTAACCAAGTAGTATGACGAATCATATACTGGCGAAGACGTTTGGCTGCCCAAGCCAAAGTACAACAAATTTTCTCAAGCATAGTGTACCAAGTCTCGCAGCCGGTGAATTTCTTGCTCAAATAGTAAATAGCAGACTCTTTCCTTTTGGTTTCGTCTTGTTGGCCAAGTACACAACCCATTGAGTCTTCCAAGACTGTTAGGTAGATGATCAGTGGTCTTCCTTCCACTGGAGGTGACAGAATCGGTGGGTTCAACAGATATTCCTTGATACTGTCGAAGGCGGTTTGGCAGCCTTCTGTCCAAACGCAGTCCTTATTCTTTTTGAGTAATTTGAAGATTGACGCGCACGTCGTGGTCCTGAGAAATATAAATCTGGAAATTTAATTCAGACGTCCCAGGAACCCCCTGACTTGTTTTTCAGTCCGTGGAGAAGGCAATTCTTGAATGGCCTTGACCTTGTCATGATCAACCTCAATTCCTTTCTGGCTGACGATGAACCCTAGAAGTTTCCCTAAACGGACACCGAATATGCACTTATTGGGATTCAAGCAGAGTTTGTACTTTCTCAGATGCTCGAATAGTTTTGACAGGTGGGTCACATGCTCCTTTTCTGTTTTAGATTTTGCAATCATATCATCGACATATACCTCTATTTCTTTGTGTATCATGTCATGAAAAAGAGTAGTCATGGCCCTTTGATAGGTTGCCCCGGCATTCTTCAAACCGAACGACATTACCTTGTAACAAAAGGTACCCCATGGGGTAATGAATGAAGTTTTCTCCATATCTTTTGGCGCCATTTTTATCTGATTATAGCTCAAGAATCCATCCATGAAGGAGAAAACTTTGAACTTTGTTGTACTGTCTACCAACATGTCAATGTGCGGTAAGGGAAAGTCATCCTTCGGACTGGCTTTGTTCAGATCCCTGTAGTCTACACACATTCTAACATTTCCGTCCTTTTTCGGAATGGGTACTATGTTGGCTAACCATTGAGGATATTCCGATGTGGCGAGAAAACTCGCGTCAATCTGTTTCTGTACTTCCTCCTTGATTTTGATGGCCATGTCTGGGTGAGTCCGACTCAACCTATGTTTTACTGGCGGATATTCTGATCTCACAGTAGATGATGTTCCACGATGCTGGTATCCAACCCTGGCATATCCTGATAAGACCAAGCGAATACATCGGGAAACTCTTTGAGAAGCTTTGTCAAACTTTCTTTGACAGTTGGACTGAGCAGTGCCCCAATCTTGACCTCTTTTCTCTCCTTCTCTGAACCCAAGTTAACCGTTTCTAACGGCTCTTTGTAAGGTTCGATGGACCTTTCCTCTTGTCTGAGTAATCGGGAGATCTTCTCTGGAATTTCGTCGTCATCTTCTTCTTCAGCCTCAAAAACCGGGAATTCAAAGTTGGGAGAAGGCATTGGATCGTATATTTTAATGGGGTTTAAAACAAGCAATCTGCATGACGTGATGATTGTTTTTTAGAAGAGATAGAGAAAATGCAAGAGTGTGTGCAGTGTAAATTTTTTGGAAAACTGCTTGTTTTTATTATTTGTTGTTGTTTAGGATTACCATTTTCTGAAAAAGCGAAAAGAGAAAACAATAATTAATGCGGAAATTACAGAACGACGTTATTTTATTTATGATTTAGTCGATTCTTGAAACTACAGCCCTATAAAACAAAACTCAGTCGCTTTGGGCGAAGCGAAGAGGTATTTATAGAAAATTGAGCCCAATCAAAACATCTGTTTCACCTGGGCAGGGTGAAAGGTTAAGATAAAGCCGAGAATTACTTAGACTTATGAACGATCTTCGGAACATCGACTGCAACCCATTGGCGGCGAACTCCTCGGTGAATCACAAAGTCTGGTACCTTCCTTGATTTGTCTTCAGAACTAACGCTGATTTCTGGTGGAGCAGGATCATTGGAATCTGTCTCCCAGGCAGAGTTGTCATAGGAGGATTCCTTAGTTGTATTTTGCATAGTATTTGTGCTCTCAGGTAAATCTCCCCATCCAGTTCGCTGGATGTCCTCGAGCCTGATACGAGAGCTTTCCGGAGCGGTATACTTAACCATGAAGTCGTATTTGCCACTTGGTTGTCCCAAGGTGTCCCACACTTCTTTGGAACTGGAAGAGTCATCCCTTTCGATGACGTTGACCTCAGGAAAAACGTAGTTGATGAACTCTAGCCCTGCGAGGTTTGCAAATTCATCGTTGTGCTGGATATTTTCAGAATGCCCCAAGTAATGATCCCATGACATGGTGGGGAAGCATGTATTCTTTTCCATGATGCTCAGCTAATTTTCTTTGTTCGGTTGGTTTTCCTGCCCCAAGTCTCCTAGGTTCGGCTGCCAGATAGGCAGGCCATCCATTGGGCTATAATAGTCGTGGTCAAAGTTGTCTTTCATCAGAGTGTCCTCCTCTAATGAGTTTGGTGGAGCACGACATCCTTCTGGATCACAATCTCCATATATCATTTTGACGTCTGACCTTGGTATAAATCTTGGACTTTGTGCGGGATAGCAAAATGGCGTAGGCACCTCTTCCTGAGACATATAACCATCCTCGTTAAGATAGGACTTCTATTCCCCATCTATGTCGGAGGAATCTCCCTCGTTGATGGTATGTACTTCTTGAGACACTGGGTGAAGGAAACCTCCACTATGGAAGAAGTTCTGAATGGGATGAAGACTTTCATCGTTAGTAGCTGTCTGGGTACAGGTTGCAGAAAAACCAAAACCCTCCTTTGGTTTATTGTCAGTAGGATTGACAAGCTGTCCCCATCCCTTTGCATTGTTACTTTTGATCACCTCGAGAGCATCTTTGTACGAGGAGATCGATGTTCCTTTCTCTAATTGATTCTCATTGCTTACCGAAAGTGCCTGGAATTGAGTTCCAATAACCTCCTCGGGTTCTACACAAGTGGACAATGAAAGGTTGCTCACGATCAAGGCTTGTTCTCCACAGACCGTGATGAGTTGGTCATTCTTGACGAACTTCAGCTTCTGGTGAAGTGTCGAAGTGACTGCCCCAGCTTGGTGTATCCAAGGTATTCCTAACAAACAGATGTATGTTGCTTGGATGTCCATGACCTGGAAAGTGACTAGGAAAGTGTGAGGACCGATAGTTATGGGAAGGTCGACTTCGCCGATAACCGTTTTTCGGGATCCGTCAAATGCTTTGACAACGACCTCACTGCCTCTCATCGGAGGTCCTTTAAATGATAGTCGTATTAAAGTGGACTTCGGCATAACGTTGAGAGTCGATCCGATATCTACCAGTACGCTGGCTAAGGCATCGTCCTGGCAGTTAACTGTGATATTAAACGCCATGTTGTGACTTTTGCCTTCTTCTGGCAATTCCTCATCACTAAACCCCAAGTTGTTGCAGTAAGTGATGTTGGAGATGATGCTGTCGAATTGTCTTATTGACATATCCTGTTCCACAATGGCCTGTTCTAAGACTTTCTGTAGAGCCTCTCTGTGGGCTTCTGAACTGAGTAAAAGAGATAACACAGAGATCTTTGAAGGAGTTTGTAACAGCTGATCAACAATGTTGTATTCACTCTTTTGGATGAGCTTCAGCATCTCATCATTGTTCCTTGAAAGATCGGGATTACTGGCTTGACTGACTTTTGGATTGGGAGCTTCTATTGAAGTTCCTTTTCTCTGTTAGGTTCTCCAACTCCTCTGTTGAAGATTCGACCGTCCGTGTTACTCGACTGATGTCTGCAATATTCACGACGGAGGGTAATGGAATTTCGTTCCCATTCTCAACTATTGTTGCACCGTATTTGTAAGGGATAGCCTTAGTTGATTTATATGGTACCGGTCCCAGCAGATAGATAACTACAGGAGCCTTCTGATTTCTCTGACTATCGTAAGTAACTTTAATCAGTTATTGGTTACGAACCTTCGATTCGTCAAGTAGAGGGATGATGGTACAAACATCTTTGGTCCTTTCGCGATCAGAATTACGACAACATCCTTAATCTGGTAAGCGAAATAGTCAGGCATCAAGTTGATGGACCCCAAAACTGGACACGATT
The DNA here is from genome assembly GCA_022829125.1 of Lathyrus tuberosus. Lineage (NCBI taxonomy): Eukaryota > Viridiplantae > Streptophyta > Magnoliopsida > Fabales > Fabaceae > Lathyrus > Lathyrus tuberosus. The sequence continues at coordinate 5,922,495 of JALAZF010000269.1, read as the reverse complement.
GGATCTCTTCGTGGTCAACTGGCTCTGAAGGGCTGCTCGCACGAGGTAACATCCTTGGCTATTTTCTGAGCAGACTCTACAGCGCTCGTAGTTATGTGGTGGCACCTGGCCACGTCCACTTTGAATGCAGTGTAACCTCACTAGGTCTGTTTCCATTGATAGAACATCCTGACTTTGATGCCTAGTAGGGTTCCCATTAATCATACTGACTTGTTGCGTGTCTTCATCCATATAGATTGGAAGCCACCAGTGGTTTAACAAGTGTTGCAAAGTTCTTTGAACGAGAGCACATCCTTGGTCGCTCTTACAGCATACTATACAGTTTTGATAATTAGGCGAAGTCAGAAAACCGAGCTGGACTTGTGTAGCGTGTAACTCCACCAAGCTGGTATTTATCAAGCGAATATCAAAGATTTGAATCATATTCACTTGATACTGATCTCTATCGTGGTAATCCTGAATCCATCCAAGATCCATCTGACGCTGGAGGGCCTCTTGTACAAAAGAGCATCCCTGTTTGCTTACTGAGCAGACCAGACAGGAATCGTAATCATGCCACGGCAGATTAAGATGTTGGCTTTGCCTTGAGTGCATTGCCACTAAGTTGACATTCATTGCACGAATGTCGTGGTTCGGAATGATGTGGGAATTTGCATAAGTCATGTTAACTCCACGAACTCGATACTCTTGGACCCACCCGAGATCCAATTGTTCCTGTAGAGCTGATTGCACCACAAAACATCCTTGATTGTCTTTAGAGCAAATATCACACTGGTGATAATTGTGAGGTGGTATATGGCCATACCCGCTCTGTCTGCGATGCATCTTGACCAGATTGGTCCTCAACAAGAGTACATCATGAGATTTTCGAAAAAAAGAGTACATCATGAATTTGATAGGTGTTGTTAGACTCTCCTTCTATCAAATTTACTGCAGCTTTCTCGTGTTGAGGCAGCGGATTCGTCTGAACATTAGGACTCGTATCTTTTAAAGATAAGACCCCGCTCCTAACAAGGTTTTGCACATCGGATTTGAAACTGAGACAGTTTTCTATGTTATGCCCTGGTCCTCCTTGATGGTAAGGGCAAGTCTGATCTGTTTTGAACCAAAAAGGCAGATTTTTTGGTATTGTAAGAGGAGACCTGGTTTGGACGTCTCCCTTGACCAGTAAGAGTGGAAACAATTCTGCTTACAGCATCGGTATAGGGTCGAACCCTGGTGGTCGCGTTGTACGGTTGTTGTTATATGGAGGACGCGCCTGCTAAAGAGGTTGTTGTGTCCTTTGCTGATATTGCTGTTGAATCGGTTGGCTCTGAGCAACCTGAGGTTGATACGTAGGAACAGGCGCAAAGTTGATAGCAGGAGTTACAGCTGCTACTGGTTGGTACCGTCGCCTTTGCTTTCCGAGAGAGATATTGCCAATATCTTGCTCTTTTTTCTTAGGGAGAGCACTACCGTATATTTTGGTACTGCTTGATGATCCAGCGTCTTTAACTAAACGTCCTTCTCGGACTGCTTCCTCGAGACGAACTCCCATGCCTACCATTTCAGTAAAGTCACTGGGCACACTGGCGACCATTCGGTCGTAGTAAAATGAGCTCAAGGTCTTTAAGAAGATCTTTGTCATCTCTTTTTCCTCAAGAGGTGGACAAATCTGGGCGACAATTTCACGTCATCTCTGAGCATACTCCATAAAGGTTTCCTTGTCCTTCTGTGACATGGCTCTGAGTTTTTCTCTGTCCGGTGCCATGTCCAGGTTATACTTATATTGTTGAACGAAAACAGCGCCAAGATCTCTAAAAGTGCCGATCTTAGTGTGGTTTAAACCTATGTACCATTTGAGTGCGGCACCGGTTAAACTATCCTGAAAATAGTGAATCAGTAGCTCTTGGTTCTTTGTCTGAGTTGACATTTGCAGAGCATACATCACCAAATGGCTTTGAGGGCAAGAGTTGCACTTGTACTTTTCAAATTCGGGCACTTTAAACTTGTGCGAAACTTTCACATTGGGGACCAAACAAAGGTCTGCGGCATCTTTTTCAAATAGGTCCTGACTGCGAAGGGCTTGCAGTTCCTTCTGCATCTCCAGGAATTGTTCCTGGAACTCATTCATTCTGTCGAACATACTTTCGTTCCCACCAGAAGGTATCTGTGGAATCTGTCCTTCCGGGACAGCATGTACCACGGGTGGTGGTATAGTCATTACGGCCGAGACTCGTGGTGCCTCCCGAAGTTTGTAACCTTTAGGAGTTGCTGTCATGCCCCTGGAATCTTCTCTTTCCCGAAGTTTGTAACCTTCAGGCCCAGCGGCTCCTGGTGCAGTTCCCGGATCCTCCGTGATCGGCGGAATATATCCTTCCGAGATATAGTTGAGTGGCATGCCCCAGGGATGATCTTTCGGAATTTTATACCTAGGATCATACTTCTATACTATGGGCGTTGATGTGATCTCTGAGATCACAGTCCTTTGTTGTTGCATATGAGCTTCTGTAGAGCTTGCATGTCGTTATGAAGCTTTCTCAGATCCTCGTTTAGAGTGTCGATCTCTTCCCTTAACTCTCTATTCTCTTCCTCGAGATCATCAATCTTTTTCTGTCGATTGGCTCGAGTATTGTACGAATGAGACAGTTTGACTCTAGAATCGAGACGCAAACGTGAGATTCGTAGGGAAGAAAAATGTGTTATGTGAGAATGATGAATGATACACAATGATTATATTAATTTTATTTTTTTGTTTAATCAAGATAAACTTCGACAATTGGATTGCAAATATCAAACAGTGGGGAAGACCCCGTTTTATTGAATTCAAAGATTGCGGAAATGGAAATACAGTAATTTACATAGTGCTGTAAAAGGAAATCTAAACTTATGGGTCCCGAGTCCTCTCTGAGGGGAGCTCAGGTGCTGGTTCAGGTATTTTCCTTTTCTTTGACCGGGGCTCTTGAGTCGTTGTCGGGTTGTCATTCCTTTTCCAAGTGAAAGGAGCGAGCAAATTCCTTTGGTCATCCTGATTTTCTACATCATGTTGCTCTAAAATCTCAATCAGAGCATCTTTTTCTTTTAACAGTTGCTATATTTTCTTGCACTCCACATTGAGAATATGGTACTTGTTCTTCCAAGACCTCTTCTCCTGTTGAACTTTGTTGAGAGTCACCTGAAGTTCTTCCGTATCAGACATAAAGTAAAGGACAGGGTCCCTTAATGGAAGAACTTCCTGACGAGGGTAAGGCATCCTTAGCTTGAGAGCTTTAGTTTGTACCCATTGGAGATAAGGTTCCACCAAGACACAGTCTGGTTTTCTTATAGACTCTCTTCCTTTCCTATGAACATGTTTCCAGGCATGCACTATTTCTGTCTTTAGTGCCCTGTCATTTTCTCGTTACTTGAAGAAAAGATCTTCAAGATGAGCATTACGCGGGACATTCCTCATCGGGTATCCGAGTTGGCGACGAACTAAAACTGGATGATAGTTAATTCCTCCTTTAGTTCCTATAAGGGGTACATTAGGGAAGTTTCCACAACGGTCAATGATTCTATCCCGTCATAAATTCAATTGTACCAATCGATGTCAGAGTTGGTAAGAGACATGATTCTCTGCGACCAACGTAAAGTATTCTTTTGATCTCAAAATGCAGCAGACTTTGGCAAATGAGAAATGAACCACTTGTATAGCAGGGGTACATAGCATGTGATCATTCCTCCGCTGTACAAATTCCTTTAGTATACAGAATGATAAGCATCTGCGAGCAGGGTCGGTACAGGGGTTCCAATCAGAAAAATCTTAATGGCATTGACATCAACAAAGCTATCAATGTTGGGAAACAGAAATAACCCATAGGTAAGCAAAACAAAGATGATTTCGAAAGCGGCCACTTTCCCTATACTAGCAAAGTACAGAGCTTTCTTTATCAAGAACTGGACTGGCAAACCCTGGATACGACCCTTAATGATCTTGTGAGTCCTGACTTCTGACTCGTCCAAATAGATTGCTCTTGCAATGGTTTGATCCTTTGGAATTTCTTCCAGTCCAGAAAAGGGAGATTATTTAGTAATGGGTAAATCAGTCAGGTGAGAGTACTCCTCCAGTGTTGGTGCTAGTTGATAATTCGGGAATGTGAAACAGTGATAGACCGGATCGTAGAATTGAATGAGCATAGCCAGGATTCCCTCAATTACATAGACCCTTAATAGAGACAGCAGTCCTCCGTACTTAGCTCTGAAAGCCTCAGGGTTGGGTATCATCCTTGCCAATCCTCTTAAATCCTCTAGTTTTGGAACCTTGAAGGTGTACTTATGAGTCTTCCTTCTACCAAAATCCATTAGCAATCTCTTTATCTGACATTTGCAATCATTGTCTTAGTTTAATTTGAAAAAGAGAGACTAGAAGAGAAGATTTTTCTTTGTTTAAAGTTTTTTAATGAAATGAATGCATGAATGCAGCACACAAAAACATAGAAAAACCATGGGGTCAAAGGCTCGGTGTCATGAAGTCAAGGCTCTACCCATCCCCAAAGGTTATACTGGTGATTTTTGAACCTGTCCTCAAAATCACTGACCCCTCTTGGGATAACGACAACAAGCAGATCGCCAGCAAGCCGTAGTATCTTAGAGTAATCTCAAATGAGGGTAGTATCGCGTGACAACTATTTCTGATAGCTTCCGCACTACAAAATGTTTTCAGTCTACTAAAATCCTCAGCTTCTCAAATAACCCAATCGAACAATTTGCTTCAACAACCGAAGTCGTATAGGCATTGAATCCGCAAAGGGCATCTCCACTGATTCGATAGTCGACCGGGACCTCTTATCTGGATTCACTCCCCGTAAGATTACCCGTCTAGTGCCATCACTTGTCTTAGGTGTATACTCAATCTTTCCACATACGGCATCACACGCATTCCCATTAGCAAAAAAGTAAACACAGATATCAATTAGGAAACGCAGTATATATATTTATCCTAACATCCTAGACCTCTATAATCCTATGATCCTATACAGACAAAGACTCCCAGCAGAGTCGTTATTTCTGTGGTATTTTGTGAGCTTAAAGTTTTCCACCTAAGACTGTAAGAAAGAACAGACTCCCACTGTGGTCGCCATTTTTTCTGTAGCGCGATTTTTGTGGTTTCGAATCACTATCGCTTTGGTGCTACAGTTCGATTCATTTTTTATCCTGTGAAGCTGATTAAGGAAGGGAAATAGATGTCTCCAATTAACACTGCTTGCATATTGAGGTTAAACAGTCAAAATTGTTGGTTTACAGGTACTATCAAAATAGGGGGGTCTGTCTTTAGGTTGTTTCGTTTAAGAACGGAGTGTCGTGACTGTACAAGAGGCATTTGGTAAGGTACTAGGTTTGATGTTTTTGATGGATGTGTGAAGGTACTGGACTTTGAGTTTTTGATTAGTATGCTCGCTAAGATTTCGTAATCTTATGCCTACGTATTCCCGTTTAACGAAACAAGGAAATCAGAGCGATCGTAGTTTGGGAGGATAGAGATATTTTGGTGTATTGTTCAAAGCCCAAGATTGAAGCTAAAGGTGATTTGTATCTTGTTCAAAGCCCAAGATGTGAAGCTAAAGGATTTGACTGAGAGAGAACTTGTCATCTCACAAGAGGGATTGGACTTCCTCTGAGGGAATTGTTGATTTTTGTATACCCTGATCAAAGCACAAGTTTGGTGCTAAGAGGTTGATTGACTCAACCGGGGGTTTCTTTAACAAAACCTAAGAGGAGGCTGGAAGTTTGACTTTTCCGGGGAAAATGTTCTTTCTGTCTTGTACAAAGCCCAAGATTGAGGCTAAAAGGGATTTTGACTCCGTTGGGGAGAATGTATCTTGTATAAAGACCAAGATGGAGGCTGAAAGGGTTTGACTCAACAATAGAGTACTTTTATCAGTCATGTATAAAGCCCAAGACGGAGGCTAAAAAGGTTTACTCAACAAGAGAGTCTTGAACAAGTGATTGACTCAACAAGAGAGTTTGAAGGTTGATTGACTCAACAAGAGAGTTTTTTATACTCAACAAGAGAGTGATTTGATGTCTCGTACGAAGCCCGAGATTGAGGCTAAAAGGAGATTGACTCAACAAGAGAGTCTCTTATACTCAACAAGAGAGTGTTTTTACATGTCTTGTACAAAGCCCAAGACGGAGGCTAAAAGTGGTTGACTCAACAAGAGAGTCTGAAAAGGTTAGCTCCGCTGGGGAAAATCGTTTGTGCAAAGCCCAAGAGGAGGCTGAATTACTGCTGAGGATTATTGAGATCCTGAAGCGGGTCCAAGTGTGGGGAACTCTCATGAGAGAGATCGGGTTTCTGCTGGAGATTGATCCAGAGTGATCGGTGTTTTTTCCTATGTTTGAAAGGAACTTGAGAATGTCTTTGAGACTCAAGAGGTTTAGACTGTCCAAGTCTAGAGTTTTATCTTTTGTACAATGCCCAAGAGGAGGCGCGAGCATTAAGGGATGAGTATCAACCCTAAAATGGCCGGAGTTTTGACGCTGGAAAGACTGCCCTGGCAAAGGATGACTAAGTTCTGTCTTATACCTTTAAGAGGTCGTCAGGGCCCTTGTATTAAGCCCAAGAGAATGCATGAGAACTTTTAAGAAGCCGAAGGGTCCTTGTACAATGCCCAAGAGGAGGCGGGGATGCTTTTAGGAAGCCTGTGGGTCCCCAAACCAAGAGAAGTTCAAGAAATTCAATTCACAGAGAAGAGATCATTCCAGGAAAGTTCAAGAATTTGGAAGAAACTCAAGAGATGCCATTCACGGAGAAAAGATCATCTCTGGGGAGTTAGAGTTTCTTTGACAATTTCTAAGGGTGACAGTCTGAGAAAAGGTTCACCGAGAATACCGCCTTTCTCTTTGTTCCATATTTTTTAACCCCAAGAGGAGGGAAGACTGTATCTGGAATCCAACGGGGGATCTAGTTCTGTTTGTATTCGAGAGTGACCCACAGGCTTTACCTAGTTCTATACGTAGTTGCCGAGGAAAATTCTAAATAACTATACTAGTATTACACAATGGATATGTGACAAGTATATAAAAGGGTGTGAAAGAAGACTTACAGTGAAACAACCCCACAATACAGTTATGTACGTATGAAAGCGGATAAACACTTACCCGTTGTAGAGCTTCCATGTTGTTTTGTTAGTTGTTCAACAAAGAAATTAAAGAAAGTTTTGATAACAACATATATTTGAATTCAAAATCAAAGGAGAAAGTGCTTTGAAAAGATTGTTGGGGCTTACAGCTCGAGGAGAGGCCCAAGTTTTAACGATGATCGCACCGTTGTCTTAAAGAACGTATCGGGACTTATACAACGACTGAGACCCAAAACGTTTTTATGTACAAGGGGATGGGTCTTACACTCTATTAGAGGCCCAAAGATTTATTTTTGTACAAGAGATGGGACTTACAACTCAAGGAGAAGCCCAGGGTTATTTGTTTGAAAACGACGATCGCGCCGAGGTTTTTGAAAACACAGTGGGTCTTATACAACATCTGAGGCCCAAATCATTTTGGTTTCAAAAAGGGGTTGGGTCTTACACTCTATTAGAGGCCCATGAGTGTTTGAAAATGATTGATGAGGGTTGAATTAATCAAAACCCTAATTTTGTTTAAAAAGGAATTAATTTTGTGAAAAAATTAATAAAAAGTATTGAAAACATGTGAAAAATGAGTGGTGATCTCGAATCAATGTTTCAAAAATCATATTTATATCCATAAAATAATTGGAAACCAATTAAATTTGGAAAATCAAGGAGGAAAAAATATTTTAAATGTTAAAAAAAAAGATTAATTCTTTGCAAAAATATCAAGTATATGAAATAAATAATATTTTTAGGAATTTTTGGTAAAATAAAATATTTTAACATTTTTGTGAATTATTAAAAAAAGAATCAACTCAAAATCATTAAAACTCTGAGAGAAATTAATTTTTGAATCAATTAAATAAAATCACAAAATTCAAATATTCAAATTTGTGAAAAAGGCGCCAAGAACATGGGCCAAGAATACGCGCGAAGGGAGTTTTGCTCAGATTTGCATTTTCTATCCAATCTCACTGAATACTTGATGAAATCACACAATCCACATATCAATCTGCTCGTTTTCACCTCACGATCATGTCCATGGTCTTAAATTTCATATATTTTAAGCATGGAATAAGAAATCAAGACAAAACCTCAAGAACCCTAAAATTTGAATGAAGGCTGAGAATTTTGATACACAATTCAAACAAAGCAATTAATTGAGGGGAAACATTCTATGCATGATTATGAACATTTGGCAAAAGTATTGTGCGAGGAAATATGCATAGATTAAGAGATGACCAAGTTTAGGCTTACTTGAAGGTCGTGACAGCAAGAGCAATGTGATTTTTGAGTTGGAGGTGTTACAGATGAGTTGTGATGATCTGAATAGCTTCCCTACACCATATGGAGTGTGTTTAAATGCTTGGACTCGATTGGAAATGGTCAGATCACTTCATGGCATCTCAACTGCAACTTGGTTGAAAACATGAGCAACTGGCTGGTGATTCTGAGAAATCAGTGTTACAGTTGTGTGTTTAGTGTTTGATCAGCTCACATATGATGTTTATGAGGTGTTAGAGCAATTAGTTTGAGTGGAATTGCTCTCTACTAAAAAATTCGATAATGACTTGCTAAGAAAGGCATTTTTGAGAGTGAGAAGATGATTTTGAGAAAGGCAAGTGTTGTAGGTCTTTGGTGTACTTAAACTGAGCACAAATGAGCTCTATTTATAGTAGAGCAAGTTTGTTTTGCAAGCAATAGTGAATGGCAACTGCAGCAGCTCATTGTCCAATTGCATCACTTTGGAATCTTAAGTCTCCTCTAGCCATTGACTAGAGGTTAGAGCACAGGCTTTTGGTTCCCTAGTTCAGAGATCATCTTTGACTCATTCAGTTGGAAAAGGGTTAGTTCATGTCACCTTGGTGCATCCATTGAATGCTCCAAAACAAAATTGGAGTGTTGTCCCCCTTTTAGGCATTTTTAGGTTTGGCATGCGACTTTTAGTTCCAAAGACTTGGGAGGCTGATGGATCAGTGTTTGTTCCTCCTTGGTCTCCCCTTGAGGTGTTCAGATGGATAAACTTATTTGTCATTTGCACAATTTGATCAAATTGAGCAAAATGCACAAATCTGTCTTGCCATGACAGTTGCAGCAAGGCATATTGCCATTGTCATAACTCTTAGCTCAAATGGGATTTGATGGAGTTCTTGGCCATTTTGGAAAGCTCTCATATGACACAACATGACAGTGATCATAGTTTGTCTTGACACTTTTTGGATCTAAGTGAAAAATGCCCTTACATTTTCATGTTTTTGTCATTTTGGTCACTCCATAACTAAAAATCCATGAAGAATTGGAGTGAGGTGTAGTTGACACTTTTAAAGTATGCCATGAGATCTACAAATCCATCTTTGGATCAGCCAAAATGGTTGCTTAGATCACAACTTATGATCCTTGGAAGTTGGTACCATAGCCACTTTGTTCCATAACTTAGAAAATTTCTAAGTTTTTTATGGTTACCGTTTTTTCAAGTTATCCCACTTTTCTTGAGTTTTCTTGATGAATGATGATCCCAATCACACATTAACATCATTTTAGGGTTAGGGAACCATAATTGATCAAAAAATCAAAAAGTCAAACTTTGACTTTTGGGCACAGTTGAATTTTTATCAAATGAATTCCAAACTGTGCGATCCTCTATGAAATCAAGTCATTGACCTAAATCAAACTTGATGGATTGATTTCATAGGTGTTATAGGGTGTATTGAATCATGTCCCAAGGTTTGGGAGCATGTCCTGGTCAAAAGTCAAAGGCACATTTGACTTTTTTCCACGAAACCCTAACCGTGGTTCAGATGAACTTGAAACTTGTGAATCAAGCTTCTTGGATCAATCCATTGTTGCAAATGGATCAATGTAGTGTATTAGGGACCCTCAAGTCATTTCTTGAGGTTTTGGCTCATGCTTTGTCCCAAAAGTCAACTTAGGAGCGAATTAGGTCAAGAAACCCTAATTCCTGTTTTTTATGAATGCATCCCTTGAGGCTAAATTGACTGGATGATTGGGTCCAAGAGGTCCCTTAGAGTATTTTGGGTTGTGCTTTGAACCATTGGCTCATGCCCAGAGGAAAAATTCTATCTGGAGACCCTGGTCGACCAAAACCCTAATTTGGTGACACTCGCGATCTTGAGGCTTAATCCACCTAGAAGGTAGCAACGTTGTGCTTAATCCTTGATGTGGGAGTCCTCTTGATCCATTGTATGTTTGAGAGGTTAGACAAGTTAAAGATCATGTCATTCCTTGATTGATCCTTTGTCTAAGAGTTCTGAGAGGGCCTGAAACCCTAGGTTTGATTGTAGTGGATGCTCACCCATCTTTGGGGAGACTAATGAGGCATAATGATACACCCATATTGTGATGATGATTTGCACAATGATGGGAAATCTTAGTGGTCAAAATTTGGGGTATGACAATTTGTTCTCAAATTCTCTGCCATCACCTCTTCTGACTTTGACTATTTTACAATCCTTTTCTATTTGCACTTGAGAGCAAAAGGTAGGGAACACAAAATGAGACTCATCCTTGTGTTTCAAGAATGTTACCCATTTCCAATGACTATAATCATCAACGATTACTAATCCATACTTATTTCCACTGAATGACGCAGTTTTCACTGTTCCAAACAAGTCAATGTGCAGAAGTTCTAACGGTCTAGAGGTGGACACAACATTCTTTGCTTTAAAGGAAGTTTTAGAAAACTTTCCTTTCTGACATGCTTCACAAAGAGCATCTGAAGAATACTTCAGATTTGGCAAGCCTCTGACAAGTTCAAGCTTATTTAGCTGAGAAATCCTCCTCATGCTAATATGGCTTAAACGTCTATGCCATACCCATTGCTCTTTATTAATATACATTAAGCATTTGAAATTCTGTTCACGAAGATCAGAAAGTCTAATCTTATAAATGTTGTTTTTCCTCTTTCCGACATATAGGATTGAACCATCTTTTTGACTTACAGCCTTACAGGACTTTTGATTAAAGATGATATCATAACCGTTGTCACTAAGTTGACTGATTGACAACAAGTTATGCATCAACCCATCGACTAAAAGAACATCAATAATAGAAGGAAGGTTACCACTACCAACGGTTCCAGAGCCAATGATTTTTCCTTTCTGGTTTCCTCCGAAACCGACAAAGCCTCCAGGCTTAAGTTCCAGACTTTGGAACATATGCCTTCTTCCCGTCATGTGTCGCGAGCAACCAATGTCCAAGTACCATGACTGGTGTTTCAACTGAGCTGCTAAGGATATCTGCAACATAGATTATCTTGTCCTTAGGTACCCACTTTCTGGGTCCTTTCTTGTTAGCTTTCCCAGAGTGTTTCATAGCTTTGGGCTTTTGTGCAACAGGATAATCAAGTGGCATTTGTACATGATATTTAACTTTAGAAACAAACTTCTGTGTCGGTGGGGGTTTTATGCAAGCTCAGAGCCAACAATCTCAGTGCCAAAAGGCACAAAATGGTCATAGAGAGGTTTTGGTTTACCAATTTGACTTTCACCAATATCAGATGATTCTGTACATCCCAAACCTTTCTTACCATTTCTGCTTACTCCATAGATCATGGAAGCTATTTTGCTTCCATCTATGCTTTTAGCAAGAAAATACTGGAATGCTCTATCATACTTGTTGATACAGCTTGTGTCAGAGACATTGGAGATTAATTCTTCTTCTAATTCTTCTTCTACTTGTTGATGCAGCCTTGTGCTTGATCCTTGATGTGGGAGTTCTCTTGATCCATTATGGATGTTTGAGAGGTTTAGACAAGTTGAAGATCATGTCATTCCTTGATTGATCCTTTGTCTAAGAGTTCTGAGAGGGCTTGAAACCCTAAGTTCGATTGTAGTGGATGCTAACCCATCTTTGCAGAGACTAATGAGGTATGATGGTTCATCCATATTGTGATGATGGTTTTCACAATGATGGGGAATCTTAGTGGTCAAAATTTGGGGTATGACAGCTTTGACAACAATTCAATAGCCCCTCATAGGAGTGCCTTGAAATGCCAATTTTGTAAGAGTTAATTTTGGCATGACATTTAGTGATGAACCAATGTCTACCAACACACTTGACACAACGTCCTTCATGCAGTTGAATGAGATATTTAGTGCCATATTGTGATTGCTTCCCTCTTTTGGGAGATCTTCATCACAGAAACTCAGGTTATTGTAGGCATAAATATTAGCAACAATATTGCCATATTGACCCAATGTTACATCATGGTTTATGATGGCATGTTCCAAGATCTTCTGTAGAGCTTCCCTGTGAGCCTCAGAGCTCATTAGAAGAGATAGCATTGATATCTTTGAAGGTGTGTTTAATAGCTGGTCCATAATTTTGTATTCACTTTTCTTGATCAGCTTTAAAACTTCATCATTATCTTTCATTTGATTGGTATCACTTGTTTGACCAATTGGTTCCAAAGGATTCTCAATCTGCTTCTCCTTTCATGCAGCCATATCCTCAACTTCTTTGTTGAATACCCGACCACTTCTGGTAACTTGGCTTATGTCAGCGATGTTGACAATGGATGGTAAGTGTACTTCCTTCCCATCTTCAATCGTGGTAGCACCGTACTTGTAGGGTATGGCCTTTTCTAATTTGTATGGGATAGGACCTGGTAAATAAATGACAAAAAGAGTCATGATGGTCTTCCGACTATCATAAATGACTTCTATAGGTTCAATGGTGGGGACATCATGAATTCTTCTACTGTTAAAAGGAATTTCCATTTGTTCGGGTTCATTAAACTGAGGAGTTATGGTGTACACATCCTCATCAGCTTCACCATCAATAGGTTCTCTTTCATGGAGGACCGTAATGGTCATTCGATCTAACAACCCTTGGATCTCATTTTGAATGAGAAGGCAACTGTGTTAACTTCTGCGACATTTTCTACAAGCAGTATGATCGTGATGATTGGGACCAAAGTAATCAAGTTTACACAAGCATTTGTGAAATTTGACCAGCGACTCCCTGATATATTTGATATCATAAACTGCATATTCTCCTGGACAACCTTCTACCATATTGATTGGTTGTTGTGGTCTCATTCTGTATTCCTGAATCCAACCTTGGTCCATTTGTTCCTGTAGGGCTGCTTGTACAACGTAGCATCCTTGATTGTCTACAGAACAAACTCTGCATGCGGCATAATCATGGGGATCTAAGAGACCCCATCTATTATGTCGTTTATACATTATCACAAAGTTCCTCCTCAAATCGCGGACGAGAAAGATCCTATAAGTTCTCGGGCATCCATAGACCATGTTGACAGAAGCTCCTCCATGTTGAGGTGGCGGGTTCACTTGAACATTTGGGTTACTGTCTTTGAAAGACAGAATGCAGCTTTTGATAAGTCTTTGAACATCAGCTTTGAAGCTAAAGCAGTTCTCGATGCCATGTCCTAGCGCTCCCTGATGATAGGGGAAAAATTGGTCAGCTTTGAACCAATAAGGAGGATCTTTCAGGAGAACAGGAGGAGACTTTGTTTGAATATGTCCTTTTGCCAACAATGTCGGGAACAAATCTGCGTATGACATTGGTATAGGGTCGAACCCAGGTGTCCTTTGAACATGATTATTGTTGTTAATGTATTGTGGGCGAGCCTTTTGTAGAGGTTGTTGCTGCCTTTGCTGATACTGTGGTTGTTGTTGCTAATGTTGATGCTGATGCTGATTTTGATTCTGAGAATTTTATGGCTGGTGTGCCGAAGCTGGCGCCGAATTGATAACAGGAGATACATTCGCTATTTGTCATGGTTGATATATTCGTCTTAACTGTCTTTACAACCTAGTGCTGACATCTTGTTCCTTTTTCTATGGGAAGCCACTTCCGTGTCTTTTAGATGATTCCGCCTCTTTGGTTAACCGCCCTTCTCAGACTGCTTCTTCCAGACGTACTCCAATGTTCACTATTTCAGTAAAGTCATTAGGTGCACTGGTGATCATGCGGTTGTAGTAGAAAGGATTCAGGGTTTTCAAATATATATTCGTCATTTATTTTTCTTTAATAGGAGGACAAATCTAGGTGGTAACTTCTCTCCATTTCTGAGTGTATTCCTTGAAACTTTATTTTTATTTTTGTGACATAGCCCTGAGCTGATCCTGGTCAAGAGCCATATCTAGGTTGTACATATATTGTTTTACGAAGGCTTCGCCGAGAACGTCGAAAGTCTGGATCTTGGCATTGTCTAATCCCATGTACCATTTGAGTGCGGCACCGGTTATACTATCTTGAAAGTAGTGGATTAGTAGCTGCTGATTGCCTGTTTGTATGGAAATTTTCTGTGCATACATAACCAAATGGCTTTGTGGGCAAGAATTCCCCTTGTACTTTTCAAAGTACTTTGAATTTAAGTGGTATCTTGACATTTGGAACCACGCATAGCTCAGATGTGTTTTTCCCAAATAAGTCTTGTCATTTGAGAGCCTTAATCTCTTTTTGCAGGTTTGAGAACTTATCTTGGAATTCATCCCATCGGTCATCTATTCCCATAGTTTCACTTGGAGGAGCATGAAATATTTGTTCTTCAATGTATGGAGTAGTGTGTATCACAGGAGGTGGCGTTGTCATGATTGTCGAGATCTTTGAAGCATCAGGGAACGGAGGTTTGTAACCCCCCGGTACAAAGTTGAAAGAGATGCCCCAAGGAAAGCCGGGAGGCATGGAATACTGTGTCATGGCAGCAAATGTGACAGGTGCAGAGACAATTTCTAAGATAACAGTCCTTTGCATTGGAGTTGACGGTTGATTCTGAGAAATTGTCAATGAATATATCATGTTACTGAGCCTCTCTATATTGTTCTTTAAATTAGTAACTTCATTTCTCAGTTCTCTGTTTTCTTGCTCAAGTCTGTCCATCTTTTTCTGACGACTGGCCCGGGTATTGTATGAATGAGATAGTTTGGCTTCAAACTGAGAACATGTGTAAGTTTCTGGTAAATGCAAAATGCTTAAATGATGTATGATATGCAAAATGCAAATGACTTTTTTTACAAGGAACTTTAACAATTATGTCGTAAATATTATAAGAAAGATAATATTTAGGATAACTGAAAAAGATCTGATTTTATTTTATGTATTTAAAGGATTACATTAATAGAAGTACAACTTCAAAAAGATCTGTTACAATGATGACAAAGGTTAAGCATGTGGGTCCTAAGGAAATCTTGTTGATGAAGATCTAGCTTCATGTTGTTGCTTCTTCTTCTGCCTCTTAAATTGTTTGTTTTCCATTGTAATTTGATCGACGGACTTTTTCTGAGCACCTGAGGTAGGAGGAATATGAACAGAAAAAATAAATTCTCATGCTCTTCTTGTCTCTCCACAGCATGCTGCTCCAAGATTTCTATCAAGTCATCCTTTTTTTCAGTTGTCTCTTCAATTCTCTTCTCTCAGTCCATGCAGTATGGAATTTGTCTTCCCAATTGTCTCTTTCCAGCTTCATCCAGGTTTAGAGCTCTTGATATTCTTCCCTTTTCTCAATAGGGATGGTAGAATATAAATCAATGAAAGGCTGTGAAGGTTTCTCAAGAGGATAAGGCATCTTGAGCTCACAGGCTCTGGTGTTAACCCACTGAGTGTAGGGTCTAAAAGCAACACAGTCTTTATTTTCTAGTTGATCCTTGCCTTTTTATGAATACTGTACCAAGCCTTTATAACTGCATTTCTCAAATCTGGATTTCCACCCTCATTGAGATAGAAGAATCCTAACACCAAAAGACTGCTAGGTCTATCTTTCATGGGGTACCCAAACTGACGTCTTGCAAGAGCGGGGTTTTAGTTAATTCCCACATGTATACCAAAAAGAGGTACTCAAACACCCTTCTAAACCCCACAGAATAATACGTCATAAATGAGAGTAAGATAACATGCATCTCAAATAAGGGTGTCACATATAATATAAACATCACACATACACCTGTCATGCTCGATAACACTTAAATTAAATTCATGCTTTTCATACACTTTCACATAGCATGTAGCAGCGAAATCACTTTCATTCATAATGAACATAATAAATAGTCTCATAAATAACTCATTCATATCACCACTTAGGCATGAAAGCCAAAACTCCACATAATTCAAATAACGATAGCAAAATAAAATAGAGTACATAAAGTATCTCTCAAAACATGAATCAAAACATTCCCAGTGTTACATGACCAGAGCATGACTCGACCCAAAATAAATAAGGAAAATAAAGTAAATAACTCCAACAGCTACCCTCAAGCTAGAAGCAACTCTACTCTTAAGTACCTGAGCGATGTCGTATAAAATATCATTCCAACAGAAGGGTAAGAATTCACATAATTATCAAAATCATATAATAATATATAATACATAGCATACATGCATAGCATAATTATTCTCACACTTCAAATGCTTTATAAACATAGCATCACTCAAGCATCCATACTATTCATAAGTACATATTGACAAATCCACAATTTCACCAATTCATCAAATTCACATAATGCACATAATCTCATATTGCAATTATAGACACAATATGACTCAATACAAGACTCAAATGCAATACTCATGCATGTGGTATCAATCACTGTTATTATTTTTTTGTTTTTACATTAAACCGGGTATGTCCTCTAGACCAATAACACATAAAAGCCCGTCCTCTAAGCTTCAAACCCCTCTCTAGGTTTAGGACAAGTCACTAGTTCCTACGGAACTAACAAGCATTGCCTCTTGACTACAATGATGCATGTACAAGTTCAAAAACCATATACAATTAAGACCATCCCTTAATCTTAACAACCATGCATATCTTCAATAATTCATCGTAATTGAATTACCACACAATTACACATACTTGCACATATTTATGAATCATCCACACACAATTCACTTTCAAATGGTATACAACACATATTACAATAAAATCACGACAGTATTATCATTACAACAAGAAATAACTATCATTTATTTCAAGTTGTCACACACCAAAATATACTTATACAAGCACACACACAAGTATTCGATAAATTATCCACAAATAATTTCACAACCGGAAGCAAATAGTGCAACAATTCATTAATGGAACATATACACAATTGGATCCCCAAACATATTAGATATAAAAATAATGTGCAACTAATTCTTTTATCTATACTATTTTATAGCTCTATTCATTAGCTTTTCGATGCTTCAAACGGGGACTAAAATGGACTTACGGATCAAAGGTTATGATCGAGACAATTCCGGGTATAAAATCCAGCGAGCTGACAAGGCCCGTGGCACTCCAAATTCAAAAAAATAACGTTTTTTCACTCCAAAATAGGGGGGCTGACACGGACACCCATTTCAAGTGACACGGGTCGTGTCAGAGCCCAGAAAAACCCATTTTCACTGTCGGAGACCTTCTGGACCTCCGATTTTGATTCCGTAAAAAGTTCTAGTTCCAGAATTCGAAATACTACCATTACATGACAATTATAACAACCCACAACACATATTTAAGGATCCTACCATCATACATCATGTAATCATCAATTTCAAAACCATTGAAATTAGGGATTTTTATCCTAAATATGATACCCATCATACACTACCATACAATCCCATAACCATGTAAAGACCCACCCTTACCTTGGCTTCTTGATGAACTCTTGAGTTTACTCCTTAGGTTTTTTTCTCCTCTTTTCCCCTTTTCCTTTTCTCTATGTTAGCTTATTTTCTTCTTTTTCCCTTATTAACTCTATTTTTCTCTTTATACATAAAACCTAGGGGCGGCAAACGGGCATGCCCGCCCCGTTTAGACTCGCCCCGCAAATGCCCGCAAAAAAATGGGGCGGGGCAGTCATAGTTGAGGATGCGGGCCTAAAACCTAGGCCTATCCCGCAAAAAAGTGAGGGCGGGGCGGGGAAAGCCCGCGGGCACTGTACCTTTTAAGCCTAAAAATGAAAAATTTTATGTAAATGCTTATACCCTCAAAAGCCCATGAAGAAAACGGGGCGGGGCGGGGCGGACACATTAGAGGATGAGGGCCTAAACCCTTGGCCCACCCCGCACAAAAGTGCGGGTAAAACGGGCATGCCCAACGGGCCGGGCCCGTTTTGTCACCCCTAATAAAACCCTTATAACAACTAATTCTAGTAACTAATGGGCTTAATAATCATAACCCCACCTTTACTCTTCACATTCTCATCTAGTAGGCCCAATTATCTTATTTCTATTATTTCTATATCATTTCCACCAAATAAAATAATCCAAATAAATTAATTACGCACAAAACCACACAATTAATTAATTAAAATAATATATATAAATAATTACTAAAAATTTGGCTGTTACAACCCTCCTTCACTTAAAAGATTTTTGACCTCGAAAATTACCTCAAACGAACAGATCAAGATAAGACTCTCTCACCTGACTCTCAAGCTCCCAAGTCATGTTTCCACCTGCTGGTCCTCCCCAAGCTACCTTCACTAAGGCAATCTCTTTACCTCGAAGTTGCTTCAACTCCCGATCCACTATCCGCATATGTGATATCTCCACTGTCAGGTTATCTCTCACCTGCACATCATCTACTTGGACTACATGAGACGGATGCGCAATGTATTTCCTCAATTGAGATACATGGAACACATCATGGAGATTAGCAAGCGACGGTGGCAAAGCAACCCGATAGGCCACCTCTCCTATTCTCTGCAAAATCTGGTATGGACCGATAAAATGCAGCGTTAACTTATGTGACTTCAATGTCCGACCAACACCTAATACCGAAGTAACTCTAAGAAACACATAATCTCCTTCCTGAAATTCAAGTGCTTTCCTCTTCTTGTCATGATAATTCTTCTGACGACTCTGAGAAATCTTCATCTTCTCCTGAATCATCTTAATCTTATCAGTAGTCTGCTTGACTATCTCAGGTCCAACCATAGCACTCTCTCCCGACTCATACCAACACAATGGCGTCCTACACCTCCTACCATAAAAGGCTTCAAACGGTGTCATTCCAATACTCGAATGAAAACTGTTGTTGTAAGTAAACTCAATTAAAGTCAAGTAGCTGAATCGTCCTTTTTTCCAACACACAAGCTCTCAAAAGATCCTCAAGTGACTGAATCGTCCTCTCTGTCTGACCATCTGTCTGCAGATGATAAGTAGAACTCAACCGCAACATCATACCCAAAGCACTTTGCAAACATTCACAAAATCTTGAAGTACACCTCGGGTCTCTATCTGACACAATGTTAGACGGAATGCCATGCAAACTGACAATCCTCTCAATGTACAACTTTGCTAACTTCTCTAATGGGTAATCCATTCTCATTGGAATAAAATAAGCAGATTTTGTCAATCTATCCACAATGATCTAAATAGCCTCACAATTACTTAGTGTTCTGGGTAAACCAGACACAAAATCCATCGATATACTATCCCATTTCCACTCAGAAATATATATCGGTTGCATCAAACTCGACAGTTTCTGATGTTCGATCTTCAACTTCTGACAAGTCAAACAAGAATACACAAACTTTGGAATTTCTTTCTTCATACTAGGCCACCAAAATATTTTCCTCAAATCTTGATACATCTTAGTAGCACCCGGATGAATACTCAATCCACTACGATGCCCTTCCTCAAGAATACTCTTTTTCAGCTCAGCTATATTCAGAACACAAACTCTATCACGACATCTCGTAATACCATTTTCATAAATTCGAAAATCACCACCTCGACCGTGATTGATCAAAGTCAATCGATCTACCAAACTCAAATCAGATTTCTGACATTCCCGAATCTCATCAAGAATACCACCAGTAAGCTTCAACATACCAAACTTAACTCCATGAGAAGTCTCTTCACAAACCAAACTCATATCTCGAAATTGCTCAATCATCTCTACTCTCTTACCATCATCATCGACATATGCAAAGATTTCCCACTCAATGCATCAACTACTACGTTTGCTTTACCCGGATGATAATTCAAACCAAAATCATAATCTTTCATAAGTTCCAACCATCTCCTCTGCCTCGAATTCAACTCTTTCTGATCAAAGAGATATTTCAAGCTCCTATGATCACTAAACACTTCAAATCTCGATCCGAACAAATAATGCCTCCAAAGCTTCAATATAAATACAACAGCAGCCAACTCTGAATTGTGTCGAATAATTCCTCTCATTCACTTTAAGTTGCCTTGAAGAATAAGCTACAACTTGTTGATGTTGCATCAACACACCTCCCAATCCCATCAACGAAGCATCACAATATACAACAAACGGTTCTGCCGAATTAGGCAAAATCAAAACAGGAGTTGTCGTCAACCTTCCCTTAAGCTCTTGAAAACTTTTTTCACACTTTGCATCCCAAACAAAAGCTTGACCCTTCCTAGTCAACAACGTCAACAGCAAGGCTAACTTGGCAAATCCTTCAATGAATTTCTGATAATAACCTACCAAACCAAGAAAACTTCTAATCTCAAAAACTAACTTCAGAGCTTCCCACTGCGATACAGCTTCAACCTTCAACGGATCAACTGCAATACCTTTACTCGAAATCACATGGCCAAGGAAACTCACTTCCTTCAACCAAAACTCGCATTTAGAAAGTTTAGCATACAACTGCTTCTCTTTCAACACGGATAACACAATTTTCAATTGCTCAGCATGATCCTCTTCACTCTTCGAATAGATCAAAATATCATCAATGAACACATCCACAAACTTGTCCAAATACGAATGGAAAATCCTGTTCATGTACTTCATAAATTCACCTGGTGCATTAGTCACACCAAACGACATCATAGAATACTCATAATGACCATACCTGGTTCTAAAAGCAGTCTTCTAAATATCTTCAGCCTTCACACGAATTTGATGATATCCAGAACTCAAATCTATCTTACTGAAAACACTTACACCAACCAACTGATCCATCATATCATCAATCCTAGGAAGTGGATACTTATTCTTAATAGTCACCTTGTTCAATTGTCTATAGTCCACACAAAGCCTCGCAGAACCTTCTTTTTTCTTAACCAACAAAACTAGTGCACCCCAGGGTGACACACTCGGACGAATGAATCTCTTCTCAAGCAGATCTTCGATTTGACTCTTCAACTCTTTCAAATTCGATGCGGACATACGATATGGAGCCATCGATAGCGAACTAGTTCCAGGAACTAAGTCGATCGCAAACTCCACTTCACGTTCCGGCGGTAAATCACTTATCTCATCAGGAAAAACTTCCAGAAAATCACAAACAATTGGAAAAACACCAACTTGTAATACCCTAATTTTTACCCCTAAGATCCCACATGTCATTTGCATTTTTGCATACCACAAACAAGATCACATATTGGTTCCCTCTTTGATAGGTTTGTGCCTTGCAGGGATCTTTAAGATTCTGTGCGTTTGATTGTTTAATTTGTTTATATTTTACTAACCATTAATTAAAATCCAAAAAAATATTTTGTTTTCTTTCACTAACATTTTCAGGGGAAGAACAGGTTAAAAATACCAAAACAACAGTCCTTCAGCTCGATTCAATTTCATCTGATAAAGTCAAAGTTGATCTGCAAACAATTCAAAAATTCATCTGATCCAGATTTTCCAAGATTTAATTGATTATTATTCAAGAGATTCCAAGGTTCATGTGTTTATTTCCATGTCTTCTTTGAAAAACAAGAAAAATCGAGCTGGAGTCAAGACAACACATCAAAAAGCCAAATTTCCCAAATTTTCACTGTGTTAATTGATTAACACATTGGTTAATCGGTTAACGCATGTGAATTTTGAAAAAATGGCAGCAAATTCAAAATTCAGCAATTGGCACCAATTTTGATCACATGTGGAATATTCTAGACCACCTCATTTTAATTCCCCTACATCACTTTGATCATTTTCTACCATACACCTCCACTAATCACCACTCTTTTGTGAATTTCCCTCCAAATTCAAATTCCAAGCCTAATTTTCAAATTGCAAACCAAATTCCAAACCACCAAATTCTCAAGCCTAAAGTCTTTAAATAGAGGCTTCATTTCATTCATTCAACAAGCTTTTGATAGCCAACAAACCTCTTGCAATTTCACTCCCCAAACCACAAATTCACCAAAGCTCTTCTTTCTTCTTTTGAAAGTTAGTAAGAATTCACATTCATTCTTGCTTAACTTTGAGCTAAACCTTCATCATTTCTTGTTTTTGTTCATCAATCACAATAGATCAAGGTTTTGGAGTGTAGATCTTGCTGCAATTCAAAGGAATTTTCTGATTTGGAGTGGTAATTCATCTTCCACCATTGTTAAAGCTTCATATTCATCATTCAAGATGTAGATCCTTGGTGTTGCTTGTTGTTGATCCTTTGGATCATATATTGTTGTTTGATTGCAGGTTTCTTTGTCTATTTTTATTTTAAAATTCGTGTAATTTCAATTCATGATCATAAGGTGTTTGGAAAATGTTTTGAAAGAAGATCATGCTGAATTTTGCATATTTTTTTGCTTCTGGTGCAGTGTTAACCGATTAACCAGATACAGTGTAAACTGGTTAACCGATTAACACCCTGTTTTGCACAGAAAATTCAAAATCTGCACTGGTTAACTGATTAACCAATTTGTTAACCGATTTACCAGTGCCCAGAATGCCATTTTGGCTCTGTTTTGGGGCTGTTTTGGTTGTTTTTCCTTTTTCTTCCCTCTTCCTTTGTTCTTAGCCTTAGATCACATATTTTTGTGGTTTAATTTGGCCTTCTCTTTATCTATTTCTCTTTTCTTTTTTATCGATGAAAGTCTAAGATCTTAGAATTCCGTTGTTGAATTTCGATCAAGACTAGATCGTTACCACTTTTATTTTCGTGCGGTATTGCTTTCGGATGACGATCTACATATCGTTCATCTAGCATTCATTAGCACAAAGAGCTATTGACCGACCTCATTGTAGGGTAATTACTCTGTAAATTACTCGGCGATTGCTTAACATAGCGCAATATTTGTCCCATATCGGAAAACTATCAAGAATGGTTGATTATTTGTCTTATGGTTCAAAACTCATGAAACTTGTTGTTAGGAGGCTTTGGTCTTATCAATCTACTAATGAGTTTCATCAACCTTGACCTAAGTGCAATTATTCAATTGTTATTGATCACTAACACTAACAACTAATCACTAACTTACTAACAATATTTTGTATTAATTTTGTTTATGTTTCCTTCTCGCTCCCTATCTCTTTTATTTTTTATGCTTCATTTCATATCATGTTTATGCTTCCGCAATTTTTCCTTTGTCCGTTGGACACATGTTTATGCTTATGCTTTTTTTTCTCTTGGTCCATTTGGACTTAAATACATTAATAAAGGCCAAAACCTCTAAAAGAAACTTGTGCTTCTAATCTTGGACTATGGTTACTATCCTATGCAATGGACTTGGATTTTCGTACCTAGACCTTGGATTTCAATGCTATTCTTGGACCCTTGGACTTAGAACTAGGACCTTTTCCCTTTGCTTTGGAGTTATGTGTCGCTCCCAAAAGATTCGCATCCAACGGTACAAACGCGAGAGTGGCGCAGAAAACACAGAGTCGCCAGCAATGTGTATTTATCCCGAGAGAGGGAAAGGAAACACTGCATAAACCTGAGGGAAGGGAAAGAACATGGTCTCACGACCAAGAGAAACGGGTACAGGAGTCGGTTACGCAAAGGGAAGGTGTTAGCACCCAACACGTCCATCGTACTCGATGGGATCCACGCTTGCTGTCTCCATCAAGGGGTGTCGTCGTCTGGAGCTCCACTGCTACTGGACCGGAGAAGAAACGAGAACCGAAAGAACGGAGAAACGAAGAAGAAAAGAAAAAAGAAGTGACTCGATAGGACGTTATCGTTGTCCTAGGCCTACGTACTCCCTCAGTGCAATATGAAAGTCAGAGTCAACGTAGTTCGGACAGGAACTGTGGGGGAAGGTTGCTCGCCAAGACAATCGCTGTCTTGTGCCTACATATCCTCAATCGGATGAGAGAGAGGAATCGGAGCTAATGTAGTTCGTGGGTACGACCTCGGATGGGTGAGTGTTTTTTATGAGCGACGTTAGACTCGCATCCGGCAGTTAGGGTCGGTGCCTGTTTGCGACTCAGACGGAAGGTGACGTGCCCTTTTCTGAAAAAAAAGAAGTTTGAAACCCAACAACCCCGAAGGATAAAAATATTTGAATTTGTTTTGTGTTTTTTAGACAAGTGTTTTCTTAAGTTAGTTCATAACTTGCATTGCACCAAAGTCTAGGGCACAGGAACGAATACTTCGTGTATCGTCCCCAATAGGATGTACACTAGGTACCCTAGAAGAATGAAGGGAAACCCCTCACTCCTCACTTCCCACGCTTAAGGCTCGTGCGCAATACACTTTATCTTTATTAAGTGTTTTCAAGAAGTTTTGAGATGAGAAGAGAGAAGACACAAAGGAAACTCTAAAGGGAAACTAAGAGTCCTAATGTTATCATGCATGGGTAACCTATGGTTAGTGGGACTTTGGAGAGATGACTACCTAAAGCCTAATGCTAATCCTACTCCAAGCTTAATCAAAAATTAAGTTGGACTAGGTAGCTCTAAGGGAAAAGAATCCAAGACTTAAGCAAGTCTTGAGATCCATGGGATGAGAAAGAGAGAGAGAGAAGAAAGAAGCATCTTAAATGCTAAAGCAAACACAAGTATGAAAGCTTAAAAGAGAAAGGAGAAGTTAGAATGTGGATAACTATCCACATCCCATTCACTTACCATTAGCCCCTACATGGTTAGCAAAAACAAACATAAGCAACAATAAGACAAATGAAACCCAAACAAGTCACAACCCAAAGAGAAATGGTTAAAATCCAAATGAAACTCATCCAAGTCAGAATGTACACCTTAGAGGTGACCCATAATGTTTACCAAACAAACTCAAGCAAAGAGAATGCAAACAAATGGCCAAACATCCAAGAAGACCATCAAAGAAGGAGTAGAAGAAGAATGAGTGGATATGCAAGGTGATCATGCAACAATGCTTCAAATAAAATCAAAGTCAGAATGTGGATGACCTAAACATGTTCCTAAACATGCTATACAAGTGTCACATAAGGCATAAAGCAAGTATCCAAGCATTAAGAATCATTAGAAGAAGAAGAAAGAAGCATGTAAGTGAAACATGTTAAAGGATGCAAAATGAAACATGAGTAACATATGACATGAATGCAAAGCTCCAAGGTCAAAAACAT
Organism: Lathyrus tuberosus; assembly: GCA_022829125.1. NCBI lineage: Eukaryota > Viridiplantae > Streptophyta > Magnoliopsida > Fabales > Fabaceae > Lathyrus > Lathyrus tuberosus. Next base: position 5,897,194 of record JALAZF010000269.1, on the reverse strand, counting down.
ACATCAAATGAAATGCAAAGGAATGATATGGCATGACATACACAAACCAAACATAAGTCATGAATGAGCATAGATGAGAAGAGGTGAGAAGATGAGTCAAAAGAGGCATGTAAAACAAACATTGAACATGTGCACAAAATATGCAACAACCTCACACCAATGACCTATAATTGCAATCAAATGACCTATAATGATTCAAACACGGTTTATGAAGTCAAATAAACAATCCCAAATAATGGCACAAGTGCCTTCTCAAACAAGTAATCAAACATGATAAAAAATGTGCATAAAAGAGACCTCAAAAGAAGAGCAATCAAACAATTAGTAAATCATCTTCAAAAATTACCAAATTAATTCTCAAGACTCCTCAACCAGGGGTAAACAACATGTCAAAATTTATGCAAAAATTCATAAGATAAGTCCTTCAATCAATCATGCAAATAGCACAAAGGATTATGGATCAATATTCAAAAGAGAGAGGCTAAAATGCAATATGAAAAGAGTTTAAAATTATGATAAAAATTTTTTTATGCACTTCAATATGTTGATAAAATAATTCAAAAAGAATGGACTCAAAATGTTTTATGTACTATGAGAAATAAATTCTCAAAGTTGAAGTGTACAAATAAGAACAATTTTCAAAGAAAATAAAAGAAAATGCCAAAAATATGATGAAAAATGACCAAAGTCAGAAATAAAAAATGTCCAAAATTAATTAAATGCAAAAATATGCTTCATGATTTTTTTAGTGAATCTTGGATGCATAAAACTATTTTAAAAAAAATTAAAAATGCAAATGAGTTAATTAAATAAAATAAGGATGAAAGGAAGAACCCAGGGGTGCATTCAGCAAGCAATTCACGTTTAAAATTAAAATGCGCTCAGAAAGGGGGGTGGGGAAAGCAAGGAAAGGCCCAGTACATAGCGTAGTCAAACCAAACAAAACTGTGGAATCCAGTCAACATTCTTGACTCACACACACCATTAGATCAATCACACGCATCACATTCAGTCAACATAATCAACCAGTATACATGACCAACGGTTCAGATTAAAGCACATGATAACAAACATGGGATAGCAAACACATGGATTAATGAAACGCGTGAGAGGCACCCTCTCATTTTAATGTACTGGCTCATTATAAGCCCTCAGATCAAACAAATTAAGGTCCATGATTTCGTCTTCTTCACATAAACCTCAGATGGCCTGAATCAAAACCAGGTGCCGGAGCCCTAGCTCCGGTCACCTTCTCCGTCAATCTCAAACCTCAAAAACTCCAGAAATCAAAAATTCCACCACAGTTCTATTCAGATTCACATGTTGATCTCAAATATGCAATTCAATTCATCATAACATACATGTACACATCAAATCGAAGCAAACAAGTTTGGATCTAAAAAATTCAGATCCACAATACTCTCATGTTACACGTCCAAAATTGATTCTAAAAACATCATCATGCTTAGCAACACTCAAGGAACAAAATACACACAAGAAAATCAAGTTCTATGAGCAAGAATTTCACACTAACCTGAAGCGTGCAAAACTCAAATCACACCAAGAAAACTCTCTGGAAGCTGCAGATCCACTCCTTGGAACCTCTAATTGCAAAATAAATGCAATTAGAGCTTGGAATCGTGCTAGATCTTGAGGTTTGAACTTGGATCCTCTTGAACTGAACTTGATGAAAACCTTACTCTCAGCCTCAATCAATGGTTGATTCTTGTTCTATGGACTTCACTAATCAAGAATATGAAAAGAAATCTCAAGAAAACCTTGTGGAAAGAGAGATTCGAAGAGGAGAAAGTGTGAGTGAAATTTCAAAATCTGAGCAAATGAGAGTGCATGACCTAGTAGTGAGGGCATGAGTTAGCTTATATACATCCCATTAGCTGATCATAATTAACAATTGATTAATCCCTTGGTTAGTGAGCTTTGGAGTGTTTTGTAAAAATGCAATTTGTGATGTATCCCTTAATCCACACATGCAAAGGCCATGAGATAAGCATGGATCACTCACATTTCCCTTGCTGATCACCAATGGATTGGAATTGGGCCTTGTGGTGGCTTGGTTTGTAAGTTTTAATCCATCTTGCCAATTTACACTTCGTGAAATAAGTGATGAATATGGCACGGATCCACTTGATTCAAAGGCCAAAAATGATCCTCATGAGGTGTACTTGGATGTGGTAACATGAATTGAACCATTAGAGGTCATTTGAAACCAATTGGAACCAATTTGCAAAAGGTGGAAAAATGGAATACATGGAAAACCCTAAAAGCACCTTGTAGTCTTTTGATCATAACTTGAGCTTCACAAATGCTATGAGAATGATCTAGTACTTTTTGGAAAGGGGAGAGAATGATCTTTAACTTTCATGTTGGAAGAAAATTCATTTGAAGCTTCCTTGATGATGAAAAGTCAAGTTGAATGTGGTGTAAAAACTTGCCAAAAATGGAAACTTCTCATTATAAGTCATTTTCCAATTTTAGTAACTTTTGTACAAACCCTTGATTCTTGATAAATGGTTTGAAACTTGACCCTTGAAGACCATATGAGGAAGTGAGACCTTGAAAATCATGAAGAGGACTTCAAAATTCCATGGTTGACTTTCCTCCTTACAGTTGACTTTTCTTGGTCTACAAGCAATTAATCCACTGAAAACCTTCCCCAAAGAACCAAAAGCCAAGATTCCATCCATGAACACTTGTGAGCATATAGAACCTCATGAGAATGTATTTGAATAAGCAAAACCCATCAAGAAGCCTTTTGGAACCGAAACCCTAATTTGGACCATCTGATTAGGAGAGTGTGGTTCACTTGAAATCTCTTGCCATTCTTGACTTTATGAAGATATGATGAACTCCTCAAACCACCTTGAGGCTTGAGACTCCTTTGAGATGAACCAAGTACCTTAATCCCATGCTAAGAAGCAATGCTATGCATAAATGCTAATGCAAGAAATGCAATGAAACATAAGCCAGTTAGCTAAAAGTAAGAAGGAAAATTTTGGGGTGTTACAGCTGCCCCTATTCAATCAACTTGGTCCTGAAGGTATGATAGCATCGGCTGTCATGCGTTCAAAGGATTCATGGGGATTGAATACCAAAAGAAACCTGAAATTTGCAATCTTAAAAGGAGGGACGACTCCACTGGGGAACAAGCAATAAATGCTGCACTGTCACAACACGTACGAGTGTTGGAAACCAATTGAAATGTCATGAAATAAACTCAAACGAGTGTTAATTATGCTGGGGATAAACACAGATGGGTGTCAAGGAATCAATGATATCAGATACGGACGGGTACTAAGAAGATACACTGACGGGTGTAAAAGGGTTCAATACGGACGGGTATCGAGAAGGTACACGGACGGGTGTAAAAGGGTTCAATACGGACGGGTACTGAAAAGGTACACGGACGGGTGTAAAAAGATTTCAATACGGACGGGTACTGAAAAGGTACACGGGCGGGTGTAAAATATCAATACAGACGGGCATTGAAACAATAGTTCAAACACGGACGGGTGCCAAATGTCAATGCGGACGGGCATTGAAACAAAAGTTCAAACACGGACGGGTGCTGAAAGAACACGGACGGGTGCCAAATGTCAATGCGGATGGGCATTGAAACAAAAGTTCAAACACGGACGGGTGCCAAATGTCAATGCGGACGGGCATTGAAACAAAAGTTCAAACACGAACGGGTGCTGAAAGAACACGGACGGGTGCTAAATGTCAATGCGGACGGGCATTGAAACAAAAGTTCAAACACGGACGGGTGCTGAAAGAACACGGACGGGTGCCAAATTTCAATACGGACGAGCATTGAAACAATAGTTCAAACACGGACGGGTGCCAAATGTCAATACGGACGAGCATTGAAACAAAAGTTCAAACACGGACGGGTGCTGAAAGAACACGGACGGGTGCCAAATGTTAATACGGACGAGCATTGAAACAAAAGTTTAAACACGGACGGGTGCTGAAAGAACATGGAAGGGTGCCAAATGTCAATACGGACGAGCATTGAAACAAAAGTTCAAACACGGACGGGTGCTGAAAGAACACGGACGGGTGCCAAATGTCAATACGGACGAGCATTGAAACCCAAGTTCAAACACGAACGGGTGCTGAAAGAACACGGACGGGTGCCAAATGTCAATATGGACAGGCATTGAAACAAAAGTTCAAACACGGACGGGTGCTGAAAGAACACGGACGGGTGCCAAATCTCAATATGGACGAGCATTGAAACAAAAGTTCAAACACAGACGGGTGCTGAAAGAAACACGGACGAGTGTCTGACGGTAAAAATCTTGAAGGGATAAACCAAGGGACCACCTGGACGAAAGGGTAAAAAGAGATCACAGGTTCACGATCCTGGCAAACAACTCTGCAAGGGAATGTCAAATATTTCTTTGAGTGACTAAACCCAACACTTGTGGAGTAAAGTCAAAAGATATCTTCCTGAAATCCGGCTTTCCTGACGAAGGAAAACTCAAACCTGGCTTATGCTTCGGATGCATATGTTTGAATTTTTCCGTAATGTTCCACACGAAGTGGGAATGCTACGCATTTGGGAGGATGCCATGCAAAAAGATGCTTATGCATTGCAAAAAGACCGTCCCAGCGAAATAAACGCTGAGAACAGGAGCAGCTCCACCAGGAACGACAAATTACATTGTCATCAAACCAAAGAAATCCTGTTGAGGAAAACTTCACCCTGCTAGGGAAGATCACAAACACCAATTCTGCCGAAGAGGGACGAATCTCCGAGAGAATACCCACTCTGTTGGGGAAAATCAAGATCAACAATTCTGCTGGAAATGGACGAAACTCCGAGAGAATACCCACTCATCCAGGGAATATCAAGATCAACAACTCTGCTGGAGATGGACGAAACTCCGAGAGAATACCCACTCAGCCGGGGAATATCAAGATCAACAATTCTACTGGAGACGGACGAAACTCCGAGAGAATACCCACTCAGCTGGGGAGGGAAAGAATACTGAAGATGGAAACTCCTCCGCCGGGGATCACCAAATACTTCAAAACTTGAATTTGACGCCTGCCAAAAATGATTGGACTTAAGACTTACTGGGGATACCATTCACCACCAGACTCTGCTTGGGGATATGAGCACCTTTATCCTGCTGAAGAGCGCTGATCATCATCGGAACTTCTGCTTGGAAAATAGTAGTTGTCATCGTCCACTCTGCTAGGGGATGAACACATGTTTCCTGACTAGCTGAGGAAAAAAAATGACTGCCCCATATTCTGTGGGGAAACACCATCTTTGATCAAAGAAGATGTTCCATCAGTCTCTTGCAGGAGAGGCTGTAAAAATAACGACTTTTGGCTACCTACTGAGGAAAGATGAGCCAAATCACAACTCTGGCTGGGGGAAAACCTCTTATATCCTGCTGAGGGGGACGATCCTCAACGACTCCGCTCAGGGAATTACTTCTTTATACTCTGTTGAGGAAGATGATCCTTGATACTCTGATGGGGAAGAGTAATAAACTACTGGGGATGATCAGACTTCAAAGTTGGGGAGAGCTCTACTGGGGAGGTACCAATGAAGATTGGACTTTAAATTACTTGAGATGACTAGATCTGACCGTTGAGGAAGAGAACACTCTGACTCCTCATCGTCTTCTTGACGATATTCTATCGTCTTACCTTGTTGAGAGTAAGGATTCCATCTGTACTGCTAGAGATAAGAAACCTTCATAAAAGCCCTTTTCGAACATAGGACAATTCTCTGCTTGAGGAAGAATAACAATTCCCACACCTTGCTGGAAAAAGATACACTCTGGCTCTTTGCTATAGGGAAAAGACTCCAAAAGTCCCACACTGGGAACAACTCAGTGTTTCAAGTTTCTGCATATTGATTATCAAGGACGAAACACAATTTCTTTAACTCTCCACCTTGCCCCCATACCACAGGGACTACTTGAAGCAATCATCTTAAGAGGATTTTACAGAAAACCTGGCATTCAACAATGCCCTAGGGTCTTCAAACTCTTAGAGATGTATCCGGTATGGACATAACTGTCCCATACTTCATGATTCATGAAATAAACCACCTCGAGAGGGTTCGTAATGACCTGAAGTGTTCTGCCACAGTATTCTGAACCTTGCAGAGGTGCTATTGATTGACTGTGCTCTGAAGGGAAAAACTTCTCGCGCCCTTGAAGTGACCTGCCCTAGTACAAGCCTTGCAGTACATTTGTCTCTGACCGACTAGTCTTCGAGAGATTTACCGAATCTCGACGTGATTACCCCAGTTTACGCGCTTGTGGAGAGATTTATCGGATCTCGACATAACTGCCCCAGTTCGAAGAAATTTTCTCAACATGAATGCCCCATGGTTGATTGTACTCTGAAAAGACCTTCTCAACTTGAATGTCCCAGCTTGGTTACATTTTGAAGAGATTTCCCGGTGTGATTGTCCCAGATTGGTTACATCTCAACACAAATGGCTGGGAACGCCTTTTTCCCACATAATCCTTCAGCAACATGTCTTCTGGAGTCTCAGGCACCTCAACTTGGCCAGTTTAAGCTTCTCGACTGATGTTCATCGTGTAAGCTTCTTTGATGTCAAACAAATGTATGCAGGCAGAAAATATTTAATCTGAGAATGATTATTCAAATGCAACACATATGTTAATCTTGAAGTCCTTATTGAAAATAGGTCACACAACTGAGTTACGACACTTATTTTTGAAAGGAAAGCAATACGCATATGCAACACCAACAAAAATCTTATTAGCACAACTCATGGGAGTCAGGAATGCTATCTCGTTGAAGTACGCCTTCAGACTAAACCCTGTTTCAATTAGGACTTTTAAGGGTTGTAGCGTGGCCTGGTTTGCTGTTTGAGAAAAAAGGATTTATGGCTCAAAGTTTATTGGTACCCACCCACTCTTCGTGATATTCTCCAGTCCTATGTTCAGCTAATTTGACACAAACACTCATCTCTCAAAAGGTTTCCCGATTTCTAGGGAATCTATGCAACTGGTGATTAGACACCTGACGAGGTTTTGGACTAACAGTCGCCCCTTTTTGTCTTTTGTGTCTATAATCACACGAATTTGTTCTTATCGAGGATTTTCTTTGTAATCCTTTTGGCTTTTTGCTTTCTCATTCTCTTGCTTTTTGTTCCCTAATTTTTGCCTGGACTGACTCTTTTGAGTTTTCAATTTTGAAGTCCAGCGGGATGCCTTAATTTTTGCCTAAGTCACTTGCTTTCAAGTTTTTCGACTTAGCAGGCTTTTTCTTTTCTCTTTTTTCTCTTTTTTTTTTAGAACAAGTCGTGTGACACCATTTTGCCTGACTTGTTTGAAAGGGCAGTGACTGTTTCCCTCTTCGGTTGGTGAGGAGTAACCATTGTGGTTCTACACCTCTTAACCTCTTGATAGTGGAATGGAAGGTAATGGATCCTCAGATGTACACTCCTTCTGAAAGTTGAGCACTTGGTCAAACTAACTGACGCCTACCCTGCCCTTGGGTTAAGTGTGAGGGTTTTTTCCGTACGAAAGAAACTCCTACTTCAAGGCCCAAAAGGGGTTAACGAGGGTCTATCTCCCTTATATCTCCAGTATTTAGGGATTTGAAACAATGCCTGTACATCCTCAAAAAGGTTTTATCTAAAAGCACGCAACCAAAGATTTTGCGTTCTCATCTCATCATCCTCCCTCAAGAATTTAGGCAAGAAAGTTGGTATTGCAGTGCATATAAACATGATGTGAATGCATAAAAGTAAAGTACTTCAAGAACAACACATCATTGCATTAAAATCAACATTCAAACACAAACAAGTTTTTTACATGCAGACACTGTTTAAATAAATAAAGGAAAGCTACATATGAAAATGCAGTAAAGGAAGCTGATGATTACCATTGTTGAGGAGACTTGACTCCGTCTGGACTTATTGCTTCTGATGACGCTCTTGCAATCTGGTGCTTACTCTGACAAAGAAGCTTCAATCCAAAGGGGTACCATCTGGCGTGATGACCTTTGAGTCGATCAAGTCTTGCACCTTGTGCTGGAAAACATTACAGTCGTTAATTGTGTGCCCAAACGTTCCCGAATGGAACTCACAGCTAGCGTTCATGTCAAAGTCCGGAGGGATAGGGTATGAAACTGGCATGGCATTCCTAAGCTGGATCAGCGACCTCTTGAGCAAGCGAGCAAGCAACTGACTATAAGGAATAGGAATAGGATCAAATATCCTCTTGGCCCTTCTTGGTCTCGGTTGCCCCTGCTGTTGATAATTCTGCTGTCGATGCTGATTTTGGTGCCTCACCTGTGCTTGCACTTTCCTTTCCACATTTGGCTGAGGCACCAACAGAGGTTGCTGACGTAGAGCTTCTGCAGCAAAAGGTTGAGGAGAAAGTCCATGACATGAGATGGATCCTGCAAAGAGCGGAGGAGTCTCCACTTCCTTTGCAACAATTGGGGTAAAATCACCTTGTACGCTCACGCCGCCCGACGTGAATTCCATTGCCTCTGCATCAATCAAATCCTGGACTTGGTGCTGAAAGGCCCTACATTTCTCCACAGTGTGCCCCGGTGCCCCAGAATGGAAATCACGATGGGCTCTTGCATTGTAGCCTGGTGGGGGATTACCAGTAAGAGGAGCCAAAGTCCTTTTCTGTACCAGTTGCAACTGAAGGAGATGCTGCAATAGCTGAGAATATGGCATAGGGAGCGGATGAAAAACTCTTTCAGACTGCTTCGGTCTCTGTGCACACTTTTTATTCTTAGACTTATCTTGGGAGACAAGACCTGGTTGCTGTTGGGAAGGTTCTGGAACCTTGGGTTATGGAGGGGATTCAAGAGGAAATCCATGATCTATCGAAGACCCCAAAGAGATGGGAGGATTAAGGACTTTTGTTGCGGAAGTGAGCACATGACTGTTTTCCTTCTTTAACACTGTGTTCAAAATTTCCATGACCAAACCCATCTGAGTCTTCATCTGATTGACTTCCTCTCTTAGCAATTTCTGGTCTCGCATGAGAGTTTGCATATTCCCCATAAGATGCCTCGCATTTCCCTTAACTCATCTTGAATTTGCTCCATGATCAACTCTTGAATGGCCTGAGGAGCTAAGTCTACAATTCTGAAGAAAACTAGATCAGAACAAGAATAACCAGCCTTGAACACCTGTTATGCACATGGGTATGGAACTGCAATGCAAATGCCATGTTCAAATATTGCCAAGGAATCATTCTGTTTTGATTCAAAAATTTTCCTTACACTAACCACAAGAAATAGTTGGAAATGCTCAGTAGCAAGTCTCAAAGTTAATATCCCTTGGAAATACAAGAAAATGTATTCGAAAATGATGATGTAGATGCAACAGACATGGGATCAAGGCTTCCATAAAGCTCTGGATAGGTGTTGTGCTACTGTCTGAATAGGTTCACAAGCCTGCTCTGAAGAGAATACCGGAACACCGGAATATCTGAATAATCAGAATACCAGAAGGCCAACATATCGGCATAATCAGAATACCAGGCTGATAAGTTTGCACTGATAAGAGAACCAGAATACCAGGTAGGATGAAAGTCAAGGTTACCTGCAAACCTGTAAAAAACCTGCCCCTCTCACATGTGGGTACTAAGATACTCAGTATCCCGGGCTCTCAGGTCGAGAAATGATGATACGTTCACCATTTCTGGTTTAGCATCATCATCAATCGAGGAGGCCTCAACTGATTCTCCAAAATGAAAGGTCCTTAGCTTCTGGCACTGAGGTCGAGAAACAATAGTACATTGATCCCTCGGGGTAAAGTACTATCGCCAATCGAGGAGCGCCTCCACTGATTCATTTTGAAAAAAAGAGTCCTATGGCAAGTTCCCAGCATTGGGTCCTCGAGTCGAGAATCGTAATGGGTTTGCCATTTTTGGTCTGCCATTATCGTTCTCGGGAGGAGTGTCATTACTGAGTCCTCGGGAATGGTCATCAGAGTCGACAGTTCCTCAAGAGAATAACTACTGGCCTGTATCAACATACAATAGCAGATATCTCTTGATAGAACCTCGTCTGACTGTGGGGATCGTGATCACCCGCACGTGGCCAACACCACGGGAGCGTCACGCTTGTCCACACTAAAACCTATGTGTATGCTCGAGCCTGGGTAGTGGGCTCATCTCTCAGAACCTCCCAACCTACCAAACAAAAAAACAGCACAGCGCAGCACAGTCTAGCATAACAGTGAAATGCAATGCAGTAAAATGCGGTAAAAATAGTAAAGCAGTAAAGCAAAAATACAGTAAACAACAATACAGTAATATACAATAAAACAAAGCACCGCAAAAAAAATACCCAATGAAATAAAACAGACAAGCGCTAGGATCGACTCGCAAAAGGGAATGGACCAGCAAGAGGTCAACCTTTCCCCAGCAGAGTCGCCAGCTGTCGCTCCCGAAAGATTCGCATCCAACGGTACAAACGCGAGAGTGGCGTGGAAAACACAGAGTTTCTAGCAATGTGTATTTATCCCGAGAGAGGGAAAGGAAACACTGCATAAACCTAAGGGAAGAGAAAGAACATGGCCTCACGACCAAGAGAAACTGGTACGGGAGTCGGTTACGCGAAGGGAAGGTGCTAGCACCCAACACGTCCATCATACTCGATGGGATCCACGCTTGCTGTCTGCATCAAGGGGTGTTGTCGTCTGGAGCTCCACTGCTACTGGACCGGAGAAGAAACGAGAACGGAAAGAACGGAGAAACGAAGAAGAAAAGAAAAAAGAAGTGACTTGATAGGACGTTATCGTTGTCCTAGGCCTACGTACTCCCTCAGTGCAATGGGAAAGTCAGAGTCAATGTAGTTCAGACGGGAACTGTGGGGGAAGGTTGCTCGCCAAGACAATCGCTGTCTTGTGCCTACATATCCTCAATCGGACGAGAGAGAGGAATCAGAGCTAATGTAGTTCGTGGGTACGACCACGGATGGGTGAGTGTTTTTTATGAGCGATGTTAGACTCGCATCCGGCAGTTAGGGTCGATGCCTTTTTGCGACTCAGACGGAAGGTGACGTGCCCTTTTCTAAAAAAAAAGAAGTTTGAAACCCAACAATCCCGAAGGATAAAAAGATTTGAATTTGTTTTGTGTTTTTTAGACAGAAGTGTTTTCTTAAGTTAGTTCATAACTTGCATTGCACCAAAGTCTAGGGCACAGGAACGAATACTTCGTGTATCGTCCCCAACAGGACGTACACTAGGTACCCTAGAAGAATGAAGGGAAACCCCTCACTCCTCACTTCCCACGCTTAAGGCTCGTGCGCAATACACTTTATCTTTATTAAGTGTTTTCAAGAAGTTTTGAGATGAGAAGAGAGAAGACACAAAGGAAACTCTAAAGGGAAACTAAGAGTCCTAATGTTATCATGCATGGGTAACCTATGGTTAGTGAGGCTTAGGAGAGATGACTACCTAAAGCCTAATGCTAATCCTACTCAAAGCTTAATCAAAAATTAAGTTGGACTAGGTAGCTCTAAGGGAAAAGAATCCAAGACTTAAGCAAGTCTTGAGATCCATGGGATGAGAAAGAGTGAGAGAGAAGAAATAAGCATCTTAAATGCTAAAGCAAACACAAGTATGAAAGTTTAAAAGAGAAAGGAGAAGTTAGAATGTGGATAACTATCCACATCCCATTCACTTACCATTAGCCCCTACATGGTTAGCAAAAACAAACATAAGCAACAATAAGACAAATGAAACCCAAACAAGTCACAACCCAAAGAGAAATGGTTACAAACCAAATGAAACTCATCCAAGTCAGAATGTACACCTTAGAGGTGACCCATAATGTTTACCAAACAAACTCAAGCAAAGAGAATGCAAACAAATGGCCAAACATCCAAGAAGACCATCAAAGAAGGAGTAGAAGAAGAATGAGTGGATATGCAAGGTGATCATGCAACAATGCTTCAAATAAAATCAAAGTCAGAATGTGGATGACCTAAACATGTGCCTAAACATGCTATACAAGTGTCACATAAGGCATACAAGCAAATATCCAAGCATTAAGAATCATTAGAAAAAGAAGAAAGAAGCATGTAAGTGAAACATGTTAAAGGATGCAAAATGAAACATGAATAACATATGACATGAATGCAAAGCTCCAAGGTCAGAAACATACATAAAATTAAGTTCAAATGAATGATATGGCATGGCATACACAAACCAAACATAAGTCATGAATGAGCATAGATGAGAAGAGGTGAGAAGATGAGTCAAAAGAGGCATGTAAAACAAACATTGAACATGTGCACAAAATATGCAACAACCTCACACCAATGACCTATAATTGTAATCAAATGACCTATAATGATTCAAACATGGTTTATGAAGTCAAATAAACAATCCCAAATAATGGCACAAGTGCCTTCTCAAACAAGTAATCAAACATGATCAAAGATATGCATAAAAGAGACCCCAAAAGAAGAGCAATCAAACAATTAGAAAATCATCTTCAAAAATTAATAAATTAATTCTCAAGACTCCTTAACCAGGGGAAAACAACATGTCAAAAGCTCATGCAAAAATTCATAAGATAAGTCCTTCAATCAATCATGCAAAGAGCACAAAGGATTATGGATCAATATGCAAAAGAGAGAGGCTAAAATGCAATATGAAAATAGTTTAAAATTATGAGAAAATTTTTTTATGCACTTCAATATGTTGATGAAATAATGCAAAAATAATGGACTCAAAATGTTTTATGTGCTATGAGAAATAAATTCTCAAAGTTGAAGTGTGCAAATAAGAACAATTTTCAAAGAAAATAAAAGAAAATGCCAAAAATATGATGAAAAATGACCAAAGTCAGAAATAAAAAATTTCCAAAATTAATTAAATGTAAAAATATACTTCATGATTTTTTTAGTGATTTTTGGATGCATAAAACTATTTAAAAAAAAAATTAAAAATGCAAATGAGTTAATTAAATAAAATAAGGATGAAAGGAAGAACCCAGGGGTGCATTCAGCAAGCAATTCACGTTTAAAATTAAAATGCGCTCAGAAAGGGGGTGGGGAAAGTAAGGAAAGGCCCAGTCCATAGCGCAGTCAAACCAAACAAAACTGTGGAATCCAGTCAACATTCTTGACTCACACACGCCATTAGATCAATCACATGCATCACATTCAGTCAACATAATCAACCAATATACATGACCAACGGTTCAGATTAAAGCACGTGATAAACAAACATGGGATAGAAAACACACGAATTAATGAAACGCGTGAGAGGCACCCTCTCATTTTAATGTGCTGGCTCATTATAAGCCCTCAGATCAAACAAATCAAGGTCCATTATTTCGTCTTCTTCACATAAACCTCAGATGGCCTGAATCAAAACCAGGTGCCGGAGCCCTAGCTCCGGTCACCTTCTCCGGCAAGCTCAAACCTCAAAAACTCCAGAAATCAAAAATTCCACCACAGTTCTATTCAGATTCACATGCTGATCTCAAATATGCAATTCAATTCATCATAACATACATGTACACATCAAATCGAAGCAAACAAGTTTGGATCTAAAAAATTCAGATCCACAATACTCTCATGTTACACGTCCAAAATTGATTCTAAAAACATCATCATGCTCAGCAACACTCAAGGAACAAAATGCACAAAAGAAAATCAAGTTCTATGAGCAAGAATTTCACACTAACCTGAAGCGTGCAGAACACAAATCACACCAAGAAAACTCTCTAGAAGCTGCAGATCCACTCCTTGGAACCTCTAATTGTAAAATAAATGCAATTAGAGCTTGGAATCGTGCTATATCTTGAGGTTTGAACTTGGATCCTCTTGAACTGAACTTGATGAAAACCTTACTCTCAGCCTCAATCAATGGTTGATTCTTGTTCTATGGACTTCACTGATCAAGAATATGAAAAGAAAACTCAAGAAAACCTTGTGGAAAGAGAGATTCGAAGAGGAGAAAGTGTGAGCAAAATTTCAAAATCTGAGCAAATGAGAGTGCATGACCTAGTAGTGAGGGCATGAGTTAGCTTATATACATCCCATTAGACCTCTGATCATAATTAGCAATTGATTAATCCCTTGGTTAGTGAGCTTTGGAGTGTTTTGCAAAAATACAATTTGTGATGTATCCCTTAATCCACACGTGCAAAGGCCATAAGATAAGCATGGATCACTCACATTTCCCTTGCTGATCACCAATGGATTGGAATTGGGCCTTGTGGTGGCTTGGTTTGTAAGTTTTAATCCATCTTGCCAATTTACACTTTGTGAAATAAGTGATGAATATGGCACGGATCCACTTGATTCAAATGCCAAAAATGATACTCATGAGGTGTACTTGGATGTGGTAACATGAATTGAACCATTAGAGGTCATTTGAAACCAATTAGAACCAATTTGCAAAAGGTGGAAAAATGGAATACATGGAAAACCCTAAAAGCACCTTGTAGTCTTTTGATCATAACTTGAGCTTCACAAATGCTATGAGAATGATCTAGTACTTTTTGAAAGGGGAGAGAATGATCTTCAACTTTCATGTCGGAAGAAAATTGATTTGAAGCTTCCTTGATGATGAAAAGTCAAGTTGAATGTGGTGTAAAAACTTGCCAAAAATGGAAACTTCTCATTATAGGTCATTTTCCAATTTTAGTAACTTTTGTACAAACCCTTGATTCTTGATAAATGGTATGAAAATTGACCCTTGAAGACCATATGAGGATGTGAGACCTTGAAAATCATGAAGAGGACTTCAAAATTCCATGGTTGACTTTCCTCCTTACAGTTGACTTTTCTTGGTCTACAAGCAATTAATCCACTGAAAACCTTCCCCAAAGAACCAAAAGCCAAGATTCCATCCATGAACACTTGTGAGCATATAGAACCTCATGAGAATGTATTTGAACAAGCAAAACCCATCAATAAGTCTTTTGGAACCAAAACCCTAATTTGGACCATCTGATTAGGAGAGTGTGGTTCACTTGAAATCTCTTGCCATTCTTGACTTTATGAAGATATGATGAACTCCTCAAACCACCTTGAGGCTTGAGACTCCTTTGAGATGAACCAAGTACCTTAATCCCATGCTAATAACCAATGCTATGCACAAATGCTAATGCAAGAAATGCAAAGAAACATAAGTCAGTTAGCTAAAAAATATAAAACTCATCAAACTCTCTTTGTGCTTTGTGCACTTTTCTCTTTAAAACTTTTTCATAAGTTTAAACATGATTCATTTCTTTAAGAGGAATTATTCGCTTAGAAATAACGACTTATCTTTACACTTAAAATCAACCAAAAAAAACAATTTTTTTTGTTCTTTGTACCACGAACTACGGGGTTTTGATCCTACATTGCACATCGTGGGTACGTAGGCATGAGGCGACAAGTCTCTCCAAACACAAAAATATTAAAAAATATTTCTCTTCTCATCTCCTCAATCTCTTTACAAGCAAACCTTTTTCAGACCAAAAAGCATGAATGCATCAAAGGGCTCTGTAACACCCCAAAATTTGCCTTCTTGTTTTTAGCTAACTGGCTTATGTTTCTTTTCATTTCTTGCATTAGCTTTTGTGCATAGCATGGGTTCTTAGCATGGGATCAAGGTACTTGGTTCATCTCAAAGGAGTCTTAAGCCTCAAGGTGGTTTGAGGGGTTCATCATATCACTATAAGATCAAGAATAGCAAGGGATTTCAAATAAATCTTTCTCTCCTAATCAGATGGTCCTAATTAGGGTTTTGGTTCCCAAAGGCTTCTTGATGGGTTTTGCTTGCTCAAATGCTCTCATGGGTTTAATATGATCACAAGTGCTCATAGAGGAAGACTTGGCTAGTGTTTCATTGTGAAAGATGTTCAGTGGATCAATTGCTTGTAGACCAAGAAAAGTCAACAGTGAGAAGGGAAGTCAACTGTGATATTTTAAGGTTTTCTTCAGGGTTTTCAAGGTCTCAAATCCTCATATGGTCTTCAAGGGTCAAGTGTCATACCATTTATCAAGAATCAAGGGTTTGTACAAAAGTTACTAAATTTGGAAAATGACCTATAATGAGAACTTTTCATTTTTGGCAGTTTTTCCACCACATTCAACTTGACTTTTCATCATCAAATAAACTTCAAATGAATTTTCCTCAAACATGAAAGTTGAAGATCTTTCTCTGCCATTTCCAAAAAGTACTAGTTTGTCTCCATATCATTTGTGAAACTCAAGTTATGATCAAAAGACTCAAGGTTGGTTTTTAAGGTTTTCACATGGTTCATTTTTTCCACCTTTGGCATTTTGGTTCAAAATGACTTGTAATGACCTCTAATGCTTCAAGCCACATTACAACATCCAAGTACACTTCATGAGGATCATTTTTGACCCTTGAACCAAGTGAAATCGTGCCATTTTTCTCACTTATTTCATAAAATGCATTTTTGCAAGATAGATCAAAACTCACAAACTAAGCATCCACAAAGCCGAAGTACAATTCATTTGTGATCAGCAGAATAAATGTGAGTGAATCATTCTTACTTCGTGGCCTTTGCACGTGTGGATTAGTGGGTACAACACAAATTGCAAAATTGCAAAACCACTCAAAACTCACTAATCAGGGGTTTAATCAATTGCTAATCATGATGAGAGGTCTAATAGAGAGTATATAAGCTAACTCACACGCACAAAGCTAGGTCATGCACCCTCATTTGCTCAAAACCCATTTTCACCTCCAAACTTTTCTCTCTTCGAATCTCTCTTCCTTTGAGAGTTTTTGAAGTTTTCTTTGCACATTATTGATCAGTGTGGTGAGAGGAACAAGAATCTACCATTGGTTTGAGCTTAGAGTGAGGATTTCATAAAGTTTGTGTTCAAGTTGTTCAAGTTGAAAGTCTTAGATCCAACCTATTTCAGGTCTCTATTTGCATTTATTTTGCAAATAGAGCTCAAAAGAGGAAGATCTGCAGCTTTTGGAAGGAGTTCTTGGTGTATTTCGAGCTCTACAAGTTTCAGGTTAGTGTGAGTTTCACCATCGTAGAATTCATTTTTTTGGTGTGCAAAATGATCCTCATGCTTCACTGATGATGCTGATGTATTTTATTGTGAGTTTGGACGTGTAACATGTGTGTATTTTGGAGTTGAAATTTTAGATCCATTTATGTTTTCCTTCGATTTGAACTGTGTGTTTGTTATTTGATGAAATGAATATGATATATGAAATCCTTGTTGAATTCTGGTTCGAATGGTATACTTGTTTGTGAATTCTGGAAAAAATTTGTTGGATCTCCGTTTGGTGTCACCGGAGAAGGTGACCGGAGCTAGGGTTCCGGCACCTGGTTTGCTTTTCAGGTCGTCTGAGGTTTGAAGGAAGAAGACGAAATCCTGGCCGTTCGTGATGTTGATCTGATGGTTCAGATCTTGCCACCTCATTTAATTTTCTTGTGTTTTATTTAATGTGTGTGTGTGCTAGTCTATGTGTGTTATCGTGTGCCTGAAATCTTAACCCTTGATCTTGCATGCTTTGTGTTTTGATTGACTGATCTGGAACATTGATTTAATCTGATGGTTTGGATTATGCCAACGCATTAAAATTCTCATGTGCTTCCCACGTGCTTTGATTTTAATTTCTGATGGTGTGGATGTGTGTACGTGTATCATTGTTATTGTGCGCCTTGTGATTTGATGCGTTAATCTTGATTACCTTGGTTTTGTTGACTGCTTGTGAGTCTTTGGATGAATCTGATGGTGTGTGTGGATCAAGATGCTTGACTGGATTTTGTATGGGATTGTTGACTTGCGCTGATGGTCCATTTGAGTTGGGCTGGCTATCTGCACCCCCCTTGTTCAGCCCATTTGGTGTATTGAACGTGCAATTTTCTTTGTATGCACCCCTGGCTGTTTTATTTCCATTTTATTTTATTTAATTGTTGCATTTTCATTTTTGATTTTTAAAAATAGTTTAATGCATCCAAAAATCCCAAAAAAAATCATGAAGCATATCTAAGGTTTAATAAAATTTTGGAAGATTTTATTTTTCATTTTTATTTTATTTTGTGCATCTGAATTAATTGTTTAATTAATTTCTTTTTGGATTGTTTCATATATGCACACCCTGTCTTGTTGATTTTTGTTCTCATCATCTATACATGATTTGCATCTCATTCTTTTTGTATTTGTTAGAGGACATGTTGAGGTTCCTAAAAATATTTTTCTCATATTTTTAAACTCTTTTCATATTGCATTTTAGTCCCTCTCCTTTGCATATTGGTTTATCTTTCTTATGTGATCTTTGCTCATTTGTTTGAGGTGCTTAACTTGTGAATTTTTTAGAGATCTTTTGACATGTGATTGGCTTCTAACTTAGGTCATTTGAGTTTTAATTTCACAGTTTTTGAATGTCATTTGATGTATGTTTGTTTATTTGTGCTTAAATGGCTTATGCATGACTATATCTTGACACCTCTTTACACAAGTTAACTTGCCATGCCTATTTGCTTGAGTTTCTTCTTGATTCTTTGCACGTGCATTTGATATGATGTTTACCCCTGGTTGAGGTCCCTTGTGACCAAATTTTGCAATTTGTGGATCATGTTTGGCATGTGCTAAGTGTTTGGACTTTTAGTTTCCATTTGTGGATTACATTGGTGCATGTCTTGAAGGTGTTGCTTGATAATTAACCTTGTATGACTTGAGTTTGGTTTTGATATGATATTGATGCATATGCTACTTCCCCTTGAGTTCCTTACTTGGTTTTCATTTCACTTGAGCATAGTTAAATGCATTTGGTTTGAATTGTATGATGAATATCATTACCTTTCCTTTTGTGGACTTCTTTGGATCATAATGCTTCATGATATGAATCACTTTTGAATATGTGAATTGTTGATGATAATATGATCTTGGTTCTCACTTGTTTTCATATTCATCTTACCTTTATCATTTCATTTTGATATGAAGTTCATTGGTGCTTAATTGTGCATTTCATATAAGTATGCTTGCATTCTTTCATGATTAACTTTGCATGTTTACTTAAGATGTTTTGCATTGATCTTTGAAACATTTTTTATGATTTGAGTTGGACATTTATGATGTGATGTGCTTGCTGCCATTTATTGTATCTCATCTTCTCCTTCTCTTTCTCTTTTCTTCTCTTTCACTCTCTTCCTCCCACGGATCTCAAGACTTGTTTAAGTCTTGGATTCTCTCCCTTTAGAGCTACCTAGTCCAACTTAATTTTTGATTAAGCTTGGAGTAGGATTAGCATTAGGTTTTAGGTAGTCGTCTCTCCTAAGCCTCACTAACCCTAGGTTACCCATGCATGATAACATTAGGACTCTTAGTTTCCCTTTAGAGTTTCCTTTGTGTCTTCTCTCTTCTCATCTCAAAACTTCTTGAAAACACTTAATAAAGGATAATGAGTATTGCGCACGAGCCTTAAACGTGGGAAGTGAGGAGTGAGGGCTTTCCCTTCATTCTTCTAGGGTACCTAGTGTACATCCTGTTGGGGACGATATACAAAGTGTTCGTTCCTATGTCATAGACTTTGGTGCAATGCAAGTTATGAACTAACTTAAGAAAACACTTCTGTCTAAAAAACACCAAACAAATTCAAATATTTTTATCCTTCGGGATTGTTGGGTTTCAAACTTCTTTTTTCGGAAAAGAGCTCGTCGCTCACGTAAAAAACACTTACACATCTGTGGTCGTACCCACGAACTACATTAGCTCTGATTCCCCTTCTCTCGTCCGATTGAGGATATATAGGCACAAGATAGAGATTGTCTTGGCAAGCAATCTTCCCCCACAGTTCCCGTCCGAACTACGTTGACTCTGACTTTCCCATTGCACTGAGGGAGTACGTAGGCCTAGGACAACGATAACGTCCTATCAAGTCACTTCTTTTTTTTCTTTTCTTCTTCGTTTCTCCGTTCTTTCCGTTCTCGTTTCCTCTCCGGCCCAGTAGCAGTGGAACTCCAGACGACGACACCCTTTGATGCAGACAACAAACGTGGATCCCATCGAGTACGATGGACGTGTTGGGTGCTAACACCTTCCCTTCGCGTAACGGACTCCCGTACCCGTTTCTCTTGGTTGTGAGACCATGTTTTTTCCCTTCCTTCAGGTTTATGCAGTGTTTCCTTTCCCTATCTCGGGATAAATACACATTGCTGGCGACTCTGTGTTCTTCTGCGCCACTCTCGTGTTTGTACCGTTGGATGCGAATCTTTCGGGAGCGACAGTTGGCGACTCTACTGGGGACAGGTTGACCTCTTGCTGGTCCATCCCCTTTTGTGAGTGAATCCTAGCGCTTGTTTTTTTTATTTCATTGGGTGTTTTCTTGTGTGGTGCTTTGTTTTGTTGTATATTACTGTATTTTACTGCATTTTACTGCATTACATTTCATTGTTATGCTGGACTGTGCTGCGCTGTGCTGGTTTTCTGTTTGGCAGGTTGGGAGGTTCTGAGAGATAAGCCCACTACCCAGGCTCGAGCATACACATAGGTTTTAGTGTGGGCAGGCGTGACACTCCCGTGGTGTTGGCCACGTGCGGGTGATCACGATCCCCACAGTCAGACGAGGTTCTATCGAGAGATATCTGCTACTGTATGTTGACACAGGCCAGTAGCTATTCTCTTGAGGAACTGTCGACTCTAATGACCATTCCCGAGGACTCATTAACGACACTCCTCCCGAGAACGATAATGGCATACCAGAAATGGAAAACCCATTACGATTCTCGACCCGAGGACCCAATGCTGGGAACTTGCCATAGGATCTTTTTTTTTGAAAGTGAATCAGTGGAGGCGCTCCTCGATTGGTGATAGTACTGTACCCCGAGGGATGAATGTACTATTGCTTCTCGACCTTAGTGCCAGAAGCTGAGGACCTTTCATATTGGAGAATCAGTTGAGGCCTCCTCGATTGATGATGATGCTAAACCAGAAATGGTAAATGTATCATCATTTCTCGACCTGAGGATCTTATTACCCACATGTGAGAGGGATGGGTGTTTGCAGGTTTGCAGGTGACCTTGACCTTCAACCTACCTGGTTTTCTAGTTTTATCACTGTGGTTGCTTTTGTTCTGGGTTTTGGTACAGAGCCTTGATTTGTTCAGTCAGCGCAGTGCAACCATTTTATATGGATACCTTGATCCCTTGCTTCGCATTACATTCCATTTTTCTGACATTCATGTTTTTGCATTTCCAGGTAGTATCTAGTCTTTTGATTTCAGTCAGAGGGCGTTCATAGGGATGGACACTAAGAGGGGCAAGAAGCACATCATCGTCTACAAGTTCCCGATGATCACTCTTGGTCCATTGAACAATTTACAGAGTATGGATGGTCCAGAAGTTTTGGGAGTCTTTGAAGAGAAGTATGGTTGGATATTATCCTTGGTTCGGAGCCTTAGTGAATATGAATATAATGGTCTACACACCTTGATGCAGTTTTATGATCCTTCCTTGAGGTGCTTTGTGATGCCAGATTATGTGTTGGTTCCTACCCTGGAAGAGTACTCCAACATTTTGAGGATTCCTGTCAAAGAAGGTGTTCCTTTCTGTGGTTCCCAAGGAGATTGTGATTTCCAAGCAGTGGCTGAGGCTCTTTATTTGAGCAAATCGACAGTGGAGGCTGACTTTTCTAAGAAGGGAAAATCCCAAGGCTATCACTTGGAGTACTTGGTGAAGAGGGCTCGAGAAGAAGCTAAGGAGAAGAGGTGGATAGCTTTCAATGCAATATTGGCTCTGTGTATATATGGTATTGTGTTATTCCCTAATGAGTCTGAGTTTGTCGATACAGATGCCATTCAGATATTTACAGCTAAGAATCCGGTACCGACTTTGTTAGGTGATCTCCACTACGCCCTATACAACAGGAATGAGAAAAGATGAGGTGGGGTGGTTTGTTGTTGTGCATCTCTTTTTTACAAGTGGTTTGCCAAACGTTTACCCCGGTCAGGTGTTTTTGTGGATTCAAAGACTTCTTTAGAGTGGTGTAAGCGTCTGATGGGCCTAGCTACTAAAGATATTCTTTGGGTGGATAAGGGATTATTGGGGACTGATATTTTGCATAGCTGTGGCAAGTATCCTAATGTACCCTTGATCAGAAGAAAAGGAGGTATTAACTACAACCCGTCTTTGGCTATCAGGCAGTTTGCATACGCCCTAAAAGATCCTCCAGTTGGAAAAGATTTGGAAGAATCTTTGTATTTTCATATGACTGATGGTGTGGCTATTGCACAAGAAGCTTCTGAAGCTTGGCTCAGCAGACAGAAGATACGTAAAATCATTTTGGGTAAACCCAATAATCAAGCTTTTGCTCCATATGTTGAATGGGTAAAGAAGAGGGTAGAAGAGTTCTATTTACCTTTTGATCGGGGGCCTCCCTTGTATCCAGAGATTGTGGAAGAGAGACTCACTGTACCACTCGAAGAATTCGACAAGCAGCGAAAGTTGGTATTTGATCTGAGGGTGGAAAACTCTGATATGAGTCGTCAGCTACAGAGTGCTCTACATGACAACTTGGAGTTGAAATGGAAGGTTCAAGACATGACAGCGCATCTAGAAAAAAGAGAGAAGGATTTTGCCGACAGAGCTCAGCACTTCAAAAAGGTCAGTATGGCTGCTGAATCATCAGGAAAAGCTAAAAGGAAAAACAAGAAGCTTTTGACTAAAGCAGAAGACAAGCTTGCCACGTATCAGGATATGTCGGAGGAGGTCAAGATTGAGAATGGAGAACTGAAAGAAGAACTTCAGGCAGTGAAAGCAAGGAAAGATCATTACTTTGCTAAGTGGAAAGAAGCACAGAAGGAAATTGAAGAGCTCAAGTTGTAAGCCAAGGTCAAGAAGTCGAGGCACGAGGACAACAACGCTGAAGAGCAGATTGTTAAATTGAACCAAGAGATTGCAAAAAGAAACAAGTTGATCAAAGGGCTGATAAAGCAACCTGCACATCCTGACACTGTGGACCTTCTTGAGGAAGTTGAAGCTAGTTTGCTTGGATTTGATTTGTAGTTGATTTTGTTGTTTATCTTTTTTTGGGATTACCATCAGGTTTGTTGATGGAGTCACCTTTGATTATGCTTGAATTTTTATGTAGGAACTACTTTGTTTTCGATAATGGAATATTTGGTTTAACTATCTGTGCTCTGGCAGTTCTGGTTTTCAGAGAGGGTTTGTCCCTGTGGTTTGATCTGGTGGTATTTCTGGGTTCGGATTTATTTTCCGATAGTGTGTCTAATCCCTTGCCCGGTTTCATGGAATGGAATCAAAGCGGATGTGTCCTGGAAATGTTCAAATATGTTTGTTCGCATTTTTGTATTCGCATTTGCATAATCATAATCATTTTTGCATTGCAGGTTATCTCGGATTCTCTGGTTTTCTTATGCTCTCTCTTTTTGTCAGTCAGGATTGATCAGCCAACTCATCTGTATTCTACCAGGCTTAATCGAAGCAGAGTGATGGACAAAGTTCAGGCAGACATGGCAGCTATGCAAGCTCGCATCAATCAATTCATGGAGATGATGCAAGGTGTGGTGCAAAGTCAGAATGAATTCAGAACTCTAGTTCAGCCTTTGGTGTCGCAGGTTGATGAAAATGGTATCTTACACGGTGGTTTTCTTAATCGTGTTATTCCTCCGGGCGGAGGTGGTACTGGTATCAACATTCCTATTCCTGGCGCTGGTGGACAGGGTGGGATTCCTTCAGTGGTTGGAGAAGGAAGCACTGTTCGAGCTATCCATGGCCATCGTATTGATGATCAATAGGATGATGTTTTTTTAGTCAGAAGCTTGGACGCTGGCTTACCTGTGGTCAGTGATGAGAGGATTCGTTTAATTAAGGCGCAATTGAAGGGAGTTGTGAAGCAGGATGATCTGGGAATATATTTGGACGACCTAGGGTTGGTCCCTGATATTGTCATTCCGCACAAGATTCAGATTCCTACACTGGAGAAGTATAATGGTTTTACCTGCCCAAGAACTCATGTAAAGGCTTATACTAGGAAGATGGTTCCTCATGCCAAAGATGAAAAACTAATGATGCACTTTTTCCAAGACAGCCTGTCTGGCGCGTCTTTGGAATGGTATATGGCGCTGGAGAGTAGAGATGTTCGTACATGGAGAGAGCTAGCTGCAGCCTTTATTAAGCATTATCAATAAAACACAAACATGGCTCCCAACAGAACTCAGCTGTTGAGCATGTCCCAGAAAAGTGATGAAAGTTTCAAAGAATACGCGCAAAGGTGGCGTGAATTGGCGGCTAGGGTACAACCACCAATGCTGGAAAAAGAGATGTTGGATATGTTTATGGACTTACTGCCTAAGCACTATTATGAAAGGCTGTTGCCTTGTTCACTAGGCAAGTTTGCAGATGTGATTGCTATCGGGCAGAAGGTAGAGGTTGGAATTAAGGCTGGAAAAGTTTCTAGTGGTGACGGATCGTCTTCCAGGCATGGAAAGAAGCCATTTGATGGTTATAAGAAGAGAGGAGAGGCCAACGCTGTATCATCTCACAAGGGAAAAGGGAAACAACGCCAGGACAATAATCAATAAGTAGCATCGGTAACTATCCCAGCAACGTTACCTCCACCACAGCAACAGAGGAATAATCCTAATCAGAACAGGCGGTAGGGCCAGTATCAGAACAGACAAAGGAATGCAGAGAGGCATTTTGATCAACCACCAATTTCATATGCACAGTTGTTGCAACATTTGCTGCAGTTGCATCTAGTTGAGCTCCGTACCCTGGCTCCACCAACAGGGGAATTCCCACGAGGCTACGATGCTAACGCACACTGCGATTTTCACTCTGGTGCTCCGGGGCACACTGTGGAGAAGTGTAGGGCGTTTCATCACAAGGTGCAAGACCTTGTGGACTCCAAGGCTATCAATTTCTCGAATGTTGGGCCCAATGTTATTCAAAACCCGATGCCTGGTCATAATGGGACGAGGGTGAATGCGATAATTGAGGAAGGTGAAGCTTTGAATTTGATCATGAATGTTGAGGAATTGAAGACTCCGCTGGCTGTGGTTAAAGACAGGTTATTGAAGGGTGGCATCTATCCGGGTTGTGATGAGAACTGTTCAGATTGTTTGACGAAGGATAATGGTTGTGATTCGTTGAAGATGGGTGTCCAGAGTATGATTAATGAGGGTTATTTACAGTTTGATAGAGGTAATCAACAAGAAGAGGTTGTTAGTGAGAAGGTTGCTACTATCACCATTCCGTTCAAAACAATTACTATTTCTGGTCCGGCAAGGCCACCTCTAGTTATTATCACAAGGGCTGGACCCATTCCATATGAAAGCACTAAGGCTATTCCCTGGAATTACGGCGCAGAGGTGTTTGTCAATGGACAAAAGCAGGAATTATTGACTACTTCACCAGTGAGTTCTAGTCCTGAGGTTAAGGTTGAAGCTGATGCTATAACGAGAAGTGGTAGAGTGCTTACTCCTGTTAATGATCAACCCAGTACTTCTAGGCAAGATAGGGGAAAATAGGCAATGGATGGTTCTATCCAGACTCCAGTGGTTATTGATTCTACAGTAAAGTCGGTTGATGATGCTTTTTTTGAAAATGTAGAGGAGTTTATGAGACTCATCCGAAAAAGTGATTACAAGATCGTGGACTAGTTACATCAGACCCCGTCCAAGATCTCTATTCTGTCTTTGCTATTGTGTTCTGATGATCACAGGAATGCTCTTCTGAAGGTTTTGAATGCAGCCTACGTTCCTCAAGAGATTTCTGTTAACCAGCTGGAAGGGGTTGTAGCACACGTGAATGCAGGTAATGGCTTGGGTTTCACAGATCTTGATTTGACTCCCGCAGGGAGGAATCATAACAATGCCCTGCATATTTCTATTGAGTGTCGTGGTTCACTGATGTCACATGTGTTAGTTGATATTGGATCATCGTTGAATGTATTGCCAAAGAAAGCATTAATGATGTTAGATACCAGGGGACTTATTTGTACACCAAGCGACTTAGTGGTGCGAGCTTTTGATGGCTCGAAGAGATCTGTCTTTGGTGAGATTGTGCTTCCGATCAAGGTTGGGCCGGAAATTTTTAATGCAACGTTTTATATAATGGATATTCATCCAGCATACAGTTGTTTGTTGGGTCATCCTTGGATCCATAGTGCAGGTGCTGTAACCTCCACTTTACATCAAAAGCTGAAATACATGGTTGATGGTCACGTAGTGACGGTGTGCGGGGAGGAGGACATAATGATTAGTCAGTTGTCAACCTTCAAATACGTGGAAGTGGATGGTGAAATCCATGAGACGTTGTGTCAGGGGTTTGAAAAGGTTAAGGTTTCTGAAGAGGTTGTCCAGTCTGAGACTACAGAGCAGCCTGCAGTGGCAGACCAACCTGAGGTTTCTATGTCTTCGTTTAAAGATGCCAAAGTTGTGGTTGAGGCTAGTAGCTCACAGAGGTGGGGCCAAATGGTTAAAGTTCAGGAGAAGAGGGATACTTATGGATTGGGATACAAGCCACCCAAGAAAGCTGGGGATCCTCCCAAATTTTATGGCCCAGTCCGTTTCACCAGTGCCGGTGTTTTCTTCGACAAAGTTAATGCCATTGAGGAAGAAGGAGACAGTGATTGTGATATGGATAGCTGGATTCGTCCTTGCGTCCCAGGAGAAAGTCTGTGCAACTGGTCTTCTAAAAGAGTCATTCAAGTGACTGGCTTCGAGTAATTGCTTTGTTTTCCTGCTATGTTAATCCTGCGTTCTGCCCAAGACGTAGTGATTTTATTTGTAGGGCTTTTAACTGTTGCATGTTTTGCTTTATCATCAATAAAGGACTTTTCACACTCAAATATTTTGATCTCTGTTTTTCTGTTTTGTTTTTATGCATTAAAAACCCACATCAAAATGGTATTGTGTTTCTTTTGTTGCATACATAATAAGACATACCTCATCAATCATGCAGGTCTTTTTGTTCAGATGACACCGATCATGACTCAGCTATAGCTCGGTATGACTTTGACAATCCAATCTATCAGGCTGAAGAAGAGACTAGCGAAGATTGTGAACTGCCCGAAAAGGGTGCCAGATTGTTGAAGCAAGAGGAGAGAGTCATCCTGCCTCATCAGGAGGAAATCGAGATTGTGAATTTGGGAACCGAGGACGCCAGAAAGGAAGTAAGGATAGTGGCTGCATTGGAAGACAGTGTCAAGGGAAGATTGATTGAAATGCTCCGTGAGTATGTGGATATCTTCGCCTGGTCTTACCAAGACATGCCTGGGCTCGATACTGATATTGTTGTACACCTGCTACCACTTAAAGAAGGTTGTGCTCCGGTCAAACAAAAGTTGAGAAGAACTAAACCGGAGATGTCTGTCAAAATCAAGGAAGAGGTTCAGAAACAGCTAGATGCCGGTTTTCTTGCCGTAACAAATTATCCTCCATGGGTTGCTAACATCGTGCCTGTACCTAAGAAGGATGGGAAGGTCAGGATATGTGTTGATTACAGGGATTTGAACAGAGCAAGCCCAATGGATGATTTCCTGCTCCCTCACATTGACGTGTTAGTTGACAACACTGCTCAGTATTCGGTGTTTTCCTTCATGGATGGCTTCTTTGGGTATAACCAAATCAAGATGGCCCCAGAGGACATGGAGAAAACAACATTCATAACACCGTGGGGAACTTTCTGCTACAAAGTGATGCCCTTTGGATTGAAAAATGCAGGGGCAACCTATCAGCGGGCGATGGTGACTCTCTTTCATGATATGATTCACAAAGAGATTGAGATCTATGTTGATGACATGATTGCGAAGTCACAGACGGAGGAAGAACATCTGGTGAATCTTCAGAAGTTATTTGAAAGATTAAGAAAATTCATACTGAGGTTGAATCCAAGCAAATGTACCTTCGGGGTGAGATCAGGAAAATTGATGGGGTTCATTGTTAGTGAAAAGGGTATCGAGGTTGATCCTGCAAAGGTAAAAGCCATACAAGAAATGCCTGTACCGAAAACAGAAAAAGAGGTTCGTGGTTTCTTGGGGAGATTAAACTACATTGCTAGGTTCATCTCGCATCTCACAACCACGTGTGAACTAATCTTCAAGTTGCTAAGAAAAGATCAAGCAGTCAGGTGGAATGAAAATTGTCAAAAGGCGTTTGAAAAGATTAAAGAATATTTGCAGGAAACTCCGCTCCTTATGCCGCCAGTGCCAGGAAGGCCTTTGATTATGTATCTCACGGTTCTTGAGAATTCAATGGGTTGTGTGCTCGGTCAACAAGACGAGTCAGGTAGAAAGGAGCACGCCATCTACTACTTGAGTAAAAAGTTTACTGATTGTGAGTCAAGGTACTCGATGCTGGAGAAAACATGTTGTGCACTCGCTTGGGCCGCTAAGCATTTGAGACAGTATATGTTAAACCACACAACCCTCTTAATTTCGAAGATGGATCCGATCAAGTATGTGTTTGAGAAGCAAGCACTTTCTGGTAGAATAGCCCGTTGGCAGATGGTTCTGACAGAATACGATATTCAGTATGTTTCCCAAAAGGCCATTAAGGGAAGTGTTTTGTCAGAATATCTTGCCGAATAGCCAATTGAGGATTATCAACCGATGAAGTTTGAATTTCTGGATGAGCATATCATGTATCTGAAGATGATGGATTGCAAAGAACCTTTTCCTGATGAAGGACCTGAGATTGGATCTCAGTGGAAGATGGTTTTTGATGGGGCTGTTAATTCACATGGTAACGGAATCGGGGCAATCATTACGACTCCACAAGGTTCTCATATACCCTTCACTGCCCGATTGGCATTCATATGCACCAACAATGAGGCAGAGTATGAAGCATGCATCATGGGGTTAGAAGAAGCAATTGATTTGAGAATCAAGAACCTCGATGTTTATGGTGATTCTGCGTTGGTGGTTAATCAGATTACAGGTGAATGAGAGACTCGTCAAGCGAATCTTGTTCCGTATAACAACTATGCCAGAAGGTTGTTACCTTTATTTGACAGAGTAGACTTCCATCACATTCCCCGGATAGAGAATCAGATGGCTGATGCATTGGCAACGTTGTCATCAATGTATCAAGTGAATCATTGGAATGAAACTCCTTCAATCAGAATCATGTGCTTGGACAGACCTGATTTTGTATTTGCAGTTGAAGGGGTATCAGATGGCAAGCCTTGGTATCATGACATCAAAGTATTTTTGAAGAGTCAGGAATACCCAGCTGGGGCATCTTCCAAGGATAAAAAGACATTGAGGAGGTTATCAGGAAACTTCTTTTTGAACAAGGACGATGTGTTATACAAGAGAAACTTTGACATGGTCTTGCTACTTGTGTTGATGAACACGAGGCAGGCCTGTTAATGGAAGATGTTCACGAAGGTTCCTTCGGTACTCATGCCAGTGGGCATGCTATGTGTAATACCCCAAAATTTGCTCTTCCCTTTTGGCATCATAGCATGGCATTATCATTTATCATATCATATCCATCTCATTAGCATTGCATTGCATTTAACATAGAAAAATGAAGCATGGCATCCTTCTTACCATCAGGGCATGTGATCAGGTGGAAGGTGGACAATCAAGGGATCATTCAAAGCACAAAAAGGTCAATCAAGTTGGCTCTAGACAAGCCAAGAGGTCTCTCATGTCTCATACTATCTCAATTGATCTTCCAAAACCTCAAGGAAGTGAGATTCAATGGAAGATTGAAGCACTACATCTTTCACTATGCAAGAGATTCAAAAATTGAAGGAAAACCCTCAAAAGAGATAGCTCATTGATTCAAAATCATTCTCAAGTGGCATTTCTCATCATCCTTTAAGAGGATACACAACATACTCTGAGGAATTTGGATTTGGAAGATGTGCAATTTCCTCCTAACCAAAGGGGGTCAAAACTAGGGTTTCCCATTAAATCAGGGAATCTTTGATTTTTTGGACAAAGCTTGTTGTCATGGTATTCTACATGTTCTTAAGTGTATATGTGTGGAAGATTGCATCTCAATTGGTTTTAGAAGTGGTTCAATTGGAAGAAAGATCAAGAATCAGAGAAATTGGGGCAAAGTCAAATAATCAGAGGAAAAAGTCAACTCTTGACTTTTTGAGGCCAAATTCATGAAATTCATGTTACATATGTCCAATGTACAAAATTTGATCAAGAAACTCCAAAGGAATCATGAAAAAATCAAGATGTGGAAAGTTGCCATTTTTGGATGAAGAAGGGTTACTAAAAATAGCAAGTTTTGGCCATTTTGCATCAGAATTTGAACCAAGGCCATTTAAATTTGGAGCACCAAATGAAAAATCCACTCTGCCTCAATGAAATATCTTGTTTTAAGCTTCAAATCCATGTGTAGAACATCTCCATTGGATAAAAATTGAGAGAGATATGATTGATCAAAGTTGGAGGAAAGTAGGTTCAAAACTAGGTCATGACCAAGATTTTCAGGTCACGCGCGCAATCATTTTAACAAACAGTTGGTGGGCCAAATGTCCACTCATTTTTCTCATGGTTAAAGGCCTCAAATGAAAAACTTTTCAACATCAAAGTTGTTCCTTGTAGTGTCCTCTTCAATGTTGATGTTGTGAAAATTTTGATTTAACCAAGTTATGAGATAGTTTGGAGGGTTCAAAGTCATGTTGTTTGTGCTGAAATTTTGTGTGCCCAATTGCCTTGCCAGCCAACCTTTTGCCACGCCCACCAACCAGTTGTGAACCATTGTGTTCATAGCTATTTTTAGACATGTTTGAGACCTCATTTCACTTCAATTTTCAAACCAATATTGTTCCCCAATGTACCCTCTTTCAAATGAACCCATAAACTCCCTAAGGCAGTCATTGAGTAGAGAGAAAAACCTCCATAAACCACCATATGTTGACACTGATACATTGATGACATGCTGCATGATTTGGTTCAGTCACACCACAAACACCTCCTCACTTTTGTTTCCTCTTTCAACCAAGCACAAGTTACTTACATAATGCACACTGTCACGTGCCATACATGAGAATAGAAGGAACAAACTTGCTTAGCAAGTTTCTGATGCACAGATTGGCAGCTTCACTCTCCTTTTCTCCCTTCCACCATAACTGTCATGAGCTTGACCTCACCATAACTCAGCCTCAATAACTCGCCCCTAACTAACTTGACTCAGTTAGTTAGGGTGCACTCACTTTAACTCATCCAACTCAGTTAACTCCACTCATTAAACCATGGTTAGTTCATACTATAAATAGAAAACTCACACTCAAATTTCATTCCCAGCCACATTCTCTCAAAAACACTTCAAATTCTTTCCACATTCTCTGATTTTTCTCCCTCTCTGTACACGAATTTCATCATCATCTCCTACATTTCATCTCCATCTTCATCTTGATTCTACTTTGGAGATTAAGAACAAGAGTGCATAGGTTCAGTTAAAGAAGTTCAGGATCAAGAGAGTTGAAATTCTGGTTGATTCTTTGCACGAATTCAAGCTCTCAAGCCTTTATTTGGCCAAGTGAAGCTCAAGGAAGAAGCATCTCCTTCTGGTATTCTTGTGCATTCCAAGTTTCATCATCATTCAGGTTTGAACTCTTGAAATTACCTTGCACGATCTCTGTCTATTTTTACTTTTTTTTTTTGTGTTTTAAGCTTGCTAGAAGCTCTGCTCAAACCGGCTAGTTGATAGGCCTCCTAAAGGCTTAGTTGCAAAACCTAGGGCTTACTTTAATCTTCTCTGTTCTCTCTGCGTATGTGTGGTATGTGAAAAATAAGGCTGAATCCTTGATCTCCATAATTTCCTCTTCATTTTGGTATGCGGATTGTGTGTTTTGGTGAGAGGCGAAAATTGCAGGCGGTGGCTGTTGGCCGGAGAAGGTGACCAGAAGTCATCTCCGGCCGGTACCTTTGAATGCTAGGGTTTTCTCACGTTTTAATCGGGTCCGTTCATTTTGCGCGATCGTGTGGCTTGAATGGTGACAGCACATTAAAAGGCATGTGCTTGTCACATGTGTATTTTCTGAATCCACTTAAACAGCGTGTGGCATGGTACACGATAGGGAGTGTGGACATTCACATGTGCGCGTTGATGTTGTTTACTTTGACTGGATGTTGACTGTGACTTGATCCAATGGCTTGTGTGCTTTTGACTATTGTTGACTGAAGAGCATGGTAGTTATTGTGGATTGCGCGTGTAATGGACTTAGTCAGATTGATATCCACACCTCCCATGTTTTCAAGCCCAATTAAATTGAACTATGGATTTGCTATGGTTGCACCCCCATTCATATTGCATTTCATATTTTATTTTCATTTTTGCTACACGTTTCATAATTGATTTTTAAAAATATCAAATGATATTGGAAAATTCTACAAAAATTCATGTGTATTCTTAAAACATTTAGGAAATTTTTCATGATTTTATTTTCTGATTCTATGACCATTTTGCCCCTGTTCCATTATTTCTTTTGAATTTCCATTTGCATGCATACTTAATGTGACATATGATTTTGTGCATTTTTGTTCTTGATCATAAAAATTGATTTTGATGCCTTTCTTTTTGCATTGTGGTCACAATATGTTGAGGTATGTTTGAGATTTATGAGATGATTTTTAAGTCTTTTTTGGATGACTTTTGATGTGTTGCTTTGAGCATGAATGCATGAAACTTCCATGGGACTTTGACCTAATTGTTGAGTGACTTTGGTTCTGATTCATTGCTTGTGGACTTGATATGTTAATGGCATGTGTTTAAGGTGTTTGATTGGTGAAAGTCATAATTTTTGAAGCATGTTTGCTATTTGTTTGAAGCATGAAGTTTAACTTGTTCATTTTGTGAATGCATGCCTCATGTTTGGTTTGCTTGATCATGAAGGCACTTGTGCCATGAGTTGTGGTTTTGTTTGAGGATGTATAGCATGTTAATTGACTTCTGATTGTGACATTTGGGTTTCACCTTTGCATGTTTGATGTTTATCTTGCACCTTAAGTCACTTGTTTCACAAGTATGAACCACATTCACATCACTTCACCTTTTCTTCTTTGCTTCTTGTTGGATTGAGATTTTGTTTGCATGATTTAGTATGCCCATTTAGGATAACATTAGGTTGTGTAAATATGAGTTACATTCTGACTTGGAAGCATGTATAGCATTCAATCTCATTTCACCTTGTTTGTCAACTTGTTTGAATTTGATTTGTTCATTATATTTTCTTGCTTTACTTGTAAGTGATTGTGCTAACCATGTAGGGGCTTTGGTAAGTTTCAATTGAGTGTGGATAAGGAATCCACATTCAACTTCTATCCTTTCTCTTTTACAATTCCATTTTGTGTTTTGTTAAGCACTTATGTGCTTTCTTTTAATAACTCATTACTTTCCCTTTTTGAATTACAATTCATCTTCTACTTTAGAAGTGAATTGTTTAATTCTTTCCTTCTTTAGACTTTAGGTTGAAACCTCACAAACCTTAGGATCACTCCCTTAACTAATCAATTAGGATGGAGTCTTAGTCCATATAGATTTTTACCTTTATCCTCTCTTGAGTTTTTCATCTTCTCATCTCAAAGAAAATTCAAAACATATAATAAAGGTAGGCATTTATTGCATTTAGGCCTTTCATATAAAGAAAAGGTTATAAGGGGTCTTCTCTTATAATCTTAGAATGTATAGCATATAGCCCATCTTGGGTCAATGTGTTAAACATTTGATCTTGTATGAGGGACTTAAATGCAATACTTGCTGAAAGTGCAAATAATAAAAAACACTTCTTCATTTCTTAATCAACAAAACACTTAATAAACACAAGTATGCTAGTGTGTTTGAACCTTGACAATTGGAACTAAGTGTGGGGGTCTTCTTCACTCTTAGTGTGCTTTCTTACCCATTCCATCTTGGAATGTGAGGATGTACACATTCCAATGACTAAGATTCAGATACACTATCATATGCAAACAAATGAAAAAACTCTTAAAAGACAAAAACAAACAATAACGTCTTTCCTTCGGGAATTCTTTTCTCACCTCATTCACTCTCAACGCACGAACGCGCTTCTACTCGTTCTCTTGCAAGATGGTAACGCACTCGGACCAGCGAGCCTGCAGCACCTGAGCTAGAACGTCAGCCGTTCTCTAAAAAACACAAACAATTCATCCCTAGTGAGGGGAACTACGTCGCTCTGATTCTCATGCTCCTGATGAGATACGTAGGCAGTGGGGTAGGGCCCATGCGAGCACTTCTTTTATTTTCCCTACATTTGTTTCTCTTTCTCCTTTCCTTTTTCAGTTCTTTCACAGTATTCCTTTCTTTACACCCTTTGATCGAGACAAGCAAGCGTGGATCCCATCGGGTACGATGGACGTGAGGGGGTGCTAATACCTTCCTCTCGCGTAACCGACTCCCTTACCCACTTCTCTTGGTCGTAAGACCCTGCTTTTCCTTTCCCTCAGGTTTACGCGGTGTTTCCTTTCCCTCTCTTGGGATAAATACACATTGCTGGCGACTCTGTTCGGTGCCACTTTCGCGGTTGTACTTGGATGAAAATCCCGGGAGCGACAGCTGGCGACTCTGCTGGGGAGTATTGCGGTTGACCTATTGCTGGTCCATCCCTAAGCGAGTCAATCCTAGCGCTTGTCTGTTTTTCTTTCATTGGGTGTTTACTGTTGTGTTGTATTTACTATTTTATTGTATGGTTATTTACTGCTTTACTGTACATTACTGTATTTACCGTATTTTAGCATTTTCATTTCATATGATACATTATGCTATACTGGACTGTGCTATTTTCTGTTTGGCGGGATGGGATTTCTGAGAGATAAGCCCATTACACAGGCTTGAGTATACACTTAGAATTAGAGTGGAGAGTAGTGGGACCTACGTGCCGTTTGGAGTGCGTTGGGTGTTCACGAAATTCACAGCTAGATGAGGCTATCTTGGGACACGTCGTGGCATACGCATCTTGCGTATTCCAGGATGTAGATCTAGAGAGCTGTCGACTCTAGTGACCGATCATGAGGACCTTAGTGGAAATATCCCTCTTTAGTGGTGACAATGGCAGACCACATTCTGTGGCAAACCCATTCGCACCCGAGGGCCCACTTTGGAACTTGCATAGGATGACTTTTATTTTCTAAGGGGAGTCAGTGGACGACCTCTTTGATTGGCATAGCATTGTATCCTACGGGCTGAATGTGCTATTGCTTCTCAAACCTCTGAAGCTGACAAGCCTTATTTTCTAAGAACCACATGTGAGTATGGGCGGGATGTTTACAGGTTTGCAGGAAACCCAGCCTCCTACCTACCTTACTTGTGATTCTATGATGATTTCAGACATTGTATCCTATGACAGTGATTTAAGTGTTCATCTCAGATATTGCCAGACTCAGTACAGAGACACAGTGCACACAGTTCAATACAGACACCGACACTTGATTACCTGATCACATGCCCTTTTGCATTGCATTATCATATCATAACAGTTATGTTTGTCATTTTCAGGTGCATAATACATTTCTGATTCCAATCCATGGGTTCAACAGAGATCGTCGCCGAGAGAAAGAACAATGTGTCTTACAAGTTTCCAGATCCTGTCTTGGATTCATTGCTCAAAGTTATAGATATGGCTGGTCCGGGTATTCTTGATAGGTTTCAGAAGAGCTACGGGAATTTGGTTGGGATGGTCCGTACAATCACCAAGTATGAGCATGATGCTTTACACACTCTGCTGCAGTTCTACGAGCCTTCGTTGAGGTGCTTTCTTTTTTCAAATTACATTTTGATGCCAACACTGGAAGAATTCTCATTTATTTTGGGAATTCCGATCACGTCGGCAATACCATTCTTCTCTGGTAGTTCTCCCAGCGTAAAAGAAATTGCTGCTGCTTTACAAATGGATCAGACATTGATAAAGAGCGGTGTGAGCAGTAAAAATGGAGTTAGCGGATTTCATTTAGAATTTCTGGCTGGACAGGCCCAAGAGGCTGCAAGTGCTAAAAATTGGACGGTTTACAATTCCATTCTGGCTCTCTGCATATATGGCCTAGTTTTCTTTCCCAATCAGCAAGACTTTGTGGATATGCAAGCAACGAGAGTTTTTGTCCTTAAAAATCCAGTCCCTACTTTGTTAGGAGATTTTTATCATTCCGTGCATTACAAGAATGAGAAAAGGAGGGGAGGATCTGTTAGTTGTTGCACTCCACTGCTGAGTCATTGGTTTTTCAAACATTTGCCTCAGACAGGTGTCTTTGTGGAAACCAAAGATGTGGCGAAATGGTCTAAACGATTGATGAGTTTAACTGCTGATAACATTGTATGGTTTGATCACCGGTTGTTGAGAATAGAGCTTGTCACAAGATGCGGAAATTTTCCAAATGTGCCTCTGATTGGCAGAAAAGGAGGGATTAATTATAATCCAGTTTTGGCCATCCGACAGTTTGGGTATGCTTCCAGATATCCTCCTACAGAGCAAGATGTGGAAGAATCCTTATTCTTTACAGGAACTAAAGATGCAAAGGTGGTAGAAGTAGTGAATGCTTGGAAAGATAAGCACAAAATTGGAAAAGCAGTTTTTGGAAAAGGAGATTGTAGATCTTATCCTGAATATGACAGGTGGATTGAGACGAAAGTAAAGGAATTGCTTTTACCCTTTTCAAGGGGACCTCTTTTATGTTCAGCACAGCCAGAACAACCCACTATGGTGGCTATTGAAGAATGTGAGAAGTGGAAGAAAATGGTCAGAGAGTTGCAGATAGAGAATTCTGGAATGAGCAGATGCCTTCAGAAAGCTCTAGCTGACAACAAAGAGTTGGAAAAGAGAGCCTTGAAAGCGGAAAAAACCTTGGCTGACAAAGAGGAAGATTTTGATGACCGAGCTCGGTACTTTCGGAAACTTACTCTGGGAGCAGATGACACTAGTCAGGCTCACAAGATTACAAAACAGGCTTTAGCCCGAAGCAAGGATTCATTAGCTCAACTTCGTCAAGCTTGGGATGAAGTCAGAATTGAAAATGCCGAGTTAAAGGATCAGTCGAAGACTAAAGACGAGGAGCTTAAAAAGGCACATGAGCAGAGGAGAAAGTATCGGGAAAGTCTCGATAAAAGTCAAGAACAGTTAGAAGAAGCTAGAAGCCAGTTGAAGAATACCAAGAAAGAGCTTGAAGAAGTCATGATAGAAAGGGAGATACTCAAGACGCAAGCTGGCATAAAGAGACACAAAGGAGTGTGTGATGACGAGGCTCTGATGCTGCATATGGGTTCTTTAACTGAAGCTCTTGAGAAAAGGGATG
This sequence comes from Lathyrus tuberosus, assembly GCA_022829125.1. Taxonomy (NCBI): domain Eukaryota; kingdom Viridiplantae; phylum Streptophyta; class Magnoliopsida; order Fabales; family Fabaceae; genus Lathyrus; species Lathyrus tuberosus. The sequence goes on along the minus strand of JALAZF010000269.1, from coordinate 5,859,967 downwards.
TCTTGATCAAAGAAATGATTGAAAAGCCGAATCACCAGCGTACCCGTATACTTTTTGAGGAGATCAAATACTCAAGTGATAAGCTGAAGGGTGTGGAATTGTCAGACTGATGTTCTTTTCCTTATATTTTGTTGTTAATGGTTACCATCAGGCTTGTTGATGGATCCATTTTTCCTTGTATTGCATTTGCGGCTGAACCTTTCTTAAATATACTTGATTACTTCGTTGAATGAGTATGAGCAGTTTTATTCTGAATTATTCCTTATCAGATAGCTGCACACAAGCACATGACCACGACACGTCTCTTTATATCACAATTTCTGGTCTTCAGATTTCTGTGGTGGGATTGGAATCAGGGTATAAAGCACCTCGGAAATGACAAACATGGCATTGCATGGCATTGCATATCATTTTGCATTTTTGTTACTTGCTTTTCAGGCACTCGTTGCGGGGTCTCTAACCTTTATTTGGTTTCAGGCATTATAGCGGAGAGTCATATTCACCGATATTCGACGCGAAGGAATCAAGTAAGAATCATGGATCAAGTGCAAAGTGATTTGGCTGAAATGAGGGCGCGTATGGACCAGTTCATGACCCTCATGACTGGCATGGCGCAAAATCAGGAGAGACTGAGGCTTCTGGTAGAGCGTCCCGACAATGGGCCCGATGGTGATCATCATGACAATTCACAGGGACATGGCATTCCTCCCCCCGGTGGTAACCCTCCTCCTGGTGGTAACAATCGGGGTAATGGAAATGGTAGGCATGCTGGTGTTACTCTTGAGGATACTCTGGAAGACCAATTTACTCTGCTGGATGCTGATGTGGGTAATCAAGGGGATCGAAGGTATGATGAGTTAGCAGAGAAGATCAGGGCCATAGAATGCAAGAACTCTTTGGGTATTGATGTTACCAGCTTGGGGCTGGTCTCAGGAGTCAGAATTCCCCCTAAATTCAAGCCTCCTACTTTCGATAAGTATCACGGCAATGCGTGTCCCCAAACGCATCTTCAAGCTTACTTTGGGAAGATTTCAGCCCATACGGATGACGAGAAGCTATGGATGCACTATTTTCAGGACAGTCTGGCTGGGGCGTCCTTGACCTGGTATATGAAGTTGAATAGAGCTGCTGTGAAGAATTGGAAAGATCTGGCAGAAGCGTTCCTGAAGCAATACCAATATAATATTGACATGGCGCCCAACCGCACCCAATTGCAGGGATTGTCACAAAATGCCAAGGAGAGTTTCAAAGAATATGCACAGAGGTGGAGGGAAATGGCTGCCCAGGTTCAACCTCCCTTATCAGACAGAGAAATGGCAGATATGTTCATGGGCACCTTGCAAGGGGCCTATCTGGATAGATTAGCTGCTTGTCCGTCAACTGGATTTGCTGATATTGTGATTGCGGGAGAAAGAATAGAAAGTCTGTTAAAGCTTGGAAAGATCCAGGATGTGAGTGGGGCTGGCTCTTCGGGGACGAAGAAACCGTTTGCTAGTAACCAGAAAAGAAGAGAAGGTGATACGAATGCTGTGTTTAGAGGACGAGGCAGAGGGCGTTCTCGAGCTTATTATCAGGTAGATGCTGTGACAATCCCCACACCGTCTGTTCAGAAACAACAACCCCAACAACAAGTTCAACAGCAACAACCTTTTTTCCAGCAAAGGTCTAGACAGAGGGATCGTAAGATGGATCCTCTCCCTATGACTTATGCCGCGCTGTTGCCCCGGCTACTCGAGTTAAAGTTGGTAGAACTCCGTACTATGAAAGCTCCGGTTGCCGGAAACCTGCCACCTAACTTCGATGCTAATGCTCGTTGTGAGTTCCACTCAGGTGCTCAGGGGCACTCCATTGAAAAATGCTGGGCTTTCCATCATAAAGTACAAGATTTGATTGATGCTAAAGCCATCAATTTCTCTCCCGCTCCTAATATTACTCAGCATCCCATGCCTGATCATAGCGCAGCAAATGTGTACGCTATTGAAGATGGGAGGAGATTGAATCTGGTGACAGATATCCGTCAAGTGAAAACTTCTTTGTTGGTTGTAAAAGATCGTTTATTGAAGGGACAGGTGTTCCCGGGCTGTAATCAAGATTGCTTTGAGTGTATGAATCAGGAGAACGGCTGTGATAAGTTGAAGATGGGTTTACAGAATCTGATCGATGAAGGATGTCTACAGTTCGACAGAGTCGTGAAAGACACTGATGAGATATCAACCGTGACCATCTATTACACTCCCGCTGAGATTCAAATGCCGGTCAATGCAGTTCCCGTGGCGAGTGTTGCGCCAGAAGGGCCCAGTCCTGTCACTATCACGGTGCCAGGACCAATTCCGTTCACATCCACGAAAGCTATCCCATGGCACTATGGGGCAGATGTATATTACGAAGGTAAAAAGCAGGAAGTTGAGTCATCAGTCAGCCCAAATGTTGATAACGTAGGGGGTGTAGGGGGCTTTACAAGGAGTGGAAGGTTGTTCGCTCCCCCAACCTTGAGAAGTGATAAGGAGGTAGAAGCTGCAGCAAAGGATAAGGGTAAACAGGTGGTTGAAAGTGCACCTACACCTGAAGCAGAGACAAAGATTACTTTTGATAAGGAAATGGAAGAATTTATGAAGATAATCAAGAAAAGCGATTATAAGATTGTGGACCAACTGAATCAGACCCCTTCAAAGATTTCAATCCTGTCACTATTGTTGTGCTCTGATGCGCACCGACAGGCGTTGTTGAGAGTGTTGAAGAGTGCGTACGTGCCACAAGAAATTACTGTTAATCAGCTCGAGGGCGTAATCTCCAATGTTAATGTCAGCCATGGCTTGGGCTTTACAAGTAGAGATTTGACTGTTGAAGGAAGAAACCATAATAAGGCTTTGCATATCACGATGGAGTGTAAGGGCGCAGTGTTATCTCATGTACTGGTAGACACTGGTTCGTCACTCAATGTCTTGCCCAAGAAGGCATTGATGAAGCTGGAAGTTGATGGTTTGATCTTAAGGCCTAGTGAATTGGTGGTCAGAGCATTCGATGGGACCCGACGATCTGTGTTTGGTGAGGTGGAATTGCCCGTACAAATTGGACCACAGGTATTCAAATCCACGTTCCATGTAATGGACATACAACCTGCATATAGCTGCCTATTGGGACGCCCTTGGATTCACGGAGCCGGGGCTGTTACTTCTACTCTACATCAAAAGCTGAAGTATGAGTTTGAAGGGCAGGTTGTGACAGTGTGTGGGGAAGAAGACATCTTTGTGAGTCACTTGTCCACGTTCAAGTACATTGAAATGGATGGGGAAATTCATGAGATGCTGTGCCAATCATTCGAAGCAGTCAATATTGACGATGCACCTGAGTCTTCTTCTGTACCAGTTGGGGCTGGTACCTCCATTTCATCTTACAAACAAGCTGTCGAGGTCGTCAGGGCAGGCAACGCCCAAGGTTGGGGCAGGTTGATAGAGACCCCAATGAAGGAAGACAAATTTGGTATTGGTTATCATCCCTCTACAACTTCAGATGCGGGGAGCAGGGGACCCATTACTTTCAATAGTGGGGGAATTATCTACATGGACCAGTCTTGTGCAGCCACGGAGGATAGTGTTGACAGTAATTGTGACCTGGACAACTGGGTACGCCCTCATGCTTCGGGACAACAAGTGCAGAACTGGTTCGTTGAAGAAGTCATCCGGGTTACTCTTCAGACAGAGTAATTTTTCTTTGTTTTTTCTAACCATAATGCATGACAAAATCTTGCGCTCTGCCCAAGGCGTATAGATTCATTTGTAGGGCCACCATGGTTGCATTTGCAATGTTTAATCATTAATAAAGGACGTTTTGCAATCAAATTTTGTTCTCTGTCTTTCAGTTTTTATTTTTGCACAAAAAATATAAAATGGCAATGTTTCATTTTCTTTTGTTTTGCTTAAAAATAAATTCTAAAATAAGGCATGAACCCGTTCATGCAGACTTGATCCTCCGGATACCACTGATAACGATTTTGATATGGCCATGTATGACTTTGACAATCCGATTTATCAAGCCGAAGAAGGGGATGAGAAAGATTGTGAACTCCCTGAAGAACTGGCCAGATTGTTGAAACAAGAGGAAAGGGTCATCCAGCCTCATCAGGAGACTGTAGAAATCATCAATATTGGTACCAAGGACGCCAAGAAAGAGATCAGGATTGGTGCCAGCTTGCAAGCAGATGTGAAGCAAACTTTGACTGAAATGTTGCGCGAGTATGTTGACATCTTCGCCTGGTCGTATCAAGACATGCCGGGGTTGGATACGGATATTGTCGTGCACAGGCTACCATTGAGAGAAGAATATCCGCCAGTCAAGCAGAAACTTCGTCGGACTCACCCCGACATGGCTTTAAAGATTAAGGAGGAAGTCCAGAAGCAGTGGGACGCTGGTTTTCTTGCTGTGACAAAGTATCCTCCATGGGTAGCCAACATCGTGCCAGTACCGAAGAAAGATGGAAAAGTGAGAATGTGTGTGGATTATCGAGATCTCAATAAAGCTAGCCCGAAAGATGATTTTCCACTACCTCATATTGATGTGCTGGTCGATAATACAGCTCAGTTTTCAGTGTTCTCATTTATGGACGGTTTCTCCGGGTACAACCAGATCAAGATGGCACCTGAAGATATGGAGAAGACCACGTTCATTACTCCGTGGGGTACATATTGTTATAAAGTAATGCCTTTTGGGTTGAAAAACGCAGGGGCAACGTACCAGCGGGCGATGGTGACATTGTTTCATGACTTGATTCATAAGGAGATCGAATGTTATGTAGATGATATGATTGCCAAGTCGAGAACAGAAGAGGAACATCTGGTTAATCTGAAAAAGCTGTTTGAAAGGTTGAGAAAGTTCCGTCTGAGATTAAATCCAAACAAGTGCACGTTTGGGGTGCGTTCTGGAAAGTTACTGGGCTTCATTGTGAGCGAAAGAGGAATCGAGGTTGATCCTGCCAAGGTGAAAGCAATACAAGAAATGCCTGAACCGAGAACAGAAAAAGAGGTTCGTGGTTTCTTGGGTAGATTGAACTACATTGCAAGGTTCATATCTCACCTAACAGCCACGTGTGAGCCAATATTTAAATTGTTAAGGAAAGATCAAACGGTCAGGTGGAATGACGATTGCCAATTGGCATTCGATAAGATAAAAGAATACTTGCAGGAACCTCCGATTCTAATGCCTCCAGTTGAAGGGAGACCGCTGATAATGTATCTGACAGTGCTTGAAGGTTCCATGGGTTGTGTTCTCGGTCAACATGACGAGACAGGTAGGAAGGAGCATGCTATTTACTACCTGAGCAAAAAGTTCAATGATTGTGAGTCCCGATACTCAATGCTTGAAAAGACATGCTGTGCGCTTGCATGGGCCGCTAAGCGATTGAGGCAATATATGGTTAGGCACACGACCTTGTTGATTTCAAAAATGGATCCTATCAAGTATATTTTTGAGAAACCAGCATTGACAGGCAGAGTTGCACGGTGGAAAATGGTCTTGACAGAGTATGACATTCAGTACACTTCACAAAAGGCCATCAAAGGAAGTATCTTGTCCGACTATCTTGCGCAACAGCCGATTGATGATTACCAACCCATGAAGTTTGACTTCCCTGATGAAGACATCATGTTTCTCAAAGCTAAAGACTGCGAGGAACCACTTCCGGAGGAGGGGCCAGACCCTGAATCCAAATGGAGTCTGATGTTTGATGGGGCTGTCAATATGAATGGGTGCGGAGTTGGAGCAGTTCTTATCACGCCGGAAGGTGTTCATATGCCGTTCACTGCCCGAATAACTTTCGGATGCACCAACAATGAAGCAGAGTACGAAGCTTGTATAATGGGGATCGAGGAGGCGATTAATCTACGGATTAAAACCCTTGATATATTCGGTGATTCAGCTTTGGTAATCAATCAAGTGAAAGGGAGTTGGTACACGCACCAAGCAAATCTAGTGCCGTATAGAGATTATACGAGGAGATTGCTGACATTTTTCACAACAGTGAAACTGTACCACATTCCTCGAGATGAGAATAGGTTCGCTGATGCCTTGGCCACTTTGTCTTCCATGATCAAAGTGCAAGGATGGAACCATGTACCTAAGATTGAGGTATCCCGCCTTGACAGACCAGCATTTGTGTTTGCGGTCGATGCAACGTCTGATGACAAGCCATGGTTTCATGATATTAAGTGTTTCTTGAAAAGTCAAGAGTACCCGTCAGGGCATCGTCCAAAGACAGGAAGACGTTGAGAAGGTTAGCTGGTAGTTTCTTCTTGAACAAAGATGGCGTGCTGTATAAAAGAAATTTTGACACGGTCCTGCTTAGATGTGTGGATAGACATGAAGCAGACTTGTTGATGATTGAAGTGCACGAAGGCTCTTTCGGTACTCACGCCGGAGGGCATGCAATGGCTAAAAAGTTGTTAAGATCGGGATATTATTGGTTGACTATGGAGTCAGATTGTTGTAAATATGCCCGCAAATGCCATAAATGCCAGATCTATGCAGACAAGGTGCATGTGCCTCCAAATCCGTTGAGCATCATGTCGTCGCCTTGGCCGTTTGCCATGTGGGGCATTGATATGATCGGAAAGATTGAGCCTACAGCTTCCAATGGTCATCGTTTCATCTTGGTGGCAATTGATTACTTCACCAAATGGGTTAAAGCCGCATCCTATGCCAATGTTACAAAACAAGTGGTCGCTCGTTTCTTAAAACGGGATATCATTTGCCGATATGGAGTTCCCGAAAGAATCATTACTGATAATGGTTCTAATTTGAACAATAAGATGATGGCTGAGTTATGCCGGGACTTCAAAATCGAGCATCACAATTCTTCTCCGTACCGCCCAAAGATGAATGGCGCGGTCGAAGCGGCCAACAAAAATATCAAGAAGATTGTACAGAAGATGGTTGTCACGTACAAAGATTGGCATGAGATGTTGCCATTTGCTTTGCATGGGTATCGAACGTCGGTACGCACGTCCACTGGGGCAACCCCATTCTCACTTGTATATGGTATGGAGGCAGTGCTACCGGTTGAAGTAGAGATTCCGTCCCTCAGAGTTATGATGGATGTTAAGCTAGATGAAGCTGAATGGGTACGAGCCAGATTTGATCAGTTGAGCCTTATTGAGGAAAAGCGATTGGCGGCTGTATGTCATGGGCAACTATATCAGCGCAGAATGAAACAGGCATTTGACCAAAAGGTGCGTCCTCGGGTTTATAAAGTCGGAGATGTGGTACTCAAAAGGATCCTTCCTCCCAATACAGATCACAGGGGCAAATGGACTCCTAATTATGAAGGTCCATTCGTGGTTAAAAAGGTCTTTTCGGGCGGAGCTTTATTGCTTACAACCATGGATGGCGAAGACTTTTCATCCCCTGTCAACTCGGACGTAGTCAAAAAATACTTCGCATGAATAGACCCGCTGGATAATAAAAATAAAAAAAATCCAGGCAAAAAAGGGCATCCCGGCGAACCAAAAACAGAATAAGGTTCGGGCAAAAATTAGGGATATAATTAAAAAAATTTTGTACACCCGGTAAGTTGAAAACCCGAAAGGGCAACTTAGGCAAAAAAGGGTATCCTGGTGGATCGAAAACCTGAAAGGGCGGTCCACACAAAAGAGGGATTTAAGCGAATGACTACGGTTTGAGTTATCTGTACCCTGTCACCGTTTGAACAACTGACGTTCTGAAGGATAGGAATCGGTCTGATCATTCCTCAGAAGGCAAGGTCGGGGAGTTTTGAAGACATACTGGTCATAACAGAATGGAAACTCAGTGGAATTCCGTTTTCACATTGCCATTAGGATAGTTTCTTTTCTCAATTTTTCAGCAATCACCTCTTTCCAGGGATTGCTTCCAGATGTAATTGCCTATTCTGGGCTCTCAGTCAATAAATTGAATTTCAGTAAAAAGCTTTCTATTTTTGTTTTATTGCTTTGTTTGCAAAAACGTCCTAATTTTTGATAAAACATTGCATTTGAAAACATGGCAGCCTTGCAATAACATGCGCAGAAAAAATATTTGAAATTACTTCGAATGTTGAATACTCCCGGATGGTGGATTCTAGCCACGCAATATTCGGGGCATGTGGGCATATTCTTTTGTTGCAGGTAGCAGGTGCAGATGATTTTAAGCACAAGACCAGCAATAAATCACCCCACGCAAAAGACTGGGGCAATTATGGGTAAGGAGATCGGCGTTCATCGTTCGGTCGACGATTGTTCATAACGGGTCGATATCAGTGAATTAAGTTCAACTGGGTACCGTTGCATCTTATTAAGTCGATTCTCTCATTCAGTACTTCCAACAGCTACAAGCTTTTCTATATCGATAACGGTCACAGGTTCCCCAAAAGAGTGGTCTCGTCGACACCGAAACTGATGGTCATTATCCCCAGCGAAGTCACAAGAGTTTGAAGAGGCTAGATCTTCTGTAAAATCCTCTTATGACATCCTTTGCGGGGACGAATTGTTGTGTTGTCCAAGCATGGGGCATGATTGTTTCCCCAGCATGAAGTGTTGGTCACCCCCAGTAGAGTTTGAGGACAGTTGGTCTTCTGTAAAATTCTCTCAAAAGGCATTCCCCAACACGAGACGCTTTAAAGCAGTTTTCTCCAGCAGAGTTTGTTATAAACTCGTCATCCCCAATGGAATTGTCCAAAGGGAAAGCTCGCCTAACATGGGGCATTGTGGTACTCATCCTAAGCTTGACAGTCATATTCTTCAGCAGACTACTGTGGATTTGCTTTGGGTTTCCCCAACAGATCTCTAAGGACTCTTTCTAGCAAGTTGCAGTAGAATGTTCTAACCAGGATTTGCATATCCCTGGCAGAGTAGCCCTGATACCCAGCAAGATCGTATCTCTGGTCATGGTATCCCCACAGAGGTCAGCATCGAATCGTGTCAGCAACTTCCAGCTGAGTTGTTGTTCTCTCCGCAGAGGTTTATCAGATCGACAGAATCTATTCATCAACAAGGATGGTACAGCCTTTCCCTAGCCGGGTCAGAAGGTTGATAATCCCTATAAAGGATCTTGGGTTGAATTAATCCCCAAGCAGAGTTTTAATGGCTCATTTCCCCAGCAGGACGTCATTTAAAAATTCTCATCCCCAGCGGAGTTGCTGTGACCAGAATCCAGCCCCAAACAGATGGAATAATTCCTGCCAGAGTCGTCATTCCCTCATATCTTAAAGTCCAATTTATTTTTGGCAAGCTTGACAATTCGAAGCAGACGGATTGTTCATCCATTCGCCAGCAGAGATATTATCCTTTTAGGAGTCTCCGAGATTAAATCATTGATTGTGGTTCCTCAGCAGAGTCGGCAGAGATGTCTGGCGCGGAGGCAGAGAGTAATTCGATTTTAAAATTCCAAAAGTCCAACAGTGGATTGGCGAAAGGTCCATCTAAGGGTGGCATATTCTAAAAGTCCAACAGTGGATTGGCAAAAGTCCATCTTCGGGTGGCAAAGCAGGCAAAAGTCCAACAGTGGATTGGCAAAAGTCCGTCTTCGGGTGGCAAAAGTCCAACAGTGGATTGGCAAAAGTCCGTCTTCGGGTGGCAAAAGTCCAACAGTGGATTGGCAAAAGTCCGTCTTCGGGTGGCAAAAGTCCAACAGTGGATTGGCAAAAGTCCGTCTTCGGGTGGCAAAAGTCCAACAGTGGATTGGCAAAAGTCCGTCTTCGGGTGGCAAAAGTCCAACAGTGGATTGGAAAAAGTCCGTCTTCGGGTGGCAAAAGTCCAACAGTGGATTGGCAAAAGTCCGTCTTCGGGTGGCAAAAGTCCAACAGTGGATTGGCAAAAGTCCGTCTTCGGGTGGCAAAAGTCCAACAGTGGATTGGCGAAAGGTCCATCTAAGGGTGGCATATTCTAAAAGTCCAACAGTGGATTGGCAAAAGTCCATCTTCGGGTGGCACGAAGCTGCAAAGTCCACCAGTAGTGTGGCAGGCCAGTAGTCGTCTGGAGTTGCATAAAAGACATTATTAAAGTCCACCAGTAGCGTGGCAGGCCAGTAGTCGTCTGGAGTTGCATAAAAGACATTATTAAAGTCCACCAGTAGTGTGGCAAGCCAGTAGTCGTCTGGCGTCGTTCAAAAAGACAGTATTAAAGTCCACCAGTAGCGTGGCAAGCCAGTAGTCGTCTGGCATCGTTCAAAAGACAGATCTCTCCGACGTTTCATCGAGGACTCAATCCAGCAGTCTCGTTGGGTTTATATCCCTGTTATTCTTCATCATCCAGAGCAAATTTTTGGTTATATTTGGTATTCAATCACTATATACCTTGAAAGTCCGAAAGCAATTGCTTTCAGGCATTCAGGTCTACAGCGCTTGAATAGGGGCAGCTGTAATACCCCAAAATTTGCTCTTCCCTTTTGGCATCATAGCATGGCATTATCATTTATCATATCATATCCATCTCATTAGCATTGCATTGCATTTAACATAGAAAAATGAAGCATGGCATCCTTCTTACCATCAGGGCATGTGATCAGGTGGAAGGTGGACAATCAAGGGATCATTCAAAGCACAAAAAGGTCAATCAAGTTGGCTCTAGACAAGCCAAGAGGTCTCTCATGTCTCATACTATCTCAATTGATCTTCCAAAACCTCAAGGAAGTGAGATTCAATGGAAGATTGAAGCACTACATCTTTCACTATGCAAGAGATTCAAAAATTGAAGGAAAACCCTCAAAAGAGATAGCTCATTGATTCAAAATCATTCTCAAGTGGCATTTCTCATCATCCTTTAAGAGGATACACAACATACTCTGAGGAATTTGGATTTGGAAGATGTGCAATTTCCTCCTAACCAAAGGGGGTCAAAACTAGGGTTTCCCATTAAATCAGGGAATCTTTGATTTTTTGGACAAAGCTTGTTGTCATGGTATTCTACATGTTCTTAAGTGTATATGTGTGGAAGATTGCATCTCAATTGGTTTTAGAAGTGGTTCAATTGGAAGAAAGATCAAGAATCAGAGAAATTGGGGCAAAGTCAAATAATCAGAGGAAAAAGTCAACTCTTGACTTTTTGAGGCCAAATTCATGAAATTCATGTTACATATGTCCAATGTACAAAATTTGATCAAGAAACTCCAAAGGAATCATGAAAAAATCAAGATGTGGAAAGTTGCCATTTTTGGATGAAGAAGGGTTACTAAAAATAGCAAGTTTTGGCCATTTTGCATCAGAATTTGAACCAAGGCCATTTAAATTTGGAGCACCAAATGAAAAATCCACTCTGCCTCAATGAAAGATCTTGTTTTAAGCTTCAAATCCATGTGTAGAACATCTCCATTGGATAAAAATTGAGAGAGATATGATTGATCAAAGTTGGAGGAAAGTAGGTTCAAAACTAGGTCATGACCAAGATTTTCAGGTCACGCGCGCAATCATTTTAACAAACAGTTGGTGGGCCAAATGTCCACTCATTTTTCTCATGGTTAAAGGCCTCAAATGAAAAACTTTTCAACATCAAAGTTGTTCCTTGTAGTGTCCTCTTCAATGTTGATGTTGTGAAAATTTTGATTTAACCAAGTTATGAGATAGTTTGGAGGGTTCAAAGTCATGTTGTTTGTGCTGAAATTTTGTGTGCCCAATTGCCTTGCCAGCCAACCTTTTGCCACGCCCACCAACCAGTTGTGAACCATTGTGTTCATAGCTATTTTTAGACATGTTTGAGACCTCATTTCACTTCAATTTTCAAACCAATATTGTTCCCCAATGTACCCTCTTTCAAATGAACCCATAAACTCCCTAAGGCAGTCATTGAGTAGAGAGAAAAACCTCCATAAACCACCATATGTTGACACTGATACATTGATGACATGCTGCATGATTTGGTTCAGTCACACCACAAACACCTCCTCACTTTTGTTTCCTCTTTCAACCAAGCACAAGTTACTTACATAATGCACACTGTCACGTGCCATACATGAGAATAGAAGGAACAAACTTGCTTAGCAAGTTTCTGATGCACAGATTGGCAGCTTCACTCTCCTTTTCTCCCTTCCACCATAACTGTCATGAGCTTGACCTCACCATAACTCAGCCTCAATAACTCGCCCCTAACTAACTTGACTCAGTTAGTTAGGGTGCACTCACTTTAACTCATCCAACTCAGTTAACTCCACTCATTAAACCATGGTTAGTTCATACTATAAATAGAAAACTCACACTCAAATTTCATTCCCAGCCACATTCTCTCAAAAACACTTCAAATTCTTTCCACATTCTCTGATTTTTCTCCCTCTCTGTACACGAATTTCATCATCATCTCCTACATTTCATCTCCATCTTCATCTTGATTCTACTTTGGAGATTAAGAACAAGAGTGCATAGGTTCAGTTAAAGAAGTTCAGGATCAAGAGAGTTGAAATTCTGGTTGATTCTTTGCACGAATTCAAGCTCTCAAGCCTTTATTTGGCCAAGTGAAGCTCAAGGAAGAAGCATCTCCTTCTGGTATTCTTGTGCATTCCAAGTTTCATCATCATTCAGGTTTGAACTCTTGAAATTACCTTGCACGATCTCTGTCTATTTTTACTTGTTTTTTTTGTGTTTTAAGCTTGCTAGAAGCTCTGCTCAAACCGGCTAGTTGATAGGCCTCCTAAAGGCTTAGTTGCAAAACCTAGGGCTTACTTTAATCTTCTCTGTTCTCTCTGCGTATGTGAAAAATAAGGCTGAATCCTTGATCTCCATAATTTCCTCTTCATTTTGGTATGCGGATTGTGTGTTTTGGTGAGAGGCGAAAATTGCAGGCGGTGGCTGTTGGCCGGAGAAGGTGACCGGAAGTCATCTCCGGCCGGTACCTTTGAATGCTAGGGTTTTCTCACGTTTTAATCGGGTCCGTTCATTTTGCGCGATCGTGTGGCTTGAATGGTGACAGCACATTAAAAGGCATGTGCTTGTCACATGTGTATTTTCTGAATCCACTTAAACAGCGTGTGGCATGGTACACGATAGGGAGTGTGGACATTCACATGTGCGCGTTGATGTTGTTTACTTTGACTGGATGTTGACTGTGACTTGATCCAATGGCTTGTGTGGTTTTGACTATTGTTGACTGAAGAGCATGGTAGTTATTGTGGATTGCGCGTGTAATGGACTTAGTCAGATTGATATCCACACCTCCCATGTTTTCAAGCCCAATTAAATTGAACTATGGATTTGCTATGGTTGCACCCCCATTCATATTGCATTTCATATTTTATTTTCATTTTTGCTACACGTTTCATAATTGATTTTTAAAAATATCAAATGATATTGGAAAATTCTACAAAAATTCATGTGTATTCTTAAAACATTTAGGAAATTTTTCATGATTTTATTTTCTGATTCTATGACCATTTTGCCCCTGTTCCATTATTTCTTTTGAATTTCCATTTGCATGCATACTTAATGTGACATATGATTTTGTGCATTTTTGTTCTTGATCATAAAAATTGATTTTGATGCCTTTCTTTTTGCATTGTGGTCACAATATGTTGAGGTATGTTTGAGATTTATGAGATGATTTTTAAGTCTTTTTTGGATGACTTTTGATGTGTTGCTTTGAGCATGAATGCATGAAACTTCCATGGGACTTTGACCTAATTGTTGAGTGACTTTGGTTCTGATTCATTGCTTGTGGACTTGATATGTTAATGGCATGTGTTTAAGGTGTTTGATTGGTGAAAGTCATAATTTTTGAAGCATGTTTGCTATTTGTTTGAAGCATGAAGTTTAACTTGTTCATTTTGTGAATGCATGCCTCATGTTTGGTTTGCTTGATCATGAAGGCACTTGTGCCATGAGTTGTGGTTTTGTTTGAGGATGTATAGCATGTTAATTGACTTCTGATTGTGACATTTGGGTTTCACCTTTGCATGTTTGATGTTTATCTTGCACCTTAAGTCACTTGTTTCACAAGTATGAACCACATTCACATCACTTCACCTTTTCTTCTTTGCTTCTTGTTGGATTGAGATTTTGTTTGCATGATTTAGTATGCCCATTTAGGATAACATTAGGTTGTGTAAATATGAGTTACATTCTGACTTGGAAGCATGTATAGCATTCAATCTCATTTCACCTTGTTTGTCAACTTGTTTGAATTTGATTTGTTCATTATATTTTCTTGCTTTACTTGTAAGTGATTGTGCTAACCATGTAGGGGCTTTGGTAAGTTTCAATTGAGTGTGGATAAGGAATCCACATTCAACTTCTATCCTTTCTCTTTTACAATTCCATTTTGTGTTTTGTTAAGCACTTATGTGCTTTCTTTTAATAACTCATTACTTTCCCTTTTTGAATTACAATTCATCTTCTACTTTAGAAGTGAATTGTTTAATTCTTTCCTTCTTTAGACTTTAGGTTGAAACCTCACAAACCTTAGGATCACTCCCTTAACTAATCAATTAGGATGGAGTCTTAGTCCATATAGATTTTTACCTTTATCCTCTCTTGAGTTTTTCATCTTCTCATCTCAAAGAAAATTCAAAACATATAATAAAGGTAGGCATTTATTGCATTTAGGCCTTTCATATAAAGAAAAGGTTATAAGGGGTCTTCTCTTATAATCTTAGAATGTATAGCATATAGCCCATCTTGGGTCAATGTGTTAAACATTTGATCTTGTATGAGGGACTTAAATGCAATACTTGCTGAAAGTGCAAATAATAAAAAACACTTCTTCATTTCTTAATCAACAAAACACTTAATAAACACAAGTATGCTAGTGTGTTTGAACCTTGACAATTGGAACTAAGTGTGGGGGTCTTCTTCACTCTTAGTGTGCTTTCTTACCCATTCCATCTTGGAATGTGAGGATGTACACATTCCAATGACTAAGATTCAGATACACTATCATATGCAAACAAATGAAAAAACTCTTAAAAGACAAAAACAAACAATAACGTCTTTCCTTCGGGAATTCTTTTCTCACCTCATTCACTCTCAACGCACGAACGCGCTTCTACTCGTTCTCTTGCAAGATGGTAACGCACTCGGACCAGCGAGCCTGCAGCACCTGAGCTAGAACGTCAGCCGTTCTCTAAAAAACACAAACAATTCATCCCTAGTGAGGGGAACTACGTCGCTCTGATTCTCATGCTCCTGATGAGATACGTAGGCAGTGGGGTAGGGCCCATGCGAGCACTTCTTTTATTTTCCCTACATTTGTTTCTCTTTCTCCTTTCCTTTTTCAGTTCTTTCACAGTATTCCTTTCTTTACACCCTTTGATCGAGACAAGCAAGCGTGGATCCCATCGGGTACGATGGACGTGAGGGGGTGCTAATACCTTCCTCTCGCGTAACCGACTCCCTTACCCACTTCTCTTGGTCGTAAGACCCTGCTTTTCCTTTCCCTCAGGTTTACGCGGTGTTTCCTTTCCCTCTCTTGGGATAAATACACATTGCTGGCGACTCTGTTCGGTGCCACTTTCGCGGTTGTACTTGGATGAAAATCCCGGGAGCGACACTATGGCAAGAAAATTGTTGAGAGTGGGGTATTATTGGATGACTATGGAGTCTGATTGTTTTAAATACGCCCGAAAATGTCATAAATGCCAGATTTATGCTGACAAGGTGCACGTACCGCCTACTCCTCTGAATGTTTTGTCGTCACCTTGGCCTTTTGCCATGTGGGGCATTGACATGATTGGGAAGATCGAGTCGACTGCTTCGAATAGACACCGTTTTATCCTTGTGGCTATTAATTATTTCACGAAGTGGGTGGAAACAACATCGTATGCCAACGTCACCAGACAAGTGGTAGCCCAGTTTATTAAGAAGGACATCATCTGCCGGTATGAAGTCCCGGAGAGAATCATTACTGATAATTGTTCAAATCTGAATAACAAGATGATGAAGGAGCTATGTTAGAGCTTTAAAATCGAACATCACAATTCTTCTCCCTATTGTCCGAAGATGAATGGGGCTGTTGAAGCGGCTAATAAGAACATAAAGAAGATTGTACAGAAGATGGTAGTGACATACAAAGACTGGCATGAGATGTTGCCTTACGCTTTGCATGGATATCATACTTTGGTACGCACATCAACTAGGGCAACCCCTTTCTCACTGGTGTATGGTATGGAAGCAGTTCTGCCATTAGAGGTTGAGATTCCTTCTTTAAGAATTCTGACAGACGTGAAGCTTGATGAATCTGAGTGGGTGCGTTCCCGGCTGAATGAACTGAACCTCATTGAAGAGAAGAGATTGAAAGCCATGTCGCATGGCCTCTTGTATCAAAGCAGGATGAAAAAGCATTTGATCAGAAAGTGCGTCCTCAGTGTTTTCAAACTGGTGAATTAGTTCTGAAAAGGATCACTCCTCCTCAAACAGATCACAAGGGCAAGTGGACTCCGAATTATGAAGGGCCATATGTAGTAAGACATGTTTTCTCTGGTGGAGCCTTATTACTTTCAACTATGGATGGCGAAGATTTTATGTCCCCTGTGAACGCGGATGTAGTAAAAAAATACTTTGCATAAAAGAGACCCGTTGAACATAAAAAGAAGGTTCAGGCAAAAATGGGGCATCCTGGCGAACCATAAAAAGAAAAGGTTCGGGCAAAATTTAGGGATAAAAGGAAAAAAGAATAAACCCGCAAGGTTGAAAACCTGAAAAGGCAACTTTGGCAAAAATGGGTATCCCGGTGGATTGAAAACCCGAAAAGGTTGATCCAGGAAAAAGTTAGGGATTTAAAAGCAAAGACAAAGATCCACGTTCGATCTGTGATCACTATTCACACTTGGAAAATTCGAAGGAGAGGAATCAGTCCAGTCAGTCATCTTCAAAGGCCAAAGTATCTGCGGATAAACAAGTCATAAGGGTTATAGCTGAGTCGAGTCATGGTGGATGTCTGTTCCCCACATTGCTGACATGTGTATTTTCTTTTACTTTTTGCGTAATTACCTCTTTTAAGGAATTGTTTCCAAATGTAAATGCCTATTTACAGGAGGATCGTTCAATAAAGTTTGCATTTCAGTCAAAGAGCTTTTGTTTATTGTTTTACCTATTTTGTTTGTGAAAATGTACAATATTTTTGATAAACGTTACATGCTAAAATGTTGAGCTTTATGAAACAAGTTGGAAAACAGTAGCAATTGCTTAGGCGACAGTCACTATAATGATAATCAAAGTAATCATTTTTGCACGTAGACCTTTCTGTTGGTTTTGCAGGATGACAGGTGTACCTCCCCAGTAGAGCTCTCCCCAACTTTGAAGTCTGATCGTCCTCAGTAGTTTATTACTCTTCCCCATCAGAGTATCAAGGATCGTCTTCCTCAACAGAGTATAAAGAAGCAATTCCCCAAGCGGAGTCGTTAAGCATCGTCCCCTTCAGCAGGATATAAGAGGTTTTCCCCGAGCCAAAGTTGTGATTTGGCTCATCTTTCCTCAGCAGGTAGCCAGAAGTTGCTATTTTTTACAGCCTCTCCTACAAAAGATTGATGGAGCATCTTCTTTGATCAAAGATGGTGTTTCCCCACAGAATATGGGGCAGTCATTTTTTCCCTCAGCTAGCCAGGAAACATGTGTTCATCCCCTAGCAGAGTGGATGATGACAACTACTATTTTCCAAGCAGAAGTGCCGATGATGATCAGCGCTCTTCAGCAGGATAAAGGTGCTCATATCCCCAAGCAGAGTCTAGTGGTGAATGGTATCCCCAACAGGTCTTAAGTCCAATCGTTTTTGGCAGGCGTCAAATCCAAGTTTTGAAGTATTTGGTGATCCCCGGCGGAGGAGTTTCCATCTTCAGTATTCTTTCCCTCCCCAACTGAGTGGGTATTCTCTCGGAGTTTCGTCCATCTCCAGCAGAATTGTTGATCTTGATATTCCCCAACGGAGTGGGCATTCTCTCGGAGTTTCGTCCATCTCCAGCAGAATTGGTGATTGTGATCTTCCCTAGCAGGGTGAAGTTTTCCTCAGCATATTCTTTGGTTTGATGACAATGTAGCTTGTCGTCCTCGGTGGAGCTGCTTCTGTTCTCAGCGTTTATTTCGCTGAGACGGACTTTTTGTATTCCATAAGCATTTTTCGCATGGCATCCTCCTAAATGCGTAGCATTTCCACTTCGTGTGGAGCATTACGGCAAAATTCAAACATATGCACCCGAAGCATAAGCCAGGTTTGGGTTTTCCTTCGTCAGGAAAACCGGACTTCAGGAGCTGTCATTCGACTTTACTCCACAAGTGTTGGGTTTAGTCATTCAAAGCAATATTTGACATTCCCTTGCAGAGTTGTTTGCCAGGATCGTGAACCCGTGATCTCTTTTTACCCCTTCGTCCACGTGGTCCTTTGGTTTATTCCCTCAAGGTTTTTACCGTCAGACACTCGTCCGTGTTTCCTTCAGCACCCGTCCGTGTTTGAACCTTTGATTTCAATACCCATCCGTATTGACCTTTTGATGACACTCGTCCGTGTTGCCTTCCATTCCCCAGCGAGATTAATCCCCGATAATGGTTGCTTTACACCCGTCCGTGTACCTTTTTGATACCCGTCAATGCTGAAATTCTTTTACACCCGTCCGTGTACCTTTTCGATACCCGTCCGTATTGAACCTCTTTACACCTGTCCGTGTACCTTTTCGATACCCGTCCGTGTTGAAACTCTTTTACACCCGTCCGTGTACCCTTTCGATACTTGTCCGTGTTGAAACTCTTTTACACCCGTCCGTGTACGTTTTCGATACCCGTTCGTATTGAACCTCTTTACACCCGTCCATGTACCTTTTCGATACCCGTTCGCATTGAAACTCTTTTACACCCGTCCGTGTACCTTTTCGATACCCGTCCGTATTGAACCTCTTTACACCCATCCGTGTACCTTTTCGATGCTCGTCCGTATTGAAACTTTTTACACCCGTCCATGAATCTTCTCAGTACCCGTCCATATCTGATATCTTTGATTTGTTGACACCCGTCGGTGTTTATTCCCAGCATGGCTAACACTCGTTTGTGTTTATTTCTAGACATTTCAATACATTGTTTGTATTGGTTTCCAACACTCGTACGTGTTGTGACAGTGCAACATTTATTACTTGTTCCCCAATGGAGTCGTCCCTCCTTTGAGGATGGCAAATTTTAGGTTTCTTTTGTATTCAATCTCCGTGAATCCTTTGAACGCATGACAGCCGTTGCTATCATACCTTCAGGACCAAGTTGATTGAATAGGGGGGCTGTAACACCCCAAAATTTGCCTTCTTGTTTTTAGCTAACTGGCTTATGTTTCTTTACATTTCTTGCATTAGCATTTGTGCATAGCATGGGTTCTTAGCATGGGATCAAGGTACTTGGTTCATCTCAAAGGAGTCTCAAGCCTCAAGGTGGTTTGAGGGGTTCATCATATCACTATAAGATCAAAAATGGCACGGGATTTCAAATGAATCTTTCTCTCCTAATCAGATGGTCTAAATTAGGGTTTTGGTTCCAAAAGGCTTCTTGATGGGTTTTGCTTGCTCAAATGCTCTCATGGGTTTCATATGATCACAAGTGCTCATAGAGGAAGACTTGGCTAGTGTTTCATTGTGAAAGATGTTCAGTGGATCAATTGCTTGTAGACCAAAAAAAGTCAACAGTGAGAGGGGAAGTCAACTGTGGAATTTTGAGGTTCTCTTCAGGGTTTTCAAGGTCTCACATCCTCATATGGTCTTCAAGGGTCAAGTTTCATACCATTTATCAAGAATCAAGGGTTTGTACAAAAGTTACTAAAATTGGAAAATGACCTATAATGAAAACTTTCCATTTTTGGCAGTTTTTCCACGACATTCAACTTGACTTTTCATCATTAAAGAAACTTCAAATGAATTTTCCTCAAACATGAAAGTTGAAGATCTTTCTCTCCCATTTCCAAAAAGTACTAGTTTGTCTCCATATCATTTGTGAAACTCAAGTTATGATCAAAAGACTCAAGGTTGGTTTTTAAAGTTTTCACATGGTTCATTTTTTCCACCTTTGGCATTTTGGTTCAAAATGACTTGTAATTACCTCTAATGCTTCAGGTCACATTACAACATCCAAGTACACTACATGAGGATCATTTTTTACCCTTGAACCAAGTGAAATCGTGCCATTTTTCTCACTTATTTCATAAAATGCATTTTTGCAAGATGGATCAAAACTCATAAACCAAGCATCCACAAAGCCCAAGTACAATTCATTTGTGATCAGCAGAAGAAATGTGAGTGAATCATGCTTATTTCGTGGCCTTTGCACGTGTGGATTAGTGGGTACAACACAAATTGTAAAATTGCAAAACCACTCAAAACTCACTAATCAGGGGTTTAATCAATTGCTAATCATGATGAGAGGTCTAATGGAGAGTATATAAGCTAAATCACATGCGCAAAGCTAGGTCATGCAGCCTCATTTGCTCAGAACCCATTTTCACCTCCAAACTTTTCTCTATTCGAATCTCTCTTCTCTTCAGAGTTTTTGAAGTTTTCTTTGCACATTATTGATCAGTGTGGTGAGAGGAACAAGAATCTACCATTGGTTTGAGCTTAGAGTGAGGATTTCATCAAGTTTGTGTTCAAGTTGTTCAAGTTCAAATTCTTAGATCCAGCCTATTTCAGGTCTCTATTTGCATTTATTTTGCAAATAGAGCTCAAAAGAGGAAGATCTGCAGCTTTTGGAAGGAGTTCTTGGTGTATTTCGAGCTCTACAAGTTTCAGGTTAGTGTGAGTTTCACCATCGTAGAACTCATTTTTTTGGTGTGCAAAATGATCCTCATGCTTCACTGATGATGCTGATGTATTTTATTATGAGTTTGGACGTGTAACATGTGTGTATTTTGGAGTTGAAATTTTAGATGCATTTATGTTTTCCTTCGATTTGCACTGTGTGTTTGTTATTTGATGAAATGAATATGATATATGAAATCCTTGTTGAATTCTGGTTCGAATGGTATACTTGTTTGTGAATTCTGGAAAATTTTTGTTGGATCTCCGTTTGATGTCACCGGAGGTTTGAAGGAAGAAGACGAAATCCTGGCCGTTCGTGATGTTGATCTGATGGTTCAGATCTTGCCACCTCATTTAATTTTCTTGTGTTTTATTTAATGTGTGTGTGTACTAGTCTATGTGTGTTATCGTGTGCCTCAAATCTTAACCCTTGATCTTGCATGCTTTGTGTTTTGATTGACTGATCTGGAACATTGATTTAATTTGATGGTTTGGATTATGCCAACGCATTAAAATTCTCATGTGCTTCCCACGTGCTTTGATTTTAATTTCTGATGGTGTGGATGTGTGCGCGTGTATCATTGTTATTGTGCGCCTTGTGATCTGATGCGTTAATCTTGATTACCTTGGTTTTGTTAACTGCTTGTGAGTTTTTGGATGAATCTGACTGTGTGTGTGGATCAAGATGTTTGACTGGGTTTTGTATGGGATTGTTGACTTGCGCTGATGGACCATTTGAGTTGGGCTGGCTATCTGCACCCCCCTTGTTCAGCCCATTTGGTGTATTGAACGTGTAATTTGCTTTGTATGCACCCCTGGCTGTTTTATTTCCATTTTAGAGGACATGTTGAGGTTCCTAAAAATATTTTTCTCATATTTTTAAACTCTTTGCATATTGCATTTTAGTCCCTCTCCTTTGCATATTGGTTTATGTTTCTTATGTGATCTTTGCTCATTTGTTTGAGGTGCTTAACTTGTGAATTTTTGAGAGATCTTTTGACATGTGATTGGCTTCTGACTTAGTTCATTTGAATTTTAATTTCACAGTTTTTGAATGTCATTTGATGTATGTTTGTTTATTTGTGCTTAAATGGCTTATGCATGACTATATCTTGACACCTCTTTACACAAGTTAACTTGCCATGCCTATTTGCTTGAGTTTCTTCTTGATTCTTTGCACGTGCATTTGATATGATGTTTACCCCTGGTTGAGGTCCCTTGTGACCAAATTTTGCAATTTGTGGATCATGTTTGGCATGTGCTAAGTGTTTGGACTTTTAGTTTCCATTTGTGGATTACTTTGGTGCATGTCTTGAAGGTGTTGCTTGATAATTAACCTTGTATGACTTGAGTTTGGTTTTGATATGATATTGATGCATATGCTACTTCCCCTTGAGTTCCTTACTTGGTTTTCATTTCACTTGAGCATAGTTAAATGCATTTGGTTTGAATTGTATGATGAATATCATTACCTTTCCTTTTGTGGACTTCTTTGGATCATAATGCTTCATGATATGAATCACTTTTGAATATGTGAATTGTTGATGATAATATGATCTTGGTTCTGACTTGTTTTCATATTCATCTTACCTTTATCATTTCATTTTGATATGAAGTTCATTGGTGCTTAATTGTGCATTTCATATAAGTATGCTTGCATTCTTTCATGATTAACTTTGCATGTTTACTTGAGATGTTTTGCATTGATCTTTGAAACATTTTTGATGATTTGAGTTGGACATTTATGATGTGACGTGCTTGCTGCCATTTATTGTATCTCATCTTCTCCTTCTCTTTCTCTTTTCTTCTCTTTCACTCTCTTCCTCCCACAGATCTCAAGACTTGTTTAAGTCTTGGATTCTCTCCCTTTAGAGCTACCTAGTCCAACTTAATTTTTGATTAAGCTTGGAGTAGGATTAGCATTAGGTTTTAGGTAGTCGTCTCTCCTAAGCCTCACTAACCCTAGGTTACCCATGCATGATAACATTAGGACTCTTAGTTTCCCTTTAGAGTTTCCTTTGTGTCTTCTCTCTTCTCATCTCAAAACTTCTTGAAAACACTTAATAAAGGATAATGAGTATTGCACACGAGCCTTAAACATGGGAAGTGAGGAGTGAGGGGTTTCCCTTCATTCTTCTAAGGTACCTAGTGTACGTCCTGTTGGGGACGATACACGAAGTGTTCGTTCCTATGTCATTGACTTTGGTGCAATGCAAGTTATGAACTAACTTAAGAAAACACCTCTGTCTAAAAAACACCAAACAAATTCAAATCTTTTTATCCTTCGGGATTGTTGGGTTTCAAACTTCTTTTTTCGGAAAAGAGCTCGTCACTCACGTAAAAAACACTTACCCATCCGTGGTCGTACCGACAAACTACATTAGCTCTGATTCCTCTCTCTCGTCCGATTGAGGATATGAAGGCACAAGACAGCGATTGTCTTGGTGAGCAACCTTCCCCCATAGTTTTCGTGCGAACTATGTTGACTCTGACTTTCCCATTGCACTGAGGGAGTACGTAGGCCTAGGAAAACGATAACGTCCTATCGAGTCACTTCTTTTTTTTCTTTTCTTCTTCGTTTCTCCGTTCTTTCCGTTCTCGTTTCCTCTCCGGCCCAGTAGCAGTGGAGTTCCAGACGACGACACCCTTTGATGCAAACAACAAGCGTGGATCCCATCGAGTACCATGGACGTGTTGGGTGCTAACACCTTCCCTTCGCGTAACCGACTCCCGTACCCGTTTCTCTTGGTTGTGAGACCATGTTCTTTCCTTTTCTTCAGGTTTATGCAGTGTTTCCTTTCCCTTTCTCGGGATAAATACACATTGCTGGAGACTCTGTGTTCTTCTGCGCCACTCTCGCGTTTGTACCATTGGATGCGAATCTTTCGGGAGCGACAGGCTCCTATAGAGTACTATAGATGTATTGGGTGCGTAAAACCTTCCCTTTACATAACCAACCCCCCTTACCCTTTTATCTCTTTGTTCTTTTAGAACTCTTTAGGTTTTGTTTGATTTTTTTTTCCTTTCCTTTTTTGGATAAAAGTAAAAGTGTAGTGGCGACTCTTATTTATTTTTGAGTTAAGTTAATCAATAGCTTACACTCACAAATTTCCCCGCTACAAAAAAGTGACGACTCTGCTGGGGACACGTCTCCCTTGAGGGGTTTAGCCTACTTTGATTTATTTACTGCTTTTTGTTTGATTTGCTTGTTACTTGTTTATTCTATTTGGGAGTTCCTCTATGTGTGAGATAGGTCCTATACTCGGACCAGAATGTACTTTGAGATAGGAGGATAGTATAGTCAAGGGAACTTTGAAGGAGTCGAATCCTGAAAAAGAAGAACTTGAGAATCTATCCACTCGGTGGTTGCCTCTTTGGAATTACTGATGCCGATCGAGCGATCGTGAAGGCATTACTTTTTCCATAGAAGCCTATAACACTGAGAACCATAGTAACCCTTAACCCATCCTAGCCTTTTTAGGATCGTAGCGCGGAAGCTATAAAGATGCAAATCTGACTTAGCTGTCACGCGATGCTACACTCAGGTTAGATTCTCTTGAGGATAACTACCAAACTTCGAGCAAATCGGTGTGCTGGTGTGTCTGATAGTGGATTGTGGACCCTGGGCACTCTGTTAGAACCACTGTTTTCTGCAGGTACAATGAAGACAAAACCTTAGTACACACCTTTTGTGGGATTGGTTCTTACCCTTGGCTTCATGCTCGTGACTTGAACCTTGACCCGTGTGCTTTGTGTGATCTTGTTTGTGGTTGTTGCATTCATGCACTCATGCATTCACGAGCATTCTTTTGGAAGGTTTCAAGGAACTTAAAGGTGTTATTGCAAACATTGCAGGTACTTTTGTTATGGATTTTGGAAGGAGAAGTGCCAAGAAGTACACTTTCAAGAGTCCTAAGTTAGAGGGTTTGAGAGAGCTAGGATCTTTGGTTGTTGATACCAATAAGTTTGAGTCCAGATATGGAAAGCTTTTATCTCTCTTGAAGGTTGATATGGCTGAAGGGTTGCTTGCTACTTTGGTTTAGTTCTATGATCCTTTATTGCATTGTTTCACCTTTCCTGATTATCAGTTGGTACCTATGCTAGAGGAGTATTCTCTCCTACTTGGTTTGCCTATTCATGGTCAGATTTTCTCTAGTTTGGATCCCGCTCCCGAGCATCATGTTATTACGAAGGCTACTTACTTGAAGGCTTCTGAGATTAAGGCTCGCATGGATGCCAAGGGAAATATTCTTGGGTTACCCGCTAAGTTCTTGATTGATAAAGCTCATCACTTTGCTAGTGTGAAGAACACAGTTACTTTCGAGGCTATTCTTGCCCTGCTTATTTATGGATTGTTCCTCTTCCTGAATGTTGAGAACTTTGTCGACATCAACGCTATTCAAATCTTCTTGAATGGGAATCCAATTCCCACTTTGCTTGCAGATGCTTACCATTCTATTCACCTTAGGAATTTCCATGGTGAAGGGATGATTATCTGTTGTGCACCTTTACTTTACAAGTGGTTTATTTCTCACTTGCCGAAGTCTGCAGCTTTTTGGAATCTCAAGGATGGTTTATATTGGTCGTGGAAGATCATGTCTCTCACTCATTCTGATATTGATTGGTGTAACTGTGTTCCTTCTGGAGCGATGATTATTGATAGTTGTGGTGATTTTCCCAACGTGCCTCTTCTTGGTACAAAGGGAGGAATCAGTTATAATCCGGTGTTGGCTCGTTGTCAGTTGGGATATCCTTTGCGAGAGGTACCGAAGAACATTCATTTGGCCGGTCTCTTTTTCAAGGATGAAGAATCTCAGGTTGCTCTCAAGAGAGAAATTGTGGAAGCTTGGCGCAACATTCGTAGAAAAGGAAAGGAAAGTTTGGGAAATCAGAATTGTGTCTCTTCGGAACCTTATCTCCAGTGGGTTAAAAATAGAGCTATTACTTTGAAGATGCCTTATAAGAATCAGGAGCCTTTATCTCTAACTAATAAGAAGCCTATTCTCTACTTTATGGAAGACACAGAGAAGCTTCAGATCGCTTTGGCCGAGATGCAACAAGAGAGAGATGCTTGGAAGAATAAGTATCAGATTATTGAGTTAGAAAATGCAAGGCTTCAAGAGCACTTCAAGAAGAAGAATGAAGATGAAGTTGCCAACAAGAAGAGAAAGGCGCAAGAGGATTTATTTTCCTCTCGCATTCAGCCAGTTTCCGATATTTCGAAGAGTTCAGAATCTCCTTGGAAGTTGATCGTTGATCAGTTGCTGATTGAGAAGACTCAGATGCAGGCTCACATTAAGAAGCTGAAAGATAGAGCTGGGACTTCTTCTCATAGGATTCTCTAGGGATCTAGTTTTCTTTATTCTCTATTGTTTTAGGATTCTTGAATTTGTACTTCCGAGATGTAATCTTTTCCATCTTTAATGAATGAGATTTTGGTATTTCAGATAACAATGTTTACAATATGCTTTATAATTCCTTGAAACTTTGTATCTGCATTTGCACATCAAGTATCATTCTGCATTGTTTCTTGCCTTTTCCAGGTGTCTTATGTTTCCTTTGGTCTTCATTCAGCCAAGATGTCGCACCAGTATAATACTCGGGCTAATCTGAAGAAAAAGATGGATCAATTGCAACAAGAGAACCGTGAGCTTCGTGAAGAAGTATCAAATCTGAAGGATGGTTTGGAAAGACTCACTGCTATGATGAAAGCCCTGGTGGCTGCTCAGAATCAGCCACCACCACCCCCTCCTCCTCCGCTTTCAACTCCTGTGCAAAGGACAATCATTTCTGAGATTGTCTCTACACCCATCTCTGTGGCGCCTGCTAGTGTTCCTCAATATTCCATGCCTCCTGGTTTCCCCTGGGGCATGCCTCATAACTTTGATCTTGAAGGTTATCAACGACCACCACCACCTCCTGAAGTTCCATTTGTTCCTACTGTTCAACCTGTGATGACTGTACCACCGCCTGTGGTTCATGCTGTTCC
Source organism: Lathyrus tuberosus (assembly GCA_022829125.1). Lineage (NCBI taxonomy): Eukaryota > Viridiplantae > Streptophyta > Magnoliopsida > Fabales > Fabaceae > Lathyrus > Lathyrus tuberosus. The sequence goes on along the minus strand of JALAZF010000269.1, from coordinate 5,833,302 downwards.
TTTTGGTGAAGAACAGATTTTCCATACTGCTCCAAGTGAAAATGCCAGTGCTTATGATAGAATGGAAGAGATTCAACACCAGTTTGCTGAAATGCAGAAAGAGATCAAAGCTCTGAGAGGTAAAGAGTTGTTTGGAAAGAATGCTCATGAGTTATGCTTGGTTTCTAATGTAAAGATCCCGCATAAGTTTAAAGTCCCTGACTTTGAAAAGTATAAGGGTAACTCTTGTCTGATGAGTCATTTGACTATGTATGCTCGTAAGATGTCGGCTCAGAAGGATAATGATCAGTTGCTCATTCACTACTTTCAAGATAGTTTGTCTGGTGCAGCTTTGAAATGTTACATGGGACTCGACAGTACTCGAGTTCGCACTTTTGAAGATTTGGGTGAGGCGTTTGTGAAACAGTATAAGTATAATGTGGATATGTCTCCTGATCGTGACCATCTTCTGGCAATGGCTCAGAACGATAAAAAGACATTCAAAGAATACGCGCAAAGATGGCGCGAGATTGCTGCTCAGATCAACCCTCCTCTGGAAGAAAAGGAGACGACCAAGATTTTTCTAAAAACTCTGAGTCCTTTCTATTATGAGCGTATGATTGCTAGTGCCCCAAGTGATTTCACTGAGACGGTTAATATGGGGATGAGATTGGAAGAAGGTGTCCGTGAGGGATGTTTGTCGAAAGATGGCAATTCTACTAGAAGTTCCAAAAAATATAGTGGAGGATTTCCCAAAAAGAAAGAAGGAGAGACCAATGCCGTTTCTCGAGAAAGGTATAGAAGACCTCACAATAGAAACAATCAGTGTCAGCAACATCTTGCATCTTTCACTCCTGTTATCAGTTCAGCTCCTGTTGTTCAGGCAGCTCCTGCTCAGCAACAACGTTCTAATCAGCCAAACAATCAATGGGGCCATTTTCAAAAATATTTTTATCCGATTCCGATGACATACACGGAATTGCTTCCTTGTTTAATTAAGAAGAATCTTGTCCAGACCCATCCACCACCTGCTGTTCCAAAAGATTCACCATGGTGGTATAAGTCTGAAGCTCGTTGTGCTTTCCATTAGGGAGGAGCTGGGCATGACACTGAGAACTGTTATCCATTGAAGATGGAAGTTCAAAGGTTGGCTAAAAATGATATTTTTTCTTTCGAAGATTCCAATCCTAATGTCCAATCGAATCCGCTGCCTAATCACGGCAAGGCATCTGTCAATATGGTTTATGGTTGTCCTGGTACATTCAAAATTTTTGATATCCGTTGGATCCAAAGATCTCTTGTGGAAATGCATGCACTTTTGAGTGAATATCATGACATTGATCATGATTATGCGGCTTCCTGTATCTGTTCTATGAATCCTCGTGGTTGTGTGATAGTGAAGAGGGATATTCAAAGGATGATGGATGAAAATTTGATCGAGGTCACTGCTAAAAGAGACGAATATTAGAATGAGGTGAATGCTATTGAGCCATACTCTAATATTCTTGAAAGAGTTGTTATCTCTTATGATAGTCGGAAGACCGCTGTTACGCCTTTGGTTATTCGGTTGCCTAGTCCGGTACCCTACGAATCTGACAAAGCTGTTTCGTATAAGTACAATGCTACCATGGTAGAAGATGATAAAGAGGTGTTCATTCCTTCTTTTTCTTCTGTGGTAAGCATCGCTGATGTGAGTAGAGTGACCCGAAGTGGTCGTGTCTTTGCTCCTGAGCCTCCAAAGATTATGGAGAGTGTCATTGCTGGCAAACAACACCAAGATGAGAGTAATGTCGATGCTTCTAGTCAGTCCAGTGGTTCGAAGATTTATGAGGATGAAGTTTTGAAATTAATCAAGAAGGGTGACTACAGTGTTGTAGATCAACTCTTGCACACCCAGTCCCAAATTTCAGTGTTGTCCTTACTGATGAATTCTGAAGCCCATAGGAAATCTTTGCAGAAGGTATTGGACAAGCATATGTAGAGCATGATGCGACTGTTAATCAGTTTGATGGCATTGTTGCCAACCTCACCGCATGTAATAATTTGAGTTTCTGTGAAGAAGAGTTACCCGAGGAGGGGAGGAATCACAATTTGGCTTTACATATCTCCATGAACTGTCAAGAAGATGCGTTTTCTAATGTGTTGGTTGATACTGGTTCTTCTTTGAATGTGTTGCCAAAATCTACTTTATCAAGGCTTTCTTACCAAGGTCCTACCATGAGGTATAGTGGGGTTGTTGTTAAAGCTTTTGATGGATCTCGAAAGACTGTGATTGGAGAAGTTGATCTTCCAATCAAAATAGGACCGTGCTTCTTCAAGATTACTTTTCAAGTAATGGATATCCGTTCTGCTTATAGTTGTCTGCTTGGTCGACTCTGGATTCATGAGGCTGGGGCAGTGACTTCAACTCTTCATTAGAAATTGAAGTTTGTTAAGAATGATAAGCTGGTAATTGTGGGAGGTGAGCAAGCGATGCTGGTGAGCCATATTTCATCCTTTTCGTATGTTGATGCTGATGAAACTATTAGAACTCCGTTCCAAGCTCTTTCTATTGATGACAAAGTTGTTAAGAAGAATGAGTTACCCATGTCTTCTTTGAAAGATGCTCTGCATGTGTTAGAGACTGGTCAGTCTAACGGTTGGGGTCGAGTTATTGACGTGGTTGATAACCTGGGCAAAACTGGTTTAGGCTTTACGCCTAGTACAGTCAGAAGAGATTTGAAGCGTATTAATGAGACCTTTCACAGCGCCGGATTCATCAACAAAGATCACTCTACTGCTGCCATCATTGAAGAATATGAAGAGGAAAAGCTTCCTAATTTTTTGACACATGGACAAGTCTGCCAGAATTAGATAGCTATTGATGTTCCTACTATTGTTCATATTTCAAAGTAATTTGTTTTTGTTTCTTTCAAAAATCCTTTCACTCTGCCCAAGGTGAACGTGAATTTGTGAGGGCTTTGTTTCAAATTTTATCATCATCAATAAAATGTTATTTTGTTTATCCATATTATGTTTTCCCTTTTTGCTTTATTTCTGAAAAATGGTAACATAAAAAACCAAAAAATATATATAATAATGTGATAATCACTTTTATTTGCATGATACTTGCACTTTTTGTTCATATTCTAAAATCAAACATAAATCATTGTGCAGATTGATTGTTAAACCCATTGAAAACAATGACCCTATGCCCCCTCCCAACTTTGAGTTCCTTGTGTTTAGAGCTGAAGAAGAGGATATTGAGGAGATTCCCGATGAAATTTCTCGGTTTCTTGAGCACGAGGAAAAGGCCATTCAGCCTTATGAAGAGTCGTTGGAATTGGTTAATTTGGGTTCAGATGATGATATGAAGGAAGTCAAGATTGGGGCACTGCTTCAGTCAGATGTTAAGAAGAGGATTGTGAAGCTTCTTAGAGAATATGTTGATGTGTTTGCTTGGTCCTATCAAGACATGCCTGGTCTTGATACTGATATTGTGGAGCACCATTTGCCATTAAAGCCTGAATGTTCACCTGTGAAGCAGAAATTGAGAAGAACTCATCCTGACATGGCTGTGAAGATCAAAGAGGAGGTTCAAAAGCATATTGATGCTGGTTTTCTTGTGACTTCTGAGTATCCTCAATGGGTGGCCAATATTGTGCCTATTCCAAAGAAAGACAGAAAAGTCCGAATGTGCGTCGACTATAGAGATTTGAATAAAGCAAGTCCAAAAGATGATTTTCCACTGCCACACATTGACATGTTGGTAGATAATACTGCTAAATTCAATATCTTTTCTTTTATGGATGGCTTTTTCGGTTATAATCAAATAAAGATGGCATCCGAGGATATGGAAAAAAACAACATTCATTACACCCTGGGGAACATTCAGTTACAGAGTGATGCCCTTCGGTTTGAAAAATGCTGGTGCAACGTACTAGAGAGCTATGACTACTTTGTTCCATGATATGATGCATAAAGAAATTGAAGTCTATGTGGATGATATGATTTGTAAGTCGAAGACTGAAGAAGATCATATTGAGTACTTATTGAAGTTGTTTCAACGTTTGAGAAAGTTTAAGCTCTGCTTGAATCCTAATAAATGCACTTTTGGTGTCCGTTCTGGAAAGTTGTTGGGCTTTATTGTCAGCCAAAAAGGCATTGAAGTTGATCCTGGTAAAGTTAAAGCCATTCAGGAAATGCCTGCGCCTAAAACAGAAAAACAAGTAAGAGGATTCTTGGGATGTTTGAATTACATTTCCCGATTTATATCCAATATGACTGCCACTTGTGCGCCGATCTTCAAGCTTCTTCGCAAAGATCAGGGTTGTGTCTGGACAGAGGGTTGTCAGAAAGCTTTTGAAAGAGTTAAAGAGTATCTGCTTGAACCTCCGATTTTGTTTCCTCCCGTTGGAGGAAGACCTTTGATCATGTATTTGACTGTGCTGGAAGAATCTATGGGCTGTGTTCTGGGTCAACAAGATGAATCTGGTCAAAAAGAATTTGCCATTTATTATTTGAGTAAGAAGTTCACCGATTGTGAGTCTCGTTACTCAATGCTTGAAAAGACATGTTGTGTTTTAGCTTGGGCTTCCAAGCGCCTCCGCCAGTATATGTTGAATCATACAACTTGGTTGATATCAAAAATGGATCCAATCAAGTATATCTTTTAAAAGCCTGCTCTAACTGGGAGGATTTCTCGTTGGCAAATGTTGTTGCCAGGATATGATATCGAGTACCGAACTCAAAAAGCGATAAAAGGAAGTGTTTTGGCTGACCATTTGGCACACCAGCCAATTGATGATTATCAACCTATCAGGTTTGATTTTCGTGATGAAGATGTGATGTATCTAAAGGTTAAATATTGTGAAGAGCCATTACCTGATGAAGGGTCTGAGCCTGGATCCCGTTGGGGTTTGATTATTGATGGAGCTGTTAATGAGTATGGCAATGGTATTAGGGCAATAATTGTTACTCCTCATGGTTCTCTTATTCCTTTCACTGTAAGGTTGATGTTCACTTGCACAAATAATGCGGCTGAGTATGAAGCATGTATTATGGGCTTGGAAGAAGCTATTAATTTAAGAATCAAGATTCTTGATGTATACGGAGATTCAGCCCTAGTGATTAATCAGATTAAAGGAGAATGGGAGACACGTCAACCTGATTTGATTCCTTATTGAGATTATGCAAGAAGGTTGTTAACTTTCTTCAATAAGGTTGAGTTTCACCATGTACCCAGAGCAGCAAATTGAATGGCGGATGCTTTAGCCACTATATCCTCCATGATTGTGGTGAATCGGTGGAATGATGTGCCCAAAATCGATGTTATGCGGCTTGATAGGCCAGCTCATGTATTTGTGGTTGAAGAGGTTGTTGATGATAAACCGTGGTATTATGATATTAAATGCTTTTTTTAAAATCAAGAGTACCCGCTTGGGGCATCCAAGAAAGATAAGAAGACTTTAAGAAGATTGGCTGGTAGTTTCTTCTTGAATGATGATGTGCTGTATAAAAGAAATTATGACATAGTCTTGCTCAGATGCGTGGATAGACATGAAGCAGACATGTTGATGAAAGAAATTCATGAAGGATCTTTTGGTACTCATGCCAATGGGCATGCAATGGCTAAGAAAATGTTAAGGGCAGGTTACTATTGGCTGACAATGGAATCTGACTGTTGCAAATTCGTGAAGAAGTGCCATAAGTACCAGGTTTATGCTGACAAAATTCATGTACCACTAACTCCTCTCAATGTTATCTCCTCTCCATGGCCTTTCTCCATGTGGGGCATTGATATGATTGGAATGATTGGGCCTAAAGCTTCGAATGGGCACCGTTTCATATTGGTGGCTATTGACTATTTTACCAAGTGGGTTGAAGCGACATCATATGCCAATGAGACCAAGCAAGTAGTGGTCTGGTTTATCAAGAACCAAATCATCTGTCGGTATGGTGTTGCGAGCAAGATTATCACTGATAATGGGTCGAATCTGAATAACAAGGTGATGAAGGAATTATGTGATGAGTTCAAGATTGAGCATCATAATTCTTCTCCTTACAGACCTAAGATGAGTGGGGCAACCCCTTTCTCTCTTGTTTATGGTATGGAAGTAGTGCTCCCAGTAGAAGTTGAAATCCCTTCTATGAGAGTTTTGATGGAAGCTAAATTATCTGAGGCTGAATGGTGTCAGAGTAGATACGATCAGTTGAATTTGATTGAAGAAAAAAGAATGATGGCCTTGTGTCATGGCCAATTGTATCAACAGAGAATGAAGAAAGCTTTTGACAAGAAGGTTCGACCTCGTGTGTTCAGAGAAGGCGACCTCGTGCTAAAAAAGATCTTGACTTTTACCAATGATTCTAGGGGCAAGTGGACTCCTAATTATGAAGGCCCATATGTTGTTAAGAGAGCCTTCTCTAGCGGTGCATTATTTGTTACAACTATGGATGGTGAAGAGTTCACTCGTCCTGTGAATGCCGATGCACTCAAGAAATACTTCGCCTAAAAAAATAAAAAGAACAGCTCGCTAAGTTGAAAACCCGAAAGGGCGGCTTAGGCAAAAATGAGCGTCTCGGTGGGCTGAAAACCCGAAAGGGCAGTCCAGGCAAAAATTAGATCCAAAAACAGAATTAATCATCCCGGTAGATTGAAAACCCGAAAGGGCAATCTAGGCAAAAGTTAGGGATTATGGCAAGTAACTGCATCTGGCCAGTCTTGATCATTTGAAAGCAACATTGTCTATCAAGGATTCTGCTTCAATCATCCTCAACTGAAGTTTTGAGCACAAGGGAATTCAAAGTTGTTAGGGAGAATAGTGGTCATTGTATTTCAATGTAACCTTTTCCATGTATTTACCATTTTTCAAACTTTGTAATGATCCATGGAATTACGCCATTTGCGGACTTCCATTCTATTAATAAAATTTGGGCCTGTGTCCCTTTGTTTGCAATTCTTATTTTGTTTCTGTTTGCAAAAGTGCATTTATTTTTTATGATGATTTTTGAAACAAAATGTGAATAATTGATTTAAATTTTTGAAAATTATAAAAACATTTTTCTTTGATTTATGAATATAAACAAAAAAAATGTCAACGGCTATTCCAAGAATGGTAGGATCAATGTTTTCCTCAGCAGGGTTCGTTCTCGCTCCTTTAGCGGAATTTATTGACATATCCCCAGTAGAGTTTGTTGATATTTCCTCAGTAGAAAATTATTCCTCTGAATGTGATCAGTTGTTAACAAGATAATGGGTTTGTTATGATGTGTTGAATTCGTAAGGTCCAATGCTGTTTGGTTTTTCCCCAGCTAGATCTTGATTCGGATCTTCTCCAGGTGATTATGTTATGGTCAGACAATTGAGTAGTTTTGAGGTCCACTTCTCCTTAATGATGGTCCCCACGCAGAGATTCATTTTTGGTGTCCCCAGCCGAAATCATATGAGGAATCCCTACTCAGAGTTTTATCTCCTAGATGTGTTGTTGTTACTTTGGATGTCCCCAAACAGAGAGTGATGTTATTTTCTTCTAAGAAGCATTGACGTGGTGATCGCTTGTCGTGTTTCATCTTCTCTTGTGGGTGTTTTTCTCTCCAGGTTGTTCTACCCAGGGATTTATCCTTGATGATTCTCCAACGGAGGCAGTGTATTATCATTTCCAATCACAAAGCAGTGAGGTTAATTTCTTATTTTCCCCGGCAAGTCCAAGTTGTACTTCTCTCCAGATTGTTTTTCAGAGATTTATCCTCCTAGTGAAGATTATGCATCATTACTGCGAACATTCCCTAGTGAAGTCGCTCATGATAACTATATTCAAGGATTATTGATACACTAGTCACCTGTTGGGTTTTCTCTCATTCATGATGAGTATTGATCTAAAATCCCCCACAATTTGACCTTTTTCTATTTTTCCAGCAACTGCAGGATGCTTTACTCAGAATTGGTTAATCCTCAAAAAGTGTTCTCATATCTTCAGCAGACCTGCCTTGCTTTCCTAGTGGATTTTTACGTTGATGTTTATATGTCTACAATCCCCAGCGGATTCATTATTTTTTCCGCAGCAGATCTCTTCATCCTTTTGAAATAGAAGTTTCTGTGAATTTTTTATTATCCCCATGGAAAGTCAGAAAGATTTGGGTTGTTATGATTCCCCGACACATTTCCTGTCATCCTCAAAGCAGAGTTTATGTTGTTATCCTCTTTGTGGATCATCTATGTTAGAAGATTGATATTCGGGTTTCTCCCCAAGGAGTATCTTCTTTTCTCCAGCAAGATTTGAGCCTTATAGTAGGATTTATTTTCCTTTGATGGCTTTTGTTTACCTCTTGCAGGATTTCTTCAGCTAAATGCCTAGCAGAGTTGCTAATGATATCTCCATCTAGTTGAGATTAGCCGAGTATTCAGTGGTGTTGTGATGATTACTCCACCCCCTGTTTATCCTTTATGTCTGTTTTGTCAGCATATTCATACTCATACGCATTGCATACGCATTCATTTATTGTGCGTAGAATATCGTTGTTGCATTGTGCATTTTCCATTTGTGTTGGTGCTTCTTTGCTCTCTGGTGTTGTTATCCCCGTAGAGCATGTGTGTCCTCTCTCCATTTAGAGTGTTGACCCGTAAGCAGAAAATGCCTATCTTTGTTAATTCCCCACCGAGTTTGTTTCTCGTGGAAGATTTTGATTCAGTTTCCTCTCCAGTTTATTATCTGGATGGAATTAATCCCCAGTTGAGATATGTCCTCCTCGGGATGAGTCTTATTTGACCGTTTCTCTCCATCTTGTTCCTGGATGGAACTTTGGTCCCTTGCAACATTTGTTCAGACCTCTAGGCTGTGAAACCTAGATTGAGAGTGCATTTATTTTGCACCTTTGAGGATTCTGTGCCCTTCAGCTAAAATCTGCATATGATTCTAATACTGTTTCGTTGCATTCCTTTATTTGAGAAGCCTGAGGCGATGTAGTTAATACCTTTTGTGACTCCAATGAATGGTAAGTCCCTTCGGTTTAATGGGACAGTTCGTTGTTGAGATTTTGTGACTCCAATGAATGGTAAGTCTCTTCGGTTTGATGGGACAGTTCGTTGTTGAGATTTGTTACTCCGATGAATGGTAAGTCTCTTCGATTTGATGGGACAGTTCGTTGTTGAGATTTGTTACTCCGATGAATGGTAAGTCTCTTCGGTTTGATGGGATAGTTCGTTGTTGAGATTTGTTACTCCGATGAATGGTAAGTTTCTTCGGTTTGATGGGACAGTTCGTTGTTGAGATTTGTTACTCCGATGAATGGTAAGTCTCTTCGATTTGATGGGACAGTTCGTTGTTGAGATTTGTTACTCCGATGAATGGTAAGTCTCTTCGGTTTGATGGGACAGTTCGTTGTTGAGATTTGTTACTCCGATGAATGGTAAGTCTCTTCGGTTTGATGGGACAGTTCGTTGTTGAGGTTTTCTACTCCGATGGATGGTTAGTCTCTTCGGTATGCTAGAGACAGTTCATTGTTGAGGTATTGTTTTTCCCAGTGGAGCCTTGCTGTGCTAAGTCTTCCCTGATGAGTATTATCCTTGTTGTGATGTGGTTTATTTCCACATAAAATTATCCCCAGTTTGTCTCCTCCCTTTGTTGAGATGTGTTCTCCCCTGCGGAGTCTTTTCTCTTTTCTTTTGCTCCTCAGTTTTTGTTTATCCCCTGTGGCATATTCTCCCCACAGTGGTCTTGTGTTTGCATATCATTTGCATGATCATATAATTTTGTGGTCTCTTAGGGCCAAAATTTGGGTTGTTGTCATATTTAAGTCTCTTCTACCTCGTCGAGACAAAGATGCTCATCTTCGTATCTCCGGATAGAAGAAACTTAAATAGGGGCAGCTGTAATACCCTAATTTTTACCCCTAAGATCCCACATGTCATTTTCATTTTTGCATACCACAAACAAGATCACATATTGGTTCCCTCTTTGATAGGTTTGTGCCTTGCAAGGATCTTTAAGATTGTGTGTGTTTGATTGTTTAATTTGTTTATATTTTAGTAACCATTAATTAAAATCCAAAAAAATATTTTGTTTTCTTTCACTAACATTTTCAGGGGAAGAACAGGTTAAAAATACCAAAACAACAGTCCTTCAGCTCGATTGAATTTCATCTGATAAAGTCAAAGTTGATCTGCAAACAATTCAAAAATTCATCTGATCCAGAGTTTCCAAGATTTAATTGATTATTATTCAAGAGATTCCAAGGTTCATGTGTTTATTTCCATGCCTTCTTTGACAAGCAAGAAAAATCGAGCCGGAGTCAAGACAGCACATCAAAAAGCCAAATTTCCCAAATTTTCACTGTGTTAATCGATTAACACATTGGTTAATCGGTTAACGTGTGCGAATTTTGAAAAAATGGCAGCAAATTCAAAATTCAGCAATTGGCACCAATTTTGATCACATGTGGAATATTCTAGACCACCTCATTTTAATTCCCCTACATCACTTTGATCATTTCCTACCATACACCTTCACTAATCACCACTCTTTTGTGAATTTCCCTCCAAATTCAAATTCCAAGCCTAATTTTCAAATTCCAAACCAAATTCCAAACCACCAAATTCCCAAGCCTAAAGTCTTTAAATAGAGGCTTTATTTCATTCATTCTACAAGCTTTTGATAGCCAACAAACCTCTTGCAATTTCTCTCCCCAAACCACAAATTCACCAAAGCTCTTCTTTCTTCCTTTGAAAGTTAGTAAGAATTCACATTGATTCTTGCTTAACTTTGAGCTAAACCTTCATCATTTCTTGTTTTTGTTCATCAATCACAGTAGATCAAGGTTTTGGAGTGTAGATCTTGCTGCAATTCAAAGGAATTTTTTTATTTTGAGTGGTAATTCATCTTCCACCATTGTTAAAGCTTCATATTCATCATTCAAGATGCAGATCCTTGGTGTTGCTTGTTGTTGATCCTTTGGATCATATATTGTTGTTTGATTGCAGGTTTCTTTGTCTATTTTTATTTTAAAATTCGTGTAAATACAATTCATGATCATAAGGTGTTTGGAAAATGTTTTGAAAGAAGATCATGCTGAATTTTGCACATTTTTTTGCTTCTGGTGCAGTGTTAACCGATTAACAGATACAGTGTAAACTGGTTAACCGATTAACACCCTGTTTTGCGCAGAAAATTCAAAATCTGCACTGGTTAACCGATTAACCAATTTGTTAACCGATTTACCAGTGTCCAGAATGCCATTTTGGCTCTGTTTTGGGGCTGTTTTGGTTGTTTTGCCTTTTTCTTCCCTCTTCCTTTGTTCTTAGCCTTAGATCACATATTTTTGTGGTTTAATTTGGCCTTCTCTTCATCTATTTCTCTTTTCTTTTTGATCGATGAAAGTCTAAGATCTTGGAATTCCGTTGTTGAATTTCGATCAAGACTAGACCCTTACCACTTTTCTTTTCGTGCGATATTGCTTTCGAATGACGATCTACATATCATTCATCTAGCATACATTAGCATAAAGAGCTATTGACCGGCCTCATTGTAGGTTAATTACTCCGTAAATTACTTGGCGATTGCTTAACATAGCGGAATATTTGTCCCGTATCGGAAAACTATCAAGAATGGTTGATTATTTATCTTATGGTTCAAAACTCATGAAACTTGTTGTTAGGAGGCTTTGGTTTTATCAATCCTCTAATGAGTTTCATCAACCTTGACCTAAGTGCAATTATTCAATTGTTATTGATCACTACCACTAACAACTAATCACTAACTTACTAACAATATTTTGTATTAATTTTGTTTATGTTTCCTTCTCGCCTCCTATCTCTTTTATTTTTTATGCTTCATTTCATATCATGTTTATGCTTCCGCAATTTTTCCTTTGTCCGTTGGACACATGTTTATGCTTATGCTTTTTTTTCTCTTGGTCCATTTGGACTTAAAAACATTAATAAATGCCAAAACCTCTAAAAGAAACTTGTGCTTCTAATCTTGGACTATGGTTACTATCCTATGCAATGGACTTGGAGTTGTGTACCTAGACCTTGGATTTCAATGCTATTCTTGGACCCTTGGGCTTAGAACTAGGACCTTTTCCCTTTGATTTGGAGTTATGGTTCGAAGACTTTGAAGACTTGTGCTTTTGCTTTGGTTTATGGTGAAGCTTACATTTGTGGTTAGATCATTCTATTCCTTAGCTTTTATTTTATGCAGTAGGATAGTCACTTCTTCTCCTCCCCATTCTTAAATTTTCAAAATCCTCCCCCTTTCTCAAAACCTTCTTGTTTTCAAACTTAAAACCGCTTTCATAATAAAACCTTGACTTTGGTCAAGTGATTTTTTTAAATTTTGTTTTCTTTAATAAATGTCAATCCATCTTAATCATACTTTGACCATTTCAAAAAGACATAAAAAATATAAAACTCATCAAACTCTATTTGTGCTTTGTGCGCTTTTCTCTTTAAAACTTTTTCATAAGTTTAGACATGATTCATTTCTTTAAGCGGAATTATTCGCTTAGAAATGACGACTTGTCTTTACCCTTAAAATCAACCAAAACAAATAATTTTTTTTGTTCTTTGTACCACAAACTACGGGGTTTTGATCCTTCATTGCACATCGTGGGTAGGTAGGCATGAGGCGACAAGTCTCTCCAAACACAAAAATATAAAAAAATATTTCTCTTCTCATCTCCTCAATCTCTTTACAAGCAAACCTTTTTCAGACTAAAAAGCATGAATGCATCAAATGGCTCCTATAGAGTACTATAGATGTATTGGGTGCGTAAAACCTTCCCTTTACATAACCAACTCCCCTTACCCTTTTATCTCTTTGTTCTTTTAGAACTCTTTAGGTTTTGTTCGCTCTTTTTTCCTTTCCTTTTTTGGATCAAAATAAAAGTGCGGTGGCGACTCTTGTTTATTTTTGAGTTAAGTTAATCAATAGCTTACACTCACAAATTTCCCCGCTACACAACTTTTCCACCTTCACTAATACTCAAAGTTGACATCAACATAAACATCTCAGCAAAATCCTGCACTGACTCGTTCACTTGCTTAGCATACATAAACAAGTCTCCTTTATTCTCAGGTTCAAGAAAAATAATCGTCTTATCAAAACGGTTGATATAAACATGGTTGAACTCCAACCAGTTCATCCCAAGGATAAAATCAAGTTGATCTAAGTGTAGACACACTAAATCAACTCCAAAATCCTTACCAAAAATACTCAACGGACAATTCAAACACACATATGGAGTAGTCACTGAACCCATAGCAAGAGTATAAATAACCATACCTCCATTCATAATAGACAACTCAAGATTTAATCTCTTAACAAAATCTAAAGCAATAAAAGAATTTGTAGCTCCAGTATCAATTATAACAATCAAAGTTGTACCATTAATGAAGCACGTGCCTCTGATCAATCGATCTTCACTAGCAGTCTTAGATCCTGATAGAGCAAACACCTTCCTTTTAGCTTGAGCCTTCTTCGGATTATCACACTTGGTACTAATGTGCCCTTGCTCACCACAGTTGTAGCAAGTCATATCCGTACCACTTTTGCACTTAAAAGCCTTGTGGCCTGGCTTGCCACACTTGAAACATTTTAGTTTAGCACTTGTGCACTCTGGGGCATGATGTGCTTCAACACCACACTTATAGAACTTAACCGCAGTAGGAGCTCCTCCCCCACTAGGCTTCTTGTCATAACCATCTTTCTGTTTCCCTTTATCAGTATGAGTCACATACGGTTTCCCTCTGAATGGGTTCTTTCCCTTCTTCTCATTCAAACTCTTGTAGTGAGTAAACCGAGCTCTACTATCTTCATCATAGATCCTACTCTTGTTATCCAACTCAAAAAATCGCCTAATCTCCTGATAACTAATGGCTTGCTTGATCTCAGGCCTCAAACCATTCACAAACTTAAGACATTTGGATCTCTCAGCATTAGTAGTGTTATAATGAGTACAAAACTTAATCAACTCCTCAAATCTTTCTGCATACTCGGCCACAGTTGAGTTACCCTGCTTCAGCTTAAGGAACTCAATTTCTTTCTTCCCATGCACATCTTCAGGAAAATACTTCTCTCCAGAAACACATCTCTAAAAACAACACAAGTAAACACAACTTCCTCTTCTTCAAACCTCTGACGAGTATTACCCCACCAGTCCTCGGCTTCCTCTTCAAGCATATGAGTTCCAAACTGCACGCTCTATGCATCTGAACAGTTCATGACCCGAAAGATCTTCTCAATCACTTTCAGCCATACTTGTTCCTTATCAGGTTCATGTGTTCCCTTGAAGATTGGCGGATTGTTCCTCTGCAACTTTCCCAAAGCACGTAACTCATCATCATTGTTATTCCCAGCATTCACGTTGCCTTATTGATTCTGTCCAATCGCTCCAGCCAACATTGCCAAAGCTTCAGCAATTGCTTTGACATTCCTGCTTGCAGCCATTGTTCTAAGAGTTTCCAACAACAAATTCTCATTAGAACAAACAATACTGATAATGTTACACACACATATCGAATATAAAAGGGAATAAACGCATTAACAACTTGGTTAACTAACCGACCTTGCTCTGATACCACTAATGTAACACCCTTCTAAACCCCACAGAATAATACGTCATAAATTAGAGTAAGATAACATGCATCTCAAATAAGGGTGACACATATAATTCAAACATCACACATACACTTGTCATGCTCGATAACACTTAGATTAAATTCATGATTTTCATACACTTTCACATAGCATGTATCAGTAGAATCACTTTCATTCATAATGAAAATAATAAATAGTCTCATAAATAACTCATTCATATCACCACTAAGGCATGAAAGCCAAAACTCCACATAATTCAAATAATGATAGCAAAATAAAATAGAGTACATAAAGTATCTCTCAAAACATGAATCAAAACGTTCCAAGTGTTAGATGACCAGAGCATGACTCGACCCAAGATAAATAAGGAAAATAAAGTAAATAACTCCAACAGCTACCCTCGTGCTTGAAGTAACTCTACTCTTGAGTACCTGAGCAATGTCGTATAAAACATCATTCCAAAAAAAGGGTGAGAATTCACATAATTATCGAAACCATATAATAATATATAATACATAGCATACATGCATAGCATAACTATTCTCACACTTCAAATGCTTTATAAACATAACATCACTCAAGCAGCCATACTATTCATAAGTAAATAATCACAAATCCACAATTTCACCAATTCCTCAAATTCACATAATGCACATAATCTCATATTTCAATTATAGACACAATATGACTCAATACAAGACTCAAATGCAATACTCATGCATGTGGTACCAATCACTGTTATTATTTTTCGGTTTTTACATTAAACTGGGTCCGTCCTCTAGACTAATAACACACAAAAGCCTGTCCTCTAAGCTTCAAACCCCTCTCTAGGTTTGGGACAAGTCACTAGTTCACACGGAACTAACAAGCATTGCCTCTTGACTACAATGATATATGTGCAAGTTCAACAACCATATGCAATTAAGACCATCTCTCAATCTTAACATCCATGCATATCTTCAATAATTCATCGTAATTGAATTACCAAACAATTACACATACTTGCACATATTTATGAATCATCCACACATAATTCACTTTCAAATGGTATACAACACATTTTACAATACAATCACGACTGTATTATCATTACAAAAAGCAATAACTATCATACATTTCATGTTGTTACACACCAAAATATAATTATACAAGCAAACACACAAGTATTCGATAAATTATCCACAAATAATTTCATAACCAGCAGCAAACAGTGCAACAATTCATTAATAGAACATATACACAATTGGATCCCCAAACATATTAGATATATAAATATTAGGCAACCAATTCTCTTATCTATACTATTTTATAGCTATATTCATTAGATTTCCGATGCTTCGAACGGGGACCAAAACGGACTTATGGATCAAAAGTTATGACAGAGACAATTTCGGGTATAAAATCCACAAGCTGACACGGCCGCCCGTGTCAGGGGACACGGCCCGTGGCACTCCAAAGTCAGAAAATCACGTTTTTGCACTCAAAAATAGGGGGGCTGACACGGCCACCCATTTTAGGTGACACGGGCCATGTCAGAGCCCAGAAAAAAACCCATTTTCACTGTCGAAGACCTTCCGGACCTCCAACTTCGATTCCGTAAAAAGTTCCAGTTTCAGAATTCTAAATACTACAATTACATGACAATTATAACAGCCTACAATATATATTTAAGGATCCTACCATCATACATCATATAATCATCAATTTCAAAACCACGGAAATTAGGGATTTTTATCCTAAATATGATACTACCCATCATACACTATCATACAATCCCATAACCATGAAAAGACCTACCCTTACCTTGGTTTCTTGATAAACTCTTGAGTTTCCTCCTTAAGTTTTCTTCTCCTCTTTTCCCATTTTCCTTTTCTCTATGCTAGCTTCTTTTCTTCTTTTTTCCTTATTAACTCTATTTTTCTCTTTATATGTAAAACCCTTATAACAACTAATTCTAGTAACTAATGGGCTTACTAATCATTCCGCCACCTTTACTCTTAACATTCTCATTCAGTAGGCCCAATTATCTTATTTCTATTATTTCTATATCATTTCCACCAAATAAAATAATCCAAATAAATCAATTACGCAAAAAATCACATAATTAATTAATTAATATAATATATATAAATAATTACTAAAAATTGGGGTGTTACATGTACATTGGGAAATTCTCCGCAACTGTCGATGATAACTCCTTTGTCATAAGCAGGGTTATACCAATTCATATTAGTATGAGTGAGAAACAAAAGTCTTTGAGACCATCTGAGTTTGTCAGGATTTCAACTAAGAGTCTAGTCATTGGCAAGTGTGACTTGAACCATCTGTATAACAAAGGTGCACAACACATGATTGTTCCACTACCCTTCATAGTCCTGTGATGAATTGAATGGTAAGTGTCCCCATGTAAAGTAGGTACTGGGTTACCACTTAAAAATATCTGGATGGCATTGAGGTCAACATAGTGGTTGATATTTGGAAATAGTATAAGACCATAGATGAGTAGTGCGAAGATGGCTTCAAAGGCACTCGTACTATTGGCTCTAGCCAGCTCTGTTGCTTTCTCTATTAGGAATTTAGAAGTTAAACATTTGATTCCTCCCTTGGAAGTGAAGTTGTCTTTTACTTCTGAAGTTTCCAAATTAAGGGCCTTTGCAATAACCGAGTACTTAGGAATTTCCTCCAAGCCATTGAAAGGAATCTTGTTTGTACTGGCAAACCAATCCAATATGAATACTCCTCCAAAGTGGGTATAAGTTGATAATCTGGAAAGGTGAAACAGTGGTAGAGAGGATCATAGAATTGTACAAGGGTGTTGCGGTGAGAATCGGATATCAAGCTATTAGTTAACTTGAATCACACATCTTTGAAATTCACCACCGAGCTTTGATTTATCCAAAGGAAAGGGTAAAGATTGAAAAAACCTAAGTGCGCTATGTAGGAACACAGCTAGAGATCTAAGGTTCGGGGGTTGGTTATACTAAGGGAATGTATTAGCACCCTAAGTATCTGTAGTACTCTACAGGAACCTCTTTGTTTAAGTTTGTGTTATGTTATGTTTGCTTGCTAAGGGAAATGTGCTAAGGTAAAGACCTAAGGGTATATACACTAAGTATGCTCGCCAAGATGTCGTATCTTGTGCCTACCTATCTGACTAAAGAATCAGAGCAACTGTAGTTCACCTGGTGGGGGTGAGGAACCATTGACTGTGGTCATGGTTCCAAGGGAAAGCAGGGTGAAAAGCTTGAAGGCAAAGCTTATGAGGATTGATTGTTTAGGGGAAGAGATTAATGGCTATCTCTTGTGAAAGGATTGTGAAGGGTTAAACCGTCTTGAAGGAGAAGAGATTAATGGCTATCTCTTGTGAAGGTTAAAGAAAGGTTTAAGAGTTATAAGAGATTCATGGCTATCTCTTGGGAAGGCTATGTTAAAAAGGAATGAAGTATCTATGACCTTACGGTCAATAGAGAGACTTTCCTTTGGAATAAGGGGAAAATAACCTTTTGTAAAGACAAGTGTTGAAGGGGAATGAAGGATGAAGGTTAAGAAGCCCACATCAATTGGGGATAAAGCTTATAGTACACATGAACACAATGGGTGAACATGGACAAAGATTATATTCAAGCATGATATCAATACATAAATGACGAAGATGATAAATGATGCTAATATTGACCAAAAGTTCCTTCTGACAAATTTTAAAGGTAACTTCCACTGGTGGAAGATTAGTGCAAAAACTGACCAAAAACATTTTCAGGCAGATTTTAAAGGTAACTTATACTGGTGGAAGATTAGTGCAAAAACCGACCAAAAGCATTTTCAGATAGCTTTGAAAGGTAACTTCCACTTCCAACATGAATAAGTACCTCAAAAATATTTATTTCCGCTAATTTCTTTTTATATTCAAAAAGTAGACACTTTAAAGAGTAATTTGCAAAAAGAATGGGTAAAAAAGGATAAAAATGATCAAGTTATGAATTATTGAATTTAAAGCATCAATTAAAAATATGTAAAATGAACAAGTGATAAAAATTAGGGGAAATGCTCCCCATGGGTATTGAACCCGTGACATGATGGATGCAGCTTAAAACCATCCCCAACCTTGCCATTGCGCGCGTCTTAACATTGGATGGCAACGCTATAATATATGTGAATCAAAGTTGTTTTTGGAAAATTAAAACAAAAGGACTGGGGCGAGGGGGATTTGAACCCCAGTCCTTGTAGTAAATGCACGTGTGTCTTTACCACTGGGGTGGCCATACATCCAGTGTATGTGCCCACCCCACAAATACTTAACCCTTTTAGGCGAGAAAAATGTCATGAAACAATAAAACATGAGGGCCTGCTACATATTCAAGAGTATTGATAATAGTCCCCCTATTTCAAAATTACTATCAAACAAACATTCAAATTCCATCAGCCTTTAACACCAAGTAAACCAAAGGAAAATTGAAGAAGTAGAACAAAATGCCTCCAAAGAACATTCACATAGTAGAATAAAGGTAATTGTAAAACAAACTGTACAAGCATCAGAAATGGGAAGGAAAAGAAACAAAGTAACAAGCCTCTTCATTTGATGTGATCTTGGAAAGATGAAGTTGAAAGCAAATGGAAATTTCCAAACACCACTCTCTACTTCCAGAACCAGTTTCCATATCATATTTTCAACAAACTTTAGAGGGCTTAATTAGCAGTTTAGCAATAGAATAAGAATTGAATCCTAAATAAACCAGGACAGACATAGATTGGAGAAAAGGGGCATGAGGACCAAGGCTTCCTATATGTACAGTCAAGCTGACCCAAGGTGTGAAACAAAACCAAATGGCACAACATGGCTTATATGCCTAAACAGATAGCATGTCAACAATTTTACATACACATCCTGAATATACAGCTTAGCCACAATTTTCACATTCACAACTTAGATACATCAGGTGGCATATTAATAGTTTACACACAAAAGGTAGCATGATGGTGGCAGGCACATAATTATATGCAAGACAGTCAAGGCAAGTGATTTATCAAAGACAAAAGTGGAAACAAAACCAAGGTTTTGGTTATAATGCACATGAAGTTGTGTCAACAAGGTGAGGGAACAAGTAAAGATCAGAAACTTGTCATTTACATGGTCTTAAGTACACCTTCAAGACATTCTCAATACAACAGACTAACATGTAAAACAAGTAGCATAATGGCAGTTTACACAATCATGGCATAATGAAGGCATAAGGCAAAAGTATCAAGGAGATAGCAGCTACATACATCAATAGAACAGTTGTACAATATATCATGGCAACCAAAAGCTCCACAAGTGATAGTGCCTACAAACATCCTAAGCTCATGGTCATGTATTATCAATGAATGTGTTTCATGCCAAATAATAGTTCAAACATGTAGGGACAATCTTAGATCATGGTATTACAAAACAATCTCAGGAAAATAACTATGTACATAGCTATATGGCATGTATTATCAAAGAGTGTACTTGTCATAGCATACATATCAATAATTCAAACATATGAAACAAATTTGAACTCTGGAACTGCTAACAAACTCAGGGTGATAGCTATGTCTATGATATACCACAGTCAAGAATGCCTCATGATCACACCTAGTACCAACTTCAAAACAAATCTCTCCATGTCAATTAAATTAAGACCAAGCATAGCATGGATATAATGAAACAACTCAAGCACATAAGTCTATGGCAAGAATACATGGACATCAAACACACTCTCAAACCTTTATGCACAAGTTCTAAAGTAACAAAATATTATGACAGTGCAATATCAGACCAATTTTCATGTTGTTCACACAAAATCAAGGTTTGGCATGCTGATGTGAAAAGGGAAAGTTTTAGGGCCTCACTTACATGAACTCCAAAGTCTTATCCACATGATTAATTGATTTAGATGCAAGAAAGTAGCAAGCCAAAATGGCAACAATCATTAATATGGCATGGTAAATACTAAACTTTGAAAAAGCAAGTAAACATGTATTGATATGGCAATTTGCAGGTACTTCCTTATCTTAGTATATACAAGTTCATGACAAAGGCTACCACACTAGCATGACATTAGTGTATGGCATAAATGATGATAACTTCAAGAAGCTGGCTGTTTCACACATTAGTTTTACATACAAGGTTAACTTGGCTCTAACAAAACCAACATGGCATGACAGCACAAGAGGATGTGTATTTGAGACATGCACATGGATAGATATCAAACAGCATCACAACACAACTGATTAGTAACAAATCTTTCATCCGTAAAAGCAGTTTTAACAATCATGAGTTTGACCAAACTATGAATAACACACTATAAAGAGGTAAGAACAAGGTAGCCAAACAACATTAAGGATGTATGTCAGTATTTCTATACTCTTGGACCCACACACCATTTGGATACACAAACTAAGTAACAGACCAACTATTTGCACATCCAACTTGGACAAATATCATGAGTTTACACACAACCTGAACACATACCAAGATGGTAACATTACCACAATTTGCACTTAGTGAGAATAACTAGATTTTCTTGCTAACAATATTATGACCAGTTATTACTCATTTAGAATTATATCAATCTAAAGGTAAGACAAAATTCACAAATCATAAAGACACAAGTATCTCAAGTTAACACGAATGGACTATTTTCAAGGATCTTTCCTACTCTCATAATAGCATCCAAACATCCAAAGAAATAGTCATAAGCCTGTGAACATTACTTGTATCAAAATGTTGGCAGAGTCACACAACAATGAAGACATATGAATCTAATAACCAGTTAGTGAGTAACACATGTGCATTGTCATTACATGAAATTTCAGGCATAGCACCAAGAACAAAAGGCAATGCAAAATATCTACCTCAGTATATGAGAAAAATAACCATACTTACCTCATGATGGCAGACCATGGACAAATAGCTAAGAACCAAACTCAAACATAAAGTCAAAGTTACATTATCTATCTATCATGAACATATGTAAAGAAAACTAAAACACCTTATGTGAACATTTATGATAGAAATATGATAATGATAGCAATAGGTATGAGCATGAATATTGAGTATGAAGAAGAAGTGTTACCAAGTGGAATATGTCCACTGCACCCTCAACAATGACCTAGCTCTCCTCCTCTGAACAAGCAGCAGCCTCTAAAACTATCCTCCTTCTCCTTCTCCCTTGCAAGTCTTTGAGTTCAGAAGTTTTTTAGAGTGTTTTTTGATCAATGTTGGTGTCTTACAAATGAGAACCAGCCTCCTATTTATAGGGAAATGCTGAGGCTTTGAGGTATGGCCAAGAATGCACTTTTGCCAAATTTGCCCTCTCCATCGTGTGAGCTGTATCTTTTGCTGAACTAAAGTCTTCCAAAAATCTCTGAACCTCTGAACACAACTGGTGAGAAGTGATTGGCGAGAGGCTCAAGGAATAAACTATTGTTTCTTGCTTTTGTAAAGTTTCTCTCTCCCTCCCACTTGCACAAACAAGACACACATCATATTTTAATGCAAATCACTTGGAATTTTTGTGGAAAGGCTTGGATTAAGATTAAATTCATCATTAAAACTCATAAGTATAAAGATTTGGTGATTAGGGAAGGGTTTGAGTCATTACACAAAAGTTGGTTTCTTGAGTTTTAAGAAATGAAACCTCCAACTTTGAAGCTTCGAAACTCCTAGCTCACTCAATGGTTTGAGGAGTTCTAGTACTTTTTGGAAAGTCCTCAATGCCCTCTACGACTTTCATGTTCAAGGATTTTTTATTTGAGGCTTGGAACTGTATGGAAAACTAGGTTAAAGTCGTGTGCAAATAAGGGTAAAAAAGCTAAAATTTCACTAAGTCCCAAAGGGTGATTTATCTTCCATGCCTTGTAACTTAAAAACCATGCATTTTTTGAAAGAGGGTCTTCTAATATTTTTTGAAGATCATGGAAAGAGCTTCCATTTGAGCTTTGAGTCACTCAATTTGGATGTGTGGTTTGAAAGTTATGACTGTTCCAATTTTGGCACAAGTAGTGAAATCTCCACATTTGAAAAGTTTCATGAACCAAACCTTGCTTCCTTTGCAAGAAACTTCTTAAAACTTGATTTCTCATACCCTAACTCATCAATGAATCATGTCATGATGGATTGAGGCCTTGGATGTTTCATTTTGGATCAAAATCTTAAGGATTAGGGACTCAGTCAAAACCCTAATTTCAACTGTGAATGCACTGGAATGATCTCTAATGATCTTGCTTCTTCCATCACCTATAAGGCTCATAGATAGTCTCTAAGGATGTTTACTACCACATGGAGTCAAGTCCCAAGGCCTGAGAACAACTCTTGATCAAAATCAAAGGCCGTGATTGTCTTGTCATCACAAAGCCCTAATTGGAGGAAAGGTAAACTTGTGGCACAAGGCACTTGGTAATGAGAGCCAGACACACTTGAATTCTTAGTGATTGAGACTTTTAGGATGTAGTTGATCTCTCATGGTTACATTTGGAGCCTTAATTTTTCTTTCTCTCTTTGAATCAGATGAGAACTTGGCTTAGGGAACTTTGCCCTCCTCTTTGTATAAGTCATGGCTTTTCACAGAAGAATCAATCTTGCAAAATGAAATGGTTAGTTAACAATGCATAGATGATTGATCCTAAATGTCAATGCAAAATGTTATGAAATCTAAGGGGTAAAATCTGGGGTACAACAAAGGGTGTCAAGAATTCCTTCTTCAACATTAGTCTTTAGGACACCTAAGAATCCTCCATAACTTCTTCTGAAATTATCTGGACAAGAGACCATACGACCTAACTTCCTCAATTCTATTGTATCAGGATCCTTGAAACTGCACTTCTTGGTATTTCTTTTCCCAAAATTCATGTTAAAACCCTATGATATTTGCCATAAAGGTTTTAAGTTCCTTGTAAAATTTTGTTTAGAAAATGATGTTTGAATGAATGTATGAATGTATGGATGCACACATATACAAAAAATAACAAACATGGGTTCAAGGGTTCGACGTCACGAGCATGGAGTCATGGGTCTAACCAAACCAAAAGAATATGTACTGGGGATTTTATTGTACATGTAAAACATGATCTAATATGGTTCCCAGAGTCATAGATCAATCTTTCGGATATTATCGACACACCGCCTACTCAGGAATCAACAATATTTTCAAGAGAAACTCGTCTGAGTGTAGTATTACGTATCAACTATCTTAGGTCTATACCTGGATAATCACTGCACTACATCCTAAAAAGGCAAGTGGGGGGTAAGAAGATACTAAAGGTCCTCAGCTTCGCAGGCTTCCAGGTCGGAAAATGTATTCACATTACGACTACTCGCATGACATCAGTAATTCCAAAAGGGCCTCCACTGAGTGTGATTATATTATATGTCACTCATTTCGTAGGATTTCTCCAGACATGTAACGTTTGATTATATCAACGTCCTATCTTATTTATGTACACTCAAATTCGGGTTAGGATTTGTCTCACTCATAGAGATCAACCAGAGATCCCAAACAAGTAGGATGTATAAAACGGCAAGTAAGTGATATCAACAGCAAAAATCACAAATATATATGCAATACATGCTTAATCCTTTTATGGAGGATGTGTAGCACCCCAAAATTTTCCCTCTCTTTCTTTAACCTCTAACTGGCTTGTGTTTCCTTTTCATTTACATTATTATTAGGTTATAACTCATATTCATTCATTTGCATTGGTCTTCTAGGACATAGGATCGAAGGGTTTTCTTGCTATCGGTGTTTGACTTATTTAGAGGTGATTCAGTTGCCTCCTAGTTCAGTCAAGTTGAAGCAAGGGTTGAATTCATGTCGTCAGGAACATATTCTTATTCAGGTTCATCAAGCTCCAAGGGTTTCTCCTATTCAGAGGAGGCATCAAAAGTATTGGGTCAGGGTTTCATTGGTGTGAATCAGGGTTTGGATCCTTCTCAACATCTCAAGAGCATTGGTTCCAGCTTAAGGTGTTTAATTTCAAGTCAGGTGTTGCTTATTCAGTCAAAATCAGGATCAGATGGATGTTTGACCTAATCTTGGTCAAACCATCAAGAGATTGCTTCAAGTGCAAGTTATCTGTTTCAGTGGGCTATTTCTCAAGCTGAGAATGTTCATAGTCAAGATGTCTTGTGTTGAGATTCTTCAGTGGTTCATGTAAGGTGTGGGTTCAGAAAGTCAGGATTCCTTTGATCAGAGATTTAGAGGATGTTTGATTCAGATATTTTGTGACAAGATTGTTCAGTGGTAGCTGTGACCAATTTATCAGAGGCTTGTGAAAAAGTTTGGGATTGGTTTTGGATTCATTTGGTTATCCATTTGCTAAACCATGTTCTTATCCATCTTTTGATATACACATTTCATATTCAATATTCGTTTTCCTAATTCATTTTTAAACCATATTCTTTATCCATTCCCATTTCAATTTCCAAATCAATACTTCGTATCCAAGATATCATATCCAAATTTAATTCCTAAATCCACATTTTTTTAATATCCATTCTTAATTTTGGTTATCCATTACCAAACTTTTTTTCCAAACATCCATTTTAAGTCCATTATAAAAAATCCATTTTTTATATGTATTATCCAATTTTCCATCCATATTTCCAAATTACATATCCATTTAAAAATCCAATTAACCATTCATCCATTATTTTTTAAATTCATGTCCACTAATCCATTTTACCAATTTCCTAAACCAATTGCTCATTTTCACTCATGTCCATATCCATTTCAATTTTGTCCATTTCAATATCCAATTCCAAATAACCAAGTTTATATCCATACAAACTACATGAAGAAATTCATTTGTGAACCGATTTTCCACTTACAAATTATTTTCGTTCTCACCACACTTGTTGCCTTTGCACCTTTGGTTAGCCTTAAGCGAATTGGTTCATTGAGATTCACACCTGCATTGTCAATTAGATTAGCGGTTATTTTCCTAATGATTGTTGTGGGGATCTCAATTTTCAAGATTATAAGTGCAAGCATGGGTGATTGCCAAGACTTGGAACTAGAGGATATCGTATGGGCCAAGCTTACAGGTTGTGCAATGTGGCTTACTGTTGTCCTGATGAATCACTTGCTAATAGCAATAAAAGTACATAACAGTGATATGCAGAATCCATAATAGAAAAGCATAGCAGCACAAATGTAATTTACACGGCAGAATCGCAAGAAAAAGGCATAGCGATACAACACGCAAATACAAGCAGTGAAAAAGCCTCTTAACAGATTTTTCATCTTTTACAAAGGAAATTGAAACAGAATACAAAAACAAAACCGTAATAGAATATCACAGAAAATATCGTGACTGATTTCACGTGAATTTCATAACAGAATTTCAGTGTGATACCCATCCTACCCTCTGGATTCTCCTAACAAACTCTCTCTCTCGATCCTTCTTTTCCTCCCTATATAAGAGAAGCACCATTGGCTCACGTCTTCCCTTACACTTCTCAGCTTCATCTCCAATTTCAGTCCACAATTTCACACACCTCTTTCCAATTCCTCATCAACAAATTTCAGTAAAAGCCAAAACCTGCAAAATAACTCTTGAAAGCAAGTCCAGCTCCTATTCGTCTTCACGATGCAGTGATAGTTTCCATCGAATTCTTCTTCCATCTCCATCAATAGCCTACAATCAGAGATCAACAATCTCTCTTCATCATTTTTTATCAGCAAAACCGCACCAACAATAAGATAGAAGAAGAAATTTCAGAGTATCAACAACAACGCAAGGATTTGTGGTACAACACAACTATCGGTAGAAGCAGTGCGCCGAGAAGATCGAGTCGGAGAATTGAAGAATAAGAGGAATGTAGAGTAAATCAAAAGCGAGAAAGTGAAATATGCAAACCTGAAGTCGCAGATTGAAGCGCCATCGGAGTGACTCTGATAGGTACTCTGAATCTCTTTCTCTTTTCTAATTGTTGTTGAATTTGTTTATGGAACAAGTTGTGGCGTTGAATGACTTGCGTTTTGGTGTTATTGAGTGTGTTGTGAATTTTGGTGCGTGTTCTCGCTTTTGCTTCTGCGTCATGTTCGTATCAGCGCCTAGCAGAGGAGGACGTTGAGAGTGTTGAGGTGAGAGGAACATATGTGGAACCGCGGTTGGGAGAGTGAACTCCGGCACGGTGTTTTCCAACGAAGCGTCGTATTTTGTTGGTTAGGCCATTGTTGAGTGATGAAGGAGACTTCACTAGGGAATATTTGAAGATGGTGAGCGGAGAGCGGTGAGGTTGTCGCTGCAAGTAAGTTGAAGAGCTAGGTCGTTGTTGTGTTCAAGGAAAACTCCAGCGTGGAAGGAGCGAGGGGAGTGTGGCAGACGGAGAGGATAGGAATGTTGAAGCTATGGTGAGAGTTGAGTGGAGGAGATGATGTGAAACATGGAAAACGGAAAGAGGACGGTGATGATGGTGTAACGGCAGCGAGGAGAGTAGGAGAAAATGAGAGGTTGGTGATGATGAGAACCATTAGGGTTCTCTTCTCTTTTAAGCACAATTCCAAACATGGATCGTGCTCTCTAAGCCCATTGTTTTTGTTACTTCTCACACCCCCTGTACGTGGACAAAGGCCATTGGGCCTTGACTTGGGCCCGTACGCTTGGTTACCTTTCACACCCGGTTGTTCCACTCGTACCTCCCTGCCTGGAGATGTTATTGGGCCTGGCAGCCAAGGCCCATTACGCCTGATTTCCCTCCTTTCCACTGCTGCACCACTCTTTTTTTATTTGTTTTGTTCATTGTTTTTTTATTAATTGTTTTGTTTAATTGTTTTGGCATTGATTTTAGATAAGTAATTTAGGATATTTGAATTAGGATAATTAGATTAGATTTTGTTTTAATTAAAAATTAATCTTGGATTTATTAGATTTTAATTAGAAATTAACTTGAATTAATTCTAGGTTTAATTTTAGAATTAGCATTTAATTTTAGAATTAACTCTCCTTGTTAGCATCTAATCTCGATTTGCACTTTATTTTTAACTTGAATATTCTTGATTAATTGTTGATCTTGATTAATTTCTGATTAATTCCTGATTAAATACTTGACTGCCTCTTGCTTGATTTTCTCTTTGTGATTGAGTCGTCTGGTGTTTACTTGTTGATTACTCTGTATTCACACGCTCCTTTAAGGCTCCTAGTCCGACTTAATTTCTGATTAAGCTCGGAGTAGGATAGACATTAGGATCTCAATCCAAGCATGATAACGATTGGTTAGTTCCCTCCT
The DNA here is from genome assembly GCA_022829125.1 of Lathyrus tuberosus. NCBI lineage: Eukaryota > Viridiplantae > Streptophyta > Magnoliopsida > Fabales > Fabaceae > Lathyrus > Lathyrus tuberosus. The sequence continues at coordinate 5,805,504 of JALAZF010000269.1, read as the reverse complement.
AATCCTGACCTTAGGTCCATTTTGTATGATAACTTGTAGGATTCAGTTTCCCTTAGACCTTGCATGCGTCTCTCTTTCCCTTCTCAAAACAATAATCAAGACACTTAATAAGTACGATGAGTATTGTGTGCCACAAGCCTTAAGTACATGGGATATGAAGAATGGGGGGTTTCCCTTCATTTTTCTAGAGTGTTTAGAGGACGTCCCGTCTTGGGTCGATTTGCGACGCATTCGGTCCTATATCATAGACTTTAGTGCAGTACGAATCACAAACAAAGTCAATCCACTTCTTCAGGAGCGCTTCTTCAGGTCCCGTCCCTTTTCTCTCGCCCCAGTGTGATCGAGATCCCATTTTCCCGTAGTAGTGTGAACTACGGATGCTCAGATTCTCATTTTCGATGAGATACGTAGGCACGAGATGCGATATCTCGGCGAGCACACTAACAACTAACTTCCCTTTTTTCTCTCTCGCCTCAGTGTGATCGAGACTTATTACCCATCCTTTTCTCTCGCCCCAGTGCGATCGAGACTTCTTCACCGACCCGTAGGTCGAACTACGGCTGCTCTGACTTCCTCGTTCTAGTTAGATTGAGGGTACATAGGCACAAGACGGTGATGTCTTGGCGAGTAACCTCCCCCTAGTGCATAGTCCGTCAAACTACGTCGACTCTGATTCTTTCTTCGTCCACGAAGATACGTAGGCATAGGATTGCAATGATCCTTGCGAGTCCTCTTTTGTTTTTCCCTTTCCTGTTTTTGTTTAGCAGTAGGCTTTAGATAACTCACCCTTTGATCGATAACAACAAGCGTGGATCCCATCGAGTACGATGGACGCGAGGGGGTGCTAATACCTTCCTCTGGCATAACCGACTCCCGAACCAAGGCTATGGTTACGATGACCATTCCTTTCCCTTTGTTGAGGTTTTCTTCGACCGTTTCCTTTCCTTGCGTCGGGATAAATAACATTCGGTGGCGACTCTTCTGTTCTGTTTCTTCCGGTTGTTTTTTCGCAGTTGCGATAGGATGAAATCCTTACTTCCCCAGTGAAGTCCCAATTTTTCTGTAGTCGTGCGAAAAGATTCCTCCCTTTTACATGTGAACTTTTAATTTATCCCAAAGGTAGGGAAGGGAAAAATATGAATTAACCCTTGAGTGGGTGCAATGCAAAAAAAAAACAATGCACTTGAGAGATTGAGAATCGGGATTGGTTAAACAAAGGGAAGGTATTCACACCCTAAGTATCTACAGTATCCTATAGGAACCTCTTGCTTATATTTTGTGTTACTGTTGTTTTACTTGCTGTGTAATGGGAATTTGTTAATTGGTTTTGAGTGAGTGAATGGGAAATGTTTTTGGTGTTTTTGTAAGTTGAAAAAGGTATATGAACCTGGTGGTTTTATTTATTATTATGCTCGCTAAGATCTCACAATCTTATTCCTACGTATTCTCAAAAGTAAGTTGAGAAATCAGAGTGTTCGTAGTTCCACCAAATAATGTGTGGAGTTGGGTTTGTTGATTTTTTTAGAAGAGACAAATTGTCATCTCTGGGGAGATATCTCGTCTATTCACCACAAACATTTTGAGAAAAGAAGAGAATATGGGAAGAAGCTTTAAACTTTGATGTAAAAAATCCAGAGTAATGCCACATCTTCCTTTTAATGAGTCTTTGCACATTAAGAGAAGGACCTTGACTTGGATATAGAATCAACAAGTGTGCCACTTACATCACTTAAATGAAAGAAGTGTTTTGTACAATAATAAGAGAAGGACTCCAGCTTGGATTTTGAATAAACAAGTGTGTCACTTACATCACTTAAATGGAAAATGTTTGAAATGTTTGATTTATGTTGTGGAGAATAGAAGAGACACCTCTTTTATAGAGATGATTCATATCTCATCTCTGGGGAAAAGTTTTGAGTTTAAAGCCAAAGGTTGGCTAGGGTTGACTTGAAGTTTGAAGGTTTGAAGCCACAAGGGGAAATGTTGACTTTAGGACTTCAAAAGGGGAATTATCACCTCTTTATTGAAGAGTTGAGTCTGAAGTCTAACTTCCTTGTACAAAGCCAAAGAGGAGGCTAATGTTTCCAGTTGGAACTTCAACAAGGGAAACCTAATGCTTGAACTAAGTTGTAGATAAAGGGTATACTAATGTTTTTGTGTATAAACATAAAGGAAAAAGCTAAAAAAGGTTTGTTACTGTGCTCGCTAAGATCTCGCAATCTTATACCTACATATCCTTAAGAAGAAGCTATAGCAATTGTAGTTCAGACTTAAGCCCGAAGTGTAAAAAATGTCAAGAGAAACTTAACAAAGTAAGTTTATTTAAGTTTTTAAACAAGTGTAGTCATTGAGGATGACAAGAATATGAAATGATTAAACATGATATATCAACATGTGGAAGTGTATCAGACAAGGAGATATGTTCATCATGGTAAGGGTTTATGAAGGAAATACTTGAATATGTGAGCAAAGATTTAATCCATGGAAGCAATCACAGAGAAATTCAAGCAAGTATATATTCAAGATGAATCAAAGATTAGATGAATAATGAAGGGTAATCAAAACCCTAATGAAATTTTATACAGGAAGGCTCCTGAGCAAGACATTCAACCATGGTTGAATCAAAGGGCTTTGGGGAATCCAAACTCAAGTGGAAGCCCAAGTCAAGCATCAAAGAAGTTTTAAAAAGAGGAGAAAGAAGTTATTTGAATAAAACCCTAGGGTTTAAAAAGGATAACCAAAGTATTTTCAAAAGAAAACAATACTTAAACAAGGTATGGATGGAGTATAAGTCCAAAAAATCAAGTTAAATGTTTTGAACAAGGTTTACACAAAGTGTAAGATGACCATAAAGTCATGTATGTACCATTAGGTCAAGGAAAAAATCAAAGAAAATCATGAAAACGTATGAAAAACACCTTAAAAAGTCATGGTTTTTTATTTAAGAAAAATGGAAAAAATAAATATTATTTTTGGGGTTTTCAAATGGATTCTCAAAATATACAAGATAAATGAGAAATGTGAAAAACAAATTGGCTCAAAAAGGTCAATTTTGCTATGTGAAAGAATTGTGAGAAGTTGTGAAGAAAATTAAGAGAAAAAGTGATAAAAATAGGAAATGCTCCCACCAAGGCTTGAACCAGCGCCCTTGGGGTGGTGAGATTAAAAGTTTACCAACTGAGCCACTTGCATGTGGCTGATAGAGAATGGCAAGTGATAATAATATATGAAAAATACTTTTGAAAATGGTTTAAAAAACTAAAACCAAAAGGTCTGGGGCGAGGGGGATTCGAACCCCAGACCTTAGACACACTCAAACTTTTAAAACATGCGCATTAACCACTGAAGTGGTGATACATCCGTTTATTTATTTGCAACGAGATAAATATATAGGAAACATGCTTTTTATGTTGAAAAAGGGCGCCCTCCATGCTCGTCTTCTTCCACGAGCTTCATCAATATTTTGAATTTCTGAACTCCCTTAATGCTCAATGAAATGACATGATGTAAACATGAAAGTTGCTAGAAATTTAACAAGAAATTGAATGGCATTAATCAATTTCATTTATATTAAGTGAAATTTGAATTAGCACGTATGAAAATATGAACCCTAAAACTATAAAAATCAATATGAAATCCTGTACACAAAAGTTTATACACAATTAGTATAGGGAAAACATTCACGACATCATGACAAACAAGTTTGTAACTTAAATGATCAAATATGATGCATGGTTCATAGAGATCAGTTTAGAGCAACTTACCTTTCTCAAGTGGAAATCAAATTCCTTGATAGGAGTGTTCCAGATGTAGTTTCTTGATGCCAACAGCTTCCTTGACCTCCAAAGTGTGTGTTACAATGCTTGAATTGGTTTGAAAACTTCTGGAACTTCCTAACCTATTCAATTTGCAGCTTTGAAGCAAAATGGAGCAAAAGGGTGTGACTTGATGATTTTGATGTTACAGAAGTTTGATGTGTGTTTGGATTGTCACACCCTAATTTTCATCCTATCCTTTCCATAGCATTTTCATCATCTATGCATTTCATTAGGTCATAACTCTGTAATCAATCATGCGTTTCAGTGAGCTCCTAAGACATGGGAACAAGAGGTTCTTTGAATCAGGGTTCCTGTTTGCTTTGAGGTACCTTCATTCAATTTTGAAGCAAGGGTTAATGTCTCATCATCATGAGCATATTTCTATCAAAATTCATCCAGCTACAAGGCTTTCCTCTGCCAAGATTCATCAAGTATCGAGTTTATCTGCTTCAGGATTTCTCAAGAGGCATCAAATGATTAGGGTTTCATCTTGGTTCTAGTGGAGACTGAGGAACTAGGGTTATGTTGGTTGTCAAGATCTCTGGCTATTTTCTTCATCAGTATGTACCCAAAGCTTAGAGATTAGGGTTTCTTATCCCTCTGTTGTTTGAGAAGAGGTGTCGTTCAGTTCAAATTCGCTTGAAATCAGGTTAAGGGTGTGTGGAGTTTTGGTTGGAAATTCATTAAAAGTTTAAGCTAATCTTGGTCGTACAAGTGGTTTGCTTCGTTATCAAGTGGTCAGGCTGAGTTAAGATCATCAGGGCTTCATGGTGGAGAAATCATTAGAACTCAGTTATTTTTTTTAATCAGGGTTTTGGCGCAGTGGCACTGCAGTTCATAACTCTGGTCATTGGTTCAAGTCAAACATGTCGTTCATTCAAGATTTATTTCAAGATCTGATTTCAATTAGATTCGAGATTTATTGCAAGTTTGGTTTATTTGTGGTCATAGTCAAAAGTTAATTCAAGATTGATCATAGGTTCAATATTTGATTCATTTCAAATTGCAAAATCAAGGGTTTGGTTCAATATAGAGGGTGCACGAGTTAATTCAAAGCCAAGTGCAAGATGAACTCAAGATTGATTTCTCAAGATCAATTCAAGTCTTACACATTTCAAGTGAAGGATTCAAGATGTTGGAATTTGGTTTTTAATAAGATTTTTGGATCAACATGGAAAATTCAAGTTTCAATCATCATGGTTTCTTTCTAACTAAGTTTTTCAAGCATTTGTCATTCCAATTTAATTACAAGTGTATCATGGTTCAAGTGAGGTGTGGAGGTGTGAATAAACAATTTTCAAAGCTCATTCATCACAAGAAAATGCTACAAAAAAATATAGAAGTTCTTGGTCCGATACAACAACAAAAATTCCATTTACATTAAATGTTACATGAAAATTCCAAAAAAAAAATAAAATAATAATAATAAGGAAAAATAAGCTCATGGACATAAAAAAACCAGAACATACACACTCAGCACTCCTAAACTGTACCATACCCCACCATGTCACTACAAGCTAAAACAAATTTGTAGCAAAAAGAGAAGCCAAACACTGCTACCTCACTCCACACCAATTTCACCTACGCACCAAAACAGAACCTGTGGCCTACGCATCTACTACGGTCTACATTATCCTGCATCATCCACCAACCAACAACAAAGTCTACTTTGACCTGCAACCTGAACATACCTACACAAGCAACCGAAACCTATACTCCAAGCCAATTCATTAGCCTGTCATGAAAACAACATTACAACAGCAAAACCTGCCATGAGAATAAAAAGAAAGAAAGGCTTAATGGATGTACATGATTCTAAAATGTTTCAAAGCAAATTTGAAATTTAAAGATTGTTTCATGACAGTAGAAAGAAAAACAAGGGTGAAGTCCATGTTGAAATAGCATTCAATTCATAACAGTAAAAAATTAACAGAACCAAACTCAAAACCAATTCCTAAACATCATCACAAATTCATCAAAAAAAAACCAAGAGACCAGTTCAGAATTTCCATAGCATACCTATCCATTTTGGTGCAAGTGTTTTTCAACATACAGCACGCAAACAAACAAAATCAGCGTACCAGTCCAAGAAATGGGACCACATTTTGACATAGCTGAAAATGGAAAAATAGAAACAATAGCAGAAATTCACAATACAACCACTGTAGCATAAAACTGGAAACAGGACAAAATTCACAGCAGAAAAAAACAAGCACGTAAGCATAGCAGAAGGAGCAGGGACCAAGTTTCACCAATTCGGAATTCTTTTTGAACAATAAGAAAGTTTTACAAGGAATACCATAATCAGAATTCAAGGATATCTTCTAACCCTAAAATTTGTGAATATAAAGGGAAGAGGATTTCAGAGGAAAAGATATCAGAAACGCCCGCATTAAAAAAATACTCTAAGTTTCTACACACACAAAAAACCCCAAAACGGTCGTGTAAGAAGCAGTTCGGAAGAAGAAGGAAGAATGAGAGAGAAAGTTTATACCTGCGATTTGGGAGCTCCGAGGTTAAGTCTTTTGCTTCAGAACTCGCTTCATGTAAATCTTCGTTAGCTTGAATATATTGTGTCGTTCACTTGCTTTTTCTCGCCGCGATTTGTGGAGTTTTTGAGGTTAGGTTTTTCTTGAAAAGGGGTGACTCGATTTGGCCATCTTATCAGGATTTTGGTGAAATCAATGGCGGATTTAGGTTCAGGGCATGATTTAGGTGAGGGTTGATGTTAGAACTTTTAAGTTTTGGGTAACCGTCACCGGACGTGACGAAGGTTCTCCGCCGCGAACCACCGCGGGTTCATCGTCTCCGGTGGATTCCTCTAACTTTCTGGAGGTTTTCTTTTTCTTATTTTTTTTCCTTGTAGAACGTTATGAGAGAAAGGGAGGGACGGTATGAGGAGAGAATAAGAAGCGATTCTTTTTTAATTGAGATTACCCTTTCCATTATATCTCTTTTAATTCCATCATTATTATCTCAGTAAATGCCAACTAATGCTCAAACATTTCCATTTTCCAAAGTCTGCAAGCAGACTTTTTTATTTCGTTTCACATTATTAAACCGTTGGGATCCCATGCGCGGCCCACCATGGCCTTATCACGCACCCTCGGTCACAAACCCTTTGGATTTGGTCAGGATCTTTAACCATCGTATCCAATGATCCTGATATGTTCATGGAGGTCAACACTGGTTGACCAGAACCACTTGATCCAGCGCCTGGGCCAGTTTTCTGGCGCCCAAGACTTTCTGAATGCACCCCTCCAATTGCTTCTTTCAATACTGGCCCATTAGTTTTTTTTTGTTTGTCTCTTTTTATTGTTATTTATTTTGTTATTTCTCTTTTTTTTATTGTTGTTTAACTTATAAAATATAAAAAAATCTGTATATTGTTAATTATCTTAAATATATTTATTTAATACTAATTAATTAAATTATTAATTAATTTTATTAAATATTCATATTTAATTTAGTTAATAATTTTGTGTGTTGTTTAGTTTGTTCTAATTGTGTAATGATTATTTAGTTTGGTTGTGTGATTTTCTCGTGCAATAAGTTTACACCATGATAATATTTGATTAGTATCTCATTTGGACATTTAAACCCTTTCTAAAAATAAATTCTCGATCCAACGTTGAGTCATTTTTCACCCTTGTAAGTCGATTGCCTCGTGCATCGCCATCAACCTTGTTCGTTACACTTCAAACTTTTTTTCTCAACTAGCAATAAACCCTTGATCCAACGTCAAGTGGCATTTTTCTCAAAAACTCAAAACACTTCCTTAAATAAGAGAATAAAGTTCTCTTTGTATTGAACTAAAGAGAGGGGATTGGGTGAAGACCTCTTCCTCTTCGAGTATTAGGATGCTCACTTTAGAGTGTGTGGTCTCGATACTCGTCTTTCAATACGAATACGTGACTATATTCACCACCCATTCTTTCAAAAACCTTTTTCTCTCTTTATTTCATCTCCTTGTATCTAAAAACCTTGGTCTTGTACTAAGTGCATTGTCAAACCTTTTCTTAATTAACTTAGATGGTCGTGGAGTGGTTAGGCGAAGGCCTTCTCCTATCCCGAGTGCTTGACATTACCTTTAGGGTTCACTGTCGTAAAGCACTTACCATCTAAATCAAAACACTTCTTTAAATAAGAGAATGTGCTTCTCTTTGTATTGAACTAAAAAGAGAGGATTGGGTGAAGACCTCTTCCTCTTCGAGTGTTAGGATGCTCACTTTAGAGTGTGTGGTCTCGATACTCGTCTTTCAATACGAAGACGTGATCGTATTCGCCACACCATTTTCAAAATAAACCTTTTGAGATAAAGAATTGGGTACTACCCGAAGGGGTTCCTATCTGAGGACTTATTTCACCATTAAAATTAACTTTCAACAAATCAAATGTTACATCTTGCCTCGATGGCGAAAATCAACCTTTTCAAAAAGGACATGTTACGCCCGTTCTACCGCAAACAGGTAACGCATAAGACTCCACGAGCGAGCCGCAAAACACCTAACTGCTAGAACCCGCACGTTAGCATCGTCCATAAAAAAAACACCAACAAACCGTAGTCGGTCGAACTACGATTGCCATGATTCTTCATTCTCGACCGAATGTAAGATACGTAGGCACAAGATCGCAACGATCTTGGCGTGCCCCCTTCCATTTTTTCTTCACCGGTAGTCCTCTGAACTACGTTGACTCTGACTTTCCCATTGCACAAGGGAATACGTAGGCATAGGACCGCGAAGTCCTATCGAGTTCCCTCTTCTTCTCCCCACCTTTTCTTTTTATTTCCTTTGGTTCTCACTTTTCTCTCTCCCTCTTTAGAACACTCTTAGAAAGAAATTTCCTTAGCAAACATCCTTACGCATAGACAAGCGAATGGTTCCCATCGAGTACGATGGATGTGAGGGGTGCTAATACCTTCCCCTTGCATAACCGACTTCCGAACCCATAACTTGGTTGCGAGACCATCTTATCCTTCCTTCTTTGGGTTTTCTCGATGTTTTCCCTTCCCCTCATGGGATAAATAAAGTTCGATGGCGACTCTTCTGTTTCTTCCTCTTTTTGCCTCCGGTCGACTATTTTTCGAGTAGCGATACCTGGCGACTCTGCTGGGGAGTGGTTCACCCTAGCAAGCCAAGCCTAATTTGTTTGTCATGTGTGTACTTTTGTTTGCTTTATTATTGCTTTATTATCTTGTGTTTCTCTTATCTGTTGGGTATATTGGGGATGGTTTGTGAGGAGAAAGGCTTTCTACCCGAGCTTTTCGAGTATACACTAAGCTAGGAGGTGGTTGCTTACTGATTTGTGAGACTTAGGACTCGTCGAGTCGGTTTGACTTCCACCGCTCAGATGAGGCCCCTTTGGGAATGATTATGTCTTACGATTAGTCGTAATGGCGTCTTTGTTTCTGACCTGGGAGTCCGTGATTCTGAGGACTTTTAGAACCTTATTCCAAAGGTTACTAAGGCATAACGCTGTGCTCATCCTTTGATGGGATTACCGTCTTACGAATCGTCGTTATGATGGGAAACTTTTGAGGGTTAGTGCATGGGACCTTGTTTGAAACCCTTTGGAATGCCCTGTTATAACCCAATAGATTGACTACCCGAGGTGAGGGTTATCTTGTGGTGCTGTCATGCAGAATCTGTGATCTTGACCCTTGTGCTATGAACCCGTTCCGAAGCATTGCATTCATGACATTGTAGACCATTTTTTGCATATCAAGGAACTTAAGAGACTATGGTTATCTCAGGTATTGCTGAAAGAATGGATGATCCTAAGAAGATAAGCACCAATTCACTAAAGTTCAGAGAGCCGAAGTTGGGTGCAATCCGAGATATTCTTCTAGATGTGCCGAAAGTAATGAAGATCAAATTCCAAGGGCAACATGGGAAACTGCTTGATCTCCTGGATACTAGATTGGATACTTGGGCATTGTACGCGTTGGCTCAATTCTATGATGCTCCGCTCCGATGCTTCACCTTTCAAAATTACCAGTTGGCTCCTACTCTTGAGGAATACTCTCATCTACTGAATATTAAGATCAAGAGTCGACCCATTTACACTGGTTTAGAAGAAGAACTACGACCTCCATCCATTGCTCATGCACTTCACATCACCAAAGAAGAGGTTGATGCTGGTTTAGTCCATAAGGGAGGTACTCATGGGTTCCCTCTTAAATTTCTTCTCGACAAAGTTGCTCAGTATAAGGCCGATAAGGATTTGGAGAGATTTCGAATCTTTCTTGCTCTGATCATCTATGGAATTATCCTCTTCCCAAATATAGATAATTTCATAGACATTGTTACCGTTACTCTCTTCATTCAGAAGAACCCGGTTCCCACGCTCCTTGCCGACACTTACCATTCCATTCATTGGAGGAGTGAGAAGAAGACAGGGATGGTCCAATGTTGTTCCCACCTGCTATACAAGTGGTACACCTCTCATTTGCCTAAGGATGGCCCTTTTGTGGAGAACAAGCAGAAGCTGAAGTGGTCCAACCGTATCATGTCTTTAGTAACTGATGACATTGCATGGTACTCTCATGAGTATTATGGTACAGAAATCATCTTCAGCTGTGGAGAGTTCCGCAATGTACCTCTGATTGGGAGAGCAGACTATATTAACTATAATTCGATCATGGCATTGCGCCAACTTGGCTACGCAATGAAGGATGAGCCTGAGGCAGAAAAGATCCAAAGTTTCTTCCTAGCCAATAAAGCAGATGACCCTGAACTTGTAAGAAGGATCTCAAGAGCGTGGAATAAGATCCATTCAAGTGGGAGAAAGGAATTAAAGGCAAAGAACTATGTGGCCTAAGAACCATACAACAGGTGGTTATTGGCAAGGGTTGCGGAAAGGCCGTTACCATACCCTTATGAGGCTCCCATGCATACTAAGCCTCTTGTACCCACACATGTTCCTATGGAAGAGTATAACAAGCTGAAGTTATTGATGGAGAAATTGACTAAAGAAAACAAAGAGCTATAAGCACAAATCCACCAAGCTGGTTTAGAGACTAGCCAGTTTAAGAGGAAGTTTGAGTTTGAGCAAGATCAAGTGGTTGAAACTAGCAAGAAGTTGAAGATCGAAAGTGATCTGAGGGTCCTGTATCAAAATGGCTTTGAAGGGGCTGATGCATCAGTGAAAGCTCTCCGAAAACGTTTGGAAGAGGCCAAAGACTCTTGTGGTAGGGCTTGGCGCCTATATGAAGAGGTTTCTGCTGCTAAGAAGGAAACTAGAGAAAAACTCGAAGCTAACATTGATGAGCTCGAAGGACGATTGAGAAATGCTCCGACTTTGGTCAAAGATGAGCGTCACCTCAAAGAGGAAGCCATGAGGTCGGCACGCTATACTCCTGAAATGTGGAACGACAAGTGTAAGGAGTTGGAAGCTTCCAAAGGGCTAGTGGAGCATTGGAAGAGTCGTTTCGAGGATTTGAAGAAAGATAGCTCCCAATGGGTCAAAAGGGAGAAGAACCTCAATCAGTTGCTCAACACTCATGTAGAGTCTTTGAACATTTGTCAACCCGCTTTGGATATGTACCGTGCTAGGTACAATGGCCTTGTAGAATACTGTAATCTCATGATTAGCAATGTACCTTGGAGGTTAGAGAGCGCAATGCAAGACTTGGATGGCAACAACGCCCCTCCCTCGGTTAACGACTTCATTCACCTTTGTGATCAGATGGTAGGAAGATTCATGTCTGAGTCGAAGAAGCTTGAAGAACGCATCCGAAAGAAGACTATTTGATTATTGTTTTCTATTCTCATGTCTTATTTCAAAACTTATGTACTCATTTAATGAACATGCTTAATCTTGTGTACTCAATCTTCTAGTGAATTAATGAAAAGCTTCTTTTGTTCTTAACGTTGTGCAAATTTTCTTATCTGTTCACTTCTATAATACCTAGGATAACCACGAGTCTCGAGGGTTTCCTTGAACATCATTCTAGCATTGCATACGCATTCATATATCATCTTGCATATTCGTCAAACCCTGAAACTCACAAACCACTTGGCCTGCTGCGGTAGGAACAAGCTGACTTCCCGGTATCCTTACAACACCAGGAGCAATCAGAAGAGGAACATGGATCAAATTAAGAAGAACCAAGCCGCTCTTAGAGAAGAGATGCTCACTATGAAGACGCAGATGGGCCAGCTGATGGAGGTCATTCAGAACATGGCTAGAGGACAAGAAGAGATGAGGCAAGCTGCTGAAAGAAACGCTGCCATTCTAACTCCTGTTGGTGGAGGCATTCCAACTCCTGTTGGTGGAGGCATTCCAACTCATGTTGGTGGAGGCATTCCAACTCATGTTGGCGGAGGTGTTCCAATTCCTGTTGGTAGAGGTGTTCCAATCCCTGATGGTGCAGGAGTTCCGATCCCTATAGGCGGAGGCATCCCAGCGGCTGCTAGGGCAATCCCGACACCTGTCCAGTATGATGAGCATGAAGATTTTTATGGCCCTCATGGTGACTCGGTCGTAGATTCTTTTGGGCCGCCAAATGATGACTTGGCGAAGAAGGTGCATGCCCTACAAGAAATTGTGAAAGGCTTGCAAGGACCCAATACATTTGGTTTAGATGCTGCTGATATGTGCTTGGTACCATGTGTCAGGATCCCTCCTAAATTCAAACTCCCTGTGTTTGAGATATACAAGGGAACCAGTTGTCCGAGAACACACATTCGATCATACTACAGAAGAATGGCTGCTCATTCAGATGATGAGAAATTGCATATGCATTTCTTTCAAGATAGCCTTAGTGGGGCTTCCCTTGAATGGTATATGCAATTGGAGCGCGTCAACATCAGGACATGGAATGAATTAGCTGGAGCCTTCTTAAAGCATTACCAATACAACTCAGACATGGCGCCTAACCGCACACAACTCCAAGGTATGACTCAGAAGTCTGGCGAGTCATTTAAGGATTATGCTCAGAGGTGGAGGGACTTAGCTTCAAGAGTACAACCACCTCTCCTTGACAAAGAACTCAATGACATGTTCATGGGAACTCTCCAAGGACCCATCTTGGAGCGCTTAGCAGGAAGTACATCCTCTATATTTTCTGAGTTGGTAATGGCTGGAGAAAGGATTGAGAGCATGATAAAGTTAGGAAAAATTTAGAACGCTGCTGAATCCTCCAGTGGAGCTAAAAGGCCCTATCAAGGATTTTCGAAGAAGAAAGAGGGAGAGGCAAGCGCTGCTTTCGGGAATAGGGGAAAAGGTAGAGCATATCAGGAATATCATCATGTGGTTGCTATCACCCCGAATCAGTATCATCAACCTTTGACTATCCCTGCAAGCCAGCCTGCTGTTCAGCAACAAGTGCCTCAACACCAAAACTACTACCAAGGTCAGCCCAGACAGAGGAGACCCGAGAAAAAGTTTGACCCCATTCCCACAACTTATGCCAGATTGCTTCCACTTTTGCTTAAGGGTTCATTGGTACAATTGAGAGACATGAAGCCCTAGCCTGCTGTTTTACCTGCTGGTTACGATGCGAATGCTCACTGTGAGTTCCACTCTAGAGCTCCCGGGCACAACATCGAAAATTGTAAGGCCCTGAAATACATAGTTCAAGATCTCATCGACTCGAAGGCCATCAATTTCACCAGAAATACTCCCAGTGTTATCAATAACCCAATACCAAATCATAACCATGCCACGAATATGATTGAAGAGTCCAGAGGAAAGATGTTGGTGTCAAAGGTTGGCAAGATGAAGACTTCTTTTGCAACTGTCAAGGAACAACTACTGATACAAGACATCTTCCCAGGATGTTCTGTGGATTGCCAATATTGTTTGGCAGATCCCCAAAGCTGTGATGACTTGAAGATGGGAATTCAAAAATTGCTAGACCAAGGCGTTCTATTGGTAGAACAGATAGCCCCTGCTGAAGAAGTGGCAACTTTGTACATCCCTTATGATCCAACTAAAATTCTCTATGATGATGATGTGTCGTGGGCAGTGCCGTATAATCAACCCCATGTATCTTTGGAGATCCCGTGTGATTATGATTGGTATCATGCTCAAATCCCTGGTAATCCAGTACGCGCGCCTCTGGAAATCCCCTACGATTCGATTGACATTCTAGTGTCACCACCTTCATTAGCTCCATTGACAATAACTATGCCTTCTCCGTTCCCTTTTGAGAGCACCAAGGTTGTGCCTTGGAGTTATGATTCAGTTGTATACATCAATGGACAGAAAGTGGAAGAGGAACCAATAATAATTAAAGATTCTGTGGAAAATCTCGCTGGAACCAGAGGTGTAACAAGGAGTGGAAGGATTTTCGCACCTGTGCCATCACCAAGCAACAATTCTGGAGCTGTAGGAAAGACAAATGAAAGGCAGACAACAGTTGAACAAGGGCAATCCTCTACTCAGAAGGAAGGTCCTGATGATGAAGCGGAAGAGTTTTTGCGCATTATCCGAAAAAGTGACTATAAAGTGGTTGATCAGCTCAACCAAACACCTTCCAAAATTTTGATGTTGTTATTGCTAATGTGTTCGCCTGCCCATCATGAGGCATTGTTGAAGTTTTTAAAGGCTGCCCATGTTCCTCAAGAGATTTTCGTTGTCGATTTTGAAGGGGTGGTGTCAAACATTGCATCCAAACATGTTTTGAGCTTCAGTGATGAAGAATTGCCCCCAGAGGGGAAGAACCACAATAAAGCTCTGCATATATCCATTGAGTGCGTTGATGTTGTTTTTTCAAGAGTTTTGGTGGACACTGGGTCATCGCTAAATGTTTTGCCAAAGAATTCTTTGTCCAAGCTTACCATTGAAGGGTTGATGATGAAGCTAAGTTCGATGATAGTGAAGGCTTTTGATGGGGCTAGGAGAACTGTGATAGGTGAGGTTGACCTTCCTATCAAAATTGGGCCTCACACTTTCATCATCACATTCTATGTGATGGACATTTATCCAGCCTACAGTTGCCTCCTAGGGCGCCCCTGGATCCACATTGCTAGCGCAGTAACATCCACACTCCATCAGAAACTAAAGTTCATGATCAACAACCAGATTGTTGTAATTGATGGGGAAGAGGATATTCTGGTTAGCCACTTAACCTCATTCCGTTAAGTTGAAGTGGGAGGGGAAGTTCATGAGACCCCTTTCCAAGCTTTCGAGGTTATAAATGTGGAGATGATTCCTGCCGAGAAGGAGAAGAAGAAGTCAGAAAAGGCTTGGTCCCCGATGATTACTTGGAAGGACGCGAAGAGTGTGATTGAAGCTGGTCACCCTGAAGGTTGGGGAAGAGTGTTGGAGCTACCAGTTAACAGGAACAAGGTTGGCTTGGGATTCCCAAGTCATCTAAAGAAGACAACCTCCGACAAAGGCAAAGGACCTGTTCCTCCTCCTGTTTTCACTAGTGCTAGACATCTTGTTGATGGCCAAGTTACTTGTGTGGAAGCTGAAGATGGTGTGCCCAAAGAAGTCTGCATGGTGTATCCAAGAGCACCAAATCAACAACTCAACAATTGGACTGTCGTGGAGATGCCTGAAGTCACCTTTGTCGAAGAGTAATTTTCCTTGTGTTGCTTTCCAATCCTATGCTCTGCCCAAGGCATATGGATTATTTTGTAGGGCCCCTATGTTTTCAATCAATATTTATCATGAATGAAATGAACTTTTTACATTCAATTGTGTTCCCTGTCTTTCTTTTTTAATTTTGCATAAATAAAATGGCAATGTTTTTCTTGCATTTTTCTTTCTTCAACTTCTCAAAATAAAGCATGAAATCATCATCATGCAGATCCACCCCGGTTTCCATTGATAACGATTCTGCTATGGTCGAATATGATTTTGATAACCCAATTTACCACGCTGATGAAGACTGCGAGGAAACTTGTGAGCTCCCAGAGGAGTTAGACAGACTACTGAAGCAAGAGTCAAAGGTCATCCAACCGCACCAGGAGTCAGTAGATATCATCAATCTTGGGACCGAAGATGACAAGAAGGAAGTCAAGGTAGGCTCTGCTATAGAGGAAGATGTAAAGAGAAGATTGGTCGAGTTGTTACACCAGTACAAGGACGTGCTCACTTGGTCTTACCAAGACATGCCCGGACTGGATGAAGACATTGTAATGCACAGACTACCTCTCAAGGAAGGATGCTCGTCGGTGAAGCAGAAGATGAGTAGAACCCGACCTGAAATGGCTATCAAAATTAAAGAAGAAGTCCAAAAGCAGTTAGACGCAGGATTCCAGGCTGTATCCAACTACCCACGTTGGGTCGCGAACATCGTTCCCGTACCCAAGAAAGATGGGAAGGTACGGATGTGTGTAGACTACAGAGATCTCAACAAGGCCAGTCCCAAAGACGATTTTCCTTTGCCACATATAGATGTACTAGTGGACAATACGACCCAATTTTCTGTCTTTTCTTTAATGGATGGGTTTTATGGATACAATCAGATTAAGATGGCTCCGGAGGATATGGAAAAGACTACCTTCATCACCCCTTGGGGAACCTTTTGTTATAAGGTTATGCCATTCGGACTAAAGAATGCAGGAGCGACATATCAACGAGCGATGGTAACACTCTTCCATGACATGATTCATAAAGAGATTGAATGTTATGTTGACGATATGATTGCGAAGTCAAAAAATGAGGAAGAGCACCTCGTTCATCTCGAGAAGCTGTTTACAAGATTGAGGAAGTTTAGATTACGACTAAATTCCAACAAGTGTACTTTTGGTGTGAGATCTGGCAAATTGTTAGGTTTCATTGTAAGTCAAAGAGGAATAGAAGTAGACCCAGACAAAGTCAAAGCTATCCAAGATATGCCTGCACCGAAGACTGAGAAGGAAGTTCGTAGTTTCCTGGGAAGATTGAACTATATTGCTTGATTCATATCCCATCTAACGGCCACCTGTGAGCCCATATTCAAGCTGCTGCGAAAGGATCAAGCAGTCGTGTTGAATGACAATTGTCAGAAAGCTTTCTAGAAGATAAAAGAATATCTAAAAGAACCACCAATCTTGATACCTCCTGTGCCAGGGAAGCCTCTCATAATGTACTTAACTATGTTAGATGGATCTATGGGATGTGTACTGGGGCAACAAGATGAGACATGTAGGAGGGAGCATGCTATATACTACCTGAGCAAGAAGTTCAATGATTGGGAAACGAGATACTCGATGCTTGAGAAGACTTGTTGCGCATTGGCTTGGGCTGCCAAATGCCTAAGGCAATACATGCTCACCCATACAACTCTCCTGATCTCAAAAATGGATCCTATCAAATACATCTTTGAGAAACCTGCACTCACCGGATGAGTTGCCCGCTGGCAGATGGTGTTAACAGAATACGACATTCAATATGTCACACAAAAAGCCATGAAAGGAAGCGTGTTATCCGATTATCTAGCCCACCAGCCTGTGGAAGACTACCATCCCATGCTTCTCGATTTTCCCGATGAAGATGTTATGTTCGCCAGAGATTATGAAATGCCAGGCCCAGATGACGGACCCGAACCAGGATCGCGATGGACGCTCATGTTCGATGGTGCAGCAAATGTCCAAGGCTGTGGAATTGGGGCAATAATTACATCACCCACTGGATTTTATATCCCTTTCACTGCTAGGTTGTGCTTCAAATGTACTAACAACATGGCCGAATACGAAGCTTGCATCTTTGGAATAGAAGCTGCTATTGACCACAGGATCAAAATTCTAGAAGTCTATGGGGACTCCGCGTTGGTCATCAGTCAAATTAAAGGAGATTATATGGCTCGCGATAGCAAGCTTATCCCATACAGAGACCATGTCTTGAAGTTGATCCCATACTTTGATGAGATTACGTTCAACCACATTCCAAGAGAAAGTAATCAATTGGCAGATGCCCTAGCCACGCTAGCATCCATGTTTAAGGTCAAATGGAAGAACGAAGCGCCTGCCATTCGTCTTGAGTACCTTGATGAGCCTGCCTACTGTTTGACAAATGAGGCCACAGAGCCTGAAGTTGATGATCATCCTTGGTTCTATGATATCAAGCGGTATCTAGAAACACAAGAGTATCCAGAGAACATCACCATCACTGACAAGAAATACCTGAGGAAGCTTTCATCAAAATTCTTCCTGAGTAGGGATGTACTCTATAAGAGGAACTATGACTCGGTCCTGCTCAGATGCGTGGATAGACACGAAGCAGATCCAATCATAAATGAAGTTCATGAAGGGTCTTTCAGAACGCATGCCAGTGGACACACCATGGTTAAGAAGATCTTGAGGGCGGGATACTACTGGATGACAATGGAAACTGATTATTACCGCCACGTGCAAACCTGCCACAAGTGCCAAATCTACGCAAATAAGATCCATGCTTCACCACTTCCTCTAAATGTGTTGACATCGCCTTGGCCATTCACCATGTGGGGCATAGACGCGATCGGACGTATCGAGACCACTGCTTCAAATGGACACCATTTCATCTTGGTTGCCATTGACTACTTCACTAAATGGGTGGAGGCCGCGTATTATGCCAACGTCACTAAGCAAGTGGTGGCTCACTTCATCAAGAAAGAGATTATCTGTAGATATGGGGTTCTAAATAAAATCATTACCGACAATGGTTTGAACCTCAACAATAAATTGATGAAGGATTTATGCGAAAGCTTTAAAATCGAGCACCACAATTCAACTCTGTACCGTCCGAAGATGAATGGAGCTGTCGATGAGGCTAACAAAAACATCAAAAAGATTGTTCAGAAGATGGTGAAGACATATAAAGACTGGCATGAGATGTTGCCTTTTGCTCTGCACGGCTCCGCACATCAGTGCGCACTTCTACTAGGGCAACCTACTTTTCTCTCGTGTATGGCATGGACGCAGTACTGCCTATCGAAGTAGAGATTCCTTCCTTGAGGATTTTAACAGACGTCAAGCTTGACGAAGCTGAATGGGTACAAGCAAGACTCGACCAGCTCAATCTCATTGATGAAAAGCACATGACGGCCATCTGTCACGGTCAGCTATACCAGAAGCGGTTGAAGAGAGCTTTTGACAAGAAAGTTCGCCCTCGACATATTGAAGTAGGAGATCTGGTTTTGAGGAAAATTCAACCAATTCACACCGACCCAAGGGGCAAATGGGCACCGAACTATGAAGGTCCATACGTGGTCAAAAAGGTTTTTTCTGGAGGAGCCCTGATTCTCTCCACTATGGACGGCAATGACCTCCCATCCCCTGTGAATTCAGATGCAGTTAAAAAATATTATGCCTAAAAGATAGACCCGGTGGAACAAAAAGAAAATCCACGCAAAAATGGGTATCCTGGTGGACCATGTAAAAAGAAGAAGGTCCAGGCAAAAATTAGGGACAAAATAAAAGAAATGACCCGCTAAGTGAAAAACCCGCAAGGGTAACTTAGGCAAAAAAAGGGTATCCCGGTAGGCTGAAAACCCGAAAAGGGCGGTCTAGGAAAAAATTAGGGATTAAAAAGGTAAAAACTGCCTTCTGTAAAAATTGGTGAATCTTTTCTCCTTGATCACGAAATTCCGAATGGGAAGGATCGATACAATCGTTGTACTCAGAAGCAAGGCATAAAGGGTCTTCAGAGATATACGGGTCATAGCATAATTGAAACTCGATGGAAACCGGTTTCAACATTGCCTTTGCTTTTTTTATCCATTTACTTTTAAAGCAATTACCTCTTATAGGAATTACCTCCTCTTGTAATTCGCTCCTTTAAGGGCCTTCATCAATAAAATACTATTTTCAGCAAAACGTTTTCGCTTTTAATCTTTACTCCGTGATTGCAAAACTTGTTTTATTTATGATAAGTATTGCATTTGAATTCTTGGGAATAATAATTTCGGTGTTGGAAAGAAAATGCGGGATTACTCTTTCTCTTAAGGTGTCTGTAGGGTAACCATGATCCCTGAGTAACATGCAGAAGCACCGTTAAAACCACAAATTGACTTGGCCCAGGCAAGATCCATCCAGCCTGGGGTGACCTAGCATAAAGCAACATGGAGCCCTAGCATCCCCAGAGTATGGTTGTGTCATCAGATTTTGAGTGTCAGGAAGTTAAGTTCGTTCCCCTTTCAACCAAAGCCCAACCTTCCTTGGCACCCCGAGACCAAAATCCACCTTTGAATGGTACCCTTCACCTTACGTATCTCCTTTTCCCAGCAAGCCCAACCACGTTTGGCACGACCGTCACTTCAGACTCTCCCTCCTCATATCCCCAGCATCTTGCATACGTTTTTACATCATTTGCATGCTCGTTTAGCTAATTCTTGTACAGGATAGGGGCATTCCTGTGGACATTGTCTCCCCCATCACTTGATACTCCCAAATCCTTCTGTGCCTTTCGCATGAGTATTTCCTTACCTTACCTTACCTTTCGTAAGGGATTTCAGTGCCTTTCGCGTGAAATCTTATCCTTTTGCTTTCCTTTTGTAAGCGTTCTCGCTGCCTTGCGCACGCGACAGAACTTTGTATTAGGTATCTTCGATCAATTTGAACGCTCGATGCCTGTGTGGCCAAGAACTGAATGGTCGTTACTCAGAGAATATCACCTCTGCCTTTGTGCCTGTGAGGTCAAGTGATGTTCTTATACCCTATGCAAGTCCCCTCTGCCTTTTGCACGAGGTTGGTTATTTCCATCAACTTACCTTTTGTGAGTCTTTTTTTCATGATGTATCTCATCCTTGCCTTTTGCAATGTATCCAACTTACCTTTAGTAAGAGCCTTCCCGTGCCTTTTGCACAATTTTCTTCCCAGCTTACCTTTTGTGGGTCTCCTTCCTACCTTTTGTAGAAAGGAATCTGTCTCCAAACCTTTTGTTCCGGAGTCATTTCTGCTATTCGCAGAAGTAAGTACGATCGTCTTCTCCCAAGGGAGTTATGTTATTTCTCCAAGCCTTTTGTTCTGGGGTCTTTTCTACCTTTCGTAGAAAGGAATTTTCTCCTAACCTTTTGTTCTGGGGTCCTCTCTACCTTTCGTAGAAGGAATTTGTCTCCTAACCTTTTGTTCTGGGGTCCTCTCTACCTTTCGTAGAAGGAATTATTCTCCAAGCCTTTTGTTCTGGAGTCCACTATACCTTTTGTAGGAGGAATTATTCTCCAAACCTTGTGTTCTGGAGTCGTTTCTGCTGTTGCAGAAAATAGTACGATCATCTTCTCCAAAGGAAGTCTCTTCTACGTGATGTAGCAGGAATCTTTTTCTCTCCAAACCTTTCGTTCTGGGGTCCTCTCTGCCTTTAGTAGAAGGAAACTTTTTTCTCCTAACCTTTTGTTCAGGGGTCCTCTTTGCCTTTTGCGAGAGGAGAACCAATATCTCATCTTTTATTTCTTGAGTCCTCTCTACCTTTCGTAGAAGGAATATCTCATCATTTATTTCTTGAGTCTACTTTACCTTTCGTAGAAGGAATATCTCAGCCTTTTATATGCCCCGAGTATGCTACATGGATGCCCCCTTTCAAGACTGGCAAAGCACTCATATTCGTTCCTCATCACATCTCAAACATATCATCATATCCCTCATAACCAACTACCTTATCCCAATGACAGATGCCTTTTCCGAGCCATCCCACCGACTCATCACCTTCATTCAACTCCTTTTCCGGCTGAAAATTCCAGATATTCTTATATTTAATCTCCTTGTACCTTGACTGTAAGAAAACCTCTGCCACTCTCACGTTCAAGTCCAAGAAGATTAAATAGGGGCATCTGTCACACCCTAATTTTCATCCTATCCTTTCCATAGCATTTTCATCATCTATGCATTCCATTAGGTCATAACTCTGTGATCAATCATGCGTTTCAGTGAGCTCCTAAGACATGGGAACAAGAGGTTCTTTGAATCAGGGTTCCTGTTTGCTTTGGGGTACCTTCATTCAATTTTGAAGCAAGGGTTAATGTCTCATCATCATGAGCATATTTCTATCAAAATTCATCCAGCTACAAGGCTTTCCTCTGCCAAGATTCATCAAGTATCAAGTTTATCTGCTTCAGGATTTCTCAAGAGGCATCAAATGATTAGGGTTTCATCTTGGTTCTAGTGGAGACTGAGGAACTAGGGTTATGTTGGTTGTCAACATCTATGGCTATTTTCTTCATCAGTATGTACCCAAAGCTTAGAGATTAGGGTTTCTTATCCCTCTGTTGTTTGAGAAGAGGTGTCGTTCAGTTCAAATTCGCTTGAAATCAGGTTAAGGGTGTGTGGAGTTTTGGTTGGAAATTCATTAGAAGTTTAAGCTAATCTTGGTCGTACAAGTGGTTTGCTTCGTTATCAAGTGGTCAGGCTGAGTTAAGATCATCAGGGCTTCATGGTGGAGAAATCATTAGAACTCAGTTATTTTTTTTAATCAGGGTTTTGGCGCAGTGGCACTGTAGTTCATAACTCTGGTCATTGGTTCAAGTCAAACATGTCGTTCATTCAAGATTTATTTCAAGATCTGATTTCAATTAGATTCGAGATTTATTGCAAGTTTGGTTCATTTGTGGTCAAAGTCAAAAGTTAATTCACGATTGATCATAGGTTCAATATTTGATTCATTTCAAATTGTAAAATCAAGGGTTTGGTTCATTATAGAGGGTGCACAAGTTAATTCAAAGCCAAGTGCAAGATGAACTCAAGATTGATTTCTCAAGATCAATTCAAGTCTTACACATTTCAAGTGAAGGATTCAAGATGTTGGAATTTGGTTTTTAATAAGATTTTTGGATCAACATGGAAAATTCAAGTTTCAATCATCATGGTTTCTTTCTAACTAAGTTTTTCAAGCATTTGTCATTCAAATTTAATTACAAGTGTATCATGGTTCAAGCGAGGTATGGAGGTGTGAATAAACAATTTTCAAAGCTCATTCATCACAAGAAAATGCTACAAAAAAAATATAGAAGTTCTTGGTCTGATACAACAACAAAAATTCCATTTACATTAAATGTTACATGAAAATTCCAAAATAAAATAAAATAATAATAATAAGGAAAAATAAGCTCATGGACACAAAAAAAACCAGAACATACACACTCAACACTCCTAAACTGTAGCATACCCCACCATGTCACTACAAGCTAAAACAAATTTATAGCAAAAAGAGAAGCCAAACACTGCTACCTCACTCCACGCCAATTTCACCTACGAACCGAAACAGAACCTGTGGCCAGCGCATCTACTACGGTCTACACTATCCTGCATCATCCACCAACCAACAACAAAGTTTACTTTGACTTGCAACCTGAACATACCTACACAAGCAACCGAAACCTATACTCCAAGCCAATTCATTAGCCTATCATGAAAACAACATTACAACAGCAAAACCTGCCATGAGAATAAAAAGAAAGAAAGGCTTAATGGATGTACATGATTCTAAAATGTTTCAAAGCAAATTTGAAATTTAAAGATTGTTTCATGACAGTAGAAAGAAAAACAAGGGTGGAGTCCATGTTGAAATAGAATTCATTTCATAACAATAGAAAATTAACAGAACCAAACTCAAAACCAATTCCTAAACATCATCACAAATTCATCAAAAAAACCAGGAGACCAGTTCAGAATTTCCATAGCATACATATCCATTTTCGTGCAAGTTTTTTTCAACATACAGCACGCAAACAAACAAAATCAGCGTATCAGTCCAAGAAATGGGACCACATTTTGACATAGCTGAAAATGGAAAAACAGAAACAATAGCAGAAATTCACAATACAACCACTGTAGCATAAAACTGGAAACAGGACAAAATTCACAGCAGAAAAAAAAAAGCACGTAAGCATAGCAGATGGAGCAGGGACCAAGTTTCACCAATTCGGAATTCTTTTTGAACAATAAGAAAGTTTTACAAGGAATACCATAATCAGAATTCAAGGGTATCTTCTAACCCTAAAATTTGTGAATATAAAGGGAATAGGATTTCAGAGCAAAAGATATCAGAAACGGCCGCACTAAAAAAAAACTCTAAGTTTCTACACACACAAAAAACCCCAAAACAGTCGTGTAAGAAGCAGTTCGGAAGAAGAAGAAGGAAGAACGAGAGAGAAAGTTTATACCTGTGATTTGTGAATCTTTGTTAGCTTGAATATATTGTGTCGTTCACTTGATTTTTCACGCCGCGATTTGTGGAGTTTTTTAGGTTAGGTTTTTCTTGAAAAGGGGTGACTCGATTTGGCCGTCTTATTAGGATTTTGGTGAAATCAATGGCGGATTTAGGTTCAGGGCATGATTTAGGTGAGGGTTGATGTCAGAACTTTTAATTTTTGGGTAACCGTCACCGGGCGTGACGGAGGTTCTCCGCCGCGAACCACCGCGGGTTCATCGTCTCCGGCGGATTCCTCTAACTTTCTGGAGGTTTTCTTTTTCTTATTTTTTGCCCTTGCAGAACGTTATGAGAGAGAGGGAGGGACGGTATGAGGAGAGAATAAGAAGCGATTCTTTTTTAATTGAGATTACCCTTTCCATTATATCTCTTTTAATTCCATCATTATTATCTCAGTAAATGCCAACTAATGCTCCAGCATTTCCATTTTCCAAAGTCTGCAAGCAGACTTTTTAATTTCGTTTCACATTATTAAACCGTTGGGATCCCATGCGCGGCCCACAATGGCCTTATCACGCACCCTCGGTCACAAACCCTTTGGATTTTGTCAGGATCTTTGACCATCGTATCCAAGATCCTGATCTGTTCATGGAGGTCAACACTGGTTGACCAGAACCACTTGATCCAGCGCCTGGGCCAGTTTTCTGGGGCCCAAGACTTTCTGAATGCACCCCTCCAATTGCTTCTTTCAATACTGGCCCATAAGTTTTTTTTTGTTTGTCTCTTTTTATTGTTATTTATTTTGTTATTTCTCTTTTTTTTATTGTTGTTTAACTTATAAAATATAAAAAAATCTGTATATTGTTAATTATCTTAAATATATTTATTTAATACTAATTAATTAAATTATTAATTAATTTTATTAAATATTCATATTTAATTTAGTTAATAATTTTGTGTGTTGTTTAGTTTGTTCTAATTGTGTAATGATTATTTAGTTTGGTTGTGTGATTTTCTCGTGCAATAAGTTTACACCATGATAATATTTGATTAGTATCTCATTTGCACATTCAAACCCTTTCTAAAAATAAATTCTCGATCCAACGTCGAGCCATTTTTCACCCTTGTAAGTCGATTGCCTCGTGCATCGCCATCAACCTTGTTCGTTACACTTCAAACTTTTTTTCTCAACTAGCAATAAACCCTTGATCCAACGTCAAGTGGCATTTTTCTTAAAAACTCAAAACACTTCCTTAAATAAGAGAATAAAGTTCTCTTTGTATTGAACTAAAGAGAGGGGATTGGGTGAAGACCTCTTCCTCTTCGAGTATTAGGATGCTCACTTTAGAGTGTGTGGTCTCGATACTCGTCTTTCAATATGAAGATGTGACTATATTCACCACCCATTCTTTCAAAAACCTTTTTCTCTCTTTATTTCATCTCCTTGTGTCTAAAAACCTTGGTCTTGTACCAAGTGCATTTTCAAACCTTTTCTTAATAAACTTAGATGGTCGTGGAGTGGTTAGGGGAAGGCCTTCTCCTATCCCGAGTGCTTGACATTACCTTTAGGGTTCACTGTCGTAAAGCACTTACCATCTAAATCAAAACACTTCTTTAAATAAGAGAATGTGCTTCTCTTTGTATTGAACTAAAAAGAGAGTATTGGGTGAAGACCTCTTCCTCTTCGAGTGTTAGGATGCTCACTTTAGAGTGTGTGGTCTCGATACTCGTCTTTCAATACGAAGACATGACCGTATTCTCCACACCATTTTCAAAATAAACCTTTTGAGATAAAGAATTGGGTACTATCTGAAGGGGTTCCTATCTGAGGACTTATTTCGCCATTAAAATCAACTTTCAACAAATCAAATGTGACATCTTGCCTTGATGGCGAAAATCAACCTTTTCAAAAAGGACATGTTACGTCCGTTCTACCGCAAACAGGTAACGCATAAGACTCCACGAGCGAGCCGCAAAACACCTAACTATTAGAACCCGCATGTTAGCATCGTCCATAAAAAAACACCAACAAACCGTAGTCGATCGAACTACGATTTCTCTGATTCTTCATTCTCGACCAAATGTAAGATACGTAGGCACAAGATCGCAAGATCTTGGCGAGCCCCCTTCCATTTTTTCTTCACCCGTAGTCCTCCGAACTACGTTGACTCTGACTTTCCCATTGCACAAGGGAATACGTAGGCATAGGACCGCGAAGTCCTATCGAGTCCCCTCTTCTTCTCCCCACCTTTTCTTTTTATTTCCTTTGGTTCTCACTTTTCTCTCTCCCTCTTTAGAACACTCTTAGAAAGCAATTTCCTTAGCAAACATCCTTACGCATAGACAAGCGAATGGTTCCCATCGAGTACGATGGATGTGAGGGGTGTTAATACCTTCCCCTTGCATAACCGGCTTCTGAACCCATTACTTGGTTGCGAGACCATCTTATCCTTCCTTCTTTGGGTTTTCTCGATGTTTTCCCTTCCCCTCATGGGATAAATAAAGTTCGATGGCGACTCTTCTGTTTCTTCCTCTTTTCGCCTCCGGTCGACTATTTTTTGAGTAGCGACATGGATCACTTCAATATGATGTATATGAATTGTTTGGATGACTGGTTTGGTTGGAAATTGCTTGGAGTTGAAGTTCCAAGTTTTCACCTCTTTGGGATTTTGAAATTTTGGAAAGAATATGAATGAGAGAAAACTAGCTTCTTGCTGAGTTTTGGTGTCATTTGAATGTTGGAAATGAGCTCTATTTATAGGAGAAATGAGTCTGATATTTTGAATTTGAAAGGATTGGGATGCAAGCTATTATCCAATAAGTGATGTCATGCACCTATAACTTGAAAGCCAAGGTACACATGGGCTATTCTTCACATGGCTTGAATTCTGATCTTTTGAGCTTGGTTCCTTATGGTTTCATCCCATCCCTTGTTGCTCTGATCAAGTTCTAACAGATTGGAGGGTTTTTGCTCAAAATCACTATTCCACTTTAGTTCTAGAGGACAAAACTTCACTTCTCACTTTTGAAATGATCATTTTCACATGCAAAGTGATGAATCTTTGAAAATTCAGTTATGCTTTGCAGAGCACATGCTTGTATGATCATTTGGGAGTTGATCTTGTGAAGATTTCAGGTTTGTAAGACTTATCCAAATCGTGTGAATTTTGAGGTTTAACAAATTCTGTCTTGAAAACCAGTTGTGGCAAGGCATGTTGCAGCATCCATAACTTCTTTCTCAAGTAAGGGATTTTGATGTTCTTGATCATTTTGGAAAGCTGGTATATCATACTTCAACTTTGATGTTTAAAGTTGGTCTTCAATCATTGTGGATCATAGTGAAAAATAGCCCAAAAGTTGGCTTAAACATAAGACAGATTCTGTCCAAAATTTCACTAAGTGTTTAGGTTCAAAAGTATGGAACCTCCAACTTCATGGCCTTATATCTTAAAATCGATGAAGTTTTTGGGAATCCACCCTTATTGACAAAGTTGTAGTATGTAAAAAACTCTTCAATTTGATCTTTGGATCAAAGAAAATGGTTACATGGTTTGGAAGTTATGCCTTTGCAAAGTAGGGTAAAAATCATTGAATTTTATAACTTAGAAAAAATTCAACTTCCTCAATGTTGTCCTTTTCACAAGTAACCTCACATTTCTTGGTTTTTCTTGATCATACATGATCCAAATCACATATTAACATTGTTCTTGACTTGAAGAGACCATGTTTGACAAAAAACTCCAAAAGTCAAACTTGGTTTTGACCACAATTGACTTTTGTATCAGATGAACTTTGAACTTTGTGACCCTTTTATGAAATCAAACCCTTGGGCTATTTAAACATCATGGATGGACTCCAAAAGTTTTTTTTTAGTGTCTTGAATCATGTCCCAAGGTTTGAGATCATGTCTTGGTTAAAAGTCAAAGGTACAGTTGACTTTTCCTCATGAACCCTAGTTTGTGGACCAGATGATTTTAACTTCTTGCATTACTTATGAATAAAGTTCTTTGGATTAATCCAATCATATGAAGGGATTAATATCAGGTATTTGAGGTCCTTGAAACATATTTGGAGGTTTGGGATCATGCCTTGCTTCAAAAGTCAACTCAGGGACTGAATTAGGTCAAATCCCTAGTTAGGGTGTACCGAGGGTCTTGGGACTTGATGAGCTTGTCATGATACAATTTTGCACTTGATTTTTGATGGATGAAAAATCTTGATATTTATGGATGACAAAGGGACTTGTGGTGTTGAATATGATGCACAATCCTTGATAATTCATCTACTTGAGCTTTAGGGGGATCACCTATCCTGTGAAGCAAGTAAGCACACACATCTTGTACTTGTGATGGGTTAGTGATGCATAAAGACATGTATATATGTAATGATGAATGTTATGCCAATGATGCAAATGAGGTGGCATCTTGGGGGTAAAAAATTAGGGTATGACAGTACCCATAAATAACAGTTGTACTCCCCTCATTAGAACATCATTATTCTCATTAGTAACCAAACATTCAGTCTTGGTGAAATTGAATTTTAAACCTTGATCACATAACTGACTAATGCTGATTAGATTTGCAGTCAATCATTTCACAAGAACAGTCTCTAGACTAGGAAGACCAATACACACTAACTTGCCTACTCCCTT
Source organism: Lathyrus tuberosus (assembly GCA_022829125.1). Lineage (NCBI taxonomy): Eukaryota > Viridiplantae > Streptophyta > Magnoliopsida > Fabales > Fabaceae > Lathyrus > Lathyrus tuberosus. Next base: position 5,777,034 of record JALAZF010000269.1, on the reverse strand, counting down.
AATTTCACCTTTATCTCTATCTCCAAAAGTGACAAAACTACTGGAATAAGACTTAATGTCCACCAAATGCTTCTTAACCCCTGTCATATGTATAGAACATCCACTGTCAAAGTACCAGTCTTCTATAGATGGAGCCCTAAAATAAGTGTGGGTTGTAAGTCTAGTATCACCAACCTTAGGTTTCCACTCCTTTTTATTCTTAATCATCACATGTCTAGCCCTAGGTTGTGTTGGAAGTTTTGGATAACCATACAGTCTGTAACAGAAAGCCTTTGTATGACAATATTTACCACAATAATGACATTTCCAAGGCTGGAACTTGGCTTTAGTCTGAGTTTTCTTATGTCTAGCAGGATGTTGTAACATTTGGCCAGACATCGTGAGCTCATGCTTCCCTTCAGCAGGTATAAATTTTGTCACGGGGGTTCTTCTTTGATTATTTAGAGATTGGTAATTAAAACCTATACCAATAAAGATTTTACCTCCTTTCCCAACTTGAAGAATTCCATCTAACACATCAGACCCATTGTTCAACATCCTCATGGATTTGGTCATGTTTTCAAGTTTAGAAGTATATAAGGTTAGATCATCTTGAAGACTAGAGACAATGGATAAAAGTTTCTCTTTTTCAGCCTGAAGTTGAGCTATGATTCTCTTCTAGTTTTCTCCTATCTTACAAACCTCTTCACTTTTGGCACAAAGCTCTCTATAGGAAATAGCCAATTCTTATAATAGACATCCTCATCAGAGAAATCTTCATCAGATTCGCATCTGCCAATGAGGGTTGTAACATGCTTAGCAGTTTCAACATTAGGTTCACTTTCAGAATCATCATCAGACCAAAAAACATACATACCCTTCTTTTGTTTCTTGAGGTACATGGGACATTTTGATCTAAAGTGACTAAAACCCTCACATTCATGACACCGAATACTTTTTCCTTGATTGGGCTTCTCCTTTGTTCTTGCTTTTCTTTGAAAATAATTGTTCTTCTCGATGTCGAATGACATGTTCTTCACATCTGGTCTTGATTTCCTATCCATACTCTTCAGCACCTTATTGAATTTCCTCCCAAGAAGCACAATAGCATTAGAATTTCCTTCATTAGTATCCATGTCACATTGAACCTCTTCATCATTAGTGTTGGTGATAAAAGATATGCTCTTGTTCTTCTTTTTTAGATCTTTCATTGATAGCCAATTCAAATGTTTGAAGTGACCCAACAAGCTCCTCCAGTTTCATGTTTATGATGTCTTGGGCTTATTCAATCATTGTGAGCTTCATGTCAAACTTCTTAGGCAACGACCCGAGAATCTTTCTAACCAGTTTCTCCTCTGACATCTTCTCTCCCAAGGCACTAGATGTATTGGTTTCATACCCCAAATTTGTCCTACCCTTTCATGCAAATCTCCTAGATTATGCTTTTCAGTTTCCTCATGTACATACTCTCCATTAGGGCATTTAAACTATCATAAACATTCATCCTCATAAGGCATGGGATCAAAGATTTTCTTGTGATTTAGGTTTTCCCTATTCAAAGGTGATTCATTTGGTATTGCATACAAGTCGAGACTGAAGGTGAAAAAGTACACAAGAAGGGGGGCGTTGAATTGTGTTTTCCGTTTTCTTAGTTTGCATCTGATTAGAGTTTATAATTTATTCTGGTGTTCAAATTCTTGTTAATTCTTAATAACGGAATATTAACAGAAGCAAATAAATAATAGCAGTAGACACAAAGATTTATACGGGTTCCTCCCAAACTGAGAGTAGTCCAGTCCCCTTGCTTCATAAGAGATTTTCACTATAATCAAATCATGATTACAATCGCTTATGCATTACGTTAAGACTTTTACATTTGCTTAGACCCAAGGTCCAAGACTTTTTGCTCAAGCTTCTCACTCGAGACTTCTTGCTTAGGTTCCACGAAACCAAGACTTCAATTCTTATGCCCTCATCAAAAGACTTCTACTCAAGTCCCTTGGACCCAAGACTTCTGCTCCAAGCCACTTTGGCTGAGCCTTCTACTCCAAGTCCCATGAAACAAGCCTCCTTGCTTGAACCCCTCAGATTCAAGACTTACTTCTCCCAGTTTCATGTACCGAGCTAACCTTCTCAAGCCACACTAGCTGAGACTTCTGCTCCAAGTCCCATGAATCGAGCCTCCTTGCTTGAACTCTCAATTTCAAGACTTACTGCTTTAATTTCATGTACTGAGCTAACCTACTCAAGCCACATTGGCTCAAGACTTTCTTGTTAAATTAATCAACTTGATTAAGACTTTCACAGCTCAAGCACATAGCAAGGGACTTACGTGGCTCAAGTATTTTGGCTCGAGACTTCCTTGCTTAAGTCCCAATGACTTAAGACTTCTGCTCAATCAACCTAGCTGATTAAGACTTGCATTGCTCAAGCACATAGCAAGAGACTTACATGGATCAAGCATCTTGGATCGAGACTTCCTTGCTTGTATCCCAATGATACAAGACTTCTGATCAAGCACATAGTTAGAGACTTTGATCTAAACTGCTAAACAAGTTAAACAGAAGAGAGAACAAGGCGTACTTGATACAAGATTCAGAGGTATGAGAACTCACCATAACAAAGGCCTCAAGAACTTATGATTTCTAAGATATTCAATGTGTAATAAATCTTAAGGCTTTTACAATTGTATTGATAATTGTTGATCTTGTTACTCCTTCTTCTGGATGATCCTTGTTAAATATTTAGTTTGAACCTTCAGCCATATATACAGTCTTTGCAGAAACTAGTCGTTGAAGAGGTAATTTGAACAAGAGTCTTTAATTTTGCAACATAGTATAAGAGACGTTGAAGATAGATACACCAGAAGATCTTGATCCAATGTGTAACATGTTTAACCTTTGAGTCTTAAAGAGATCATTTACTATTAAAGCCATTGAGAGTATATATACATTAAGCATACCAGCCTTTCTTGAGCCTTGCAATCTGTAGACTCTAGCTGACAAACTAATATGACAATACAACTTGCTTTCTGTAGTACGGATAACTTCAGCTTTATCACCAACTGTGAAAGGAACCAGAAGCCAATATGCATTCACTAAGTGTAGAGACAATTATGTTGCTTCTTCTGATGCTGAGACCTTCAGCTTCAGAGTTTAGGCCAGACATCACTTAGCAAATGTTCTTCAGATTCTGCCACCAGAAGCTAGCAATTCCGCAACTCCCAAGTGTGCTAATGTAATACAGATTCTGACTATAATATTTACAAGTATTAGAACCTGCACACATGTAACACACATTATATAAACCATTGTTCTTTCAATACTTTATTATCATCAAAACCCAAGGAAAATATGTCATGAACAAATCGTGTTCTAACAATCTCCCCCTTTTTGATGATGACAAACATAATTATTTAAAGGACAATGTTGAGAAGTGATAATTTTCTCTGCAACTTCAGGGTATGAGGTTTTTAAGCTCCTCCCAAGTCTAATAGTCCAAAGCTGAGTTCTATAGACTCATACCAAGTACTACTTTCAAGAAAAAGTAATTTAATTTTCTTAGTAACATCAGAGTCTGAGGTTTGTAAGCTCCCCATAAGTCAAATAGTTCCAAGGTTAAGGTTTGTAAGCTCCCCCTTAGTTCCATATTTAAGTAAACCAAAAATAATAATTTAACTTCCTTTAGCAACATCAGAATACGAGGTTTGTAAGCTCCTTCTGAGTCTGATAGGCTAAGGCTGAGGTTTGTAAGCTCTTCCTTAGTTTTATGTACAAGAAATTTAAGATGTATCGCCCGGGCAAGACAACCATACTGAATGCAGCAACTCAGGAAAATGAAAGCAAAGCAGTAGCTGAAAGATCTAAAACTAACCTTGCACGCGAATGCTACTTTCTAATTTCTTATTTATCCCGTGAAGCTGGAAGGGAAAGGGAAGCTATCTAAAACTAACCTTGCACGCGAATGGTTAACTGAACAAATGCTTAAAGAGATTCGAGGAGTCGGGGTCAGGTTATACGATGGGGAGTTGTCAATTACCCATCCTATATGTGGTTATCCAAAGGTTGTTAGATTTAGGTTTCGCTTTGTACTTGATGGTGTTTATCCGTTAATGGGTTCGGAAAGTTTCTTGGGAAAGTATGAGAGAGTGAGTGAATTGATGTTGATGTTCGGGTTTTTTCTGATGTTTTTGGTAAGGTACTGGACCTAAGTTTTGATTGATATGAAGGTGCTGGACCTAGAGTTTTTGATTAGTATGCTCGCTAAGATTTTGCAATCTTATGCCTACATATTCCCGTTTAAATGAAACAGGGAAATCAGAGCAATCGTAGTTCCTCCTATTCTAAGGGAGGAAAAAGATATTTTGGTGTCTTGTTCAAAGCCCAAGATTAAAGCTAAACGGTTTATATGTGTCTTGTTCAAAGCCCAAGATTGAAGCTAAAAGGTTTGACTGAGAGAAAATTTGTCATCTCTAAAGGGAGACATCTGGTCTGTTTATCATAGTTGTTGGGTGACTGTTTATAAAGGAGGATTACTTTAACTGGGATATATGAATCCAGCAATGCCATATTTCCTTTATAGGGGATTTGTCCTGAAGGGGAAAACTTTAACTCAGTTTAGAGTAACGCCATTTTTCCTTAGGAATTTCTCATACTAAGAGAGGGACAGTGGCGTGGATGTAAATAATCCAGAAGCCTACCGCTTACAGCAATTAGATGAAAGAAAGGGTTTACCAGGATAAAAGATGGACGGCAGCTTGGATATTTTAATCAACGAGTGTGCCACTTACAGCAATTATCTGGGATTAGGGTTTGTTTTGGAATGTCTGTTTTGATAAGTGATAAATAGAGAAATGACTTCCTACAGAGAGATTTTGATTTCCTCTGAGGGTATGTTGATTTTTGTGTGCCTTGATCAAAGCCCAAGGTTGAAGCTAAGAGGTTGATTGACTCCACTGGGGAAGTCCTTATACCAGGCCTAAGAGGAGGCTGAAAATGACCAATTCAACAAGAGAGTGTTTATATGTCTTTTACAAAGCCCAAGATTGAGGCTAAAAAAGAGGCTGACTCTTTGGGGATATCACTATACAAAGCCTAAGAGGAAGCAAAAAGTTTGACTTTTCCGGGGAAAATGTTCTGTCTGTCTTGTACAAAGCCCAAGATTGAGGCTAAAAAGGATTTTGACTCCGCTGGGGAGGGTTTGTTTGTGTCTTGTACAAAGCCCAAGAATGAGGCTGAAAAGAAACTGACTCTGTGGGAAAGAAATCTTTACATGTCTTGTACAAAGCCCAAGATTGAGGCTAAAAGAGACTTTACTGACTCGGTTAAGGATATTTTAGGTATCTCGTACAAAGCCCAAGATAGAGGCTGAAATGAGTTTGACTCAGCTTAGGAAAATTATTTCTCAAAGCCTAAAGGAAGGCTGGGAGGATTTGACTCCGCTGGGGAAGAAATTTTCCCAAGCTTAAGAGAAGGTTATGAAGATTTATGTCTTGTACAAAGCCAAAAATTGAGGCTAAAAAGGGTTTGACTCAACAAGAGAGTGCTTTTATCTATCCTGTACGAGGCCCAGGATTGTGGCTGAACAAGCTGGAGAAATCATTATACCAAACCTAAGAGAAGGTTGACTTCTGCTAGGGGAAATCCTTATACCGAGTCTAAAAGGAGGCTGGAAAAGATTGAGTCAACAAGAGAGTGTTTTTATCTATCCGGTACAAAGCCCAGGATTGAGGCTAAGAGGGTCGACTCAACAAGAGAGTGATTGACTCAACAAGAGAGTCTGAAAAAGGTGATTGACTCAACAAGAGAGTCTGAAAAGGTTAGCTCCGCTGGGGAGAATCATTTTACAAAGCCTAAGAGGAGGCTATCTTCTGTTGAGGAAAGATCCTTATACAAAGCCTAAGAGGAGGCTATCTTATGCTAGGAATTATTAAGATCCCGAGGTAGGTCTAGCTGGGGAATCAACTCTTGCTGAGGATTACATAAGAGTTGAGGTATCAGATGCCTTGAGGTTTTGATAGTGTTATACTGATATTAAACTGACCCTGGTTGGGGAATTTTAGGAGAGAGACTGGGTTTTTGAACCCAAGGGTTTTAACTCCTTTGGAGAATGATCCAGAATGACCGGGGTTTCTCCTATGTTTGTAGGGAACTTGAGAATGCCTTGGAGACTCAAGAGGAGATTTAGATTGTCTAAGTCTATTGGTGTGGAAGAGTTTATCTTTGTATGATGCCCAAGAGGAGGCTGGTATTTCAAGGGATGAGAATCAACCCTAAATGGTTTGATGTGTTAACACTAGAAAGATTGCTCTATCGAAGTATGACTAAGTTCTGTCCTATACCTTTAAGAGGTCTTCAGGGTCCTTGTATTAAGCCCAAGAGAAGGCATGAGAACTTCTAAGAAGCCGGCGGGTCCTTGTACAAAGCCCAAGAGGAGGCGGGGATGCTTTTAGGAAGCCTGTGGGTCCAAACTTAAGAAGAGTTCAAGAAAAGTTTCACCGGGAATAATCTTTTCTTTAGTGAACAATTCTAGGGTTTGAAGAAATTCAAGAGAAGTTTCACCGGGAATTAATCCTCTCTGCGGAAACTGAATTTCTTTGACAAGTTCTAATAGTGACAGTCTGAGAAAAGGTTCACCGAGAATACTGCCTTTCTCTTTCTTCCATATTGTTTAAGCCCAAGAGAAGGCAAGACTATATCTGGAAATCCTATGGGGATCTAGTTTTGACTGTATTTAAAGGGTGACCAACTGGCTTTACCTAGTTCTAGACCTAGTTGTCGGGGAAAACTCTAAATAGGTATACTAGTATATATACAGTTGATATATGACATGTATTAAAAAGGATATGAAAGAAGTACTTACAGAGGAGCAGCTTCCCACAATACAGTTATATATATTAAAGCATGTAAACGAAAGCTAATAAAACTTACAGGCGAGCAAGCTTCCATGCTGTATTGTTAGTTGTTCAGAGAAATTAAAGAAAGTTTTGATAACAACTGTATATTTGAACCTAAATCAAAATAGAAGTGTTTTTTGAAAAGATTGTTGGGGCTTATACTCAAAGAGAGGCCCAAGGTTTAATAGTGATTGCACCGTTGTTTTGAAGATCGTATCGGGACTTATACAACTACTGAGGCCCAAAAAGGTTTATTTACAAAAGGGGTTGGGTCTTACACTCTTTCAAGAGGCCCAAAGATTTATTTTTGTGCAAGTGATGGGGTTTACAACTCAGGGAGAGACCCAGGTGATTTGATTTTGAACTAGCGATCGCGCCGAGACTTTTTTTAAAATACAGTGGGACTTATACAACAATGTCTGAGGCCCAAAATGGTTTTGGTTAAAAAGGGATTGGGTCTTACACTCTATTAGAGGCCCAAAAGTGTTTGAAAATTTAAAATCAAGAGAAAACCCTAATTTTAAATAAAAATGTTATTTTTCAAAGGAAATTAAATGAAAAAAATGATATAAAATACCAAATATATTCAAAAATAAGTTGTACACCTTGAAAAATATTTTGAAAAATCATGTTCAATTACATGAGAGTTTAGAATTCAATTGGTTTTGAAAAATCAAAGTGGGAATTCCATTTAAAAATGTTTAAAAACAATTAAAATGAAATTAATTACAAAAATTCTAACTATATTAAATAAATAATATAATTTGGATTTTTTTTGTAAAATAAAATATTTAAACATTTTAGTGAATTTTGAGAAAAATAATCAATTCAAAAACATAAATATTCAGAGAGAAATTAATTTTTGAATCAATTAACAAAAATATCAAAATATTCAAATATTCAAAATTTTGAAAAAGGGCGCCAAGAACACCAAGTTCTTGCCCGCGTGCCCTGTTTCTGCAGATTTTCATTTTCTCACTTTTCTCCATGATTCCTCAATGGTTTTGCACGATTCAAGTACCAATCTTGTTCGTTTTTTAATAAGGATCACAACCATATAGATTAATTGCATTTATTTTGAGTATTGAGTGATAAATCAGAAGAAAACCTCAGGAACCCTAATTTCAGCATGAACACCATGAAATTCCATACACGATTGATTCATGGCAATTGATTGAGGGTTATCACTCCATACATGATTATGAACATGTGGCAAAATTATTGTGCAGTAAAATATGCATGCATCATGGAGTTTGAAGAGTTCATGCTTACCTCTTGCAACTGGTGATCGAGTTTGGTGATGGAGGTGTTGTAAGTTGGTTCCAATGATCTGGACAGCTTCCTTAGGCGCCAAGGAGTGTGTTTGAATGCTTGGAATGGATGGAAATGATCTGGAACTGGTTATGGTACCTCAACTGCAAATTTGTCAAGAACTTGAGCAATTGGCTGGCGATTTTGAGAATCTGATGTTACAGATGTGATGTAAGAGTTTGGATCACTTCTATATGTTATATGTGAGAGGTGTGTGTGTGATTGGTTTGGTTGGAATAACGCTCAAACTCAAAATTCGATAGTGACTTGAGTTAGAAGGAAAAATTGGAGTGAAAGTGATGATTTTGAGGAAAGCATCAGTTTGGGTGCTTTGGTGTACTCAAATTGATCACAAATGAGGCCTATTTCTAGTGGAGCAAGTTTGTTTTGCAAGCAATAGTGTGTGGCAACTGCAGTAGGTCTGTGGCCAATGTGGATCAAATGGAATCTCAAGTCTCCTCTAGCCATTGACTTGAGGTTAGAGCACAGGCCTAAGGTTCTTTGGTTCAGGGATAAGTCTTGACTGAACTTGGATAACATTATCTTGATGAATGCCACCTCTATGCATTAGTTAAATGCTTTGAGACAAAATTGAATATTTGAAGCATCTTGAATTCTAGGGATGACTTGCCTAAACATAGATTCATGGACTTGTGAGGCTGATGAATCAGTCTTTCTCCCTTGGTTGTTCCCCCTTGAGGTGTGCAGATAGATAACCATGCTTGAATTTGCCCAAATTGATCAATTCGAGCACTAAGGCACAAATCTGCCTTGTAAAGACAGTTTGCAGCAAGGCATGTTGCAGCTGTCATAACCTCTAGCTCAGGTGTAGTTTTCTCATGTTCTTGGGCTCATTGGAAAGCTCTCATATGATACAGCATATGTGTGATCATAGTTTGTCTTGAAACTATTTGGATCCAATTTAAAAAACATCATGAACATTTACGTTCAAGGCTGGTAACTTAGGCAGATTTTCACTAAGTGTTGGAAAAGTGTCATTTTCATGTTTTCAGCCACTTTGATCACTCCATAACCAAAAATCCTTGAAAAATTGGAGCTTGATGTAGTTGAAGCTTTTGTAGAGTGTAGCAAGACCTACAAATCCAGCTTTGGATCACCCAAAATGGTTGCTTGGATCTCAAGTTATGATACTTGGAAGTTGGTACCCTAGCCACTTTGTTCCATAACTTAGAAAAATTCGAAGTTTTTTTATGGTTACCCCTTTTACAAGTTAACTCACTTTCTTTGATTTTTCTTGATGAATGATGATTCAAATCACATATTAACATTGTTTTAGGGTTAACGAACATTGTTTGACCAAAAATCTAAAAAGTCAAACTTGGATTTTTGTACAGTTGACTTTTTCATTAGATGAAATTTTGACTTTGGGATCCTTTTGTAAAATCAATCCTTGGGCTCGATTAAACTTCATGGATGGCCTCCAAGGGTATTTAGGAATGTCTTGGACCCCTCCCCAAGATTTGAGATCAAGGGTAGGTCAACAGTCAAGGGTAGGGTTGACTTTTTCCATCAGAAACCCTAATTTGTGATCAGATGGTTTTGAGCTCTTGTGGCTTATGACTTGAGCTCTTTGAGTTAATAAAATCTTTTAAACATGCCACTATGATGTATTTGAGGTATTTGAAGTTCATTTTGAAACTTCAGGCCATGTCTCACTTCACTAGTTAACTCAAGGGTTGAATTAGGTCAAAACCCTAATTCCTGATTTTTTGCTAGATGGACCTTCAAGGTGATTTTGCCATTGTGGATGGGTTCTTGAGATCCTTTTGAGTTTGTTAGACCATACATTGAGGCATTGGCTCAAGCCTTGTGGAAATTTTCATCTGGAGGCCTCAGGCGACCAAAACCCTAATTTGGTGACACTAGCGATCTTGAGGCTTGATCCACTTGGAATGCTGCAATCTTGTGCTGATTCTTGGTGTGGGAGTCCTCTTGATCCTTTGTAGATGTTTGAGAGGTTAGACAAGTTGAAGATCATGTCAATTCTTGATTGATCCTTGTCTAAATGCTCTAAGAGGGCTCAAAACCCTAATCTTTGATTGTAGTGAATGCTCAACCATCTTTCAGGAGATTGATGAGGCATGATGGTTCATCCATATTGTGATGATGATTTGCATAATGATGGGAAATCCTGGTGGTCAAAATTTGGGGTATGACAAATGCGCCTATTTAATCTTCTTGGACCCGAAGGTGTGAATGGCGAATGTATTCGGGCATTCGGGGTGCAAGAGGATTAAATATCAGAATGCCCAAAATTTTGATGGTGGTTATGAATGGTAGCTTGCTCATCCATCTTCTTTAGCTAAGCAATGATACTTAGAAAAGGTAAAAACTCCCCCTCGATCCTAGTCTTCAGCCAAGGAACTGGTCTCAATTTCTGAAATAAACTTCCCCTCGATCCTGGTCTTCAGAAAAGGAACTGGTCTCAGTTTTTTTTTGTTCCATAAACTTTCCCTCGATCCTGGTCTTCAACCAAGGAACTGGTCTCAGTTTCTGAAATAAACTTCCCCTCGATCCTGGTCTTCATCCAAGGAACTAGTCTCAGTTTCTTTTGTCAATAAACTTTCTTGACAAGGAACGCTAGTTGTTAGCGGTTTTCCTAAAACTTGTCGCCGAATTTTCCTGGGGAGATGCCATTTGATGGGAAAAAATTTTGATGTCAGACTCACTGGGGAACCCATTCGTCTGAGTTATAGAGTTGTACAAACTTCTCTGTTAGAGACGCCATTTGTTGACTCTACTGGGGTAAACGAGTCTCTTGAGAGACTGCTTCCTGCTTGGGGAAATTACATCATACTTTTCCTCGAGATCTTCTCGGAGAAATGCCATGTGATGTAATCTAATTTTGAGGTACTGATGGCTTCATTAACATTGACTTTCTGGAGAGAAAAATCAATGTGTTGCTGAGAGTCTTTCGTTGTGAGGCTTTCTCTGGGGATTTCTCTTAATCTGGGAAAGCGAAGATATCATCTTCAATGGTGAAGAGTGATGTTTATCGCAGGTCTTTTTGTCTTTTAGAGGTTCAAGTTATCAAAGTGGTCGGGGACCGTCTCCAATCCAGAAATAAACCGGGGAAGAGAGATGGTTTAGACAAAACATTTCCTGACAAGAAAAGAACTGACAACTCGATTGAGAGGACTTTTATCCCTAGGGGATAAGACTGACTAGACTGATAGTGATGCAATATGAATATGTATATGAATAAAAAATGCATGATATCATGTATGTTTATGCTGACAAAACTGACGCGACATACAGACTAGTGGATGAACATGACTGGATACTCGGCCACTGCAGGGGATGAAAAGTAACACTGGTTCAAGATAGCAATTCTGCCTTACTTAGGAAAAAGTAGTTCCCGCGAGGAAAAACGTTGGTCGGACTTAGGAGGTAAGAACTCTACCGGGGATATCAGATGGGAAAATCACATCTGATACAGTTGATCCTTCATTCAGGCGTACTGGTTTAGAAGGAGTACTTTGATTCTACACTCTGAAGCTTAATAGCCTTTGGAGAAGCAATTGATGTTCTTTCGATGTTCAACAGTCAAAAGAATTGCCATCTTTATTTTAAAAGCAGAAAAATTTGACAAGTAAATTCATTTTTGTTTTATTTCAAGAATCGTTAATCATGTTAAAATGTCGTTCAGTAAAGCTAAAACAAATAAGAATTGCAAACAAAAGCACTAAGGCTCAAATTTTATTGATAGGATGAAAATCAGCCAAGCGCATGATTCCATAGAGTATTTACAAAGTTAGAAAATGGTAATTTAAGGGAAAAGGGCTACATCGAAACATAACGATCGTTATCCTTCTACCAACTTTGAATTCTGGATATCCTGGGCTTTTGTCGAAGATGACCTTGACTAGAATTTTCCTGATGGATGGCATTACTGTAGGGGATTTAACCTCGTCGGACGCAGTTACTTTCCATTTATCCCTAATTTTTGCATGGACCGCCCTTTTAGGTTTTCAATCCACCGAGACGTTTTTTTTTTTATTTAGGCGAAGTATTTCTTGACTACGTCAACATTCATGGGGTAGGCAAATTCTTCTCCATCCATGGTTGCGAGTCTCAAGGCACCGCCTGAGAAAGCTTTCTTGACCACATAGAGGCCGTCATAATTCGGAGTCCATTTGCCCCGGGAATCAGTGAGGAATGATTGTATCTTCTTGAGCAAGAGGTCTCCTTTTCTAAAGACTAGGGGTCGGACCTTTTTGTCAAATGTTTTCTTCATTCTCTATTGATACAACTGCCCGTGGCATAAAGCCGTTATTCGCTTTTCTTCGATTAGGTTTAGTCCATCGTGTCAACTTTGACACCATTCATCCTCTGTTATCTTCGCTTCCATCAATACTCGGATTGATGGGATCTCTACTTCTATAGGGAGAACTGCTTCCATGCCATATACTAGAGAGAAAGGGGTTGCCCCTGTTGAAGTGAGGACAGTTGTGCGATAACCATGAAGGGAAAAGGGTAGCATCTCGTGCCAGTCTTTGTAGGTTACAACCATCTTTTGAACGATCTTCTTGATGTTCTTGTTAGCTGCTTCTACCGCTCCGTTCATCTTGGGTCGGTAGGGAGATGAGTTATGGTGTTCGATCTTGAACTCAGCGCACAACTCTTTCATCATTTAAAACCTAACTCAAGCAACTCATCAAAATTCACAAACTTTTCATTGATGACAACCAGTTGATTCAAAGAAGAATTGAGTAGGAAATTCATCTCAAGTTTGGGTTGATGAGAACACAACCAAATAGAAAACAAAAAAAAGAGCTGAACAAGATTCTAAAGGAATAAGAATCTTGTCAGAAGAAGGAAAAAATGATGTTTCACAAGACAGGGGATAGTGACAATAAATATATAAAAAGAAAACATCATTACCCAAAGGTTCTTATCCAGCAGATTTCTTGAATCCAATAGATGAATTTCACCTTTATGAAAATTTAAGTAATATAAAAGTTTTAGGAAAACCTTTTACTTAAAACGATTTATCAGAAGTAAAGAATCCTCTTTTGAATCTCAGAAACTGACAACTTTCAGAAGCTATCATCCATCAGAGTCTAGTAGTTCTAGACTTAGAGGGGGATATCTTCTGTCAGTCACTGGTCTCCAAGATTCTATTCAGAACCAACACTTCCTCTTAAAACAAGAGTCATGAGTGATAGATGAATATTGAATTGTTTCCTTTTACAGCTAATAAATAGCAGTAACATCACAAAAGGTGAGGAAAATGTTTCCATAAATAAGATCATCATCTAGCTTAATGAAATATTCAATATAGATAAATACAACAGAGTTTCTTCTTAAAGATATCTGAAGATCCTTTTTCCAAAAGAGCTTCTCTAGAAATCTAACAGAAACTTTGTATTTACATCTACACAAAAATCTCATTGAATCAAGAGATAAGCCAGAAAAGAACAAGCATACCCTTTTATGGTTATTTTCTCGGTCATACTCGTATCAGTATTCAAACTTGACCATAGAGTCTGAACACCGAATTGAGTGGATTCTGATTCAATGGTTGTTAAACTAATGACTCCAATTCTCTCACCAAACTCAGTACCTCTAGAACTTGAGTCTGGGTTATGGGCTCTTCTTCCATCAAATTTATAAACAACCTTTGATAAATATCTTGGAAGATGCCTCTGCTTCTTTCCTCCATATCTGCAGCAACTACATTTGAATGATGATACTCATATTTCTATGAGACCATACATAAATTTCCAGACAGGCTTTCCTTCGCCTTATGCCACATTCTGATAGCAGTACCATGATTCATTCCATAGTATCACTCTAGAATAAATCATAATATGAATAAGATCTTGTTCTTAGCAGAATCATTAATTTCACTATCTTTACATAAGACTTTGAGATCTTTGATAAGCAAAGAACCGGATAATGTTAGCTATCAGAGAATGGCATAAAACAAATTAAAGTACCATCATCTAATTGCCTACAGAACACGAAGAAGAATTGAAGGTTTCTCATAGATTTTTCCTTTAATACAAATTCCATGATGACCCTCAATCAAGGAGCAATTGAGTCTCTTAAGTTATCACTTTAAAGAACAAACTCCTTATTATCAAATATTGAAGCAAGAAGGATTTGGCATGATATCTTTCTCTTCAATACTTGATTTTTATTTCAAGACTCAGATGCTTCTTTAGAAGTAGTCATGACTAGCAGAGCCAGATTACTCTTTCATCTGAATCCTGCACTAAAGTCATCTTCAAAATAATATGCAGTGAAGATTAATTAACATTCAGTTCTAGCAGTGTTTCTCCTTGCTTTCAGATCTAGGAAATCAGTTGAAATACTAATATTTCAGAAGCTTCTGAAGTTACTCTTCTATCAATAGATGTTACAGCCCATTCAACTGGTTAAGAAGTTCTTCTGACAAGAAATATAAATTCCTCATCATCAGACATTCCAAAGAACCAAACTTTAGGAAAGGTGATCTGTTAGATAGCTTTTCATCATCTAATTTCATTTATTTTCTTTGAAGTTTTGCAAGACAAACCAACAGAGCACAATAAATTCAAGTTGTATAACTTCTTGAATAATTGTGACCTCGGGTTTGAATCTAAACCAATCTTCTCAGAATTTCCTTGAAAGATTAGATGAAGTGTAACTAGACAAGCTTTAAAACTGACTCCCACAAATTTAAGCACAAGGATTCAAAGATAGTCTGACCATCAGACATATCAATGATGTTGACATACTCATAAGTGAGATAGAGCACCTACCAGAATACAACTACCTCTGAAGATATTCAATAAGCTTCTTCTGAGCTGGTGATAGAGACTTTCATATAGATCATCTCTACACCATCAACTTCTATAGTAATACTTTTTTACAGGATATTATATTGACCTTCAGAAACCCCTTTTATCAAGACAATGAGTTAAAAATATATTTTGTTTTTCCATCATTTTAATTCAGTGGAATCACCCTTTGGATATGGTAGGAAAAGCAGTATGATATTTTTCATGTGGCACTTGATTTCTTCTTGAAGGAAAGTCTTTAACAGACATACTTTTCTTATTGGATCATTAACTGCGACATTATCAAGTGTTATACATAGACCAGGCTTTGATGCGAATTGAAGGTGAGAAAAGTACACAAGAAGGGGGTTGAATTGTGTTTTCCGTTTTCTTAGTTTGCATCTAATCAAAGTTTAAAATCTAACCTGGTGTTCAGATTCTGGTTAATTCTTAGCAGCAGAATATTAACAAAAGAAAATAAATAATAGCAGAAGACACAAAGAGTTTTACTGGTTCCTCCAAAATTGAGAGTAGTCCGGTCCCCTTGCTTCATAAGAGATTTTCACTAAAATCAAATCATTATTACAATCACTTATGCATTCTGCATAAGACTTTTACATTTGCTCAGACCCAAGGTCCAAGACTTCTTAGTCAAGCTCCTCACTCGAGACTTCTTGTTTAAGTTCCACAAACCTAAGACTTCATTGATTAGGCCCTCAGCCCAAGGCTTCTGCTCAAGTCCCTCGGGCCCAAGACTTCTTCTCCAAACCACTATGGGTGAGCCTTCTACTCCCAGCCCCATGAAACGAGCCTCCTTGCTTGAACCCCTCAGATTCAAGACTTATTGCTCCCAATTTCATGTACTGAGCTAACCTTCTCAAGCAACACTGGCTGAGAATTCTGCTCCAAGTACCATGAAATGAGCCTCCTTGCTTGAACCCCTCGGATTCAAGACTTACTAATCCAATTTCATGTACCAAGCTAACTTGCTCAAGACTTTCTTGCTCAATCAATCCACTTGATTAAGACTTTCACAACTCAAGCACATAGCAAGAGACTTACGTGGCTCAATCATCTTAGCTCAGGACTTCCTTACTTAAGTCCCAATGACTTAAGACTTTTGCTCAATCAATCTAGTGGATTAAGACTTGCATTTCTCAAGCACATAGAAAGAGAGTTACATGGCTCAAGCATCTTGGCTCGAGACTTCCTTGCTTGTATCCCAATGATACAAGACTTCTGCTCAAGCACATAGCAAGAGACTTTGATCTAAACTGCTAAACAAGTTCAGTAGAATAGAGAACAAGGTGTACTTGATACAAGTATCAGAGATACAGGAAATCACCATAACAAAGACCTAAGGCACTTAAGAGTTCTTAGATATTCAATGTGTAAGAAATCTTAAGGCTTTTACAATTACAACCTAAAACAGAAAATCTCAATATACAATTGTGCTGACAATTGCTGATCTTGTTACTCCTTCTTTTGGATGATCCTTGTTAAAGATTCAATTTGAACCTTCAACAATATATATAGCTTTTGCAGAAACTAGCCGTTGAAGAGGTAACTTGATCAAGAGTCTTTACTTTAGCTCCACAGTACAAGAGACGTTGAAAATAGATACACTGGAAGATCTTGATCCAATGTGTAACATGTTTAACTTATGAGTCTTCAAGAGATCCTATATTATTAGGGCCGTTGAGAGTAGATATCAATAAAGCATACCAGCCTTTCTTGAGCCTTGCAACCTGTAGACTCTAGCTGACAAACTGATTTGACAATATAGCTTGCTTTATGCAGTACGGACAACTTCAGCTTGATCACCAACAGTGAATGGTACCATAAGCAAATCTGCATTCACTAAGTGTAGATATAATTATGTTGCTTCTTCTGATGCTGAGACCTTCAACCTCATAGTCTACGCCAGATATGACTTAGCAAGTGTTCTTCGATTCTGCCACCAAAAGCTAGCAATTCAGCAACTCCCAAGTGCGCTAATGTAAAACAGATTCTGACTATAATATTTGCAAGTATTTTAACCTGCACACATGTGACACACATCAAATAAACCATTGTTTTTTCAATACATTGTTATCATCAAAACCCAAAGAAAATATGTCATGAACAGATCTTGTTCTAATAGAGACAAAGGTTGAACTCTTATCATCATAAGCATCTTCTTTATCAAGATTCATCAAGCTATAGGGTTTTCCTTCATCAAGATATCTCAAAGGCATCAAGTGCTAGGGTTTCATCAAGGTTATAGCTGAGATTTGCCATGAACTAGGGTTTAGGTGATTCTCAATATCTCAAGCTACTTCTTCACTAAAGGATCATACAAAGCAAGAAGATCAAGGTTTCTTATTCATGTTTGAGTTTGTTAAACATTCATCAGTTGAAGATCATGAGATTAGGGTTTGATTGGAGATGATATGGAAGTTTATCCATGTCATGAAGTGTAATTTGGTGCAAGGTTGATAAAGGTCTTAAAGGTAAAGGATTCCTTTACACGGTTCATCATTATTTCAAGCTACATGATTCAAGGCATTAATTCAAGTTCAATTACCCATTTTCTAAACCCATAACCAATAACCAAATAAATTTTCAAAACCATATTTTCTATGTCCACTACTAAAATCCTTTTCCCACGTCCATAACCATTTTTATCCATTTCACTTCACATATCCATTTTTTAAAACCAAGCCTAATCCATATCCATTCTTTCTAGATCCGTATCCATTACCAAATTTCAAATCCAAATTCCAAGTCCAAAGTGCAAAATCTAAATCCATATTTCAAACCGCATCCAAATTTCATTTGGCCATATTCAATGTTCATGACCAACATATATCCAAATTACATAGCAGTAGAAAGAAGTTCATAACAGAGAAAAAAGGAAAAATACATAGCAATGCTTATAACAAATACAAAGGAAGAAGTTCATGACAGTAGCAGAAATACATAACAGAAGGAAAATAGGAAAAAACAAGGTTGAAGAATGAAACACGGGCACTACAAAGGAAATCCAGATTTCACCATTTGCAATCATCAATACAAGTTCATTTAACATAATTCATAACTGTCATAACAAACTCTAACAGAAAATTCATCTTCCATCCCTATATAAAGCTTAAACCTTCATCATTATTCTCCTCTAGATTCCTCTTGTGTCTTCTTCCTTTTTCCTCATCTTCCCTCCCTATAATCTTCTTCTTTCATCTTACTCAATTCATCTTCTTCAATCCACTTCACCGACTCACCTTCACCGATTCACTCCAAATCAACCTTCACTTGTATCTTCATCAACTCACTAGTATCGAATTCAACAACCTTCTTCATCGCTTCGTGTTGCGGTGAGAATCGGATATCAAAGAAAACCCTAAATACGCTATGTAACAACAAAGCTAAGAGATTTAAGGTTCGGGGGTTGGTTATACCTAGGGAATGTGCTAGCATTCTAAGTATCTGTAGTATTCTACAGGAACCTCTTGTTAGTATTTATGTTATGCTAAAGTTGCTTGCTAAGGAAAAAGGTGCTAAGGTAAAGACCTAGGGTATATACACTAAGTATGCTCGCCAAGACATTGCATGTCGTGCCTATGTATCCTGACTAGGATGGAATCAGAGCATTCATAGTTCACCTAACTAAGGGTGAGGAACTCTTGACTGTGGTCAAGGTTCTAAGGGGAATAAATGTTCATAATCATGACACTCACATAGAGTTAACAAACTCTCTAAGTCTAAGTTGAAAGACTAACTAATGATATTGAATTTTAACAATGTCAAAAAGGAGAGTGAGTACTCATAACAATTGTACTCACATAGAGTTTACAAACTCTAAACTTAATTCTAAGTTGTGAAACAAATTGGCTCTAACAAAGCCAAGAAAGAAAGGTAAGTATCTATAACAACAGTACTTACATGGGGTTAACAAACCCTAACGTATGGCTAGGTTAAAGAGGGAAAATGGCTCTAACAAGGCCAAGAGAAAGATCCTAACAAGGTCGTGAGGTAGGTAGGTAAGCAACTAAACTATCTTAAAGATATGACTTACAAGTCAGCAGGGAACCCTTCCTTTGGAATAAGGGGCACACAATTTGTAGCAACAAGTAACTAAAGGGATAAACCTTAAAGTAAGAATGATGACAATCAAAAATGAAAATTCCATTATGGACAAGCATATGCTAAAGAGGATGATCATATCATGATGTAAACAAAGTGTCAAAGGTCAATGATATTCCAAAAGTTTGTAGCAAACAAATGAAACACAAGCATACAAGAATAGGAACCCTAATCAACATCAATAATAAAAGTATCAAAGCCAAAGATTTAAAATGAGATAACAATCCAAGAATGGCAGTAGCTACACCAGGTTATGCGCAACATACTCAAATGATCAGGAAAAGGTCACAAATATGTCAAACATACACCAAAGCACAAGCATACTTGCTAAAAACTTTATCACACAAAGATAAGTGCAAAGAATTGTTGAACATGGAAGTTACAACTCAAGAACCAAATGGGCAGTAGCATACACATCATATAAAACTTATATTCAACATCATGATGTCAAGAGAAACATAAACAAAGATCACATCAAGGCATCAACAAGACCATATGTAAGAAACAAGCCAAAACATCCATGAAATGACTCAAACAATCAAGACATGCATAGAAGATCAAATAGGAAAGCAAAAACACTTTGGAGTCATGAAGTCAGAAGCTAAAACATGATTTTTAAACCACACACAAACATACAATCATCAAGACAAATATTCAAAGAACAATGCCTAAAAACTAGGTCAAAACAAACACCAAAACATGCACAATGCAAACCCTAAGTTGAGGCACCAACAAAAAATAGAAAAATGGCTAAATAAAATCAAACTCAAGACCTTAGTCCATTTCCAAACATCCAAGAATAGGTATGCAAAAGATAAAAAAAAATTGGCACAAGAACTTCCTCAAAACCAACTACAAACTCATGGTATCAAAAGAATCGAGGCTCAACAAAAATAAACCAAATGTTAATCAAACAACATCATTTAAGGCCAAAAAAAATACTCAAACTTCCCTATGTCATATGTCACAAGTTGACAAAAAATCAGATAAAAAAACATGAGGAAGGCCCTCAAATAAAAAGCCCTAATTCAAGGGTGTTTTGGGTAAACACATAAAACCAAATGAATTAAATAAAATATGAAATTAAATAATAAAAATAAATAAAAAAATACCAAAAATTAGTCAAGACAGTAAGGTATCTAAAAATATTTTTTATAGATTTTTTGAGTGTCTAGAAAATAGTAAATAAAATAAAAAGTTGGAAATGACAAAAATAAAAAAGAAATGAAAAACAAAGGTGAGCTGGGGGTATGGTCAATAAATCAGGATCAAATGGAAGTCTTCTTTAGCACATTTGGGCTCAACCAGGGAGGTGTGATTAGCGTTTTTCAAGACCCAGGTCCAATAACTTGAACACAGATCAGAAAAAAAAAAAGAGGACACGCGGGATGGCCATGCAAGCTTTTTAATTGACGTGGCACTGCGTGGCATCCACCTGGACAGTCAAACCACTAAAATTGAAACAGCCACATTAGACGCCAGAGCCCTAGCTCTGGTCGTCCTCTCCGGTGAGTCGCCGGAGTTGCAGAGGCTAGACCTCACTAAACACGACCAAACTTTATACCAAATTCAAGGATTTTCTTATGTAGAATCCATTTCCAATATTAATTTTCTCATTTGAGGTCTTCATCCTCATGAAAAGAGGCCACGAAAGTATGGCCACAAAACTGAGTACACACGAATCAACACAACCTCAACTTCTACATAATCTACACTTGATCACACATTCAAATACATGAAAAAACTGAGTGATTGTATGTAAAAAAGTAGAGAAAGAGTTGGCAGAAGTTTTACCAAAATGTGAAACTATGCACGTTTGGGTTATGCTTCAAGTGGCTCTCCAAATGGTTCCAAGCCTTCCCTTGTGTATCAAAATGATAAGGGAGCTGAGAGAAACAAAAGAACACTCCAAAATGAGGGGATTCGAAAATCTCAATTTTTTGACAAAGGAAGTGGAATATTTGAGGCTCAGTTTCTCTCTCTTGCTTTGGTGTTTTTGTGTGTATTGTTTCTAATCCCTTTTTTGAACTCAGTAGGATGTGTTCTTAAGCTGAGGAATTTGAATTATTTCCTTGGTCACACTTAAAAAAAGATGTATGATGGTGATGTTACACGAACTAGTCATGGAGCAGATGTTGGGGCAAGAGTTTTTGTTTGTTTGTGATCAGTATGAGGCAGCATGGTGAGAAGGAAAGGTTGTATGCCTTGCTGCACAAGTTGGTGGTTTCACAATTCCATGATTATGTCATTAAGTGCTTTTTGGCATGTCATAAGAGTGAATGCTTAAAAGGGAAAGTTTAGGGATCACAATATGACAGGTTTTGTACACATGAATTGAGGTTTTGGATGCTAAAAAGGTGTTTCTTCTTTTGCACAAATGTTGGTCATGGCTTGGCAAGTTTGACAAGACATGATCATGTGCATGGTGGTAACTTTGGTACACTCTATCTCCATGGATAATGGCTCAAATGGAGTGATTCCAAGCTCATCAGAAAGTAGGCATGGAAATGAACATGTTTGGTGTTTAAAATTTCTTGAAATGAGGCTTGTAACATGATGAAAAATAGTCATGAAAAGTGGTCCAACGTGCTGGTCTAGGGCTTGGCGCGCACGGCTTAGTCATGCCTTGGGCAAGTTGTGTCAAGCTTTGGCACCCATGTTCATCACACCATAACTTGAGTTGTAGAACTCTAATTGAGAAGTTCTTTACATGCTTGGAAAGCTGAGATGGAGGAGAACAACTTTGATGTTTAACAATTTTGGATTTAAAGCTTGGAAACATCAAAAATAGAGCTTGCAAGTTGAGCAAAAATATGACTTGTGATGCCTTGGCAACTTGGGCAAGTTGTCTAACTTGTGCCCAAAATCCTCCAACTTTGAGACACCATAACTTTTGACTCCTTGATCCAAATGGAGAGTTCTTTATATGCTTGGAAAGCTTGAAAAACAAGGAATAACTTTCATGTTTGATGAATTTTGATTTTAGGTCAAGAAACCCATGAAGCCTTGGCTTGAAGTTGGTGCAAAAAGCTGAATTTTAGGACTTAGAAAATTTCTTAGTATAAATGCCAAGTCATGATTTCTACCAACTTTGATCAATCATAACTTCAAATAATTTCATCTTTTGAACTTGATTCCTTCTTAAAAGTTGTAGTAGGGAATGTCCTCTTTAAAATAAGTATTGGTTTGCTTCATTTGGCTCAAGGATGAGTGAGATATGATCCTTGAAAGATGGCTAAAATCTTGATTTCCATACTTAGAAAAATTCATCAAAAACCCTAATTTTTCAAATCTCCTGATTTTATTGTTCCACTTTGATTTTTATTAATCTAACCACATGAGATCATAGAATATGACTTGAAATGCTCATGGTTAACCCAAAAAACTCAAAGGTTGACTTTATGGAGCCTCAGTTGACTTTTTAATCAAATGAATTCAAAACCTCTCCCATTCACTTAGGAAGCCCTTGAAATGAATTGTATTGGACCAAAAGGCATCTTAGGGACCTTTGAAGTGTATGAGGACTTGCTTGGTTGATCCCTCCTTCAAATCTTGATTAATAAGAGCTTTCCTTTCTTGTACAAAACCTTAATTCCACAAAAGAAACAAAAACACAAAGCTTAATATCTTGGTTAGTTATTCAAGTATGATTGACCTAAGATGTTTATGTAAATGATGATGGCATCTAAGGGGTAAAATTTGGGGTATGACACTTCATAATCACGATCAATCATCTGTAACAACAAGAATCACGTTCACACTAGGATTGCAGCAAGCACGAGACGCTGAAACGAAATTGAAAACAACAACAACCTCACGAAGCGCAACGAGTATGAACAACTCGCATCAGATTTCATCAAATCAATAATTTCCAAACGCGTCAAGAATGTGGAAACAGCCGAATTGTACCTGACTTCTTCATCGTTACAAGTAAATGATTCTTTCTCTTCTGATTCATGATCGTATTGTTGTTTCGTAGTCATTGTTGATTCGAGTGTTAGAGCAAAGAATAGGTGAGATCGATGTTGAATTCGAAGCATTATACGATAGGTTGAGATGACAGAGGAGCGTTAGGATGGGAAACACAAAGAGAGGAATGCGAACATGATGTAGGTCATGGAGGTGTGTCTGTCGCCGCCAATGTGAGGCTGTGGCGCGGAGGAGCTAGGGCATAGTTAGAGGAAAAGCGATGGAAGTGTATCTTCTTTGTATGCATATTCTTTTATTGTGTTTTCTTATTCATAAGCCTTGGCCTTGAGATGTGGATTGGGCCTCACTCCCTAGTGGATCATTGCAAACACCCCCTACAATGTTATGATGTGCTTCCTCTAATTTGGATTAAGTTTCATGGCCTTTTTTATTAATTCTCATGACCTTTTTTACTACTGTTCATGACTAATTTGGATCGAGTTACATGACTTTTTCTTTCATGACCTTTTTGGATCACTGTGTATGACTAATTTGGATCGATTTTTCATGGTTTCTTTATTAATTTTCATAACCTTTTTTATTACTGTTCATTACTAATTGGGATTAATTTTCATTGTTTAATTTGGATTAATTTTGATGTCTTTGGTTGGTTAATTTTGTTGACAATTTTTGGATTAACTTTGATTAGGTTTCTTGATGTTAATGTTCATTAAATTCTTGATGCATTTTTGGTTAATTCTTGATATTAATTTTGTTTAGAATCTCGATGAATATTTACTGTTGATCTCCTTAGTTAAAACTTTGATTGAGTTCACTTGTTAAATTTAATTAGAATTGGTTAGATTTTGATTGATTTTTTAGTAGAATTTTGATTGTTTAATTCTTGTAATTTGTTTTACTAAAATACCTTAATGAACCTAAAGACTAATGGACTAACAAGATAAACCCTTGCATTGGAGTTTTGGACTATGGATTAATTGTTTATCCCTTTGCTTTGGAGTTGGCCATGGACCATAGGAGACCTTTGCTTGGAGGATTTGTGGACTATGGACTTAATTAATCAATATTAACATACTTTGACATAATTCTAATCCACCTTGCTTGCTTTATTTTTAGGGTTTTGACTTGTTCTTCTTATTTGATTTTGAGGGATTGTTTTTATGCTTAATTTCTATTCACCATTTGATCATATCATTTTGCATCCATTTTGCATATTACAAACTATTTCTCCTTTGTTGTGAGGTACCACTTTGAGGCTTTGGATCATACCTTAAAATTTAAGTCACTTTTCCATTTATTGTACTTTTATTCCTTTAATTACTTTTCATATGCCATCCCCCCATTGTGGGAAAATTGTCCCCCTCTCACATTAAAATATAATAGTTTTGGACTTTACATTGTTTTAGTGCTTGATGCTTGCATGCGTATAGGTTAGAAAAGATAAAAACAAAGCGCTTAGAAAACGATTTCAAAACAAAGACAAATAAAACTTGATCCAACGTCGAACCATTTTTCAAACTAATTAATTGAATTTCTCATTACACCCCACCTTAGGTTTTCCTACACATTTCATCTACCTCCAACCCATCCACTCCATTACTTAACCACAAGCAAGCCATGTATGTCTTCATGCCATAAGTCGATTTCCTTGCGCATCTCCATCAACTTACCCTTTACCCATTCCACCACCCTTTCAATTCATTCCATTTCCTTCATCATCACTCACTCTTCATTAAGATTAAAACATTGGTCTTTGTACCAAATGCATTTTCAAACTCTTTTCTAAATATACTTTGAACGGTTGTGGAGTGGTTAGGCGAAGGCCTTGTCTATCCTGAGTGTTTGAAATTACCTTTAGGGTTCACTGTCTAAACACTCACTTTCCAAAGTAAAACATTTCTTAAATAAAACGAGTAAGGTCCTATTCTTGTATTGAACTAAAAAGAGAGGATTGAGTGAAGACTTATTCTTCTCCGAGTATTGGCATGCTCAATTTAGAGTGTGTGGTCTTGATTCTCGTCTTTCAATGCGAAGACATGACTATACTCTCCACATATTTTTTCAAAACAAATATTTTCTCTAAAAAACAACTTGGCCAATCATATGTGTTATCTTGCCTCGAAGGCGCAAATCATAACCTTTTTCACAAAAGGGTATGTTATTTGCATTCTATCACAACATAGGCTAAAGCATAAGTCTCCTTACGTGCGAGCAGCAAAACTTATTGCTAGGATGTGAACGTTAACATCGCCCACTAAAATTAACAAACACACTTTTAGTTCCAAGAACTACGGAGCTCTGACTTTCTCATTGCATAATAGGATACGTAGGCACAAGATTACGAGATCTTGGTAAGCAACCTTCTTTCACAACCTTCTTTCTTTTCCATCTTTAGTTTCGAACTATGGAGCTCTGATTTCCTCATTGCACCATGAGGGTACGTACGCACGAGGGCCCATCCTCCACGAGCACACTAATTTAAAACGTTTTTGCCCTTAATGAAGCATTCATAGAAAGCATGAACCCTTAGCAACATCCTTACAATTAAGACGAACGAATGGTTCCTATTGAGTACGATGATTGTGAGGGGTGCCAATACCTTCCCCTTGCATAACCGGCTTCCGAACCCATCTCTTGGTTGCGAGACCATCTTATCCTTCCTCTTGGGGTTTTGTCGATGTTTCCTCTTCTCTTTGGGATAAATAAAGTTTGATGGAAACTCTGTGATTTTTTATAGTAGCGACAGCTGGCGACTCTGCTGGGGATTATTTCCCTATGCGAGCCAAACCTAGTTCTGTTTGTCGTATGTGTGGATGTTTCCTTTATCATGCTTTATTACTTCTTTTATTGCTTCCTTTATTTATGCTTCATATATCTATTGGTTATGGGCTATGAGGAAAAGCTTTCTACCCGAGCTTTGGAGCATACACTAAGCTAGGAGGTGGTTGTTTATTGACTTGTCATACTTTGGACTCGTTGAGTTGATATGACTTCCCCACTCAGATGAGGCCCCTTTGGAGACACTAATGTTATACGAGCAGTCGTAACAGCGTTATTATTTCCGACCTGGGAGTCTGGGATTCTAAGGACCTTTAGAACCCTATTCCAAAGGTTACTAAGATATAACTCCAAACACATCCTCTTGAAGGAAATACTGTATTACGAATCGTCGTTATGATGGTAAACTTTTGAGATGCATGATACAAGGGACCTTGTCTGAAAACCATGGAGTATCCCTCTGTGAACCAATAGATGACCCACTCGTGGGGAGAGATATCCGCTATGTGAACTCATACCTCTATGACCATTGATCTAAATCTTACAAGATTGTTCCGAGGCATGGATTCATAACATTGCATGCATTTTCACTCAGACCTTATTTTCGAACCATGAATTCACTCATAATAATCATTTGCATCCATTCTACAAAACATAACTTATTGGGGACCCTCTTTGCAGAAAAGATATCTGGATCATCCAAATTGACTTCTCTACATCCATATCGTACCAGAAACAACGAATGCAGACTCATGGATCGGCTAGAGCAAAACCAGAGTGCCCTCCATGCAGACATGGACAACCTAGGAGCCAAATTCAATCAACTTCTTGATATTCTCCACACTGTCATTCAGGGCATGAAGAGATCAGATAGAGCATCACTAAGCTTTCCCAAGTTGCTCCTAATTTGCAGCATTATGTGCCTCCTACGCAGAATTATCAACAGGAAAATCAGGGACCGCAAGGTCAGAGAGGAGAACAAAAGCAAAGAGGGCCCAAAAGAAGGATTGATCTTATTCCTATGCCCTATGCTCAACTCATTCCTTAATTGCTTGCCAGTTAGTTGGTCCAACTACGTGAACTTGGTGTAATACCCCAAAATTTTCCCTCTCTTTTCTTCATGTCTTCTAGCATGAGCTTTCATTGCATTGCAATGCATTCAAGCATAGAAAAACAAAACATCAAGCATCTAGCATTGCATCTTGCATAAGGGCATGTGATCAGGTAATCCAAGGTGTTCCTCATCCAAAGCTAAAGAAGAAGACCAAGTGTTTCTCACAAGCTTCAAGGACCTCTTACATCATGTGTCATCTCCATTTGACCTCACAAGTCATAGGGAGAGGAGAGTTCACCAAGAAGATTAGACAGTGCATGATCTCCTACACAAGGCAGTCAAGAGTTGGGATCTTACCCTCTAATGTGCAAGTTCTTTGAGTTTTTATCATCTCGAAAGGCCATATCTCATCTTTGTTTGAGAGGATACACAACATATTCAGAGGAATTGAGATTTGGGGGATGTGCTTTTTCCTCCTAACCAGAGGGTGCCAAAACTAGGGTTTGACATAAAATCAGTTTATTTCTTATTTCTTGGGCAAGACTTGATCTCATGGTACTCCTTATGTTCTTAAGTGTTCATGGATGGAATCTTGGTCATTGGTTCTTTGAGGAAGATGTTCAATGGATCAGTTACTTGTGCAATAAGCAAAAGTCAACAGTTTAAAAGGAAAGTCAACCATGGGTTTGCAAAGTTTCAAATCATGATTCTCAAGTCCATATACCTTTATTTGGTCAAGGAATGACATGGATGGCATCATTCATCAAAAATCAAGAGTTTGTGCAAAAGTTACTAAATTTGGAAAATGACCTATAATGAAAACTTTCCATTTTTGGCAACTTTTCCATCACATTCAACTTGACTTTTCATCATCAAGGAAGCTCCAAATGAATTTTCCTCCAACATGAAAGTTGAAGATCTTTCTCTCCAATTTCCAAAAAGTACTAGATGGTTTCCATACCATTTGTAGAACTCAAGTTATGGTCAAAAGATGGCAAGGTGCATTTTGAGGTTTTCATATGGTTCCTTTTTTCCACCTTTTGAATTTTGGCACAAATGGACTTGTAATTGATCTTTTTGGTACATGTCATATTACAACATCAAAATACAAGTCAAGAGGAGTATTTTTGGCCTTTGAATCAATTCATTCCATGCCATATTTCTCATTATTTTCACAAAGTGCAAAAATGCAAATTGATTCAAAACTTGCAAACCAAGAAACTACAAGGCCCAAAATCAATTCAGAAGTGATCCATGAGTGAATTGAAAATGAATCATGCTGAGTGCAAGGGTGTTGCACGTGTGGATTGGTGGTGGTGGTACAAAATGCATTTTTGCATTTTCACCCAAATCTCACTAACCAATGGATTAACCATTTGCTAATCACCATCAGTGAATTAATGAAGAGTATATAAGTTAACTCATGCCTCAGAAATTAGGTCATGCACTCTCATTTGCTCAGAATTTCAAAAACTCACTCTCACTTTCTCTCCTTCAAATCTCTCATTCCTTGAGGGTTTTTGAAAATTTTTTGGCATATTCTTGATCAGTGAGTTGAAAGGAGCACGAATCATCCATTGTTTTAAGCTGAAAGGAAGGATTTCACCAAGTTCCATTCAAGAGGATTCAACCTAAATCTCAAGATCTAGCACGATTTCAAGCTCTAGTTGCATTTATTTTGCATCTAGAGGTTCCAAGGAGTAGATCTGCAGTTTTTGGAGGGATTTCTTGACGTATTTTAAGCTCTTCAAGGTTCAGGTTAGTGATTTTTTCATCATCATATTACATGAATTTTTGATGTGTATAATGAGCTGTGATGTTCACTGATCACTCTGATCTATTTTGTTTGTGATTTGGACGTGTGAATTGTGCGTAATGTGGATTTAAAGTTTTAGATCTAAAATTGTTTTTGTTCGATTCTCATTGTATGTTTGTTATTTGTTGAAATGGTTTGGATATTCGTAATCCGCATAAAATTCTAGTCGGAATGGTCTACCTATTTTCAATTTCTGGGAAAAAATACGCAGCAGCTCACCGGAGAGGGTGGCCGGAGCCCTAGCTCCGGCGGCTGTAAGAAGTTCAGTCCGGCGAGGGTAATATGGAAGAAGAAGGAATCACGTCTGTTGATCACCTTGATCCTACGTCCTCTATTGCGCCACGTTTCTTTTAATTTAGTTTTCAATTTAATGTTTGTGTGTTGATTACCCCGTGAGCGTTATCATGTACTTACCATCCTGACCGTTGATTTCATTAGATTTTTGAATTGTTGATGTGATGTGGCGCGTTTGATCAATCATGTGAGTGAAATTGTGCCATCGAATTAATGAACCCATGTGGCTGTCACGTGGGAGTACATGGTATGTTGGTTATTTTGTTGTATGCGCGTGCATGATTCCTATGGTATGCTTTTAATCTGGGCCCTAGATCTTGTTTACTCTTTGGTTATGTTGACTTGGCGTGGTGCGTAAGATGGATCCTATGGCTGATATTACGTCTGATTGGTTGACTTCTTTCCATTGCTCCTCTTTGTTTTTTTCGCTGTTGGGCTTTTTCTTTGGACCTGCTTTCCACACCCTACCTTCTGATCCAATTGGTTTTTCAGTGTGAAATCCTTTACTGTTTACACCCCTTGACTTTATTTCTTTTATTTTCTTTCTTTTCTTTTTATTTATCGTTTCATTTTTATTTTAATACAAAAATATGTTACAAAAATCTACAAAAGTATTTTTCTGATTGATTAATGTGTCAACTTAATTTTCTTTTTTTTATTTTATTTTTAATTTCATTTTATTATTTTATTTTGAATTAAATTGTTAGGGTGTTTCCAATGATACCTTTCTTCTAGGGTTAGGAATTTTTGTGACTTTCACACATCATTTGAGGCCAATCTTTTGGTCACTTTTAAGGCATTATATGAGGATATTTTTTATGATGATTTGATAATGGTTTGAGTTACTTTTAGTGACTTGCCTCTCAATTTTTATTAACCCTCGATCCATACTCGATTATGTGCACTTCTTGACTTGTGATTCACCTTTTGACAAGCTCTTAAACTCTTTTTGATCCAATCTTTTTGCATATGTTTCTTGACTGAGTTAGCTTCTGTTTAATTATTTTTGGGGATTTTAATGAGCCACTTTACTATTTTTGGTTGAGTTTTGGTTGTGATGCAAGTTTGATTGAGGTATGCTTTGATACATGATCTAGTTTGAGTGCATTTGCTTACTTCTAATGAAGTAATGTTTGAGATGTTTTTATGGTATGATCATATTCTGTTTGAGCTTGCTTGTGGTATGATCATATTCTGTCTGGCCTTTGGGTTCATTACTTGATTTTCATCTCACTTGATCATCTTGGTTTGAATTATGTGATGCATATCATTCCCTTTGCTTTGTAACTTCTTTGGTGCACAATATTGCATAATGTGAATCTCTTTTGCACATGTGAATTGTTGATGATGATATGATGTGAGTTCTGGTCTTGTTTCATTTTCATCTTGTCTCCTTCATTTCACTTTGATATGAAATCCATGTGTGTTTAATTGTGCATTTAATTCAAGTATGCATGCATTCTTTCATGTTTAACTTTGCATGCTCACTTGAATTGTTTTGCATTGATCTTTGAAGCATGTTGATTGATTTGAGTTGGACACTTATGATATGATGTGCTTGCTGCCATTTATTGTATCTCATCTCTCTTCTTCTCCTTCTCTTTTCTTCTCTTTCACTCTTTATCATCCCATGATTCTCAAGACTTGTTTAAGTCTTGGATTTTTTCCCTTTAGAGCTACCTAGTCCAACTTAATTTTTGATTAAGCTTGGAGTAGGATTAGCATTAGGTTTTAGGTAGTCTTTTCTCCTAAACCTCACTAACCATAGGACATCCATGCATGATAACATTAGGACTCTTAGTTTCCCTTTAGAATTCCCCTTGCGTCGTTTCTCTTCTCATCTCAAAAGAAAAGTAAAAGACACTTAATAAATGTTAATGTGTATTGCACTTGAGCCTTATATGTGGGAAGTGGGGAACGAGGGGCTTCCTCTCATTCTTCTAGGATACCTAGTGTACGTCCTGTTGGGGACAATGCGTGAAAGTATTCGTTCCTATATTTAAGATTTTGGTTCAATGCAAGTTGCAAATAACCGTAAAAGACACTTCTTTATAAAAAACTTCAAATGAACAATAACGTCTTTCCTTCGGGAATTCTTTTCTCATCTCATTCACTCTCAGTGTACGGACATGCTTCTACTCGTTCTCTTGCAAGATGGTAACGCACTCGGACCAGCGAGCCTGCAACACCTGAGCTAGAACGTTAGCCGTTCCCAAAAAACACAAACAAAGCGACCCTCGTTGGGGGGAACTACGTCGCTCTGATTCTCATGTTCCCGATGAGATACGTAGGCAGTGGGGTAGGGCCCATTCGAGCACTTCTTTTATTTTCCCTACATTTGTTTCTTTTTCTCTCTTTTCCCTTTCCTTTTTTTTCCTGTTCCTTTCCCTTTCCAGTAGCGGCGGAGCTCCAGACGACGACACCCTTTGATCGAGACAAGCAAGCATGGATCCCATCGGGTACGATGGACGCGTGGGGGTGCTAATACCTTCCCTGCGCGTAACCGACTCCCGAACCCAGTTCTCTTGGTCGCAAGACCATGCTCTTTCCTTTCTCTTCAGGTTTACGCAGTGTTTCCTTTCCCTCTCTTGGGATAAATACACATTGCTGGCGACTCTGTTTCGGTGCCACTGTCGCGTTTGTACTTGGATGAAAATCCCGGAGCGACAGCTGGCGACTCTGCTGGGGATCGAACCTAGAATCTCTGGTTTCCTTAGCGGGTCAATCCTAGTGCTTGTTTGTTTTTTTTTATTGGGTGTTTATTCTGGTGTTGTGTTTTGCTGTTTGTTGTATATTACTGTATTGCTGTTTACTATTTTTTTTGCTTTACCGCTTTACTATTTTTATCGCATTTTATTGCATTACATATCATTATATACTGGATATTACTGCGCTGTGCTGGCTGGTTTTCTGTTTGGCGGGTTGGGATGTTCTGAGAGAAGAGCCCACTACCCAGGCTCGAGCATACACACAGGTTTTAGAGTGGATAGTCATGACGCTTGCATGGGGGTGGCCATGTATTATCGTTCATGAGACCCACAACCAGACGAGGTTCTATCAGGAACTACCTGCTACTGTGCATTTGTACAGGCCAGTAGGTATTCTCTTGAGGGATTGTCGACTCTGGAGACCATTCCCGAGGACTCAGTTGCGGCACTCCTCCCGTGATGTGATAGTGGCAGCCCACATTCTGTGGCAAACCCATTGCACATTCTCGATCCGAGGACCCAATGCTGGGAACTTGCTATAGGATTGCCTTTTGTAGTGAATCAGCGGACGACCTCTTTGATTGGCGATAGCATTGTATCCTTCGGGCTGAATGTGCTATTGCTTCTCAAACCTCTGAAGCTGGGGATCTTTCCTCTTGGAGAATTAGTTGAGGCCTCCTCGGTTGATGATGATGCCAAACCAGAAATGGTGAACGTATCATCATTTCTCGACCTGAGAGCCCAGGATACTGAACATCCTAGTACCCACATGTGAGAGGGATGGGGTTTGTAGGTAACCGTGACTTTCAACCTACCTGGTTTTCTGGTTCTATCACTATGGTGGTTATTGTTCTAAGTTTTGGTACAGAGCCTTGTTTTGTTCAGTCAGCGCAGTGCAGCTAGTTTGTGGGGACACCTTGATCACATGCTCTGCATTGCATTCTTTTTTTCTGACATTCATGTTTGTGCATTTTCAGGTAGTATCTAGTCTTTGATTCCAGTCAGAGGGCAGTATCAGGGATGGACGTTCCAAGAGGCAAGAAGGATATTATTATCTACAAGTTTTTCAAACTAGCAATAGGTCCTCTCACGATCCTGAAGTGTTGAATGCTTTCGAGGAGAAGTATGGGTGGATTCTGTCTTTTGTTCGCAACATTGACGATTATGAGTTTCGAGGTCTTCATACTCTGATGCAGTTCTATGACCCTCCGCTGAGATGTTTTCTGTTCCCGGATTATTTGTTGGTGCCCACCTTGGAGGAATACTCTAACATGCTAGGGATTCCTATCAAGGAAGTACCTCCTTTCTTTGGTTCAAAAGGAGAGCTGGATTGTGGTAAATTGGTCGGTGCTCTTTATTTGAGCAAGTCGGAGTTAGAAGCCAACATCTCTAACAAAGGAAAGATTTGTGGTTTCAAGTTGGGGTATTTAACGAAGAAGGCTCAGAAAGCAGCAGAGGATAAAGATTGGATCGTGTTCAATGCACTGTTAGCTCTTTGTGTTTATGGCATTGTGTTGTTCCCCAATGAGCCTGATTTTGTTGATGAAGATGCTATCAGAATATTCATGACGAGGAATCCTGTGCCAACCCTGTTGGGAGATCTCCATTATGCCCTCTACAACAGGAATGAAAAGAAGAGAGGGAGGATGGTTCATTGTTGCGCTCCATTGTTTTATAAATGGTTCGCAAGTCGTCTACCTCAATCTGGTGCTTTTGTTGATTCTAAGGATTCTCTAGAGTGAAGTCAGCGCCTGATGGGATTGGTTAGTAAAAACATCGTGTGGATAAATCAAGGATTGCTTGGCAAGGATATCATTCACAGCTGTGGTAAGTACCCTAATGTTCCTTTGATAGTGAGGAAGGGAGGAATTAACTATAACCCTTCCTTGGCCGTAAGACAGTTTGGTTACGGTCTGGTAGGACCACCTGTTAAGCGAGATGTGGAAGAATCATTGTATTTTCATTCATCTGAAGGATTGGAGGAGGCGCAGAGAGCTTCTGAAGCTTGGGGTAGTATCCTGAAGAAAGGCAAGGCCGTTCTGGGCAAACCTAACAATCAGGCTTTCCTTCCTTATGCGGATTGGGTAAAACAGAGAGTTGAGGAGTATTACTTGCCATTTGATCGAGCACCTATGCTGTACCCAGAAAGTGTGGATGAAAGACTCACTGTACCATTCGAAGACTTCGATAAGCAGCGTAAGTTGATATCTGATCTGAGGGTGGAAAATTCTGACATGAGTAGTCGGCTACAGAGTGCTCTACATGACAACTTGGAGCTGAAATGGAAGGTTCAAGACATGACTACGCACCTAGAGAAAAAAGAGAAGGATTTTGCTTACAGGGCTCAACACTTCAAAAAGATCAGTATGGCTGTTGATTCGTCAGTCAAAGCTAAGAGGAAAAACAAGAAGCTTTTGACTAAAGCAGAGGATGAGCTGGCCACGTATCAGGATATGTGGAAGGAAGCTAAGATTGAGAATGAAGAGCTGCAAGAAGAGCTTCAGGTAGTGAAAGCGAGGAAAGACCGTTACTTTTCCAAATGGAAAGAAGCCCAGAAATAAATTGAAGAGCTTAAGCTGCAAACGGGAATCAAGAAGTCAAAGCACGAAGGTAACGGTGTTGAAGAGCAGATTGCTAGGCTGAATCAAGATGTTGAGAAGAGAAACAGGTTGATCAAGGGTTTGCTAGAAAGACCTACTCATCCAGATACTGTGAACCTTCTTGAGGAGATTGAAGCCGGTTTATTTGGAGTTAACTTGTAGTATTTCTGTTGCTTGTTTTTGCTGTGATTACCATCAAGATTGTTGATGGAATCACTTTTGATTGTATTGAACCTATTTGTATGACTCCTTATGCTATGTTATTGCAACGTTTGTTTCAATGGTTATCAGTTGTTTGAAAGGGGTTATCTTTTGATTGATTCCGCAGTATTTATGGATTCAGATTTATTTTCCGATGTTGCGTCCGATCCCTTGCCCAAAGCTGGAATCAAAGCAGATTCAGCCTGGAAATGTTTAAATATGATTGTTTGCATTTTGCATTTGCATCCTCATAATCATGAGCATTTTTGCATAGCAGGTACCTGTTGCAGGAGATCTCTAACCTTTATTTGGTTTCAGGAACTATAGCTGAGAATCACATTCACCGATACTCAACTCGAGGAAATCAAGCAAGGATAATGGATCAAATGCAGAGTGATTTGGCTAAAATGAGGGCAAGAATGGACCAGTTCATGACTCTCATGACTGGAATGGCACAAAATCAAGAAAGATTGAGGCTTCTGGTCGAGCGTCCAGAGGCCATGCTTGGAGTTAATCAGAATGATAATTCACAGACTAATGGCACTCCTCCTCCCATTGGCAATCCTCCTCCTGGTGGTAATCTGGGGAATGGAAATGGCAGAAATGTTGGTGGTATTCAAGAAGATGCTCAAGAGGACCAATTTACCTTGCTGGATGCTGAGATGGGTACTCCTAGTGATAAAAGGTACGATGAGTTGGCTGAAAAGATACGGGCTATGGAATGAAAGAATTCTATGGGTATTAATGTTACTAGTTTGGGGTTGGTACCAGGGGTCAGGATCCCTCCAAAATTTAAGCCGCCTACTTTTGATAAATATCATGGAAATACGTGTCCCCAGACACATATCCAAGCTTATTTTGGGAGGATCTCAGCTCATACAGATGATGAGAAGCTATGGATGCATTACTTTCAAGACAGTCTGGCTGGAGCTTCGTTGACCTGGTATATGAAATTGAACAGAGCTGCTGTGAGAGGTTGGAAGAATCTGGCTGAAGTATTCCTAAAACAGTACCAGTACAATATTGACATAGCGCCCAATCGCACTGAATTGCAGGGGTTGTCACAGAATGCTAAGGAAAGCTTCAAAGAATATGCTCAGAGGTGGAGAGAGATGGCTGCACAGGTTCAACCTCCTTTGTTGAATAGAGAAATGGCAGACATGTTTATAGGCACCCTGCAAGGGGAATATCTTGAAATATTAGCTGCTTGTCCATCAACTGGATTTGCTGAGATAGTGATTGCTGGAGAAAGAATAGAGAGTTTGTTGAAACTTGGAAAGATCCAAGACGTGAGTGGGGCTGGCTCTTCTGGGACAAAGAAATCGTTTGCTAGTGGTCAGAGAAGAAGAGAAGGTGATACAAATGCTATGTTTAGAGGACGAGGCAGAGGACGTTCTCAGGGTTATCATCAGGTAGGTGCAGTGAAAATCCCAACACTATCTGTTCAGCAACAACAACCCCAACAGCAGGTTCAGTAGCAACAACAGCAACCTCCTTTTCAACAGAGGTCTAGGCAGAGGGATCGTAAGATTGACCTTCTCCCTTTGACTTATTCTGCATTGCTACCACAGTTACTCAAGTTGAAGTTGGTTGAGCTCCGTACTATGAGACCTCTTGCCGCTGGCAACCTGCCTCCTAATTTTGATGTAAATGCTCGCTGCGAGTTCCACTCAGGTACTCAGGGGCACTCCATTGAAAAATGTTGGGCTTTTCATCATAAAGTGCAAGACTTGATTGATGCCAAAGCAATCAATTTCTCTCAGTCTCCTAATATTATTCAGCACCCCATACCTAATCATGGTGCGGCAAATGTGCATGCTATTGAAGATGGAAAGAGACTAAATTTGGTAGCAGACATCAGTTAGGTGAAGACTTCTTTGTTGATTGTAAAAGATTGTTTGTTGAAGGGACAGGTGTTCCCGGGTTGTGGTCAAGATTGTTTTGAGTGTATGAATCAAGAGAATGGCTGTGATAGGGTGAAAGCAGGTTTGCAGAACCTGATCAATGAAGGATGTCTACAGTTTGACAGGGTTGTGAAAGAAACTGATGAGGTATCAACCGTAACCATCTATTATACTCCCGCTGAGATCCAGGTGCCTGCTAGTACAGTTCCTGTGGCAAGTGTTGTGCAACAAAGACCCAGTCCTGTTACCATCACGGTGCCAGGACCAGTTCCGTTTACAACTACAAAGGCAATCCCATGGAACTATGGGGCAGACGTGTACTATGAAGGTAAAAAGCAAGAGGTTGGGACATCAGTCGGTTCAAATATTGATAATGTGGGTGGTGAAGGTGGATTTACAAGAAGTGGAAGATTGTTTACTCCCCAAACTTTGCGCAGTGATCAAGAAGCTGAAGTTGCTGCAAAAGCTAAAGGAAAACGGGTGGTCAAGAGTGTGCCTGTACCGAAAATTGAGACAAAGATTGATTTTGATAATGAGATGGAAGAGTTCATGAGGATAATCAAGAAAAGTGATTATAAGATTGTCGATCAACTGAATCAGACCCCTTCGAAGATTTCAATTTTATCATTGTTGATGTGTTCTGATGCGTATCGGGAGGCTTTGTTGAAAGTGTTGAAGAGTGCATATGTGCCACAAGAAATCACTGTTAATCAACTTGAGGGTGTAATTTCCAATGTTAATGTCAGCCATGGTCTGGGCTTCACAAGTAGAGATTTGACTGCGGAAGAAAGAAACCACAATAAGGTTTTGCACATCACAATGGAGTGTAAAGGTGCAGTGTTGTCTCATGTACTGGTAGACACTGGCTCCTCACTCAATGTCTTGCCTAAGAAGGCACTAATGAAGCTGGAAGTTGATGGTTTGATTTTAAGGCCGAGTGAATTGGTTGTCAGAGCATTCGATGGGACCAAAAGATCTGTGTTTGGTGCAGTAGAATTGCCCGTGCAAATTGGACCGCAGGTGTTCAAATCCACATTCCATGTAATGGACATACAGCCTGCATATAGCTGCTTATTGGGTCGCCTTGGATTCATGGAGTCGGGGCTGTTACATCCACCTTACACCAAAAGCTGAAGTATGAGTTTGAAGGACAGGTTGTGACAGTGTGTGGTGAAGAAGATATCTTTGTTAGTCATTTGTCCACGTTTAAGTATGTGGAAATGGATGGGGAAATTCACGAGATGCTTTGCCAATCGTTTGAAGCGGTAAATATTGACAATGTGCATGAGTCTTCCTCTGCACCAGTTGGAGCCGGTACCTCCATTTCATCCTACAAACAAGCTGTTGAGGTCGTCAGAGCCGGCAATGCCCAAGGCTGGGGCAGGTTGATAGAGACACCAATGAAGGAGGACAAATTTGGTATTGGTTATCATCCCTCTATGACTTCAGATGCGGAAAGCAGTGGACCCATCATTTTCAGTAGTGGGGGAATTATTTACACAGATCAGTCTTGTGCAGCTACAGAAAATGGTGTTGACAGTGACTGTGACCTGGACAACTGGGTACGCCCACGTGATCCAGGACAACAAGTGCAGAACTGGTCTGTTGAAGAAGTCATCCGGGTTACTCTTCAGACAGAGTAATTTTTCTTTGTTTTTCTAACCATAATGCATGTCAAAATCTTGGGCTCTGCCCAAGGCGTATAGATTCATTTGTAGGGCCACCTTGTTTGCATTTGCAATTTTAATCATCAATAAAGGATGTTTTGCACTCAAATTTTTGTTCTCTGTCTTTCAGTTTTATTTTTGCACAAAAATAATAAAATGGCAATGTTTCTTTTCTTTTTGTTTTTAAATAATTCTGAAATAAAGCATGAACCCGTCCGTGCAGACTTGATCCTCTGGATTCCATTGATAATGATTTTGCTATGGCTATGTATAACTTTGACAAACCGATTTATCAAGCCGAAGAAGGGGATGACTGTGAACTCCCTGAGGAACTGGCTAGATTGTTAAGACAAGAGGAAAGGGTCATTCAGCCTCATCAGGAGACAGTAGAGATCATCAATATTGGTACCGAGGATGCTAGGAAAGAGATCAAGATTGGTGCCAGCCTGCAAGAAAATGTGAAGAGGGCTTTGATTGAGTTGTTGTATGAATATGCTGACATCTTCGCCTGGTCGTATCAAGACATGCCAGGGTTGGATACTGATATTGTTGTTCACAGGCTGCCTTTGAGAGAAGAATGTCCGCCAGTCAAGCAGAAACTTCGTCGGACTCACCCCGACATGGCCATAAAGATCAAAGAAGAAGTTCAAAAACAATGGGATGCAGGGTTTCTTGCAGTGACTCACTATCCTCCCTGGGTTGCCAACATTGTGCCGGTACCAAAGAAAGACAGAAAGGTTAGAATGTGTGTGGATTATCGAGATCTTAATAAAGCTAGCCCGAAGGATGATTTTCCACTACCTCACATTGATGTACTGGTCGATAATACAGCTCAGTTTTCAGTGTTCTCGTTTATGGATGGTTTCTCCAGGTACAACCAGATTAAGATGGCACCTGAAGATATGGAGAAGACCATGTTCATTACTCCGTGGGGTACATACTATTATAAGGTGATGCCTTTTGGGTTGAAAAATGCAGGGGCAACGTATCAACGGGCAATGGTAACTTTGTTTCACGACTTGATTCACAAAGAGATTGAATGTTATGTGGATGACATGATTGCCAAGTCGAGAACAGAAGAAGAACATCTGGTTAACTTGAAAAAGCTGTTTGAAAGGCTGAGGAAGTTCTGCTTGAGATTGAATCCAAATAAGTGCACTTTTGGGGTGTGTTCTGGAAAGCTGCTGGGTTTCATTGTGAGTGAAAAAGGGATTAAGGTTGATCCTGCCAAAGTGAAAGCAATACAAGAAATGCCTGAACCGAGAACGGAAAAAGAGGTTCGTGGTTTTCTGGGTAGATTGAACTACATTGCAAGGTTCATATCTCACCTAACAGCCACGTGTGAACCAATTTTTAAACTGCTAAGAAAGGATCAGACGGTCAGGTGGAATGACGATTGCCAATTGGCATTCGATAAGATAAAAGAATACTTGCAGGAACCTCCAATTCTCATACTCCAGTTGAAGGAAGACCTTTGATAATGTATTTGACAGTGCTTGACGGTTCTATGGGTTGTGTTCTCGGTCAACACGACGAGACAGGTAGGAAGGAGCATGCTATCTACTACCTGAGCAAAAAGTTCAATGATTGTGAGTCCCGTTACTCAATGCTTGAAAAGACATGTTGTGCACTTGCATGGGCCGCAAAGCGATTGAGGAAATATATGATTAGGCACACAACCTTGTTGATTTCCAAAATGGATCCTGTCAAATACATTTTTGAGAAACCAGCGCTAACAGGCAGAATTGCACGGTGGCAAATGGTTTTGACAGAGTATGATATTCAGTATACTTCCCAAAAGGCCATTAAAGGAAGTGTCTTGTCAGATTATCTCGCGCAACAGCCGATTGACGATTATTAACCCATGAAATTTGATTTCCCTGATGAGGACATCATGTTTCTCAAAGCTAAAGACTGCGAGGAACCACTCCCGGAGGAGGGGCCAGACCCTAAATCCAAATGGAGCCTGATGTTTGATGGGGCCGTCAATATGAATGGATGCAGAGTTGGAGCAGTTCTTATCACGCCGGAAGGTGTTCATATGCCTTTCACTGCCCGAGTAACTTTCGGATGCACCAACAATGAAGCAGAGTATGAAGCTTGTATAATGGGGGATTGAGGAGGCGATTAATTTATGAATTAAGACCCTTGATATCTTTGGTGATTCAGCTTTGGTAATTAATCAGGTGAAAGGGAGTTGGTACACACACCAAGCAAATCTGGTTCCGTGTAGAGATTATACATGAAGATTACTTACTTTCTTTACAACAGTGAAGCTGTACCATATTCCTCGAGATGAGAATAGGTTTGCAGATGCCTTGGCCATATTGTCTTCTATGATCAAAGTGCAAGGATGGAATCATGTACCTAAGATTGAGGTGTCTCGTCTGGACAGACCTGCATTTGTGTTTGCTATTGATGCAACGCCTGATGACAAGCCATGGTTTCATGATATCAAGCATTTCTTGAAAAGTCAAGAGTACTTGCCAGGGGCATCTGCTAAAGATAAGAAGACGTTGAGAAGGTTGTCTGGTAGCTTTTTCTTGAATCAGGATGATGTGCTGTACAAGCGAAATTTTGATAAGGTGCTGCTCAGGTGTGTGGATAGACATGAGGCAGACTTGTTAATGCAAGAAGTACATGAAGGCTCTTTCGGTACCCATGCCGGAGGACATGCAATGGCTAAGAAATTATTGAGATCAGGATATTACTGGTTGACTATGGAGTCAGATTGCTGCAAGTACGCCTGTAAGTGTCACAAATACCAGATCTATGCAGACAAAGTGCACGTTCCTCCAAATCCATTGAGTGTCAT
Source organism: Lathyrus tuberosus (assembly GCA_022829125.1). Classification (NCBI taxonomy): domain Eukaryota; kingdom Viridiplantae; phylum Streptophyta; class Magnoliopsida; order Fabales; family Fabaceae; genus Lathyrus; species Lathyrus tuberosus. The sequence continues at coordinate 5,736,172 of JALAZF010000269.1, read as the reverse complement.
GTCCTCTCCTTGGCCCTTTGCTATGTGGGGCATTGACATGATCGGAAAGATTGAGCCTACTGCTTCAAATGGCCATCGCTTCATCTTGGTTGCCATTGATTATTTCACTAAATGGGTTGAAGCTGCATCTTATGCCAATGTCACTAAGCAGGTGGTAGCTCGTTTCCTGAAACGGGATATCATTTGTCGCTATGGAGTGCCCGAGAGAATCATTACTGATAATGGTTCTAATCTAAATAACAAAATGATGGCTGAGCTGTGCCAGGACTTCAAAATTAAACACCACAATTCTTCTCCATATCGCCCGAAGATGAATGGCGCTGTGGAAGCGGCCAAGAAGAATATTAAGAAGATTGTGCAGAAAATGGTGGTCACATACAAAGATTGGCATGAGATGTTACCATTCGCCTTGCATGGGTACCGAACGTCAGTGCGCACGTCCACTGGGGCAACCCCATTCTCACTTGTATATGGTATGGAGGCAGTGCTACTGGTTGAAGTTGAGATCCCGTCCCTCAGAGTCATGATGGATGTCAAGCTAGACGAGGCTGAATGGGTTCGCGCCAGGTTTGATCAGTTGAGCCTTATTGAGGAGAAACGACTGGCAGTTGTATGTCATGGGCAGTTATACCAGCGGAGGATGAAGCAGGCATTTGACCAAAAGGTGCGTCCTCGGGTTTACAAAGTTGGAGATGTGGTACTCAAAAGGATCCTTCCTCCTAGTACAGATCACAGGGGCAAATGGACTCCTAACTATGAAGGTCCATTCGTGGTTAAGAAGGTCTTCTCGGGCGGAGCCTTGTTACTTACAACCATGGCGGCGAAGACTTTTCATCCCCTGTCAACTCAGACGTAGTCAAAAAATACTTCGCATGAATAGACCCGCTGGACCAAAAAAAAAAAAGTCCAGGCAAAAAAGGGCATCCCGGCGAACCACAAAAACAGAATAAAAAAGGTTCGGCCAAAAATTAGGGATAATAAAGAAAAGATTGTACACCCAGTGAGTTGAAAATCCGCAAGGACAACTCAGGTAAAAAAGGGTATCCCGGTGGATTGAAAACCCGAAAGGGCGGTCCACGCAAAAGAGGGATTTAAGCGAACGACTACGATCTGAGTTTATCTGTACTCCATCACCGTTTCAACAACTGACATTCCAAAGGGTAGAAATCGTTCTGATCATTCCTCAGAAGGCAAGGTCGGGGAGTCTTAAAGACATATTGGCCATAGCAGAATTGAAACTCAGTGGAACGCCGTTTTCACATTGCCATTAGGATAGTTTCTTTTCTCAATTTTCAGCGATCACCTCTTTCCAGGGATTGCTTCCTGATATAATTGCCTATTCTGGGCCTTTTGATCAATAAATTAAATTTCATTTAAAAGCTTCTTATTTTTGTTTTACTGCTTTGTTTGCAAAAACGTCTGAATTTTTGATAAAACATTGCATTTGAAAACATGGTGGGTTCACAATAACACGTGCAGAAAAACATTTAGAATTACTTTGAATGTTGAATAATCCTGGATGGTGGATTCAAACCACGCAATATTCCGGGGCATGTGTGTGTCTTCTTTTGTTGCAGGTAACAGATGCAGATGATTTCAAGCACAAGACGAGTAATCACTTTTTCCCACGCAGGAGACTGGGGCAATCATGTTCAGGGAAGTGTTCACTGGTCACCCTTTTGTCACAATGTTTACTGATTGAGTCCATCATTTGGTCAATGGTCGGTCGCTACGTCTCGATATCAGTGAATTGAGTTCAACTGGGTATCGTTGTATCTTATTAAGTCGGTTCGCTCATTCAGTATTTCCAACAGCTACAAGCTTTTCTGTGTCGATAACGGTTGCGAATTCCCTAGTAGAGTTGCTTCGCAGACACCGAAGTTGATGATTAATCCCCAGTAAAGTCGTTAGGAGTTTGAAGATGCTTGATCTTCTGTAAAATCCTCTTAGGACGTTTCTTCAGGTAAGTTTGGTATCATGGAGCAGGAAGCAAGTTGTTGGCTTTCCCGAACATGGGGCATTTTGTTTTTCCCTAGCAGGAGATGTTCCAGATCTATCATCCCCAGTAGAGTTTAAGGACATTTGGTCTTCTGTAAAATCCTCTCAAAAGGCATTCCCCGGCACGAGACGCTTTGAAGCGGTTTGCTCCAGCAGAGTTTGTTATAAACTCATTATCCCCAACGGAATCGTCAAACAGAAAGTTTGCCTAGCATGGGGCATTATGATATTTATCCTGAGGCTCAACAGTCTTAGTCCTCAGCAGATTACTGTGGAGTTGCTTTGGGTTTCCCCAGTAGATCTAAGAACTCTCTCTCCCAGCATGTTGCAGTGAAATGTTCTAACCAGGACTTGCACATCCCCGACAGAGTAGCTTTGATTCCCAACAAGATCGTATCTCTGGTAATGGTATTCCCACAGAGTTCAGCATCGAATCTTATCAACAGTACTCCCCAGCTGAGTTGTTTTGTCCCCACAGAGGCGTATTGATCAAAAAAATCTATTCCTCAGCAGAGTGATATTATATTCTTGCCCCAGTCGGGTTTAGAAGGTTGATTCTCCCCGCAAAGGATCTCGGGTTTGATAAATCCTCAGGCAGAGTTTTAATGACTTTTCTTCCCTAGCAAGACGTCATGTAAAGAAATTCTCATCCCCAGCGAAGTTGCTGTGACCAGAATTCATCCCCCAAGCAAATGAAGTAATTCCTGGAAGAGTTATTATTCCCAAAGTCCAATTTATTTTTGGCAAACTTGATAATTCAAAACAGACGGATTGTTCATTCATTCTCCAACAGAGATATCATCCTTTCAGGAGTCACCGAGATCAAATCATTGACCGTTGTTCCTCAGCAGAGTCAGCAGAGATGTCTGACACGGATGCAAAGCGTAATCCAATATTGGAATTGCTAAAGTCCACTCGTAGTGTGGCAAGCCAGTAGTCGTCTGGCATTGTTAAAAGACGTTATCAAAGTCCAACCGTAGATTGGCAAAAGGTCCATCCAAGGGTGGCAAATTCTTAAAGTCCAACCGTAGATTGGAAAAAGGTCCATCCAAGGGTGGCAAATCATTGGAAAGTCCAACCGTAGATTGGCAAAAGGTTCATCCAAGGGTGGCAAATCATTGGAAAGTCCAACCGTAGATTGGAAAAAGGTTCATCCAAGGGTGGAAAATCATTGGAAAGTCCAACCGTAGCTTGGAAAAAGTCCACCCGTAATGTGGCAAGTCAGTAGTCGTCTGACTCCTTTTAAAAGACCGCAGCTAAGTCCAACTGTAGATTGGCAAAAGTCCATCCAAGGATGGCAAATCATCAGTAAGTCCAACCGTAGATTGGCAAAAGTCCCCCGAAGTGTGGCAATTCAGCTGCAAAGTCCAACCGTAGCTTGGCAAAAGTCCACTCGTAGTGTGGCAGGTCAGTAGTCTTCTGACTCCGTTCAAAACAAGACAGTCCACCCGTAGTGTGGCAGGCCAGTAGTCATCTGACATTGTACAAAAGACATTGTTAAAGTCCACCCGTAGTGTGGCAGGCCAGTAGTCGTCTGGCGTTGTACAAAAGACATTGTTAAAGTCCACCCGTAGTGTGGCAAGCCAGTAGTCGTCTGGCGTTATATAAAAGACATCTCTTCAGTGGTTTTCTTAGTCACCAGAGTTTTCTTCAAGCGGAGTTCGTTTGGTTGGGATTTATCCCTTTTCTTCTTCCCTGCAGAGTGCAAATTTTTGGGTTATTGTTGGTATTCAATCTCTCCATACCTTGAAAGTATGACAGCAATCGCTAACATCTGTTCAGGTCTACAGTGATTGAATAGGGGCAGCTGTAATACCCCAAAATTTTCCCTCTCTTTTCTTCATGTCTTCTAGCATGAGCTTTCATTGCATTGCATTGCATTCAAGCATAGAAAAACAAAACATCAAGCATCTAGCATGCATCTTGCATAAGGGCATGTGATCAGGTAATCCAAGGTGTTCCTCATCCAAAGCTAAAGAAGAATACCAAGTGTTTCTCACAAGCTTCAAGGACCTCTTACATCATGTGTCATCTCCATTTGACCTCACAAGTCATAGGGAGAGGAGAGTTCACCAAGAAGATTGGACAGTGCATGATCTCCTACACAAGGCAATCAAGAGTTGGGATCTGGCCCTCTAATGTGCAAGCTCTTTGAGATTTTATCATCTCCAAAGGACATATCTCATCTTTGTTTGAGAGGATACACAACATATTCAGAGGAATTGAGATTTGGAGGATGTGCTTTTTTCTCCTAACCAGAGGGTGCCAAAACTAGGGTTTGACCTAAAATCAGTTTATTTCTGATTTCTTGGGCAAGACTTGATCTCATGGTACTCCTTATGTTTTTAAGTGTTCATGGATGGAATCTTGGTCATTGGTTCTTTGAGGAAGATGTTCAATGGATCAGTTACTTGTGCAATAAGCAAAAGTCAACAGTTCAAAAGGAAAGTCAACCATGGGTTTGCAAAGTTTCAAATCACGATTCTCAAGTCCATATACCTTTATTTGGTCAAGGAATGACATGGATGGCATCATTCATCAAAAATCAAGAGTTTGTGCAAAAGTTACTAAATTTGGAAAATGACCTATAATGAAAACTTTCCATTTTTGGCAACTTTTCCATCACATTCAACTTGACTTTTCATCATCAAGGAAGCTCCAAATGAATTTTCCTCCAAAATTAAAGTTGAATATCTTTCTCTCCCATTTCCAAAAAGTACTAGATGGTTTCCATACCATTTGTAGAACTCAAGTTATGGTCAAAAGATGGCAAGGTGCATTTTGAGGTTTTCATATGGTTCCTTTTTTCCACCTTTTGCATTTTGGCACAAATGGACTTGTAATTGATCTTTTTGGTTCATGTCATATTAAAACATCATAATACAAGTCAAGAGGGGTATTTTTGGCCTTTGAATCAATTCATTCCATGCCATATTTCTCATTATTTTCACAAAGTGCAAAAATGCAAATTGATTCAAAACTTGCAAACCAAGAAAGTACAAGGCCCAAAATCAATTCAGAAGTGATCCATAAGTGAATTGGAAATGAATCATGCTGAGTGCAAGGGTGTTGCACGTGTGGATTGGTGGTGGTGGTACAAAATGCATTTTTGCATTTTCACCCAAATCTCACTAACCAATGGATTAACCATTTGCTAATCACCATCAGTGAATTAATGAAGAGTATATAAGTTAACTCATGCCTCAGAAATTAGGTCAAGCACTCGCATTTGCTCAGAATTTCAAAAACTCACTCTCACTTTCTCTCCTTCAAATCTCTCATTCCTTGAGGGTTTTTGAAAATCTTTTGGCATAATCTTGATCAGTGAGTTGAAAGGAGCACGAATCATCCATTGTTTTAAGCTGAAAGGAAGGATTTCACCAAGTTCCATTCAAGAGGATTCAACCTAAATCTCAAGATCTAGCACGATTTCAAGCTCTAGTTACATTTATTTTGCATCTAGAGGTTCCAAGGAGTAGATCTGCAGTTTTTGGAGGGATTTCTTGACGTATTTTAAGCTCTTCAAGGTTCAGGTTAGTATTTTTTCTTCATCATAGAACTTGAATTTTTTATGTGTATAATGAGCTGTGATGTTCACTGATCACTCTGATCTATTTTGTTTGTGATTTGGACGTGTGAATTGTGCGTAATGTGGATTTAAAGTTTTAGATCTAAAATTGTTTTTGTTCGATTCTCATTGTATGTTTGTTATTTTGTTGAAATGGTTTGGATATTCGTAATCCTCATAAAATTCTGGTCGGAATGGTCTACCTATTTGCAATTTTTGGGAAAAATTACGCAGCAGTTCACCGGAGAGGGTGGCCGGAGCCCTAGCTCCGGCGGCTGTAAGAAGTTCAGTCCGGCGAGGGTAATAAGGAAGAAGAAGGAATCACGTCCATTGATCACCTTGATCCTACGTCCTCTATTGCGCCACGTTTCTTTTAATTTGGTTTTCAATTTAATGTTTGTGTGTTGATTACCCCGTGAGCGTTATCATGTACTTACCATCCTGACTGTTGATTTCATTAGATTTTTGAATTGTTGATGTGATGTGGTGCGTTTGATCAATCATGTGAGTGAAATTGTGCAAAAGAATTAATGAACCCATGTGGCTGTCACGTGGGAGTACATGGTATGCTGGTTGTTTTGTTGTATGCGCGTGCATGATTCCTATGGTATGCTTTTAATCTGGGCCCTAGATCTTGTTTACTCTTTGGTTATGTTGACTTGGCGTGGTGTGTAAGATGGATCCTATGGCTGATATTACGTCTGATTGGTTGACTGCTTTCCATTGCTCCTCTTTGTTTTTTTCTCTGTTGGACTTTTGCTTTGGACCTGCTTTCCACACCCTACCTTCTGATCCAATTGGTTTTTCAGTGTGAAATCCTTTACTGTTTACACCCCTTAACTTTATTTCTTTTATTTTCTTTCTTTTCTTTTTATTTGTTGTTTCATTTTTAATTTAATACAAAAATATGTTATAAAAATCTACAAAAATATTTTTCTGATTGATTAATGTGTCAACTTAATTTTCTTTTTTTATTTTATTTTTAATTTCATTTTATTATTTTATTTTGAATTAAATTATTAGGGTGTTTCCAATGATACCCTTCTTCTAGGGCTAGGAATTTTTGTGACTTTCACACATCATTTGAGGCCAATCTTTTGGTCACTTTTAAGGCATTATATGAGGATTTTTTTATGCTAATTTGATGATGGTTTGAGTTATTTTAGTGACTTGCCTCTCAATTTTTATTAACCCTCGATCCATGCTCGATTATGTGCACTTCTTGACTTGTGATTCACCTTTTGACAAGCTCTTAAACTCTTTTTGATCCAATCTTTTTGCATATATTGTTTGACTGAGTTAGCTTCTGTTTGATTATTTTTGGGGATTTTAATGAGCCACTTTGCTATTTTTGGTTGAGTTTTACTTGTGATGCATGTTTGATTGAGGTATGCTTTGATACATGATCTAGTTTGAGTGCATTTGCTTACTTGTAATGAAGTAATGTTTGAGATGTTTTTATGGTATGATCATATTCTGTTTGAGCTTGCTTGTGGCTTTGGAGTCATCCTCATTTGATCTTTTTTCAATTTGTTCTTGATTTTACAAGTTGATGTTGTTTTGGACTTGAATCTTGTGGTATGTTCAACCTAATCTTGTGATTGCTTCTTTGTGTGAATGCATTCATGTATGAAACCTTTTGTTTGGTTTGTATGACATGCTTGAGGTTCTGGTACTTTTGATTTAAGGTTCATTATGTGACTTCCATTTCACTTTATGCCTCACACTTCTTTGCTTGCTTGCATGAATGATAAGTGAATGTCTTTCTCAATTTTGATACATGTTTTGAATGTGTTGCTTGATGATTAATCTTGTATGACTTGAGTTTGATCTTGGCATGATGATAATGTGTATGCTACTGCCCTTTGGGTTCATTACTTGATTTTCATCTCACTTGATCATCTTGGTTTGAATTATGTGATGCATATCATTCCCTTTGCTTTGTAACTTCTTTGGTGCACAATATTGCATAATGTGAATCTCTTTTGCACATGTGAATTATTGATGATGATATGATGTGAGTTCTGGTCTTGTTTCATTTTCATCTTGTCTCCTTCATTTCACTTTGATATGAAATCCATGTGTGTTTAATTGTGCATTTAATTCAAGTATGCTTGCATTCTTTCATGTTTAACTTTCCATGCTCACTTGAATTGTTTTGCATTAATCTTTGAAGCATGTTGATTGATTTGAGTTGGACACTTATGATATGATGTGCTTGCTACCATTTATTGTATCTCATCTCTCTTCTTCTCCTTCTCTTTTCTTCTCTTTCACTCTTTATCATCCCATGAATCTCAAGACTTGTTTAAGTCTTGGATTCTTTCCCTTTAGAGCTACCTAGTCCAACTTAATTTTTGATTAAGCTTGGAGTAGGATTAGCATTAGGTTTTAGGTAGTCTTTTCTCCTAAACCTCACTAACCATAGGACATCCATGCATGATAACATTAGGACTCTTAGTTTCCCTTTAGAATTCCCCTTGTGTCGTTTCTCTTCTCATCTCAAAAGAAAAGTAAAAGACACTTAATAAAGGTTAATGTGTATTGCGCTTGAGCCTTATATGTGGGAAGTGGGGAACGAGGGGCTTCCTCTCATTCTTCTAGGATACCTAGTGTACGTCCTGTTGGGGACGATGCGCGAAAGTATTCGTTCCTATATTTAAGACTTTGGTTCAATGCAAGTTGCAAATAACCATAAAAGACACTTCTTTCTAAAAAACTTCAAACAAACAATAACGTCTTTCCTTCGGGAATTCTTTTCTCATCTCATTCACTCTCAACGTATGAACGTGCTTCTACTCGTTCTCTTGCAAGATGGTAACGCACTCGGACCAGCGAGCCTACAACACCTGAGCTAGAACGTTAGCCGTTCCCAAAAAACACAAACAAAGCGACCCTCGTTGGGGGGAACTACGTCGCTCTGATTCTCATGTTCCCGATGAGATACGTAGGCAGTGGGGTAGGGCCCATTCGAGCACTTCTTTTATTTTCCCTACATTTGTTTCTTTTTCTCTCTTTTCCCTTTCCTTTTTTTCCCGTTCCTTTCCCTTTCCAGTAGCGGCGGAGCTCCAGACGACGACACCCTTTGATCGAGACAAGCAAGCATGGATCCCATCGGGTATGATGGACGCGTGGGGGTGCTAATACCTTCCCTGCGCGTAACCGACTCCCAAACCCAGTTCTCTTGGTCACAAGACCATGCTCTTTCCTTTCTCTTCAGGTTTACGCAGTGTTTCCTTTCCCTCTCTTGGGATAAATACACATTGTTGGCGACTCTGTTTCGGTGCTACTTTCGCGTTTGTACTTGGATGAAAATCCCGGGAGCGACACTTGGTTCACCTCCAAATCCTCTCCCAAGGGGATATGATGTCAACGCACATTGCGAATTTCAATCTGGGGCCCCGGGCCATATAATTGAGAGCTGTAGAGCCTTGAAGAATAAGGTCCAATACTTGATTGAGGCTAAAGCCTTCACCTTCACACCCAATGGTCTACACATCCAGAACAATCCAATGCCTTCACATGCAAGCACGTCTGCAGTTCTATGACCAGTGCAAAGGGTAAATTTAAGAAGAGCCTCCTAAGAGACCACCATCAATTCCTACAAGCAGCACAATCCTAATATGTGGGTGGATAATAAGGTTGACCGTGCCATTAATCATTCTATCGTTCAATCATTTTCATGTGTAATTTTATTTCTGTTAAGTGCAAATTCATGTGTAAAACTTGTTTGTTTTCAGTCGATAACGATAATGAAATAAATATGCATGGTCTGAATAAATCCATTCGTGTTCACTCATATTTTTTCATCGATATCAAACGTTTGTTTAAGCAAAATCCAAAGGAGAATGATGAAATCGAAAAACGCTAAAATTCCAGTTGTATGCTTTTGAATAAAGCCTTGTTGACGATGTACAGGCATTGCTTCAAATCCCTAAACACCGGAGATATAAGGAAGATAATCCCTTATTAACCCTATTTAGCCTAGAAGTAGGAGTTTCTTTCTAAAACGATACACCCTCAATCTTAACCTGGGGCAGGGTAGTCTTCAGTTAATTTGACCATGCTTTTAAATTTCAAAAAGAAAAAGGGAGTGTCTCTTTAAAGGATCAACCACATTTTATCCCTCCCAAGAGGTCGTACCTCACAAATCACAATGGTTGCCCCTCACCATCAAAAGGAACAAGGCAGTCACAACCTCTTCAAAAGCCAAACGAACAAGTGTCACACGATTTGTTCCAAACAAAAAATACAAGAAATCAAAAAGAAAAGAAGAGAAAAGCTCGCTAAGTCGAAAACTTGAAAACAAGTGACTTAGGAAAAAATTACGGAATCCCGGTGGACTGCAAAACTTGAAAAATCAGTCTACGCAAAAATTAGGGAAATCAAAGAAAAAGAAAGGATCAAAAGAAAAATCCTCGATAAGAACAAATTCGTGTGACTAAAAACAAAGAAACAAAAAGTGAGTGACTGCCACTCCAAAAACCTCAGTGGTTCCTTAACTATCACTTCTACCATTAAATAACTCTTTTGAAAGGTGAGCGCTTGCGTCAAACTAGCTGAACGTGGGACTGAAGAACATCAAGGAGAATGGGTGGGTTAAAATAAATTTTGAGCCATAAATCCTTTTTTCTCAAACCGTGAACCAGGCCAAGTTACAACCCTCAAAAGACCTAATTAAAGCAAGATTATTTCAAAAGCGTACTTCGGTAAAATCACGTCAAAACTGACTCCTAAAGATTTGCTTACCACTTGTGTCGATACCGATATGACATTCTAATCAGTGAATCTTTCACTATATGTCACATCATCATTTCAATGAACCGACTTGGATTTCAAAACTGTCATATGCATTGCATTAAAATTATCACTTTCAAAACAAACAGTTATACTTGCGAACAAGCACTTGACGTCGAGAAAGTTTCGACAATGGAAAGATTGATCAAACTAAGGTACAAAACACCTGATGACTCCGTTGAGCGGGGGCAAGTCACCTTAAATGATCATCCCAAGGGGCAAATCTCCTGAAGACTCCATTGAGAAAAAGGGCAAGTCGAATCAAGATTCTATCAATATGGGGAAACCACGTCGAGATCCAACAAATCTCTCCAATATCAGTTAATCTAGGGAAAACACGTCGAGATCCAAAAAATCTCTCCAGTATCAGATAGTCAGGGGAAATTCCCTCAAAGATCAGTCAGTCAGGGGCAAAATCACTTCAAGGCTCGTAGTGGGGCAGGCCACCTCAAGAGCACAAGAAGTTATCCTCTCCAAAAGACGGTTAATCAAAAGCACCTTCCTAAGGTTTAGACTACTAGGGGAAGCCTATCTTAAGCCATCGTGGTACAAACGTCCCAGACATCCCTCATACTCCTTCAAAAATCCCACAGACTGGGGCAAGACTGGCTAGAGGAGCATCTCTTCTCCATAATCTTCAATGCTACATCAGGAAGGGTCTATCACGCATCATCAACCACAATTTTCAAAACGGATGTAGGGAAAGTTAGACCAAGACACTTCTCCTAGTAAAATCACGACTCAATCTTCAGTGGCACATCTGAAGGCCTGTTTCGTCAGCAACTCATAAACTCAAGGATTGTTGGTATCGCAAGCTTTCAAACACCAATATGCATTGGTATCTCAAGACAACAAGCAAAAGGCTCCCCCAATGAGCTTAGTTCCTCCTTCTGTATATAGTAACCCTTATTACATTGCATCCTCAAATGCATAGCATATCCATTTGGAATGGATCATTACGCCATACAAAATTCAAACATATGCATACGAAGCATAAGCCAGATTTGGTACCTTGCACGAAAGCCCAGATCAACCCCTAATCAAGACAATGACATATACCCAGAGAGAATGCCAATACCATTCCCCAACAAACATTTCAATCAATCCGCAACAGATGGACCTACGAAAGGCTCACCATCTCAATCCCCAGTATATATTACTTGATACCTTACTGTTTTTCAATCCACTGGGTCATAGATTGTGCATAGGCCGATCATACCCTTTGTTTACCTTTTCTTGGGACATAGATTGTGCATAGGCCGGTCTTACCCTTCGTTTAACTCCTTGGGTTGTAGATCCATTGATCTTACTCCTTGGGTCGTAGATCCATTGATTTTGTTCCCCGTTCACCTTTTCTTGGGTCATAAATCCGTTGATCTTACTCCCTATTCGCCTTTTCTTGGGTTGTAGATCCATTGATCTTATTCCATGGGTTGTAGATCCATTGATCTTACCCCCCTGTTTACCATCTTTTGGGTCATAGATCCATTGATTTTACTCCCTATTTATCTTATTTTGGGTCGTAGATCCGTTGATCTTACTCCCTATTTACCATTTTTTGGGTTATGGATTCGTTGATCTATCCCTCTCAGTAGCTTTTTTTAAGTCGTAGATTCGTTGATCTTACCTCTCTTTACTTCTCCCTTGGGTTGTAAATCCTACATGATATGCCACTTCGTTGTCATGGATTTTACCCTTGGTGTTTCCTTTTTGGGTTGTAAATTATACATGATACGTCACTCTGCTGTCATGGATTTTACTCTTTGCATTTCCTTTTTGGGTTTGTAAATCCAACATGATATCTCACTCCGCTGTAACGGATTTTACCCTTTGCGTTTCCTTTTTGGGTTGTAAATCCTACATGTTATGTGATCGCGATGTCATCGATTATACCCTTTGTCTTTTCATTTTGGGTTGTAAATCCTACATGATATGTCACTCCGCTATCATGGATTTTACCCTTTGTGTTTCCTTTTTGGGTTTGTAAATCCTACATGATATGTGATCGCGCTGTCATCAATTTTACCTTTTGTCTTTTTTTTTGGGTTGTAAATCCTACATGATATGTCACTCCGCTGTCATGGATTTTACTTTTTGTGTTTCCTTTTTGGGTTTGTAAATCCTACATGATATGTGATCGCGTTGTCATTGATTTTACCCTTTGTCTTTTCTTTTTAGGTTGTAAATCTTACAAGATATGTCACTCTGCTGTCATAGATTTTACCCTTTGAGTTTCCTTTTTGGGTTTATAAATCCTACATGATATGTCACTTCGCTGTCATGGATTTTACCCTTTGTGTTTCTTTTTTAGGTTGTAAATCCTACATGATATGTCATTCCGCTGTCATGGATTTTACTCTTTGTGTTTCCTTTTTGGGTTGTAAATCCTACATTATATGTCACTTCGCTGTCATGGATTTTACCCTTTGCGTTTCCTTTTTGGGTTTGTAAATCCTACATGATATGTCACTCCGTTGTCATGGATTTTACCCTTTGCGTTTTCTTTTTGGGTTGTGAATCCTACATAATATGTCACTCTGTTGTCATGGATTTTACCCCTTACTTTCCCTTTTTGGGTTATAAATCCTGCATGATATGTCACTCTGCTATCATTGGTTTTACCCTTTTTGTTTCCTTTTTGGGTTGTAAATCCTACATGATATGTCACTCCGCTGTCATGGATTTTACCTTTTGCATTTCCTTTTTCGGTTGTAAATCCTACATGATATGTGACCGTGCTGTCATCAATGTTACCATTTGCCTTTCCTTTTTAGGTCGTAAATCTTATATGATATGTCAATGTGCTGACATCGGTTTTACCCTTTGCCTTTCCTTTGTGGGTCGTAGATCCTACGTGATAGGTCACCGCGTTGTCATCGATCTTACCTTTTATTAATCGTACCTACCCTTCGGTCACCCTTTTATCAACTATATTCCTATTCATCATCTCCATAACAACCATATCCACCGAGACCCTTGTATTGGCACCGTTACCCTACTACAAGTTATCATTGTCCAACCTCCACCCGCCCATCACCAATATTTTCATCATAATACAATATATACCCAGGGTATATCACCACTACTTGCGCCTTCATTTCAGGGCAAATTTCAAGGTATATTTAATCTTCTTCTACCACGAATGTCCGAAAGGCTAGCGCCAATCACACTTTCATGTTTAAGATGATTAAATAGGGGAAGCTGTCATACCCCAAATTTGTCCTACCCTTTCATGCAAATCTCCTGGTTTATGCTTTTCAGTTTTCTCACGTGCATACTCTTCATTAGGGCATTTAAACCATTATAAACATTCATCCTCATAAGGCATGGGATCAAAGATTTTCTTATGATTTGGGTTTTCCTTATTCAAAGGTGATTCATTTGGTATTGCACTCAAGTCGAGATATAAAGTTTGAACTCTTATCATCATAAGCATCTTCTTTATCAAGATTCATCCAACTATAGGGTTTTCCTTCATCAAGATTTCTCAAAGGAATCAAGTGCTAGGGTTTCATCAAGGTTATAACTGAGATTTGCCATGAACTATGGTTTTGTTGATTCTGAATATCTCCAGCTACTTCTTCACGCAAGGAGCATACAAAGCAAGAAGATTAGGGTTTCTTATTCATGTTTGAGCTTGTTAAACATTCATCAGTTGAAGATCATGAGATTAGGGTTTCATTGGAGATGATCTGGAAATTTATCCATGTCATGAAGTGTAATTTGGTGCAAGGTTGAAAAAGGTCTTAAAGGTGAAGGAATCTTTTACACGGTTCATCATTATTTTAAGCTACATGATTCAAGGCATTAATTCAAGTTCAATTACCCATTTTCTAAACCCATAACCAATAACCAAATAAATTTTCAAAACAATATTTTCTATGTCTATTACTAAAATCCTTTTCCCACATCCATTACCACTTTTATCCATTTCAATTCACATATCCAATTTTTCAAACTAAGCCTAATCCGTATCCATTCTTTCTAGATCCATATCCATTGCCAAATTTCTAATCCAAATTCCAAATCCAAAGTGAAAAATCCAAATCCATATTTCAAACCGCATCCAAATTTCATTTGGACATATTTAATGTTCATGACCAACATATATCCAAATTACATAACAGTAGAAAGAAATTCATAACAGAGAAAAAAAGGAAAAATACATAGTAGTGCTTATAACAAATACAAAGGAAAAAGTTCATGATAGTAGCAGAAATATATAACAGAAGGAAAATAGGAAAAAACAAGGTTGAAGAATGAAATGCAAGGACTACAAAGCAAATCCAGATTTCACCATTTGCAATCATCAATACAAGTTCATTTAACAGAATTCATAACTGTCATAACAAACTCTAATAGAAAATTCATCTTTCATCCCCTATATAAAGCTTGAACCCTCATCATTCTTCTCCTCTGGATTCCTCTTCCGTCTTCTTCCTTTTTCCTCATCTTCCCTCTCTATCTTCTTCCTCAATTCTTCTTCTTCAATCCACTTCACCAACTCACCTTCACCAATTCACTCCGAATCAACCTTCACTTGTCTCTTCATCAACTCACTAGTATCAAATTCAACAACCTTCTTCATCGCTTCATAATCACAAGCAATCATCTGCAACAACAAGAATCACGTTCACACTAGGATCGCAGCAAGCACGAGAGGCAGAAAATAAATTGAAAATAATAACAACCTCACGACGCGCAACACGTAAGAACAACTCGCATCAGATTTCATCAAATCAACAATTGCCAAACGCGTCAAGAACGTCGAAACCACGAATCCGTACTTGAGTTCTTCATCGTTATAGGTAAATAATTCTTTCTCTTTAGATTCTTGATCGTGTTTTAGTTTCGTAGTCATTGATTATTCGAACGTTAGAGCAAGGAATATGTGAGATCGATGTTGAATTTGAAGCATTATACGATAGGTTGAGATGACGGAAGAGCGTTAGGATGGGAAACGCAACGAGAGGGAAGGAGAACACGATGTAGGTCACGGAGGTGTCTCCGCCGTCGCCAGCATGAGGACATGGCTCGGTGAAGCTAGGGCATAGTTAGAGGAAGAGCGATGGAAGTGTATCTTCTTTGTATGCAGATTATTTTGTTGTGTTTTCTTGTTCATAAGCCTTGGCCTTGAGTTGTGGATTGGGCCTCACGCCCTAGTGGATCACTGCACACACCCCCCTACAATGTTATGATGTGCTTCCTCTAATTTGGATTAAGTTTCATGGCCTTTTTGATTAATTCTCATGACGTTTTTTATTACTGTTCATGACTAATTTGGATCGAGTTTCATGACTTTTTCTTTCATTACCTTTTTGGATCACTGTGCATGACTAATTTGGATCGATTTTTCATGGTGTTTTTTATTAATTTTCATGACCTTTTTTATTATTGTTCATGACAAATTTGGATTAATTTTCATTGATTGTTTTGGATTAATTTTGATGACTTTGGTTGGTTAATTTTGTTGAATTTGGTTGATTAATTTTTTGATTAACTTCGATTAGGTCTCTTGATGTTAATGTTCATTAAATTCTTGATGCATTTTTTGTTAATTCTTGATATTAATTATGTTTAGAATCTCGATGAATATTTCTTCTTGATCTCCTTAGTTAAAACATTGATTTAGTTTGCTTGTGGAATTCAATTAGAATTGGTTAGATTTTGATTGATTTTTTAGTAGAATTTTGATTTTTTAATTCTTGTAAATTTTTGACAAATAGACCTTAAGGAAACTAAAGACTAATGGACCTAAAGAGTTAATAAAAGTCATGACCATGGACTAACAAGATAAACCCTTGCATTGGAGTTTTGAAATATGGACTAATTGTTTATCCCTTTGCTTTGGAGTTGGCCATGAACCATAAGAGGCCTTTTCTTGGAGGATTTATAGACTATGGACTTAATTAATTAATCAATATTAACATACTTTGACATAATTCTAATCCACCTTGCTTGCTTGATTTTTAGTGTTTTGACTTGTTCTTCTTATTTTATTTTGAGTGATTGTTTTTATGCTTACTTTCTATTCACCTTTTGATCATATCATTTTGCATCCATTTTGCATATTACTAACTATTTCTCCTTTGTTGTGAGGTACCACTTTGAGGCTTTGGATCATACCTTAGGATTTAATTCACTTTTCCCATTTATTGTACTTTTATTCCTTTAATTTCTTTTCCTATGCCATCCTCCCATTGTGGGAAAAATGTCCCCCTCTCCCGTTAAAATGTAATAGTTTAGGACTTTACATTGTTTTAGTTATTGATGCTTGCATGCGTATAGGTTAGAAAAGATACAAATAAAGCGCTTAGAAAACGATTTCAAAACAAATACAAATAAAGCTCGATCCAACGTTGAGCCATTTTTCAAAATAATTAATTGAATTGCTCATTACACCCTGGCTTAGGGTTTCCTACACATTTTATCTACCTCCATTCCATCCACTCCATTACTTAACCACAAGAAAGCCATGTATGTTTTCACGTTATAATTCGATTGCCTTGAGCATCGCCATCAACCTACCCTTTACCCATTCCACTACCATTTCAATTCATTCCACTTACTTCATCACCACTCACTCTCCATTAAGATTAAAACCTTTGTCTTTGTACCAAGTGCATTTTCAAACTCTTTTCTTAATAAACTTGGAACAGTTGTGGAGTGGTTAGGCGAAGGCCTTGTCCTATCCCGAGTGTTTGACATTACCTTTAGGGTTCTCTGTCTAAAAACTCACCTTCCAAAGTCAAACATTTCATAAATAAAATGAGTAAGGTCCTACTTGTACTGAACTAAAAAGAGAGGATTGAGTGAAGACTTCTTCTTCTCCGAGTATTAGGATGCTCACTTTAGAGTGTGTGATCTTGATACTCATCTTCCAATGCAAAGACGTGACTATACTCGCCAAACATTATTTCAAAACAAATCTTTTCTCTAAAAAACAACTTCACCAATCAAATGTGACATCTTTCCCTGAGGGCGCAAATCATAACCTTTTTCGTAAAAGGGTATGTTATTTCCATTATGTCGCAACACAGGCTAAAGCATAAGTCTCCTTACGTGCGAGCGGAAAAAGCTATTGCAAGGATGTGAACGTTAACATCGGCCACTAAAATCAACAAACACACTTTTAGTTCCATAAACTACGGAGCTCTGACTTCCTCATTGCACGAGAGGATACGCAGGCACAAGATTGCAAGATCTTAGCGAGAAACCTTCTTTCACAACCTTTTTTCTTTTCCATCTTTAGTTCCAAACTACGGAGCTCTGATTTTCTAATTGCACCATGAGGGTACGTAGTCACGAAGGCCTCAATCCTCTGTGATCACACTAGTTTAAAACTTTTTCCCCTTAATGAAGCATTCATAGAAAGCATGAACCACTATGCCAAGGAAGGGAAAAGACAACGCTTTTTTTGGCCTTTAACAGCGCTTAAACGCGCTGCCTAAGGTGGTGCTGCTGTAGGTAAAGACAGCGCTTTTTTTATGCAAAAGCGCTGCTAAAGGCCTACTTTAGGCAGCACTTTACCTTGAAAAGCGCTTTCTAAAGTAGGCCTTTAGCAGCGCTTTTTCCTGGAAAAGTGCTTTCTAAAGTGGTCCTTTAGCAGTGCTTTTTCAGGCCTTTTATGCTTTCTTTTGGCATCTTTAGGCAGCGCTTTTTCAGGAAAAAGCGCTTTCTATTGTCCCCCTTTAGACAGCACTTTTTAAAGCGCTGTCTAATGTATTTTTTTATTTCACTTTAAGGCAGCGCTTTTAATGGAAAGCGTTGTCTATTGTGTACTATAGGCAGCGCTTTTTCTAAAAAGCACTTTTTTTTCTTCACGTAAAATTTTCTTTTTAAAAGCACTTTTTTTAAAAATCAGAATTTAGGAAGCATTTTTTGTTTAAAAGCGCTGCATATTCCTTATTTTGTAGAAAACATTTTTTTGGAAATAATACCATAAACCTGTATAATTCAAGCCTTTGATATACCATTATAATCCATTATAATCCAAAATATATACACCATTACCATTCAAAACCATACAACACTCCAAAACCATTCAAAATATATAATCC
This sequence comes from Lathyrus tuberosus, assembly GCA_022829125.1. Taxonomy (NCBI): domain Eukaryota; kingdom Viridiplantae; phylum Streptophyta; class Magnoliopsida; order Fabales; family Fabaceae; genus Lathyrus; species Lathyrus tuberosus. The sequence continues at coordinate 5,717,749 of JALAZF010000269.1, read as the reverse complement.
ATTCAAAACCACTCCAAAATATATGCACCATTACCATTCAAAACCATTCAAAATATATAATCCATTATAATTCAAGCCTAAGATTCCTAATATACAACCACTTCCAAAACTATACAACATTCCATAACTACGCAACAACTTCCATACCTTATATGATTCTTTTCTCAATAAAGTATTCACACAATTCCTCCTTGATTTCTTCCAACTTATCTTTCGAGTAATGAGCACACTTGTATTCATCAAAGTACTACATAATAAAACATAATATGCATGATTTAGTTAAAAGTCATAAATTATATGAAATATTCGATAAATACTAAAATAAATCCTAAGTTATAAATCCATACCATGATTGGAATCTCTGTTTGATCCAAATGAAGGATTTCTCTCATAAACCTCAAAACGTAATAACCGCAATCTATACCATTACGCTGACGAGCACACTACACAGAAAAACAAATAAGAATATATAGTTGTCTTGTTTTATCAAGTACCATCACTATTATAAGAAAAATTGTGAAAATTAATATACCTCCACTCTGATCCAAGTAATGTTGTTTGCTTTAGACTGTGGTACTCGAGCTTCTCTTTGTGATCGAAATACTTATATTGCTCTAACAAAATAAAAACATATATTTAGAACAATCTCACAGAAATAATTAAATATATAAATACACACGAATATTTAGAACAATCTCACTTACGTATCAACCATATTCTTCATATCCGGATATGTTGTTCAATCACCATCCAATGAATTCAGATAATACACTACTTCTTTTGTGGGATTAATAGCAACCAACAACCAGTGACCACTGTAAAATAAAACAAAAGTTTAGATGGAAATTTTCTGCGCAAAAGATACAAAGATTAGAATGAAATTAGAAGGAAAATCTAACCCGTTGCCAGTATTATACGGTAAAAGATACAAACTTTATGTACTGCTGGCCATAAATCTCTCGACTACGTGATCTCTTACTGAATCTGGATCCTGAACAATTAATGGTGTGTTGACACGGGCGCAAGACACGAAATAGAATCTGTTTGACAATTGATTCCCGCGCATAAATTTGTCATACAAGAACCTTAAATAAAAACATAATAAACATTAGAATATTTTCATTAAAATGTGTAAATAAATTATTCAACTAATTAGATAATAGATTGATCGGCGTACCAGATGTATGAATGCATAACACCGATGCCTAATTCAAGATATCGAAAAATCTGATCCATGTCCTCTTTTGCAAGTGTTTCGAAATTAGAATAACCAAAAATACCTTCCTCCATATCTATTTGATGAATGGCACCATCCATCAAATCTGATGTTCCCACAAGTGTTTCAAGACACATCCTAAATCAAGCAACAGAAGCTCTTTTTGATCCGGTCCTTGGAAGATCCTTTTTTTGTTGGATACGTTACTAATTTTCTTGCTGACTTGTTGTGACTCTTGAGCAGGAACCTAAAAATCATATAAGTTAGGTAAAGTATAAAATCATGAAGCTTTTGCATTCTGATCATAGAATTAACACTTTCAATGTACCTCTTTTTGTGATGCAACAGACTCGTTGTGCCGCAAAATCCCTTTATCCCTAGATGCGGGTTTTGTAGGAGTCTAACATTACCATGTAAAAAAATGTACGTAATGATTCAGAATGCTTTTCATAATGATTCAGAATTGACATTTGATTACTAAAACATTCATAATGGTTTTCAACATACCTCCTCATCTATGAAAATGAGGTCTGACGGCCATGCAACAAACGATCCTATTGCATCTCGCAGCAATGTTGTCTCTGAAACAACGTCAGGTATCGGTAGCAACGCATTCGGCTATAATGCAATATCAACTGATACTTTCAAATATCCATCAGGGAGCGGTTTATGGTGAAGTAAATCTCCCAAAGTGTTATGCACTTTTCCCTTGCCAACTATGCGATAAGTCGGTGACGATAAATATAGCTGACAAGATGAAATGCCCTAAACCAATAATAAATATGTTACTGTTAATGTGTATATATGTCAATTAAAATGAATGAGCTAATTTAATTTCATAATAACATATATAATTACCTCGGGAAATTTCTTTTGACAATTGATACTATCTTTGTCACTAGTATCTTTCAACTCTGAACCGCGCTTTTCTACCATATATCTTTCTTTGTCCTTTTGCAATTCACGGACTTGAGCCTTTAATTCCTCCAACGATTGCATCACTTGTTGATTCCTAGGATTTTTTTTCTTTGGATGCTTATATAAGAATATTGGAGTCACACAAAATCCCTTACCCCTGACACGGCCGGAATACTCAGGAACATTTAGTACTCGACTAAGTATGCTCCTGCAATCCTCGTCCTCACCTGTAGTTAAGGATTGAGATAGGGTCTCCTGAAATTCATTTACATATCGACAATTATTAGTGGGGATTAAAAATTAATTATATGTTAGTAAACTTTTGATTTAATTAAAGACATAATGTTATACTTACACATTCGTCAAAAACATGTTGAACATCGTCCCTAACAACTCCATCCTTGCCGACACGAGCAGCCTTCCACAAAACATGTCTCGGAAGAGATGTTTCTTCACTTTTACTCTCTTCTAACTACACATTGAGACAAATAATAAGATCATCAATTATAACACATTGAGACAATTAATAAGATCATAGCATTTATATATACTTACCATTTTTTGCTGTAAGCGTGCATATCCCAAACGCCTTTTTTTGTATGGATACGCCGGTTTTGATGCTCTTTGCCAATTTATGTCACTCACTTCCTGGATAAACAAGTTTAAGTCATATCAGAATAATCTAATGCAACAAGTATACAATACAATTAATAGACATGACAAATTAACATTACATGGAATTTTTCGGTTCTTCGTTTGGCTACAAATGTCTCCCATTCTTCAGGTGTAATCAAATCCGCATACTTCACTGGAAGTTCTGCTTCAACAAACTTCCCTTGCTCATCCTTTAGAAAAATGGTTGATGAAAAAGTTTGAAACCCTCTGAGTCTTTTTCCGGCCAATTGAAGACAATACTTTTTTCGGCTTTCATCAATGTTAAAAGACCTCTATGAAAAACATACACATAGAGTGTGTTAGTATAAGTAATTTAAAGACATAATCGTCAACAAAAATCTAATAACATCAATCATATATGGTACGTACCTGTATCTCAGTCCATATTTTTTCTTTACCGGCTTACAACGCTGGAGTTCTCCAGTTATCACAAGTGATTGGTATGTGCTGACAAACAAGTGAACCTATGTAACTTGTCAACATTGCACCGTTAGGCTCAATTAGTTGGTCTTCAACACTCCATTGTACATCATATTTGATTCCTTTATCTCTTGCACGAATTATTGACTTCATAATTGTTATTCCTCGTGTAATTTCTCTTTCTACATTCTGAGCTGAATCATTTGCATCATTTGTATCGTGTGAGTCATTTGTATCCTGGTTACTAGCCATTTGACCTGTAGTAAAGAAAAAAATAAAAAATCCAAAAAACTCAATTCATTAGCATTCTAACAATCTTAACAATCTTAACAATTAGATTCATTAGCAATCTGTATCAATAACTTTTTTATAATATTTGATTATTAGTTACTAGAATATATTTCAAGATGTTCATTATCAAGAAAAAGCTACAATCGCTTGGTCCAAGAATTCATTTGCAAGTGTTTGTCATTTTCATTCCTATTTTTTATCCTAAAGAGTCACAATTGATTCTTTTCAATTCAAAGCTTAACTATACTGTATATTCTAATTTTTAATTAATCTATATCAGTTGCAAATTTCAACAAATGCTTAATTGATACATTTTACCAAACAAAAAAGATTGATTAATATATATTTGAGCATGTTGAAAAAGATTGATCAATCATTCATTAGAAATAGAAAACCACTACAAGGTTCAATGGCAATAGCTCTGAAGAAGCATACCAGTATAGAAGGCAGTTTTGTTGGTGATTTGTGCATGTTGATTTAACTCATTATTTTTAGATCTGTCATCATAATTTTTATCAACAAACTCATTCATTCATTCTATTTTGATGACATTCACTATTATGGTGTTCTATTTGGAAACATCTAATCAAACAGAATATTCATTACATTTCATCAGGCACTAGTAACAGCAAGCAACATTGCTAAAACACAAGTTATTATTACTAGTTCATGTTGAGTTTCTAAAAGTTCTAACTAACAGTCTTAACAATTCCTAACCAAACTAACACATTCTAAAAATTTCACTAACTATCATATAATGAAAAAAACGAAAAACAAAAGCGTACCACGGTCGGAGAATGAACAACAATGGCGGTCGGAGAACGATGGCAGTCAGAGAACACAATAATGGCGGCCGGAGAATAGAACAATGGTGGTCGGAGAACGATGGAGGTCGGAATAGTTGCGATATCGCCAGAGAGAAATGAGGGAGAAGTGAAAATGATATGTAAGAAATGATTAGGGCTTTTTTATTTTTTAATTAACAAATGACCTAAGGCAGTGCTTTTTGAAAGCGCTTTCATAGATTAGCCTATAGCAGCGCTTTTCCTTAGAAAGTACTTTCTTTTCATTGGCCTACAACAGCGCTTTCATATGTGGGGCAAACTTAAGGCCTTTAGCAGCGCTTTATGAAAGCGCTTTCTAAGGTGACCCTTTAGCAGCACTTTTTAAAAGCGCTTTCTAAGGTTATACCTTTAGTAGCGCTTTTATAAAAGTGATTTCTAAGGTAGTGTCTTCGTACAGCCTTTAGCAGCGCTTTTAGAAAGCGCTTTCTAAAGGTAGCCTTTAGAAGCGCTTTTTTTTAGCGAATTTTTTTAAAAACTTATAGCAGCGCTTTCTGATAAAAGCGTTGTCTTTGTAGTGCTACCAAAAGCGAATTTTGGCGTAGTGAACCCGTAGCAACATCCTTACCATAAGACAAACGAATGGTTCCCATCGAGTACAATGGATGTGAGGGGTGTTAATACCTTCCCCTTGCATAACCGGCTTCCGAACCCATCTCTTGGTTGCGAGACCATCTTATCCCTCCTCTTGGGTTTTTCTCGATGTTTCCCTTTCCCTTTGGGATAAATAATGTTCGATGGCGCCTCTGTAATTTTTCACGTAGCTATAATTGGCAATATGAATAATATTCATGTGAAAATTATGAATGGACTCGTCATCTTTCATCCTGAGATTCTAAAATTTGGTGGTGAGAAGTTGAAGTCTTGACATTTTTACTTTTGATGTGCCTTCATGAATGGTTCTGAGGATTCCCATGCATCTTTGGCCATGGTACAGGTATTTATCAACCCGAAAATATTTTTGTCAACCCCATTGAATAAGGCGTTCAAAGCTTTGGAGTTTCCAAGAGCGAGTTCATCTTCTTCCTTAGACCAATTCTCTTCTGGCTTCAATTTAGTCTTCCTATCTTTTTCCTTCACCACAAGATATTCCTAACCTTTGATAACTGCTTTCTAGGTTTTGCCATCCAAAGATTTTAGAAAAGCCACCATGCGTACCTTCCAGTAATCATAGTGGGTGTCATCTGAAATAGGTGGCCTGTTAAAAAATCATCATTCCTTGTCCATAGTACCAGAAAATATCTCCTGGAGCTCACCCAAAAAAGAACAGGGTGCCTGCTCTGATGCCAATTGAAATTATGGCACGTAGTGAACGGATGTCGTATACCATGTCAGGACACCAGAATGTCGAATGCAATGTCAAGACGTCGTGACATCAGAAATAACAATGAACAATTTAAACAAAATTTTAGGAAGTAAATAACGCAGATCAATTGTTTACCCAGTTCGGTGCAACGTCACCTACATCTGGGGGCATCCAAGCCAGGAAGGAAATCTACTATAATACTATTAGTTTGAAGTTCTAAACAACCTCAAGTTTTACAAACTTCTACCTAATCACTACTCGTGCTATTTCTTTCTAAGACTCTCTTAGATATGAGACCCCTCTCACTTCCTCTCAAAACAAACACTTCATGATAACAAGATAACAATAAAAAAAAGGAGACACACTCCAATAAACAGAATCCACTTTTGCTTAAAAACTCATGAGTGATTCACAAATACACTTAACTAAAACAATGTAGCCCTAGTATCAAGGTGATACAAAAGTGGCTCACAAACAAAAAAGAACAAGAAAAATCCTAAAAAAAACTCTCTCACACAATACAACTCCTCTTTTTTTCTTTAGTTTTAGAGTCTTCTTATAAATAGCCTTTGAATAGCATGGGCTTGATGAACAAATCGGGCTAAAATAAATAGCAGAAAATATTCTTGAAGAGAACATATCATTTCCTTAAATGTAGATCCATAATATTCTGGAAGAGGATATAATATTTCCTTAAATGCATATCCAAATCAGACTGTTGTACAATCTTCTGCAGAATCAAATCAAATCTAATATTTCCTTAAATGTTTTGACAACCATTCTTAGGAAATATTGCACAGTTGGAACCGAACTTTGAGCTTCTAAAAACACACGCTTCTTGTGCTGTAATATACTAGAATCATATCTCCAAAGAATCTTCAGAGATCTCACGTTAAAAAAAAATCTTCCAAGAATGTAAAACCACAGCCCTCCACGATGTCGTACAAGCATTTCAAGACATCTTGTCCGACATCTTGCTACGTCAATACATCTTGTCCAACATCTTGCTATATCATTTTAACAAAATGCTTCTAATCATAATACAAACAACCTAACAGAAATAAATCACTCGCAATAGGAGGTGTTTTATATGCATGACATATGCAATGTATGATCGATTCTTCATGATGCATGAAATTATGTCATCTATGATGTAAAGTGGGTCAGAGGAAAACTCTGATTCTGGTATGGTGGTGAATTGAATTGGGGAACCCATAAGTTAGATAAGAAAGTTTCAGGATGCCTCTGCAGCTGAAGGTTTCAATTGAATCCCTTCTTATAGAGTTGTCCAATTGTTGGACATAAATCATCAACACAAAGGTTGAAAACAAAGCATCGACCATAGAGTTTGGAAAAAGGGATCCTCAACCACGAAGGTTGGGAAAAGATCAACAACCGCGACGGTTGGAAAAAGGATCATCAACCATGAGAGATGAAAAAAGATCATCAACCGCGAAGGTTGGAAAAAGGGATCCTCAACCACAAAGGTTGGGAAAAGATCAACAAACACGGAGGTTGGAAAAAGGGATCCTCGACCATGAAGGTTGGGGAAATATCTGTAAGTTCTTGTAATTGGCTGAAATTTTGTTAAAACAATGTGTTGACATGGTTGATGTTACAAAATGAGCTTCTAACAGTATAGGTATGTTTTAGCTAACATTCTGGTTTATTGTTGAAGAGTTAAAGTGCTGAAGAGTGATGTCACATGCGATGTCTTAACATCACTATACCAGAACATTAAAACATCATACTGTAATGTGTTTAGGGCTGCACGTGTTTTTGGTGTGAATGAGATATTCTGCTAAAGAGAATCAGAGAATGCAGGCGAAGATCAAGGGAGAGATATATTTTGCTACAATCAGTTATGAAGATCAGTTTGTTGCGAATTTAAAGCATAAAGATATGGAGAATATTCAGAGTTAATAATTGAAGATTTAATTGAAGATATGATTGAAGATCTATTTAGAAGCAGATTTGTTACAGAAGATATGATATGATTTGAAGGCCCAAATCCAGTTGGGATTATGTTATAAATAGAATGCTTGTAACCTAGAATAGGTACGGGTCCAAGATGTAGATCATTAGGGCTTTGTCTAAGTGAACCACTTGGGTTGTGAGATGGTCACTGTGTTTAACTCAGAAACCTGTAGGTAATGAGTTTGGTATTGTTCTTGGAGGAAGCTTTGAAGCAACTCCAAAGGGTGTCATGGAAGTGTGTCTTCTAGTTTTCTGTGTTAGAAAAGTTGTTGGTAAACAAGTTGTCGATGCAGTGGCGGAGTTGTTGACTACTAGACATCATTGCGATGATTGGGAGTGAGATGGAGTCTCTTACCTAGGGAGGACTTAGGTAGAAGGGTCATTGGGTAGTGATTGAATTAGGTAGATTGTCAACTGGTCTGTTGAGTCTGTAATTTGATACTACTAATAGTGGACTTCCTTCCTGGCTTGGTATGCCCCCAGATGTAGGTTGTTGAACCGAACTGGGTGAACAATTCAGTGTGTTATTTATTGTTTCTATTATTGCCTTGTTCAGCAGATTGCGTTGTTGTGACATTGAACAAAGACATCACACATCTGTACCAGAATTACAATTGGTATCAGAGCAGGCATCCTGTCTGTTTCTGGATGAGATCTAGGGAAGATACTTTCTGGTTCATGAGCAAGGAAGATAGTTAGTTCATAGAGAATTTTGTATGATCCCTTGGAGTGAAGAATGAAGGCCTGTAGCTTTGGTGGTGAGCTGCTGTGTGGTTTAACTTATTCTCAAACCTATGATGACCTAGTGCACTTGGAGTGTCGTGTTTATGCAAGGGTTATTATGTTTGCCTGAAGGTTGTAGAGGAGTTTTCTGGTGTATGTTCCACTGCATATATATATCTGATGGAAAATTCCTGGTGGTTTTGTGTTAAGACTGCAACATTCTGCTCTCCTCTGAAGATGTGGTGATATGTGAGGACATCTTCAACTAGCTTGTTCTTCCCATGTCCACTCATAAAGGAACTCTTATATAAGCATGTTGAAAAGAGGTCTGAAGAAAGGTAGAAGTAATTTATTTCTGCCTCCAACCCTACAAGATCAATCTCTGGTTTGTGTTGAAGAGATCTTATGTCCTACCAGCAGATAGTGACATAACAGATGCTTGGGGGCTAAACAAATATGTTGATCACATCTGTTTGGAACCTACTCCTGACTTGGAAGAGGAGGCATCTGGGTTGTGTGAAGATTCATCAAGAAAGAAGCTGAGCTTAATATGTCAAGCAGCTTTTGGTCAATTGGAGTTGGTGTCTGCATTAGCCTTGTGGCTGGAAGGATCAGAAGAAGAAGACCATCTGTTCAGTACTGTGACTCCTTCATCCTTTTTGGTGATGAAAGAAGAAGGTAGAGCCAAAGCGAAGAGTTTCACTGTCAAAGTTTTCATGCGGGAGTGAAGATCTTGATAAGTTATCTCTTAAGCATAGTTGTGGTACCTTAATGAGGATGGCATCAAAAGTTTGAACATTCTTGAAATATTAGAGGATGCTGATTCATGTTTAGTATGATTGGTGATGTTGAAACATTATTTCATTCTTTGCCTTCTCAGCCAAAGGAAGTTTGTTATGCTCACATGAAGTATCAGGTCAAGCCACTTACCTAATCAAAAGTGATCAGTGGTGTGGATTAGCAAAAGAAGGATCAACCAGTGCCTCAAGTCTGCAGGAAAAGGATGTCAGACCAGATAAAATGTTGTATCTTGCATGACAATAGTTGAATATGTGTCTGCTTTGGTTAGTGTTGTGCATTCAACTGATGACAATATACATTGACGGGAGACTATGTATCTGTCTGAGGTTAAAGTGCAGGACTGAAGAAGGTTTGATAATTTACTTTATGTGACTGTGCTGAAAGTATTTTCAAGGGTTAAGCATCCTGGAGTTGAAACAACTAGTGGGGTTGATTGGTGACTATGGAGTATTATCCATATTGTCTGGGGTGAGAGGCAGATAGATTCTGGAATGTTGATGACATCCAACATATCTAAGTCAGACAGTGGCTGAGGCTGTAAGATATGAAGTCATCACATCTTGATGGATACAGCATGGTCCAGTTGGTGGAGCATATCAAGATTCATGGTGATGATTTCCTGATGAGTGGCAGACGTTCTAACGTGTGTTGGGACATTATCTGGTTGGATATCCTTGGTGAAGGATGATTATGCTCTGGTTCAGAAGCGTGGTGTCTACATTATGCCTAAGGAGCGTCTACATAGTCATACGGGAGGATGATGAAGTAGAAGGTTTACCTTGGATGGAAAATGTAGTTCAGGTATTGATTGGAAGTCTGAAGATGAAGAGCATGGTAAGGAATGAATGCCTTTGGAGAAATGGACAATGGTTAACCATGACAGGGGGAGTACTTGTCTATGGATTAGGCTGCAAAGGTGCATATTTTGATTTTGAAGATTGGTTGAATCTTGTGAGGAGTGAGTTCTTGAAGACATAAAGATACAAGAAGCACATGATAGGGGGAGATTATTAATAGTTTGTGCAGCTGGACATGTGACGAATATGTCTGCAGTTTTTTTTTTGTGATGGCACTTATTGGGAGGTTGCATACATGAGAAGTTAGTGGATTGTGCATTTATGTTCCTTATTGCTTTTGTATAGATGGAATAGAATTAAAACAGAAGTTTATTGCTTTTTGGAAGCTTACAAGATAAGTAAAAACAACAAGCAAAGAGTCTAAAGATTATCCCAACCCCCTGAATCAAGAAATGTCTTCCAATCTTCATCCCATTCATCATCAGATGCTTGAAGTTGCACTTGGTTTTTCTTGATAGTCTTCATCCTGGTTTCTGATGTCTTGCGTGTTCGTGTTGCTCCTGAAGATGTTCCAGCTATGGACAGTGTTGTGTCCTTCAACCTCTGAGGATCTGGCTTCCTATCCTCCTGCATGTGTCTCTTTGCTGCATTCTTGTTAGACTGACTCATGATTCCTTCCTTGGTGTGCTGATAGGAGCAAGGAGGTTTGTTATTTATAATGGATAAAATGTCATTGGTTGTATCGCCTGACCAGTCTGAGTAGTCTTTAGTGTGGGAATCTATATTTCTTGGGAACCTGTTTTTCTTGGCACATTGGTTACCAGGATTTCGTGTTTGGTGCCTGGGTAGAAGTGGTCCTAGTAGAATGAGGCTAGGTCTTGTCTAGTTGTCTGATGTTATAATTGCTGGGCTGGTTAAGTGGGGTGGTCTATTGTCTCGTGCTGATGTCCTACATGTTGTTACAACATTATGGTTGGGTATGTACCATACTTATGAAGTTTGAAGAAGCAGCATTATCGTCTGAAGTGGCAGTTCTGACATAGTGTGGATTAAAATGGGAAGATTCTAATTTTGATGGTAAGTAGTTCTGGAAACACATGGCTACTTTCATGATGAAGACTTCATTAGGTGCCGGTGAATGTAAGGACAGAAGGGTGTTTATCTTGTGTGAGAAGTTTCCTATCAAATGGGCCTTTGTTTATTGGACTTGGAAGACCTTGTATCTAAAAGCCCCATGAGGAATGTGGCATTATTGGTGTGATATCATAAAGGGCATTGAATGTAAGGCTGTTGTCTATAGCCTATTGTAGCATGTGTGCTGGTCTAGCTTGTGCAGTGTGATGATGGGACATATCATAGCTGTGTGAAGATAGTGCCTATGCAGGAGAGGTCTGAAAAGCAAAATTGGTGTACATAGGTGATTTTATTGTTCCCTGATGGGTTGAAGGAATCTAGGAGAGGTTGTGAGAAGTCATCTCAATACCCATTAGATAAGAAGATGTGTTTGTGGAGTCTTGGGTTAATGAGTCAGCAGACAATGTCTGATACGATGTCAGAACATGACATAGGACATGTTTTTCATGAACCAAACAGGGAAGTATTTTGGACGGTGGTGTTAGGATAAAGTGAAACACGTGGCTTCGACTATGCATGGAGCGTTATTGGCCTAATTTATGGTAAGATTCAGTTGAGAAATATTTAAGGCAGTCAAGGCAGTTTTTGGAAGGTAGGCATTGAATTTGATTGCAGTTTTTGATACCTAAAATAGCGTTTGCTTGACCAAGAACATTGACATATTCAAGGCTCGTTAAGTTCTAAGTGACTGGTCATCTATTTATAGGGGTTATTCTGTTCTCCTTCAGCCAGTGAGTGTTCTTGTCTCATAAGTCTTATGGCGTTTATTCTTGTTTGGGTGAGCACTTCCTAGGTCTGGTCCTGTGAGGGGTTTCTTTGCCAATTTATGGCTAAAAAGGGGGAGAAAGGAAAGTATCTGGCTAAGTGCCTTGTGCAGATGTTATGCCTGGAGTCTGCAGTTTCTAATGCAGCAGAAGAAGATGGTACATCCTTGAGTTGGTGTTGAGTCTTTGTGACTTGTGTCCTGAGTTATGAACACAGTTGTGACTTGTGTTCTGAGTTACCTGGGTTAGATGAATGGCACTTCTTAAGTTTCCTCTTATGCCATGGACTAAACCCAGTGTCTGATCAATGAAGGTGTGCAGAATCATCTTATGCCACCATTGGTCTTTGTTGGATAGACAAACATTTCTTTTCTGGAGGAGTCTTCTACAATTGGTCTGGGTCTGACCTGGAAGGAAAAAGAAATGTGTTGTATTTGAGGGGGAGTGTTGGATATCTTCTTCCTCATGTGCACCTCTTGATGTGCTGCTTGGGTTGGCTGTTATATGGTGATGTTGATGTCCTAACATCATTCAAAATTAGCCAAGAAGATGATTCTCCATGGATGCATTACACAATAGATACTGGATTTTATAGTTAAGATCAGATGACACCTAACAGTAGTGTAGGATTGTAATTACTGCTGTAATCTGAGTTGTAATGTTTATATATATATTTTACCCAAAATTAGCCAAAGGGGGAGATTGTAAGTTCTTGTAATTGGCTGAAATTTTGTTAAAACAATGTGTTGTCATGGTTGATGTTACAACATGAGCTTCTAATAGTATAGGTATGTTTTAGCTAACATTCTGGTTTATTGTTGAAGAGTTAAAGTGCTGAAGAGTGATGTCACATGCGATGTCTTAACATCACTATACCAGAACATTAAAACATCAGACTGTAATGTGTTTAGGGCTGCACGTGTTTTTGGTGTGAATGAGATATTCTGCTAAAGAGAATCAGAGAATGCAGGCGAAGATCAAGGGAGAGATATATTTTGTTACAATCAGTTATGAAGATCAGTTTGTTGCGAATTTAAAGCATAAAGATATGGAGAATATTCAGAGTTAATAATTGAAGATTTAATTGAAGATATGATTGAAGATCTATTTAGAAGCAGATTTGTTACAGAAGATATGATATGATTTGAAGGCCCAAATCCAGTTGGGATTATGTTATAAATAGAATGCTTGTAACCTAGAATAGGTACGGGTCCAAGATGTAGATCATTAGGGATTTGTCTAAGTGAACCACTCGGGTTGTGAGATGGTCACTGTGTTTAACTCAAAAACCTGTAGGTAATGATTTTGGTATTGTTCTTGGAGGAAGCTTTGAAGCAACTCCAAAGGGTGTCATGGAAGTGTGTCTTCTAGTTTTCTGTGTTAGAAAAGTTGTTGGTAAACAAGCTGTCGATGCAGTGGCGGAGTTGTTGACTGCTAGACATCATTGCGATGATTGGGAGTGAGATGGAGTCTCTTACCTAGGGAGGACTTAGGTAGAAGGTTCATTGGGTAGTGATTGAATTAGGTAGATTGTCAACTGGTCTGTTAAGTCTGTAATTTGATACTACTAATAGTGGACTTCCTTCCTGGCTTGGTATGCCCCCAGATGTAGGTTGTTGAATCGAACTGGGTGAACAATTCACTGTGTTATTTACTGTTTCTATTATTGCCTTGTTCAGCTGATTGCGTTATTGTGACATTGCAGAAAGACATCACACATCTGTACCAGAATTTCAATATCAATAACCGCAAAGGTTGGAAATAGGATCATCAACCATAAAGGTTGGAAAAAGGATAAGGGACGCCGAGCAGGATGGACTTTAAAAGATACCAAGATGGTTGGGTTTTTAAAAGATACCAAGCAGGTTGGGCTTTAAAAGATGCCAAGAAGGTTGGACTTTTGGGGATGTACCAAACAAGACTGGGTTTTAAAAGACACCCAACAAGTTTGGATTTTGGATTTTCCAGTAATATTGGGCTTTGGTTTTTCAGGTTTGTTCCACTATGCTTCATGTTATGTTAAATGCATGATATGCATGAGTGAAGCGACATGATTAATGCATAGTGACAATTTATGTACTGGCTGGCCAGATGCTCATGTGGGGGATGGTGGGAGATTTAGGGCTAGCATAAGGGTCATGAAGACATGATTCTTCGACACCTACTTCCAAATCAACAATTGTTGACACACCTCTGCGCTTGATTTGAAACTTGGAGAGAGCTTGTGCCTGCATAGCCTACCTCTGCCCCCAGTCTGTTGGGTATCTGTATGAGTTGCCCCAGTTATAGATTATGAAGTAGCCTTGTCATTTGAAGATCTCAAACTGACCTTCCCTAATGTCTTGAAATTGCATCCATCTTATTAACCAATCCCGGGAGCGTTTGATTTCTCGTGCTCTTAAGGTGACCTGCCCCAATACGAGCCTTGAAGTAATATCTCCCCTGGTTAGCTAATATCGAATAGATTTATCAAATCTCAATGTGGTTGCCCCGGATTGACTGAGTCTTGAAGTGGCTTGCCTTTTGGTGTGATAAAAAATCCCATAGTGCAAGCTTTCTTGAGGTCAAATGCTTGTTCTCAAGTAAAAATGCTCATTTTGAAAATGATAACTGTAATGTGATGCTTATAAAAATTTTGAAATCCAAGTATGTTCAATAAAATCATGACATATAATGAATGAATCACTAGTTAGAATGCCATATCAAACAAACAAAAATGATAAGTAAATCTTTAAGAGTAAGCTTTGACATGATCCTACTGCAGTATGCTTTTGAAATTAACCCTGCTTCGATTAGGTCTTTTGAGGGTTGTAACGTGGTCTAGTTCACGGTTTCAGAAAGAAAGGATAAAAGGCTCAAAGTTTATTTTAGCTCTCCTATTCTCCTTGATGCTCTCCAGTCATATGTTCAGTTAGCTCGACACAAGCGTTCACCTTTCAAAAAGAGTTTTGAATGATAAAAGCAATGATCAAGGAACCAACAAGGCTTTTGGAGTCACAGTCACTCACCTTTTGCTTTTCATTTGTAGCCACATGAATTTGTTCTTGCTAAGGATTTTTCTATTTGATTCTTCTATTCTTGTTTTTGCTTTCCCTAATTTTTGTGTAGACTAATTTTGAGTTTACAATCTACCAGGATACCCTAATTTTTGCCTAAGTCTCTTGTTTTCAAATTTTTGACTCAACGGGCTTTTCAGTTTTTTCTTTCTTTTTTTTGACTTTGAACTTCGTTTTTCTTTTTGGAACAAATCGGGTGACATCTATTTCTTTGATTTGTAAGGCTTGTGGCTGCCTCATTCCTTTGGGTGGTGAGGGACAACCATTGTGGATTTGTGGTTTTGACCTCTTATGAGGGATATGATGTGGTTGATCCTCAGATGGGTTATTCCTCCTTTTGAAATTTGAATGCATGGTCAAACTAACTGAAAACTACCCTGCCCTAAGTTACGAATTAGGGTTTTGTGTATAGAAGGAAACTCCTAATCCTTGCCTCAAAAGGGTTGACTAGGGGGTATCTTCCTTATATCTCCAGTGTTTGGGGATTGAAACAATGCCTTACATCGTCAGCAGCGTTTTATTCCAAGCATACAGACAGTGATCTCATGTCTTTTTTTATTTCATCATTCTCTTTTTAATTTTGCTTCATCAAATGTTTGATGCTGATAAAAATTATGAGTGAACACGAATGGATTTGTTCAAAACATGCATATTCATTTCATTATTATTCATATTAAAAAAACAAACAAGTTCTCAATTTAATAATACATTGACAAACAAGAAAAGATTACAAATGAAAAGATTGAAAGACAACATGATTACTGGCGTAATTAGCCTCATTTTCCTGCATATGCAACCCATCTAACCACTATGTCTATTCCTCTTCAGTAATCGTGCTCACCACTGGCTCATTATGATCAGGAAAAGGATTACTCCTTACAATGGGTCTTGCCTCAGAGAAAGACAAAATGCCTTGGTCAATGAGCTCTTGTACCCTAGATTTTAGAGGCCAATAATCCTCAGTAGAATTTCCTATGTGCTCCGCATGGTAGGCGCATGAGGCATTAGGATTATGATTTGCATGATAAGGGAAGGTGGCAGGCAAAATTACCTTTGGCATGATTGCCACTGCCTCGACAAGGTATCATAGCAACTGAGAATAAGGTATAGGAATCTGATCATTCTGACGTCTTCCATTCTGATTATTATTCCCATGACAGTTCTGACCTTGACCCTTATTGCTCTGAGGTTGTTGATTTGAAGGAGCTTGAGCTTGCGGAGGCTGCTGGTACTGTGGAGATTGAGCCAGGGAAAGATGTTGATTCTTTGGTTGGGGTTGATATTGAAATGGATGATGCTGATACTGAACTGTCGTAACATACAGATAAGGATAATACGACATGGGAGCCATGTGTGCCTGGAATTGAGGGTGGACATCTGTCATGAAGGCACTTGTATCTCCTTCTTTCTTATTAGTAAACCCACCTTTTGGCTTCTTGGCCACCAATTGTTGATTAACATTGCCAGCAATTTTCCCTGTCTTGAGTCTATTCTCAATACGTCCCCATCTTCTCATAGTACAGGCCTTGAAGAGTGCCCATGGATATGTCAACTAACTCTGTATCAAAAAGTGCAGGTCGAACATGGGAAGCCATCTCACGCCACTCTGAGCGTATTCTTTTAATAATTCACTGGCTTTCTGATCTTGATTTTGTAGTTGCAACCTGGTGTGAGCCATATCCAGGTTGTACTTGTATTGCTTTAAGAACGCTTCAGACAAATCCTTCAAGGTTCTGATCTTAATTTGCTCAAGACTCATATACCAATCCAGGGAAGCCCCAGATAGGCTATCCTAGAAACAATGGATAAGCAGATCATCATTGTCTATGTAAGAAGGCATCTTTCTGCAGTACATTGTAATGTGGCTTCACGGACAACTCAACATGTTGTATTTAGGCAAGTCATGCACCTTGAATTTCTAGGGAAGAATAACATTCGGAACCAAACACAACTCTTTGACATCCAAGCCATAGGTAGAGAAACCCTCGATTGCTCTAATTATTTCATCCAACAACTTATAGTCCTCATGCTTACTCTGACTAGAACCAGGGACATTCTGGTTGGCAGGTCTGAGGTAAGTCTAGGGATTTGAAATTTGAGCAAACTGAGAAGCTATCTAAGCAGGCATCGGTGGAGAAGAAAATTAGGGATGCATTTGAAGAGGATTGATCATCTAACCAGAAGTTTGGCCAAACTGCACCCCATATGGAGCATAGGGTGCCCTAGGGTAGCCAGGAAGAGGCACTACAGCAGCAAAGGATACCCCAGGGTAGGGAAAATGCATTCCAGGGTAACCATTCTAAACAACTAGAGAATGATTATAATCAATGGGTCGAGCAGGTTGTGGAGGGATCTCAAAGTGAATGTGAGGGCCTATATAGTCGGTGTTGCAGTGAGAATTTGATATCAAGCTATTATATTAACTTGAATCACAAAACATTGAATGTTCACCACCGAACTTTAATTTATCCAAAGGAAAGGGAAAAGATCGAATAAAACCCTAGTTGTGCAATGTAACAACAATGTAAAAAGGTCTAAAGGTTCGGGGGTTGGTTATATAAAGGGAAGGTATTAGCACCCTAAGTATCTATAGTACTCTATAGGAACCTCTTGAAGTATTTGTGTTATTGTAATTTTTTGTTTTCTATTGATTGGGAATGTTCTATGGGGAAAGACCTAGAGGTTTTACTAAGTATGGTCGCCAAGACTTCGCGGTCTTATGCCTACGTATCCTTACAAGGATGGAATTAGAGCAATTGTAGTTCACCTAATTAAGGGTGAAGAACTTTTGATAATGCTCAAGGTTCCAAAGGGAAGGTAAGTGTTTATAACAATAACACTTACGTAGAGTTTACAAACTCTAACCTAAGGCTAAGTTGAAAAATTAATGGCTTGACTAAGTCATAAGGGAAGTTGAGGTAAGGCTAAGCTACCTATGACATAAAGTCAAGAAAAGGGATATTTCCTTTGGATTTAGGCAACAAAGAAAAGGGAGAGGAAAAGAATGACTTGACAAAGTCAAAGTAAACAAAGAGTTCATGGATAGATGGATGAGATGGACAAGGATGATATTCAAACATGATATCAAAGTAAATATGATAAAGGATGGCATTCAAGCATAATGTCAAACAAGATGGATAAAGAGTGATAAAGATGATATTTAAACATGATATCAACCAAGGTAAACAAAACATGAATGACTTAACAAAGTTGTAAACAAGACATGGTAACAACCAATGATGTCATACAAACATGAATGATAAAGATCAAAACATACACGTGATGTGCTTCAAACAAGGGTGAGGTGTCATGGTATATTGAAATGGTTCATTCAAGACATGTTTATAACAATAACATGTAAACATACAACATGATTATACAAGTGACAACATGTGAACATGTAAGAGAATGTGACAAAATTTAACAACAACATCATGAAGGATATAACAATATCATGGTCATAACAACATGTAAATCAAAACATAAAAATATCAAGCAAGGATTCAAATCAACATGGATATAACAATATCAACATGGTCTCATGGATGAAAAATTCAAGTCTACAACTAAGGTAAGCATGAACTAAAGTTAAGGTTAGGACATGGATTAGGGTTTACTAACACCACTTAATCATGAATATAAAACAAACAAGGACAAGTTGTGACAACACATAATCATGAATACAATTCACAAGTTCAAACAATCATGGATAATTTGTAACTACACTTAATCATGAATACAATTCACAAGTTGAAACAATCATGGATAAGTTGTAACTACACTTAATCATGAATACAATTCACAAGTTCAAACAATCATGGATAAGTTGTAACTACACTTGATCATGAATACAATTTAGAAGTTCAAACATGGATAAGTCATGACAACACTTAATCATGAACACAATTTAAGAATTTAAACATGGATAAGTTATGACAACACTTAAACATGGTTCAAGATATCAAAGTAACAACCAAAGATACATGTTAAGGTTCATGGTGATCATATTCAAAGGTCAAAACATCACAAAGGTTTAAACATGGTTAACATACAAGTTAGGAATCATGTGAAGACATGTTATCAAAGTTCAAGGTATTTATGAATACATAATCAAAGGTGAACAAACACAAGGGCATACATGCACACAAGGGTTCAATAAGGTGTGAGAGAATCAACAAGTATCATGGCAAAGATCAAAAGACAATTTTTACAACCAAACATGAAAAGACAAGGCATTTACGCATGGAAAAGTATGCATTAAAGCACTTTAAACTTAGGCAAAACTCAATGAAACATGTTGTCCCCTTCACACAAGGTTTATACAATATATACCATATTTACACAAACCAATATGCACAAGCAAAGTCAAAGGAACAAGGAAAAAGTTTCATTTAAGGACCTAAAAACCCTAAAAATGTGCCTAACTTTAACTACACAAAAATGTATGAAAGATAAATATTTTTGGAAAATTAAAATGGATTCATAAAATAGGCCTAGCAAGGAAGAGGTATGCAAAAAATTAGGTCAAAAGGGTGAATGGTTTGAGAGTTATGATTTAAATGAAGTTGTGAAAACAACATGAAAATACAAAGTGCTAAAAATAATGGAAATGCAACTCCAAGGGCTTGAACCTGCGCCCTTTATGTTCAAGGTAAAATATTTAACCATTGGGCCAGTTTCTTGGCCAAGTTAGAAAGCGCAACCATGCATATATATTTAAAACTTGCTTCAGAAAATAGAAAAAAAATAAAACAAAAGGACTGGGGCGAGGGGTATTCGAACCCCGGTCCTCTAGGTCAAAAACACTTGGGTGGTGATACGTCCGGTAGTATAAACGCAACTAATAAAATAAATAATAAAAACACAAACCAAAATGCACCCTGGCCACATCATCATCTTCTTCAACAACTCACGCCCTCTCTCTCTTCTCCTTCGTGCCTTACTTTTTTTCTCTTTTTCTTCCAATCTTCCACCTTCAATATCTCATTCATCTCTCAATCAAATTAACAACTGTAAAAACCAAAATTGATCTACTATTCAGAAGGAATCCAATGGTGTAATTTTTATGACCTAAAAAATCATTGTATCACACACACTAAAGGCACAAATAGAATGAAAACCCTAGATTTCAACTATCAACAACTTCACACATGGATATGATATGATGCAAGCAGCCATATGAACTCAATAAACACAATCATATCTACATTTTTGCTTCAAAAATTATTCAAGAATAATGCATGGTCAAGAGTTTCAAAGTACAAAAACCATACCTATTGGAGTAAGGTCCAATGCCCCTTCACAATGGTTACATAAGCAAGATAAAGATTCTAAGGGCCTCCTTGATCCTTGGAGAGAGTGTTTGAATGGAGAACTTGATCAGAAACTGCTTGTATCTTTCCACACGAATCCTTTTGCAAAATATGGAAGTGAGGATGATAGATGATGATATGAATGGTACAAAAATGGTTTGAGGGTTTGGATGGACTATATGTGATGTATATAAGATGTTTTGGTGGTTAGAGTGGATGGAAAGTCTCTGGTTTGAGAAATCTCAACTTTCACTTCAATGGAGGTTGAAAAATGACAAGAAGAGTGAGGTTCTGGTTCAGAGAGTTTTGCAAGGTTTTGAGGGTCCTTTCTTGTGTGTTTTGAGGCTTAGAGGAGGCCTTTATTTATAGGAGAGGTTGGGGGATGGAGAGATGGTCAGATTGTGAAGTTATGGTGTTTTGGTTTGGTTAAGATCAAATGGTGTGGTTTCATGCATTTCCATGGTTTCAAGACAAAGTACCAAGGTTGTAGGGTGGTTGAGAGGTTGCTTCTTATCTTAAGAAAAGGTTTATGCAGAAGAAACAATCACAAAGCTCAATACAAGTTGACTTTGTGATTAAAGCTTCTTTTCAAGAATGGAAGTGTGCACTTTCTTGCCAAATCTTTCATAAATGACATTATCACTTGGATAATAGCTCAAATATTTGTGTAATGCCTCCAAAACTTGTACAATATTCTGATTAAGGAGAGATTTGAAAGTTACAAGACCTGTAATTAAGGGATTTGCATATTTGGATTGGATTGCTTCAAGTTCTTAACATGAAAATGACCTAAAGTTCATGTTTGGAAGGCCAACTTTGTCTCTTTGAATCTCCTAGCTCAAGCATTGGAAAAATGAGTTCTTGGACTCTTTGGAAAGCTTGAAACATGCTCTACAACTTTCATATTTTGAGTTTTCATTAAATCAAAATGGATCATGGTGAAAAATAGCCCTAAAGTTAGCTACTTTTACAAGGCAGATTTGCATAAAAAAAATTTCTAAGTGTTTTAACTTCAACTTGAATGAAACACCAACTTCATGGCTTCATAACTTGAAATCTATGCACTTTTTGGGAATTCCTCCTCAAGGACAAAGTTTTAGTATGGAATGAGCTCTTCAAATTGGTCTTTAGAGCAAAGAAAATGGATGCTTGGATTGGAATTTATGGCCTTGGCAAGTTGGACAAAAATCATTGTACTTCCATAACTTAGAAAAATTTCAATTTCTCTTTTGTTGCCCTTTTTGCAAGTAACCTCAATTCTCTTGATTTTTCTTGATCAAATTCATCAATCAAGCATATTTCCATGAAATTTATCTTGAGAAGCTCATATTTGATCAAAAACCCTAATGTCAAAGGTTTGAGTTTACAGTGATTGACTTGTGTATCAGATGAGTTTCCACTTCTTGATCTTCATTGAATTCTATCTCTTGAGCTATTTGAACACCATGGGAGGATTCCAAAGATGTATTTGAGTGTCTTGAATCATGTCTCAAGGCTTGAGATCATGTCTTGCTTAAAAGTCAAAGATGCAGTTAACTTTGGTTGAAAAACCCTAATTCATGGCCAGATGAATTTGAATCTTGAAGAACTTGAATTGAAGCCATATTGTACTTGATTATTGATGGAGGAAGATCTCTTGAGTGTATGAGAACTTGATTGATTGATGACCCATCCAAAACTTTGATTGATCAATCCCTTGAGCCTCTTAAGGCAAACCCTAATTCACAGATGAAACAAAGCAAAGTCATATCTTGATAATTTGTTAGCTATGCATGAATGATTGACCTAGAATGTTATGAAAATGATATTGGAATATAGGGGTAAATATTAGGGTAACTCGGGCTCATTGTCATCAAGATTTTTAGCATTAACTGACACGGAATTCTGACGCGTCTAACCTTAAGGAGTCTCATAATTATCAGTATCAACCACTTGAGGCGAGAAGTGAATATGCATACCCCATGGAAAGGCAACATGGTTCCCATTGACATCAGGAACAACAAAAGGCTGGTAAGGCATGAAAGCACTCCCATTAGCAAATTGGGGAGTATAATTTGAAGGCATCCCCCATGGGTAGGCAGCAACAAGCCCACTAGGACCAAACTGAGAGATAGGCTGGTTAGCAACCAGTTGAATCATAGTATCAACAGGGGTCTCAACAACAACAAGAGTAGTGTCAGCAACAGTGCTAACAACCGTAGTGTCAGTCGTAGTGGCAACATCAGAAGTATCCTTCAAGGCACGAAGGAATTCCAGGATTGTGCTCATCTGACCTTGAAGCTAAGCCAAGGTTTCCTTGTATGTTGCGTTCTCCTGTTCAATATCTACCATGATCCTCTGTCTGTTTTCTCTTGTAAGATATTGGTGTCGGAGAGTCATTATCTTTTTGGCTGATGAAGGGAAAAAGGTGAGCCTTTTCTGGTTTACATGCATGATATGTAATTGTATGCATATGTTTTTCGTGCAAATAGATATACATCATCCATTGATTCAAAGACTTGATGGTGTAATAGTTTAAGTTCAAAAGTTTGGCATACATACGATGATGCAATGACTCAGGTTCAAAAGTTTGGTATATACAATGATGCAAGAATAATATGAAATAATGTTGGTTAGAGATTCAACAGATTCTGGATAATCTGCGTATACCACTTGATGCAGGTTCAAAGGTCCGACATTACGTGAGATCAAAGGTATGTAGGGTCTTGGTTTCCTGTAGAAAAACCCAATATCCCCTCACAGGTATGTACTAGTCTTCAAAGGTGAACCTAAATGGTCCCTAGAGTCATGGACCCATTTTGAGATACCACTGTCCGGGACGACTGACTCGTCGAACAATGATGCTCCTAAAAAGATCTGCTATAGGTGTGATGTGTCGTGTCGACACTGATCAAGGCCTTACTCCAAGTAGGTCACCACGACTCTAGTAACAATACTATCCTGTGTTTATGTTGAAACTCAGGTATAGAGCTTCTCTCTCATGTAACATCAACATATCCCAACAATAGAAAATACAGTAGATATCCAGCGTATACAGAATATGAATATTTAAAGCAATAAAGAAAGCAATAAATAACATAAAGATAAAGCAAGTAAAGAGTAAACATAAACACCCACACAGACAAGGAAGAAAACAAAACTAGGTTATACTCTCTCTTGCAGGAGCAATTAAATCCCCAGTAGAGTCACCAGTTATCGTGGTGCGAAAAATACCCGAGCGCATCGTACACCCGATGATACAACAGAGTTGCCACCGAAATTTATTTATTCCAAAAGGAAAGGGAAAATATCGATAAACCCCAAGGGAAAGAGAAACGAGTAAGGGAGTCAGTTATGCGAGGGGAAGGTATTAGCATCCCTCGTATTTGTCATACTCGACGAAAACCATTTTGCTTGTTCTTTACGTGGATGGGTGTTACTATCTAAAGGTTACTTGTAAAAAGGGGAAAAATAAGCTTATAATTAGTGTGCTCCCGGAGGATTGGGGCCCTCATGCCTACGTATCCTCATAGTACAATGAGGGAATCAGAGCTCCGTAGTTTGGAGCTAAGGATAAAAAGACAAGTGGTTTGATTAATTAAAGTGGGAAAGAGTGCAACATTAACTAATATATGGTGATTTAGCCAAAGAACAAAACAGAGGTGTGGTGGTGACCAATAAATGGTGTGGCCAAAGGATAGGAAATTGCCAGAGTATACAATTCTATAGGCATAAAGGGAGGCCAGGGTCTGTCACCCTACAAGGCAGGAGAGATTGCTAAGGTCTATAACCATATAGGGAAAGAACTGAATTGTCAATGTCTATAACCCTATGGGCAAGAGAGATTGCCAATGTCTATAACCTTATAGGCAAAGAACTAAATTGACATGGCCTATAACCCTATGGGCAAGAAAGATTGCCAAGGTCTATAACCTTATAGGCAAAGAACTGAATTACCAGGGTCTATAACCCTATGGGCAAGAGAGATTGCCAAGGTCCATAACCCTATGGTCAAGATGAAAGTAATTGATTAAGGATGGTGTACAACCACTGAGATTAATCCACAGGATGCAGGGTATCAAGGAGAGTATGACACTTGACACAAAGAGATGGTGCATTGTTGATGAAACAGTGTTGAATTGCACTAAAGTCTATTAATGAAGGCGAATACTCTGAGTAACTACGCCTCTGACACAGAGGTACTCTAGACAAGGATATGACTAATCTATCTCATCATTCTTCATTGCTTAAGGCTCGTGGCACACAATTTGCACCGAAATCAACAAGTGTTGAGTAGTGCTCCTTTGTTGTTTGCTTTGTACAATGCTCTAGCCTTGTTGCTCAGTGTCTTCAAACTCTTGAATGAAGCTTGACTTGGGTGTGAAGTCCATAGCTTGAGTTGAGGTTCAACGTAGCTCCAGTACAGAGTGATAATTATATCAAGTGATCAAGAAACTTTTGATCAGTTGATTGGATGGGGGAAATCACGCACAAGAATGGACTATTTAACTAAAAAGGACTTTGATCAATTAGTAAAGAGTAAGGCCAAAGTGTGAATCAAGCACATGTTTTTTGTGGATTAAATTCATGAAGAAAATTCAATATTCACAAGGATATTAATTCTAGAAAATCTAATCTAAAATGAACATTATTATGTATGTTTATTTCTAAACTAATTGACCAATATTCTATGTATTATCATTCTATCAAATTTAGGCATGAAATTATAACAAATTAAAGAATAAAATTCTACCAATGAGGTGCATAAAACTCTAAGAATCCAATTCAAAAATCTAACAAAATAATGCATAAAATTATAAGGATCCAATTTAAAAACTAACAAAATAATGCAAAACAATCTAAGAATCCAATTCCTATAATACTAGTAAGGATAGGATGTGTATGGTATGTGAACGGGAGTGCTAGGGAGAAATTCCACAGGCCTAAGGCACCCTGAGCATGATCAAATGGGGAAGGGTTGAGTTCAAATTGTATCATTCACATGGTCCTTCATCAATCATCCAAAGAGTGTTGCTGAGGTTACGAGGAACTTCGTCGCGCCGGGAATCGCCTCCAGTGGCGGAGGCGGTGCAAACACACTCAAACACTTATCAAAGTGTGTGTCCAACTCCCCTGATTCATAATCCACCAACCTTTCTCCTTGATTTCTACCCTAACCTCCAAACCGAAACGAAATTAGAATGAACCCTAAATCACGAAGTCCTAAATTAAACGCAAGCAAGGACCTCACAAGGGATCCAACCCTTAGGGGTTTGGTCCCTATAGCAACAGACTACATTGTGGTAGCGCGAAGCAGAAAGGAAAAGGTGGAAGTCTCGCCTGCCAGAGTAACTCCGACGGCTCTTTAGATGGGACATTCGTCAAAGAACTCCAAAGATTTAGGTAACATGATTTATGCTTCCTCGCTCAGTCTCTGAATCTTCTTCTTCCCTATTCTTCGTCGTCAATCTTGTTGTTGTTATTGTTGTGACTCTGTATTGCTTATGTGTGAGAGTGGAGTGAGGTTTTCAACTCTTGTTGTAACAAGCTTCAAGGCGAAGCTTTCTCAACAATGGAGGAATTCGTGAGCTATGGTGATTGGTGAGAAAGAAGAATTGTAGAGGGAAAGATAGTAAAGAGAGTAGAAATGTGATTTTGGAGAAAATGTGATTGAAGCCGCTAAACTGAATGGTGATGATTGGTTTTATAGAGTGAGAGTTAACAAAAATAGTTAGGAACTTAACTCTGTTTAGATGGTGAAGGAGAAGTTAGTTAGCAATCTGACTCCATTAATGAGTCTGTTAAACTTAGTTGTTAATTTCTGTTAGCGGCAGTTAGAAACAATCAGGTTCAGTTAATGACATTTAGTGAAAGAGTTTGTTTCTGTTAAATGTTAATAATGAATTTGGTTAGAGGAATTAAGTGTCAAAAACCAGTTAGGTTAGCTTTGATTTTATGTTAGTCATAGTCGGTTGATAGTTAGATTCTGAACCGGAGCGACACGGTCAGGACTAGGGGTGATCGTATCCGAACCAATCCAAAAGCAAAACCGCAAATCGAACCAATCCAAACCGAAAACCGCAAAAACCGCATTTGGTTTGGATGATTTTGGATGATTTTTTTGCTGAACCGCACAGTTTGGTTCAGTTTGCGGTTTTCATTTCACAAAACCGAACCAAACCGAACCAAACCGCATTTTAAACTTAAGTTACTAATTTCTATTTTTATATTTCCAATTCCACGTGACTCACTTCCAATTCCATTCAGTCATTAGCTTTCAATACTAATATCTAATTTTTATTATCATATTAAACTTGTTTTCTTTTTTAATACAGTAATACTACTATTTTAATTTTAAATTAAACTTTCAATTTCAATTTCAATTTATTGACTGCAATCTCAATTTCAATTTTAAATTGTATTTTCTTTGTTAGTGATAAGATTCCCTTCTAAAATGACTGCAGTATCTCTATTAATTTAATTCTAGTAATGTTTGTTTTATTTTTTTATTATTATTTTTTTTGTTGAAGATTAACTTTTTATGGATATGTTTTATATGCGGTAACTATTACCCTTGTCAGAAAAACATGGCCATATAACTAGCATTTTTTAATAAACAACTTATTTGTAATAAACAACTTGCTTTGTATGATTGTTCTGTTTAGGAAATTATATGATTAGTTTCTTAGTTTTATAATTCCATAATCAAGAAGTCTATAAACCGCAACCACCGAACCGATTCTAACCGCATTGGTTTAGTTTGGTTTGGTTTGAATGAATTTTTAAAAATCAACCGAACCAAACCGAACCGCATGCATTTTTTTCTCGCGGTTAGGATGATTTTTATGCTCAAAACCGAACCAAACCGCACCGCGAACACCCCTAGTCAGGACCGACCCAATAATTTTGGAGGCCTAAGGCGAAATTTGAAATAATTTTTTTAAAGTAAAATATATTTTATTTAAGTTTGTATTAATTTTTATAAATAGAATAAATTATTAATTAAATCTTTTAATTATTATTTTTTCAATTTAGTCCCTAAATAATATAAAATTGATTAATAATATCTAAAATATTTAAAATTTATAAATCTAATCTTTAAATTACATTTAAAAAAATAATCATGTTAATTTTTAACATCTTAATAGCATGAATTAAATTCACTAATTTCGTATACTTCATTGATTACTTTATAAAAAAGACTTATTATATTTCTATACTTTTAGAACTAAATTAAAATGAGAGTATTGTTTTCGAAACTTAATTTAAGGTTATTCATTAAAAATATTTATTTTTTTGTTCGTGTGGAATTAAAAGTAAAGTTTAATCAATTTTTGTAAAATCAAAAGAAAACAAATAACTTATTTATATTAAAATTACACATAATTTTCTCAAATAAAAAATAAAATATATGTGTAGTTATTTAACATTAATTATATATAATTTTTTAATTTAAAACAATATTTATAGAATTCTAATTCTAATTAATTAATTATAACATAAGTATAAATTTATAATGTATTGCTGCACTAATTTTTTAAACTATAATAATTATTATAATAATTAATTTAAAATGGCAAAAGGACTAAAGTTTTTTATTTGTAATTAATTAAACTATATCAATTTTAGTTTTTTTTATTAAAATATAATATTCATATTAAGTATAATATTTTTTTATGAAGACGTGAAAGGAAAAGGATTGTTGGGTCAACATATTAAATTATAATATAATAGTAATTATAATAAGTAAACTAAAGTAAAGAAAATGACAAAATTAATACAAAAAATTGACAAAAACAAACTCGAACCGCTGTCTCTTAATACTTTCTATGTGGAACAATCACTTGCCTAATGATAAATTGAATACAAATATTAATTTGATTTTGCAATTATATATTTGTTGAATCTTATATTTGGGGCCTTTTCTATAGTCTCTATAGCCCAACAAAGTGAGGCCCAAGGCTATTGCCTCACTTGCTTTGGCCTTGGGCTAGGCCTGACAGGACCGGCCCGATAATTTTGGAGGCCAAGGCGAAATTTGAAATTTTTTTTTTAAGTAAAATATATTTTATTTAAGTTTGTATTAATTTTTATAAATAGAATAAATTATTAATTAAATCTTTTAATTTTTTTTTTTCAATTTAGTCTCTAAATAATATAAAATTGATTCATAATCTCTAAAATATTTAAAATTTATAAATCTAATCTTTAAATTATATTTTAAAAAATAATCATGTTACTTTTTAACATCTTAATAGCATGATTTAAATTCACTAATTTCATATACTTCATTGATTACTTTATAAAAAAGACTTATTATATTTCTATACTTTTAGACCTAAATTAAAATGAGTGTATTGTTTTTGAAACTTAATTTAAAGTTATTCATTAAAAATATTTATTTTTGTTCGTGTGGAATTAAAAGTAAAGTTTAATCAATTTTTGTAAAATCAAAAGAGAACAAATAACATATTTATATTAAAATTACACAAAATTTTCTCAAATAAAAAATAAAATTTATGTGTAGTTATTTGACATTAATTATAATTTTTTTAATATAAAACAATATTTATAAAATTCTAATTATAATTAATTAATTATAACATAAGTATAAGTGTATAATGTATTGCTGCACTAATTTTTTAAACTATAATAATTATTATAAAATTAATTTAAAATGGAAAAAGGACTAAAGTTTTTTATTTGTAATTAATTAAACCATATCAATTTTAGTTTTTCTTTATTAAAATATAATATTTATATTAAGTATAATATTTTTTTTATGAAGGTGTGAAAGGAAAAGGATTGTTGGGTCAACATATTAAATCATAATATAATAGTACTTATAATAAGTAAACTAAAGTAAAGAAAATGACAAAATTAAGACAAAAATTTGACAAAAGCAAACTCGAACCGCTGTCTCTTAATACTTTCTATGTGGAACATCACTTGCCTAATGATAAATTGAATACAAATATTAATTTGATTTTCCAATTATATATTGTTGAATCTTATATTTGGAGGTCTTTTCTATAGTCTCTCTATAGCCCAACAAAGTGAGGCCCAAGGCTATTGCCTCACTTGCCTTGGCCTTGGGCCGGGGCTAATAGAGATCCTCTAAGCACCAATCCAAGTAAGCATCAAGGGAATTCATGTGATCATGACATGGATAGGAAAATAAAATATAATCTATAGATCATTTAACTATCAAGCAATAGTTCATGTATTAGGAATTTTCTCAAAGTAGTTGAAATCATACCAAAGAACCTCTTACCTAATATTGTTATATGGTGCAGATGGAATTTTTTTTAATAAGCAATAAAATTCAAAAAGAACAAGTGGTGCTTGAACCCGATACAAAAGCGGGAATATTACTTCCGCTCAATACAATCTAATGGAGCACTAAACCAGTCATAAAACAGACACCTAGAAAAAACGTCACCCCCAAACAACCACCTCCAAGAGAAGAACTTAACCGAATTAATCGTATCCTCGACTGAAACTGGAGTACCCATAAACACTAGATTATTCCTACAAATCCAACAAGACCACACTGTTTCTGCCCATATAAACAGACACAATTCAAAACTAGATTTCTTGCTAGAAGACTAAATAAATTTTACAAAAGATTCTAAGCAAGGCAGCTCTGCATCAACTTGAATTCAACATCATCTTGATACTCCTTTCCACACAACATCTGCAAATGAGCAGGCCAATAACAGATGATGAGCATCTTCAATATATTCCCCACAAACTCTACACAAGACATAGAATTCATCATTACCAACATTCCTTTTAGCCAACTGATCCAAGGTACACAAACGATTCTTGAAAAGCCTCCACAGGAACACCTGAATTTTAGACGGAAGTTTCGCTTCCCACACTGCCTTTAACCCCTCCAACAAAAGAGGATCTTCGACGTTCACAGTTCTATCTGACACAATCAGATCATAGCAAGGCGAAACAGAAAACATAAATGACGAATCGACTTCCCAACTGAAACTATCACAAAACTCCATCCTAGGAGCAACATTCTACAACACATCTAGAAGCTTCTCATGCTCTCTTTCTATAACAGATCCTGCAGGTAAATCATGGCCTACGGAATTCCAACTCCACCCCGACTCATCCCATTTTCCCATATCAGCAACAGAACAACAAGAATTCAGGCAACAAACGAAGAGGTTAGGAAATAATTCCTTCAAAGAACAGGAAAAATCCCACTTACAGTTCCAAAAAGCCATGCTTTTACCGTTACCAAGAACGCATTCCAAACTGTTGACAAAGAGATCATATGACGTTATCTTGTTATACGAGATTAGAGACAAGTCTCGCCACCATATATAACCATTCTTGATACTCTTATTTCCTTCACAGCCCGTGACAGCCAATGCCAAACTAGAGACAGAGTATCTGTGTTCAATTATTGGTTTCCAAATGGCCTCTTTCTCCGATAAAAACCTCAACTTCCACTTTAATAACAGTGCCTTATTGAATGCTGCTAAATCCTTAACACCCAACCCACCCGTAGCCTTGGGTTTACAAACTGAATCCCAACTCACCCAATGAATAACCTTACGACCTAGACTGCCTCCCCATAAGAATTCACTTTGAATTCTTTGCAGGGTTTTAATAACTGCTACCGGTGCTTTGTAGAACGAAAGGGAATAGAGAGGAAGCGAATTCAAAACATAATATATCAAAATTATTCGACCTCCGATGGACAAGTTCTTCCCTTTCCAAGACGAAAGTCTTCTACGGGTATGATCGATAACATGACTCCACAATCCTATCTTCCTAGGGCTTCCTCTAACCAAAATCCCCAAAAACTTAAAGGGAAGTTTCACAATGTCACAATGAAGAAACATTGATGCTGCCACCAGGTATTCCTAACTCACATTAATACCACCAACGTTGCTTTTCATAAAGTTAACCTTCAACCTCGACACGAGCTCGAACCCTCTGAGAATAGCCTTTATACACCATAAATTATCCTAATCTCCCTCCCCTATCAAAAATGTATCATCTGCGAACTGAACGATATTGTACAAAATCCTCTCGTTAATCTTGAAACCCTTAAAAAGATCCTTGTTTCCAGCATTATGCACCAATTGAGTTAACCCTTCATAACATGGATAAACAAGAACGGAGACAAAGGATCTCCTTGACGTAATCCTTTGCCCATGCTGAAATCTTTTGTAGCACTTCTGTTGATAAGAATAGACATGGACCCGTTGAAGACAAGATTTTCCATCCACCTTCTCCACCTAGTTCCAAAATTTATCACCTGAAACAACTTTCTAAGGTAACCCCAATTCACACAGTCGTATGCCCTTTCAAAATTAATCTTCAAAAACATACACTTTTCTTTCATCCGATAAGCCAAATCCATAATCTCGTTAACTATCACTACTCCGTCCAAAATGAATCTACCAGGGGCAAAAGCTGTTTGTTCCACTGATACTATTGAACCAACGACATTCTTC
Organism: Lathyrus tuberosus; assembly: GCA_022829125.1. Lineage (NCBI taxonomy): Eukaryota > Viridiplantae > Streptophyta > Magnoliopsida > Fabales > Fabaceae > Lathyrus > Lathyrus tuberosus. The sequence continues at coordinate 5,686,052 of JALAZF010000269.1, read as the reverse complement.
AATCGCCCCGCCAAAATTTTTGACAGGATTTTTTGAAAACAATTACTTACACACCTCGTCATCATAATTTTGGGAAAGCAGGGAAAATTTTGGGGTATGACAGTTACTTACACACCTCGCAAAAATACTAAAATGTCTCCCAGATTCCGAAGATGTATCTCTGGACGCACCCAATAGATTGAACAACTTTGAAAGAGAATCAAATGCACAAAAGTCAAAGAGAGTACCACCCAGAGATTTAGTCGGCGATAAATTCTTCGATTCGTTTTAATTTCCTATTTAGTCGTACAAATAAGTGTATGTAATTGTGTCTCAATATTAATGAAGCATAATATATTCAATTTTTTAATATTTTAATACATTTTTTATCTTTGCCAAAACATTTGTTCATTTGCCAAATAAAGTCATCATGTGGGTTTTTATTTGCAATCTGGTTCAGGATATGTTTCGGAGATGTATCTCTAGAATAAGACAATAGGGTGAGGAATCAGAGATATATCTCCTAAGTCAGCACTGATGCTTGATAGAATTTTCGTGATCCACATTTGTCTACAACTTCTATAAATTTAGGGGTAGTGGTTTTTTATTTCATATAAACAGAAAATGTCTCAAATATCACAAATAAACATCATCTTGTATGTCGCAAATGTCTCATTTTCTAACACGACACCTAGACGAAAGTTTAAGCTCAACGAGTACACTTCTCTTACAGATCTTAAATATGAAGTCCATAATCTCCTACCTTAAGGAGACAATCGAAAAATTGTGAAACTCGAGTACCATTCACCATCGATTGACAACAAGTGAAAGATTGAGTTCAACAACTTTGAGTTCAAGACGGATGCAGAGGTAAGGGCAATGTGAAGTACAGTTTTCTTTTTCGAAACAAAAGTTCCACAATAGTTGAAAGGGACGATTTCAAGATCGGTCAAAGATATTGTGAAGATGTTGAAGCGTCCACCTGGATACACTACACCATTTTTTACTTTAGGCAACGAAACTATATACAACGGCTTAAAAACCGTAGTCTAAAAGATAATAAGCAACACATTTTTAATGTTGCTAAATCTATATATTTGTTTCACTCCTTTATAAAAATCCGCTACCTATTCCCTTCAGACCACGGTTGTTAACATGTCGGCAAAATGAAACCGTCCCCTATTCAATATATACTACTGATATATGTGTTTTAAACACAAAACCACCTCCTATTCATTTCTTTTCTTTTTTTAATTAAGATTAAAATTAAAATAAATTAATAATTAATATTTTTAAGCAGGGACACATGTATTATTCTTTTTAACAATAAAAAAAGACTTTTCTAAAACAAGATATACTAATGTCACCGTTCAACTATCAAAACATATATGTTCTCACGTATACCCTAGTTTCTCTCACTACACCATTTTTGACTTTAGGCAACAGAAGAATAGACAACGGCTTAAAAACCGTAGCCAGAAGAGAAATAGACTGCGGTTTTTTAAGTGTTGGGAAGTTTCTAAATTTTTGAAAAAATTCGTAGCCTATTCACTTTAAACTACGGTTTAGGAAGCGCGGGTATAAATTAACCGCAGCCTATTATGTATAGACTGTAGTATTTTAGTCATAGCTATTTTAAGCCACATGCTATGACCGTGGCCTGTTGTTATTCAATTACAATACGTCGCCTAAACATAAGGACTTCTTAACTAAATTTATATTTACACTTTCTTTATTATTTAATTAATTAGTATATATTTGTTTTCCTTCTGCTTCTTATTTGATTAGTTAATGTACGTTTAATCTCTCTTTTATGGGGGAATAAAGATAACTAATTTTGTTATTGAAAGAATTTAGAAATGTATATTGTAGGTCTGTACTATTTTAAAACAATTTTAATTTAATAATTAGTAATAAATATTTTATTTTGTTTTTAATAACTAAAAAATGAAATATATTACTATATTAATTTTTAATTTTTAATATTTTATAAAATTAATTAGAAAAATAAAATAAAACATTTATTACAAATAAATTTAAAAATTCGATAACAATATTAAAAATAAAATATATTATATACAAGCATCATGAACTGTATGCTGCACTACAAGGCCGTCCCCAAAAATTTGGAGGCTCTGGTCCAATTTTAGAAATGGGCCTCAATAAAAAGGAAGGTAAAATTTTTTTTGTAAAACAATTCATTTAAATAGTAAAAATGTAGGTACCATGAATCGAACCATTGACCTTTAAGTAAAAACAAAACTTCTTTACCACTATGCTAATTAACATATATTATAAATTAAATTCAATAACTAATATTTATATATTTATTTTAGGTTTATAATTTATAAAAAAATAATTTTGAGGCCCCTATTTTTTGGAGGCCCTGGGCGGTAGGCCTCCTTGCCCGTGCCCAAGGTCGGCCCTGTGCACTATAGAGAAATGAATAATGTAAATAAAAACTTTTTAATTTTATATTAATATTAATATTTATTTAGTTTATCATGAACTATATACAATTAAAAATAATATTTTTTTAGTGTTTCAGAATTTTTTTTAATTTTTATATTAGTATTTATAAGCTATTTATTATATTGTAAAATTATAAATTATATTTTTTTAAATAAAAACTGTGTAAATGTCACGATAGGTATTTTTTTTACACAATATAGGTACATTTATAATAATTAGAGAAAAAATAATATGTATAACTAGTGTAAAATCATTTTACATTGTCAATTATTCAATGATGTATATTCCACCGAATCACATTTAAATTTTAAAAATATTTTAATGATTTAGCAATTTGTTAATTTTTCATTACACTACAGTGTAAAATTATTTTACACTGCATATCCATTAAACCTTAATAATTAAATAATTAATATATTATAACAACTTAATACTAAGATGGTATATTTATAATAGTGCATTTATTTTTATTAGTATTGATATGCTATATTTATTAATTAATATTTCTACATTAATTATATTATATTATAATTTGTATGCAAAATAAATTAACTACGCCTCTTTGAAAAGAAGTGTTCTTACATTTTTTTCATATTCTTTTATAAATAAATGATAAATGTGTAACTGAATATGTTATAATTTAATAAATTAAAAAATAAAAAATAAAAACATAAATGTATATAGTTTCTTTGTCGCTCTCGCTTCCTCACATAACCCTAGCCGTAGTCGTCTTCCTCGAGCGCCTTTTTCGTCTTCATCACTCCATTCATTTTCTACTCTATACCCACTTCATCTACTCCGTCCCTTTTGTGTATGACAACAATCTCACCTCCATACCTTTCATCTTTTGGCTTCTGTTCCTTTCGTGTTCTCACCTCCATCATTGAGTGGATGCCTCACACTAAGCTCATATCCTCTCTCTGCCTTCACCAGAACAAAAATCGATATCACTTAATTCGCCACTGTTCAAGGTATTTTCTTTTTATTTCCTCTTTTTAACTAACCCTAACAATCTCTTAATTTCGTTTTTATAACTTAACTTCCACCGATGAGTTAGGTAAAAACTTGTTGTTCAACTCGGGGAGGAAGTAGATTGTGTCATTCAATTTGAATACAAAATTCCAAGCAACATGTGGCAAATGAAGTAATTGCTCTGTCTTGCATTCTCTTGAGGTTTCTTGAATTTTCATTTAAGGAGTATTTCTTTTCTCTCCTTTTCTTTCCTAGACAAACAAAAGGCCTAGGTGTTACAGAAATGGGTTTAGGATTTACTGACTAATGTATTTTCAAGTGTTGGTTAGCTAATTTATACTTTAAAAGTTTATTGAGTTAATAACTGGATTTAGAACTTTTTCCTATTTTAAAGGTCATTCATGCTTATATGCTTATTGTTCATAATTGGTGTAAATGTTTTTTGACATGTGTGTTTTGTGGTATTCCAATTCTTTGACATGTGTGTTTTGTGGTATTCCTAGTTTTGTTCATGGAAATTATGAGTGACAATGGAGAAAGGACTTGTCTCTATGCATACAGAGATGGATTTGAGAGATAAGAAATTGAAATCTTGTAGATGTGATTATGCGGTTTGATTCTATCTATGTGGAGAAGCTAATTATTTAGAGTTATGGCATAAATTATTATTGAAGACGTGTTTTTTTTTTTGTGATTTTAAAATTCAATTGTCAATTATTATTTGATTCACAAAATTTTCTTCTTCTTCTTCTGAATCTTGATCCTTTAAACTCTTATTAAGGTTTATTTTGATTGCTTTGTATGATTATTAGAAATTTTGAGAATTTATTTTCTCTTAACTTTAAATAAGGTAGAAATAGTGGTTAAAGTTAAGTGTTACTTCATCTTTTGAACACCTTAAGAATTGTTTTTAAAATTGGCTTATTTCTTTTTTAGTAGTGAGTGTCTATTGTTGGGGATCCTAGCATTGCTCCTTGTAACCGACTACTAATGACTAACAACAGATCTCAGGTACGAAAATTAAAATTCATCTTTGTATAAATGTTATGTTAAATCAATAATTCTTTTCTCTATGTGAGGAATAGGTTCGTTTTGAATGGCCATGTCTTGAATTTCCTTGCTCCCTGCACATAACTCAACTTAATGGCTAAAGTTTTATTATTTCACATGGTAATTTTCAGTTGACACCAAACTGTAGAGAGACTTGGATCATATTCAATTCATGATTTTGGTTGAATTATCTCACATGGTAATTTTTGAACTTTACTTCCAGCATGGAGGTAGTACATGGAGGAATTGCTCCCTACATTATGTTGTTAATGTGACATTTACCAATTTCAATAAGCAATAAATAATTTATAATTTAGTGTTATTTATTGAAATAAGTTTGATTGTTTCCAATTTCAATATAATTGTTTTTGTAATTATAGGTTATAAACAAAGATTTGGAATTACTGAAGAAAATTGTACCAACTAGTTTAAAAAATGACAGTACTTAGATTTATGTTTAACGTGTGTTTTTACATAAAAGAGTTCCATTACTTTTCATATTATTAATTATCGATAAGAGAAACATTGCCTTTTACTTGTAGGTTATTAACTGGTGATGAACAACATGGCGGACAAGGTTGTGACTATCAGAACCAGAAAGTTCATGACAAACAAGCTTCTCTCAAGAAAGTAATTTTTCATTGATGTTTTTCATTTAGGGATGGCCAATGTCTCCAAGACTGAAATAAAATGAAAAAGGGGGGCAAGAATTTATAAAGCGAAGGACCTAAACATTGTTGTCGTCTTCAATTTCAGAACTTATTTTAGAGGAGGCAAGTCCTTTGGTTTGATATATGATTATGTATAGAATGCAAAAAAGTACAAGGCAAAATATAAACTTATTAGGAATGGGTTGGTGATTCTATCAAAGCTTGAAAGTAGAAATAAATTTTCAAGTATTTTGATATGATATTAAAGTCTTATACCTTTTTAGTTGTTTTTTGTACTTAAACTTTTATATGTTGAGATTGAGTACTAGTAATGACCAATTAGCTTATCATTTTATATGGTAAAAAAAATTAATATTTTATTTACATAATAGAGATTCTATTACATATATTATTAATTAATGTTTTGAATGATATATTTATACAAAAGTAAATTACATTTCATATTATTAATTATTGTTTTAAAATGATATATTATTACTTTAAGTGTGATAAATTTTATTTTGTTATTACTTAAAAAAATATTATTAAATTAAAAAAAGTCTAAAATAGTGCAGAAAAGTTGAGTTAAAGGTTAGACAATGGTTTTAAAACCGTAACTAAAATAAAATCTGTAGCCTAAAAATGACATAGAAAACTGTGGCACAATCAATAGACAACGGTTATATATGCGTAGCTAATCAAAACCGCGGTCTAAAAGTAGTTAGAAAAACCGTCCCCTATTTATATATTTAGGCGACGCATTTTCACACTCGTGGGCTAAAGTCAAAAAACCGTAGTTTATAGGAATAGGCAACGGGCGCATATTCCACGCCTTGATAACCGCGGGCTGAAGGTTTCAGGTACGGTTTTTATATATCTCGCCACGGTTTTTCATCGTTGTCTAAATTCAATTTTGTTGTAGTGTCTCAACATCTATGGTGCCGCCGTTTAACTCTCTCTAGCACACTAGATTATTCTCTTCCTCTCTCTCACAGTAATCAATCGATTGTTCTCTCTCTCTCTCTCATAGTAATCAATCGAATACCATTCCATTCCTCTCTCAATATTTCTCCCTATCCCTCTTTCGGTTGCAAAAGAGCTCAGAGATCCTCTCACTTGCAGGAAGACTCTCTGGCTCAGTTGATTTTCTCTCTTTGTCAAGTTTGTAAGTGAATTCATCTTCTTTAGTTTTGGAATTAAAGATTAAGGATCTCTATTTATTAATTTTTTTCATGTGTTTGTTTTTGAAAGAGAGTTAGGCTGTTGACCTAAACAGGGTTGAATATATAGGACAAATAGATAAGGAGTTTTATGTAGAAGAATATGCATAATTTGATTTGTGTGAGAGAAACAATTTCCTGAACTGTAATCTGCTTGTATACCATAAATTATCTATTCAACAACTTATTGAATGTATAGATGTGAATTTCCTTAAAAGAATGTGTGGATATGAATAATTGCAAAATGGATAAAACCATATACACAAAAATCAGTTGCTATGTTTTGCTTTAAATAAAAAACAATTAGAAATTTATGCAAAACTCGTACCTACATAAGATTTAAGATGAAAGCAATAGATTTGGTATCCTGTTTCTTTCAACGAATAAAGCTTATTTTTTGGCTTTGTTTATTTATACATGATAAATAAGCATGATCTATTCAAACATGGTCTCAACATGGTTGGAGAATTAGTTCAAGATTTGAAATTTTGCAATATATATTTTTAAAATGATTACTTGAATTTTTTCTTTGATTTCTTACTGGTATTATAGTTACATTTATAAACCTTGCTGATGAGAATATGGTTGAAACTCACATCATACCAGGCTTAATTTTTATTTCATAAACATTTATACATCTGCGTCTTGTATTATAAATATTTAGCAGTAATCTCGATGTAGTAGCTTTGGCTTCATCTTGGTTTGATAACATTACTATGTACCACTATTAAAAAAAAATCATTTTCAACAACCCTTGGCATGAACTCCTAGCTTGACAGAAAGAACAAGTCTTGTTTCTTACATTGCTCTAATCTTTTACTTAATTCATTTATGATACTCATGTGACTATTTAAGAGTGGAAATACATGGTATTTCTATATGCTAGCTAATGGTAAATTAAAATCTTATATGGTTTACAACATAAGAAAAGGAATGGTTCAGGTATCTTACCATTTAATTTTTTTTTGAAGGCTTATCTTTTTTCAATTTTCAATAAATAAACAAAAATGTTGTAGGATGTCTGTACAATGGATGGATTCTTTGAATTTTTTTAGCAATTGATTCTTATTTATGACTTAAATGTTTATTACTTAATAATAAAGTATCACATCCATTTAAAGTTAGTTAATTTTATGTTAATTGGTTATATAGTCAGTAAGATACTTTATTTCTTAGTTAGTAGAATAATAGAATAATAGAATAATAATAGGTTGTCGTATATTAATATATTACTAAAGATACAATCATGAATTACTTTCTTTGATAAGCTGCCAACACGATATTTGTAACAATAATGAATCATTTATCTCTCATTAACCACAAATTAACACTAGTGGCTTACCATTAGTCTCCAAATATCACAACACACAACCAATTATCAAATAATTCAAAGTCCAAAATTGACTTATGTGTAGAAAATAATAGAAGTGTGAACTAATTTTTTTTGAAGGGTTATTTGTTGAAATAACTTTAATTTGTGGCATTGGAGTTTACATAAAATAAGTTCTTAGAAACTCAATTTTTATTCTATGTTTTGGAACTATACTTATTTCTCTGTTTTATTTATGATATTTAGTTATACTACGGATAACATATTTGTATCATCTTCTATTTTTTTCTTGTTGGTATTTAATTTATATTAAAGTTGATTTTTTAAAATCAGTGTTTTCTTTTTGTTATATAGTTCATGATGTTGACATTAAATTGAAATTCAATGCAGGATGGTGCTGGAAATCCTTGATTATGGTTATGGAACCTACTTTGTTAAACTGTACTAATTGGATCAATATCTTGCTATCGATATAAATTAGATAGGTAAGCTTCTGGTGATAAATTAAGTATACATCATAGTCTCAGGTCTGGTGCAGATTTGGTCTTCTAGGAGTTTTGGCTTCATTTTGGGTGGCTGTCTGGCGTAGCAAGTAGTTGTGTCATTGTTGTTTAGTGTAGGGGTTTGGGATGGTTATGCGGGATTGTCTCACATAGCACGACAATACAATTTGTAATACCCCGTAAATTTATAAACGCTCTGGTTAATATTATTATGATCAACTGGGTTCCGGAGTACTCTGAGTAATTATTTGATAAAATAATTAGAGTAAACTGACGAACTCAGAGTCGATTTAATTAATAGTATTTAACGTTGAGTTTTTATAATTTGATGTATTTGAGCTAATTTTGGACATTTAGTAGTGTTACTAAAAATGATAGTTTCTATACTATCTATTTTCTTTTCATTTTCCTTGAAAACCAAACAAAGCTTAAGAGAAAGATAGAAAGAAGGAAAAACAAAGGAAAAGGAGGAGAAAGGAAAAGTGGAAGAAGGAAAGGAGAGAAAATTTCCAAAAGCTCAAGAATCATCATCAATTCATCTGTTCTTCGTTTAATCGTCTCAGTATCAACCTCCTCGTCTAGTAATCCAGGTGGGTTCTAGTTAGACTCTTTAGAGTAGGATTATTTTGAGTTTAGAGTTAGATTAGAAATTGTGAAAATTGAATCTTTTTGCACAAAATTCGTGAATCTAACTGCTAAATGCAATGTTTGATTATATGTTATACTGGTTGTGATGTTATAACATGTTTTGATGCATTTTGATTGATGAAAATGGGATTTTGGGGTTGATTTTGGATCAACCCGTAGCAGAAAATTCTGCAGGAACTTCTGCATTTTTTTCTCTGCCCATACGCGTATGGAGCATGTCAATACGCGTATGGAGCTGGTCAATACGCGTACGGCAAGGGCAATACGCGTATGGATGGCCGGGCATTTTGAGCAATACGCGTATCGATTGGGGCAATACGCGTATGGCTGGGCGAGAATTTGGGCAATACGCGTACGGGGAGTGCCAATACGCGTACGGCCAGGAGAGTTACAGAATCCTGCTGTTGTGATTTATTTTCCGATCGATTGTTTACAATACCGTAACTTTTTGTACGTAACTCGGATTGGAACAATTTTGATATCGTTGGAAAGATAATAAAATGTACTTTCTTATTAAAATGGTTTTAAAATCGTTGGCCGATTTAATAAAGTCGGGATTTCTGAAATTGTGTCATTTTATCGACTTTTATCTGTTAATTGTGTAAAATTATTATTGACAATATATGCATGTTAAAATATGGACTAGGCAGGGTGAGAATTATTACCAAAACTGTGTCGGAAGTGTGAATTGTTCCATGTGTTGCAACGCTCGTGCATGAAGGCCGAGGCGTGTGCATTTCTGTTTATCAATAACCACAGTTGTGCGGTGTAGTTCATGAGACTCGAGCACCTCCTCTGAACGTTATACACAACTACTTGGCAGGTTTGAGTCCCGTGTTAAGTACGGTTGGAGCCTACGGGTAAAGAGACTTGTGACGGTGTACGGGCCGTGAGAAGTGACGGATCACGGTGTACGGACCGGTGATCCCGAATCCAATCGTATGCCAAGTAGCTACAAGGATCCATGACTCGGATCGCCTTCTAGACGTAGAAGGGTACGGGAAAAAGGGATACCTTGGTATTGGTTATTGATATGTGAGTTCTTGAGTGTACGGACTCAGAACGTATTTCGGTACTTTGTGAATCCTTGAGTTTACAGGCTCAAGAGGTACTTCGGTACTAGTGTGAGTTTACAGGCTCACCGTGGCGGTTACTTGTGTGTGTGTACTCATGGTCTTTCCCCTTTCCCCTTGGACATGAGTTAGGACTTTGTTAGAACCTTGTAAAGCCGAGAGGACTTTAAGATAGGGAACTCACTGAGATTTGATGTATCTCACCCCACTGTTGTTGTTTACATCACAGGTTCTGCAGGTTTGGCGAAGGGTAAGGACAAGGTTATTTGACTTTCCTTACGGATCATGGTTTTGTGATGGCATGGCTTCCGCTATGGCGTTATGTTTTGAGATCATTGTATTGATCTAGTTCTTAGTTTTTATCATTTTGGAACATCTTGTATATGTAATGCCTTAGACTTTTAGGTGTTTTGTATTAGAGGCATTTATATATATAATGTGTTAACTAGGAACTTATTATGTTTCAGTACCAAAAGTGAAACTCATGTATAATATATGATTTGATGCATGTATTATTATATGGGTCTTTACAGAATTTTAAGTTGGGATTATCTTGTCCTACTCAGTTTCAGTATGTTTCTTTTTTTCATCGCACTATATTACAATCCCCTCTATTAATATATAGCATATATGATAAGTATAGTAATCACTAATTAATGTGGTGATTGATCATGGTCTCAGGTATGGTGCGTGATCTAGGAGTTTTTGCTTCATTTTGGGTGGATGCATGGCGTAGCAAATTGTTGTGTCGCTATTGTCTATCGTAAGAGTTTGGGTTGGTTATACAGAATTGTCTCACATAACAGGACAAAATGGTTTTAGGCTGGAAGTATCTTCTCTAGCTCAGTTTCATTATGTTTCTTTTTATCATTGCACTAAAATTATAAAAAGTGATGTACTGCTAACAAAAGTCTAGTTTGTTCAAGTTTGAAGATTATACTAGAATATTATACAATTTCTTAAATTTTAGTCCTCATAAAATGAGGCACCTGATATTCTTTATATCATATATTTTCTTAAAACTTTTCAAGAATATATCATAGGTAATAAAATTCCCAATTTATAGATTTTTTTCGTATTTGATATTGGTTTGAATTTTAGGTGTTTGAGACTAAGGTAGACCAATATGTTCAAGTCAAGTTAGAACTTTTTTTATGATAATTTTGTAGACTACATCCATATTTCTCAGCTTGATTATATTTAGGTGTTGTAATATTACAGTGTGACGGTGTTGAAACAAATCGCTCAGTACATTTGCGTGTAATTTTTTATTTAGATAAAAACATTTAAGTGTGGCAATGCAGTATGTGAGTCTTATTTTTCAATCTATAGGCCACATTTTTCATGTGTTGCTTTATGTAGGATTATTTTAATGAAACTACGACTTAGGCTACGGTTGCTATGCGTTGCTGTTAATAACCGTCGCAATTTCTTATGTTTTGGGGACGGTTATTTTATGTTGCAATTAAAAAACCGTAGCCTAAAATTACTACTAAAACCGTAGTCTTTTTATATTTTAGGCGACGGTGTTTAAAATCCGTGGGTAGAAATAAAAAAATCGTGCTCTAAACAAATAGGCAACGGTAGTTTATTCCACGACTGGAAAACCGTCCTCTAAAGCTTTAGACTGCGGTTTTCTCACTTTAGACCGCGGTTTTCCGTTGTTGCGTAAAGTCATTTTTGTAATGTTGCATTTTATGTTGAACTCATCTATGTAATGCTTATTTTATGTTATGAATGTTTATTTTATTTTGTCAAATTACAAGTTTTTTGTTACTGCCTTTGATACTGTTGTCCATATTTCGAAGATGCATTTCCGGTTAAAAAATCCAACTAATAAGACGTCACTCAGAATGACCTATGTTGTGTGTGTATTGGGTGCGTCCGGAGATGTATCTCCAGAATTTGAGAAACATTTTAATATTTTTACGTGGTGTGTAAGTAACATATAAGGTGCATTAAAAAATTCTCTAAACAAATTGAATACATTTGATTTAGATTATAATTCTCCAACACAAATTAAATTATATATTAATAATAACTTTTAAATCGTCAAAAATGATCTGACAAAAACAACTGCATAAAATAAGTTATTAATATATTTTGAATGATATTAACATATAATAATTTATGTGATTTTCTTTCGCGGCGGTTACAACCATCGCAAACATAAAGTTTGATATATTTTTTTAATTTTTAAAAATATTTTGAATAATTACATTTTTAAAGAAAAATAAATAAATTATCAATTATAAATATGAATTTAAAGCCAAAATAATAAGTATTAATATGCATTTTGGTATGTCTAATCAATTTTTAAAAGTGGAATAAGTGAAAATTAAATTTAGGAAACGTACTTTGAAAAACAAGTTATTCTAAGGTTATTCATTTTAGAGGAGTTTTATAGGACATATTTTTAAAGAAGTTACTAACCATAATTGATTATCTAGATTTAATTTAATTTAAATTTGATATTAACTATTGTAGTTAAACATTGTACTTCTTGGTCCATTTACAAACCTAGTCACTCCTTGTGGCTTTGTAACATAAATACAATCACAGTTACATTCATATACCTTTTATTATAACCACCGCAAAATAAATAAGCATAGCATTAAAATATATCTTTTTTTCCATATAACATACATGCAACTTTAATGTTAAAAAAACTGGTCTACTCATAAGTTTGCTTTATAAATTTTGCCAACATCTTTGAAAACATATTATAAATATTGGGATCAAAAATCTTGGATTGTTGTGAGTTAGAAAAAGTAGTATAATATTGCATCTAAAATGGAGAGGATTCAACTAGTTGAAAAAGTTGTGATTGTTCCAGAAAAACCAACACCTCGTAAACGAATGTTTTTATCAAACATTGACTTGTCTCTTGTTGTTTACCAAGATTCTGCCTCTTTCTTTGATCCTCCAAGTAACCAAATATCTTTCTCAGATATTTGTAGCAAGTTATACAACGCACTTGGTAAAATGCTTGTTCATTATGACTTTATGGCCGGCCGGCTCGTGCCGAGTTTAGAAGAGAAAAATCGATTTGAAATTGATTGTAATGACGCTGGTATTGTTGTTGCTGTTGCGAAAACTGATAGAAAGTTGTGTGAATTTGGTGTTATTTCAGCACCTAATCCAGAGTTACGGGAATTGGTTGTTTTCTTGCATGAACAAGGTAGTGAAGAAATTGACCTACAAGAAATTCCTCTTGCTTCCTTACAGGTTAATGTTTTTTCTTACTTCATCCTTTATTTTTATGTTACTATCGTTATCAAGATCATCTTAAATTTTTAATGACTCATTTGTATGGTATACATGATTCAACCGTAGCAAACTAAATAGAAAATTAATTTATCACCGTGACAAATAATTTATAAAATTATTTAGTCAAAGTTTAGCCGTGAGATATTTTGGCTTAAGCTGTAATCTATCTTGCATGTTTTTAACGACGGCTCTCAGATCATTATATTCCACTCATATTTTAGCTTATTATTATTGTACATAATGTGTTGTTATATGATAGCTGACGCAATTTGGATGTGGAAGTTTGGCACTTGCTTCTCATTACAACCATTGCATCCTTGACGGTATAGCAATAAGAGAATTTGAGACGAATTTGGCGTCGCTAACACGTGGCGACGAACTCGTGATAATACCAAACACTGACAGAACAGTCCTGAAAGCTCGGAACCCGCCAAAGATAACTCATCCACATTTTGAATTCACAAAATCTACAAGCATAGAGAATTTATTCACAACACGAGGCACAACTAGCATCAATATCAAGAAATCCGTGGTAGAGAATCAAATTCATGTACTTCATTTATCACCACTAAATATCGCAACCCTAAAAAAGAAAGCCCTAGAAAAATCATCCTTGCAAAACATCACAACATTTCAAGTCATCGCTGCGAAAATCTGGAAAGCAAGAAGTATAGCAACGAAGATTGATGAGGATAAGCTATCAACAATGTTATTTCCGGTCGATGTTCGAAAAAAGGTTGTCCCCGAACTTCCGAACGGATTCGCCGGAAATGCATTAGTCCCTGGTTTTACAAGATCAACAGTGAAGGAATTAGTTGAACAAGGAGATGATTATGCTATAAGAAAAGTGCAAGAAGGGATTGAGAGATTGAATGATGAGTATATTAAATCGGGTATAGATTGGTTAGAGATGAATAAAGGTGTGCCTTGTAATGAAGATAGTTTTTCTTTGGTGGCATGGTGGAGATTAGGGTTAGAGAATGAAGTTTTTGCTTGGGGGAGATTGAAGCGTGCTTCTCCACTTATTGTTAAGCCTGGTTTGGTTATGTTGTTGCCAGGAGTAGAAGATGAAGGGGGGATTAATATATGTTTGAGTTTGCCGAAAGATCAGTTGGATGAGTTTTGTAGGATAATGTTAGAAACTTAGATTTGTTTTTGTATTTCAATGGATATTGGTATTGTAGCCAAGGGAAAAATATTATGATCTAAGTTGGATTATTTGGCATTTATATTAAGATCAATAATTATCATTGTTTTGTTTTTTTGTTTTTTTTGTTTTTATCTTGAGTTTTCTACTCTCCACCCACACACACAAATAATCAACAAAATTATGCAATAACTCATATTTTGTATTTTTAAAATAAGAAAATAGTGTTTTAAAAAATTTGTAGGAAAATCTCGAGATAATATCAATATCTTTTTTTATTTTGATTAAATTAAATATGATAAAAATGAAATTTAGTAGTTTAGGTTTGATAAAAATGAAAGATGCATTTTCTTTTTTACTAAATGGAAGGTCAATTTGCTTACTACTAATCACAAACTATCAATATATATATATATATATATATATATATATATATATATTTGTTGCACCTCTTTGGTTTGTGTGATTTCCCGAGAAGAATTTGGGTTAAGGATGTCTTGGATAGGGAACAAGTTGATTTTGTCTCTTGAGGAGTTTATAGATTATTTATTGTTTTGTAAGAAGGTGAATAATTAGAGTGATAGAAACTATTGTTATGATTTGGTTGGCCTCTATTTGGAGTAATTGGTTGATGCATAATGTTGTTCTATTCAAAGAGGCTGTTTTCAATTTCGATAAATGCATGACGGTGATTATTCAAAAGTCTTGGATTTGGATGGGCATGGCTTGTAATACACATGTTTCTTGTAATTTTAATGATTGAAACATTTTACTTCTTCTTTGTCATAGGAAGATGGGGTAATTTGATTTCTTGTATTAGTTGGAGTACACCTTATACTCCTTTTAATTGAATCTTTGCTTATTAAAAAAAAATAATTTAACGAAAGTCAAAATTAATCGAGCAAATCAGATTAAAATTAGCATTATTTAAAAGCGTAAAATTAGCATTATTTAAAAGCGTAAAGTTGGATAATTTTCTGTCTTAAATTATGAAATGGAAAATTGATTTAGTTTGTCAATAATTTAATTAATTTTAAAAACTTTGAACCTAAAAAGAAAGATTAATGAAAGTCCTAAAGTAAGTTTTGGAAACATGATGGAATTTATTGTTGTGTATTAATGACAACTTAGTTAGTTATTACTTATGTCTATAAAATAATTATTGGTGTAGTTCTGTTATATTAATCTCTTTTCAAATATTCTTCTCTTCTCATTTAATATTCATCACTCTCTCTTTTCTCCTCGTCCACTCCAATACTATCTTTCTCTCAATTAATTTCCGCATTCGCAAGGTGTAATAACACCAACATAGAGTATCATGAGACTAGTTTTGATTCAGATTCAACAATGATTGTAGCTATGGTCGGAATAGGCAGCAACAACTTCCCTGCAAATCTTTCAGTTCTTGATGGCAAGAACTAGGAAAAATGGTGCATTATGATGAGAGTCGTCTTCAATGTTCAAGATGTGTCTGAATATGTAGCAGAGGGGCTTCAACCGCTAGCAGAAAATACGACAGATGCACATGAGGCAGCATACAAGGAATCCAAGAAGAAAGATCAGAATGCCCTATTTTACATTCACCAATGTGTAGAAGTGAAGGTGTTTGACAAAATAGCTCATGCTACAACTTCGAAAGAAACGTGGAATATGCTGGAAAAATACTATGGTGAAGATGCCAAGGTCAAGAAGGTGTGCCTCCAATATTTGAGAAAGCAATATGAAATGCTACGTCTGAAAAAGGGTGAGTCGATATCAGATTTCTTCACAAAGGTTCAAGACTTAATCAGCCAGATGAGGAATTCTGGAGAGACTTTGACAGAGCAAATAAAGGCCGAAAAGGTACTTCTAAGTCTCACTCCTCAATATGATATGATAATAGTAACAATTGAGGAAACCAAAGATCGTGAAATAATGAAAAGGGAGGATTTGCAAGGATCTCTGAAAGCCAGAGAACTGAGACTGAATCAAAGAGAAACAGATAAAGATTCTGAACAGGCCCTGATTGCTCTTTCAAGAAAGGGAGGTTCTTAGGACATGAAGAGAAGGTGGAAGTGGGGAAAAGGAAAGCACCAGAGAGAAGCCATGCCAGATAGCAAAGAGAAGAAGACGTTTGAAGAAAGTTCCAAATCCTCTAAAGGAGGAGAATGGTCTAGCAAATTTCAAAACAGGAAAAAGTTTCAAGACAAAAGAAAGATTAAATGCTTAAATTGTGAGAAGTATGGTCACTTTGCTTCATATTACTGGGTTTGGAAAGGGAAAGAAAAAGACTGATGTAGAGGAAGCTAACATGGTGCAAGATGATTCAAATTCACACCCTGTCATGCTGATGATAACTACTTCTGAAGGGGCTCCAACTTATGATGTGTGGTACTTAAACTCTGGTTGTTCTAACCACATGACTGGACACAAGTGGTGGTTGTCTGACTTTAACTCAAACAAGAAGACAAATGTGAAGTTGGCAGATAACAGAAGCTTATAAGGAGAAGGCATGGGCAAGATTGGCATACAAAGAAAGGAAAAACAACATTGATAGAACATATGTTAGGATTCTCAGCTGGTAGTGAAAGGATTCTCAGTAATTATGGAAGGAGGCTCACTAAAGCTATATGACAAGAAGAAAAGAATGGTTCTGAAATTAACTCTGACGAAAAACAGAATCTGGAAGGTGATGACTTCTCGCTAAGTACCGATAGTGTTGCAGTAATAAAAAGATCGAACCCACAAGGACTATGTTCAAAGAAGATAAGAGTTATGCAATGTAACAGGATATAGTGAATAAAGAGGGGTTTGCAAGTTTCAGTGTAAAAAGTAAATAAGCGAGTAAACAATGTCATGAAAGTGGCCAGATTGTGTTGTAGAATCCCCTATTCCTCTATTGTTAATGTCGGATGCCATGTATGAATGATCTAATCACTATAACCCCACAACGAATTAACAAAACCGTTATAGCCGATCCCTCGGAAATAACTTACTAACCATTACTCCGAGTTTTCTATCCATAGTACACCAGCGTAAGTAGGGTTAGGCGATGTATAGAACATTAATTCTATATGCCACTACTCGGGGTCTCCTATCCCTATTCGACTATCGTAAGTAGAACAGTTGCCCTAGGTCCAACACATAGGCTAAGGGTCAGTAATCCCTATGTGTCTAATATCAGATTAACAGAGTATCTCAAATAAAAAGCCTTATGAATAATAACAACTGAATAAGATTATAGATCAATAGGTTCATACAACGGTCAAATCAACATAGAATCCAACAATGTAGAAATAGGTTCATCATAACACAAAGTAACCTAAGATAATTTAGCTACTCATAGTGCAATCAAAATACCACAATTGATATATGAAAATAACATAAGAAGTCCCTTGAAGAGATGATCTCCATTGGCTTCAAATGCTCTCAAAATCATCACTTGTGCTATCAAACTTGTGCTTCAGTCTCCAAAATTCCTAACCCTTGTCAAACTGCTGAAAATCCCCTTAAAAAGCACTCAGAACGGGTCACAACGCATCAGAAAAACCCCAAAAAACTGTCCATCACGCGTATTATAAATGCATCACGCACGCGATGCAACTCTTTCATCTCTATCGCGCACAGGGTAGCGCGCGATGACGGACATGATTATTCCAGTAGCTGCGTAAAAATTCACCCTTTTCACCAGAATTTCCACTAAGTCCCATTCTTCCACACTTCGCTATTTTCACTAATTCTTGGGTCTTTCTTCCTCCTTTTGGCTCTTCTTTTGCTTGTTTTTCACTGATTCTTGGCCTAATTAGATGCAATGACAGTCTGTCATCACAACCTCAAACTTAAATCTTTGTTTGTCCTCAAGCAACTCGCATGCAACTGCACATTTCAACAGACAACAAGTCATACAATAACAATTGAACATCACCACATTTTTTTCGTTACCTGACCATCGTTCCAGCTTTCAACTTCCATCCGGAAAATTCAGAAAACGTCCTCAACATTGACGAGTACTCAACCTGTCTCTCAGCTTACTATATCTCACTCAATGGATAGGGTTATCACTCAATCAACATGCAAAATAAGTTATACTTAGCTTGATTATGTTCTAATAAAGTTCATCATAGAAATCATAACACACACATAAGAGGTCTTTTCAGGTTGTAACTTTGCTTATGTTCGGGTAGGATATTTTTAGGAAAATAGGTTTAAACCTTTGGATTTAGGTGTCTAGTTATCCTTCTATTCTTGTACCCCTTTTTTCCTTCTTACGGTACTAGAGATTTGGTCTTTCTTTTTTATTTTTTCTCATTTTTTTGAAGAAGTGTCTTTTTCCACTTATTATTTTCTCAAAAATTTTAAACTTTTGACCTCTTATCTCTAGTACCCCAACCCCAAACTTAGAACTTTGCTCACTTCCAAGAGAAACCCCAAACTTAATCTTTTTCATTTAATTTTAAGAACTTAAATTCTACCTAACTCCAAAGAGAGGGCGGAAAGAAAGGATCTTTCAAGTCATATGGCTAAGAGTTGAAGACTAAGACCGAAAGAAAGTCTTAGGCTCAAAGTGGTTAGCTAAGGGTGTTCCTAATACGGCTACAAAGGCTCAAAGTTATAAACAAAAGACTTGCCTCAATGTGTGTCAATCAAACTAGAAAACTTAATCGGAAATAGATCAAACCAGATAAATTAAAATTGCACAGATACACTCTAAGAAAGGAAAGTGGACAATTGAAATTATTTAGGCTCAAACCTTACCATATGAGGTATCTGCAGGTTGAGTGCAAGTACGTTGATTCTTTTCTCTTCCTTTGCCTTCAAGTCATCAGTTGTTGTCCTTATGCTTAAGTCCCTTTTTTTTCTTGGATCATGTGTTCAATGCTAAAGTTAAAATTTGTAAATCTGAAGAAAAAAAGCAGCTACCAACATGTTTATTAAGAATAATATGGATCTTCATGAAAAGGTTATTCTTGAATAGTTAATTTCTCTTGTGGATGGTCTTGAATAAAACAAAAGTAAATTCTGCAAAACAAAAAAAAAACTGATTAAAAAATTGATGGGTTGCCTCCCATCCAGCGCTTCTTTTCCATCATTAGCTTGATGGCTCATGCTCAAAATACGTCGAGTGCAAGAATTACCCTTACGTCGGTGAAAATTCCTTTGTTCATTCTTTTGTGAACTTCACTACCTCTTTCTCCCAATTTGTAGCATGTCTCAAGATCTTCCGCATATGGTGTCCATTTATATGCATTAAACACCACCTTCTCCTTGTTAAACTTCAAAATCAATTCACATGTCTCCACATCTATTTTTGCTTTCCTGATTACCAAGAATGGGCGTTCGAAAATCATTAATCCTTCTGACTCATTTTCCATGTCAATCACCACAAATTTCGCAGGGAAGGTCAAACCATCGACATGAACAAGTACATCTGGTACAATGCCAAATGGTTGCGTCTTAGATGAATCGGCCAAAGTGAGTATCATGTTGCTTGGTATGATCTCTTCTATCTTCAATTCCTTGAATTTTCTCAACGGCATAACATTGATGCTCGATCCTAAGTCACATAAAGCATGTGGGATTTTTACCCCACCAATGGTGCAAGTTATATTGAACTTCCCCCGATCTTTCATCTTCTGTGGCACTTCTGACGGTTCTATCATCTCTTATTTCTCTATAAAGTTGACATGTTCTTGAGTCAAGTGTTGCCTGCCACCTTTTAGTAATACCTGCATAAACTTAACAAAATTGGGAATTAATTCTAAAATTTCATAAAAAGAGATATTTACATGAATTTGTGTCAACATTTCTTTAAATTTTCAAACATTTCACCCTCATCCTCATGCACCAACCTCTTCTTAAGAATGGGATATGATGGTTTCATGTAATTAGCTAAAGTTGGGTTTGGTTCACTCATGATTTTCCCCTTTGTTCTCTTCCAAGGAGAGTTTTTGTCTATGAATTGATCAAGGGTAACTTCCCTCTTGTCTTGGTCACTTTGAGGTTCATTCTCCTTTATCTCAATTCCACCTTCCTTTTTCTCAATTTCACCCTTTTGAACTTTTTTCAGCTTCACTCTCACTAGTTACTACCCCAACATCCGTCTTCACAACCTTGCATGTTTCATTATTAGGATTATTGTTGAAACATTATTAGGGGGATGTTTTTATCGTCTCCACAGGGATTGTCGATATTAGATGCTTGCCTTTCAATAGTTACAATGTTTTAAGTTTAAGAGTTTCAAATGGTTCTCGATATCGGTTAACGTTAATTGGTAGCAAAGAGTAAATTTGTGGCAAAGAGTTTGTAAGGTTTTTAGAAAAGCATGTCAAGGTTAGGTTTACTAATCCTTTTCACATATATCTGATTAATCACGCATATGAACCCAGTTTCCGACCAATACAACCGCGTATCCTCCCGACTAAGTTTATGTCTAAAGCAAAGTCGTGAGTATCGTTGTTTAGACCGTTAGATGATGTCTCGCGCTAACAATCGAAACAAAAATCGTTAATATCAACACAAAGCGAATAACAAATCCCAAATCTATGTCTAGAGTTTGGTTTTTAAGAGATGAAATTATTAGGTCATGATTTGTAGAATCTATGTCTAGAGCAATACAAACCACACATACATCATTGAGAACAAATAACCTCATCTATATTGATCAAAAACCTTGTTCATATACAAAAGTTCAAAAGAAATACATATTATCAAGATCAACTACATGTAACCTCAACACAAGAGTGTTTAGCTACTCATTCTCATGGTAGCTTGGATGACAAGTTTCAAGAGGAGATGAATGAACATCCAGGTCAAATAATCGATAATGGATGTGACTTCAGCTTCTCTAGGTGAAAATTCCATCTTGGATGATCAAAAGACAGAAAACTAGGTTTTTGGGTGAAAAAATAGCAAAAGATCCCTTTCAAGAAAAGTGAAAATCTATTTATACAACACTTGAATTCTGCAGCATTCGCACTGCGAATAAATCATTCGCCTAGCGAATGAGAGAAAATGGCCCTTTAAGTGCCTTAGAGAGTTAAACCGCCCCAGGCTGATGTCGTAGGTTCACACTGTGAACGATTCATTTGCACAGCGAATCATTCGCCAGCTCATTCGCAAAGCGAATTTAGGGTCCTTTTTCCAATGCCTCCATTCGCCAGGTTCTTCGCACAGCGAGAAAACCAGCGAACATTCGCTGGGAATTCGTAAAGCAAACTTTAGGTTCTTTTCCATCCATGACATTCTGGAGCTATTCGCTGGGAGCCTCGCTGCTGTTCGCAAAGCGAACCTTCGCTGGCACCTTCGCTGGCACTTTCGCCAGAGTTCGCAAAGCGAACACCCTGTTGTTTTCCTCTTTCTTTGGCAGCTTGTTTCATCTCTTTGTGTCTCAATTCCTTGATCATTTAGTGCCCTTTCTGCATAATAACACACACATTACAAGCACCAAAGGTATAAATACAATGCATGAAGAACAACAATAATTAACTCCAAAAATCAACAATTAAACATAGAAAAGTGTTGAAAAATGCCAAGGATCAGATACACATATATAGTATGTTTGACATCTAACAAACTCTCCCCAACTAACTCTTTGTTTGTCCTCAAGCAAAGTATGCCTCTCATTGACACAAGAGGATTTGCTCGAGCATTTAATTCAACCCAAGACAAGAGAAACAGCTCAAATAACCAAGAATTGCACAAAGTACCCTTACACAATCCTAGAATCGACAACGTAAAAGAACTTGATTCTTAAACAACTTTCAAACGATGTTTCAAGAGACAACTAACGCATCATGCACATGTCATTCTAACACTCCTCTTCGAAAAAGGATTGAAGGAAAACGCGCATACGAGCACGGGAATATTTCACTCAAATGACAAATGATGCAAATACTAAGCAATTCATACAATATCTAAATGATCACAAAAGAAATCATGGAAGCAAAAGATCACTAAGGACTTCAAGGGTTATAGCTTGGTCGGGTAGACAATAAAGGGACATTTCTAACGGCCACTGAAACGAAATTGCCGACGCAAAAGAACATTCACTAAACAAAGTAGTCACAATATCTCAACTTCATTCACCAATTTTTTTCATTATCTCACCTTCTCAAACTTCCTTGCACATTTATTGGATCTATTTTTCTCATTCAAGCAAGCATTTTTTTCTCATTTGTACACAAATATTCACAACTCTTCTCTTTTCATGCTTGCTTGAATTTTTTCAAAATTTTGAGTAATTCACCAATCTTCTTTTTCATTCTCCCCAACTTATTTTCGACTCAACCTTACGTGAATGTTCCTTGCTTTTTAAGGCAATGGAGTCAATTAAAACAAAAGTTCCAAGGATCAAGAAGAAAATATTTTAGAAGCTCTCAAAAACTCAATGATGACCAGATTTTTTTAAAATATGTACAACACTAAGTCATCATCGAAAGAGATATAACAAATTTGGGCACAAAGGGGCTAACAAATTCTCGCTACTCACGGGTAAATTACTGTATGGAAATGGTTGTGCTCAATATCAACAAGTGCCTTGATCATTTCTAAGACTTCCATAAAATCACATACATCACAAGATAAAGCATGAATTAAAAGTATAAAATGAAATTTATCATCAATCCAAAGCATATAGTATAACTTGGAGGTTTCTCACGTTTGTGATTTTTTTGACCTAAGTGGCACAAGCATTCAAAGAGAGTTGTAACAAGAAACAACATTTTCATTTGTACCAAGACAACAAAGTTCTAATACGTTCTAAATTCTAGAACTAAGTAACTATGTACCTTGCCACAACAACATGCTTAAAGTACTATCATAGCCATCCCATCTTGGAGGAATCTTCCTTTAAGATAAAGAATCACCAACCTAAAATTCCCCAAGTTTCATCACCAAAAGAAGGAAACATTAAATCTTCACAAGCATCCCAACATAAACCATATAAACAATTTTAAGAACTGAACATTCGTAAAATGAAGAATTTAACTCTTAACACAAAAGCATACCAACCATTTAAGTGTTGAGCATTCGTAAACTGAAGAACTCAACACTTAATATAATAATTAAAACTGAAATATTAGTAAAATAAAAATAGAAATTTTTTACTGAAAACATAAAATATTACTACTAATAATAAATAGGAATGTAATGGTGTAAACACACCTACAAAGTCAAAACAAGATACCACCAACGGTACAAATACATCCCAAAATCCAAAATAATCCAACATAGTGGATACAATACATCAATACTAACTGAAATACAACAAAATAAATAGAACATAGTAAAACTTCACTTTGTAGCATAAAGGAAGTACAAAATCATCATCATCAAAAGAAATCAGTCCTCCTTGGACTCTGTAGCATACACCTCGGTCTCCTGGTCTTCCTCCCCCTCCTCAGAGCCAGATACCTCCACATCATCACCATCCCCCTCCTCAACAGCATCATCACCAGCAGGACCAGCCGCATCTTCGCCCCCTCCAAAAACTGGCTTGGCCTCAGGCCAACCAGCGTGTGTGAGGAACTGCTCCCTCGACATCATGGAATGCTCTACGGCGGGATCTTGAATCTGAAGCTGGAGTACCTGCATAGAATCATGTAAGTCCAACATGGCGCGCTGAGAAGCCGCCATCCAGTCCCAGTTATACTGGCAGATTTCTTGCTGATAAGGATAAAAATTGTGTGACCCAGAAGCATCTCCACCACTTGTGCCGGCCTCAGCACCAGCACCAGATGACTCACCCCTAGCCCCCTTAGGCTTGCATAATTTGTCGACATATCGATCATCGATAGCCGACGGTATCGTAACCTGGCGTCGCGTAGGCAAATCTACTCCAGCCTCCGCACACAATGACATGATAAGACAAGGAAATGCGAGAGGGGCATTCTTCCTAGAAGCGTTACCTCTTAAGCCGCTCTTCATAATTGCCCTTATCTCATCAGCAATTATACGCGCCAGATCAATCTGCACATTTATCAAGATACTATGGACTAGGTGAGCTAAAGGAATAGGGACGGTTGAGGAATGTGATTTTGGTTTGATATTGGTAACTGTCATACCCCAAATTTTGACCACTAAGATTTCCCATCATTGTGCAAATCATCATCACAATATGGAGGAACCATCATACTTCATCAGTCTCCCCAAAGATGGGTGAGCATTCACTACAATCAAAATTAGGGTTTCAAGCCTTCTCTGAGTGCTTAGACAAAGGATCAATCAAGGAATGACATGATCTTCAACTTGTCTAACATCCACAATGGATCAAGAGGACTCCCACTTTAAGGATTAAGCACAAAGCTGCTCCCTTCTAGGTGGATCAAGTCTCAAGATCGCCAGTGTCACCAAATTAGGGTTTTGGTCGACCAGGGCCTCCAGATGAAAAATTTCATCTGGACACAAGCCAAAGATCCAAAACACAGCCTAATGTACTCCATGGAACCTCATGGACCCAATCATCAAGTCAAGTTTTCCTTAGGGGATGCATTCATCAAAAATCAGGAATTAGGGTTTCTTGACCTAATTCACCCCTAAGTTGACTTTTGGGACAAACCATGAGCCAAGACCTCAAGAGAGGGTTTAAGGGTCTCCAACATACTATATTGATCCATTTGGAACAATGGATTAATCCAGGAAGCTTGAGCAACAAGTCTAAATTTCATCTGTACCACAAGTAGGGTTTTAAGGAGAAAGTCAACTGTAACTTTGACTTTTGACCAGGACATGCTCCCAAGCCCTATGACATGCACCAATATACCCTATGACATCCATAAAACATGTCCATCAAGTTTGATTTAAGTCAAGGACATGATTTCCTGAAGAATTGCACAGTTTGGAATTCATCTGATAAAAAGTCAACTGTGCACAAAAGTCAACTTTGACTTTTTGAGATTTTCCACCAAAATGGATTTTTAACCCTAAAATGATGTTAATGTATGATTTGAATCATCATTCATTAAGAAAAATCAAGAAAAGTTGGATAACTTGTAAAAGGGGTAACCATAAAAACTTAGAAAATTTTCTAAGTTAAAAATAAAGTGACAAGGGTACCAACTTTGGAGGATCATAACTCCTAAACCACAATGCCATTTTTTCCCATCCAAAGATGGATTTGTAGCCCTCATTACCCTCTACAAAAACTTCAACTAGACCTAAGTCCAATTCATTGAGGATTTTGAGTTATGGAGTGATCAAAATGGCTGAAAAATGAAAATGTCACTTTTTCCAACACTTAATGAAATTTTCACTAAGTCCAAATCTGTCTTCATTTTTTTTCCAAATGTAGGGGGATTTTTCACTTGGATTCAAAAGAGATCAAAACCAAACATGTTCAAACAGTTGTTGTATCATGTAAGGGCTTTCCAAAATGGCCAAGAACATTGCCAAATTCCACTTACACCATGAGATAAAGGGGACAATCACTGAGCCAAGCCTCCAAAGTCCATGGAACAAGAAATAGCATGTTGAACCTAGAATGGCCAAAATAGGGACAAGACTCCAAATTTGGATTGAAGCATTCAATGGAAACATTAAGGTGGCATGGACTGAGCCATTCTCATCTGAAATCAGTCAAGACTTATCCAAGACCAAGGGAACCAAAGCTCTGTACCCTAACCTCTAGTCAATGGCTAGAGGAGACTTGGATTTTCATTTGCCAACATTGGCCAAACCTACTTAGCAGCTTCCATTCACTATTCCTTTCAAAACAAACTTGCTCTACTATAAATAGAGCTCAATTGTGATCAGTTTGAGTACACCAAAGCCATCTAACAGATGCATTCCTCAAAATCTCTTTCTCTTGGCAAAAATGCCTTTCTTAGCAAGGTAGCTATCGGGTTTTGAGTTTGAGAGCTTTTCCAATCAAACCAATCACTCACACACCTCACATACATCATATAGAAGTGATCCAAACACTCACATAACATCTGGAACACAGATTTCACAAAATCACTAGCCAATTGCTCAAGTTCTTGGCAGTTTTGCAGTTGAGGTGCCATCTTCAACTCCAAACCATTTCAATCCATTCCAAGCACTCAGACACATCACTTGGCACCTAGGGAAGCTATCCACATCATTGGAACCTAGCTGTAACACCTCCAACACAAATCACGATCACCAGCTGCAAGTGGTAAGCATGAGCTCTTCTAACTCTATGATCCATGCAATTTTTGCTGCACAATAATTTGGCCATATGTTCATAATCATGCATGGAATGTTTTCCCTCAATTAATTGCATTGTTTGAATCGTGTATCAAAAATCCTAGCCTTCATGCAGAAATTAGGGTTCTTGAGGATTTTTCATGATTTCTTGTTATATGTTTAATTTAAATGAAATTAATGGACATAGACATGATCGTGAGGTTGAGACGAGCATAATGATATGTGGATTGCATGTTATAATCAAGTATTTAGGGAGATTGGATAGAAAATACAAATCTGAGAATCTCAGAACACGCGCGTGTTCTTCAGCTTGTTCTTGGCGCCATTTTTTCCAAATTTGAAAATTTGAATTTTGTGATTTTATTTAATTGATTCAAAAATTATTTTCTCTCTGAGTTTTAATGATTTTGAGTTGATTCTTTTTTTAATAATTCACAAAAATGTTAAAATATTTTATTTTATCAAAAACTCCCAAAAATATTATTTATTTCATATAATTGATATTTTTACAAAGAATTAATATTTTAATTGTTTTTGACATTTTAAATATTTTTCCACATTGATTTTGCAACTTTTAATGCTTTCTAATTATTTTGTAGGTCAATACTTAATTTTTGAAGCATTAATCCAAGATCACAATTTGTTTTTCATATGTTAAACAATTTT
Source organism: Lathyrus tuberosus (assembly GCA_022829125.1). Taxonomy (NCBI): domain Eukaryota; kingdom Viridiplantae; phylum Streptophyta; class Magnoliopsida; order Fabales; family Fabaceae; genus Lathyrus; species Lathyrus tuberosus. Next base: position 5,658,931 of record JALAZF010000269.1, on the reverse strand, counting down.
GATCATTTTAATTGAATTTTTATTCAATTAAATACATTTTTGAAAACAAATTAGGGTTTTTGGATTACTTCAACCCTCATAAATCATTTTCTTAAAACTTTTTGGGCCTCTAATAGAGTGTAAGACCCAATCTTTTGTTGACCAAATCATTTTGGGCCTCAGTATTGTATAAGTCCCGATACCGTAAAAAATAAACGGCGCGATCGTCGCCTTTTCAAAATAACCCCTGGGCCTCTCCTCGAGCTATAAGACCCATTCAAATTTTTTGGGCCTCTAATAGAGTGTAAGACCCAACCCCCTTTTAACCAAAACCATTTTTGGGCCTCACTTATTATATAACACTACAACAAAAGTAAGTTATAACATCGCACCTTAGACAGCGCTTTAATACAAAAGCGCTGCTATAAGGTAAAAACAAGGAAACTAGCCATTTAAAAAAGTAAAAGCGCAAAAAAATATAAGACCTTAGACAGCGCTTTAGCCAAAAGCGCTTTATAAGGTCTTATTAATTTAAAAAAAAAAATTAAAGGAAAATATTAGACAGCGCTTACCTTAAAAGCGCTTTCTAAGGTCTTAAAAATTAAAAAAATAAAAAAAATCAAAAGCGCTGTCTAAGGCCAACCTTTGAACGCGCTTTTAGAAGCGCTGTCTAAGGTCCAGCTTAGAAAGCGCTTTTATTAAAAGCGCTGTCTAAGGTCTAATAAAATTAAAATATATGAATAGTCAGTATTCATTTTCATATTTCCGCTCTTTCTTCTCCCCTGCATGCGAACAGAGCTCAAAACCCTTCACCGAAAAACCTTCACCGTCAACCGTCCTTAACCGTCCGTCAACCGTAAACCTTCACCGAAAAACCTTGTCGTCAGTCCGTTTCTGCTCATTTCCGTCGTCGTTCGTTTCTGCTCATTGCCGTCGTCCGTCCGTTTCTGCTCTTTGATACATTTCGTTCTTGCATTGTCGTTGTTACCGTCGTTAAAGGTACGTCGTTGTTGTGTTTTGTTAAGTTTTGTTAATGAAGTTAATGAAAATTAGTTTTGTTAATGAAGTTCGTTCATTTCGTTCTTTCTGCTCTTTGATGAGTTTTGTTAATGAAGTTATGTTGGACTGTTTTATTAATGAAGTTTTGTAGTGAATGAGTATGTTTGAAGTTTTGTTAATGAAGTTTTGTAGTGAATGAGTATATTTGATGAGTTTGTTAATGAGTTTTGTTAATGAAGATTTGTTAATGAAGTTTTGTAGTGAATGTGTATGTTTGATGAGTATGTTTGATGAGTTTTGTTAATGAAGTTATTGTTTAGGTCGAAATTAGTTGGACTGTTGTTGGAATTTGAATTGTTAACATGCTAGTTTAGGTTAGTTTTAGTGAGCTAACTCCAAGTATTTTTGTTTAAAACATATTTTATTATATTTGTTAAATCGTTTAGTTTAGTTTAGTTTAGTTTAGTTTAGTTTAGTTTAATGAAGTTTTGTTTAAAACATCTTCTAAATAGTTTAGTTTAATGAAGTTTAGTTTAATGAAGTTTTGTTTAATGAAGTTTTGTTTAAAACATCTTCTAAATAGTTTAGTTTAGTTTTATTAAATCTTCTAAAAAACTTTTATTTTAAAACATATCCAACTCTTTAGCCATTATAGCTAAAGAGGTAAAATTTGTTATATACTTGATTTCTTTCTTATATTTGTTATATATTATGTCATATTTGTTATATTTGATATCCTTGATTTCTTTATTATATTTGTTATATATTATATTTGATATCCTTGATTTATTTATTACAGGTTAGATGGCTACTAACAATGATCACCCACATGATGATGATCACCCACATGATGATGATCACCTACATGATGATGATCCCGATATTCAGGTTGGAAGTAACAGATCTATGGAAGCAGAGATTAGAAGAGGAATAACCATTATGAAGAGAGTGATCCGTGCTAGAGATCAAGGCATCACTTATAATGTGCATTGGAGCGCCCATAATACACTTATTGAGCCTAACGGTCATACTTTGACAAGTTTCATTGGTGCACTTGTAAGGAATGCGGTTCCTATTACTTGTGATGATTGGAGATCCAAACAGTTGAAGGAAACCAAAGAAAAAATTTGGAATGAGATAAAGGTACCATAATTATGTCTTTAATTATGCCAACTAATTATGTCCTTCAAATTATTTGTACTAACCAATGTGTATGGTTTTTTTAGAGGTGCTTCAACGTCGAGGAAGAAAGAAAAGCTTTTTTGATGAGATTGGCAGGGAAGCTCCTAAGAGAGTTTAGGACATATTTAAACCGCACCTATCTTAGGGATTCTGACGATAACTTTGTTGATGGAGAGTATCCATATAAATATGCAAGTTTGATTTCACCACAAGAATGGGTAACGTTTAAATCCAAACGACAAACCCCAGAATTTACGCGATTAAGTGCAATTAATCGGGAAAGAGCATTAGCTCCCAAGTATAAATACAGGAAATGACGTGTTGGATATGGACGTTTGGAGCAATCTTTGGTAAGTATCAATATATTGCAATGCTATAATAATTGTTCATCATGAGTTATAGTTGATCATATTATTTGGCTTTATATGTAGTTACAACAGGCGAATAGCTCTGAAACATCTCTTCCTGCACATGTCTTGTGGAAGGAAGCCCGTGTGGGCAAGTCTGGAGTTGTTGCAGTAGAGGTTCTACAAGTATTTGAGAAATCTGTAAGTATAACAATATTTCTTTAATTAAATCAAAACTTTATTAACAAATATTTGACAAATATTCGATATTCATCTGATTTTTAGGAGGCGTTATCTCAGTCTGTATCTCCAGACGATACCAGGAGCATACTTAGTCGGGCATTAGATGTCCCTGAGTATTCTGGTCGGGTGAGGGGTAAGGCATTTGGGATCACCCCGACCTCCTTGAATATTAAAAAGGGAAAGGTTGCTAGTAATGCAGAACTTCAAGCTAAATTGGAAGCACTAGAAGCTGAGGTTCGGGAATTACGAAAGGAAAAAGAAAGGGATAACGCTTCATGTGTTAGAGATGGATCGGAGAAAGATAGTATCAACTGCAGCTTTCATCTGATTATTCCAGAGGTAATTATATATATATTTATGAAATTAAATTAGTAGATTAAATTATTTAAATGACATATATACACATTAACAATAGCATATTTATTTTTGGTTTTAGGGCGTTTCCCAATGTCAGCTCTTCTTATCTTCACCAACTTATCAGAATGTTGCAAAGGGAAAAGTGTATAACAATGGGGTACAATTACTTCACAATAAATCCCTCCATACTGGAAGTTTGAAAGTATCAGTTGATATTGCTATAGAGGAGGAAGAACCATTACCCTATCCTGACGATGATTCGGATGTAACATTGGTGCGAGATGCTATAGGGTCGTATGTTGCATGGCCGTCAAACCTCATACTCGTAGGATATGAGGTATGCTTAAAACCGTTATAAACCTTTGTTAACCTTAATGTGTATATTCAAAGATTTTACGAGCATTTTATTTTCATTTTTTACATGGTAATGTTATTTAGACTCCAACAAAATCCAAAACAAAGGATAAGCGAATTCCGGAGCATACCGAGTCCGTTGTTTCAAAAAAACAGGTACATCACAATTATATGATATTTATGCATAGAAAATGTTAAATTGGATATCTTATACTTCATCTAACAAATTATATGATATATAGCTGCCTGGTAAACAGATTAGCAACATTTCAATGCAAAAAAATGTTGGTGCTAAGAAGAGCAGGGGTAGAAAACAACCTATCTATGTTTAGGTCGTGCCTCCAGACGTATCTACAAGTGACAGATATTATCACCGGAGGTGTTCGTCTTATACATATGGAGAAAGGAATCTATGGCTTTGAACATGACTAAATTATTAGTAATGAAGACTTCGAGCAAGTTTTCAATCATGAAGAATTGGGCGGCACTGTTGTCAATACATACGTGAGGTATATATCCGATCTACTTTGGTATATTAATTGAACAACTTATTTACTTTATGTTTCAAATGAATAGTCTAATGTTAATGATGTTTTTATTTAAGGTTTCTGTATGACAGAGTTATGCGCCCACACGGATTGTAGCAAAGATTTGCATTCCTATGCCCGGCGTCTGTCAACTTAACCTTAATAATCAATAAACCAGATGAGGTCCTGGCGTATATACGCGACGTCTTTATGGACAACCAAGAAACGGAAAAGTTGTTCTTTTTACCGTTTAATACTGGGTTAGATTTTCATTCTAAATTCATCTATTATAGTTTTTTTGTATTTTGACGTCGTGTATAAAGTTTCCATCTAACACTTGTTTAATCTTACAGTGGACATTGGTTGTTGGTCGCAATTAATCCTAGCAGAGCAATGGTGTATTATCTGGATTCGTTAGGAAATGATTGGACAACATACCCGGATTTGAAGAAGTGTATTGACACGTAAGTGAGATTGTTCTAAATATGAATGTGTATATTTATTTGTTTGTTTATTTATTTATGTGAATTTTTCTAAATATTCACTTATATTTTATTAGCGCTATACAAGCTTTCCTAGCACTACGAGATAGCCATCTACCACAGCGGAGAGTTAACCCCATTATTACATGGAATACAGTGAAGGTATATTAATTATCACATGTGTTATTATATTAGTGATGCTACTTGATAAAACTTAGGATTTATCCATATTTTCTTTTCATTTGTAGTGTCCTCGGCAACGCAATCAAATAGATTGCGGCTATTTCATGTTGAGGTTTATGAGAGACACTCTTTTGTTGGATCGAATAGAGATTCCATCCGATGTATGTATTTCTAACTTATGAGTTATTTTAATATTAACACATATCTCTCATGTCTAATGAAATAGTTAAAACTAAATCAAACTATGTTATATTATTATGTAGTACTTTGAAGAATGCAAGTGTGCTCATTACTCAATTTCTCAATTGGATGAAATTAAAGAGGATTGGTGTCAATACATTATGGAGCTCGGAATTTTACAAGGTATAATATTGTACTCTTACTTTAATTGATGAGAATTTAAATATGTGTAACTTTGTTTATGTATTCTTTTAATTGAATTACAATCTTTGTGTTTTCAGGACCTATAATGTAGATTTGAAGCATACCTTTGGTTGGATGCAAAAGTACTAGTATAAGTGATATGTGCATTTGTAGAAAAAATGTAATGATTTGTAATTATAAATAGGTGTATATATAATTTTGGTTTGTAATTTTAAATATATATATTGGTTTGAATTGCCAATTGTTTTGGATATATAATTTTGGTGTAAATTGGTACATTTAAATAGGATAAATTGGATTGATTTGAATCTCCAAATTGTGGTATTTTTCTGAACAAGTCAAAAACAGGTTGAAAAAACAAGTCAAATTCTGGTTGAAAAAACCTGGTAAAAATTGAGGTTTTAAAAAATTTATATAAAATTTTTCGTATACCTTAGACAGCGCTTTTAGTGAAAGCGCTGTCTAAGGTATACCTTAGACAGCGCTTTTGGTGAAAGCGCTGTCTAAGGTATACCAAAAAAAGTCAAAAAATGTAGGGCTTAGACAGCGCTTTCACCAAAAGCGTTGTCTAAGGTATACGAAAAATTTTATATAAAGGTACCATAGACAACGCTTTTCATTAAATATACCCACCTTTAGACAGCGCTTTTGGTATTAACCAAAGCGCTGTCTAAACCTATAGCAGCGCAGGTTTAGACAGCGCTTAAAAGCGCTGTCTAAGGGCAAAAAAAGCGCTGTCTAAGGTCTTATCTGTTGTAGTGTAAGTCCCTCTGCGTTAAAAGAAAACCTCGGCGCGATCGCCATTTTTAAACGAAAAGTCAACTGGGCCTACCCTCGAATAGTAAAGACCCATTTCCTTTCTTAAAACTTTTTGGGCCTCTTGAGAGAGTGTAAGACCCAACCCACTTGTACAGAAATATTTTGGGCCTCATTCGTTGTATAAGTCCCTCTGTACATTTTCAAATAAACGGCACGATCATCGCCTTTTGAAAAATAACCTTGGGCCTACCCTCGTGTTATAAGCCCCACTCTTTTTCTTTAAACCTTTTGGGCCTCTTGAGAGAGTGTAAGACCCATCCCATTGTACAGAAAACCTTTTTGGGCCTCAGTCACTTGTATAAGTCTCTCTGTACAAATTCAAACAGTGCACTCACTGATAAAACCCTGGGCCTCTCCTTGAGCTGTAAGCCCCAAAATCTTTCTTTTTCAAAGCACTGTCTCCTTTGATTTTGAATATACTGTTGTTTTCAATCTTTCTTTGTTGAACAACTAACCAAACAGCATGGAAGCTCTACAACCGAGTAAGTGGTTATTACTTTCATTTACTGCTTTCATATACATATAACTGTATTGTGGGGCTGTTTCGCTGTAAGTCTTCTTTCATAAGCTCATATCAACTGTGTAATAATAGTATAGATATTTAGAGTTTCCCCGGAAACTACGTCTAGAACTAAGTGATTCCGTTTCGTTTATTCGTAGAAATAGACAACTAGATCCCCAATAGGATCACCAGATACAGTCTTCTCTTCGGCTGTCCTCATTAGGAATTGTCAAGAAGCTCTACTCCCCAAGATGAATGTATTCTCCGTGAATGGCATCTTTGAGTTTCTTCCAAATTCTCGAACTTTCTTGACTTTGATCTATTCTCGGTGAATAGCATTGCCTTGAATTTCTCGGGGTTTGGGGACCCACGGGCTTCTTAAAAACATCGGCCTCCTCTTGGGCATCGTACAAGGACCCACAGGCTTCCTAAAAGCAACCCCGCCTCCTCTTGGGCTTAGTACAAGGACCCTACGGCTTCTTAGAAGTATTCACAGCCTCCTCTTAGGCTTCGTATAATGATCTCTTCCTTCGGGAATGATAGCCTTCTCTTGGGCTTAGTACAAGGACCGATCAGCTTCTTTAAAGTTTCCAGCCTCCTCTTGGGCTTCGTACAAATTGTCCCAACGACCTCCTAGAGGTATAGGAACAGAACTTAGTCATTTGCATAGAACAGTCCTTTCATAGAGTCTACTACTGTTTCTCAAAGCACAGTACAAAAGATAAAACTCTAGGGTTGGACATTCTAATTTCCTTGAGTCTCAAAGACATTCTCAAGTGACCCCTTCGTTAAATAGGAAGGAAACCCGTAGACTTGGACAGTCTCAATACCCTTCGGATTTCCCACTTCCTTAAAGAACAGGAATAACCTGGACCCGTGAATCAAATCCTTGAGTACATTATTGCTCATATAAGAACTGATTTTCTCTTTAAAATCAGTATACTGGACCTGTCACTTAACTGAAACAGTTACCATAGCCTCCTCTTGGGCTTTGTACAATGATCCTCCTCAGCGGAGTCAAACAACGTTTAGCCTCTATCTCGGCCTTTGTACAAGACACGTAAGAGACTCCCTCGTTGAGTCAATCACCCCTTTTCGCCTCTATCTCGGGCTTTATACAAGATACAAAAAGGTTCTTATTGAGCCAAATAAACAACAGCCTCCATCTCGGGCTTTGTACGAGGTACAAAAAAACTCTCTTGTTGAGTCAAATCGCCTCCATCTCAGGCTTTATACGAGATACCAAAAGACTCCATCGTCGGGCCAAAACCTTTTAGCCTCTCTCTCGGGCTTTGTACGAGACACATAATAGCCTCCTCTTAGGCTTTATATAAGAAAACTACTGGTTGATCCGATCAACCTTTTAGCATCAAAGTTGTGCCTCGTTCACAGTACACAAACATCAACAACTCCTTCCCCTTCGTCTAATCGCTGTAAGCGACAAGCCTCTGGATCATCTACATCCATGCCACTGTCCCTCTTTTAGTATGAGAAATTCCTAAGGAAATATGGCATTGATCTACACTGAGTTAAAGTCTTCTCCTTCAGGTTGAAATCCCCTATAAAGGAAATTATGGCATTGTCGGATTTACAAATCCCGGTTAAAGTAATTCTCCTTTATAAAACAGTTGTGACATACAACCTCCTCTTTAGAGATGACAAATTCTCTCTAAAGTTGAGACCTTTTGGCTTCATATCTTGGGCTTTGAACAAGATACAAACAGACTTTCAGCTTCACGTCTTGGGCTTTGAACAAGATACAAACAGACTTTCAGCTTCACGTCTTGGGCTTTGAACAAGACACCAAAACAAACATTTCCTCCCATAGAATAGGAGGAACTACGAACGCTCTGATTTCCCTGTTTTGGATAAACGGGAATACGTAGGCATAAGATTGAAAGAAAAATCTTAGCGAGCATACTAAACAAAAACCCAAATCCCATATCTCCATCAATCAAAAGCAGTAATTTAAAACATCAGTCCTAACATCCTAATCCTTGTTCCCCGCCAGAAACCTTCTGTCAAAATAAAAAGAAAGAAATCAGTATTGGCGAAAATACAAATAACCAGTACAAAGGCCCCCCACATTGATAGCATCTGTAACCTAACAGACCGCTGTTTAAACTCAGTATACAAAGCAGGGTTAATTGGAGACATCTATTTCCCTTCCTTCATCAGCTTTAATAGGATAAAAAATGAGTCGACCTGTAGGTTAAGCTCAAACCGCAGAGAGCGACCAACGCTTAAGAACCGCGTCCAAAATCGCTATCTACAGAAAAAATGGCGCCCACCGTGGGGCCAGTCTTTGTGTTCCTTTTTCCTTTTCATCTCTTGTGTGATATCACAGATTGGGGCTTCTGCCGGGGAACCCATTTTCTGTCAGGAACTTAAGATTCATAGCTTTAAAGGTCTAGGATGATTAGGACAAATATATATGCTGCTTTTCCTAATTGCTATACGTGTTTATTTTTCTGCTAATGGGAATGCGGGTGATGCCGTATGTGGAAAGATTGAGTATACACTTAAGATAAGTGATGGCGACGAGGTCGACCATCAACCTCAGTGGAGGCTGACCAATGCAACCCATTCTCTCACCTAGACAATAGGCCGATTGTTAAGTCTGAGAAGGTGAGGAGCCAAACCCTTTCGTAGTGCGAAAACTATTGGAAATAGTTGTTACGCGATACTACCCTCATTTGAGGCTGGTGATCTATTCTCGGTGAATGGCACTTACTCTAAGATTGCACTACAACTCACCGGAAATCCGCTTGTTGTTTTGCTTTCCTGGGAGGAGCTGATGATAATGAGTACAGGTACAAAAATCACCCTAGTATAAACCTTTGGGGATGGGTAGAGCCTTGACTTCATGACAACGACCCTTTGACCCCATGTTTTTTCTATGTTTTTGTGTGCTGCATTCATGCATTCATCTAAAAAACATTAAAACATTCAAAATATTTCTCTTCTAGTCTCTCTGTTTTTCCAAAATAAACTAAGACTGTGATTGCAAATATCAGAGAAAAGGATTGCACTAATGGATTTCGGTAGAAGGAGAACTCACTAGTATACCTTTAAGGTTCCAAAGCTAGAGGATTTGAGAAGGTTAGCGAGGATGATCACTAACCCAGAGGCTTTCAGAGCCAAGCACGGAGGTTTGCTACCACTGTTAAGAGTCCATGTGATTGAGGGAATCATGGATGCGCTCATTCAGTTTTATGATCCAGTTTATCATTGTTTCACATTCCCGGATTACCAGCTCGCACCAACGCTGGAGGAGTATTCTCATCTGATCGATCTACACATTACTGATCGAGCTCCATTTTCTGGACTGGAAGAAATTCCAAAGAATCAGGCCATTGCAAGAGCAATTCATTTGGACGAGTCTAAGGTCAGGACTCACCTAACTACCAAGGGTGGCATCCAAGGTTTGCCAGCCCAGTTCTTGACAAAGAAGGCCCTGTATTTTGCCAGTATAAGAAACATCACTGCTTTTGAAAGCGTCTTTGTCCTGCTCACCTATGGGTTATTTTTGTTTCCCAACATCAATAACTTTGTAGATATCAACTCCATTAAGGTTTTTCTCATTAGAAACCCTGTGCCGACTTTGCTCGCAGATTCGTATCATTCTGTACACTTGGGGAATTTGTACAGCGGAGGGGAGATCACATGCTGTGTACCTCTGCTTTACAAATGGTTTATCTCTCACTTGCCCAAGTCTGCTGCTTTTTGGGATTGTAAGAGTGCCTTACGTTGGTCACAGAAGATCATGTCTCTTACCAACTCTGATATAGATTGGTGTAATAGGATTTATGAGGGAATTAGGATCATTGACCGTTGTGGAAACTTCCCCAACGTACCCCTCATAGGAACTAAAGGAGGAATCAACTACCATCCGGTATTGGTTCGCCGTCAATTTGGATACCCGATGAGACACGTCCCACTGGGTGTTCATCTGGAAGGTATTTTCTTCAAGGAAGGGGAAAATGACAGAGCACTAAAGATGGAAATAGTGCTCGCTTGGAAACACGTTCATAAGAAAGGACGAGAGTCTCTAGGAAAACCGGACTGTGTCTCGGTGGAGCCTTACCTCCATTGGGTACAAACTAGAGCTCTCAAGCTAAAGATGCCTTATCCTCATTACGGAATTCTTCCGCCAAAGGAATTTGTCATGTACTTCATGATGGAAACTGAAAAGCTTCAGGTTACTCTCAACAAAGTTCAAAAGGAGAGAAGGTCTTGGAAGAACAAGTACCGCACCCTCGACGTAGAGTGCATCAAAATACAGCAATTACTGAAAGAGAAAGACGCTCTAATTGAAATTTTGGAGCAACATGCTGTAGAGAATCAAGATGACCAAAGGAATTTGCTCACTCCTTTCACCTGGCAAAGGAATGACGACCCGACAACGGCCCAAGAGCCCCGGTCAAAGAAAGGAAGATACCAGAATCAGCACCTGATTTCTCTTTAGAGAGGACTCGGGGCCCATTAGCTTAGGTTTCTGTTTCTGCACTTTGTAATCTACTGTATTTCCATTTCTGTAATCCTTTGAATTTCAATAAAAAGGGGTTTCCCCACTGTTTGATATTTGCAATCTAATTGTCAAAGTTTATTTTGATTAAACCAAAAAATAATTAATATAATCATTGCATTCATCATTCTCACATCGCGTATTCTTCTTACCTACGAATCTCACGTTTGTGTCTCGGTTCTAGAGTCAAACTGTCTCATTCGTATAATACTCGGGCCAATCGTCAGAAAAAGATGGATGATCTTGAGCAAGAAAACAGAGAGTTGAAAGAAGAGATCGACGCTCTGAGAGAGGATATGAGAAAGCTTCGTAATGACATGCAAGCCATGGCAGAAGCTCAGCTACAAAGGACTATGATCTCAGAGATCATCTCAGCGCCCATAGTGGAGAAGTTTGATCCTAGGTATCAAATGCCGAAAGATCGCCCTTGGGGCATGCCTGTTAACTATATCCCGGAAGGATATGTTCCGCCGATCACTGAAGATCAGGGGATCACAACGGAAGCCGCTGGGCCTGAAGGTTACAAACTTCGGGAAAGCGAAGATGCCAGGGGCATACTGAAGACTCCTGAAGGTTACAAACTTCGAGAAATGCCAAGATTCGCTGCCGTAGTCACGGTACCACCCCCTGTGGTGCACACTGTCCCGAAAGGACAGATTCCACAGACACCTTCTGGTAAGAAGGAAACTATGTTTGACAGAATGGAGGAATTCCAGGAGCAGTTCTTGGAAATGCAGAAGGAGCTACAAGCCATTCGCGGTCAGGATCTATTTGGAAAGGACGCCGCAGATCTCTGCTTGGTCCCAAATGTGAAAGTCCCACACAAATTTCAAGTGCCCGACTTTGAAAAGTACAAGGGTAACTCTTGCCCTCAAAGCCATCTGGTGATGTACGCTCGGCGGATGTCAGCCCAGACGGAGAATCCGGACCTACTGATTCACTACTTCCAGGATAGTTTAACCGGTGTCGCACTCAAATGGTACATGGGTTTAAACCGTGCCAAGATCAGCACTTTCAGAGATTTTGGCACTGCCTTCGTCCAACAATACAAATACAATTTGGACATGGCACCCAACAGAGATCAACTCAGATCGATGTCGCAAAAGGTCAAGGAAACCTTTAAGGAGTATGCTCAAAGGTGGCGTGAAATTGCCGCTCAAATTTGTCCACCTCTTGAGGAAAAAGAGATGACAAAGATCTTCTTAAAGACCTTAAGCTCATTTTACTATGACCGAATGGTTGCCAGTGCGCCCAGGGATTTCACCGAAATGGTCGGCATGGGCGTACGTCTTGAGGAAGCCGTCCGAGAAGGACGTTTGGTAAAAGACCCTGGATCGACGAGCGGTACTAAAAAATATGGTAGTGCTCTCCCTAAGAAAAAAGAGCAAGATATTGGGAATATCTCTCTCGGAAAGCAAAGGCGACATTATCAACCGGTAGCAGCTGTGACTCCTGTTATCAGCCCTGCGCCTATTCCTACGTATCAACCTCAGGTTGCGCAGAGCCAACCTGACTAGCAAAGGACACAACAGCCTCTTCAGCAGGCTCGTCCTCCATATAACAACAACCGTACAACACGACCATCAGGGTTTGATCCTATACCCATGTTATACACAGAATTATTTCCGTTACTACTAGCTAAGGGGCACATCCAGACTAAGTCCCCTCTTACAGTACCGGAAAATCCACCTTTTTGGTTTAAGGTGGATCAAACATGACCTTACCATCAAGGAGGATCAGGGCATAACATAGAGACTTGTCTCAATTTCAAGTCCGACGTGCAAAAACTTGTTAGGAGCGGGGTCTTATCCTTCAAGGATACAAATCCTAATGTTCTTACGAACCCGCTGCCTCAACACGAGAAGGCTACAGTCAATTTGATAGAAGGAGAGACTAACGATGTCTATCAAATTCACGATGTACTCTTGTTGAAAACCAATCTGGTCAAGATGCATTGTAGACAGAGTGGATATGGCCATATGCCACCTCATAACTATCACCAGTGTGATATCTACTCTAAAGACAACCAAGGATGTTCTGTGGTGCAAGCAGCTTTGCAGGAACAAATGGATCTCGGATGGATCCAAGAGCACCGAGTTTATGGAGTTAACATGGTCTACACGAATTCTAACGTCATTCAGAACCACGACATCCGTGCAATGAATGTCAACTTGGTGGCGATGCACTCAAGCCGAAGCCAGTATCATAATCTGCCGCGGCACGATTACAGTTCCTGTCTGATTTGCTCGGTAAACAAACAGGGATGCTCTTTCATACAAGAGGCCCTCCAGCGTCAGATGGATCTTGGATGGATCCAAGACTACCATGATAGGAACCCTTATCAAATCAATATGGTTCAAATATTTGATATTCGCGTGATGAATACCAACCTGGTAGAGTTACATGCTGAGCAGGTCCGACTCGGATTCTTAATATCATACGACTATCAAAGCTGTAAAGCAGGTTACGAAAACGATCGAGGTTATACCCTTGTCCAGGAGGCACTTCAGCACTTGTTAAATCACTGGTGGATGCCAATCTATATGGATGAAGATACTCAGCAAATTAGTATCAGTAATAGAAACCCCACTCGGCGTCAAAGTCAGGATGTTCGATCAATGGAAGCTAACCTAGTAAGGTTACATTGTATTCAAAGTGGGCGTGGCCAGGTGCCACCACACAACTATGACAGTTGTAGCGTCTGTTCGGAAAGTAACCAAGGGTGTTACCTTGTGAGAGCAGCTCTTAAGGGTCAGGTCGATCGTGGAGAAATTCGTCCATATCCGGGTTCTGGACCCATCGACTGGACGCCGAACTACCTTGCCAAGCAAGTTGAGGATGTTGTCACGATCTCTGGTCATCACGGGACCAGGGATGTTTTTGCCATTATTCCTCTACTTGACGAATCTAAAGTTCCCAACCGGGAACGAATCGAGATCACTTATGATGGTCAGAAAAATCAGAAGGTTCCCATAGTCATCTATATACCGGGACCACTACCGTATGAATCAGCTAAGGCTATCCCTTACAAATACGGTGCAACGACAGTTAAAAATGGAAAGGAAATTCCATTACCCTCCGTCGTGAATATTGCAGACATCAGTCGTGTAACACGGAGCGGTTGAATCTTCAACCGAGGAGTTGGAGAACTTAATAAGGAAAAGGAACTTCAGACGGAAACTCCCGATCCACCAGTCGGTCAATCCAGTGATCCCGACCTTTCGAAAAATGATGATGAGATACTGAAGCTCATCCAAAGGAGTGAATATAACATTGTCGATCAACTGTTATAGACTCCTTCAAAGATCTCGGTATTATCACTGTTACTCAGTTCAGAAGCCCACGGGGAGGCTCTACTGAAAGTCTTGGAGCAAGCCTTTGTGGAATAAGATGTAACAATCAGACAGTTCGATAGTATTGTCTCTAACATCACTTCCTGCAATAATTTGGGATTTAGTGATGAGGAATTACCCGAAGAGGGTCGCCGTCATAACATGGCGCTCAATATCACAGTTAACTGCCAGGACGATGTTTTAGCCAGCGTACTGGTAGACACAGGGTCAGCCCTGAATGTTATGCCAAAGTCCACTTTGATGCAATTATCATTCAAAGGCCCTCCGATGAGAATCAGCGAGGTCGTCGTCAAAGCATTCGACGGATCCAGAAAAATGGTTATCGGCGAAGTTGATCTTCCCATAACTATCGGTCCTCACACTTTCCAAGTCACTTTCTAGGTCATGGACATCCGGGCAACATACAGTTGTTTATTAGGAAGACCATGGATACATCAGGCTGGAGCGGTTACTTCAACCCTCCACCAAAAGCTAAAGTTCGTCAAGAACGGCCAACTTGTCACAGTCTATGGGGAACAGGCCTTGCTTGTAAGCAACTTGTCATCATCTACTGGTATAGAACCCGAGGAGGTTATTGGGACGCAGTTCCAAGCACTGTCGGTGAGCGAGAACAATCAGTTCAGAGGAGTAACTTCCATTTCTTCATACAACGATGCTATCAAAGCAGTCGAGAGTACCGACACAACCGGATGGGGACAGCTTGTCGTTCCTATTGACAATAAAACAAAGAAGGGTCTTGGTTTTTCTGCAACCTATACCCAGACAGCTACTAAAGATGGAATTTTTCATCCCCTTCAAAACTTCTTCCACAGTGGAGGTTTCCTTCACCCAGTGTCTCAGACAGTTCATGCTATCAATGAGGAAGATCCCTCTGACACGGATGAAGAATGGAAGTCCTATCTTAACAAGGATGGTTATATGTCTCAAGAAGAGGTACCTACGCCTTTTTGCTATCCCGCACAGAGTCCGAGATTTATACCAAGGTCAGATGTTGAAATGATGTATGGAGATTGTGATCCGGAAGGATGTCATGCTCCGCCGAATTCATTAGAGGAAGACACTCCGATGAAAGACAACTTTGACTACAATTACTATGGCCCGATGGATGGCCTGCCAATGTGGCAGCCTTACCCAGGAAACTTGGGGCAAGAAAGTCAGCAGAACAATGAAAATCAACTGAGCATCATTGAACAGAATACCTGTGTCCCCACCATGTCATGGGATCAACACTCGGGTCATCCTGACACTACTCAACATGAAGATGAATTTGCAACGTTCGCAAGACTTGAATTCATCAACTATGCTTTTCCTGAGGTTAATGTCATCGAGAGAGATGACTCCTCCAGTTCCAAAGAAGTATGGGACACTCTGGGAGAACCAAGTGGAAAATTCGACTATATGGTCAAGTACACCGCTCCCGAAAGCTCTCGTATCAGGCTCAAAGATATCCAGCCAACTGGATGGGGAGATACAGCTGAGAGCGTCAATGCTCTGCAAAATACAACTGAGGAATTCTCCTACGACAATTCTGCCTGGGAAACAGATTCCAATGATCCTACTCCACCAGAAATCAGCGTCATTTCTGAAGACAAATCAAGGAAGGTGCCAGACTTTGTGATTCACCGAGGTGTTCGCCGCCAATGGGTCGCTGTCGATGTTCCGAAGGTCGTTCATCAGTCAAAGTAATTGCCATCTTTAACCTTTCACCCTGCCCAGGTGAAACAGATGTTTTGATAGGGCTCGCTTTCTGTAAATTTTCCCTCTTTGCTTTGCCCAAAGCGATAGAGTTTTGTTTCATAGGGATGTAGTTTCAAGGATCGACTTGTTCATTAATAAAATAACGTCGTTCTGTAATTTCCGCATTTATTGTTGTTTTCTCTTTTTGCTTTTTCAGAAAATGGTAATCCTAAAAAACAATTAAAAATAAAAACAAGCAGTAAAACAAATACACTGCACACACTTGCATTTTCCTCTATCTCTTCTAAACACGAATCATCACGTTATGCAGATTGCTTGTTTTAAACCCAGTTGAGACATACGATCCAATGCCTTCTCCTAACTTTGAGTTCCCGGTATTCGAGGCTGAAGAAGAAAATGACAACGAAATTCCAGAAGAGATCTCCCGACTACTCAGACAAGAGGAAAGGTACATTGAACCTCACAAAGAGCCATTGGAAACGGTAAACTTGGGTTCAGAACAAGAGAGAAAAGAAATCAGGATTGGGACACTGCTCAGTCCAACTGCCAGATAGGGTTTGATAAAGCTTCTCAAAGAATTTCCCGATGTATTCGCTTGGTCCTATCAGGATATGCCAGGGTTGAATACCAGCATCGTGGAACATCACTTACCGTTAAGATCGGAATGTCCGCCAGTGAAGCAAAGGTTGAGACGGACTTACCCGGACATGGCCATCAAAATCAAAGAGGAGGTGCAGAAACAGACTGACGCGGGTTTCCTCACTACATCTGAATATCCTCAATGGTTAGCCAACATCGTACCCGTTCTGAAAAAGGACGGAAAGGTCAGAATGTGTGTCGACTATAGGGATCTGAACAAGGCTAGTCCAAAGGATGACTTTCCTTTACCACACATTGACATGCTGGTAGACAGTACAACAAAGTTCAAAATTTTCTCCTTCATGGATGGATTCTCGGGCTATAACCAGATCAAAATGGCGCCGAAAGACATGGAGAAAACTTCGTTCATTACCCCATGGGGTACCTTTTGTTACAAGGTAATGCCGTTCGGTTTGAAGAACGCCGGGGCAACCTATCAAAGGGCCATGACAACTCTGTTTCATGACATGATACACAAGGAAATCGAGGTATATGTCGATGATATGATTGCAAAATCAAAAACAGAGAGTGAGCACGTTGAACATCTGTCAAAATTGTTCGAACGTTTAAGAAAATTCAAGCTCCGCTTGAATCCCAACAAGTGCACCTTCGGTGTCCATTCAGGGAAACTATTAGGGTTCATCATCAGCCAGAAAGGAATTGAGGTTGATCCTGACAAGGTCAAGGCCATTCAAGAAATGCCTTCTCCGAAAACTGAAAAACAAGTCAGAGGATTCTTGGGACGTTTGAACTACATCTCCAGATTCATATTCCTCATGACCGCCACATGTGCGCCGATTTTCAAATTACTGAAAAAGAACCAGGACTGCGTTTGGACAGAAGATTCCCAAACCGCATTCGACAGTATCAAGGAATATCTATTGAATCCTCTGATTCTATCACCTCCAGTGGAAGGAAGACCACTTATCATTTACCTCACAGTTCTAGAGGACTCAATGGGATGTGTACTTGGCCAACAAGACAAAACTAAACGGAAAGAGTCTGCCATCTACTATCTAAGCAAGAAATTCACCGACTGTGAAACTTGGTACACGATGCTCGAGAAAACTTGCTGCGCTTTGGTTTGGGCAGCCAAACGTCTTCGCCAATATATGATTCGTCATACTACTTGGTTAATCACCGAAATGGATCCAATCAAGTACGTCTTCGAAAAACCTGCTCTCACGGGAAGAATTGCCCGTTGGCAGATGTTGTTATCAGAATATGACATAGAGTACCACGCTCAGAAAGCCGTTAAGGGGAGTATTTTAGCTGGTCATTTGGCTCATCAACCGATTGACAATCAAGAGTCAATCGGGTTTGACTTCCCAGACGAAGATGTCATGTATCTAAAAATGAAAGATTGCGATGAACCGCTACCCAGTGAAGGGCCAGAACCAGGTTCCCAATGGGGACTTATCTTTGACGGAGCAGTTAATCATTATGGAAACGGAATTGGGGCAATCATTGTTACCCCTCAGGGTACCCACATTCCTTTCACCGCTAGACTTACGTTCAAATGTACGAACAACGAGGCCGAATATGAAGCTTGTATCATGGGTCTCGAAGAAGCGATTGGTTTAAGGATCAAAAACTTGGACGTATACAGCAACTCAGCCTTGGTTATTAACCAGATAAAAGGATATTGGAACACATACCAATCAGGATTGATTCCTTGCAAAGACTATGCAAGAAGGTTGTTACCTTTCTTCAACATAGTTGAGTTTCATCACATCCCTCGTGATGAGAATCACATGGCTGATGCATTAGCCACTATCTCTTCCATGATTAGTGTAGGTCAATGGAATGACATACCTAAGATTGACATAATGCGCCTTGAAAGGCCCGCTTACGTCTTCACGATTGAAGCAGTCATAGACGACAGACCTTGGTATCACGATATCAAATGCTTCCTTCAGAAACAAGAGTACCCATCTGGGGCACTCAGAAAAGACAGAAAGACCCTCAGAAGATTGGCTGGAAACTTCTTCCTGAGCGGTGACACTCTCTATAAGAGAAATTTTGACATGGTCTTGCTCCGATGCGTCGACAGACCAGAAGCAGACATGCTTATGAAAGAAATTCATGAAGGATCCTTTGGCACTCATGCCAACGGGCATACAATGGTGAGAAAAATTCTAAGAGCAGGGTACTATTGGTTAACCATGGAATCCGACTGCTACAAGTACATGAGGAAATGTCATAAGTGTCAGATATACTCCGACAAAATTCATGTACCGTCATCACATCTCAAAGTTCTTTCTTCCCCATGGCCATTTTCCATATGGGGAATCGACATGATCGGTATGATTGAACCTAAAGCTTCAAACGGACATCGGTTCATCCTTGTAGCCATTGACTATTTCACCAAGTGGGTCGAACCAGCGTCATTCGCCAATGTAACCCGGCAAGTGGTGGTCCGATTTATCAAAAACAATATCATCTGCCGTCATGGTGTTCCAAGCGAGATCATTACTGATAATGGATCTAACTTGAACAACAAGATGATGAAAAAGTTGTGCGCAGAGTTCAAGATTGAACACCATAACTCATCTCCCTACCGACCTAAGATGAACGGGGCGGTAGAAGCGGCTAACAAGAACATCAAGAAGATACAATCATTTCTCACTGACTCTCGGGGCAAATGGACCCCGAATTATAATGGCCCTTATGTGGTCACGAAAGCTTTCTCAGACGGCGCCTTGAGACTTGCAACCATGGACGGAGAAGAATTTGCCTACCCCACGAATGTTGATGTAGTCAAGAAATACTTTGCCTAAAAAAAAAACGTCTCGGTGGATTGAAAACCCGAAAGGGCGGTCCAGGAAAAAGTTAGAGACATGAAAAAAATCATCCCGATGGATTGGAAACATCATAGTACAATCTAGGCAAAAATTAGGGATAATGGCAAGTAACTATGTTCAACAGAGGCAAGCCCCTCAGCAGCAGCAATTACATCATCCGCCAAGAAAACTCCAGTCAAGGTCATCTTCGACAGAAGCTCAGGATGCCCCGAATTCAAAGTTGGTGGAAGAATAGTGGTCGTTATGTTTCAACGTAGCCCTTTTTCCCTGTAAATTACCATTTTCAAACTTTGTATATACTCTTTGGAATCACGCGTTTGGCTTATCTCCATCTTATCAATAAAATTTGAGCCCTTGTGCTTTTGTTTATAATTCTTATTTGTTTTAGCTTTACAGAACGACGTTGTTAACATGATTAACGATTCTTGAAATAAAACAAAAATGAATTTACTTGTTAAAACTTTTTCTGCTTTTAAATTAAAGACGGCAATTTCTTTTGACTGTTGAACATCAGAAGAACATCGGTCGCTTCTCCAGAAGTAATCGAACCTCAAAGTGCAGAATCAAAGTACTTCTTCTAACCCAGTACGCCTGAATAAAGGGATCAACTGTGTCAGAGACCTTGTTTTGTCTGACACGCTTCAACCGAGTTCTCATCTCCTAAGCCCGATCACCGGTATTCCCCGCAGGGACTATTTCTCCTAAGCAAGGTAGAATTGCTACTTTTGGACCAACGGTACTTCTTCGCCCCGCGATGGCCGAGTATCCAGTCATGTTCACCTGTCAGTTTGTACATCTTGTCAGCATAAACATGCATGCATCAATGCATTATTGATTTGCATTCACATTTCATATTGCATCACTATCACTCTAGTCGGTCTTGTCCCCTGGTGATAAAAGTTCTCTCAATCGAGTTGTCAAACCTTTCCTCGTTAGGAAGTGAATCATCTAAGCAATCTCTCTCCCGTTTATCTCTGGATTAGAGACGGTCCTTGACCACTTTGATAACTTGAACCTCTGAGAAACAAGAAAGCTTTCAACAAATGTCACTCTTCGCCATTGAAGATGATATCCTTGCTTTCCCGGATTAAGGAAAATCCACAGAGAAAGCCCCTTAATCAGAGATTCGGCAGTACGGCAGTTTCGCTCCGAAAAGACCGCTGATGAAAAGGTCATCGGCACCTCAAAAATTGGATCCCATCATATGGCATTTCTCCGAAAAGATCCCGAGAAAAGTGTGATGTAAGCCCCCAAACGAAAACAGCCTCTCAAGAGACTCGCTTTCCCCAGTAGAATCGACAAATGGCGTCTCCCACAGAAAAGTTTGTACAACTCTACAACTCAGACGACTGGGTTCTCCAGCAACTCTAACATCATTCTTTTTCCCATCAAATGGCATCTCCCCAGGAAAATTCGGCGAGAAGTTTGAGGGAAAACCGCTACTAATAGCGTCCCTTGTCAAGAAAGTTTATTGACAAAAGAAACTGAGACCAGGTCCTTGGTAGGAAACCAGGATCGAGGGGAAGTTTAAATCAGAAACTAAGACCAGTTCCTTGGTAGGAAACCAGGATCGAGGGGAAGTTTAAATCAGAAACTAAGACCAGTTCCTAGGTGGGAAACCAGGATCGAGGGGAAGTTTAAATCGGAAACTAAGACCAGTTCCTTGGCTGAAGACCAGGATCGAGGGGAAGTTTTTACCTTTTCTGAGCATCGTTGCTTAGCTAAAGAAGATGAATGCGTGCGCTACCATTCATAACCACCATCAAAATTTTGGGTATTCCGATATTTAATCCTCTTGCACCCCGAATGCCCGAATACCTTCGTCATTCACACCTTCGTGTCCAAGAAGATTAAATAGGGGCATCTGTCATACCCCAAATTTTGACCACTAAGATTTCCCATCATTGTGCAAATCATCATCACAATATGGAGGAACCATCATACTTCATCAGTCTCCCCAAAGATGGGTGAGCATTCACTACAATCAAAATTAGGGTTTCAAGCCCTCTCTGTGTGCTTAGACAAAGGATCAATCAAGGAATAACATGATCTTCAACTTGTCTAACATCCATAATGGATCAATAGGACTCCCACTTTAAGGATTAAGCACAAAGTTGCTCCCTTCTAGGTGGATCAAGTCTCAAGATCGCCAGTGTCACCAAATTAGGGTTTTGGTCGACCAGGGCCTCCAGATGAAAAATTTCATCTGGACACAAGCCAAAGATCCAAAACACAGCCTAATGTACTCCATGGAACCTCATGGACCCAATCATCAAGTCAAGTTTGCCTTGGGGATGCATTCATCAAAAATCAGGAATTAGGGTTTCTTGACCTAATTCACCCCTAAGTTGACTTTTGGGACAAACCATGAGCCAAGACCTCAAGAGATGGTTTGAGGGTCTCCAACATACTATATTGATCCATTTGGAACAATGGATTAATGCAGGAAGCTTGAGCAACAAGTCTCAATTTCATCTGCACCACAAGAAGGGTTTTAAGGAGAAAGTCAACTGTAACTTTGACTTTTCACCAGGACATGCTCCCAAGCCCTATGACATGCACCAATATACCCTATGACATCCATGGAACATGTCCATCAAGTTTGATTTAGGTCAAGGACATGATTTCCTGAAGAATTGCACAATTTGGAATTCATCTGATAAAAAGTCAACTATGCACAAAAGTCAACTTTGACTTTTTGAGATTTTTCACCAAAATGGATTTTTAACCCTAAAATGATGTTAATGTATGATTTGAATCATCATTCATCAAGAAAAATCAAGAAAAGTTGGATAACTTGTAAAAGGGGTAACCATAAAAACTTAGAAAATTTTCTAAGTTAAAAATAAAGTGACAAGGGTACCAACTTTGGAGGATCATAACTCCTAAACCACAAGGCCATTTTTTCCCATCCAAAGATGGATTTGTAGCCCTCATTACCCTCTACAAAAACTTCAACTAGACCTAAGTCCAATTCATTGAGGATTTTGAGTTATGGAGTGATCAAAATGGCTGAAAAATGAAAATGTCACTTTTTCCAACACTTAGTGAAATTTTCACTAAGTCCAAATCTGTCTTCATTTTTTTCCAAATGTAGGGGGATTTTTCACTTGGATTCAAAAGAGATCAAAACCAAATATGTTCAAACAGTTGTTGTATCATGTAAGGGCTTTCCAAAATGGCCAAGAACATTGCCAAATTCCACTTACACCATGAGATATGACATTGGCAAGTTGCCTTGCTGAAATCTGTCAAGGCAAGGCAGAATTTGCAATTTTGCTCGATTTGCCAAAATCAGCCAAATTCAAATGCTCCTATCCACTTGGACACATCTGAGGATTGAATCTAAAGGGGACAATCACTGAGCCAAGCCTCCAAAGTCCATGGAACAAGAAATAGCATGTTGAACCTAGAATGGCCAAAATAGGGACAAGACTCCAAATTTGGATTGAAGCATTCAATGGAAGCATCAAGGAGGCATGGACTGAGCCATTCTCATCTGAAATCAGTCAAGACTTATCCAAGACCAAGGGAACCAAACCTCTGTACCCTAACCTCTAGTCAATGGCTAGAGGAGACTTGGATTTTCATTTGCCAACATTGGCCAAACCTACTTAGCAGCTGCCATTCACTATTCCTTGCAAAACAAACTTGCTCTACTATAAATAGAGCTCAATTGTGATCAGTTTGAGTACACCAAAGCCATCTAACAGATGCTTTCCTCAAAATCTCTTTCTCTTGGCAAAAATGCCTTTCTTAGCAAGGTGTAATACCCCAAAATTTGCTCTTCCCTTTTGGCATCATAGCATGGCATTATCATTTATCATATCATATCCATCTCATTAGCATTGCATTGCATTTAACATAGAAAAATGAAGCATAGCATCTTTCTTACCATCAGGGCATGTGGTCAGGTGGGAGATGGACAATCAAGAGATCATTCAAAGCACAAAAAGGTCAATCAAGTTGGCTCTAGGCAAGCCAGGAGGTCTCTCATGTCTCATACTATCTCAATTGATCTTCCAAAACCTCAAGGAAGTGAGATTCAATGGGAGATTGAAGCACTACATCCTACACTAGGCAAGAAGTCCAAAAATTGAAGGAAAACCCTCAAAAGAGATAGCTCATTGATCCAAAATCATCCTCAAATGGTATATCTCATCATCCTTTAAGAGGATACACAACATACTCTGAGGAATTTGAAATTGGAGACTGCACTTTTACCTCCTAACCAGAGGGGGCCAAAATTAGGGTTTCCATTTAAATCATGGAATCTTTGCTTTTTTGGGCAAGACTTGATGTCATGGTTCCCTATATGTCCCTAGGTATAGGGATGTGGAAGATTGCATCTCAATTGGTTTTAGAAGTGATTCAATTGGAAGAAAGATAAAAAATCAGGGGATTTGGGGCCAAGTCAAATAATCAGAGGAAAAAGTCAACTCTTGACTTTTTAAAGCCAAATTCATGAAATTCATGTTATATGTGACCAATGTACAAAATTTGATCAAGAAACTCCAAAGGAATCATGAAAAAATCAAGATTTGGAAAGTTGCCACTTTTGGATGAAGTAGGGTTACTAAAAATAGCAAGTTTTGGCCATTTTGCATCAGAATTGGAACCAAGGCCATTCAAAATTGAAGCATCAAATGAAAATTCCACTCTGCCTCAATGAAAGATCTTGCTTTAAGCTTCAAATCCATGGGTATAACATCTCCATTGGACAAAAATTGAGGGAGATATGATTAATCAAAGTTGGAGGAAAGTAGGCCAAAAACCATGTCTTGACCAAGCTTGGCCAGGTCTGCGCGCAGTCATTTTTACAAACGTGTGGTGGGCCAAATGTCCATTCATTTTTCTCATGGTTAAAGGCCTCTAATGAGAAAATTTTCAACATCAAAGTTGTTCTATGTAGTCTTATCTTCAATGTTCATGTTGGACAAATTTTGATTTGACCAAGTTATGAAATAGAAAGATGGGTCTAAAGTTGGTGTGATTATGCTGAAAATCACTAGGCCAACTTGCCATGCCATGCCCCAAATTGCTCGCCCATGCATCAGTTTGTTTTACATCTGTTTATGGTCATTTTTAGGCATGTTCCAAGCATCATTTCCATTCAATTTTCACACCAAACATGTAGCATTACATCTCCTGTTTCCAATGACTCCAAAAACACATCAAATCATCCATGGATTTGAGAGAATTCCATCATCAAATCACCATGATTGCATTGGTTTCAAGCTGTCATAAAACCAGAAAATAAACATGGTTGTGGTTGATTGTTTCAGAATTCACATGTACACTCTTTATTCCTTTCCTCATTTAAGCCAACATCCCCTTACAAACTTGAGCAGCACGTGCTATCCATGTTGTTTCCATACACTAAAGAGGAAGAACAAAACTTGTGAAACAAGTTTATCAAGCTGCCACACCAGAACAACTCATCATCACCATTCCTTGCAATTGCTCCTCACCATAACTCCATGAACCTTCATCACCATAACCCAGCCATGACCAACTCGTCCCCTAACTAACTTGGCTCAGTTAGTTAGGGTGGACTCAATCAACCCAACTTGGACTCATTTAACTCACTCACCAAACCATGGTTAACTCACATTATAAATAGAAATCTCACCTCTAATTTCAGTCTGAGCTTCATTTTTTTACTCTCCCTCTCAAACACTTCAAACTCTCCCTCTCTTTCTCTCCATTTTCTCTCTGAGTTTCGCGAATTCATCATCATCTTCCTCTAATTCCACCTTCAAGCTTCATCTTCAATCATCACTGAACATTGAAGCAGCATTGGATCTTTGAAGTAAGCACTCTACAAATCCATATCCATCATCATTCTTCATAAGTTGAAAGCCTTTATTTGGCCAAGAGTAGCTCAAAGAGGAAGCAAAATCTCTGGTTTTCTGAAGAGTATCTCAAGGTCACAAATCTTCAGGTACGAATTTCCACCATTATAGACATGATTTGAAGATGTTTTCAGGTTCTTGAGGCTTCTTATAAGCTCAAGAACTTGTCTGGCTAGTTGATAGGCCTTTAGAGGCATAGTTGAAAAGTTAGGGCAAACTTTCCTCTGTTCGATTCTCTCATTTCATGAACTTTTTGTGTGTTTTATCACTGGATCCATGTTCTCCTTTACTTCCTCTTCATTTTGGTATATCATTTGTGGAATTCTGGAAGATTGGAGGTTGCAGACGGTGGAGGTGTGACCGGAGAAGGTGACCGGAGGTCATCTCCGGCCGGTGATCTTGGATGCTAGGGTTTTGGTGTGTTTTAATCGTGTCCGTTGATTTTTCATCATCGTGTGGCCACAGTGGTGCCAGCGCATTAAAATAAGCATGCCTTGCACGTGTTTTATTTTTAATCAGAGTGACATGCGTGTGGTGTAGTGCATGGTATGGAGTGTGGTCCTTCACGTGTGTGCCTTGGATTTAATTACTTTGACCATGCATTGACCTTGACTTGATCCATTGGCTGAGAATGAGTCAATTTCTGTTGACTGAAGTGCATGCTTGCTATTGTGTTATGCGCTGAATTGGACCTTATTCAGATTGATAATTACACCCCCATGTATTGAAGCCCAATGATTTTGAACTGTCCAATTGCTATGTTCATACCCCCCTGCATTTTGCATTTAATTTTCATTTTTATTTCTTTCTACACGTTTGATTTCTAATTTTTAAAAATACCAAAACATATTGGAAAATTCTACAAAAATTCATGTGTATTCTTAAAACATTTAGGAAATTTTCTATGATTTTATTTTCTGATTTTATGACCATTTTGCCCCTGTTCCATTATTTCTTTTGAATTTCCATTTGTATGCATACTTAATGTGACATATGATTTTGTGCATTTTTGTTCTTGATCATAAAAATGATTTTGATGCCTTTCTTTTTACATTGTGGTCACAATATGTTGAGGTATGTTTGAGATTTATGAGATGATTTTTAAGTCTTTTTTTGAATGACTTTTGATGTGTTGCTTTGAGCATGAATGCATGAAACTTCCATGAGACTTTGACCTAATTGTTGAGTGACTTTGGTTCTGATTCATTGCTTGTGGACTTGATATGTTAATGGCATGTGTTTAAGGTGTTTGATTGGTGAAAGTCATAATTTTTGAAGCATGTTTGCTATTTGTTTGAAGCATGAAATCTAACTTGTTCATTTTATGAATGTATGCCTCATGTTTGGTTTGCTTGATCATGAAGGCACTTGTGCCATGAGTTGTGGTTTTGTTTGAGGATGTATAGCATGTTAATTGACTTCTGATTGTGACATTTGGGTTTCATCTTTGCATGTTTGATGTTTATCTTGCACCTTAAGTCATTTGTTTCACAAGTATGAACCACATTCACATCACTTCACCTTTTCTTCTTTGCTTCTTGTTGGATTGAGATTTTGTTTGCATGATTTGGTATGTTCATTTAGGATAACATTAGGTTGTGTAAATATGAGTTACATTCTGACTTGGAAGCATGTATAGCATTCAATCTCATTTTACTTTGTTTGTCAACTTATTTGAATTTGATTTGTTCATTATATTTTCTTACTTTACTTGTAAGTGATTGTGCTAACCATGTAGGGGCTTTGGTAAGTTTCAATTGAGTGTGGATAAGGAATCCACATTCAACTTCTATCCTTTCTCTTTTACAATTCCATGTTTTGTTAAGCACTTATGTGCTTTCTTTTAATAACTCATCACTTTCCCTTTGTGAATTACAATTCATCTTCTACTTTAGAGGTGAATTGTTTAATTCATTCTTTCTTTAGACGTTAGGTTGAAACCTCACAAACCTTAGGATCACTCCCTTAACTAATCAATTAGGATGGAGTCTTAGTCCATATAGATTTTTACCTTTATCCTCTCTTGAGTCTTTCATCTTCTCATCTCAAAGAAAATTCAAAATATATAATAAAGGTGGGCATTTATTGCATTTAGGCCTTTCATATAAAGAAAAGGTTATAAGGGGTCTTCTCTTATAATCTTAGAATGTATAGCATATAGCCCATCTTGGGTCAATGTGTTAAACATTTGATCTTGTATGAGGGACTTAAATGCAATACTTGTTGAAGGTGCAAATAATAAAAAACACTTCTTCATTTCTTAATCAACAAAAACACTTAATAAACACAAGTATGCTAGTGTGTTTGAACCTTGACAATTGGAGCTAAGTGTGGAGGTCTTCTTCACTCTTAGTGTGCTTTCTTACCCATTCCATCTTGGAATGTGAGAATGTACACATTCCGATGACTAAGATTTGGATACACTGTCGTATGCAAACAAATCCAAAACACTTCCTTCTAAAAGACAAGAAACAAACAATAACGTCTTTCCTTCGGGAATTCTTTTCTCACCTCATTCACTCTTAGCGTACGAACGCGCTTCTACTCGTTCTCTTGCAAGATGGTAACGCACTCGGACCAGCGAGCCTGCAACACCTGAGCTAGAACGTCAGCCGTTCTCTAAAAAACACAAACAATTCATCCCTAGTGAGGGGAACTACGTCGCTCTGATTCTCATGCTCCTGATGAGATACGTAGGCAGTGGGGTAGGGCCCATGCGAGCACTTCTTTTATTTTCCCTACATTTGTTTCCCGTTCCTTTTCTTTTCTTTCTCTTTTCTTTCTTTCAGTTCCTTTTCCGGTATCTTTTCTTTACACCCTTTGATCGAGACAAGCAAGCGTGGATCCCATCGGGTACGATGGACGTGAGGGGGTGCTAATACCTTCCTCTCGCGTAACCGACTCCCTTACCCATTTCTCTTGGTCGCAAGACCATGCTCTTTCCTTCTCTTCAGGTTTACGCGGTGTTTCCTTTCCCTCTCTTGGGATAAATACACATTGCTGGCGACTCTGTTCGGTGCCACTTTCGCGTTTGTACTAGGATGAAAATCCCGGGAGCGACAGCTGGCGACTCTGCTGGGGAAAATTTGAGGTTGACCTATTGCTGGTCCATCCCTAAGCGAGTCAATCCTAGCGCTTGTCTGTTTTTCTTTCATTGGGTGTTTACTGTTGTGTTGTATTTACTGTTTTATTGTATGGTTATTTACTGCTTTACTGTACATTACTGTATTTACCGTATTTTAGCATTTTCATTTCATATGATATATTATGCTATACTGGACTGTGCTATTTTCTGTTTGGCGGGATGGGATTTCTGAGAGATAAGCCCATTACACAGGCTTGAGTATACACTTAGAATTAGAGTGGAGAGTAGTGGGACCTACGTGCCGTTTGGAGTGCGTTGGGTGTTCACGAAATTCACAGCTAGACGAGGCTATCTTGGGACACGTCGTGGCATGCGCATCTTGCGTATTCCAGGATGTAGATCTAGAGAGCTGTCGACTCTAGTGACCGATCATGAGGACCTTAGTGGAAATATCCCTTTTTAGTGGTGACAATGGCAGACCACATTCTGTGGCAAACCCATTCGCACCCGAGGGCCCACTTTGGAACTTGCATAGGATGACTTTTATTTTCTAAGGGGAGTCAGTGGACGACCTCTTTGATTGGCATAGCATTGTATCCTACGGGCTGAATGTGCTATTGCTTCTCAAACCTCCGAAGCTGACAAGCCTTATTTTCTAAGAACCACATGTGAGTATGGGCGGGATGTTTACAGGTTTGCAGGAAACCCAGCCTCCTACCTACCTTACTTGTGATTCTATGATGATTTCAGACATTGTATCCTATGACAGTGATTTAAGTGTTCATCTCAGATATTGCCAGATTCAGTACAGAGACACAGTGCACACAGTTCAATACAGACACCGACACTTGATTACCTGATCACATGCCCTCTTGCATTGCATAACAGTTATGTTTGTCATTTTCAGGTGCATAATACATTTCTGATTCCAATCCATGGGTTCAACAGAGATCGTCGCCGAGAGAAAGAACAATGTGTCTTACAAGTTTCCAGATCCTGTCTTGGATTCATTGCTCAAAGTTATAGATATGGCTGGTCCGGGTATTCTTGATAGGTTTCAGAAGAGCTACGGGAATTTGGTTGGGATGGTCCGTACAATCACCAAGTATGAGCATGATGCTTTACACACTCTGCTGCAGTTCTACGAGCCTTCGTTGAGGTGCTTTCTTTTTTCAGATTACATTTTGATGCCAACACTGGAAGAATTCTCATTTATTTTGGGAATTCCGATCACGTCGGCAATACCATTCTTCTCTGGTAGTTCTCCCAGCGTAAAAGAAATTGCTGCTGCTTTACAAATGGATCAGACATTGATAAAGAGCGGTGTGAGCAGTAAAAATGGAGTCAGCGGATTTCATTTAGAATTTCTGTCTGGACAGGCCCAAGAGGCTGCAAGTGCTAAAAATTGGACGGTTTACAATTCCATTCTGGCTCTCTGCATATATGGCCTAGTTTTCTTTCCCAATCAGCAAGACTTTGTGGATATGCAAGCAACGAGAGTTTTTGTCCTTAAAAATGCAGTCCCTGCTTTGTTAGGAGATTTTTATCATTCCGTGCATTACAAGAATGAGAAAAGGAGGGGAGGATCTGTTAGTTGTTGTACTCCACTGCTGAGCCATTGGTTTTTCAAACATTTGCCTCAGACAGGTGCCTTTGTGGAAACCAAAGATGTGGCGAAATGGTCTAAACGATTGATGAGTTTAACTGCTGATAACATTGTATGGTTTGATCACCGGTTATTGAGAATAGAGCTTGTCACAAGATGCGGAAATTTTCCAAATGTGCCTTTGATTGGCAGAAAAGGAGGGATTAATTATAATCCAGTTTTGGCCATCCGACAGTTTGGGTATGCTTCCAGATATCCTCCTACAGAGCAAGATGTGGAAGAATCTTTATTCTTTACAGGAACTAAAGATGCGAAGGTGGTAGAAGCAGTGAATGCTTGGAAAGATAAGCACAAAATTGGAAAAGCAGTTTTTGGAAAAGGAGATTGTAGATCTTATCCTGAATATGACAGGTGGATGGAGACGAAAGTAAAGGAATTGCTTTTACCCTTTTCAAGGGGACCTCTTTTATGTTCAGTACAGCCAGAACAACCCACCATGGTGGCTATTGAAGAATGTGAGAAGTGGAAGAAAATGGTCAGAGAGTTGCAGATAGAGAATTCTGGAATGAGCAGATGTCTTCAGAAAGCTCTAGCTGACAACAAAGAGTTGGAAAAGAGAGCCTTGAAAGCGGAAAAAACCTTGGCTGACAAAGAGGAAGATTTTGATGACCGAGCTCGGTACTTTCGGAAACTTACTTTGGGAGCAGATGACACTAGTCAGGCTCACAAGATTACAAAACAGGCTTTAGCCCGAAGCAAGGATTCATTAGCTCAACTTCGTCAAGCTTGGGATGAAGTCAGAATTGAAAATGCCGAGTTAAAGGATCAGTCGAAGACTAAAGACGAGGAGCTTAAAAAGGCACATGAGCAGAGGAGAAAGTATCGGGAAAGTCTCGATAAAAGTCAAGAGCAGTTAGAAGAAGCTAGAAGCCAGTTGAAGAATACCAAGAAAGAGCTTGAAGAAGTCATGATAGAAAGGGAGATACTCAAGACGCAAGCCGGCATAAAGAGACACAAAGGAGTGTGTGATGACGAAGCTCTGATGCTGCATATGGGTTCTTTAACTGAAGCTCTTGAGAAAAGGGATGTCTTGATCAAAGAGATGATTGAAAAGCCGAATCACCAGCGTACCCGTATACTTTTTGAGGAGATCAAATACTCAAGTGATAAGCTGAAGGGTGTGGAATTGTCAGACTGATGTTCTTTTCCTTATATTTTGTTATTAATGGTTACCATCAGGCTTGTTGATGGATCCATTTTTTTCCTTGTATTGCATTTGCGGTTGAACCTTTCTTAAATGTACTTGGATACTTTGTTGAATGAGTATGAGCAGTTTTATTCAGAATTATTCCTTATCAGATAGCTGCACACAAGCACATGACCACGACACGTCTCTTTATATCACAATTTCTGGTCTTCAGATTTCTGTGGTTGGATTGGAATCAGGGTATAAAGCACCTCGGAAATGACAAACATGGCATTGCATGGCATTGCATATCATTTTGCATTTTTGCTTTTCAGGAACTCGTTGCAGGGTCTCTAACCTTTATTTGATTTCAGGCAGTATAGCGGAGAATCATATTCACCGATATTCGACGCGAAGGAATCAAGTAAGAATCATGGATCAAGTGCAAAGTGATTTGGCGGAAATGAGGGCGCGTATGGACCAGTTCATGACCCTCATGACTGGCATGGCGCAAAATCAGGAGAGACTGAGGCTTCTGGTAGAGCGTCCCGACAATGGGCCCGAAGGTGATCATCATGACAATTCACAGGGACATGGCATTCCTCCTCCCGGTGGCAACCCTCCTCCTGGTGGTAACAATCGGGGTAATGGAAATGGTAGGCATGCTGGTGTTACTCTTGAGGATACTCTGGAAGACCAATTTACTCTGCTGGATGCTGATGTGGGTAATCAAGGTGATCGAAGGTATGATGAGTTAGCAGAGAAGATCAGGGCCATAGAATGCAAGAACTCTATGGGTATTGATGTTACCAGCTTGGGGCTGGTCTCAGGAGTCAGAATTCCCCCTAAATTCAAACCTCCCACTTTTGATAAGTATCACGGCAATGCGTGTCCCCAAACGCATCTTCAAGCTTACTTTGGGAAGATTTCAGCCCATACGGATGACGAGAAGCTATGGATGCACTATTTTCAGGACAGTCTGGCGGGGGCGTCTTTGACCTGGTACATGAAGTTGAGTAGAGCTGCTGTGAAGAATTGGAAAGATCTGGCAGAAGCGTTCCTGAAGCAATACCAGTATAATATTGACATGGCGCCCAACCGCACTCAATTGCAGGGGTTGTCACAGAATGCCAAGGAGAGTTTCAAAGAATATGCACAGAGGTGGAGGGAAATGGCTGCCCAGGTCCAACCTCCCTTGTCAGACAGAGAAATGGCAGATATGTTCATGGGCACCTTGCAAGGGGCCTATCTGGATAGATTAGCTGCTTGTCCGTCGACTGGATTTGCTGATATTGTAATTGCGGGAGAAAGAATAGAAAGTCTGTTAAAGCTTGGAAAGATCCAGGATGTGAGTGGGGCTGGCTCTTCGGGGACGAAGAAACCGTTTGCTAGTAACCAGAAAAGAAGAGAAGGTGATACGAATGCTGTGTTTAGAGGACGAGGCAGAGGGCGTTCTCGAGCTTATTATCAGGTAGATGCTGTGACAATCCCCACACCGTCTGTTCAGAAACAACAACCCCAACAACAAGTTCAACAGCAACAACCTTTTTTCCAGCAAAGGTCTAGACAGAGGGATCGTAAGATGGATCCTCTCCCTATGACTTATGCCGCGCTGTTGCCCCGGCTACTCGAGTTAAAGTTGGTAGAACTCCGTACTATGAAAGCTCCGGTTGCTGGAAACCTGCCACCTAACTTCGATGCTAATGCTCGTTGTGAGTTCCACTCAGGTGCTCAGGGGCACTCCATTGAAAAATGCTGGGCTTTCCATCATAAAGTACAAGATTTGATTGATGCTAAAGCCATTAATTTCTCTCCCGCTCCTAATATTACTCAGCATCCCATGCCTGATCATAGTGCAGCAAATGTGTACGCTGTTGAAGATGGGAGGAGATTGAATCTGGTGACAGATATCCATCAAGTGAAAACTTCTTTGTTGGTGGTAAAAGATCGTTTATTGAAGGGACAGGTGTTCCCGGGCTGTAATCAAGATTGCTCTGAGTGCATGAATCAGGAGAACGGCTGTGATAAGTTGAAGATGGGTTTACAGAATCTGATCGATGAAGGATGTCTACAGTTCGACAGAGTCGTGAAAGACACTGATGAGATATCAACCGTGACCATCTATTACACTCCCGCTGAGATTCAAATGCCGGTCAATGCAGTTCCCGTGGCAAGTGTTGCGCCAGAAAGGCCCAGTCCTGTCACTATCACGGTGCCAGGACCAATTCCGTTCACGTCTACGAAGGCTATCCCATGGCACTATGGGGCAGATGTATATTACGAAGGTAAAAAACAGGAAGTTGAGTCGTCAGTCAGCCCAAATATTGATAATGTAGGGGGTGTAGGGGGCTTTACAAGGAGTGGAAGGTTGTTCGCTCCCCAAACCTTGAGAAGTGATAAAGAGGCAGAAGCTGCAGCAAAGGCTAAGGGTAAACAGGTGGTTGAAAGTGCGCCTACACCTGAAGCAGAGACAAAGATTACTTTTGATAAGGAAATGGAAGAATTTATGAAGATAATCAAGAAAAGCGATTATAAGATTGTGGACCAACTGAATCAGACCCCTTCAAAGATTTCAATCTTGTCACTATTGATGTGCTCTGATGCGCACCGACAGGCGTTGTTGAGAGTGTTGAAGAGTGCGTACGTGCCACAAGAAATTACTGTTAATCAGCTCGAGGGCGTAATCTCCAATGTTAATGTCAGCCATGGCTTGGGCTTTACAAGTAGAGATTTGACTGTTGAAGGAAGAAACCATAATAAGGCTTTGCATATCACGATGGAGTGTAAGGGCGCAGTGTTATCTCATGTACTGGTAGACACTGGTTCGTCACTCAATGTCTTGCCCAAGAAGGCATTAATGAAGCTGGAAGTTGACGGTTTGATCTTAAGGCCTAGTGAATTGGTGGTCAGAGCATTCGATGGAACTAGACGATCTGTGTTTGGTGAGGTGGAATTGCCCGTACAAATTGGACCACAGGTATTCAAATCCACGTTCCATGTAATGGACATACAACCTGCATATAGCTGCCTATTGGGACGCCCTTGGATTCACGGAGCCGGGGCTGTTACTTCTACTCTACATCAAAAGCTGAAGTATGAGTTTGAAGGGCAGGTTGTGACAGTGTGTGGGGAAGAAGACATCTTTGTGAGTCACTTGTCCACGTTCAAGTACATTGAAATGGATGGGGAAATTCATGAGATGCTGTGCCAATCATTTGAAGCAGTCAATATTGACGATGCACCTGAGTCTTCTTCTGTACCAGTTGGGGCTGGTACCTCCATTTCATCTTACAAACAAGCTGTCGAAGTCGTCAGGGCAGGCAACGCCCAAGGTTGGGGCAGGTTGATAGAGACCCCAATGAAGGAAGACAAATTTGGTATTGGTTATCATCCCTCTACAACTTCAGATGCGGGGAGCAGGGGACCCATTACTTTCAATAGTGGGGGAATTATCTACATGGACCAGTCTTGTGCAGCCACGGAGGATAGTGTTGACAATGATTGTGACCTGGACAACTGGGTACGCCCTCATGTTCCGGGACAACAAGTGCAAAACTGGTTCGTTGAAGAAGTCATCCGGGTTACTCTTCAGACAGAGTAATTTTTCTTTGTTTTTTCTAACCATAATGCATGACAAAATCTTGCGCTCTGCCCAAGGCGTATAGATTCATTTGTAGGGCCACCATGGTTGCATTTGCAATGTTTAATCATTAATAAAGGACGTTTTGCAATCAAATTTTGTTCTCTGTCTTTCAGTTTTTATTTTTGCACAAAAAATATAAAATGGCAGTGTTTCATTTTCTTTTGTTTTGCTTAAAAATAAATTCTAAAATAAGGCATGAACCCGTTCATGCAGACTTGATCCTCCGGATACCACTGATAACGATTTTGATATGGCCATGTATGACTTTGACAATCCGATTTATCAAGCCGAAGAAGGGGATGGGAAAGATTGTGAACTTTCTGAAGAACTGGCCAGATTGTTGAAACAAGAGGAAAGGGTCATCCAGCCTCATCAGGAGACTGTAGAAATCATCAATATTGGTACCAAGGACGCCAAGAAAGAGATCAGGATTGGTGCCAGCTTGCAAGCAGATGTGAAGCAAACTTTGACGGAAATGTTGCGCGAGTATGTTGACATCTTCGCCTGGTCGTATCAAGACATGCCGGGGTTGGATACGGATATTGTCGTGCACAGGCTACCATTGAGAGAAGAATGTCCGCCAGTCAAGCAGAAACTTCGTCGGACTCACCCCGACATGGCCTTAAAGATTAAGGAGGAAGTCCAGAAGCAGTGGGACGCTGGTTTTCTTGCTGTGACAAAGTATCCTCCATGGGTAGCCAACATCGTGCCAGTACCGAAGAAAGATGGAAAAGTGAGAATGTGTGTGGATTATCGAGATCTTAATAAAGCTAGCCCGAAAGATGATTTTCCACTACCTCATATTGATGTGCTGGTCGATAATACAGCTCAGTTTTCAGTGTTCTCATTTATGGACGGTTTCTCCGGGTACAACCAGATCAAGATGGCACCTGAGGACATGGAGAAGACCACGTTCATTACTCCGTGGGGTACATATTGTTATAAAGTAATGCCTTTTGGGTTGAAAAACGCAGGGGCAACGTACCAACGGGCGATGGTGACATTGTTTCATGACTTGATTCATAAGGAGATCGAATGTTATGTAGATGATATGATTGCCAAGTCGAGAACAGAAGAGGAACATCTGGTTAACCTGAAAAAGCTGTTTGAAAGGTTGAGAAAGTTCCGTCTGAGATTAAATCCAAACAAGTGCACGTTTGGGGTGCGTTCTGGAAAGTTACTGGGTTTCATTGTGAGCGAAAGAGGAATCGAGGTTGATCCTGCCAAGGTGAAAGCAATACAAGAAATGCCTGAACCGAGAACAGAAAAAGAGGTTCGTGGTTTCTTGGGTAGATTGAACTACATTGCAAGGTTCATATCTCACCTAACAGCCACGTGTGAACCAATATTTAAATTGTTAAGGAAAGATCAAACGGTCAGGTGGAATGACGATTGCCAATTGGCATTCGATAAGATAAAAGAATACTTGCAGGAACCTCCGATTCTAATGCCTCCAGTTGAAGGGAGACCGCTGATAATGTATCTGACAGTGCTTGAAGGTTCCATGGGTTGTGTTCTCGGTCAACATGACGAGACAGGTAGGAAGGAGCATTCTATTTACTACCTGAGCAAAAAGTTCAATGATTGTGAGTCCCGATACTCAATGCCTGAAAAGACATGCTGTGCGCTTGCATGGGCCGCTAAGCGATTGAGGCAATATATGGTTAGGCACACGACCTTGTTGATTTCAAAAATGGATCCTATCAAGTATATTTTCGAGAAACCAGCATTGACAGGCAGAGTTGCACGGTGGCAAATGGTCTTGACAGAGTATGACATTCAGTACACTTCACAAAAGGCCATCAAAGGAAGTATCTTGTCCGACTATCTTGCGCAACAGCCGATTGATGATTACCAACCCATGAAGTTTGACTTCCCTGATGAAGACATCATGTTTCTCAAAGCTAAAGACTGTGAGGAACCACTTCCGGAGGAGGGGCCAGACCCTGAATCCAAATGGAGTCTGATGTTTGATGGGGCTGTCAATATGAATGGGTGCGGAGTTGGAGCAGTTCTTATCACGCCGGAAGGTGTTCATATGCCGTTCACTGCCCGAATAACTTTCGGATGCACCAACAATGAAGCAGAGTACGAAGCTTGTATAATGGGGATCGAGGAGGCGATTAACCTACGGATTAAAACCCTTGATATATTCGGTGATTCAGCTTTGGTAATCAATCAAGTGAAAGGGAGTTGGTACACGCACCAAGCAAATCTAGTGCCGTATAGAGATTATACGAGGAGATTGCTGACATTTTTCACAACAGTGAAACTGTACCACATTCCTCGAGATGAGAATAGGTTCGCTGATGCCTTGGCCACTTTGTCTTCCATGATCAAAGTGCAAGGATGGAACCATGTACCTAAGATTGAGGTATCCCGCCTTGACAGACCAGCATTTGTGTTTGCGGTCGATGCAACGTCTGATGACAAGCCATGGTTTCATGACATTAAGTGTTTCTTGAAAAGTCAAGAGTACCCGTCCGGGGCATCGTCCAAAGACAGGAAGACGTTGAGAAGGTTAGCCGGTAGTTTCTTCTTGAACAAAGATGGCGTGCTGTATAAAAGAAATTTTGACACGGTCCTGCTTAGATGTGTGGATAAACATGAAGCAGACTTGTTGATGATTGAAGTGCACGAAGGCTCTTTCGGTACCCATGCCGGAGGGCAGGCAATGGCTAAAAAGTTGTTAAGGTCGGGATATTATTGGTTGACTATGGAGTCAGATTGTTGCAAATATGCCCGCAAATGCCATAAATGCCAGATCTACGCAGATAAAGTGCATGTACCTCCAAATCCGTTGAGTATCATGTCGTCGCCTTGGCCGTTTGCCATGTGGGGCATTGATATGATCGGAAAGATTGAGCCCACAGCTTCCAATGGTCATCGTTTCATCTTGGTGGCAATTGATTACTTCACCAAATGGGTTGAAGCCGCATCCTATGCCAATGTTACTAAGCAAGTGGTTGCTCGTTTCTTAAAACGGGATATCATTTGCCGATATGGAGTTCCCGAAAGAATCATTACTGATAATGGTTCTAATTTGAACAATAAGATG
Source organism: Lathyrus tuberosus (assembly GCA_022829125.1). Lineage (NCBI taxonomy): Eukaryota > Viridiplantae > Streptophyta > Magnoliopsida > Fabales > Fabaceae > Lathyrus > Lathyrus tuberosus. The sequence continues at coordinate 5,621,118 of JALAZF010000269.1, read as the reverse complement.
ATGGCTGAGTTATGCCGGGACTTCAAAATCGAGCACCATAATTCTTCTCCGTACCGCCCAAAGATGAATGGCGCGGTCGAAGCGGCCAACAAAAATATCAAGAAGATTGTGCAGAAGATGGTTGTCACATACAAAGATTGGCATGAGATGTTACCATTTGCTTTGCATGGGTATCGAACGTCGGTACGCACGTCCATTGGGGCAACCCCATTCTCACTTGTATATGGTATGGAGGCAGTGCTACCGGTTGAAGTAGAGATTCCGTCCCTCAGAGTCATGATGGATGTTAAGCTAGATGAAGCTGAATGGGTACGAGCCAGATTTGATCAGTTGAGCCTTATTGAGGAAAAGCGATTGGCGGCTGTATGTCATGGGCAACTATATCAGCGCAGAATGAAGCAGGCATTTGACCAGAAGGTGCGTCCTCGGGTTTATAAAGTCGGAGATGTGGTACTCAAAAGGATCCTTCCTCCCAATACAGATCACAGGGGCAAATGGACTCCTAATTATGAAGGTCCATTCGTGGTTAAAAAGGTTTTTTCGGGCGGAGCTTTATTGCTTACAACCATGGATGGCGAAGACTTTTCATCCCCTGTCAACTCGGACGTAGTCAAAAAATACTTCGCATGAATAGACCCGCTGGATAATAAAAATAAAAAAATCCAGGCAAAAAAGGGCATCCCGGCGAACCAAAAACAGAATAAGGTTCGGGCAAAAATTAGGGATATAATTGAAAAAATTGGTACACCCGGTAAGTTGAAAACCCGAAAGGGCAACTTAGGCAAAAAAGGGTATCCTGGTGGATCGAAAACCTGAAAGGGCGGTCCACACAAAAGAGGGATTTAAGCGAATGACTATGGTTTGAGTTATCTGTACCCCATTACCGTTTGAACAACTGACGTTCTGAAGGATAGGAATCGGTCTGATCATTCCTCAGAAGGCAAGGTCGGGGAGTTTTGAAGACATACTGGTCATAACAGAATGGAAACTCAGTGGAATTCCGTTTTCACATTGCCATTAGGATAGTTTCTTTTCTCAATTTTCAGCGATCACCTCTTTCCAGGGATTGCTTCCAGATGTAATTGCCTATTCTGGGCTCTCAGTCAATAAATTGAATTTCAATAAAAAGCTTTCTATTTTTGTTTTATTGCTTTGTTTGCAAAAACGTCCTAATTGTTGATAAAACATTGCATTTGAAAACATGACAGCCTTGCAATAACATGCGCAGAAAAAACATTTGAAATTACTTCGAATGTTGAATACTCCCGGATGGTGGATTCTAGCCACGCAATATTCGGGGCATGTGGGCATATTCTTTTGTTGCAGGTAGCAGGTGCAGATGATTTTAAGCACAAGACCAGCTATAAATCACCCCACGCAAAAGACTGGGGCAATTATGGGTAAGGAGATCGGCGTTCATCGTTCGGTCGACGATTGTTCATAACGGGTCGATATCAGTGAATTAAGTTCAACTGGGTACCGTTGCATCTTATTAAGTCGATTCTCTCATTCAGTACTTCCAACAGCTACAAGCTTTTCTATGTCGATAACGGTCACAGGTTCCCCAAAAGAGTGGTCTCGTCGACACCGAAACTGATGGTCATTATCCCCAGCGAAGTCGCAGGAGTTTGAAGAGGCTAAATCTTCTGTAAAATCCTCTTATGACATCTTCTGCGGGGACGAATTGTTGTGTTGTCCAAGCATGGGGCATGATTGTTTCCCCAGCATGAAGTGTTGGTCACCCCCAGTAGAGTTTGAGGACAGTTGGTCTTCTGTAAAATCCTCTCGAAAGGCATTCCCCAACATGAGACGTTTTAAAGCAGTTTTCTCCAGCAGAGTTTGTTATAAACTCGTCATCCCCAACGGAATTGTCCAAAGGGAAAGCTCGCCTAACATGGGGCATTGTGGTACTCATCCTAAGCTTGACAGTCATATTCTTCAGCAGACTACTGTGGATTTGCTTTGGGTTTCCCCAACAGATCTCTAAGGACTCTTTCTAGCAAATTGCAGTAGAATGTTCTAACCAGGATTTGCATATCCCTGGCAGAGTAGCCCTGATACCCAGCAAGATCGTATCTCTGGTCATGGTATCCCCACAGAGGTCAGCATCGAATCTTGTCAGCAACTTCCAGCTGAGTTGTTGTTCTCTCCGCAGAGGTTTATCAGATCGACAGAATCTATTCCTCAACAAGGATGGTACAGCCTTTCCCCAGCCGGGTCAGAAGGTTGATAATCCCTATAAAGGATCTTGGGTTGAATAAATCCCCAAGCAGAGTTTTAATGGCTCATTTCCCCAGCAGGACGTCATTTAAAAATTCTCATCCCCAGCGGAGTTGCTGTGACCAGAATCCAGCCCCAAACGGATGGAATAATTCCTGGCAGAGTCATCATTCCCTCATATCTTAAAGTCCAATTTATTATTGGCAAGCTTGACAATTCGAAGCAGACGGATTGTTCATCCATTCGCCAGCAGAGATATTATCCTTTCAGGAGTCTCTAAAGTCAAATCATTGATAATGGTTCCTCAGCAGAGTCGGCAGAGATGTCTGGCGCAGAGGCAGAGAGTAATTCGATTTTAAAATTCTAAAAGTCCAACAGTGGATTGGCAAAAGTCCGTCTTCGGGTGGCAAAAGTCCAACAGTGGATTGGCAAAAGTCCGTCTTCGGGTGGCAAAAGTCCAACAGTGGATTGGCAAAAGTCCGTCTTCGGGTGGCAAAAGTCCAACAGTGGATTGGCAAAAGTCCGTCTTCGGGTGGCAAAAGTCCAACAGTGGATTGGCAAAAGTCCGTCTTCGGGTGGCAAAAGTCCAACAGTGGATTGGCAAAAGTCCGTCTTTGGGTGGCAAAAGTCCAACAGTGGATTGGCAAAAGTCCGTCTTCGGGTGGCAAGAGTCCAACAGTGGATTGGCAAAAGTCCATCTTCGGGTGGCAAAGCAGCTAAAAGTCCAACAGTGGATTGGCAAAAGTCCGTCTTCGGGTGGCAAAAGTCCAACAGTGGATTGGCGAAAGGTCCATCTAAGGGTGGCAAATTCTTAAAGTCCAACAGTGGATTGGCAAAAGTCCGTCTTTGGGTGGCAAAGGTCCAACAGTGGATTGGCGAAAGGTCCATCTAAGGGTGGCAAATTCTAAAAGTCCAACAGTGGATTGGCAAAAGTCCGTCTTCGGGTGGCACGAAGCTGCAAAGTCCACCAGTAGTGTGGCAAGCCAGTAGTCGTCTGGCGTCGTACAAAAGACGTTATTAAAGTCCACCAGTAGTGTGGCAGGCCAGTAGTCGTCTGGAGTTGCATAAAAGACATTATTAAAGTCCACCAGCAGCGTGGCAAGCCAGTAGTCGTCTGGCGTCGTTCAAAAAGACATTTCCAAAGTCCACCAGTAGTGTGGCAAGCCAGTAGTCGTCTGGCGTCGTTCAAAAAGACATTTCCAAAGTCCACCAGTAGTGTGGCAGGCCAGTAGTCGTCTGGAATTGCATAAAAGACAGTATTAAAGTCCACCATCAGCGTGGCAAGCCAGTAGTCGTCTGGCATCGTTCAAAAGACAGATCTCTCCGACGTTTCATCGAAGATTCGATCCAACAATCTCGTTGGGTTTATATCCCTTTTCTTCTTCATCACCCAGAGCAAATTTTTGGTTATTTTTGGTATTCAATCACTATATACCTTGAAAGTCTGAAAGCAATTGCTTTCAGGCATTCAGGTCTACAGCGCTTGAATAGGGGCAGCTGTAATACCCCAAAATTTGCTCTTCCCTTTTGGCATCATAGCATGGCATTATCATTTATCATATCATATCCATCTCATTAGCATTGCATTGCATTTAACATAGAAAAATGAAGCATAGCATCTTTCTTACCATCAGGGCATGTGGTCAGGTGGGAGATGGACAATCAAGAGATCATTCAAAGCACAAAAAGGTCAATCAAGTTGGCTCTAGGCAAGCCAGGAGGTCTCTCATGTCTCATACTATCTCAATTAATCTTCCAAAACCTCAAGGAAGTGAGATTCAATGGGAGATTGAAGCACTACATCCTACACTAGGCAAGAAGTCCAAAAATTGAAGGAAAACCCTCAAAAGAGATAGCTCATTGATCCAAAATCATCCTCAAATGGTATATCTCATCATCCTTTAAGAGGATACACAACATACTCTGAGGAATTTGAAATTGGAGACTGCACTTTTACCTCCTAACCAGAGGGGGCCAAAATTAGGGTTTCCATTTAAATCAGGGAATCTTTGCTTTTTTGGGCAAGACTTGATGTCATGGTTCCCTATATGTCCCTAGGTATAGGGATGTGGAAGATTGCATCTCAATTGGTTTTAGAAGTGATTCAATTGGAAGAAAGATCAAAAATCAGGGGATTTGGGGCCAAGTCAAATAATCAGAGGAAAAAGTCAACTCTTGACTTTTTAAAGCCAAATTCATGAAATTCATGTTATATGTGACCAATGTACAAAATTTGATCAAGAAACTCCAAAGGAATCATGAAAAAATCAAGATTTGGAAAGTTGCCACTTTTGGATGAAGTAGGGTTACTAAAAATAGCAAGTTTTGGCCATTTTGCATCAGAATTGGAACCAAGGCCATTCAAAATTGAAGCATCAAATGAAAATTCCACTCTGCCTCAATGAAAGATCTTGCTTTAAGCTTCAAATCCATGGGTATAACATCTCCATTGGACAAAAATTGAGGGAGATATGATTAATCAAAGTTGGAGGAAAGTAGGCCAAAAACCATGTCTTGACCAAGCTTGGCCAGGTCTGCGCGCAGTCATTTTTACAAACGTGTGGTGGGCCAAATGTCCATTCATTTTTCTCATGGTTAAAGGCCTCTAATGAGAAAATTTTCAACATCAAAGTTGTTCTATGTAGTCTTATCTTCAATGTTCATGTTGGACAAATTTTGATTTGACCAAGTTATGAAATAGAAAGATGGGTCTAAAGTTGGTGTGATTATGCTGAAAATCACTAGGCCAACTTGCCATGCCATGCCCCAAATTGCTCGCCCATGCATCAGTTTGTTTTACATCTGTTTATGGTCATTTTTAGGCATGTTCCAAGCATCATTTCCATTCAATTTTCACACCAAACATGTAGCATTACATCTCCTGTTTCCAATGACTCCAAAAACACATCAAATCATCCATGGATTTGAGAGAATTCCATCATCAAATCACCATGATTGCATTGGTTTCAAGCTGTCATAAAACCAGAAAATAAACATGGTTGTGGTTGATTGTTTCAGAATTCACATGTACACTCTTTATTCCTTTCCTCATTTAAGCCAACATCCCCTTACAAACTTGAGCAGCACGTGCTATCCATGTTGTTTCCATACACTAAAGAGGAAGAACAAAACTTGTGAAACAAGTTTATCAAGCTGCCACACCAGAACAACTCATCATCACCATTCCTTGCAATTGCTCCTCACCATAACTCCATGAACCTTCATCACCATAACCCAGCCATGACCAACTCGTCCCCTAACTAACTTGGCTCAGTTAGTTAGGGTGGACTCAATCAACCCAACTTGGACTCATTTAACTCACTCACCAAACCATGGTTAACTCACATTATAAATAGAAATCTCACCTCTAATTTCAGTCTGAGCTTCATTTTTTTACTCTCCCTCTCAAACACTTCAAACTCTCCCTCTCTTTCTCTCCATTTTCTCTCTGAGTTTCGCGAATTCATCATCATCTTCCTCTAATTCCACCTTCAAGCTTCATCTTCAATCATCACTGAACATTGAAGCAGCATTGGATCTTTGAAGTAAGCACTCTACAAATCCATATCCATCATCATTCTTCATAAGTTGAAAGCCTTTATTTGGCCAAGAGTAGCTCAAAGAGGAAGCAAAATCTCTGGTTTTCTGAAGAGTATCTCAAGGTCACAAATCTTCAGGTACGAATTTCCACCATTATAGACATGATTTGAAGATGTTTTCAGGTTCTTGAGGCTTCTTATAAGCTCAAGAACTTGTCTGGCTAGTTGATAGGCCTTTAGAGGCATAGTTGAAAAGTTAGGGCAAACTTTCCTCTGTTCGATTCTCTCATTTCATGAACTTTTTGTGTGTTTTATCACTGGATCCATGTTCTCCTTTACTTCCTCTTCATTTTGGTATATCATTTGTGGAATTCTGGAAGATTGGAGGTTGCCGACGGTGGAGGTGTGACCGGAGAAGGTGACCGGAGGTCATCTCCGGCCGGTGATCTTGGATGCTAGGGTTTTGGTGTGTTTTAATCGTGTCCGTTGATTTTTCATCATCGTGTGGCCACAGTGGTGCCAGCGCATTAAAATAAGCATGCCTTGCACGTGTTTTATTTTTAATCAGAGTGACATGCGTGTGGTGTAGTGCATGGTATGGAGTGTGGTCCTTCACGTGTGTGCCTTGGATTTAATTACTTTGACCACGCATTGACCTTGACTTGATCCATTGGCTGAGAATGAGTCAATTTCTGTTGACTGAAGTGCATGCTTGCTATTGTGTTATGTGCTGAATTGGACCTTATTCAGATTGATAATTACACCCCCATGTATTGAAGCCCAATGATTTTGAACTGTCCAATTGCTATGTTCATACCCCCCTGCATTTTGCATTTAATTTTCATTTTTATTTCTTTCTACACGTTTGATTTCTAATTTTTAAAAATACCAAAACATATTGGAAAATTCTACAAAAATTCATGTGTATTCTTAAAACATTTAGGAAATTTTCTATGATTTTATTTTCTGATTTATGACCATTTTGCCCCTGTTCCATTATTTCTTTTGAATTTCCATTTGTATGCATACTTAATGTGACATATGATTTTGTGCATTTTTGTTCTTGATCATAAAAATGATTTTGATGCCTTTCTTTTTACATTGTGGTCACAATATGTTGAGGTATGTTTGAGATTTATGAGATGATTTTTAAGTCTTTTTTTGAATGACTTTTGATGTGTTGCTTTGAGCATGAATGCATGAAACTTCCATGAGACTTTGACCTAATTGTTGAGTGACTTTGGTTCTGATTCATTGCTTGTGGACTTGATATGTTAATGGCATGTGTTTAAGGTGTTTGATTGGTGAAAGTCATAATTTTTGAAGCATGTTTGCTATTTGTTTGAAGCATGAAATCTAACTTGTTCATTTTATGAATGTATGCCTCATGTTTGGTTTGCTTGATCATGAAGGCACTTGTGCCATGAGTTGTGGTTTTGTTTGAGGATGTATAGCATGTTAATTGACTTCTGATTGTGACATTTGGGTTTCATCTTTGCATGTTTGATGTTTATCTTGCACCTTAAGTCATTTGTTTCACAAGTATGAACCACATTCACATCACTTCACCTTTTCTTCTTTGCTTCTTGTTGGATTGAGATTTTGTTTGCATGATTTGGTATGTTCATTTAGGATAACATTAGGTTGTGTAAATATGAGTTACATTCTGACTTGGAAGCATGTATAGCATTCAATCTCATTTTACTTTGTTTGTCAACTTGTTTGAATTTGATTTGTTCATTATATTTTCTTACTTTACTTGTAAGTGATTGTGCTAACCATGTAGGGGCTTTGGTAAGTTTCAATTGAGTGTGGATAAGGAATCCACATTCAACTTCTATCCTTTCTCTTTTACAATTCCATGTTTTGTTAAGCACTTATGTGCTTTCTTTTAATAACTCATCACTTTCCCTTTGTGAATTACAATTCATCTTCTACTTTAGAGGTGAATTGTTTAATTCATTCTTTCTTTAGACGTTAGGTTGAAACCTCACAAACCTTAGGATCACTCCCTTAACTAATCAATTAGGATGGAGTCTTAGTCCATATAGATTTTTACCTTTATCCTCTCTTGAGTCTTTCATCTTCTCATCTCAAAGAAAATTCAAAATATATAATAAAGGTGGGCATTTATTGCATTTAGGCCTTTCATATAAAGAAAAGGTTATAAGGGGTCTTCTCTTATAATCTTAGAATGTATAGCATATAGCCCATCTTGGGTCAATGTGTTAAACATTTGATCTTGTATGAGGGACTTAAATGCAATACTTGTTGAAGGTGCAAATAATAAAAAACACTTCTTCATTTCTTAATCAACAAAAACACTTAATAAACACAAGTATGCTAGTGTGTTTGAACCTTGACAATTGGAGCTAAGTGTGGAGGTCTTCTTCACTCTTAGTGTGCTTTCTTACCCATTCCATCTTGGAATGTGAGAATGTACACATTCCGATGACTAAGATTTGGATACACTGTCGTATGCAAACAAATCCAAAACACTTCCTTCTAAAAGACAAGAAACAAACAATAACGTCTTTCCTTCGGGAATTCTTTTCTCACCTCATTCACTCTTAGCGTACGAACGCGCTTCTACTCGTTCTCTTGCAAGATGGTAACGCACTCGGACCAGCGAGCCTGCAACACCTGAGCTAGAACGTCAGCCGTTCTCTAAAAAACACAAACAATTCATCCCTAGTGAGGGGAACTACGTCGCTCTGATTCTCATGCTCCTGATGAGATACGTAGGCAGTGGGGTAGGGCCCATGCGAGCACTTCTTTTATTTTCCCTACATTTGTTTCCCGTTCCTTTTCTTTTCTTTCTCTTTTCTTTCTTTCAGTTCCTTTTCCGGTATCTTTTCTTTACACCCTTTGATCGAGACAAGCAAGCGTGGATCCCATCGGGTACGATGGACGTGAGGGGGTGCTAATTCCTTCCTCTCGCGTAACCGACTCCCTTACCCATTTCTCTTGGTCGCAAGACCATGCTCTTTCCTTCTCTTCAGGTTTACGCGGTGTTTCCTTTCCCTCTCTTGGGATAAATACACATTGCTGGCGACTCTGTTCGGTGCCACTTTGGCGTTTGTACTAGGATGAAAATCCCGGGGAGCGACACAAGGTAGCTATCGAGTTTTGAGTTTGAGAGCTTTTCCAATGAAACCAATCACTCACACACCTCACATACATCATATAGAAGTGATTCAAACACTCACATAACATCTGGAACAAAGATTTCACAAAATCACTAGCCAATTGCTCAAGTTCTTGACAGTTTTGCAGTTGAGGTGCCATCTTCAACTCCAAACCATTTCAATCCATTCCAAGCACTCAGACACATCACTTGGCACCTAGGGAAGCTATCCACATCATTGGAACCTAGCTGTAACACCTCCAACATAAATCACGATCACCAGCTGCAAGTGGTAAGCATGAGCTCTTCTAACTCTATGATCCATGCAATTTTTGTTGCACAATAATTTGGCCATATGTTCATAATCATGCATGGAATGTTTTCCCTCAATTAATTGCATTGTTTGAATCGTGTATCAAAAATCCTAGCCTTCATGCAGAAATTAGGGTTCTTGAGGATTTTTCATGATTTCTTGTTATATGTTTAATTTAAATGAAATTAATGGACATAGACATGATCGTGAGGTTGAGACGAGCATAATGATATGTGGATTGCATGTTATAATCAAGTATTTAGGGAGATTGGATAGAAAATGCAAATCTGAGAATCTCAGAACACGCGCGTGTTCTTCAGCTTGTTCTTGGCGCCATTTTTTCCAAATTTGAATATTTGAATTTTGTGATTTTATTTAATTGATTCAAAAATTAATTTCTCTCTGAGTTTTAATGATTTCGAGTTGATTCTTTTTTTAATAATTCACAAAAATGTTAAAATATTTTATTTTATCAAAAAATCCCCAAAATATTATTTATTTCATATAATTGATATTTTTGCAAAGAATTAATATTTTAATTGTTTTTGACATTTTAAATATTTTTCCACATTGATTTTGCAACTTTTAATGCTTTCTAATTATTTTGTAGGTCAATACTTAATTTTTGAAGCATTAATCCAAGATCAAATTTTTTTTTTCATATGTTAAACAATTTTGATCATTTTAATTGAAATTTTATTCAATTAAATACATTTTTGAAAACAAATTAGGGTTTTTGGATTAATTCAACCCTCAAAACTCATTTTCTTAAAACTTTTTGGGCCTCTAATAGAGTGTAAGACCCAATCTTTTGTTGACCAAATCATTTTGGGCCTCAGTATTGTATAAGTCCCGATACCGTCAAAAACAAACGGCGCGATCGTCGCCTTTTCAAAATAACCCCTGGGCCTCTCCTCGAGCTATAAGACCCATTCAAATTTTTTGGGCCTCTAATAGAGTGTAAGACCCAACCCCCTTTTAACCAAAACCATTTTTGGGCCTCACGTATTTGATAAGTCCCTCTGCGTTAAAAGAAAACCTCGGCGCGATCGCCATTTTTAAACGAAAAGTCAACTGGACCTACCCTCGAGTAGTAAGACCCATTTCCTTTCTTAAAACTTTTTCGGCCTCTTGAGAGAGTGTAAGACCCAACCCACTTGTACAGAAATATTTTGGGCCTCATTTGTTGTATAAGTCCCTCTGTACATTTTCAAATAAACGGCACGATCATCGTCTTTTGAAAAATAACCTTGGGCCTACCCTCGTGTTATAAGCCCCACTCTTTTTCTTTAAACCTTTTGGGCCTCTTGAGAGAGTGTAAGACCCATCCCATTGTACAGAAAACCTTTTTGGGCCTCAGTCACTTGTATAAGTCCCTCTGTACAAATTCAAACAGTGCGCTCACTGATAAAACCCTGGGCCTCTCCTTGAGCTGTAAGCCCCAAAATCTTTCTTTTTCAAAGCACTTTCTCCTTTGATTTTGAATATACTGTTGTTTTCAATCTTTCTTTGTTGAACACCTAACCAAATAGCATGGAAGCTCTACAACCGAGTAAGTGGTTATTGCTTTCATTTACTGCTTTCATATACATATAACTGTATTGTGGGGATGTTTCGCTGTAAGTCTTCTTTCATAAACTCATATCAACTGTGTAATAATAGTATAGATATTTAGAGTTTCCCCGGCAACTACGTCTAGAACTAAGTGACGCCGTTTCGTTTATTCATAGAAATAGACAACTAGATCCCCAATAGGATCACCAGATACAGTCTTCTCTTTGGCTGTCCTCATTAGGAATTGTCAAGAAGCTCTACTCCCCAAGATGAATGTATTCTCCGTGAATGGCATCTTTGAGTTTCTTCCAAATTCTCGAACTTTCCTGACTTTGATCTATTCTCGGTGAATAGCATTGCCTTGAATTTCTCGGGGTTTGGGGACCCACGGGCTTCTTAAAAGCATCGACCTCCTCTTGGGCATCGTACAAGGACCCACAGGCTTTCTAAAAGCAACCCCGCCTCCTCTTGGGCTTAGTACAAGGACCCTACGGCTTCTTAGAAGTATTCACAGCCTCCTCTTAGGCTTCGTATAATGATCTCTTCCTCCGGGAATGATAGCCTTCTCTTGGGCTTAGTACAAGGACCGATCGGCTTCTTAAAAGTTTCCAGCCTCCTCTTGGGCTTCGTACAAATTGTCCCAATGACCTCCTAGAGGTATAGGAACAGAACTTAGTCATTTGCATAGAACAGTCCTTTCATAGAGTCTACTACTGTTTCTCAAAGCACAATACAAAAGATAAAACTCTAGACTTGGACAGTCTAATTTCCTTGAGTCTCAAAGACATTCTCAAGTGACCCCTTCGTTAAATAGGAAGGAAACCCGTAGACTTGGACAGTCTCAATACCCTTCGGATTTCCCACTTCCTTAAAGAACGGGAATAACCCGGACCCTTGAATCAAATCCTTGAGTACAGTATTGCTCATATAAGAACTGATTTTCTCTTTAAAATCGGTATACTGGACCTGTCACTTAACTGAAACAGTTACCATAGCCTCCTCTTGGGCTTTGTACAATGATCCTCCTCAGCGGAGTCAAACAACGTTTAGCCTCTATCTCGGCCTTTGTACGAGACACATAAGAGACTCCCTCGTTGAGTTAATCACCCCTTTTCGCCTCCATCTCGGGCTTTATACGAGATACAAAAAGGTTCTTATTGAGCTAAATAAACAACAGCCTCCATCTCGGGCTTTGTACGAGGTACGAAAAAACTCTCTTGTTGAGTCAAATCGCCTCCATCTCGGGCTTTATACGAGATACCAAAAGACTCCATCGTCGGGCCAAAACCTTTTAGCCTCTCTCTCGGGCTTTGTACGAGACACATAATAGCCTCCTCTTAGGCTTTATATAAGAAAACTACTGGTTGATCCGATCAACCTTTTAGCATCAAAGTTGTGCCTCGTTCACAGTACATAAACATCAACAACTCCTTCCCCTTCGTCTAATCACTGTAAGCGGCAAGCCTCTGGATCATCTACATCCATGCCACTGTCCCTCTTTTAGTATGAGAAATTCCTAAGGAAAGATGGCATTGCTCTACACTGAGTTAAAGTCTTCTCCTTCAGGTTGAAATCCCCTATAAAGGAAATTATGGCATTCCCGTATTCACAAATCCCGGTTAAAGTAATTCTCCTTTATAAAACAGTTGTGACATACAACCCCCTCTTTAGAGATGACAAATTCTCTCTAAAGTTGAGACCTTTTGGCTTCATATCTTGGGCTTTGAACAAGATACAAACAGACTTTCAGCTTCACGTCTTGGGCTTTGAACAAGATACAAACAGACTTTCAGCTTCACGTCTTGGGCTTTGAACAAGACACCAAAACAAACATTTCCTCCCATAGAATAGGAGGAACTACGAACGCTCTGATTTCCCTGTTTTGGATAAACGGGAATACGTAGGCATAAGATTGAAAGAAAAATCTTAGCGAGCATACTAAACAAAAACCCAAATCCCATATCTCCATCAATCAAAAGCAGTAATTCAAAACATCAGTCTTAACATCCTAATCCTTGTTCCCCGCCAGAAACCTTCTGTCAAAATAAAAAGAAAGAAATCAGTATTGGCGAAAATACAAATAACCACTACAAAGGCCCCCCACATTGATAGCATCCGTAACCTAACAGACTGCCGTTTAAACTCAGTATGCAAAGCAGGGTTAATTGGAGACATCTATTTCCCTTCCTTCATCAGCTTTAATAGGATAAAAAATGAATTGACCTGTAGTTTAAGCTCAAACCGCAGAGAGCGACCAGCGCTTAAGAACCGCGTCCAAAATCGCTCGCTACATTAACCACCAAAATCAATATGAGCTGAGCTAAGGGCTGCATGTCCTCCCTCCTATACCTAATCGCAACCCCAGATGGGCTGAGTTCAACACTCTTTCCCAGGCGCAAAAGATCTCTGGTCATTTTAGGGATATCTCGGTGAAGGTGAAGATCCCTATGGTAATCAACAATCTCACTGGCTCATAACGGCAGAGGGCTCCCAAGATCAGTACTTATGGTCCTACAGTCAAACCTCACCGTTTTCCCCCAACTTGAGTCATCCAACTGAACAGGTCGCCATCATCCGGGAGGGCGTTTACGTAGAACTCCCAGACAATTTCCACATTATAACTATCGACCGGCGTTATCAGCTGATTCCAACTTTTTGCTTCCCAGAGAGCGGCCACCGAACGATAACTCCCCTGCTCACTTAAAATGAACCTCTTTTCCGCTAGAATCGTCCTTTTTTCCAATGTCAGATATCTCGCAGCTTGCATGGCACCTCTAAATCGAGCTTCATCAAACCGGATTGGCACTTGTCGTGATGTGGATGACTTTCGCTTTTTAACAGGGTTAGTTTTTGGACCCATCTGCACACATCAACACACAAAACAATCCAAAGCACCAAGACAGGTCAGTAGAACTTAGAAGCCAACCAAAATCAGAACTGAAACTACATAAAAAAAACAAACTTCTGATATGTTCGCTCCAATGTTCGCACTGCGAAGGCTGGCGAACATTCGCCCCAGATTCGCTTTGCGAAGGTCTGGCGAATACTCGCCCAAGTTCGCACAGCGAACAGAACAACGAACACGCGAAAAATGAAGAAATAAAATAGCATTGCTTCCAAACATCAGAGCTTCATTTATATTTTATAATTCCTATTCTAAAGCTTTTAGAAAATTTAACATGCAATGACTTCAAACCATAAAACAGAAATCAAACCCTAAGCTTACAAATGTCTCTAACGTAAATCACAAACCTAACCATACCTAACAGAGAGTAGCAAGGAAAAGAGAGGAATTCCTGAACTGAATGAAGGAATTGGAGAAAGTGTTGTGAAATTTGAACACAAGAGCACATGAGAAATTTTTTCTAGAGAGGGTATGTTGTGATGTGTGAAAGAGAGTAACAAACGTGGGAGTAGGTTTTTTTCTTTCTCCCCTCCAATGTTCAGCAAGCAAAATGGGTCTTGGGCCCAAGTGTTGGCCCACCCAAATAATAACAAAAACTTTTACTTTTTTTTTTCTGAGGTGACAGCAGCAGACTCTCCATGTCACGCTAGGTTCGCAATGCGAACTGGCTGGCGAATGCTCGCCCCAGGTTCGCAAAGCAAACCCCAGCGAACATGACAGATTTTTCAAATTTTTTCTGTCCTGCTGCCACTTCATTTTTTTCAACATCCATAAAACAACAAGTAAAGCGATTAATACTTATAATGTTGGGGTGCCTCCCAACCAGCGTTTGTTTAACATCGGCTAAGCTCGACGGTCCGGAGACTAGACGCCTCGAAAACAAAAGCCAAAGAATTTGCAACCGAAACCAACACACTACTGGACACAAACTCATCCGTTATCGTGCCCAGTTTTTGGTCTCCTTTTCTTTAAAAATGACCAATCCCAACATGAATTCATCAAGGCTACCTTTGCATCTTCATTCTTCTTCTTTTCAAATGCTTCACTTTCCAACTTCTCTTTTTTCACGTCTTTATCTTTTTGCACGACTTCATCCATTTGATTCACAAACATCACTCCTTTGAACAATGTAAAACAAGCTTCTTCCTCCATACCACTTTCCTTGATCCGCACTTTCATTAAGCCTTCATCAACGTCCGCCAACATTTTGGCGATTTTCATGAATAGTCGGCCCAATATAATCGGCGTATCTTCATCCTCATCCATTTCAACAATCACAAAATCAACAGGAAAGAAGAATTTATCCACTTTTACTAGAACATCCTCCACAACACCATACGGACGAGTTCTAGACTTATCCGCAAGTTGTAATGTCATGGTTGTTGATTTTATGGTCATATTATCAAGTCTTTTCACCACCGACAAGGGAATTAGATTGATGCTTGCACCCACGTCAACCAAAGCTTTGCATTGAAAATCAGTACCTATTGTAATAGGTAATGCTACTCTTCCCAGATCTTGTTCTTTCCGCGGAAGCACACATTGGATGACGGCACTACACTCGGCATTAAGATCAATGTTGTTTTTGTCAGTGCACCTCTTCTTTTTCATGAGTATGTCTTTCATGAACTTGACATACCTAGGCATTTGTTCAAGAGCTTCAGAGAAAGGTACGGTTACTTGTAACCGACTAAATAACTCCAAAAACCTTGCGTAATGCCTATCATTCTCCTTTTTCTTTGGAGTAGGAGGATATGGTAATCGTCTTTGTAAAACTTCCTTCTCAAACTCCTTTCTTTCTTTTTATTTTTTCTTCCTCACTTCTTCATCATTCTTTTCAACTACCCCATTTTCATCATTTTTTTCGACTTCCTCCAACACAATATCGTTTTCCTTTTCAACTACCACCTCATGTTCAACATCTCTTCCAATTGTTCTACCACTTCTTGTGAAAATGGCTTTACACTCCCCTTTGGGATTTGGTTGAGTGGTAGCGGAGAAGGATGGCCCCGGTTGGTTTTCGACTAATTGCTTGGCAAGTTGCCCTACTTGCGATTCAAGATTTTTAATGGAAGATTCCGTACTCTTTTGAGTTGCCATTGATAATTGCATGAATTTGGTGAAAGTCTCCTCCATTCTTGAACTTCCACTTTGCTCTTGGGTTGGTTGGTAAGGATTTTGTCTCCATCCTTGTTGATTTTGGTAGTTGCCTCGAGGTTGATAACCTTGTGGATTTTGGTACGGTTGTTGAGCACTTTGGTAAGGAGGTCGTCCTTGATACCCTTGAGTCGGATTTCCAACATAATTTACCTCCTCCACAACCGGAGGACAATATCCGGTAAGATGGTCACCTCTACTAAGTTCACATACCAAGACCTGAACGTTTTTACTCGAGGAGCCATGAATTTCTTTAAATTGTTGAAGGAGTTTAGACATTTATTTCGTCAACAACTCAACTTGCTGGGATAATAACTTGTTTTGAGCAAGTATAGCATCATTGGTCCCCAATTCCAAAACTCCAGGAGTCCTTTGAGAAGGTCCACGGTTATGAATTCCTTGATGGTTATTCAAAGCCATCTTATCAATAATGGCAGTGGCTTCTGCAGCGGTTTTGCTCAGCAAGGATCCACCAGCGATGGCATCCAACAAGGTTTTATGCACAAGTTGAAGTCCATTCCGAAAAATATGAATTTGAGACAATTCATCAAAGCCATGCCCCTTGCATTTCCTCAACATAGATTTGAATCTCTCCCATGCTTCGTTGAGAGATTCGTTGGCACCTTATGTAAATACTGCGATTGCGGTCTTTGCCTCCATGAAACGATTATGTGGGAAAAATCGCTCCAAAATTTTTTCTTCAAGTGAATTCCAATCTGTCATTATTGCCGTCGACTGATCAAGATACCATTCCTTGGCCTTCCCAATGAGGGAATGCGGGAATAGTCTCTTAAACAGAGATTCATCTTCAGCTTCGGGCGCACCAGTTGCTCCCGCAATCTCATAGAACTTTGTCAGATGTGTAAAAGGATCCTCATGATCTATACCAGTAAAAGGACTTTGGTATAGCAGTTGGAGAATACCAGTCTTCATTTCTGAATGACGACCGTTCTGCGCATTGCGAGCAAACTGTGCATTGTGTCTCGGACTGTTGGTACATGGTCTAGAAGCAGGTGGTGGTGGTGGTGGTGGATGTTCCATAGCTGGAAGTAACTGTGGAAATTGTGGTGGTATAGAAGTCGAACTTCCCTCTTGTTCTTGCCTTTGTCTTGCTAGTTGCCTCCTTCGTCTCGTTCTACTATTGATTCTACGAGCGGTTCTTTCAATCTCAGGATCGAACAGAAGTTGGTCCGCCGATAGTTTCCCTTGCATAAAACAAAGTCTGCACACTAAACAAAACAAATTAACAAGTTCAAGAAAAAGTTAACAAGCTTGAAACAAAACAACTATTGCAATGCTTGCAATATCAATGAACAATCTCCGACAACGACGCCATTTTGTTGAAACAGTATTAGGGGGTGTTTTTATTGTCTCCACAGGGATTGTCGATATTAGATGCTTGCCTTTCAATAGTTACAATGTTTTAAGTTCAAGAGTTTCAAATGGTTCTCGATTTCAGTTAACATTAATTGGTAGCAAAGAGTAAATTTGTGGCAAAGAGTTTGTAAGGTTTTTAGAAAAGCATGTCAAGGTTAGGTTTCGCTAATCCTTTTCACATATATCCGATTAATCACGCATATGAACTTAGTTTCCGACCAATACAACCGCGTATACTCCCGACTAAGTTTATGTCTAAAGCAAAGTCGTGAGTATCGTTGTTTAGACCGTTAGATGATGTCTCACGCTAACAATCGAAACAACAATCGTTAAGATCAACACAAAGCGAATAACAAATCCCAAATCTATGTCTAGAGTTTGGTTTTTAAAAGATGAAATTATTAGGTCATTATTTGTAGAATCTATGTCTAGATCAATACAAACCACACATACATCATTGAGAACAAATAACCTCATCTATATTGATCAAAAACCTTATTCATATACAAAAGATCAAACGAAATACATATTATCAAGATCAACTACATCTAACCTCAACACAAGAGTATTTAGCTACTCATTCTCATGGTATCTTGGATGACAAGTTTCAAGAGGAGATGAATGAACTAGGTTTTTGGGTGAAAAAATAGCAAAAGATCCCTTTCAAGAAAAGTGAAATTCTATTTATACAACACTTGAATTCTGCGGCATTCGCAATGCGAATGAATCATTCGCCTAGCAAATGAGAGAAAATGGCACTTTAAGTGCCTCAGAGAGTTAAACCTCCCCAGGCTGATGTCGTGGGTTCGCACTGCGAACGATTCATTCACACAGCGAATCATTCGCCAGCTCATTCGCAAAGCGAATTTAGGGTCCTTTTTCCACTGCCTCCATTCGCCAGGTACTTCGCACAGCGAGCAAACCAGCGAACATTCGTTGGGAGTTTGCAAAGCGAACTTTAGGTTCTTTTCCATCCATGACATTCTGGAGCTATTCGCTGGGAGCCTCGCTGCTGTTCGCAAAGCAAACCTTCGCTGGCACCTTCGCCAGAGTTCGCAAAGCGAACACCCTGTTGTTTTCCTCTTTCTTTGGCAACTTGTTTCATCTCTTTGTGTCTCAATTCCTTGATCAATTAGTGCCCTTTTCTGCACAATAACACACACATTACAAGCACGAAAGGTATAAATACAATGCATGAAGAACAACAACAATTAACTCCAAAAATCAACAATTAAACATAGAAAAGTGTTGAAAAATGCCAAGGATCAAATACACATATATAGTATGTTTGACATCTAACAATTATCTACGGTGTTACCTGAGAATCCTCCACTTAAACTTGGTAAAGCAGTTATTTGTCTCGACAACTAACTAATTTGTGTCTCCAAACTTTTGATGGAAGTATCATGGTTTCTACTCATTGTTTCATGGTTCTTATTAACCTGTTCCAAGCTAATTTGAGTGGCTTTCATGAAATTTTGTAAAGTCTCTTCCAACTGTGAAGGCTTCCTTTGGAAATTAGGTGCTTGCTGGTTCTGTTGCATAGCTTGGTTACCACTTTGGTTTTGGTTGTTACTCTAACGGAAATTCGGGTGATCTCTCCATCCCGGGTTGTAAGTTTTGGAATAAGGGTTGTTCTTTTGAATATTTGCAAATTGGACCTCTTCACTTGACCCTTCCAAAGAACACCTTTCGTTTTCATGTCTTCCTCCATAAAAGTCACACCTGAGTGCTTGTATCTAGCTCAAGTTAGCTTTATTTAAGTAGCTTTCAGCTAGTTGCTTATTTAACAATTCAATTTGAGCTAATAATTGTCATACCCCAAATTTGTCCTACCTTTCTCAATTTTTTCTATGTAATATTATCGGGTCTTTGGTCATGATCTTCTGAGAAT
The DNA here is from genome assembly GCA_022829125.1 of Lathyrus tuberosus. NCBI lineage: Eukaryota > Viridiplantae > Streptophyta > Magnoliopsida > Fabales > Fabaceae > Lathyrus > Lathyrus tuberosus. The sequence goes on along the minus strand of JALAZF010000269.1, from coordinate 5,602,032 downwards.
TAGGTCATAGGACTTTTGTGTGCATGTTCATTGTGATTGACAGTTTTGTGCAAGTGCATTGGTTTCAAGTAGAAATGGCACTCGTCCTCTCAGTTAAGTACTTCGAGACGTGACCAGATGGTTCTGATTCAGAATAGTTCTAGGGTTTTCTATTGGGTCATTTTTCCTCGATATTTCTCAAAAGTTTCAGTGTATACTCCTGAAGAGAATCAAAGTGTTGAGTGTGGTCATATGGAAACTGGCTAGGGTTTTTATGGCAAGATGAATTTTAAGTTGTATCCTTATTTTCAAGAATTTCTCAGGGCAGGGCTCTTGTATTACGTTTATCTTCAATCGTGCGAGCAATAAAAGTCAAGCTTAATTTAAGAAAGACTTTGTTCGTACTCATGAAGTTGGATTATCATGTAAGTTCTTTTGATCTTAAGAGAAAGAGTTTGTGTTTTCTTGTTGGTAGTTTGTGACCAATACGTTTTGAAATGGTAAAGTTTGGATAAAAAAAATCTTGAATCGAGTTTAGGCAAGAAGTTTTCAAATTGAAGTTCATGATATCATGTTCTTTACAAAGTTCAAGTAAGATTCACTATGTTTTGACTTCAAGTCCAAATTCAAGATTCATATTTCAAAGAGGTTTTTGTGTATCATTGCAAGTCAGTGTTCAAATGGGATTACGCCATAAACCATCAAGATTTTTAATTCAAAGCAGTTTTTGGCATGATTAAATTCCACTAAATTTAGGGATTGAAGTTATCATGAAAATTCAAGACTTTTGAAGATTGAATTCCAAGATTTAAGGTGCAAGATTCATGTTTTTCATAATATTCAAGTTGAAACTCAAATCCAAGTTGTTATGGGATTCAAGAATTTTCAAGATTCAAATTTTGAAATTCACGAATTCACGTCGATATCAAAATTAAAAAAAAAATAAAGTTCATGTTACACAAAAGTTGGATTCATAAGATTTGAAAAAGGTTTCCCTCATACAAAGTGTAATATAATTCAAAGACTAAGATTACATAATCCATCCAGAAATTTACAAGGGTAAAAGGTCCAAGCTACCACATTTTGCATTTTACAAGTTCAAACCAATTTCAAAAAAATCCAAAGTATGACAAAGAAATGGAAATTCTACAAAAGATGATCCCAAAATGCCAAAATTCTTAAATCCACAAAGTCTAAAATTCCATGCTCCATGCCTTGCCCATGCTTCCATCTTCATTCCTACAAAACCAAAATCATTTTGTTCATAATTTGCAAAATATACAAGATCCCATTCTAAAGAATCAATCTAATGGTTCTCGGAATCCGGATTCAAGGGCAGTTAAGATGGAAATTCCAAGTAGTGAATCTAGTGGAAATTTTTCAGAGAATAAGATTAGAAAGGATAGCATTGTGAAAAAAAAATGTTTCTTGATACTGAAAAAGACGGTTTAATAACTCCAATCAAAATGTTGTTCAACCAAAAAAGAAACTATCAAGATACAAGTATACCTCATGCGGAACAGTATTGTGATACCTTACCCTTTGCTCATCACCAAAGTTGATAGTATTGAGGCTATTCATGATTGCAAGTCTTGTAACCACCTCTATGCCATTGATCCATCCATACAACCTCTACCAGTCAAGGGCCTTGAAGAAAACAAAGTGTTTAGAAGTTGAAGTAAAAGCAAATGGCAGCTACTTGATTCAATGCTAAAATGAAAATGAGTTAAGTGCAACCAAGTATCAAGATGAAGGTAACATTGAGGAACTGTGGCTGCTATGTCGCCTGAAATAATCCACAAAGAAACATAATACAATCAGATTGGAAACTCATAATTTTCACCTACATTCCTAAAACATGTCTCCGACAACAATCAAGCATGCTCAAAACACAATCAAGGCCAATTCAATTTCTTTCCAAAACAAGTTCCTAACATGTTCCCGACACATTTTGAATTCTTTCCAAAACAATACTTTGCAACAGAATTAACAACATTCAATGAGAAAAATCAGCTTCACACAATCAAGAATCGAGATGGCTATAAAAGAGGGAAGAATCATAGAGACATGGGGAACATAGAAAACCACACATCAGTACACAGAGGAACACGCAGGAAGGCAGATAGCATTCACGCTAAATTGAGAAAAAAGGAGGCAGTGCAGAAGCAAAGAGACACGCTCACATTACCGCAAAACAACCATAAAAAAATTCACACATCAACAGAGATCAGATCAAACACAATACCACCATACAAGATTCAAACATAATAGTCATATACACAACAACAATTGCACGCATAACATTGAGGAGATACACAACAAAACAAAAGCAAAACATACACAAAGAACAATTTTCAAAATAGCAAAATTGGGAATTTGCGACATCGAAGCAATACCTTAAGTCCAATTCAAGGTAAGCCTTTAATCGATTTTTTTCTTGTCGTTATGATGTTTTTGAATTTCTCCGCGAACCGAATTGAACTGATAATTTGATTTGTGGACGGAGAGTGAACGGTGTTTGGCCCGCCGTAGCCGGCTATTAGCCATGGCACGGAGGAGCTACCTTTTTCCGGCCATCGAACACGCGAGCGATTCGAGAGGAGGTGTGAGGAAGCGATTGTATGTGAAGTGTTAGTTAATAATAATATTAGCTGCCTATTATCTTAGTCAAGAAGCAAGATACTAGCTACCTATTATCTTAGTCAAGAAGCAAGATATTAGCTACCTATTATCTTAGTCAAGAAGCAAGATACTAGCCACCTATTATCTTAGTCAAGAAGCAAGATATTAGCCACCTATTATCTTGATCAAGAAGCAAAGTGCATGCATGAGTAACACTTGGTGATTTGCATGGAAGGCACCTTTAGCTTACTTTTCCTATAAATAGGACCATAAGCAAAGCATTCTATTCATTCCAACATTGAGAGAAAAATATATAACAACCTTAAGAGAGTTTCAAGAGAATTAGAGAGATTTCTAGTTAGTGAAATTCTTGGGTGTAATTGGGATTTTGGGTAGTGAGAGATTGTGAGTGTTTGTAAACACTTTGTGTAAATTTCCCTTTTCAATAGAAACATCTGCAGCAGCCCAGAGACGTAGGCATACTTGGCCGAACTCCGTTATCAATTTTTGTGTTTTATTATTCCGCATTTATCACTTCTCATTAATCTGACTTTGGGGAAATTAGACGAAGTTTCCTAACATGAAGATGATGGTGATGCACGACGTCACGTAAGAATGGAGAGGAGGTTTTGTTACTGATGCGATTTGAGAAAAATGGAGAGAGGGGGTGCGATGCGAGAGAGAGAGAGAGAGAGAGAGAGAGAGAGAGAACATTAGGGAGTAGGAATGTTGAACGAGGAAGGTGAGAAGGAGAGACGCAAGTGAAATCCGATACCTAGACTTTTCTTTTGTCGCACCCTCCTTCTAGATTTTGTTTTGTTACTTGTTTTTTTATTTGTTACATACGTTTTAAGTCTCTATAAATATAGCGATTTTCAATTTTGGTCTTTCTAAAATTTTTCATTAAGAATTGGTTCCTATAAAATTTTCCGTCTCAATTATGAGTCCCTGACGTTAAATGGGACTAACGGAAGATGACGTGGATGCCTAGGTGAAAAATTTTAGAGGGACCATAATTGAAAATTATATTTATAGGGACTTAAAACTTATTTAACCCTAAATTTAATGAAATGTGTTATCTCATTTAAATATTTGAGTTTTCTAATTAATATTTGCTTTTAGTCTTTAATACCTTTCAAAATGTTCCAGCATGAATCTTTTGAAACAAATCAAAGTATTTTAATTTGGTTCTGTGTCAAAGATACATGCCATAACTCAATTATTTTAGTTGAACTCGTAGTCATCTTTTGCTTGCATAATGCATACGTTCTCAACCTTAAGAGACAATGACTTTCTACTTCTTTGTTTCTTATTTTAATTTGTGAATTGCAAGAGTCGACATTTTTCCTTGAATTAGACCAATATTATTTCTTCTGCTATAAGATAATTTTGATCGACAATGCTTCATCTTGTAACAGGTTTCTGATTGAATCACATACTCATCACTTTATGATTTTTTTGACTTCATATGCATTATTAGGTTCAAGTTAGACCATCTTCAATGGTTAATAATTGATGGTATACTTTAAGAAAGTGATAGGAGTAAGATACTATATGAGTGGATATGAAGCAGAAGAAGGGTCAGACAAGAAAGTCTCTTTCAGATCTGCAAGAGACAGCTCTGGCCATGGGAGCCATACAACTTCCAAAGCTGCAGGACGATACGTCGCATATATGAACTATAAGGGTTTGGCAGCAGGAAAAGCTAGGGGAGGTGCACCTATGGCTAGAATTTGTGTTTACAAAACCTGTTGGAATTCAGGTTGCTATGATGTGGACTTGTTAGCTGCCTTTGGTGATGCCATAAGAGACGATGTTCACATTATGTCACTATCTCTTGGTCCTCAATCTCCTCAAGGTGACTATTTCAATGATGTCATATCTGTGGCGTCTTTTGTAACGCCCCGGTCAGTTTTGTCAGTTTTGTCTTTTTAATTAATTGAGTCGTTTTGAGTATTTTATTATTATATTATTATATTTCTGAATTTTATGTGAAAATATGTTATTTTTCATCGTGAATATATTTTGTCGCGTTTTGGGAACGTTTGCGAGATATTTGAGTGTAGGGGTATTTTGGGTCATTTTGCTTTATTTTGATTAAGTTGAGAATATAATAGAATAGAAAGAGAGAAAAATAGAAAGGAAAGAAAAAGAGAAGAAGAAAAGTAGAGAGAAAGAAGAAGAGAAGAAAAAGAGAGGAAAAAACTTGAGAAAGAAGAAATCAATCTCCCGACTTTATCAAACACGATTAAATCGGGTAAGGGTGCGAAACTCGATTATACTATGTTTGTGTATGATTATGTATGTGTGTGTTTGGATGATTCTCTTGTTTTCCATGTTTTTCTCTTCTAGGTTGAAAATGATAATATGTTGAGAAATCGATGTTTTCGCGGTGGAAAATCAACGTAAATGTGGTAGAATGCTTGTTGCCATGATTAGAATAGGTTCTGATTGATATATGTTGATTTGGGAATGTTTTGGTAGGAAAAAAATATCATTTTGGGTTTTCAAATAGCGCTGCAAAATTCTCTGGGTTTTCCTTGGTTTGCCTAGCGAACCTGGGGCGAAGCAGTAGCGAGTGAAGTTTTCGCGGGTTCGCCTAGCGAACCAGTTAGCGAAGGTTAGCGAAGGTTCGCTAAGTTGTTCGCCTAGCGAACTTTGTGTGTTTTTGGTTCTGGATGGTTCTGCCTTGGTTCGCCAGGGGGTTCGCCTAGCGAACTTTGTGTCTGTTTTTCAGCTGGTAGTGGGTTCGCTGGACATTCGCCTAGCGAAGGTGGTAGCGAATGCTCGCTAGAGGGTTCGCCTAGCGAACATGGCTGTTTGTGCAATTTTGTTTTCTTCCTAACTTTTGATCCGTGGTTCGGTTTGATGCGTGGTTTGATGCGTTAGAAAGCTTATAAAATGTACTTTCTTATTGTAATGGTTTTGAAATTGTTGGCCGATTAAATTGGGTCAGGAATTAAAAAATGCGTTGTTTTGTCGACTTTTACGGTTGAATTGTGTGAACTTGATATGTATTATACAATGTGTTGTTGATATGGATATTGTATGACCTGTGTGCTGTTGTGTGATGAAAATGCATGAAATACATGTTGTGATGATGATTTGTGGAGGGCAGGAAAATGCATTGTGTGCTATTTGATGATATATGCATGATTATGGATGTGTATATGTGTGCATTTTAAATGTCATGAGTCATTGTATGCCAAGCATCATGATATGCATTCTTGTGACGTCCTGAGTGACGGATTGATTCCAGAGGGAATCTGCTATAACATCGTGCGCCTTAAAAATAAGAGGTATGAATTGCCTTAAAAATAAGAGGACCGAAAGCGATGGTTATAGACGATCGTGTGCCCATGTGGGGTGTGAGCGATCGGGTCGTGTGCCCGTGTGGGGTGTGAGCGATCCATAAACGTCGTGTGCCTGTGTGGGGTGTGAGCGACGGGGAACATCGTATGCCCGACGGGGAGTTACAGTGATGTAACGAGCAATGGGTCCAGCAGAGTTCCTGAGTGAACTAGTGATGAGAAACATTGGAAGACGGTACCGCATGTGCATTGCATAGAGTCGTTGTGTCGGTCTCTGGGCATTTGCATAAATCATGGATTAATTGTGTATGGAATTGTGAATGTGACTAATGAGATGGAATGTGTATAATTGTGTTTATGATGAGTGCATTGTGTATGATTGATGTACATCGGTATTGGATAACTGAGAATTGTACTGTGTTGTGTTGTATTTGTTTGTGGTGCATTTGTGGTGAGAATATTTTACTTGTGCATTTCTGAGTTAATATATAATTGTATGCAACTGTATTATGATTGTGTTTCTCACCCTTCTGCTGTTTTATAATGCTCTATGAGGCATTGCAGATTAGAGTTGCTGGAGGTCTTTTTGTGAAACTTAGGTCTTCATTCTTTTGTCGGTCGGCTCTGATATGTGACATCGGGTAGTTAGGGAGGCCGTTTGCGATTATTTGTATTATGTATATGTATCTTTTGGATTGTACAGGTATGGTTGTATAATACACATACACTTCTATGATATATATATGAGATTCAGTTACGGATTTTCCACTTTATTCTGTAATTGGATTGTGGGTGTTAAGAACTCAGTTCCTTTGTTGTGCTACCTGAATTGTTGCATATCTTTATAAGCAGGTGTTGTATGTTTGTTTCAAATTGATGTGGCGCCCCTTTCTATGCCGTGCATGTTTTAATTATACTCTGATGAAACTTTGAATCTTATTTATCGCTTTGTTTTGTTAGGGGTATAGGTTGGGGGTGTTACATTAAGTGGTATCAGAGCCAGTCCGTGTCAGTCGTGTTAGTTGTGTCAGTCCTTGTTGGTGTTTGCGTTTGGGAGTGAGCTGTTTGTTTAACCATAGTTTCTATTATTGGAAATGAACAAAATATGGCTGGTAGGAATGATGCTGCTTTGGCTGCTGCTATGCAAGCTATGGGTCGGGCTGTGCAGGGTGCACCTAATGCTGCTGGTAATGATGAGTTCAGGAAGAACAAACCGCCTGTCTTTAAAGGGAGACATGATCCTGATGGTGCACAGATTTGGTTGAAAGAGATTGAAAGGATTTTTCGAGTTATGGATTGTGCTGAGGACAGTAAGGTGAGACTGGGTACTCACATGCTACAGGAAGAAGCTGATGACTGGTGGGTTAGTACTCGTCAGGTGTTAGAAGCTAGGGATGAAGAAGTTACTTGGGAATTGTTTAGCCGGGAGTTTCTGAGGAAGTATTTTCCCGAGGATGTTAGAGGAAAGAAGGAAATTGAGTTCTTGGAATTGAAACAAGGTAATATGTCTGTTGTTGATTATACTGCTAAGTTTGTGGAGCTTGTGCAGTTTTATCCTCATTATGCTGAAGCGGCTGCGGAGTTCTCTAAGTGTGTGAAGTATGAGAGCGGATTGTGTCCTGAGATTAAGCAGGCAATCAGTTATCAAAGGATAAGAAGGTTTTCTGATTTGGTGGAATGTTGTAGGATTTATGAAGAGGATAGTAAGGCTCGTTCTACTCACTATAAAAGTGTGAGTGACAGGAAAGGGAAGCAACAGTTCTGTGGTGGTCCGTATGTAACACCAGCTGATAAGGGTAAACAAAGGGGTACTTTTGACCGAAGGCCCAGTGGTGGAGGTATGTCTGGTCCTCTGAGGTGTTATAGATGTGGTGAGTTGGGGCATCGTCAGTTTGAGTGCAGGAAAGATATGAGGAAGTGTACTAATTGTGGAGGTGTCGGACATGTCGTAGCTGATTGTAAAAGGAAGAATGTGGTGAAGTGTTTCAACTGTAGTGACCCTGGTCATATTAGCACGAAGTGTCCGAAACTGAAGCAGGCTCCATCTGGTGGGAAAGTGTTTGCATTGGCAGGGACTCAGACTACTAATGCAGATCGTCTGATCAGAGGTACTTGTTTTATTAATAGTACGCCTTTAGTTGCTATTATTGATACTGGAGCGACTTATTCATTTATTTCGTCTGAGTGCGCTAAGGTTTGAATCTTGTGTTGTCTTTGATGGATGATGAGATGGTTATTGATACTCCAGCAATGGGGTCAGTAACTACTTCTTTGGTTTGTTTAAGTTGTCCTTTGACCATTTATGGTAAAGACTTTAAGATGGATTTAGTGTGTTTGCCGTTGGAGGGTTTAGATGTGGTTCTGGGAATGAATTGGTTACAATTCAATCGGGTTCATATTGATTGTTATCATAAGTTAGTAAGGTTTCCTTCTCTTGAGGAAGATGAAGACTCGAGTTTCTTATCTACCAAAGAGTTGAAGAAACTTTTGGCGGATGAAGCTCAGTTGTTTGGGTTGTTTGCATCGTTGACTGTGGATAGTCAAGTTTCACTTGATGTGTTTCCGGTTGTGTATGATTTTCCAGAAGTGTTTCCTGAGGATATTTCAGATGTGCCGCCAGAGAGAGAGGTGGAGTTTTCTATTGATCTAGTTCCTGGTACGAGACCTGTTTCTATGGCACCTTATCGTATGTCAGCATTTGAGTTGGTAGAGTTGAAGAAGCAGTTGAATGAATTGTTGGAGAAGAGGTTTGTGAGGCCAAGTGTTTCTCCTTGGGGTGCTCCAGTTTTATTGGTGAAAAAGAAAGATGGAAGTATGCGGTTGTGTATTGATTATCGCCAGTTGAATAAGGTGACGATTAAGAATAAGTATCCTCTTCCAAGAATTGATGATCTGATGGATCAGTTGGTTGGTGCTTGTGTGTTCAGTAAGATTGACTTGAGGTCGGGGTATCATCAGATTAGGGTGAAGGAGGAAGATATTCAGAAGACGGCTTTTAGGACACGATACGGTCATTATGAATATTCGGTGATGCCGTTCGGGGTTTCTAATGCGCCAGGTGTGTTTATGGAGTACATGAATCGTATTTTCCACGAGCATTTGGATCGATTTGTTGTTGTGTTTATTGACGACATATTGATTTATTCTAAGTCTCGGGAGGAGCACGTGGAGCATTTGCGTATTGTTTTGAAGGTTTTGAAGGAAAAGAAGCTTTTTGCCAAATTGTCTAAGTGTGAATTCTGGATGTCGGAAGTGAGTTTTCTTGGGCACGTAATTTCAGGTAATGGTATTGCTGTGGATCCATCTAAAGTAGAAGCAATTCTACAATGGGAGGCTCCAAGATCTGTTACTTAAATTCAAAACTTTTTGGGTTTGGCCGGATGTTATCGAAGGTTCATTTAAGGGTTTTCTAAGCTAGCACTTCCTTTGACCCAGTTGACTTGTAAAGGGCAAGCGTTCATTTGGGATATTCGGTGTGAGGAAAGTTTTAATGAGCTGAAGAGAAGATTGACGACAGCTCCGATTTTGATTTTGCCGGATCCTAATGAACCATTTGTGGTGTATTGTGATGCATATTTGATTGGTCTAGGTGGTGTGCTAATGCAAGATGGTAAGGTCGTGGCGTATGCTTCAAGGCAGTTGAGAGTGTATGAGAAAAATTACCCTACTCATGATCTTGAATTAGCGGCTGTGGTGTTTGTGTTGAAAATTTGGAGGCATTATCTTTTTGGTGCGAGGTTTGAAGTCTTTAGTGATCACAAAAGTTTGAAATATCTGTTTGATAAGAAGGAATTGAATATGAGGCAACGAAGATGGTTGGAATTTTTGAAGGACTACGACTTTGGCTTGAATTACCATCCTGGTAAAGCTAATGTGGTAGTCGATGCGTTGAGTCAGAAATCGTTGCATATGTCCGCTTTAATGGTTAAGGAGTGGGAGCTTTTGGAATCATTTAGAGATTTGAGTTTGGTATGTGAAGTGACGTCGGATAGCGTGAGGCTTGGAATGTTGAAGGTTACTAATGATTTTCTAATGACGATAAGTGAGAAACAGAAGTTGGATGTGAAGTTGATGGATTTGATGTTGGTTGGCGGAAAAGATGCGAGTGGTGATTTTCGAGTGGATGTTAATTGTAACACCCCCAATCTATACCCCAAAGCTATTAAAGCAGTAATCAAAAATTCAAAATTTCATCAGAGTATATTTAAAACATGTACGGCATAGACCGAGGGGGGTCACATCAATTTGAAACAAACATACAACACCTGCTCATAAAGATATGCAACACTCCGCAGGTAGTAAATAAACAGAGGAACTTAGTTCCTACTACCCACAATTCAAATACAGAATAAAGCGGAAAAATCTATACTGAATATCTCATATATATATATATATATATATATATATATATATATACATATATCATAAAAAATTTGTTGTCATACACAAAATTATACATGTACAATCCAACAGATACATATACATAATACAAAATAATCACACTCGATCACCCCGACTACCCGGTGTCACATATCAGAGCCGACCGACAAAAGAATAAAGACCCAGCTTCACAAAAAGACCGCCAACAACTCTAATCCGCGATGCCTCATAGAGCATTATAAAACAGCAGAAGGGTGAGAAACACAATCATAATACAGTTGCATATAATTATATAATGACACAGAAATGCGCAAGTAAAATATTCTCACCACAAATGCACCACAATCAAATATAACACAACACAGTACAAATATCAGATATCCATCACCAATACACATCACTCATACACAATGCACTCATCATCAACACAATTATCCATATTCCATCTCATTAATCACATTCACAATTACCTACACTATTAATCCATGGTTTATGCAAATGCACAAAGACCGACACAACGACTCCACGCAATGCATATGCGGTACCGACTTCCAATGTTTCTCATCACTAGTTCACTCAGGAACTCTGCTGGAACCACCGCTCGTTACATCACTGTAACTCCCCGTCGAGCATACGATGTTCCCCGTCGCTCACACCCCACACGGGCACACGACGTTTATGGATCGCTCACACCCCACACGGGCACACGACCCGATCGCTCACACCCCACATGGGCACACAATCGTCTATAACCATCGCTTTTGGTCCTCTTATTTTTAAGGCGATTCATTCCTCTTATTTTTAAGGCGCACGATGTTATAGCAGATTCCCTCTGGAATCAATCCATCACTCAGGACGTCACAAGAATGCATATCATGATGCTTGGCATACAATGACTCATGACATTTAAAATGCACACATATATGCACTCATCTTAATCAACAAAATCATGCTTTACACTCAAGCCCAAAACAATGCATTTAATTGCCATGCGGCCACAAACCATCGTCACGATATTCAAACACATGCATCCAACATATATCACAAGAAAATCGTTGGATAACCCATCAATTACACCCAAGTAACCGACAAAAGTCGCCAACAATACCACACAATTTCTAATTTCTGACATAATTTAATCGGCCAACAATCTCAAAACCATCCTCATAAAAAAGAACATTTTATAAGCTTTCTAACGCATCAAACCACGCCTCAAACCGAACCACAGATCAAAAGTTATGCAGAAAACAAAACTACACAAACAGCCCTGTTCGCTAGGCGAACCCTCTAGCGAGCATTTGCTACCACCTTCGCTAGGCGAATGTCTAGCGAACCCGCTACCAACTAGAAAACAGATACAAAGTTTACTAGGCGAACCAAGGCAGCAACTATCAGACCCAAAAACATCCAAAGTTCGCTAAGCGAACAACTCAGCGAACCTTCGCTGACCTTTGCTAACTGGTTCGCTAGGCGAACCCGCGAAAACATCACTCGCTACTGCTTCGCCACAGGTTCGCTAGGCGAACCAAGGAAAACTCAGAATTTCTCAGCGCTGTGTGGAAACCCAAAATGATAATTTCTACTACCAAAACATTTCCAAAACATCATATATCAATCAGAACTCAATACAATCATGGCAACAAGCATTCTACCACATTTACGTCGATTTCCAACCGCGAAAGTATCGATTTCTCACAAGATTCTCATTTCCAACCTAGAACTCAAAAGCTATGGAAGACAAGCAAACATACAAGAAAACACGTACATAATCATACACAAACATAGTATAATCGAGTTTCGCACCCTTACCCGATTTAATCGCGCGTAGAAAAGTCGGGAGATTGATTTCTTCTTTCTCAAGTTTTTCCTCTCTTTTTCTTCTCTTCTTCTTTCTCTCTACTTTTCTTCTTCCCTTTTTCTTTCTCCTTACTATTTTTCTCTCTTTCTATTCTATCATATTCCAAACTTAACAAAATAAACCAAAATGCCCAAAATACCCCTACACTCAAATATCTCACAACCGTTCCCAAAACACGACAAAATATATTCACGATGAAAAATAACATATTTTCACATAAAAGTCAGAAATAAAATAATATAATAATAAAATAATCAAAACGACTCAATTAAATAAAAACTGACAAAACTGGGGCATTACAACTCTCCCCCACTTAGAAATTTTCGTCCTCGAAAATATTACCTGAAACGAACAACTCAGGATACGACTCCTGCGTCCGACTTTCCATCTCCCAAGTCAAATTGCCCTCAGCAGCGCCTCCCCACGCCACTTTCACAAGTACAATATCCTTGCCCCTCAACCGGTTCACCTCGCGATCCAAAATACTAACGGGTAGTGCCTCAACCGTAAGGTTCTCCCTTACCTCAACCTCATCCATCGGAATCACATGTGACGGATCCGGAACATACTTTCGAAGCTGTGAAACATGGAACACATCATGTAAATTCGACAAGCTCGGCGGCAACGCCACCCTATAAGCCACAACACCCACTCTCGTAGATATCTAGTAAGGACCAATAAACCGAGAAGTAAGTTTCTTCGACTTCAATGCTTTACCAACACCCGTTACCGGCGTAACCCTCAAAAATACATGATCGCCCTCTTGAAACTCAAGATCTTTTCTTCTCCGATCATGATAACTCTTTTGTCTACTCTGAGAAGCCTTCATTTTCTCACGAATAAACTTCACTTTTTCTGTAGTCTGTTGCACCAACTCTGGCCCAACCACCGAACTCTCACCAGATTCGTGCCAACACAACGGTGTTCGACATCTCCATCCATACAATGCTTCAAACGGTGCCATTCCAATACTAGAATGAAAACTGTTATTATACGTGAATTCAATCAACGCAAGATAACTATCCCACGCACCACCTTGTTCCAAAACACACGCTCGCAACAAATCTTCCAAAGACTGAATCGTTCTCTCCGTCTGACCATCCGTCTGCGGATGATAAGCCGAACTCAATCTCAATTTAGAACCCAACGCCTTCTGTAAACTTCCCCAAAATCTCGAGGTAAACCTTGGATCCCGATCCGAAATAATACTCAATGGAACTCCATGCAACCTCACAATCACACTGATATAAATCTCGGCTAACCGCTCCAAAGAAAAACTGATGTCAATCGGAATGAAATGAGCCGATTTAGTCAGTCTATCAACAACCACCCAAATAGCATTATGCCCTCTCAGTGTATTCGGCAACCCGGTTACAAAATCCATAGAAATGCTATCCCATTTCCACTCAGGAATATCCAACGGTTGCAACAAACCACTAGGCCTCTGATGCTCCACTTTCGACTTGTGGCACGTCAAACAAGCATACACAAACTGAGCCACATCTCTTTTCAATCTAGACCACCAGAAAATCTTTTTCAAATCTTCGTACATCTTATTCGCTCCCGGATGTATACTCAAATTACTTCGGTGTCCTTCTTCCAAAATCATTCGTTTCAAATCCGAATCGTCTGGAATACAAATTCGCCCACGGAACCTCAACACACCATTAGTATCCACCTGAAAATCACCACTCGCATCTTTTCTGCCAACCAACATCAAATCCACCAATTTCACATCCAACTTCTGTTTCTCACTAACCGTCATCAGAAAATCATTAGTAACCTTCAGCATACCCAGCCTCACACTATCCAAAGTCACTTCACATACCAAGCTCAAATCTCTAAACGATTCCAAAAGCTCTCACTCCTTACCCATCAAAGCGGACATATGCAACGATTTCTGACTCAACGCATCGGCTACCACATTAGCTTGACCAGGATGCTAATTCAAGCCAAAGTCGTAGTCCTTCAAAAACTCCAACCATCTTCGTTGCCTCATATTCAATTCCTTCTGATCAAACAAATATTTCAAACGTTTATGATCACTAAAGACTTCAAACCTCACACCAAAAAGATAATGCCTCCAAATCTTCAACACAAAAACCACAACCGCTAATTCCAAATCACGAGTAGGATAATTCTTCTCATGCACTCTTAACTGTCTCGAAGCATACGCCACAACCTTACCTTCTTGCATTAGCACCCCACCTAAACCAATCAAAGACGCATCACAATACACCACAAATGGTTCAGTAGGATTCGGAAAAATCAAAATCGAAGCTATCGTCAATCTTCTCTTCAGCTCATTAAAACTTTCCTCACACCGAATACCCCAAATGAACGCTTGCCCTTTACAAGTCAACTGGGTCAAAGGAAGTGCTAGCTTCGAAAAACCTTTAATAAACCTTCGATAATAACCGGCCAAACCCAAAAAGCTTCGAATTTCAGTAACAGATCTCAGAGCATCCCATTGTAGAACTGCTTCTACTTTAGATGGATCCACAGAAATACCATTACCTGAAATTACGTGTCCAAGAAAACGTACCTCCGACAACCAGAACTCGCACTTGGACAATTTGGCAAAAATCTTTCTTTCTTTCAAAACCTGCAAAACAATACGCAAATGCTCCGCGTGCTCCTCCTGAGACTTAGAATAAATCAAAATGTCATCAATAAACACCACAACAAATCGATCCAAATGCTCGTGGAAAATACAATTCATGTACTCCATAAACACACCTGGCGCATTAGAAACCCCGAACGGCATCACAGAATATTCATAATGACCGTAACGTGTCCTAAAAGCCGTCTTCTGAATATCTTCCTCTTTCACCCTAATCTGATGATACCCCGACCTCAAGTCAATCTTACTGAACACACACGCACCAACCAACTGATCCATCAGATCGTCAATCCTTGGAAGAGGATACTTATTCTTAATCGTCACCTTATTCAACTGGCGATAATCAACACACAGCCGCATACTTCCATCTTTCTTTTTCACCAACAAAACTGGAGCACCCCAAGGAGAAACGCTTGGTCTCACAAACCTCTTTTCCAACAATTCATTCAATTGCTTCTTTAACTCAACTAACTCAAATGCCGACATACGATAAGGTGCCATAGAAACAGGTCTAGTACCAGGAACTAGATCTATCGAAAATTCCACCTCTCTCTCTGGCGGCAAGTCTGAAATATCCTCAGGAAACACTTCAGGAAAATCACACACAACAGGAAACACATCAAGTGACACTTGACTATTGTCGCTCCCGGGATTTTCATCCAAGTACAA
The DNA here is from genome assembly GCA_022829125.1 of Lathyrus tuberosus. NCBI lineage: Eukaryota > Viridiplantae > Streptophyta > Magnoliopsida > Fabales > Fabaceae > Lathyrus > Lathyrus tuberosus. Next base: position 5,586,590 of record JALAZF010000269.1, on the reverse strand, counting down.
ACGCGAAAGTGGCACCGAACAGAGTCGCCAGCAATGTGTATTTATCCCATGAGAGGGAAAGGAAACACCGCATAAACCTGAAGGGAAGGAAAAAGCATGGTCTTGCGACCAAGAGAACTGGATTCGGGAGTCGGTTACGCGAGAGGAAGGTATTAGCACCCCCTCGTGTCCATCGTACCTGATGGGATCCACGCTTGCTTGTTTGATCAAAGGGTGATAGAAAAGTGGATACTGGAAAAGGAACTGAAAGAAAGAAAGGAGAAAGAGAAACAAATGTAGGGAAAATAAAAGAAGTGCTCGAATGGGCCCTACCCCACTGCCTACGTATCTCATCGGGAACATGAGAATCAGAGCGACGTAGTTCCCCTCACTAGGGATGGATTGTTTGTGTTTTTTAGTGGAATACGTCAACGTTCGTGTCCTAGCAGTTTAGGTGTTGCAGCTCGCTGTAGGGAGACTTAGGCGTTACCTGTTTGCGGTAGAATGGAAATAACGCATCCTTAAGGGAGGAGTGAATGAGATGAGAAAAGAATTCCCGAAGGAAAGACGTTATTGTTTGTTTTTGTCTTTTAAGAGTTTTTTCCATTTGTTTGTATATGATAGCGTATCTGAATCTTAGTTATTGGAATGTGTACATTCTCACATTCCAAGATGGAATGGGTAAGAAAGCACACTAAGAGTGAAGAAGACCCTCACACTTAGTTCCAATTATCAAGGTTCAAACACACTAGCATATTTGTGTTTATTAAGTGTTTTTGTTGATTATGAAATGAAGAAGTGTTTTTTATTATTTGTACCTTCAACAAGTATTGCATTTAAGTCCCTCACACAAGATCAAATGCTTAACACATTGACCCAAGATGGGCTATATGCTACACATTCTAAGATTATAAGAGAAGACCCCTTTATAATCTCTTCTTTATATGAAAGGCCAAAATGCAATAAATGCCTACCTTTATTAAGTATTTTGAATTTTCTTTGAGATGAGAAAAAGAGACTCAAGAGAGGAGAAAAGGTAAAGATCTATATGAACTAAGACTCAATCCTAATTGAAAATTAAAGGGAGTGGTCCTAATGGTTGGTGAGGTTTCAACCTAAAGTCTAAAGAAAGAATGAATTAAACAATTCACTTCTAAGTTAGAAGATGAATTGTAATTCAAAAAGGGAAAGTGGTGAGTTATTAAGAAAAAGCACATAAGTGTTTAACAAAACACAAGATGGAATTGTAAAAGATGAGAGGAAAGAAGTTTGAATGTGGATTCCTTATCCACACTCAATTGCAACTTACCAAAGCCCCTACATGGTTAGTAAACATGTATAAGAAGTATAAGAAGTAAAAGAATATTTAATGCACCATAAAACTCAAAAGAATTAGATGAGAAATTGGTTACAACCAGAATGTACATCACATGGAAAACAAATGATCATTATCATACAAGTCCAAGTGGATAGGCAACAAACATCATCCATGACATTAGAACATGCTACCATAAGAAAAGGGAGAATGAAAGATGAAAAGAAATGGAAGAAACATGCCTAAATGGAACATGTAATCCAAGGATCAGAATTGAAATGAAATGAAGAATGATATATAAACACATCACAAGCATTCATGAAACACCTATCAAGCCATTCAAGAAGCAATAGAAGAAGAAAAGAAATGGACACTCAAAAGATAACACAAGTACTTCATATTAAGGACACACAAAGTTCAAATGAAAGTGAACTTGCAATGATGACACATAACATGTACCAATGACCTATAATCTCAAATGAATGGTTCACAAAGTAGGCAAATGATCATGCAAGTATGTACAAAAGAAATCATGTAAACATGCACAAAGATTACAAGGATATGACATGTTGTAATGCTTCAAATGAAATGTTTTAAACAAAAATCAAATGAGTTCATGAAAATTATGAAAACATGGTATTGAGGTTCACAAATCAGAGGTGAATCACATATCAAAGTATCATGTAAAAAACTCAAGGCAAAAAGGCTTTATACAATGCACTTAAATCAAATTGGATGCACATGCAAAGTAATACAAAGGTGAACATCAAAACATGCCATAACAGGACCTAAAAAATCAAATAAAAATCACTTAACACAATTCAAGATGTTAATGACTCACTACAAAAAGAAGCAACTCAAAACAATTTTTAATGATCAAGAACAAAATTAAGCAAAATCACATACCACATTAAGAATGCATACAAAAGAAAATCAAAGAAAATTGTGGAACAGGGGCAAAAAGGTCATAAAGTCAAGAAATAAAATCATGAAAAATTTCCTAAATGTTTTAGTGATGCGCTTGAATTTTTGTGGAATTTTATAATGCCATTTGGTATTTTTAAAAATTAAAAAGCAAACGTGTAGAAAAAATGAAAATAAAAATGAAATGCAAAATGAATGGGGGTGCATGCATAGTAATTGTTCAGTTCAAATTAATTTGGCTTGAAAACATGGGAGGTGTGGATATCAATCTGACTAGGTCCAATAAGCGCGCATAACACAATAACTACCATGCTCTTTAGTCAACACAAAGGTCAAAGTAAACAAGATCAATGATCACGCGTGGAGGAACACATTCATTAACATGCACTACACCACACAATGTTTAAATGAAATCTGAAATGTGGCATGTGACTTGCACGCTCATTTTAATGTGCTGGCAGCATTTTGGCCATTAGATCATACTCATCCAACGGACCAAATTCAAACTGAGCATAAAACCCTAACATAAAATCCACCGGCCGGAGAGGGACCTCCGGTCACCTTCTCCGGTCAATCACCACCGTCTGCAACTTTAATTTCTCCAGAAATCCACAAAAAGTATACCAAATAGAAGCTGAACTTATGGAGAACACGAATACACACTTATTTCTCACAGATCATGCTTGCATAACACAAACCGAGCCAAAATAATTTGCCCTAAAAACACACCTAAGCTCCTAAAGAGCATATCAACTAAACAGGACGCACGCATAGCTTCTATTAAGCTCTAAACCATAAAAAACAAACTAAAACAATAAGAGTTTATGCAATAGAATTTGAGTAATTGGAACCTGAAGTTTGCAGAACCTTGAAGCAAAAGAAAACCAGAGATCCACTCTTGATCTTGAGTTTGATTCGTGCAAAATAAATGCAGTTGAGTCTTGAGGTATTAAGAGCAGAGAGAGAATCAAAATGTTGATGAAGCTTCACTTGCTCAAAGACCACACTCAAGATGATGATTGAAGAAGATGAATGAAGAAAGTGTTGGTTTCGTGAGAGATCAGAGAGAGAGAATAGAGAGTGTTTCAGAGGGAGAATAAGAGAATGAGAGTTGAAAGTGAGAAAAATGAAGTTGGAAATGAAATTAGAGTGTGAGTTTTCTATTTATAGTGTGAGTTTAACCATGGTTAACTGGGTGAATTAACTGAGTTGAAGTGGTTTAAGTGAGTCATCCCTAACTAACTGAGTCAAGTTAGTTAGGGAGAGCAATGATATGGTGGTGATAGTTCATGGTGGGTTATGGTGGAGCTGAAAATGAGCTTGCAATGGCATGGCTGGTTGTATCAGAAACTTGTTCAGCAAGTTTATTCTTTCCACTTTCATGCAAGGCACGTGCTAATGTGCAAGGTGGAGGTGATATGTGCTTCGCTTAATGTGGAAATAAAGTGCAAGGGTTGTTTGATGGATGTCTGAACCAAACTGCAAATTCTGGTGTGATTCATCAGTTGGAAATGGTGATGTTTACGCATGGATATCTCTCTCTTCAAGCCATGGACATGAATGATCTTGGTATCATTACAAAGTGTGTACATGATACAACAACTTTGATGTTGAAAGTAAATGAAAACGAGACTTGCAACAACTTGGAAATGTGCTTCAAACATGTAAACTCAAAACTGACTCATAATGCACGCGTGTGTGGCAAGACCTGACCTAACCAAACATTCAGTTATCTTGACCTTATTTTGAGCCACCACAACTTCTCAATCATTGGTCTAATGAAAAAACCATAAACATACACTTTGAAGATCTCACATAGAGGAACAACTTTCGTGTTGAAAGAGTTTTCATTTGAGGCCTCTAACCTTGAGAAATTGACCCAAACATTTGGCCAACCACGTGCTTGTGAAAATGACACGCGCGTGACCTAAAAGTTCTTGGTCACGACCTGGTTTTTGCCCTACTTTCCTCCAACTTTGATCAATCATATCTCCCTCAATTTTTATCCAATGGAGATGTTCTACACATGGATTTGAAGCTTAAAGAAAGAAATTTTGTTGTGGCCGAGTGGAATTTTCATTTGGTGCTTCAATTTTAAATGGCCTTGGTTCAAACTCTGATGCAAATTGGCCAAAACTTGCTATTTTTAGTAACCCTTCTTCATCCATAAATGACAACTTTCCACATCTTGATTTTTTTATGATTCCTTTGGAGTTTCTTGACCAAATTTTGTACATTGGACACATATAACATGAATTTTATGAATTTGGCCTCAAAAAGTCAAGAGTTGACTTTTTCCTCTGATTATTTGACTTGGCCCCAATTTCTCTGATTTTTTATTTTTCTTCCAATTGAACCACTTCTAAAACCAATTGAGATGTGATTTTCCACATACATACACTTAAGAACATATAGAATACCATGACATCAAGTTTTGTCCAAAAAATCAAAGATATCCTGATTTTATAAGAAACCCTAATTTTGACCCCCTCTAGTTAGGAGAAAAATGTGCAGTCTTCAATTTCAAATTCCTCAGGGTATGTTGTGCATCCTTTTAAAGGATGATGGGATATGCCATTTGAGATTGATTTTGGATCAATGAGCTATCTCTTTTGAGGGTTTTCCTTCAGTTTTTGAACCTCTTGCATGTTGAAGTATGTATTGTTTCAATCTCCCATTGGATCTCACTTCCTTGAGAATGTGGATGATCAATTGAGATGGTATGAGACATGAGAGACTCTTGGCTTGCCTTGAGGCAACTTGATTGACCTTTTTGTGCTTTGAATGATCCCTTGATTGTCCATCTTCCACCTGATCACATGCCTTGATGGTAAGAGGAATGTTATGCTTCATTTTTCTATGTTAAATGCAATGCAATGCTAATGAGATGGATATGATATGATAGATGATAATGCTATGCTAAGATGACAAAAAGGGAGAGCAAATTTTGGGGTATTACAGCTGCCCCTATTCAAACACTGTAGACCTGAATGCCTGAAAGCGAATGCTTTCAGACTTTCAAGGTATATAGTGATTGAATACCAAATATAACCAAAAATTTGCTCAGGATGATGAAAAAGAAAAGGGATATAAACCCGACGCGATTGTTGGATTGAATCTTCAAGTGAAACGTTGTCCGAGAAGTCTGTCTTTTGAACGACGCCAGGTGACTACTGGTTTGCCATACTGTTGATGGACTTTAACAAATGTCTTTTTGAACGACGCCAGACGACTACTGGCTCGCCACACTGCTGGTGGACTTTAGAAATGTCTTTTTGGACGACGCCAGACGACTACTGGCTTGCCACACTGCTGGTGGACTTTCATAACGTTTTTTGTACGACGCCAGACGACTACTGGCTTGCCACACTGCTGGTGGACTTTAGAAATGTCTTTTTGAACGATGCCAGACGACTACTGGCTTGCCACACTGCTGGTGGACTTTAGAAATGTCTTTTTGGACGACGCCAGATGACTACTGGCTTGCCACACTGCTGGTGGACTTTCATAACGTCTTTTGTACGACGCCAGATGACTACTGGCTTGCCACACTGCTGGTGGACTTTAGAAATGTCTTTTTGAACGACGCCAGACGACTACTGGCTTGCCACACTGCTGGTGGACTTTCATAACGTCTTTTGTACGACGCCAGATGACTACTGGCTTGCCACACTGCTGGTGGACTTTAGAAATGTCTTTTTGAACGACGCCAGACGACTACTGGCTTGCCACGCTGCTGGTGGACTTTAGCTGCTCTGCCATTCTAAACAATGGACTTTTACCAGTTCGTGCTGGATTTTTGCCAATCTGTCGTTAGACTTCAATGATTACCAAACCGGCTTTGGAAGCTTTGCCAAATGATCATCCCACCTGCTGGAACAACCACCTGCAATATTACCCCACATGCTGGAATAATATAAACAAACTGTATATAATGATCATCCCACTGGCTGGAACAACCATCTGCCATATTACCCCACATGCTGGAATAATATAAACAAACTGTATATAATGATCATCCCACTGGCTGGAACAACCATCTGCCATACTATCCCACCTGCTGGAATAATATGAATAAACTGTATACCAAAAATAAATTGGACTTTGAGCTGTAAATGAGCACTGCTGAGAATTACACCACCGGCTGGGTAATATCATATGCTGACACTTTGCTGAAAAAGAGATTCCGCTGATCCATATAGACCAAGTTGGGGAAATTACCGTGACTCGGCTGGGGAGTATAGCGGACAAGATTCAATGCTGAACTCTGTGGGGATATCATTACCAAAGATATGATCTTGCCGGGGACCAGGGCTACTTTGCGGGGAATATCCAAATCTTGGCTGAAAGACAATCCGTTGCAACGTACTGAGAAAGAGTCCCTAGAGATCTGCTGAGGAAACCCAAAGAAATTCCTCGATAATCTGCTGAGGAAAATGACTGTCGAGCTTAGGGTAAATGTCACAATGCCCCCTGTTGGGTGAACTTTCCCTTTGACGACTCCGCTGGGAATAATGAGTTTATAACACACTCTGCTGGAGAAAAAACCGCTTTAAAGCATCTCTTGTTGGGGCTGCCCTTCGAGAGGATTTTACAGAAGACCAAATGTCCTCAAACTCTACTGGGGATTATAGATCGGGGATATCCTTTGCTGGGGAGGTTACATGCCCCATGCTTGGGAGGGTCAATAACTCTGCTGGGGATTATTCTTTGACAAATTTCCCATGCCGAAACCTGCGGGAGACATGATACTACCACTTGCCGGTACATCCTGCCAAGAGTAAACTCCACAAGGGATGTTAGTACTAAAAGTTTCGTCTCTTAAGAGGATTTTATAGAAAACCAAGCATTTTCAAACTCTTAGACAAACACTCTGCCTTGAACTACCTTTCACATCGTCTGCAAGGTACTGGAGGATTGGCATTTGTTGTCAACCTGGAGTATTCACTGCATTAATAACCGTTATCAACACAGAAGAAATCCATCTTCGAACACCGTTGTCGTCACGAGACTTAGTGGGAACTCTTGAATGGAAGAATCGACTTAATAAGATACAACAGTATCAAGTCATAACAAATATCTGCTCGTGGTTACGATCATGCTGTTTGGATCGATCGTGCTCATTACCTGCAACAGAAAAAGAATATGCACATGCCCCAGGATATTGCGTGGTCTTTTGGGTCCACCATCCAAGGTTGTCCAACAAGCAACGTAATTTCGATTGTCTTTGTGCATGTTTTTGCAAGGCCAAGATATTTTCAAAGTAACGTTTTATTATCAAAAATCGGACGTTTTCGCAAACAAAACAGTAAAATGAAAATAAAAGCCCGTGACTGAATATTCAACTTTATTGATGAAATGCCAAAAATTGGCGAATTTACAATCAGAAGCAAACCCCTGAAAGAGGTGATTGCCATAAAATTGAGAAAAGAAATCTATCCTAATGATAATGCGGAAATTGGATTCCAACTGATTTCTGATTCTGTTATAGCCAGTATGTACTCCAACTCTCCTGATTATCTTTGCCTTCAGAAGCTCATGATTGGACCAATTCCTCCTTTGGAATTTTGCCAGTTTGCTGAAGAGTAGAAAACGTACAGATTAATTCAGACTGCAGTCATTCACTTTAATCCCTCTTTTGTGTGGATCGCCTTTTCAGGTTTTCAATCCACCGGGATACCCATTTTTGCCTAAGTTGCCCTTTCGGGTTTTCAACTTACCGGGTGTACAATTCTTTTCAATTATATCCCTAATTTTTGCCCGAACCTTTATTCTGTTTTTAGTTCGCCGGGATGCCCTTTTTTGCCTGGATTCTTTTTTTTTTTATCAAGCGGGTCTCTTTATACGAAGTATTTTTTAACTGCATCTGAATTAACAGGGGATGAAAAATCTTCACCATCCATGGTTGTCAGCAACAAGGCTCCACCTGAGAAAACCTTTTTTATCACGAACGAACCTTCATAGTTAGGAGTCCATTTGCCCCTGTGATCTGTACTCGGAGGAAGTATTCTCTTGATTACCACATCCCCGACCTTGTAGACTTGAGGTCGAACCTTTTGATCGAATGCCCTCTTCATTCTGCGCAGATATAACTGGCCATGGCATACCGCTGCTAAACGCTTCTCCTCAATAAGGGTCAGCTGATCAAATCTGGCTCGTACCCATTCGGCTTCATCTAGCTTAACGTCCATCAATATTCGGAGAGAGGGAATCTCCACTTCTATCGGTAGAACTGCCTCCATACCATATACAAGCGAGTATGGTGTTGCCCCAGTGGACGTGCGGACTGATGTTCGATACCCATGCAAATCCAGTGGTAACATCTCATGCCAATCTTTGTACGTGACAACCATCTTCTGCACAATCTTCTTGATATTTTTGTTGGTCGCTTCAACCGCGCCATTCATTTTCGGGCGGTACGGAGAAGAATTGTGGTGCTCGATTTTGAAGTCCCGGCATAGCTCAGCCATCATCTTGTTGTTCAAATTAGAACCATTATCAGTAATGATTCTTTCGGGCACTCCATATCGACAAATGATATCTCGCTTCAAGAAACGAGCCATTACTTGCTTAGTGACATTGGCGTAAGATGCTGCTTCAACCCATTTAGTGAAGTAATCAATGGCGACCAAGATAAAACGATGGCCGTTTGAAGCAGTAGGCAATTTTCCCAATCATATCAATGCCCCACATTGCAAATGGCCACGGAGAAGACATGATACTCAACGGATTGGGAGGAACGTGCACTTTGTCTGCATAGATCTGGCATTTGTGGCACTTGCGAGCATACTTGCAGCAACCTGACTCCATGGTCAGCCAATAATACCCTAATCTCAACAATTTCTTAGCCATCGCATGTCCTCCGGCATGGGTACCGAAAGAGCCTTCGTGCACTTCAATCATCAACAGGTCTGCCTCGTGTCTATCCACACATTTGAGCAGAACCGTGTCAAAATTCCTTTTATACAGCACACCATCTTTGTTCAAGAAGAAACTACCAGCTAGCCTTCTTAATGTCTTCTTGTCATTGGAAGATGCCCCAGGCGGGTATTATTGATTTTTTAAGAAGCATTTGATGTCATGGTACCAAGGCTTATCGTCAGACGCTGCATCAACCTCAAACACAAAAGCAGGCCTATCAAGACGAGATACATCAATCCTGGGCACAAAGTTCCAACCATGCACTTTGATCATCGAAGAGATAGTGGCCAAGGCGTCTGCAAACTTATTTTCATCTCTAGGAACATGGTACAACTTGACAGTTGTAAAGAATGTCAGCAATCTCCTCGTATAATCTCTATACGGAATCAAATTCTGCTGATGTGTGTGCCAAGTTCCCTTTACTTGATTGATTACCAGTGCTGAATCACCAAAGATATCGAGGGTCTTGATTCTTAAATCAATAGCTTCCTCGATCCCTAGTATGCAAGCTTCGTATTCTGCTTCATTGTTGGTACACCCGAAAGTTACTCGAGCAGTGAAGGGCATGTGAACACCTTCTGGCGTAATAACGACTGCACCAACTCCGCACCCATTCATATTAACTGCCCCATCAAACATCAAACTCCATTTGGATTCAGGGTCAGGCCCCTCCTCCAGAAGTGGTTCCTCGCAGTCTTTCGCTTTGAGAAACATGATGTCCTCATCAGGGAAATCAAATCTCATGGGCTGGTAATCATCAAGAGGCTGTTGCGCAAGATAATCTGACAGTATACTTCCTTTGATTGCCTTTTGCGAAGTAAATTGAATATCGTACTCTGTCAGTACCATCTGCCACCTTGCAACTCTGCCTGTAAGTGTTGGTTTCTCAAAAATATACTTGATCGGATCCAATTTAGAGATCAACAGGGTTGTATGTGTGAGCATGTATTGTCTCAACCGCTTGGCGGCCCATGCGAGTGCATAGCATGTCTTCTCAAGCATTGAATAACGCGATTCATAATCTGTAAATTTCTTGCTCAGGTAGTAGATAGCATGTTCTTTCCTACCTGTCTCGTCGTGTTGACCGAGAACACAACCCATGGATCCTTCGAGCACTGTCAAGTACATAATCAGTGGTCTCCCTTGAACTGGAGGTATCAGAATTGGAGGTTCCTGCAAATATCTTTTTATTTTATCGAATGCATTTTGCAATCATCATTCCACCTGCCCGTTTGATCCTTTCGTAGCATTTTGAATATCGGTTCGCAAGTGGCAGTTAGGTGAGATATGAACCTTGAAATGTAGTTCAATCTTCCTAGAAAGCCGCGAACTTCTTTCTCAGTCCTTGGTACAGGCATATCTTGTATAGCTTTCACCTTAGCAGGATCAACCTCTATCCCTTTTTCACTGACAATGAAACCAAGCAATTTTCTGGACCGCACGCCGAAAGTACACTTGTTAGGATTCAGTCTCAACCTGAATTTCCTCATCCTCTCAAACAACTTCTTCAAGTTGATCAGATGTTTCTCTTCTGTCTTTGATTTAGCAATCATGTCATCCACATAGCACTCGATCTCTTTATGAATTAGATCGTGGAATAACATCACCATTGCTCTTTGATAAGTTGCCCCTGCGTTCTTCAACCCAAAAGGCATTACTTTGTAACAGAAGGTACCCCACGGGGTAATGAATGTCGTCTTCTCCATGTCCTCAGGCGCCATCTTTATCTGATTGTACCCGGAGAATCCATCCATAAACGAGAACACTGAAAACTGAGCGGTATTATCAACTAGCACATCAATATGAGGGAGTGGAAAATCATCTTTAGGGCTCTCCCTGTTGAGATCTCTGTAATCCACACACATTCTGACTTTGCCATCTTTCTTCGGCACCGGTACTATATTGGCCACCCAGGGAGGATAGTTGGTTACTGCCAGAAAACCTGCATCCAACTGTTTCTGTACTTCTTCCTTGATCTTCAAAGCCATTTCTGGTTTTGTCCTGCGCAGCTTCTGCTTGACCGGTGGGCAGTCCTCTTTCAATGGTAGTCTATGCACAACTATGTCTGTATCTAAACCTGGCATATCTTGGTATGACCAAGCAAAGATGTCAACGTATTCCCGTAGCATGACTATCAGCTCTTGCTTTACATCAGCCCGTAGACTCGCACCAATCTTGATCTCTTTCTTGCTTTCCTCTGACCCAATATTGATGATCTCAAGAGCTTCCTGATGAGGCTGAATGGTCTTCTCTTCCTGTTTCAACAACCTAGCCAACTCTTCCGGGAGTTCATAGTCTTCATCACTTTCTTCCTCAGCTTGATAGATCGGATTGTCGAAATCATACGTGGGCATAACAGAATCATTTTCAGAGAAATCCACAGAATCCAATCTGCATGATTGGGTTTATGCTTTATTTTAGATTATTTTTTGCTCGAAAAGAAAAGAAAGTGCATTATCATTTTTAATTTTCTTTGTGCAAAAAAAAAATAAAGAAAGAGTAAAGGATCACAAATTTGTAAACAAAAACGTCCTTTTATTGATATTTGAACATTATATGAGAAAATATGGTGGCCCTACAAATGGATCCTCACACCTTGGGCAGAGTGTGGGATTTCATGCATTATGAAAGACAAGAATTATTACTCTGAATGGTGAACAACATGAACGATTTCTTCACTAGACCAATTTTGCAACGCCTCGCCTGGAGCCAGTGCATATACCCATCTGTCTAGATAATCTGAGCTTTCAGCGCCATCTTCTATTGCTGAGCAGGACTGGTTGGGATTGATAATTCCTCCACTGTTGAAGTTGATTGGCCCACGGAATCGAGGAACTGGCATCCGGCCCGGCTGGTATCCAATGCCAAACTTATCTTCTTTCACGAACACATCTATAGCTTTACCCCAACCTTGGGCATTTCCGCTTTCGACCACTTCTCTGGCCTGCTTGTACGACGCAATTGATGCACTCGGCCCACCTGGCACATTTGACACCACTGCTGCTGAAGTAGACTCTGGTAAGTTATTGATATTCAGGGCTTCAAAAGATTGGCACAAAGTTTCATGAATCTCTCCATCCATTTCCACATATTTGAAAGTGGATAGATGACTCACGAATATATCTTCCTCGCCGCAAACAGTAACCACCTGACCCTCGAACACATACTTGAGCTTCTGATGAAGTGTGGAGGTAACTGCGCCTGCTGCGTGAATCCACGGTCGGCCCAACAAATAGCTATAAGCAGGCTGAATGTCCATAACATGAAAGGTCGTCTTGAATATCTGTGGACCAACCTGTATTTGTAATTCAACCTCCCCAAACACCGATCTTTGGGATCCATCGAAAGCTCTCACAATCAGATCGCTGGGTCTCAGAACCAATCCATCTACTTCAATTTTCATCAGGGCTTTTTTGGGTAACACATTTAAGGAAGAACCTGTGTCAACCAGCACATGCGACAAAACTGCCCCTTTGCATTCAAGTGTGATGTGCAGTGCTTTGTTGTGGTTACGTCCGTCCGGTGTCAAATCCCTCTTCGTAAATCCCAACCCGTGGCTCACATTCACATTAGAAATTACTCCCTCCAACTGATTCACTGTAATCTCTTGGGGAACGTATGCCATATTCAGAACTTTCAACAAAGCAGCCCGGTGTGCATCTGAACTCATTAACAGGGATAATATCGAAATTTTAGAGGGTGTCTGATTAAGTTGGTCAATGATCTTGTAATCACTCTTTTTGATAACCCTCATAAATTCCTCAACATCATTATCAAAATTGACTTTAGGGTCCTCTTCCTGAGCAGGCACCTTGTCATCAACAACCTGTTTTCCTTTTGCTCTTGCAGCGACTTCAGCCTCACTCCTTAAAGTCTGGGGAGCAAACAGTCGACCACTTCTGGTGAAACCACTTGGTCCACTGACATTCTCAATGCTAGTACCAACAGCCTCTGCCTTCTGCCGACTTCCTCCTTGACGAGTATCAGTTCCATACTGCCACGGAACTGCCCTATTAGACACATAAGCAGCCGATTCAGGAACTATAATCGTAACTGGTCTCGGCCTCTCGGGCACGATGATAGCGAAAGGCTCCTCAACAGGCACCTGTATCTCGACTGGATTATAGTAAATGGTAACGGCAGAAACATCCTGTTCTTTCTCTACTTTATCAAACTGAAGACTTCCCTCATCCATAAGATCCTGCAGTCCAACTCTCAACTTACTGCAGCCATTAACCTGCTTTGAACAATCCTCGCAATCAGAGGCGCATCCAGGAAATACCTTTCCTTTTAACAAACGTTCTTTTACAATTAACAGCGGAGTCTTCACCAAATTAACATCAGTAATCAAATTCAACTTCTCGCCATCAAAAATGGCATTTGTGCCTGCACCTCCATGATGAGGCATTGGATTGTCACGAACATTCGGCGGCCTAGAGAAGTTGATAGCTTTTGCGTCGATCAGATCTTGAACCTTATGTTGAAAGGTCCAGTACTTTTCTATTGAATGACCTGGCACACCAGAATGGTATTCACATCGAGCATTAGCATCGTAACCTTGAGGCAATTTTCCGGAATCCAGCGGCTTCATAGTCCGAAGTTCAACCAACTTCTCTTTGAGCAGTTGTGGTAACAAAGCAACATATGTCATAGGCAAGGGATCAAACTTACGGTCCCTTTGTCTATTGTTCTGAAATCGGGGTCTACCTTGCTGATCTGGCGTTTGCTGTCCAGCTGGAACCAGAATGGTTACCGCATCCACCTGATGATAGGACTGATTCCTTCCTCTGCCCCCTCCTCTATACACAGCGCTGGACTCCCCTTCTCTTTTCCTTGGTCCATTGGCAAAGGGTTTCTTCGAATTTGAAGCAACATCTTGAATCTTACCCAATTTCAACAGACTTTCTATTCGTTCCCCAGCAACGACGATGTCGGCAAACCCCGTGGAGGGACATGCAGCCAGTCTATCCAAATACGTCCCTTGAAGTGTGCTCATGAACATATCAGCCATCTCACGATCACCCAAAGGTGGTTGAACTCGAGCAGCCAATTCTCTCCATCTCTGTGCGTACTGCTTAAAGCCCTCCTTGTTATCCTGAGTCATACTCTGCAATTGAGTACGATTAGGTGCCATGTCCAGATTATATTGATACTGCTTCAGAAAAGCAGCGCACAAATCTTTCCAACTCCTTATATGAACCCTGTCCAGCTTAATGTACCATTCCAGGGAAGCGCCTGACAGGCTATCTTGGAAAAAATACATCCAGAGCTTTTGGTCCTCGGTATAAGCGGCAATCTTGCGATTGTAAGCTTGCAAATGTGTTTTGGGACAGGTACTGCCGTTGTACTTATCCAAAGCAGGAAGCTTGAACTTGGGAGGAATTCGCACACCCTGCACGAGACCCATGTCTTCTACATCAATTCCAAGAGGATTTTGGCTCTCAATAGCCTTGAGTCTTTCATCCAGCCCTTCATACTTCCGGTCGTCATTGTAGAAACCCATGTCATTGTTGAATGCAGTGAACTGGTCCTCCTGACCATCCTCATTGTTATCAAAGCCCAGATGTACCCCACCAGCAGGGATTGTGCCAACAGGAGGAGTGCGCACATTGCGATTTGGGATTTCAGTTTCCAGCCTCTGGATAGTGGTTCTCATAGCTTCTTGTCCAATCCTCATGTTTTCTTGACCGGTCCTCAGCTCTTGCTGACCTTGAGCAATCCCCTGCATGAGGTTCATGACCTGTTCCATCCTTCCCCTCAAATCGGCTAACTTTGTCTGAACTTGCTCCATTACTCTTGCTTGATTGCGTCGGGTAGAATATCGGTGAACTGGGGTATCAGCTATCGTGCCTGAAAACCAAATAAAGGTTAGCAGGCGCCTGCAAAAGGAAAACCTGCGATGCAAAAATGATATGCAAATGCAAATGCAAAGTTATGTTTGTCATTTCAAAATACTTTTCATATCCTGATTCAAATCGTAACCAAAAATTCCTGAAGACCAGGAGTCATGATTACTGAGTTTTGCCATGAAGAGATATTCATATACATCGATCACAGATGTCTGAAGACCAGAAATAGTGATTTTGTAGTGTGCTAGTGTGCAGATATCACATCACATATATCTGAAGATCAGAAATTGTGAACAGAAGTAACCCATTTCATACAAATTCCCAAAACTTCTCAAGCACGTTTGTCGTAGTTTCAGCAACAAAATAAGAAACAGGCAGTCAAATGGATCCATCAACAATTCTGATGGTAACCATTACAAATTACAAAGAAATGACAAAAATCACTAATCTGACAGCTCTACATCCTTCAGCTTCTGGCTGGAGTACTTAATCTCCTCAAACAGGATGCGGGTACGCTGATGATGCGGCTTCTCAATCAGCTCTTTAATCACTACGTCCCTTTTTTCCAATGCATCCTCTAATGACCCCACGTGCATCAGCAAGGCTTCATCTTCATTGGCTCCTTTGCGCCTCTTGATTCTAGCTTGAATTTTAACCAGTTTCAGCTCTGCTGTGACATCTTCAAGCTCCTTGTTGGTGATTTTCAGCTTACCTTCAGCATTTCTCACTTGTTCTTGGCTTTTGCCAAGATCTTCTCGATACTTTCTTCTTTCCACGTGTGCTTTCTTCAGCTCTTCATCTTTATCTTTTAACTGGGCCTGCAATTCAGAGTTCTCAATTCTGACCTCATCCCAAGCTTGTCGGAGTTTAGCTAACGAATCCTTGCTTCGAGCCAGCGCCTGCTTTGTAGCCTTATGAGCCTGACTAGTATCATCTGCTCCCAAGGTAAGCTTCCGGAAGTATCGAGCTCTCTCATCAAAATCTTCTTCTTTGTCCGCCAGGGTTTTTTCTGCTTTCAACGCTCTCTTTTCCAACTCTTTGTTGTCAGCTAGAGCTTTCTGAAGACATCTGCTCATTCCAGAGTTCTCTATCTGCAGATCTCTAACCATTTTCTTCAATTTCTCGTACTCCTCGGCCGGGTACCAAGGAATGTTGACCTGGACATAAGAGAACTTCTCGGGAAAAGGGTAACAACAGCTTTTTGACCTTCATCTCAACCCAAGTATCGTAGTCAGGGTATGATCTACAGTCTCCTTTGCCGAAAGTCAATTTTCCCTTTCTTTGCCTAAATTTCCAAGCATTTATTACTTCCCGCACTCTTTCATTCTTGGTCCCTACGAAAAACAGAGAAGCGCTAATCTCTTCATCAGCAGGAGGATGTCTCGAGGCATAACCAAATTGTCTAACTGCCAACACTGGATTGTAATTAATCCCACCTATTCTTCCAAGTAGAGGCACATTAGGAAAACTTCCACATTTGACAGTACGCTCTATCGTCAGTAATTTGGGATCAAACCAAATAATATTATTGGCAGTCAAACCGATCAGTCTCTTGGACCACTTCATTGTCTCAGCAGTTTCTACAAACGCACCAGTCCGAGGTAAATGTTTGAAGAGCCAATGGCATAACAATTTGGTGCAACAACTAACCAAACTCCCTCTTGCCTTCTCATTTTTGTAGTGTACGGAGTGATAAAAATCCCCTAGCAGGGTAGGAATCGGATTCTTCGAGACAAACACTTTCAACGCCTGCATATCAACAAAATCAGGATGACCGGGGAAAAGCACCAAGCCATAGATACAAAGAGTTAACACAGCGTTGTAAGTAGTCCAATTGTTAGCCTTGGCAGCTTCCTGAGCTTGTCGAAAAAGAAACTCCAAGTGAAATCCTTCATCTTCTTTGAGTCTGCTTAGGCCACTTTTCACAACAAACAGGTCCAGATGCAGGACAGCAGCGATTACTTCAGGGGCAAGAGCACCTTCAGAAAAATACGGTATAGCAGACGTGACTGGAATTCCCAAAATAAATGAGAATTCCTCCAGAGTGGGCATCAGAATGTAGTCAGGGAATAGGAAACATCTCATTGATGGCTCATAGAACTGTAAGAAAGTATGTAACCCATCCTTCTCATACTTTGTGAATGCACAGACCATCTTAATCAGCTCTCCATACTCCTTCTGAAAAGTGCTGAGAACATCAGAACCAGCCATACCTATCATCTTGTTCAATACATCCAGCTTAGGATCAGGAAATTTGTATGACACATTATTCTTCCTTTTAACCTCAGCATCTTGGGAACTCATTATTGGAATCAGACAATATGGTAAGTACCTGAAAATGACAAACATAACCTGTTATGATATGATTATGCAAATGCAAAAGGCATGTGATCAGGTATCCAGGTGTCGGTGTCTGTGTTGAACTGTGTGCACTGTGTCTCTGTACTGAATCTGGCAATATATCTGAGATGAATACTCAAACCACTGTCATAGGATACACTGTCTGTAGTAATCATAGAATCACAAGTACGATACGTAGGAGGCTGGGTTACCTGCAAACCTGTAAACATCCCACCCATACTCACATGTGGTTCCTAGAAAATAAGGCTTGTCAGCTTCGGAGGTTTGAGAAGCGATAGCACATTCAGCCCGTAGGATATAATGCTATGCCAATCAAAGAGGTCGTCCACTGACTCACCTTAGAAAATGAAGGTCATCCTATGCAAGTACCAAAGTGGGCTCTCGGGTGCGAGTGAGTTTGCCACAGAATGTGGTCTGCCACTGTCACCGCTAAAGAGAGATGTTTCCACTAAGGTCCTCATGATCGCTCACTAGAGTCGACAGCTCTCTAGATCGACATCCTGGAATACGCAAGATGCGCACGCCATGATGGGTCCCAAGATAGCCTCGTCTAGCTGTGAATTTCGTGATTACCCACGTACACAGATGGCACGTAGGTCCCACTACTCTCCACTCTAAGTCTAAGTGTATACTCGAGCCTGTGTACTGAGCTCATCTCTCAGAAATCCCATCCCGCCAAATAGACAGAACAGTGCAACACGGTATAATATATGAAATGTAAATGCTAACATGCTGTAAATATGGTACAAGTAATAAAATACAGTAAACAGCAAATACAAAACAACAGTAAACACCCAATGAAAGAAAAGCAAACAAGCGCTAGGATTGACTCGCTTAGGATGGACCAGCAATAGGTCAACCTGTCCCCAGCAGAGTCGCCAGCTGTCGCTCCCGGGATTTTCATCCAAGTACAAACGCGAAAGTGGCACCGAACAGAGTCGCCAGCAATGTGTATTTATCCCATGAGAGGGAAAGGAAACACCGCATAAACCTGAAGGGAAGGAAAAAGCATGGTCTTGCGACCAAGAGAACTGGATTCGGGAGTCGGTTACGCGAGAGGAAGGTATTAGCACCCCCTCGCATCCATCGTACCCGATGGGATCCACGCTTGCTTGTTCGATCAAAGGGTGATAGAAAAGAGGATACTGGAAAAGGAATTGAAAGAAAGAAAGGAGAAAGAGAAACAAATGTAGGGAAAATAAAAGAAGTGCTCGAATGGGCCCTACCCCATTGCCTACGTATCTCATCGGGAACATGAGAATCAGAGCGACGTAGTTCCCCTCACTAGGGATGGATTATTTGTGTTTTTTAGTGGAATACGTCAACGTTCGCGTCCTAGCAGTTTAGGTGTTGCAGCTCGCTGTAGGGGGACTTAGGCGTTACCTGTTTGCGGTAGAACGGAAATGACGCATCCTTAAGGGAGGAGTGAATGAGATGAGAAAAGAATTCCCGAAGGAAAGACGTTATTGTTTGTTTTTGTCTTTTAAGAGTTTTTTCCATTTGTTTGTATATGATAGCGTATCTGAATCTTAGTTATTGGAATGTGTACATTCTCACATTCCAAGATGGAATGGGTAAGAAAGCACACTAAGAGTGAAGAAGACCCTCACACTTAGTTCCAATTATCAAGGTTCAAACACACTAGCATATTTGTGTTTATTAAGTGTTTTTGTTGATTATGAAATGAAGAAGTGTTTTTTATTATTTGTACCTTCAACAAGTATTGCATTTAAGTCCCTCACACAAGATCAAATGTTTAACACATTGACCCAAGATGGGCTATATGCTACACATTCTAAGATTATAAGAGAAGACCCCTTTATAATCTCTTCTTTATATGAAAGGCCAAAATGCAATAAATGCCTACCTTTATTAAGTATTTTGAATTTTCTTTGAGATGAGAAAAAGAGACTCAAGAGAGGAGAAAAGGTAAAGATCTATATGAACTAAGACTCAATCCTAATTGAAAATTAAAGGGAGTGGTCCTAATGGTTGGTGAGGTTTCAACCTAAAGTCTAAAGAAAGAATGAATTAAACAATTCACTTCTAAGTTAGAAGATGAATTGTAATTCAAAAAGGGAAAGTGGTGAGTTATTAAGAAAAAGCACATAAGTGCTTAACAAAACACAAGATGGAATTGTAAAAGATGAGAGGAAAGAAGTTTGAATGTGGATTCCTTATCCACACTCAATTGCAACTTACCAAAGCCCCTACATGGTTAGTAAACATGTATAAGAAGTATAAGAAGTAAAAGAACATTTAATGCACCATAAAACTCAAAAGAATTAGATGAGAAATTGGTTACAACCAGAATGTACATCACATGGAAAACAAATGATCATTATCATGCAAGTCCAAGTGGATAGGCAACAAACATCATCCATGACATTAGAACATGCTACCATAAGAAAAGGGAGAATGAAAGATGAAAAGAAATGGAAGAAACATGCCTAAATGGAACATGTAATCCAAGGATCAGAATTGAAATGAAATGAAGAATGATATATAAACACATCATAAGCATTCATGAAACACCTATCAAGCCATTCAAGAAGCAATAGAAGAAGAAAGGAAATGGACACTCAAAAGATAACACAAGTACTTCATATTAAGGACACACAAAGTTCAAATGAAAGTGAACATGCAATGATGACACATAACATGTACCAATGACCTATAATGTCAAATGAATGGTTCACAAAGTAGGGAAATGATCATGCAAGTATGTACAAAAGAAATCATGTAAACATGCACAAAGATTACAAGGATATGACATGTTGTAATGCTTCAAATGAAATGTTTTAAACAAAAATTAAATGAGTTCATGAAAATTATGAAAACATGGTATTGAGGTTCACAAATCAGAGGTGAATCACATATCAAAGTATCATGTAAAAAACTCAAGGCAAAAAGGCTTTATACAATGCACTTAAATCAAATTGGATGCACATGCAAAGTAATGCAAAGGTGAACATCAAAACATGCCATAACAGGACCTAAAAAATCAAATAAAAATCACTTAACACAATTCAAGATGTTAATGACTCACTACAAAAAGAAGCAACTCAAAACAATTTTTAATGATCAAGAACAAAATTAAGTAAAATCACATACCACATTAAGAATGCATACAAAAGAAAATCAAAGAAAATTGTGGAACAGGGGAAAAAAGTCATAAAGTCAAGAAATAAAATCATGAAAAATTTTATAAATGTTTTAATGATGTTCCTGAATTTTTGTGGAATTTTATAATTCCATTTGGTATTTTTAAAAATTAAAAAGCAAACGTGTAGAAAAAATGAAAATAAAAATGAAATGCAAAATGAATGGGGGTGCATGCATAGTAATTGTTCAGTTCAAATTAATTGGGCTTGAAAACATGGGAGGTGTGGATATCAATCTGACTAGGTCCAATAAGCGTGCATAACACAATAACTACCATGCTCTTCAGTCAACACAAGTCAAAGCAATTGCAACCATCAGATTAGGTCAAGTCAACACAAAGGTCAAAGTAAACAAGATCAATGATCACGCGTGGAGGAACACATTCATTAACATGCACTACACCATATAATGTTTAAATGAAATATGAAATGTGGCATGTGACTTGCACGCTCATTTTAATGTGCTGGCAGCATTTTGGCCATTAGATCATACTCATCCAACGGACCAAATTCAAACTGAGCATAAAACCCTAACATAAAGTCCACCGGCCGGAGAGGGACCTCCGGTCACCTTCTCCGGTCAATCACCACCGTCTGCAACTTTAATTTCTCCAGAAATCCACAAAAAGTATACCAAATAGAAGCTGAACTTATGGAGAACACGAATACACACTTATTTCTCACAGATCATGCTTGCATAACACAAACCGAGCCAAAATAATTTGCCCTAAAAACACACCTAAGCTCCTAAAGAGCATATCAACTAAACAGGATGCACGCATAGCTTCTAATAAGCTCTAAACCATAAAAAACAAACTAAAACAATAAGAGTTTATGCAATAGAATTTGAGTAATTGGAACCTGAAGTTTGCAGAACCTTGAAGCAAAAGAAAACCAGAGATCCACTCTTGATCTTGAGTTTGATTCGTGCAAAATAAATGCAGTTGAGTCTTGAGGTATTGAGAGCAGAGAGAGAATCAAAATGTTGATCAAGCTTCACTTGCTCAAAGACCACACTCAAGATGATGATTGAAGAAGATGAATGAAGAAAGTGTTGGTTTCGTGAGAGATCAGAGAGAGAGAATAGAGAGTGTTTCAGAGGGAGAATAAGAGAATGAGAGTTGAAAGTGAGAAAAATGAAGTTGGAAATGAAATTAGAGTGTGCGTTTTCTATTTATAGTGTGAGTTTAACCATGGTTAACTGGGTGAATTAACTGAGTTGAAGTGGTTTAAGTGAGTCATCCCTAACTAACTGAGTCAAGTTAGTTAGGGAGAGCAATGATATGGTGGTGATAGTTCATGGTGGGTTATGGTGGAGCTGAAAATGAGCTTGCAATGGCACGGCTGGTTGTATCAGAAACTTGTTCAGCAAGTTTATTCTTTCCACTTTCATGCAAGGCACGTGCTAATGTGTAAGGTGGAAGTGATATGTGCTTGGCTTAATGTGGAAATAAAGTGCAAGGGTTGTTTGATGGATGTCTGAACCAAACTGCAAATTCTGGTGTGATTCATCAGTTGGAAATGGTGATGTTTACGCATGGATATCTCTCTCTTCAAGCCATGGACATGAATGATCTTGGTATCATTACAAAGTGTGTACATGATACAACAACTTTGATGTTGAAAGTAAATGAAAACGAGACTTGCAACAACTTGGAAATGTGTTTCAAACATGTAAACTCAAAACTGACTCATAATGCATGCGTGTGTGGCAAGACCTGACCTAACTAAACATTCAGTTATCTTGACCTTATTTTGAGCCACCACAACTTCTCAATCATTGGTCTAATGAAAAAACCATAAACATACACTTTGAAGATCTCACATAGAGGAACAACTTTCGTGTTGAAAGAGTTTTCATTTGAGGCCTCTAACCTTGAGAAATTGACCCAAACATTTGGCCCACCACGTGCTTGTGAAAATGACACGCGCGTGACCTGAAAGTTCTTGGTCACGACCTAGTTTTTGCCCTACTTTCCTCCAACTTTGATCAATCATATCTGCCTCAATTTTTATCCAATGGAGATGTTCTACACATGGATTTGAAGTTTAAAGAAAGAAATTTTGTTGTGGCCGAGTGGAATTTTCATTTGGTGCTTCAATTTTAAATGGCCTTGGTTCAAACTCTGATGCAAAATGGCCAAAACTTGCTATTTTTAGTAACCCTTCTTCATCCAAAAATGGCAACTTTCCACATCTTGATTTTTTTATGATTCCTTTGGAGTTTCTTGACCAAATTTTGTACATTGGACACATATAACATGAATTTAATGAATTTGGCCTCAAAAAGTCAAGAGTTGACTTTTTCCTCTGATTATTTGACTTGGCCCCAATTTCTCTGATTTTTTATTTTTCTTCCAATTGAACCACTTCTAAAACCAATTGAGATGTGATTTTCCACATACATACACTTAAGAACATATAGAATACCATGACATCAAGTTTTGTCCAAAAAATCAAAGATATCCTGATTTTATTAGAAACCCTAATTTTGACCCCCTCTAGTTAGGAGAAAAATGTGCAGTCTTCAATTTCAAATTCCTCAGGGTATGTTGTGCATCCTTTTAAAGGATGATGGGATATGCCATTTGATATTGATTTTGGATCAATGAGCTATCTCTTTTGAGGGTTTTCCTTCAGTTTTTGAACCTCTTGCATGTTGAAGTATGTATTGTTTCAATCTCCCATTGGATCTCACTTCCTTGAGATTGTGGATGATCAATTGAGATGGTATGAGACATGAGAGACTCTTGGCTTGCCTTGAGGCAACTTGATTGACCTTTTTGTGCTTTGAATGATCCCTTGATTGTCCATCTTCCACCTGATCACATGCCTTGATGGTAAGAGGAATGCTATGCTTCATTTTTCTATGTTAAATGCAATGCAATGCTAATGAGATGGATATGATATGATAGATGATAATGCTATGCTAAGATGACAAAAAGGGAGAGCAAATTTTGGGGTATTACAACTATCCACAGCCAATGATGCAAACAACCCAAACAACTGAGCTTCATCCGCCAAAAGTCGTTTCAACTCTTTGGTAGATAAGAAACTCGAGTCTTCGTCTTCCTCAAGAAAAGGAAACCTTACTAGCTTATGATAACAATCAATATGAACCCGATTAAATTGCAACCAATTCATTCCCAGAACCACATCTAAACCCTCCAACGGCAAACACACCAAATCCATCTCAAAGTCTTTACCATAAATGGTCAAAGGACAACTTAAACAAACCAAAGAAGTAGTTACTGACCCAATTGCTAGAGTATCAATAACCATCTCACCACCTATCAAAGACAACACAAGATTCAAACGCTTCGCGCACTCAGACGAAATAAACGAATGAGTCGCTCCAGTATCAATAATAGCAACTAAAGGCATACTATTAATAAAACAAGTACCTCTGATCAGACGATCTGCACTTGAAGTCTGAGTTCCCGCCAATGCAAACACCTTCCCACTGGATGGAGCCTGCTTCGGTTTCTGACACTTTGTACTAATATGACCAGGTTCACCACAGTTGAAACACTTCACCACATTCTTCCTTTTACAATCTGCTACGACATGTCCGACACCTCCACAATTAGTACACTTCCTCATATCTTTCCTGCACTCAAACTGACGATGTCCTAATTCACCACACCTATAACACCTCAGAGGACCAGACACACTCCCGCCACTGGGCCTTCGATCAAAAGTACCCCTTTGGTTACCCTTATCAACTAGTGTTACATATGACCCACTACGGAACTGTTGCTTCCCTCTTCTGTCACTCACACTCTTATAGTGAGTAGAACGAGCCTTACTATCCTCTTCATAAATCTTACAACATTCCACTAAATCAGAAAACCTCCGAATTCTTTGATAACCGATTGCCTGCTTAATCTCAGGACGCAATCCGCTCTCATACTTCACACACTTAGAAAACTCTGCAGTCGCTTCAGCATAATGAGGATAAAACTGCACAAGCTCCACAAACTTAGCAGTATAATCAACAATAGACATATCACCTTGTTTCAATTCCAAGAACTCAATTTCCTTCTTCCCTCTTACATCTTCAGGAAAATACTTCCTCAGAAACTCTCGGTTAAACAATTCCCAAGTAACTTCTTCACCCCCAGCTTCCAACACCTGACGAGTACTAACCCACCAGTCATCCGCTTCTTCCTGTAACATGTGAGTTCCCAGTCTCACCTTACTGTCCTCAGCACAATCCATAACTCGAAAAATCCTTTCAATCTCTTTCAACCAAATCTGTGCACCATCAGGATCATGTCTCCCTTTGAAGACAGGCGGTTTGTTCTTCCTGAACTCATCATTACCAGCAGCATTAGGTACACCATGCACAGCCCGAGCCATAGCTTGTATAGCAGCAACCAAAGCAGCATCATTCCTACCGGCCATATTCTGTTCATTTCCAATAACAGAAACTATGGTTAAACAAACAGCTCACTCCAACGCCACAACGACAAAGGACTGACACAAACAAACACGGACTGACACTGACTGGCTCTGATACCACTTAATGTAACACCCCCAATCTATACCTCAAAGCTATTAAAGCGGTAATCAAAAATTCAAAATTTAATCAGAGTATACTTAAAACATGCACGACATAGACCGAGGGGGGTCACATCAATTTGAAACAAACATACAACACCTGCTCATAAAGATATGCAACACTCCGCAGATAGTAAATAAACAGAGGAACTTAGTTCCTACTACCCACAATTCAAATACAGAATAAAGCGAAAAAATCTGTACTGAATATCTCATATATATATATATATATATATATATATATCATAAAAAGTTTGTTGTCATACACAAAATTATACATGTACAATCCAACAGATACATATACACAATACAAAATAATCACACTCGATCACCCCGACTACCCAGTGTCACATATCAGAGCCGACCGACAAAAGAATGAAGACCCAGCTTCACAAAAAGACCGCCAACAACTCTAATCTGCAATGCCTCATAGAGCATTATAAAACACCAGAAGGGTGAGAAACACAATCATAATACAGTTGCATATAATTATATAATGACACAGAAATGCGCAAGTAAAATATTCTCACCACAAATGCACCACAATCAAATATAACACAACACAGTACAAATATCAAATATCCATCACCAATACACATCACTCATATACAATGCACGCATCATCAACACAATTATCCATATTCCATCTCATTAATCACATTCACAATTACCTACACAATTAATCCATGGTTTATGCAAATGCACAGAGACCGACACAACGACTCCATGCAATGCACATGCGGTACCGACTTCCAATGTTTCTCATCACTAGTTCACTCAGGAACTCTGCTGGAACCACCGCTCGTTACATCTCTGTAACTCCCCGTCGGGCATACGATGTTACCTGTCGCTCACACCCCACACGGGCACACGACGCTTATGGATCGCTCACACCCCACACGGGCACACGACCCGATCGTTCACACCCCACATGGGTACACGATCGTCTATAACCATCGCTTTTGGTCCTCTTATTTTTAAGGCGATTCATTCCTCTTATTTTTAAGGCGCACGATGTTATAGCAGATTCCCTCTGGAATCAATCCGTCACTCAGGACGTCACAAGAATGCATATCATGATGCTTGGCATACAATGACTCATGACATTTAAAATGCACACATATATGCACTCATCTTAATCAACAAAATCATGCTTTACACTCAAGCCCAAAACAATGCATTTAATTGCCATGCGGCCACAAACCATCGTCACGATATTCAAACACATGCATCCAACATATATCACAAGCAAATCGTAGGATAACCCATCAATTACACCCAAGTAACCGGCAAAAGTCGCCAACAATACCACACAATTTCTAATTTCCGACATAATTTAATCGGGCAACAATCTCAAAACCATCCTCATAAAAAAGAACATTTTATAAGCTTTCTAACGCATCAAACCACGCCTCAAACCGAACCACAGATCAAAAGTTATGCAGAAAACAAAACTACACAAACAGGCATATTCGCTAGGCGAACCCTCTAGCGAGCATTCGCTACCACCTTCGCTAGGCGAATGTCCAGCGAACCCGCTACCAGCTAGAAAACAGATACAAAGTTCGCTAGGCGAACCCCTTTGCAAACCAAGGCAGCAACTATCAGACCCAAAAACATCTAAAGTTCACTAGGCGAATAACTCAGCGAACCTTCGCTGACCTTCGCTAACTGGTTCGCTAGGCGAACCCGCGAAAACATCACTCGCTACTGCTTCGCCCCAGGTTCGCTAGGCGAACCAAAGAAAACTCAGAATTTCTCAGCGCTGTGTGGAAACCCAAAATGATAATTTCTACAACCAAAACATTTCCAAAACATCATATATCAATCAGAACTCAATACAATCATGGCAACAAGCATTCTACCACATTTACGTCGATTTCCAACCGCGAAAGTATCGATTTCTCACAAGATTCTCATTTCCAACCTAGAACTCAAAAGCTATGGAAGACAAGCAAACATACAAGAAAACACGTACATAATCATACACAAACATAGTATAATCGAGTTTCGCACCATTACCCGATTTAATCGCGCGTAGAAAAGTCAGGAGATTGATTTCTTCTTTCTCAAGTTTTTCCTCTCTTTTTCTTCTCTTCTTCTTTCTCTCTACTTTTCTTCTTCCCTTTTTCTTTCTCCTTACTATTTTTCTCTCTTTCTATTCTATCATATTCCAAACTTAACAAAATAAACCAAAATGCCCAAAATACCCTTACACTCAAATATCTCAAAACCGTTCCCAAAACGCGACAAAATATATTCACGGTGAAAAATAACATATTTTCACATAAAAGTCAGAAATAAAATAATATAATAATAAAATAATCAAAACGACTCAATTAAATAAAAACTGACAAAACTGGGGCGTTACATTAATGGTGTTTTGAGGTTCCGTGGGCGAATTTGTATTCCGGACGATTCGGATTTGAAACGGATGATTTTAGAGGAAGGACACCGGAGTAATTTGAGTATACATCCGGGAGCGAACAAGATGTACCAAGATTTGAAAAATATTTTCTGGTGGTCTGGATTGAAAAGAGATGTGGCTCAATTTGGGTATGCTTGTTTGACGTGCCAGAAGTCGAAGGTGGAACATCAGAGGCCTAGTGCTTTGTTGCAACCGTTGGATATTTCGGAGTGGAAATGGGACAGCATTTCTATGGATTTTATGACTGGGTTGCCGAATACATTGAGGGGGCATAATGCTATTTGGGTGGTTGTTGATAGGCTAACTAAATTGGCTCATTTCATTCCGATTGACATCAGTTTTTCTTTGGAACGGTTAGCTGAGATTTACATCAGTGTGGTTGTGAAGTTGCATGGGGTTCCGTTAAGTATTATTTCGGATCGAGACCCGAGGTTTACCTCGAGATTTTGGGAAAGTTTACAGAAGGCGTTGGGTTCTAAATTGAGATTGAGTTCGGCTTATCATCCGCAGACGGATGGGCAGACGGAGAGGACGATTCAGTCTTTGGAAGATTTGTTGCGAGCGTGCGTTTTGGAACAAGGTGGTGCGTGGGATAGTTATCTTGCGTTGATTGAATTCACGTATAATAATAGTTTTCATTCTAGTATTGGAATGGCACCGTTTGAAGCATTGTATGGACGGAGATGTCGAACACCATTGTGTTGGCATGAATCGGGTGAGAGTTCGGTGGTTGGACCGGAGTTGGTGCATCAGACTACGGAAAAGGTGAAGTTTATTCGTGGGAAAATGAAGGCTTCTCAGAGTAGACAAAAGAGTTATCATGATCGCAGACGGAAGGATCTTGAGTTTCAAGAGGGCGATCATGTATTTCTAAGGGTTACGCCGGTAACAGGTGTTGGTAGGGCATTGAAGTCGAAGAAGCTTACTTCTCGATTTATTGGTCCTTACCAGATATTTGTGAGAGTGGGTGTTGTGGCTTATAGGGTGGCGTTGCCGCCGAATCTGTCAAATTTGCATGACTTGTTCCATGTTTCACAGCTTCGGAAGTATGTTTCGGATCCGTCGCATGTGATTCCGATGGATGAGGTTGAGGTCAGGGAGAATCTTACAGTTGAGGCGTTGCCAGTTAGTATTTTGGATCGCGAGGTGAAGCAGTTGAGGGGCAAGGAGATTGCACTTGTGAAGGTGGCGTGGGGAGGCGCTGCTGAGGGTAATTTGACTTGGGAGTTGGAGAGTCGGATGCGGGAGTCGTATCCAGAGTTGTTCATCTCAGGTATATTTTCGAGGAGGAAAATTTCTAAGTGGGGGAGAGTTGTA
Source organism: Lathyrus tuberosus (assembly GCA_022829125.1). Lineage (NCBI taxonomy): Eukaryota > Viridiplantae > Streptophyta > Magnoliopsida > Fabales > Fabaceae > Lathyrus > Lathyrus tuberosus. The sequence goes on along the minus strand of JALAZF010000269.1, from coordinate 5,557,769 downwards.
ACGCCCCGGTCAGTTCAGTCAGTTTTGTCAGTTTTGTCTTTTTAATTAATTGAGTTGTTTTGAGTATTTTATTATTATATTATTATATTTCTGACTTTTATGTGAAAATATGTTATTTTTCATCGTGGATATATTTTGTCGCGTTTTGGGAACGTTTGCGAGATATTTGAGTGTAGGGGTATTTTGGGTCATTTTGCTTTATTTTGATTAAGTTGAGAATATAATAGAATAGAAAGAGAGAAAAATAGAAAGGAAATAAAAAGAGAAGAAGAAAAGTAGAGAGAAAGAAGAAGAGAAGAAAAAGAGAGGAAAAAACTTGAGAAAAGAAATCAATCTCCCGAATTTATCAAACGCGATTAAATCGGGTAAGAGTGCGAAACTCGATTATACTATGTTTGTGTATGATTATGTATGTGTGTGTTTGGATGATTCTCTTGTTTTCCATGTTTTTCACTTCTAGGTTGAAAATGATAATATGTTGAGAAATCGATGTTTTCGCGGTGGAAAATCGACGTAAATGTGGTAGAATGCTTGTTGCCATGATTAGAATAGGTTCTGATTGATATATGTTTATTTGGGAATGTTTTGGTTGGAAAAAATATCATTTTGGGTTTTCAAACAGCGCTGCAAAATTCTGGGTTTTCCTTGGTTCGCCTAGCGAACCTGGGGCGAAGCAGTAGCGAGTGAAGTTTTCGCGGGTTCGCCTAGCGAACCAGTTAGCAAAGGTTAGCGAAGGTTCACTAAGTTGTTGCCTAGCGAACTTTGTGTGTTTTTGGTTCTGAATGGTTATGCCTTGGTTCGCCAGGGGGTTCGCCTAGCGAACTTTGTGTCTGTTTTTCAGCTGGTAGTGGGTTCGCTGGATATTCGCCTAGCGAAGGTGGTAGCGAATGCTCGCTAGAGGGTTCGCCTAGCGAACATGGCTGTTTGTGCAATTTTGTTTTCTTCCTAACTTTTGATCTGTGGTTTGGTTTGAGGCATGGTTTGATGCGTTAGAAAGCTTATAAAATGTACTTTCTTATTGTAATGGTTTTGAAATTGTTGGTCGATTAAATTGGGTCGGGAATTAGAAAATGCGTTGTTTTGTCGATTTTTACGGTTGAATTGTGTGAACTTGATATGTATTATACAATGTTTTGTTGATGTGGATATTGTATGACTTGTGTGCTGTTGTGTGATGAAAATGCATGAAATACATGTTGTGATGATGATTTGTGGCCTAAGGGCAGGAAAATGCATTGTGTGGTATTTTATGAGTCATTGTATGCCAAGCATCATGATATGCATTCTTGTGACGTCCTGAGTGACGGATTGATTGCAGAGGGAATCTGCTATAACATCGTGCGCCTTAAAAATAAGAGGTATAAATTGCCTTAAAAATAAGAGGACCAAAAGCGATGGTTATAGACAATCGTGTGGCCATGTGGGGTGTGAGCGATCGGGTCGTGTGCCCGTGTGGGGTGTGAGCGATCCATAAACATCGTGTGCCCGTGTGGGGTGTGAGCGACGGGGAACATCGTATGCCTGACGGGGAGTTACAGTGATGTAACGAGCGATGGGTCCATCAGAGTTCCTGAGTGAACTAGTGATAAGAAACATTGGAAGACGGTACCGCATGTGCATTGCATAGAGTCGTTGTGTCGGTCTCTGTGCATTTGCATAAATCATGGATTAATTGTGTATGGAATTGTGAATGTGATTAATGAGATGGAATGTGTATAATTGTGTTGATGATGAGTGCATTGTGTATGATTGATGTGTATTGGTATTGGATACCTGAGAATTGTACTGTGTTATGTTGTATTTGTTTGTGGTGCATTTGTGGTGAGAATATTTTACTTGTGCATTTCTGAGTTAATATATAATTGTATGCAACTGTATTATGATTGTGTTTCTCACCCTTCTGCTGTTTTAGAGTTGCTGGAGGTCTTTTTGTGAAGCTTAGGTCTTCATTCTTTTGTCGGTCGGCTCTGATATGTGACACCGGGTAGTTAGGGAGGTCGTTTGTGATTATTTGTATTATGTATATGTATCTTTTGGATTGTACAGGTATGGTTGTATATGACACATACACCTCTATGATGTATATATGAGATTCAGTTACGGATTTTCCGCTTTATTCTGTAATTGGATTGTGGGTGTTAGGAACTCAGTTCCTTTGTTGTGCTACCTGAATTGTTGCATATCTTTATGAGCAGGTGTTGTATGTTTGTTTCAAATTGATGTGGCGCCCCTTTCTATGTCGTGCATGTTTTAATTATACTCTGATGAAACTTTGAATCTTATTTATCGCTTTGTTTTGTTGGGGGTATAGGTTGGGGGTGTTACATCTTTCCATGCTGCTAGACATGGAGTTCTTGTAGTAGCATCGGCTGGAAATGAAGGAACTCCTGGCTCTGCAACAAACCTTGCGCCATGGATCATCACTGTTGCTGCTAGCTTAATAGATAGGGATTTCACCTCTGATATCATATTAGGAAATGGTGTTAACATCAAGGTAAATATGATTTCTTTCTGTCGGAAACTTTGAATGGAGCATGGTTGTTGTTCTAACAGTTATCTATATATGTCTTAGGGTAATAGTTATAGGGACTAATTCTTAATGAAAAATTTTAGAGGGACCAAAATTGAAAATCGCTATATTTATAGGGACTTAAAACTTATTTGACCCATTATTTGATCCACCAAGGCAGTCACGTCAGCTTCCGTTAGTCCCATTTGACGTTAGGGACTCATAATTGAGACGGAAAATTTTATAGGGACCAATTCTTAATGAAAAATTTTAGAGGGATCAAAATTGAAAATCGTTATATTTATAGGGACTTAAAACTTATTTAACCCTTTAATTTTTAATTAAAAATTTCGGTTTAATTTTAATATGGATTTTAATGTTAGGTTAATTGTAATATTAGTTTTATTTTAGGGTTAATTTTGATAGTGATGTTAACCTTAATTTTAATTTTGTTTAAAACGTTAACCATGATATTAGTTTCTTAATAGTAATTTTAATTTTAAGGTGGATACTAATTTCTTCGATGAATAATGGTGATGATGACATTATTGCGGAGTTGGATTAAATTTTGGTATTAATTTTAATATTGATTTCAATTAGTCTTAATGTTACTTTTAATATTAACTTTAATTGAATTCTGATGTTAATTTCGATGTCGATTTTAATTGAATTTTAATGTTAACTTTAATGTTATTTTTGACTGAATTTAAATGTTAATGTTGATATTGAATGATGCAATCTTTGACCATAATTTAGATTAATCTTGACTATTGGTGGTCGGTAATTCTTACCACGATCTGGACGGGTCATCACTTGTTCTATGTTCCCCCAAGTTCGTGATTCAATCTTATAAATTGAATCAGGTTAGATCTTAGGTTATCCCATCCAAGTATGATAACGTTAGTATCGGTTCCCTTTAATTCTAACTCTAGGCCCATCTGGTATGATAACGTTAGGTTAGTATTTTCCTTTTCATATAAAATTAAAATTATTTTCTTCAAAAAATACAAAAATACAAAAAATACTTTAATTATATCTCTAACTGTTTTCTCAATCCCTAATAAAACATCTTATCAATCTCAAACCATTTTGCCTCCTGGCTTTTTTGTTTAAAACTTTTCAAAAAGGACATGCTTCATAGCATCTTCTATAAAAAACATACAACAAACAGAAAAAAATTTCAACAAGAACTACGGAGTTCTGATTCCCTCTGGGATACATAGGCACTGGGTTGAAAACTCAGACGAACTCAATAATAAAAAAAACTCTTATTTTCCCTAGTATTCATCCATCTTTCCCTTAGCAAGCAATAAGATATCGAACACCTTTCATGCCTAGACAACTTAGATGGTTCCCATCGAGTACGATGGATGTAGGGAGTGCTAGTACCTTCTCCTTATATAACCGACTTCCAAATCCAACATGGTTGCGATGACCATACCTTATCCTTTTCCCTTTGGATTTTCACGATATTTTCCCTTTCCCTCCGTGGAATTAATAAAGTTCGGTGGCGACTCTCATAAGTCCATCCATGATCGTGCAAACCCTAGTTTTACGCATCGCGAAGATCATATTTTGCGAGGTACGACAGATGGAGACTCTGCTGGGGACTGGTTCACCCCTAAGCAAGTCATTCCTAGTCTAGGTTTTCTTCGCATGTTTGAGTATTTGTTTATCTTTCTAGGTAGCTTTCGATGTACTCTTTAGGTAGCTTGCCCCAGCATGGGCGTTGAAGCGACTTAACATGTGCTGACTGAGTATTGGAGGGATTGACCCTTAATCAAAAGGAACCTCGGGATGCCTGCCCCTTGACTGGTAGAGTCTTGAGATGATGCTCTTCTGATCAACCTGCTTCTTGAATGACTTATCCCATAATCAACTGATGCTCGGGGACTTGCTCTGGGTTGACTGATTCCATAATCATTGGATGTCAACACCTCTTATGTAACACCCTAAACCCCCGTGACAATTAATAATTAAACATCAGAGTAAAAATAAAACATACAATATTTAGGATACTACTTTCAACAATACACCGCAACACTTACTCATGCATACTACATGTAACACATCGATATTATCAATAAAAAACATACTTGATTAATCTAATTACATGGCAGCAGAATTCAACTTAAACATAACGTACTTAGTACCACATAATTCTCATCAAGTAAATAAAACGACGACACATAATAAAATAAGCAACTACAAGCGTTCTGACATCCCAGTGTTACAATCAGAGCAGACGCGACCCAACGAAATAAAAGAGAAGACCTCGTCTTCGCTAACACCAACTCCGCACTAATCCTGCTTATCTGCACGTTACCCACATAGAGGTAACATTCAAACAGAAGGGGTGAGGTTCTCAAATCAATATAAGAAATGCATAATATAAGTATGAAAGCATAAAAACATCACACAATCTACCCTATCATCACAACATCAGCATAATTCGCATTTCCCACACAAGTAAATAATCAACACTACACAATGCAATGCAATGAGATCCACGACTCGACTCAATGCATGTGGTACCAATACGATCCCTTTTTCATGTAAGTCGCTCACACCCCACATGGGCACACAACATCCGTGATCGCTCACACCCCACATGAGCACACGATCACCCGTAATCGCTCACACCCCACATGGTCACACAATTACCTCAACAACAACAACAAGACGATTCCATTTCAAGGAATCCAGATAAGGCGCTCACACCCCACATGGGCACACGACTTATCATACAACTTATGCAACATGATATGCACCTCAACAACAACATATAACGACAACTGCATGCATATGACTATCAATGCGTCAATACATCATACTACAACTATACAACACGCAATCCATACCTGCCAACACATACAACGACAGTAATCCATGACTATAACACACATACACACCACCGGATCCATCATTTCAACTTACAACGCATAGCAACATACACAAAACCTAATTAATGCATCAAAGGGTTGGAATTATGGTATTTAAATCAATTTTTATAAATAGTATGTGAAACCAGCTTTCCAACGTTTCGAACGGCGACTGAATCGGACCTATGGATTAAAAGATACGAATTTTTAAAGTTTTAGAAAGTTCGGTTCGTCTCAGCTCTGTTCGCCTGATGTTCGCCTGGCAGAGCACCAGCGAAACCACTTTCGCCTGGAGAAATCCTCCTTCACCTGGAAAATTCCCCTTTCGCCTCATGCTCTCCTAGCGGAGCAGTGGCGAATCTCCTTCCCCCATACAAATTCCAGAAACCCCTATTTTTCACCCTTCACTCACCTCTCAATTCGCCTGCGACCATCTGGCGAATTCACTTTCGCCTGGCGAATCTTCCTTTCGCCTGGCGAATCTGCGCGAATCAGCAATCCTGCGATTACGATTCTTCATGACTCAGACCTCAATCCTCTTCGATTTCACTCCCAATTCAGTCCAAAAACACACATATAATCACAAGTAGGAAATACAGAAGTCACATTTCAACCGGTAAATTTGTGCATTCTTCCCCTTATCAATACTTCTGACACGTAAAAACCCCAATCTCCAAATCAACACAACAACACATAAGGATGATCCTAACGGTTTATCTACCCTCATACAAACAATATGTAACCCTTAAGAGATTAGAGAGCCCCACCCTTACCTTAGAGTTCTTGAAAATCTTCCCTCTAGCATTGGAGTCTCCTTTCTCTCACCCTAGCTCTGCTCTTCCTCTTTTCTTCTCAAAAACACGTACTGAATCCCTTTCCTCTCTTCTAACCCCATTTCTATTTATATTTATTATTATTATTATTATTATTATTATTATTACTATTATCTCACTAATTAAATAATAATAACAATATTCCTTAATAATTTAAAATAATAATAATAGCCAAATAATCATTCTCACCACATGTTTCTATACAATTTGTCACACATCCTCCGGTACCTTATTTTCTATAATTCTAAGGGCACTACCCCATACTAAGGGCAACACAACCTCAACCAAAACACACCAATACACAACATCATTCAATTTTAATTACGAAAAATAATTAAAATAAATCGGGGTGTAACAACTCTCCCCCACTTAGAATATTTTCGTCCTAAAAAATTTACCTCATGCGAACAACTCTGGATACGACTCTCGCATCCTGCTCTCTAACTCCCAAGTCATATTTCCACCAGCAGCGCCTCCCCACACTACCTTCACAAGAGCAATCTCTTTACCTCTCAACTGCTTTACCTCGCAGTCTTCAATCCGTATTGGTAAGGCCTCAACTGTAAGTTTATCCCTTACTTCCACATCATCCATCGGAATCACATGCGATGGATCCGGAACATACTTCCAAAGTTGTGACACATGGAACAAATCATGCAAATTCGATAAATTGGGTGGCAACACCACTCTGTAGGCAACAGGTCCAACTCCTGTAGAAATCTGATACGGGCCAATAAACCGAGGAGTAAGCTTCCTTGACTTCAACGCACGTCCAACATCGGTCACCGAAGTGACTCTCAAAAACACATGGTCTCCTTCTTGAAATTCAAGATCTTTCATCCTCTTATCATGGTAGCTCTTCTGCCTACTCTGCGAAGTTTTCATCTTTTCCCGAATCAATTTCACCTTTTCAGTAGTCTGCTGAATAATCGCAGGTCCAAGTACTACACTCTCACCAGATTCATGCTAACACAAAGGCGTCCGACACCTCCGACCATACAAAGCTTCAAAAGATGCCATCCCGATACTAGAATGATAACTGTTATTATAAGTGAACTCAATTAGCGGCAAATGGATATCCCAAGCACCTCCTTGTTCAAGCACACAAGCCCTCAACAAATCTTCCAAAGATTGTATAGTCCTCTCTGTCTGTCCATCCCTCTGCGGATGATAGGCCAAACTCTCCCAAAATCTGGAAGTGAACCTTGGATCTCTATCCGACACAATACTCAACGGAACCCCATGCGACTTCACAATTACCTGAATATAAATCTCTGCCAGCTTCAGCAAAGGAAAACTAATATTAATCAGAATGAAATGTGCCGACTTCGTCAGTCTATCCACTACTTCCCAAATGGAATCATGTCCTCTCGGTGTATTAGGAAACCCAGTACAAAATCCATGGAAATGCTGTCCCACTTCCACTATGGAATATCTAGCGGTTGCATCAAACCAGCAGGTTTCTGATGTTCCACCTTCGACTTCTGACAAGTCAAATAAGCATACACAAACTTAGCCATATCGCGTTTCAATCCAGGCCACCAAAATATCTTCTTCAAGTCTTGATACATTTTCGTAGCTCCTGTATGGATACTCAAACTACTCCTGTGACTCTCTTCTAGAATCATTCTTTTCAACTAAGGATCATTTGGAATACAAATCCTATCACGGAACCTCAACACGCCTTGTTCATCCACTTTGAATTTGTTGTCTTCCGCCTGTTCATTTCCAATCATCAAATCCACCAGTTTCACATCCAACTTCTGACATTCTTTGATCCTATTAAGAAATTCATTGTTGACCTTCAGCATACCCAGCATCACACTATGCGGTGTCTGTTCGCAAACCAAACTCATATCTCTGAACTGTTCAATCAATTCTAACTCTTTAACCATCATAGCAGACATATGCAACGTCTTTCGACTTAGAGCATCACCCACGACATTAGCTTTATCGGGATGATAGTTCAGGCCAAAATCATAATCCTTTAAGAATTCTAACCATCTTCTTTGTCTCATATTCAACTCCTTCATATCAAATAGATACCTCAAGTTCTTATGATCACTATACACTTCAAATCTGGAACCATAAAGATAGTGCCTCCAAATTTTCAATACGAATACCACTACAGCTAATTCCAAATCATGAGTTGGATAATTCCTCTCATGGACCCTTAACTGTCGTGAAGCATAAGTCACAACCTTAGCATCCTACATCAACACACCTCCTAAACCCATCAAGGAAGCATCGTAATACACCACAAACGGTTCATTTGGTTCGGGTAGAATCAAAACCAGAGCTGTAGTCAATCTTTTCTTCAGCTCAATGAAACTCTTCTCACAATGAACATCTCACACAAACTCTATACCCTTGCGCGTCAACTGAGTCAACGGAAGTGCCAACTTCGAAAAGCCTTCAATAAACCTTCGGTAATAACCAGCCAGGCCCAAAAAGCTTCTAATCTCAGTTACCGACTTCGGAGCCTCCCGTTGTAGAACTGCATCTACCTTGGATGGATCCACAACAATACCATCACCTGAAATAACATGACCAAGAAAACTTACCTCTCTCAACCAGAATTCACACTTAGATAATTTAGCATAGAGCTTCTTCTCTTTCAACACTTGTAGCACGATCCACAAATGTTCCACGTGTTCCTCTTCTGACTTAAAATAGATAAGGATGTAAACAATAAAAACAACCACAAATTGATCCAAGTAAGCATGAAAAATTCGATTCATATACTCCATGAATACACAAGGTGCATTAATGACTCCGAATGGCACACTACATACTCATAATGTCCATATCGAGTTCTGAAAGCCGTCTTCTAAACATCTTCGTCCTTTACCTGAATCTGATGATAACCCGACCTTAAGTCAATCTTGCTAAACACACGTGCACCAACTAACTGATCCATCAAGTCATCTATTCTCGGAAGTGGATACTTATTCTTAATCGTTACTTTATTTAGCTGTCTGTAATCGATACACAACCTCATACTACCATTCTTCTTCTTTACCAACAACACTGGAGCTCCCCAAGGCGATACACTTGGTCTCACGAATTTCTTTTCTAACAACTCTTCTAGTTGCTTCTTCAGCTCTGTCAATTCTGATGCCAACATCCTGTATGGTGCCATAGAAATAGGTCTGGTACCAGGGACAAGATCAATAGTAAACTCTACTTCTCTCTTTGGTGGTACATCAGCAATATCATCCGAAAACACTTCAGGAAATTCACACACCACTTGCAATTCATTAATCACTGACTCATTCTCCACTGACAAAGATGCAAACAATGCCAGCACCTGAGCTTCTTCCTCTAAGAGCTCTCTCAACTCTCTAGCAGATAGAAAACCATCTTCTTCCTCTTCCTCAGGAGCAAGAAATCGCACCGACTTGTTAAAACAGTTAATATGAACATGATTGAACTCCAACCAGTTCATACCCAAAATCACATCGAGACCTCCTAACGGTAAGCAAATCAGATCCATACCAAAGTCCTTATCAAAGATCGATAGTCGACAATTCAAACAGACTAAATAAGTGGTCATCGATCCCTTTGTAGGAGTTTCGACAACCATCTCTCCCTTCATAGGAGAAACAACAAGGCCTAGCCTTCTCACACAATCAACAGCAATAAAAGAGTGAGTAGCACCAGTATCAATAATAGCAATCAAAGGCGTATTATTAATATAACATGTACCTCTGATCAATCTGTCATCACTGGAAGTCTGGGTCCCTGTCAAAGCGAACACCTTTCCTCCAGTTGAAGCTTGTTTTGGTTTCTGACAACGAGTACTAATATGGCCCTGTTCTCCACAGTTGTAACAAGTCACCACATTAAATTTGTAGTCTGCAATCAAATGTCCTGCCTGTCACACTTGAAGCATTTTTTCACATCACTCGTGCACTCACCGACACGATGACCCAACTCACACACCTGTAACACTTAAGAGGAGCAGGGGCACCTCCCTCACTCGGCTTCTTACCATCAGCGTGTTTCTGTTTACCTTTCTCAGTTGGAGCTGCATATGGCTTGCCACGGTTCATCTGTTGTTTTCCCCTCCTCTCGGCCAGCCCTTTATAGTGAGCCGGTCGAGCCTTACTATCTTCCTCAAAGATCCTACAACAATCCACTAAATTTGGAAATCTTCTGATCCGCTGATAACCAATTGCCTGTTTGATCTCAGGCCTCAATCCATTCTCAAACTTGATACAATTTGAGAATTCAGCAGTTGTCGCACTGTAGTGAGGGTAAAACTTAGCTAGATCTGAGAACTTGGCCGCATACTCCGTAACCATCATGTTACCATGCTTCAGTTCCAAAAACTCGATCTCTTTCTTTCCTCGGACATCTTCAGGAAAATATTTCCTCAAAAACTCCCTACTGAACACAACCCAAGTGATTGCCTCCCCTGTGTCATACCCCAAATTTTGACCACCAAGATTTCCCATCATTGTACAAGTCATCATCACAATACGGATGTACCTTCATGTCTCATCAATCTCCTCAAAGATAGTTGAGCATTCACCACAATCAAGAATTAGGGTTTTGAGCCCTATCAGAGCACTTAGACAGAGGATCAATCAAGAAATGACATGATCTTCAACTTGTCTAACCTCTCAAACACCTATAAAGGATCAAGAGGACTCCCACATCAAGAATCAAGCACCAAGCTGCACCATTCCAAGTGGATCAAGCCTCAAGATCGCCAGTGTCACCAAATTAGGGTTTTGGTCGACCAAGGCCTCCAGATGAAAATTTTCATCTGGGCATGAGCCAATGCTTCAAAGCACAACCAAAGATACTCCAAGGGTCCTCATGGACCCAATCATCAAGTCAATTTAACCTCAGGGGATGCATTTACCAAAAATCAGGAATTAGGGTTTCTTGACCTAATTCACCTCTAAGTTGACTTTTTGGACAAAGCTTGAGCCAAGACCTCAAGACATGATTTGAGGGCCTCCAATACACCACATTGATCCATTTACAACAATGGATTGATCCAAGAAACTTGATTCACAAGTTTCAATTTCATCTGGACCATAATTAGGGTTTTGAAAGAAAAGTCAACTGTAGCTTTGACTTTTGACCAAGACATGCTCCCAAACCTTGGGATATGATTCAATACACCCTATAACACCTATGGAATCCATCCATTAGGTTTGATTTAGGTCAAGGACTTGATTTCACAAAGGATCGCACAGTTTGGATTTCATCCGATAAAAAGTCAACTGTGCACAAAATCAAGTTTGACTTTTTGGAATTTTTCACAAATATGGTTCCCCTAAGTAAAAAATAATGTTAATGTGTGACATTAATCATCATTCATCAAGAAAAATCAAGAAAAGTAAGGTTTCTTGCAAAAGGGGCAACCTTCAGAAACCAAAATTTTTCTAAGTTATGAAACAAAAGTGGTTTTGGTACCAACTTCCAAGGAACATAACTTGAGATCCAAGCAACCATTTTGGGTTATCCAAAGCTGGATTTGTAGGTCTTGCTACACTCTACAAAATCTTCAACTACCTCCAACTCTAATTCTTTATGGATTTTAAGTTATGGAGTGATCAAAATCACAAAAACATGAAAATAACACTTTTTCCAACACTTAGTGAAAATCTGCCTAAGTTACCAGCCTTGAACATCAATGTTCATGAGGTTTTTCAGTTGGATCCAAATAGTTTCAAAACAAACTATGGTCACACATGTTTTTTATCATATGAGGGCTTTCTAAAAAGCACAAGAGCCTCCCATAACTCAACCTGAGCAGGGAGATACGAATCCCTCAAAATCACCATTTCCAACTGTCCCAAGCAAGGCAGATTTTGTGCATTTGCTCGATTTGGAAAATTTGGACAACTTCAAGCCTTGTCATCCATTTGGACACATCTGAGGATAAAACAAAAGGAGAATGATCTGATCCCCAAGCCTCCCAAGTCCAAGAATCTACATATAGCCATACCAAACCTAAAAGAGCTAAAAAGTGCCAAGACTCCAATATTGTTTCAATGCATCCAATGGATGCATCAAGGTGGCATGAACTGAGGCAAGCTTAACTGAATGAGTCTAGCCTTATCTATGAACCAAAAGACCATAGGAATGTGCTCTAACCTCAAGTCAATGGCTAGAGGAGACTTGAGATTCCATTTGATCCACATTGGCCACAGACCTGCTGCAGTTACCACACACTATTGCTGCCAAAACAAACTTGACACACTATAAATAGAGCTCATTTGTGATTAATTTGAGTACACCTAAGCACCCAAACTGATGCTTTCCACAAAATCTCTTCTTCGCTCCAATTTTGCCTTCTAACTCAAGTCACTATCGGGTTTTGAGATTGAGAGTGATTCCAACCAAACCAATCACACACACACCTCATAAACATCATGTATGAGTGATCCATAACAGAAAATCACATCTGGAACATCAAATTCACAAAATCACTAGCCAATTGCTCAAGTTCTTGACAAAGTTGCAGTTGAGGTACCACAACTAGGTCCAGCTCATTTCAATCCACTCCAAGCATTCAAACACACTCCTTGGCACCTAAGGAAGCTGTCCAGATCATTAGAACCTAGCTGTAACACCTCCATCACCAAACTCAATCACCAGCTGCAATAGGTAGGCCTGAACCCTTCAAACTCTATATTCCAGGCATCATAAATGAATTTGTGAGTTACCATCTTGTTCCTACATGTATATAGAGTAATAACCCTCAATCAATTGCCATGAATCAATCGTGTATGGAATTTCATTGTGTTCATGCTGAAATTAGGGTTCTTGAGCTTATCTTCTGATTTCTCACTCCATGCTTAATATAAATGCAATTAATCTATATGGTTGTGATCCTTGTTCAAAAACGAACAAGATTGGTGTTTGAATCGTGCAAAACCATTGAGTAATCAGAGAGAAAAGTGAGAAAATGCAAATCTGCAAAAACAGAGGGCGCGGGCAAGAACCAAGTGTTCTTGGTGCCATAATTCAAATTTTTTAGTTTTAATTATTTTGTTTAATTGATTCAAAAATTAATTTCTCTCTGAATATTTATGTTTTTGAATAGATTCTTTTTCTCAAAATTCACTAAAATGATTAAATATTTTATTTTACAAAAAAATCCAATTTATATCATTTATTTAATATGGTTAGAATTTTTGTAATTAATTTCATTTTTATTGTTTTAAAACATTTTTAAAATGAAATTCCCACTTTGATCTTTCAAAACCAATTGAATTTCAAGCTTTCACATGATTAGACATGATTTTTCAAAATATTTTTCAAAGTGTACAACTTGTTTTTGAATATAGTTGATATTTTATCATTTATTATTTAAATTTCCTTTGAAAATGACATTTTAATTTAAAATTAGGGTTTCCTCTCGATTTTAAATTTTCAAACACTTTTGGGCCTCTATTAGAGTGTAAGACCCATTCCCTTTGTAAATAAATAATCTATTGGGCCTTAGTCATTGTATAAGTCCCAATGCAGTTTTCAAAACGACGGTACGATCACTGTCTTTCCATGGGCCTTTCCATGAGTTGTAAGCCTCATCTCTTGTACAAAAATAAGTTTTTGGGCCTCTAATAGAGTGTATGACCCAACCCTCTTTTGTACATAAATAATTTTGGGCCTCAGTCATTGTATAAGTCCCACTGTGTTTCAAAAATCTCGGCGCGATCGCCATTTCAAAACAAAATCATCTGGGCCTACCCTTGTGTTGTAAGTCCTATTTCATTAGTTTTTTCAAACCTTTGGGCCACAGAAAACCTATTTGGGCCACAGTCGTTGTATAAGTCCCGATACGATTACTGTTTTTCATCTGGGCCTCTCCTTGAGTATTAACCCCAACAAATTTTTCAAAAACAACTTCCCTTTGGATTTAGATTCAAACTCATAGTTATTGTCAAATATTTCTTTAATTTTTTGAACAACTAACCATACAACTGTTACAATGGAAGCTTTCTTGCCTATAAGTTTTATCAGCTTTCATTTACTTGCTTTCATATATATATATATATATATATATATATATATATATATATATATATATATATATATATAACTGTATTGCTGGAAGCTTGCTCACCTGTAAGTCCTTCTGTCATATCCTTTTAAATACTTGTCATATATCAACTGTATATATACTTGTATATCTGCTTAGAGTTTTCCCCGACAACTAGGTCTAGAACTAGGTAAAGCCAGTTGGTCACTCTTAAATACAGTCAAAACTAGTTCCCCATAGGAATTTCCAGATACAGTTTTGCCTTCTCTTGGGCTTAAACAATATGGAACAAAGAGAAAGGCATTATTCCCGGTGAAACTTTTCTCAGACTGTCACTATTAGAAATTGTCAAAGAAGTTCATTTCCCCGGAGAGGATTAATTCCCGGTGAAACCTCTCTTGAATTTCTTCAAACCCTAGATCTGTTCACTAAAGAAAATATTATTCCCGGTGAAACTTTTCTTAGGTTTGGACCCACAGGCTTCCTAAAAGCATCTCCACTTCCTCTTGGGCTTTGTACAAGGACCTTCCGACTTCTTATAAGTTCTCATGCCTTCTCTTGGGCTTAATACAAGGACCCTGAAGACCTCTTATAGGTATAAGACAGAACCTAGTCATCCTTTGTTAAATCAGTCTTTCTAAAGAGTCAAAACCTTGGACAATTTAGGGTTGATCCTCATCCCTTAAAATACCAGCCTCCTCTTGGGCATCATATAAAGATAAACCCTTTCATCCCAATAGACTTGGACAGTCTAATCTCCTTTTGGATCTCAAAGACATTCTCAAGTTCCCTACGAATATGGAAAAAACCTTGATCATTCGATCAATCTCCAGAATGAGTTGAAAATCCTCATAAGATCTAAAACTCAATCTTTATCCTAAATCTCCCCAGCTAGGGTCAGCTTATCATCAGAACCTCCAGGCATCTGATACCTCAACTCTTCTGGAAACCCTCAGCAAGAGTTGATCCCCCGATTTGGACCTGCCTCTAGATCTCAATAATCCTCAGCAGAAGTCAGCCTCTTCTTAGGCCTTGTATAATGATTTCTCCAGCTTGTTCAGCCACAATCTTGGGTTTTGTATAAGACAGATAAAAGCACTCTCTTGTTAAGTCAAACCCTTTTAGCCTCAATCTTGGGCTTTATACAGGACACACAAAGATACTCTCTTGTTGAGTCAATCACCTTAGACCACTCTCTTATTGAGTAGTCATCTCTCTCAGCCTTCTCTTAGGCTTTGTATAAAGATCCTTCTTTCCCTCAGCAAAAGTCAGCCTTAACCTGGGGCTTTGTATAAGACACCCCCTAAATATCTTCAGGTGAGTCAGTCAAATATCTTTCAGCCTCAATCTTGGGCTTTGTACAAGACACATATAAAATCTCCCTAAGCATAGTTAATTCTCTTTTCAGCCTCCTGTTAGGCTTTGTATAATGATTTTCTCCAGTAGGGGCAGCCTCAATCTTGGGCTTTGTACAAGACACCTAAAAATACTTAGCTGGGTCAGTCAACTACTTTTCAGCCTCAATCTTGGGCTTTGTACAAGACAGATAAAGATTTCTTTCCAACAGAGTCTGTTTCTTTTTCAGCCTCAATCTTGGGCTTTGTACAAGACACCAAATAAAATACTCTCTTGTTGAGTCAGTCTCATTTCAGCCTCAATCTTGGGCTTTGTACAAAACATCGTATAAATCTCTCAAACAGAGTCAGTTTCCCCCCTTTAGCCTCAATCTTGGGCTTTGTACAAGACAGACAAAATATTTTCCCGAGAAAAGTTAACTTTTAGCCTCCTCTTAGGCTTTGTATAATGATATTCCCAAAAGAGTCAGTCTCTTTTTAGCCTCAATCTTGGGCTTTGTACAAGACAGATAAATACTCTCTTGTTGAGTCAGTCTTTTCCAGCCTCCTCTTAGGCTTTGTATAAGGACTTCCTCAGTGGAGTCAATCAATCTCTTAGTTTCAACCTTGGGCTTTTATCAAGGCACACAAAAACCACCATCCCCTCAGAGGAAATCAAAAACCTCTCTGTTGGAAGACATTTCTCGGTGTTATCACACATCAAAACAGAAAATCAAAACAAACCCTAATCCCAGATAACTGCTATAAGTGGCACACTTGTTGATTCCAATATCCAAGTTGTCGTCCATCTCTTATCCTGGCAAACTTCCTCTTTCATCTAATTGCTATAAGCGGCAAGCCTCTAGACTATTTACATCCACGCCACTGTCCCTCTCTTAGCATGAAAGACTCCTAAGGGAAAATGGCATTGCTCAACATTGAGTTAAAGTTTTCCCCTTCAGGATAAATCCCCTATAAAGGAAATTATGGCATTGCTGGATTCACATATCCCAGTTAAAGTAATTCCCCTTTATAATCAGTCACCCAACAGTTGTGATAAACAGACGAGATGTCTCCCTTTAGAGATGACAAATTCTCTCTCAATAAACCTTTTAGCTTCAATCTTGGGCTTTGAACAAGACACAAATAAACCTTTTAGCTTCAATCTTGGGCTTTGAACAAGACATAAAAGCATTTTTTTCCTCCCATAGAATAGGAGGAACTACGATTGCTTCGATTTCCCTGCTTCTTTAAGCGGGAATACGTAGGCATTAGATTGTGAAATTTTAGCGAGCATACCAATAAAAAACTCTAGGTCCACTACCTTCATACCAATCAAAAATTAGGTCCAGTACCTCACCAAAATCATAAAAAACTCACTCTCTCTCTCATATCTCCCAAAAAAGAAACTTTTCCAACCCACAACAGATAAACACCATCAAGTATAAAAGCAGAACCTAATGCTAACAACCTGTGGATAACCACATATAGGATGGGTAACTGACAACTCCCTATTGTATAACCTGACCCCGAACTCTCCGAATCTCTTTAAGTGTTTGTTCAGTTAAACATTCGCGTGCAAGGTTAGTTTTAGATAGCTTCCCTTTCCCTTCCAGCTTCACGAGATAAATAAGAAATAAAAAACTAGCACCCCACTCCTACCATTGCGGTGAGGAGGAACCCATTGTGTGATAAGGCGGTCGCGTCACCGACAAAAATCGCACGCTACACTCTGTTTCTCCCAACAGTTGACTAGTGCTAACCCGCCAATCATCAGCCTCTTCAGCCATCATGTAAGTACCTAACCGTGCCTTCTGTGCTTCAGGACATTCCATAACCCGGAAGATTCTCTCGATCTCCTTGAGTCAAGCCTGCGCTCCATCTGGATCATGCCTTCCCTTGAAGGTAGGCGGTCTGTTCTTCCAAAACTCGTCATTCTCACTAGCAAGAGGCGGGTTCCGTACTGCCTGAGCAACAACCTGCAAAGCAGCAGCAATCGCATCATCGTTCCTTCCAGCCATTCTAAATCTATTACACACCAACAATAGAACATAATGGTTAAGGAACCGACATCGACAGTAATCAACTGTCACACGACAACGACTCGACAACTTGGTCGGACGGACCGACCTGCTCTGATACCACTATGTAACACGCTAAACCACCGCGATAATTAATAATAAAACATCAGAGTAAAAATAAAACATACGACGTTTAGGATGCTACTTTCAACAATACACTGCAACACTTACTCATGCAAACTACATGTAACACATCGATATTATCAATAAAAAGCATACATGATTAATATTATCACATGGTAGCAGAATTCAACTAAAACATAATGTACTTAGTACCACATAATTCTCATCAAGTAAATAAAATGACGACACATAATAAAATAAGCAACTACAAGCGTTCCGACATCCCAGTGTTACAATCAGAGCAGACGCGACCCAACGAAATAAAAGAGAAGCGTCTTCGCTAACTCCAACTCCGCACTAATCCTGCTTATCCACACGTTACCCACATAGAGGTAACATTCAAATAGAAGGGGTGAGATTCTCAAATCAAAATAAGAAATGCATAATATAAGTATGAAAGTATAAAAACATCACACAATCTACCCTATCATCACAACATCAGTACAATTCGCATTTCCCACACAAGTAAATAATCAACACGACATAATGCAATGCAATGAAACCCACGACTCGACTCAATGCATGTGGTACCAATACGATCCCTTTTTCATGATCATAAATCCTGTCGAAATTTCCATATAAGTCGCTCACACCCCACATGGGGACACGACATCCATGATCGCTCACACCCCACATGGGCACACGATCACTCGTAATCGCTCACACCCCACATGGGCACACGATTACATCAGCAACAACAACAAGATGATTTCATTTCAAGGAATCCAAATAAGGCGCTCACACCCCACATGGGCAAGCGACTTATCATACAACTTATGCAACATGATATGCACCTCAATAACAACATACAACGACAACTACATGCATATGACTATCAATGCGTCAATACATCATACTACAACTATACAACATGCAGTCCGTACCTACTAACACATACAACGACAGCAATCCACGACTATAACACACATACACACCACCGGATCCATCATTTCAACTTACAACACATAACAACATACACAAAACCCAATTAATGCGTCAAAGGGTTGGAATACTGGTATTGAAATCAATTTTTATAAATAGTATGTGAAACCAGCTTTCCAACGCTTCGAACGGCGACTGAATCGGACCTACGGATTAAAAGATACGAATTTTTAAAGTTTTAGAAAGTTTGGTTCGTCTCAGCTCTGCTCGCCTGATGCTCGCCTGTCGGAGCACCAGCGAAACCACTTTCGCCTGACGAATTTCCCTTTCGCCTCATGCTCGCCTAGCGGAGCAGTGGCGAATCTCCTTCCCCTATACAAATTCCAGAAACCCCTATTTTTCACCATTCGCTCGCCTATCAATTCGCCTGGTGACCATCTGGCGAATTCACTTTCTCCTGGCGAATCTTCCTTTCGCCTGGCGAATCTGGGTGAATCAGCAATCCTGCGATTATGATTCTTCATGACTCAGACCTCAATCCTCCTCGATTTCACTCCCAATTCAGTCCAAAAACACACATATAATCACATATTAACATACAAATAAGTAGGAAATACAGAAGTCACATTTCAACCGGTAAATTTGTGCATTCTTCCCCTTATCAATACTTCCGACACGCAAAATCCTCAATCCCCAAATCAACACAACAACACATAGGGATGATCCTAATGGTTTATCTACCCTCATACAAACAATATGCAACCATTAAGAGATTAGAGAGCCCCACCCTTACCTTAGAGTTCTTGAAAATCTTCCCTCTAGCAATGGAGTCTCCTTTCTCTCACCCTAGCTCTGCTCTTCCTCTTTTCTTCTCAAAAACACGTACTGAATCCATGTCCTCTCTTATAACCCTTTTTCTATTTATATTTTTTATTATTATTATTATTATTATTACTATTATCTCACTAATTAAATAATAATAACAATATTCCTTAATAATTTAAAATAATAATAATAGCCAAATAATCATTCTCACCACATGTTTCTATACAATTTGTCACACACACACTCCGATACCTTATTTTCTATAATTCTAAGGGCACTACCCCATACTAAGGGCAACCCAACCTCAACCAAAACACACCAATACACAACATCATTCAATTTTAATTACGAAAAATAATTAAAATAAATCGGGGTGTTACATCTTATCCATGAGGTGATCTTGACTCTGATCGAGTTTGACAAATGATCAAGTCCTCTTTGATTGTTCCTTTATTGGAATTTCCTTGATGTCAAGTGCTGACTTGCAATTAAAACTGTTTATTCACAAATGGTAATTTTAATGCGATGTTTATGCAAGTTTTGAAAAAATCAATCATTATTGGAATGGTGTGATAATGTATGACGAATGGACCATTAGTCCAAATGCAGTGCTGATTTAGCTAGTGTGTGAAAGATACAATAAGAAGAAGATTAGCAAATCTCTAGGAGTCAGTTTGCGCAACCTTGCTGTAGTATGCTTTCAGAATAAACCCTGCTTCAATTAGGTCTTTTGAGGTTTGTAACGTGGTCTGGTTCACGATTATGAAACAAAAGATATAAGGCTCAAAATTTATTTTTTACCCACCCCTTCTTCTTGATGAACTCCTATCATACGTTCAGT
The DNA here is from genome assembly GCA_022829125.1 of Lathyrus tuberosus. Taxonomy (NCBI): domain Eukaryota; kingdom Viridiplantae; phylum Streptophyta; class Magnoliopsida; order Fabales; family Fabaceae; genus Lathyrus; species Lathyrus tuberosus. Next base: position 5,537,451 of record JALAZF010000269.1, on the reverse strand, counting down.
TAATTCAACACACATTCGTCTTTCAAGAGAGCTCGATGGTGTAAGAGTGAAGATGATTATTCAGGATTTACTTGAAACGACAGTCACCTTGTTTTTTTTTCATGGATGTCAGTTACCCTCTTATTTTTTGACATGGTGGTCACCAAATCCTATTTTGCTTTGTTGAGGATTTCAGGACCTCTTTTGATTTTTCATCCCTAACTTTTGCCTGGACTGATTTTGTTTTTCAAGTCCACCAGGATTGCCCTAAATTTTGCCTAAGTCGCCTCTTTGGGTGTTCGATTTAGCGAGCTTTTTTTTTTTGTACTTTTTACTTTTTTGGAAAGGCTTGTGACTGCCAAGTCATTGGTCATTCAAGAACAACCGTCATAACTTTTGAGTTTTGTACGGTTCCTTCGACACTTTAGGATGTGTGCGCCGAATAACATATGATTGGTCCTCATACGGGGTGTTTCATCTTGTAATCAAATGTGTAGTCAAATTAACTGAACACTACCCATGCCCCAGGTTAAGTGTAAGGATTTAGAAATCAGAAGGAAACTACTACTTCTAGGCTCGAAGTGGTTAACTAGGGACTAACTTTTTATCTCTCCACTGTTTGGGGATTTGAAACAATGCCTGTACATCATCAGCAAGATTTTATCTAGAAGCATACCAGCAACAATTATAAGTATTTTGTTTTCATCATCCTCCCTCCAATCTTTGCTAAAATAACGATTTGATAAAGAAAGTGGACGAGAAGTATATGGATATATTTTTTGTGTTTTTATATAAGTGGGAAAAATGAGTGAATGCGACATGATTAATTAAAAAATGCATGATCACTTCATTAATATTACCATTTAAAACAACAATGTTTATGAACAAATAGCATTTAACAAGAAAGAAACTACAAATAAAAATGATGAAAGTGATCCAATGATTGCCTAGTTCTAAGGAGAATGTCTTTTTGTCTGAACCACTGGATTTAGGGGATGTCTCTTGCAGTCTTCAAACTCATTCAAGAGAGAAGTTGACGTGCACAACCAAGTTTCCTTCTGGAAAGGATATATACTTCTTGTCGATCAACTGTTGTACTTTGGCTTGAAAAGCCTTGCAGTCTTCAATTGAGAGCCCTATTGACCCAGCATGATATCCATATCGTACATTAGGATTGTACCCAGTCGGGTATGGTTCTGGAAACGGCTTGAGAGACTTGGGCTCTATCAATGAGTTTCAGACCAGATGTGGCAGAAGTTAACTATATGACATATGAACTGGATGAAGATGAGTATTCCTTCTTTCCAGGTTATTTCGAGGCTTATGCTGACTCTGACGTTGATTTTGATGTCCTCAGTCATGAGCTCGTTGATTTGCATGAGAAGCGGTCCAATATTTCTCGTATGGCGCTCTAGTGTAGCGTACGATTTTTGTCGGTGACGCGACCACCTTATCAACATGGGTTTCTACTCACTGCAATGGTAGGAGTGGGGTGCTACTTTCTGATTTCTTACTTATCCCATGAAGCTGGAAGGAAAAGGGAAGCTATCTAAAACTAACCTTGCACGCAAGTGTTTAAATGAACAAACGCTAAGAGATTTGGGGAGTTTGGGGTCAGGTTATATAATGGGGAGTTGTCAATTACCCATCCTATATGTGGTTATCCACAGGTTGTTAGCATTAAGTTCTGGTTTTATACTTGATGGTGTTTATCTGTTGTGGGTTGGGAAAGTTTCTCCTTTGGGAGGTTTTTGAAAGAGAGAGTTTTTGTTGATTTCGGGTTTTCTGATGTTTTTGATGAGTGAAGGTACTGGACCTAAAGTTTTTTTTATTGGTATGTGAAGGTACTGGACCTAAAGTTTTTGATTAGTATGCTCGCTAAGATTTCTCAATCTTATGCCTACGTATTCCTGTTTAAAGAAACAGGGAAATCAGAGAAATCGTAGTTCCTCCTATTCTATGGGAGGAAGAAAGATGTTTGGTGTCTTGTTCAAAGCCCAAGATTGAAGCTAAAAGGTGTATTTGTCTCTTGTTCAAAGCCCAAGATTGAAGCTAAAGGTGTGACTGAGAGAGAATTTGGCATCTCTAAAGGGAGACATCTCGTCTGTTTATCACAACTGTTGGGTGACTGTTTATAAAGGAGGATTACTTTAATTGGGATACGAGAATCCAGCAATGCCATAATTTCCTTCATAGGGGTGTTTTCATGAAGGAGGAAACTTTAACTCAGTGTTGAGCAATGCCATTTTTCCTTAGGAATTCTTCATGCTAAGAGAGGGACAGTGGCGTGGATGTAAATAATCCAGAGGCTTGCCGCTTACAGCAATTAGATGAAAGAGAGAGTTTACCAGGATAAGAGATGGACGACAACTTGGATTTTTGAATCAACAAGTGTGCCTATTATAGCAGTTATCTGGGATTAGGGTTTGTTTGATTTTCTGTTTTGATGTGTGATAACACAGAGAAATGTCTTCCTGCAGAGAGATTTTGATTTCCTCCGAGGGGATCTTGATTTTTGTGTGCCTTGATCAAAGCCCAAGGTTGAAGCTAAGAGATTGATTGACTGCACTAGGGAAGTCCTTATACAAAGCCTAAGAGGAGGCTGGAAAAGACTGACTCAACAAGAGAGTATTTATCTGTCTTGTACAAAGCCCAAGATTGAGGCTGAAAGAGAGTTGACTCTTTTGGGGATATCATTATACAAAGCCTAAGAGGAGGCTAAAGGCTGACTTTTCCGGGAAAATATTTTGTCTGTCTTGTACAAAGCCCAAGATTGAGGCTAAAAGAGGGAAACTGGCTCTACTGGGAGAGGTTTTATTTGTCTTGTACAAAGCCCAAGATTGAGGCAAAAAGAAGATTTGACTCTGCTGGAGAGATTTACAGTGTCTTGTACAAAGCCCAAGATTGAGGGTGAAATGAGACTGACTCTACTAGTGAGAGGATATTTAGGGGGTGTCTTGTACAAAGCCCAAGGTTGAGGCTGAAAGGTAGTTGACTGACTCAACTGAGGATTTTTAGGTGTCTTGTACAAAGCCCAAGATTGAGGCTGACCTTACTGGGAAAATCATTATACAAAGCCTAAGAGGATGCTGAAAAAGAAGATTGATTCTGCTTAGGGATATTATTTATCAAAGCCTAAAAGAAGGCTGGGAGGAATTGACTTCGCTGGGGAAGATATTTATCCAGAGCTTAAGAGAAGGTTATGAAGATTTTGACTTTGTTGGAGAAAGTTTATATATGTCTTGTACAAAGCCCAAGATTGAGGCTAAAAAGAATGACTCAACAAGAGAGTGTTTATGTTTTGTCTTGTACAAAGCCCAAGATTGAGGCTGAAAAGAATGACTCAACAAGAGAGTGTTTTTGTTTTGTCTTGTACAATGCCCAAGATTGAGGCTGAAAAGAATAACTCAACAAGAGAGTGTTTAAAAGGTGATTGACTCAACAAGAGAGTATTTATGTTTTGTACCATTGACTCAACAAGAGAATGTGGAAAAGTGATTGACTCAACAAGAGAGTAATTTGTTTGTCTTGTACAAAGCCCAAGATTGAGGCTGAAAAGGGTTAACTCAACAAGAGAGTGTTTTAAGAAAGAAGATGGACTCAACAAAAGGGTGTTTTTGGGGCTAATTCTGCTGAGGAAAATCACTATACAAAGCCTAAGTGGAGGCTGGCTTTTGCTGAGGATTATTGAGATCTAGAGGCAGGTCTAAAGTGGGGAATCAACTCTTGCTGAGGATTACAGAAGAGTTGAAATATCAGATGCCTTGAGGTTCTGATATGCTAGTGTTATACTGATGATAAGCTGACCCTAGCTGGGGAAATTTAGGATGAAAGACTGAGTTTAGAAAATATGAGGGTTTTTAACTCTTCTGGAGATTGGTTAAATGACTAGGGTTTCTCCTGTGTTTGTAGGGAACTTGAGAATGTCTTTGAGATCCAAGAAGAGATTAGACTGTCCAAGTCTACTGGTATGGAAGAGTTTATCTTTGTATGATGCCCAAGAGGAGGCTGGTGCTTTAAGGGATGAGAATCAACCCTTAAATTGGTCTGAGGTTTTGACTCTTCGGAAAGACTATTCTAACAAAGGATGACTAAGTTCTGTCTTATACCTTTAAGAGGTGTTCAGGGTCCTTGTATTAAGCCCAAGAGAAGGCATGAGAACTTCTAAGAAGCCGAAGGGTCCTTGTACAAAGCCCAAGAGGAGGCGGGGATGCTTTTAGGAAGCCTGTGGGTCCAAACTTAAGAAAGCTTCAAGAAAAGTTTCACCGGGAATAATCTTTTCTTTAGTGAACAGTTCTAGGGTTTAAAGAAATTCAAGAGAGGTTTCACTGGGAATTAATCCTCTCTGGGGAAATGAACTTCTTTGACAATTTTCTAATAGTGACAGTCTGAGAAAAGTTTCACCGGGAATAATGCCTTTCTCTTTGTTCCATATTGGATAAGCCCAAGAGAAGGCAAGACTGTATCTGGAATTCCTATGGGGAACTAGTTTTGATTGTTGAAAGAGTGACCACTGCTGGCTTTATCTAGTTCTAGACCTAATTGTCGGGGAAAACTCTAAGCAGATAATACAAGTATATATACACAGTTGATATATGACAAGTATTTAAAAGGATATGAAAGAAGGACTTACAAGTGAGGAAGCTTCCAGTGAAACCTCTCTTGAATAAAGGGATGGGTCTTACAACTCAAGGGGAAGCCCAAAGAGTTGAAAAAGAAAAGAAATTGGACTTACAACACAAAGGGTAGGCCCAGATGATTTTTTGGTTTAAAAGGTGACGATCGCACCGCGGTTTTAGAAAACACAGTGGGACTTATACAATGATTGAGGCCCAAAAAGGTTTATGTATAACAAGGATTGAGTCTTATACTCTATTAGAGGCCCAAAGTTTATTTTTATATAAGAGATGGGGCTTACAACTCAAAGAGAGGCCCGGATGATTTTTGTTTTGAAAGCGGCGATCGCGCCGAGATTTTTGAAATCGCATCGGGACTTATACAATGACTGAGGCCCAAAATTATTTATGTACAACAAGGATTGGGTCTTACACTCTATTAGAGGCCCAAAGTTGTTTGAAAATTTAAAATCGAGAGGAAACCCTAATTTTAAATTAAAATGTCATTTTCAAAGGAAATAAAATGAAAAAAATGATATAAAATACCAAATATATTCAAAAACAAGTTGTACACTTTGAAAAATATTTTGAAAAAACATGTTTAATTACATGAAAGTTTGAAATTCAATTGGTTTTGAAAGATCAAAGTGGGAATTTCATTTTAAAAATGTTTAAAAACAAATAAAATGAAATTAATTACAAAAATTCTAACTATATAAAATAAATAATATAAATTGGATTTTTTTGTAAAATAAAATATTTAAACATTTTTGTGAATTTTGAGAAAAAGAATCAATTTAAAAACACAAAAACTCAGAGAGAAATTAATTTTTGAATCAATTAAACAAAATAAACAAAATTCAAAAATTCAAATAATTTGAATTATGGCGCCAACTGTCACTTTCTTCTTCCTCGTGACCGCGCCATGGGTGACTTGCGTTTTCTCACTTTTCTCTCTGATGACTCAATGGTTTTGCACGATTCAAACACCAATCTTGTTCGTTTTTGAACAAGGATCACAACCATATAGATTAATTGCATTTATATTAAGTATGGAGTGAGAAATCAGAAGAAAACCTCAAGAATCCTAATTTCAGCATGAACACAATGAAATTCCATACACGATTGATTCATGGCAATTGATTGAGGGTTATCACTCTATATACATGCAGGAACAAGATGGTAACTCCAAAATTCATTTATGATGCATGGAATATAGTTTGAAGGCTTCAGACTTACCTCTTGCAGCTAGTGATCGAGCTTGATGATGGAGGTGTTACAGATGTGTTCCAATGATCTGGACAGCTTCCTTAGATGCCAAGGAGTGTGTTTGAATGCTTGGAATGGATTTAAATGAGCTGGAACTGGTTGTGGTACCTCAACTGCAACTCTATCAAGAACTTGAGCAATTGGCTGGTGATTTTGTGATTTTGATGTTCCATATGTGATTTTGTGTTATGGATCACTCATACATGATGTTTATGAGGTGTGTGTGTGATTGTTTTGGTTGGAATCACTTTCAATCTCAAAACCCGATAGTGACTTGAGTTAGAAGGCAAATTTAGAATGAAAGGGAGATTTTGAGGAAGGCATCATTTTGGGTGCTTTGGTGTACTCAAACTGATCATGATTGAGCTCTATTTATAGTGTGTCAAGTTTGTTTTGGCATCAATAGTGAATGGCAACTGCAGCAGGCCTTTGACCAATGTGGATCAAATGGAATCTCAAGTCTCCTCTAGCCATTGACTTGAGGTTTGGGCACAGGCCTATGGTCCTTTGATTCCAAGCTTATTCTTGACTCATTCAGTTAGGAATGTGTCAGGTCATGCCACCTTGGTGCATCCATTAAATGCTTGGAAACAAAATTGGAGTCTTGGCACCTTTTAGCCTTTTTAGGTTTGTTATGGCTAAGTGTAGATTCTTGGACTTGGGAGGCTAGGGGATCATATCATTCCCCTCTTGTTTTATCCTCTGATGTGTCCAAATGGATGATAAGGCTTGGAGTTGTCCAATTTTGTCAAATCGAGCAAAACACCAAATTCTGCCTTGCTTTGGACAGTTGGAAATGGTGATTTTGAGGGATTCATATCTCCCTGCTCAGGTTGAGTTATGGGAGGCTCTTGTACTTTTTAAAGAGCCCTCATATGATACAATACATGTGTGATCATAGTTTGTCTTGAAACTATTTGAATCCAACTAAAAAATCCTCATGAACATTGATGTCCAAGGCTGGAAACTTAGGCAGATTTTCACTAAGTGTTGGAAAAGTGTCATTTTCTTCATTTTTGTCATTTTGATCACTCCATAACTTAAAATACATAAAGAATTGGAGTTGGAGGTAGTTTAAGCTTTTGTAGAGTGTAGCAAGACCTACAAATCCAGCTTTGGATCACCCAAAATGGTTGCTTGGATCAGAAGTTATGGTCCTTGGAAGTTGGCACCAAAATCATTTAAACTAAATAACTTAGAAAATTTTTCAATTTTTCAAGGTTACCCTTTTCAAGTTATCATGATTTCTTGATTAATTCTTGTTCAAATGTCATTATAAGTCACATTTTATGAAAATATGAATCATAAGGATTATTTTTTGCCAAAAAAGTCATGTTTTGACTTTTGGCTCCGGTTCCACGCGTAAAACCCTAATTCCCGACTTTTGGGGAACGCATCCTCTGAGGGTAATTTAGCTTTGCAAATGGATTCTTAGGGTTATTTTGAGCATATTGAGTCACATGTTGGAGTCTTGGCTCATCCTCTTGTGAAAATTTCACTCTAGAGGCCCCGGTCGTCCAAAACCCTAATTCGGCGACATCGGGTGTTTCGAGGCTCAAACCACTTGGAATGCCACAAATTTGTGCTGGATTATTAATGTGGGATTCCTCTTGATCCTTTGTGGATGTTTGAAAAGTTAGAAAAGTTGAAGATCATGTCATTTCTTGATTGATCCTTTGTCTAAGTATCCTGAGAGGGCTTAAAACCCCAATTCTTGATTGCAGTGAATGCTCAACCATCTTTGAGGAGATTGATGAGGCATGAGGGTACCTCCATATTGTGATGATGATTCTCACAATGATGGGAAATCTTGGTGGTCAAAATTTGGGGTATGACAGATGCCCCTATTTAATCTTCTTGGACCCGGAGGTGTGAATGGCGAAGATATTCGGACATTCAGGGTGCAAGAGGATTAAATATTGGAATACCCAAAATTTTGACGGTGGTTATGAATGGCAATTCACTCATCCATCTTCTTTTGCTAAGAAATGATGCTCAGAAAAGGGTACAACTTCCCTCGATCCTGGTCTTCAGCCAAGGAACTGGTCTAAGTTTCTTTCGTCAATAAACTTCCCCTCGATCTTGGTTTTCAGCCATGGAACTGGTCTCAGTTTCTTTTGTCAATAAACTTCCCCTCGATCCTGGTCTTCAGCCAAGGAACTGGTCTAAGTTTCTTTTGTTAATAAAATTCCCCTCGATTCTGGTCTTCAGCCAAGGAACTGGTCTAAGTTTCTTCTTGAAATAAACTTCCCCTCGATCCTGGTCTTCAGCCAAGGAACTGGTCTAAGTTTCTTCTTGAAATAAACTTCCCCTCGATCCTAGTCTTCAGCCAAGGAACTGGTCTCAGTTTTTTTCCTTCAAGTTCCTTCCTTGACAAGGGACGCTATGTGTAACAGTTTTTATCAAACTTCTCGCCGAGTCCTACTACTAGGGAGACACCATTTGATGGAAAAAGTTTTAAGGTCAGACTTGCTGGGGAAATCCATTTGTATGAGCTGTAGAGGTGTGTAAACTTCTCTGTTGGAGATGCTATTTGTTGACTCTACTGGGGAAAAACAAATCTCTTGAGAGACTGCTTTTCGCTTGGGGATATTACATCATATATTTCTTCGAGATCTTTTCGGAGAAATGCCATGTGATGTAATCCAATTTGGAGGTGCTGATGACCTTGTTGACAGCAAATCTTTTGAAGAGAAACTACTGTATTGCCGAAAGACTTCGGTTGAGGGGCTTTCTCTGGGATTTTCCTTAATCTGGGAAAGAGAAAATATAATCTTCAATGGTGAAGAGTGGTGTTTGTCTAATGCCTTTTTTCCTTTCAGAGGTTCAAGTTATCAAAGTGGTCGAGGACAGGCTCTAATCCAGAAATAAACAGGGGCGAAATTGTTCAGACAATACATTTCCTGACGAGGAAAGAACTGGCCACCTTACTGGAGGAAGAATGTTATCACCAGGGGGATGAGACTGACCAGAGTGATAGTAATGCAATGTGAATATGAATATGAATCAAATATGCATGATGTATGTATGTTTATGCTAACAAAACAAACGCGACATTCAGATTAGAGAGTGAACACGACTGGATACTCGGCCACTGCAGGGAATAAAAAGTATCATTGGTTCAAGATAGCAATCATGTCTTGCTTAGGAGAGATAGACCCTGTCGGGAGAAAGAATTGTTCAATCGGTCTTAAGAGATACGTACTCTGCCGAGGGTATCAGATGGGAAAACCACATCTGATACAGTTGATCCTTCATTCAGGCGTACTGGTTCAGAAGGAGTACTTTGATTCTGCACTTTGAGGTTCAACCGCCTTCAGAGAAGCGATCAATGTTCTTTCGATGTTCAACAGTCAAAAGAATTGCCATCTTCATTTTAAAAGCAGAAAAATTTCAAAAAGTAAAACTCATTTTTTGTTTTATTTCAAGAATCGTTGATCATGTTAAAATGTCATTCTGTAAAGCTAAAATAAATAAGAATTACAAACAAAAGCACTAGGGCTCAAGTTTTATTGATAGGATGGAAATCAGCCAAACGCGTGATCCCATAGAATATTACAAAGTTTAGAAAATGGTAATTTTAAGGGAAAAGGGGCTATATTGAAACATAACGACCGTTATTCTTCTACCAAGTTTGAATTCTGGACATCCTGAGCTTCTGTCGAAGATGGTCTTGACTGGAGTTTTCCTGATGGATGGCATTACTGCTGGGGATTTAACTTCGTCGGACGTAGTTACTTGCCATTAATCCCTAACTTTTGCCTGGATTGTACTTTGAGATTTCCAATCCATCGGGATGATTTTTGCTTATGTCTCTAATTTTTTCCTGGACCGCCCTTTCGGGTTTTCAATCCACCGAGACGTTTTTTTTTTTGTTTAGGCGAAGTATTTCTTGACTACATCAACATTTGTGGGGTAGGAAAATTCCTCTCCATCCATGGTTGCAAGTCTCAAGGCGCCGACTGAGAAGGATTTCTTGACCACATAGGGGCCATAGTAATTCGGAGTCCATTTGCCCCGGGAATCAGTGAGAAATGATTGTATCTTCTTGAGCACAAGGTCTCCTTTTCTGAAGACACGGGGTCGGATTTTTTTGTCAAACGCTTTCTTCATTCTTTGCTGATACAACTGACCATGGCATAGAGTCGTTATTCGCTTTTCCTCGATTAGGTTCAGTTCATTGTGTCGACTGTGACACCATTCAGCCTCTGTTAGCTTAGCTTCCATCAATACTCGGATCGATGGGATCTCTACTTCTATGGGGAGCACTGCTTCCATGCCATATACTAGAGAGAAAGGGGTTGCCCCTGTTGAAGTGTGGACAGATGTGTGATAACTGTGAAGAGCAAAGGGTAGCATCTCATGCCAGTCTTTGTAGGTTACAACCATCTTTTGAATGATTTTCTTGATGTTCTTGTTAGCCGCTTCTACCACTCCGTTCATCTTAGGCCGGTAGGGAGATGAGTTATGGTGTTCGATCTTGAACTCAGCGCACAACTCTTTCATCATCTTGTTGTTCAAGTTAGATCCATTGTCAGTAATGATCTAGCTTGGAACACCATAACGGCAGATGATATTGTTTTTGATAAAGCGGACTACGACTTGTCGGGTTACATTGGTGTATGACGCTGCTTCGACCCACTTGGTGAAGTAGTCAATGGCTACCAGGATAAACCGATGTCCTTTTGAAGCTTTGGGTTCAATCATGCCAATCACCTCGATTCCCCATATGGAAAAAGGCCATGGGGAAGAAAGAACTTTGAGATGTGTTGGCGGTACATGGATTTTGTCAGCGTATATCTGACACTTATGACACTTCCTCATGTACTTGTAGCAGTCGAATTCCATGGTCAACCAATAGTACCTGACTCTTAGAATTTTTCTCGCCATTGTGTGTCCGTTGGCATGAGTGCCAAAGGTTCCTTCGTGAATTTCTTTTATCAGCATGTTTGCTTCTAGCCTGTCTACGTATCGGAGCAAGACCATGTCAAAGTTTCTCTTATAGAGTGTATCACCGCTAAGGAAGAAACTGCCAGCCAGTCTTCTGAGGGTTTTCCTGTCTTTTCTTGATGCCCCATGTGGGTACTCTTGTTTCTGAAGGAAGCATTTGATATCGTGATACTAAGGTTTGTCGTCTATGACTGTTTCAATCGTGAAGATGTAAACGAGCCTTTCAAGGCGCATTAAGTCGATCTTAGGTATGTCATTCCATTGACATACACTAATCATGGAGGAGAGAGTGGCTAATGCATCGGCCATGTGATTCTCTTCACGAGGGATATGATGAAACTCGATTCTATTGAAGAATGGTAACAACCTTCTCGCGTAATCCTTGTAAGGAATCAATCCTGATTGGTATGTGTTCCAATATCCTTTGATTTGATTGATAACCAGGGCTAAGTCTCCATACACATCCAAGTTCTTGATCCTTAAGTCGATCGCTTCTTCGAGACCCATGATACAAGCTTCATATTCGACCTCGTTGTTTGTACACTTGAATGTCAATTTGGCAGTGAAAGGAATGTGAGTCCCTTGAGGTGTCACGATGATTGCCCCAATTCCGTTTCCATAATTGTTGACAGCTCCGTCAAAGATTAGTCTCCATTGGGAACCTGGTTCTGGCCCTTCACTAGGTAGCGGTTGTTGCGGTGAAAATCGGATAACAAATTATTAATTAATTTGCATCATTTTCTTTTACAACCGACTTTGATTTATCCAAAGGAAAGGTTCAAGATCGTTAAAAAAACCTAAAGGGGGAGATCTAAGGTTCGAGGGTTGGTTATACTAAGGGAAGGTATTAGCACCCTTAATATCCGTAGTACTCTACGTGAACCTCTTGTTTTGCTTGTGTTATATTATGTTTGTTTGCTAAGGGTAAGGTAAAGATGTTGTTAATGACTATGAGGTCAAAGGTTAGATGGCCATGAGGCCAAAGTGATAATGAGCTATCTATGACTATGAGGTCAATAGAGAGACTTTGTGACTATAAGGTCAATGTTGGAAGGTGGCTATGAGGCCAATGGAGAGGGCTATGACTATGAGGTCAAAATTTTGTTTATGATGATGAGGTCGAAGGTTAAAGATGGTTCCATGACTATGAGGTCAAGAGAGAGAGTCCTATGACTATGAGGTCAAAGGATGGTAAATGAGCTTTCTATGACTATGAGGTCAATAGAGAGACTTTGACTATGAGGTCAAGGTTGGAGAATGGCTATGAGGCCAAAGTTTTGATTATGACTATGAGGTCAATGTTGAATAAATTGCTCTATGAATGTGAGTTCAAGAGGGGTCCTATTGGCTATGAGGTCAATATGGGAGGTTGCCTAAAACTATGAAGTCTAGGTCATAATGAGCTTTCTATGATCTTGAAATCAATAGAAAGACTTTTCCTTTGGAAGAAAGGGGGAAGTAACATCTTATAAATAAGAGTTACAAATAGTTGAAATATGATGGGACAGTAAGAGTTCAATAAAGCCGAACAGTAATCATATAATCATGAAATATACTCAAATATGAATATAGCAAATAGAGAGTAAGTGATCATGTAGTGAACACATGCAACTAGCAAACAGTGATCATTCAAACATGAAATGAACATAAATGTAGACTTATCAGATAGTGAGTGCAAGTGGTCATGCAGTGAACATATAAGGCAGAGGGGCATTCAACAATTGGACCAAGTGCATATGCAATTTAGCATCAAAGAGCAAAACAAAAGCATAGCATAGGATTAAAGTCAGGAACAGAATTTTACCCAGCAAACATATTTCATAGCAAACTCAATTCAGAATCAATAGTCACGTTATTAAGTCATATGATTTTAAACAAAGAACAAAAACAACCAACGTTCTCATAGTAAGGTTTGGTTAACAAACGAGAAAGAAAGTTCTACAAATCCACAGCTTACAGTAAGTTTCATTGAAAATCAGCAGCCACATACATACACCAAGTATGGCAGAGGGAACATTTTTACAAAAAAACATTAAGTCTTGAGTCTTATTTAAAGTCAGGAAACAAAAGAAAGAAAATATTTACAAGTTACAGAATGTATGTTTTAAAAGAAACGTTTTTATCATTTAAGAAGACAAGTTGATTTTGTTTACTGAAAAGGGGAAAAAGATTAAAATGAAATTGGTGTTTTTCTTTTCTTAAAAGAAATCATAAAAAAAAGTGAAGTAAGGAAAGAAGGATTAAATAATAAAAGAAAGGAAAAAAAAAAAAAAAGAGGTGGCTGGCGCCACATTTGAAGTGGCTGGTGCCACCTTAACAACAAGTGGCTTGCGCCATCTTGTGCTAGTGGCTTGCGCCACTTGGTGTTCCTAAGGGTGGCTTGCGCCACCACTAACTAAGTGGCAGGCGCCACCTCCTAAACAGAAAAAAAAAGAATAAACAAAGGGTGGCTTGCGCCACCCCTCACCTGGCGAGAGCCAGGTGGGGTTTCGGTCCATTTACTTTTTGTCTTACATTCATTCCGAAAGTATTAATTTATTTTCTTATTTTTTTTGTTTACAAAGTGACAGACGCCATCACCATTGTGGCGAGTAAAACCAAACCAAAGTTTTTCTTTTTCAAAGCATGATTCAAACACATAGAATAAATTCACAACCGCATATTAAGAACATGATTCCCAGGAGGATGATAACAATATAACAGCATACACCATCATGCATATTATTTCCAACAGCATACCAACAAGTTTACATACGAAACATGAATATCATTTTCAGCAGCATAACAGTATAACAGCATACATTATCATGCATATTATTTCATACGAAACATGAATATAATTTCCAACAGCATAACAGTATAATAGCATGCACTAAGATGAAATGGTATAGCATCTAAAAAAGAGAAACAGAAAGTGTGTTACCTAGTAGAGTAAGTCTACTTCTTCTTCAATGATGATTTCTGGGAACAAGGAGCCTCTTTTTCTCCTCCCTCAGCTACCCAGTAAAGAATAAGTTGGTGGCTAAGTGTTCTACGAAAAGCAAATAGAACGATCTTTCTTGCAAGTGTTTGAGAGTTCCTTGCAAGAAATAAGGGTGGGGAAATGGAGAGTTTTTTAGAGAGTATTTTTGCAATTTCTCTGGTGTGTGTTAACAAGGAGGAAATGAGCTCCTTTTATAGGCCAAGCAAAGTGGATTCGGGTCTTGGGTAGTTGGTTTGTCCACAGGATAAAGGATTAGGGTTTGTGCATCAAGTTCCTCAGCCGTTGATCTTGGTCAATTTCTATGTTGGACAAGTGCAGCGGAGGAGGTGGTGGATTCAGTCTGTTACTTTCACTCTTTAGTAGTTATTCCAAAACCACCTTTTTGAAGTACCATGAGAGAGAAAGTAAAAAAAAGCAATAATTTGAATTTGGAATACGTATTCTCTGCTCATGCATGCAGGTCTTCCGTGCTGATCCTCTTTATTTCACTAATTCAATACGGTATCTCAACGTCCTTTTGATCTCCACAGTAATGGGTGAGCTTAGAAAAGTAACGTGTAATGACTTCACAAGACTTGTTTTTGAAGCAAAGCATCTTCAGCATTTTCAACTAACAAATGGCACATGGGCTTAGCTAAATGTACAAGGCCTTGTTACTTAATCCATGCGGGAACACAACTTGGACTTTTCAACAACTTAAAGCCTTTGATCCAGATAATATCTCTTGGGCCCAAAAAGCAATTTAGACAAACATATGTCCATGTCCCAGAAAGAAATGTTACGGGACAAACTTAGGGCATTGCAAAATTAAATCCTTCCATGGCACCACTTTTATATGTCACCTTGATGAATATTCATCTCCATGAAAAAAATCTTGCACTTGTGAGAAAAAATCTTTAAGGCCCAAAAATGGATTCTAAGGATGTTTGTTATCACATGGCATAATTCCTCAAGATTTGGTATCACACTTTGTCATGTCATGAAAGGCAATGGTTGCCTTGTCTTGGTGAAACATTTGATTTCTTGTTGAAAAAGTCTTCTCGGATGCATGCAGACTCAAATGGTCGCATTTGGCCAAAAAATGTCTTAGGGAGACCTTGCCATCTTTGTTGTGTAAATCCTACCTTCCACAATGAAAAGAAATAACTTGCAAACAAGAAATGGTTAGTCAACAATGCATACATGCTTGAGGTATAAATGCGGATGCAAGAAAAATATGACATCTAAGGGGTAAAATTTGGGGTACAACAGTTGCCCCTATTTAAATAGCTTCACCGGATGGCACGTGGAATGGAAATCCTCGGGACATCGAGGTTGAAGATATTTAAATATAGCAAACCGAAAATTTTGCCCTTAGATGGAATGCAAATGCTAAAGACAAACAACAAACATGCATATGCTGACATGCCATGAACTATAATATGAAGATATGACAGTGCAGACAAACGAGACACCAAAGAGCTACCAAACACAGGTGAGCTTTACTGGGGAAGGATGAAAGAAGTATCCACCAGAAAGACTCACTGGGGGATGCAAACTAACCAACAAAAGAGACTCACTGGAGAGATTCAAGGGAAGCACTGGGGAATAGAGAAATAAAGGGGAAAAACCCCGCAGATCCTCATTGAAAATAAGGAGCCAAAGAAGGGATTCTCCACTGGGGAAAGATCCAGGGAGATGGACGACAAGTGCAAAAACGACCGGACGACACTGGGGAAATAAAAACCAACCTTACTGGGCCTGAAACAAAAAAGAAGACATGATCTCCACTGGGATCAATTTGGAATAGAAGGATAGACAAACTACCAAGAATTTTCTGGGGATTCTTATGCTGAAGAGTTCAAACGGGATCTTCAAGAAAAACCAGAAAAAAGACAGAGACAAACTTCGGGTATCAGTATGAGCTGGATTTTTGGATAAGAAGGAATCCAATGACTATGAGGTCAAAGGTTAAAGAAGGTTATGACTATGATGTCAAAACTTACCTATGACTATGAGGCCAAAGGTGAATGAGGTGATTGGGTCTAAGGTACCAATATGAGTTGGTTGGGATAACAATAGGACTTGGTTTAGGAAGGATAATCAGTATGAGCTGAAATTGGGATACCAACGTGAATTGGATTTTGAATACCAACATGAACTGGATTTTGGACACCAACATGAATTGGATTTTGGAATACCAGCATGAACTGAATTTTGGATACCAACATGAATTGGATTTTGGAATACCAGCATGAATTGGATTTTGAATACCAGCATGAACTGGATTTTAGATACCAACATGAATTGGATTTTGAATACCAACATGAACTGGATTTTGAACACCAACATGAATTGGATTTTAGATACCAGCATGAACTGGATTTTGGAATACCAGCATGAACTGGATTTGGATACCAGCATGAACTGGATTTGGGATACCAACATGAATTGGATTTTGAATACCAGCATGAACTGGATTTTAGATACCAACATGAATTGGATTTTAGATACCAGCATGAACTGGATTTTGGATACCAACATGAATTAGCAAGCTAAAACCGGGGTTTGAAGGCTTAGACTTCCTGGGGAGTAGTGACCAAAGGGTCAACAATCTGGCGCACAGGTAAAGACTGGACACAACAAGATATAGACAAAAAGTCTGCAAACCAACGAAAGGAGGTTTTAGGAGACAAGGACCCAATAAGCAAGACACACAAATGTGAAATGCCGAATGATATGCAGGAAGCAGCCCCAACGAGACGACGGACTGGGAAAAGTGAATGGAAGCAAAGACACATCCACTACAAGGAGTCACACTGAACTCTGGAAATAATCAATCTTAGAGCCATTCCAGGAATGTCCTTATTTCACTGGGGAAATGGAATTTCACATTTTCAGCTGAATTTGTGAAGATACAAGGGAGAATCCCTTTACATCGTGACATTTGGTCACTACTGAGATGTTTCAATTCCGGGAAACATTCGTCGGTCTTTCTTCAGTGACAAGCTGGGATGATTTATCAGTGTTTTCGTCCTAACCAGAGTTTTGAGGGATGCCATCGATTTCACTAAATAGTCCTTAATGTCGAAGCAAAAATTTGTATTTCATTATGTTTTCTCAAAAGGTTTTTTCAAAACATTTTCCGCTTTCAAAACCATTATTAATGAATAAGTGAAGTTTTGCATAACAAGGAAAATAACAGAACAATGATAAATATTAAACAAAGAAAGGCTCAAAAATTTGATTTTATTAGAATGGTAACTTGCCAATAGCGAAGTTCCATGGAACATTACAATTGAAAAACGGCAATTTGGAAAAGGGTTACATCGTATTCAGTGACCACTATCCTTCCTAATGACTAAGAGTCCTAAAAATTTTCCTGCTGATGAGAGTTAATGAAAACTGAACTTCTCCGAGAATTCTTGGAAATAGGTGACAACTTGGTATGACACAGTGAAACGCCTTTGTCCCTAACTTTTGCCTAGGCCGCCCTTTCGGGTTTTCAGTCCACCGGGACGCTCTTTTTTGCCTAGGCCGCCCTTTCGGGTTTTCGACCTAGCGAGCTCTTTCTTTTTCCTTATTTAATCCCTAACTTTTGCCTGAGTCTCCTTCATAGGTTATGACCCACCGGGATACCCTTTTCTTGCCTAAGTCGCCATTTCTGGTTTTCGACTTAGCGGGTTTTTAGGCGTAATATTTTCGTACTGAGTCAGCGTTCACAGGGTGTGTGAGTTGTTCACCATCCATCGTTGTGAGGAATAAGGAGCCTCCTGAGAACACAGTTTTTACCACAAATGGACCCTCATAGTTAGGTGCCCATTTTCCGCGAGCATCCCTTTGAGATGGCAGAATCTTCTTGAGTATAAGCTCTCCTTCTCGAAATTCTCAAACACGGACCTTCTTGTCGAATGCCCTCTTCATTCTTTTCTGATATAAATACCCATGACACATAGCAGTCAGTCGCTTTTCATCAATGAGGTTCAATTGATCATATCTCTCTCTGACCCACTCTGCTTCATCAAGCTTGGTTTCCATCAGGATTCTCAGAGATGGTATTTCTACTTCAATGGGTAGGACAACATCCATCCCATATACCAGAGAAAAAGGCGTCGCCCCTGTCGAAGTTCGAACCGAAGTTCGGTATCCGTGCAGGGCAAATGGTAACATTTCATGCCAATCCTTATACGTCTTGACCATTTTCTGCAGGATCTTTTTGATGTTCTTATTAGCAGCTTCGACAGCTCCATTCATCTTGGGACGATAGGGTGAAGAATTATGATGCTCAATCTTGAAATTGTCACATAATTCTTTCATTGTTTTGTTATTCAGATTTGTCCCATTGTCGGTTATGATCTTGTTGGGGATTCCATAACGACAGATGATATTATTTCTGATGAAACGGGCAACCACTTGCTTGGTCACATTGGCGTAGGAAGCGGCTTCAACCCACTTGGTAAAATAATCGATGGCCACTAGGATGAAATGATGACCATTAGAGGCTTTAGGCTCAATAGCTCCAATCATGTCGATGCCCCACATGGAAAAAGGCCATGGGGATGACAGAACATTCAGCAACGTCAGAGGAACGTCAGAGGAACGTGAATCTTATCAGCGTAGATCTGACACTTATGACACCTTCTGGCGTATTGGATACAGTCAGCTTCCATAGTCAACCAGTAATACCCAGCTCTCAAGATCTTCTTAGTCATAGTATGTCCATTGGCGTGAGTACCGAAAGCTCCTTCATGAATATCGTGCATCAACAAATCTGCTTCTCGCTTATGAACACATCTTAGTAAGACCAAGTCATGGTTCCTTTTGTACAGTACACCGTTGCTGATGAAGAACTTGGCTGACAATCTTCGCAGAGTCTTCCTATCAAGAACGGAGGCGTTGGCCGGATATTCTTGATTCTTCAGGAAGTTCAAAATGTCATGGAACCAAGGTTTGCCGTCTGATTCTTCTTCAACGGACTGGCAGTAGGCAGGCTCAGTCCTCCTTTCAATACTAATTACTGGATCTTCGTTGATAAACCTAACTTGCCACATTGAAGCCAGTGTTGCCAAAGCATCAGCCACATGATTCTCAGTACGTGGCACATGGCGAAAAGTTATCTCATCAAAACACTTAATCAACTCTAAAGCATATGCCTGATAAGGGATAAGCTTCTCATCTTTTGTCTCTCACTCGCCTCTGATTTGATAAATGACTAGAGCAGAGTCACCCATAACTTTAAGAAAACAGATTCCAAGATCGATTGCAGCTTCCAGACCCAGAATGCACGCTTCATACTCAGCAACATTATTAGTACACCCAAAATCCAATCTAGCTGTAAAAGGAGTGTAGCCACCTTCAGGATTAATCATAACAACACCTACCCCATGCCCCTTGTAATTGGACGAACCGTCGAACATCATCTTCCACCTGTACTCAGCCCTGGGATCTTCTTCAGAGCTTGACTCTTCACAATCTTTCACCGCCATAATATCCTCATCGGGGAAATCAAACTTGAGTGGTTCATATTCTTCAACTGGTTGATCGGCAAGATATTCTGCGAGAACACTTCCTTTAATGGCCTTTTGAGTGACGTACTGGATGTCATATTCTGACAATAGCATATGCCAACGAGCCAATCTTCCTGTTTGAGCAGGCTTCTCAAAGATGTACTTTATCGGATCCATTTTCGAGATCAACAAAGTAGTATGACATATCAAATATTGCCTCAAACGTTTGGCGGCCCACGCTAAAGCACAACAGGTCTTTTCAATCAGTGAGTATCGACTCTCGCTATCAGCGAACTTTTTACTCAGATAATAAATTGCATGTTCTTTCCAGCCAGTCTCGTCATACTGTCCCAAAACAAAGCCCATAGATTCTTCCAGGACAGTCAAATACATAAAGAGAGGTCTTCCAGGAACCGGGGGAACCAGAACAGGAGGTTCTTGGAGATAACTTTTGAGTTTCTCGAAAGCCTGTTGACAGTCGGCATTCCACTCTACTGGCTGATTCTTACGGAGCAACTTGAAAATTGGTTCACAATTAGGAGTCATGTTGGAGATAAATCTGGAGATATAGTTCAAACGGCCCAAAAATCCTCTGACTTGAGACTCAGTCTGTGGAGCTGGCATCTCTTGAATAGCTCGCACCTTATCAGGAGGAACTTCAATCCCTCGTTGACTGACGATAAAACCAAGTAACTTCCCTAATCTGACACCAAAAGTACATTTGGCGGGATTCAATTTCAGCTGGTATTTCCGAAGTCTCTTGAACAATTTCAGAAGATGGTCTAGGTGTTCCTCCTCACTTTGAGACTTAGCAATCGTATCATCCACGTATACTTCAATTTCTTTATGTATCATATCGTGGAATAAAGTCACCATGGCTCTTTGGTAAGTTGCCCCTGCGTTTTTCAAACCGAAGGGCGTGACTTTGTAGCAATAGGTTCCCCATGGAGTGATGAACGTAGTTTTATCCATATCGGTCGGATCCATTCTGATCTGATTATAGCCTGAGAAGCCATCCATAAATGAGAAGATTGCAAATCGGGTTGTATTATCCACAAGAGTGTCAATATGCGGAAGAGGGAAATCGTCCTTAGGACTGGCTTTGTTGAGATCCCTGTAGTCTACACACATTCGCACTTTACCGTTTTTCTTCATCACTGGCACAATGTTGGCTACCCATTCGGGGTACTTCGAAACTGCCAAGAAACCTGCATCCAGTTGCCTTTTAACCTCATCTCTGATCTTGAGAGCCATGTCGGGTCTACTTCTGCGAAGTTTCTGCTTTACTGGAGGACATTCAGGCTTGAGAGGTAGTTTATACACTACTATATCCGTATCCAAACCAGGCATATCCTGATAAGACCAAGCGAACACATCCACATATTCTTTCAAAAGCAGTATTAGTCGTTGTCTGACTTCTGCCCCAAGGGTTGCTCCAACCTTGACCTCTTTCTTCTTCTCTTCAGTACCAAGATTGATGATGTCGACTTGTTCCTCATGTGGCTGAAGATCCGTATACTGATATTCACACATTTCTGCCAAGTCATCAGGGACCTCATAGTCCTCCTCATCTTCAGCTTGATAAATAGGTGAGTCAAAGTCAATAGTGAGATTAGGGTCACTGAATACGACAGGTTTGGGATTTATTCTGCATGATGGAGGGATTTATTTTATTAAAATGCACAAAACTCAAATACAAACAGAAAATGTTTTTGTAGTTTTAAAAAGATTTCCATTTTTCTTAAGAAGCAAAAGAACAGTAAAATAAAGACAGGGAATTTTAACAAAATAATCACTTTCATTGATTAATAAGAGTTAAAAGCGATGGCCCATACAAAATAATCTGATAGCCTTGGGCAAAGCTACGGAATTTGAAAACATCAAATAAAACAAGCAAATTACTCTGGCATAGGGTACAAAGTAGGGATCTCAATAGCTTCCCAATTACTCAAAGCAGCGTCACACTGAAAAACCAAATTATCGATATCTTCGTCTTCAGCATCTTCAATGACGGCGTGGACCTGTTGTCCCCCACTGACGAACATCTCTTAAATAGTCTTCAGTTTTCCCGTGGTCGGAGCAGCTTTTTCCTCAAGAGTTGGTTTGTAACCCAGCCCTTGGTACTTTTCTCTCTCTTGGATCTCTACGACTTTGCCCCAGCCTTCTGGTATACCATTCTGTAGGGCGGATTGAATACTCTTGAAGGAAGCAAAAGATGGATCATTGGAGGCCACTGGCTTGTTATCATCAATCATAACAGCGTTTGCTATCTCAAGTGCTTGGAAAGAAGTTTCCAAAGCATCTTCATCGGCCTCAATGTACCGGAAGGAGGACAAGTTGCTGACCATTAAGTCTTCCTCTCCATGTATGATAACCAATTTCTCTTCAGCTACAAATTTCATTTTTTGATGCAGAGTGGATGTCACGGCGCCGGCCTCGTGGATCCAAGGCCTACCCAACAGACAACTATAGGCAGGGTTGATGTCCAAGACCTAGAAAAGGATGTTGAACACTTGAGGACCAATAAAAATAGGCAGCTCGATCTCTCCCATCACTGATCTCCTTGAGCCATCGAAAGCTTTAACAACAAGCAAAGTGGGCCTCATTACAGCTCCTCGGTAGGTCAGCTTCTCAAGGGCCCTTTTTGGCAACACATTCAGGGATGAACCAGTATCCACTAGAACTCTAGCCAAAGTATCTTCTTGACATTTCACTGACACATGTAAAGCCAGGTTATGGTTCTTTCCTGCCCGAGGTAACTCCTCATCGCTGAAACTGAGAGTGTTACAGGTTGTGATGTTGGTGATGACATGGTCAAATTGTCCTGCGATTATATTATGGGCCACGTGTGCCTGAGCCAGGACCTTTTGTAGGGCTGCTCGGTGGACAGGTGAATTCATTAGTAGAGACAAGATCGAAATCTTGGATGGGGTCTGATGAATTTGGTCCACCACCTTATAGTCACTCCTCTTGATGATTCTTAGGAACTCCTCATCTTCTTCCTTATTAATTACCTCCTTTCCTCTGTCTGTAGGGGGTACAGAAACAACGGTTTCTTTGGGCATAGTTTCTTTGAATAAAGGAGTGTACACTCTGCCACTTCGGGTTATCTTTCCCGTTCCGACTATGTTTGTCACCTCTTCGGTAGTTCTCACCTCATTCCTTGGAACTACTTCTTCAACAGCGGTTCCCACCTCATTCCTTGGAACCACTTCTTCGCGGGCTTTGTTTCCCATAATGTTCTCATAGATCCATGGCACAACTTTAGTTCCTCTGAACCTAAATGGAATAGGTTGCCAAGTATCGTATTGCTTGGTGTGATTGGCGGAAATAGCAATAACAGTCTCCGGATTGTTGAAAACGGGTACAGGTTTGTTGAACACAGGCACCACAGAATCTGACCCAGGCATTTTGAACACAGGCACCTGCTCTCTTGGCTTTGGCAGGTTAAATACAGGCTCGATTACTGCGATTTCATCCCTCTTTTCTTTACTGAACACTTGTAGAAATCCTTCATCAATCAGACTCTGAATGTCATTTTGGACCAGCTGACAACCCTTGATGCTAGCATTACAACCCTCACAATTGCTATGACAAGCTCTGACCAACCCAGCTTCGAACAACTTAGCATGGAAGACCTTCATAGGAGTTCTTATCTTCGAAGCATCTCTTAATAACACCTCATTATTCTCATTCTCAACAGCATTAGTGGCTCCATGTGTGGGCAATGGATTGCTCTTCACATTCGGGGGATTATCCACAAAAGACAAGATCTTCTTCTCCACCAAACCTTTTACCACATACTTCAAAGCAAGGCAACCCTCCAGATCATGACCCACTGCCCCTTGATGAAAGGCACACGTAACATTCGGATTATGGAACCTCATAGATTTCTCTGAAGGTGGACCCATAGGTCTAGTGACAATCAAACCTTGTTGAACCAGGGAAGGATACAACTCAGTGTAAGTCATGGGTATGGGTGGGAATAAAGGCTTACCTCCTTGTCCTTTATAAGAAGTGTTTTGCTGAGGAACTTGCGGTCTCAGTTGTTGATATTGTTGGGTATTTGGCACATGCTGATAGGCTGGCTGTTGGTAGACTGGCGCCTATTACGCTACTTGGTGATTAAAGGTCGGTGTTACAGCCGCTATGTAAGGTTGCTGAGGATAATGAATCGGGTAGATCGGTTGCTGAGAGAAGTTAGGACCTGCCTGCTGTTGGTAGGTTGGTTGTTTCCATTTGGGATTTTTCTCTCTTCCTGCCATGACGGCGTTGGTTTCTCCTTCTTTCTTTTTGTGGAAGTTACTGGGAGCCTTCTTAACATTGTTGCCGGTCGAACTGCTTGCAGAACTTATCACTTTCCCACTTTTTAATCCAGCCTCTACTTTTACACCAACTGCAACGATGTCAGTGAAATTAGCATTGATGCTGCTGATCATCCTTTCGTAAAATTCTGGTTTCACAGTATCTACAAACCAGTCTACCAGTTCTTTCTCAGTCAAAGGTGGTTCAACTTGAGAAGCAGTTTCCCTCCACAGTTGTGCATACTCCTTAAAGGATTCAATGCTCCTTTGGGTCATGCTTAGCAATTGTCTTTGGTCAGGGGCCAAATCCAGATTGTACTTGTAATGTTTCATGAAAGCATCCATTACATCTTGGAAACAGTGGATCTGAGACTGATCTAGACTTAAGTACCACTTAGCAGCAGCGCCCTTCAGACTGTCTTGAAAACAGTGTATCATCGGCTTGTCATTACGCACATGGGCGGCCATTCTTCGGAAATACATGACCAAGTGTGATCTGGGACAAGTAGCGCCCGAGTATAGCTCGAAATTTGGCAGCTTGAATTTAGGAGGGATCACCAAGTCTGAGACCAGGCACATGTCCTTGACATCAGTGCTAAAGGCGTTACTTCCTTCCATAGCTTTTATCTTCCTCTGCATAGTCTCGACACTTTCTCTTAACCTTTCATTTTGGTCATCCCCATCTTCAGATACATCGACATAGTCATAAGGATGGTGATTATGGAAAACAGGATGAGCTTGTGTCTGCACCGCTGGCGGAGCGAAGGTAGGAATAACCTGCTGAGTCTCATTAATCAGAGGTACTGTCTGCTGAGTAGATTGAGGAGCTGTGGCTCGGATGAATTCGAATGGCATACCCAAAGTAGGGTTCACAACAGGAATGACGGGAGGTTCTACTGCAGGAGTGATGATCTCAGAGACCACAATGGCCTGGGTATCCATCTTTGCTCTCAAAATGTTGACAGCTTCCAAAAGCTGCCCCATTCCACCTCGTATTTCTGTCAATTCATTGTTGACTCGGTCTATTTCCCCATAAACTTCTGACATCTTCAGTCGAGCTTGGGCTCGAGTGTTGTATCCGTGCTTAGGATTCAGTGTGACGGTTCTAAGATAACAAGGCGACATCAGACAAAACCCAAGAGGAAAATGAACATGATATGAGATGATGCATATGAGAATGCACATGAAAATGCAAGCTAAACTATCAAGAGACCAAAGAAATTTTGCAAATAATATAGGCAATGGAACAATTTTCAAAACATCTTCTTCATTAAGAAAATCTGGCAGTTGTTACATTGAGAGCAGAGTATCTTCATGCTCTGAATACAAAAAGTATGGGCACGCCCACAACAGAAAGGAAATAACAACATCATCGAAAAGAAACAACAAAGAAAGAAACAATAACATCAACTCTTAAAGGACTAGAAGTTGGATCCACTGGTGGCTGATTCTTCCTCTTCATTGATCTTCTTCATAAGCTCCTCAATGCGACCCTTAATCCTTTCTCTTTCAAGAAATAAGTCGGTCAGAGCATCCACCATCCTCTTTTTGATCTCTAGTGGTGCTTCGTGATGAGGATATGGTTTCCTCATTACCCGAGCTATGTCACGAGACCATTGCAAGTGAGTCCCGGTGACGGAACATTCAGCCCTCCATAATTGCCTATTAATCTGGCGCCAAGCGCGTTCCAGACGCATTTTCATTTAGAACCCTTCCCTTTCTTCGTAGTACATCATGTGCATCTCCTCATGGGCTGGAGGTCCTTCCTTCATGTGACCTAGCTGGCGGCGAGCAAGGACAGGGTTGTAGTTGATACAACCATTCCTTCCCATTAAGGGTACATTGGGGCAATCCCCACAGCTAACAATCATGGTAATTCCTTCATCCGTTGGGTCATACCATTCGATATCCGTGTGTTTCAACTCCATCAACCTCTTGGACCATATTTTACAGTCTTCAACATCCCAGAAAGCCGGAGTCTTTGGTAGGTAAGAGACGAACCATTTGTAGAAGAGGGCCACACAGCAAACGATTGGCCCACAACCCCTTGAGTATCTGGTCTGGATTGAGTGATAAACATCCGCAAGCAAAGTATGAACTGGATTGTTGATTGCGAATATTTGGATGGCCTGGACATCCACAAAATGTTTGGCATTTGGGTATAGAAACAAGCCGTAGATCATCAGAGCTAAAGTTGATTCAAACAAGGCTTCATTTCCTCGGTTCTTGAAATAAAGGTCTTTTGCTAGCAAGAACAAAGCAGGGAGTCCGTGTCGCCCTCCTTTGACAGTCAAATTAGCTTGAATGTCTGATACTCTAATCTTTGTAGCCATGGCAATTTCTTTAACGGATGGCATTGCCTCAATCCCAGAGAAAATTGGGGCTTCCCTGATGGGGATCCCAATCATAGCAGAGAATTCTTCCAAGGTTGGAACCAGCTGGAATTCGGGGAATAGGAAGCAACGGTAGGCTGGATGATATAGCTGAACCAACACTTCAAGGGGCCCTTTGGTTACTGGCATTCTCATTAGTGGAAGAAGGCACCCATACTTATCAGCAAAATGGGAAGGGTCTGCAACTCTATCACCCAACCACAACAACTGCTCGACCTCAGGAAGCTCAAAGGAGTAAGGCCAAACATTCTTTCCTGAGGCGTCCATGTCTACAAAATCTGCAAAATAAAATTAGTACCTTGACAGTTTAGCAAGAAATGTGAAGATGCAAATGCGATTGGTTTCAAGAAAGACAAATTTCAAAACAAGCCTCATTTCATTAAATATTGAGAAGAGTTTACAACTTGGATAGTACATCTCAAAAAGGCTCAAAATACAATAAGACAAAAATAACAACTAGTCCTAGAAGAAAAAGCAACTCTATCTAGGAGTGTCCTGCTTCACGCCTTCTCTTCTGTCTCTTCAGCTCTTGATTCTCGAAGATCAGCTTATCAACAATCCCTTTCCAAGCACCAGACGTCGGGGGAATACTGGCATACTCATGAGTGCTAGCAGTGGGCTTTGTGCTAGAGAAAAATAAATTCTCCTGCTCCAAAGGTTCATCAATAACGCATTTTTCCAGCCACTCGATCAAGTCATCTTTCTCTTTCATCTTCTCCTTCATTTCTTCTTGCTCGATGCAGACGGTATGATATTTCCACTCCCATGTGTCCCTCTCAAGCTTCATCCTGGCTAGATTTTCTTGATATTCTTCCATGCGCTCAATAGGAATAACAGACGGAGATGCAATAGTTGGCTGCTGAAGTATCTTGGGAATATAGGGCATCTTGAGGTCACGGGCTCGAGATCGAACCCACTGAAGGTATGGCTCCAAAGACACACAGTTTCTCTTCCCCAATTCGTCCTTGGTACTTTCATGGAATTTATCCCAAGCACACCAAACTCCACTTTTGGTCTCATCATTGGCCTCTTTGTTAAGATAAAAGAAATCGGACATATGGATACTCTTACGATTTTCTTTCATCGCAAATCCAAATTGGCGTCTGGCCAGAACGGGACTGTAGTTAATCCCACCATGAATACCGAGGAGTGGCACATTAGGAAATGGCCCACAACTATCAATGTATACATTCTTGTCATAAACCGGGTCATACCAAAAGATGTCGTGGTGAGTAAGAGAGATGATCCTCTGAGACCAACGAAGTTTGTTAGGGTTGTCTCGGAATTCAGACGTTCGAGGCAAATGAGTGACATACCACTAGTAAAGCAACGGTGCACAACACAAAATAGTCCCTTTTCCTCGAAGAGTCTTATGGTGGATGGAATGGAGGGCATCACCAAGTAATGTAGGCATAGGGTTTCTACTAATGAAGATCCTGATAGCATTGACATCGACAAAATCTTCCACATTAGCGAACAAGAACATACCGTAGATCAGCAGAGCAAAGGTTGCTTCAAAGGCAGCAATACTGTTTGCATTGAAAAATTGACAAGCTTTTTCATACAAGAACTTAGACGGGAGTCCTTTGATGCCATCCTTGGTGGTGATGTGGGGCTTGACCTCTGACGCATCCAAGTGAATACACTCGCCAATCTCTTTTGGGGTAGGAATTTTCTCTTGACCGCTGAAAGGTCTTTGTTTCTTCACAGGTAAGCCGATCCAATGAGAGTACTCTTCCAAGGTTGGAACCAGTTGGTAATCCGGGAAGGTGAAACAATGATAGAGAGGATCATAAAATTGGACCAAGGTGTCAAGGATTCCTTCCTCCATTTTAGTGTTGAGAAGGCTAACCAATCTTCCATACTGCTTTCGGAAACTTTCATGTCCGGTCACCAAGGTTGCTAACTTCTTCAGCTTTGCCAATTTGGGCTTTTGGAAATTGAACTTCTTAGTGTTCCTCTTCTCAATATCCATGATGCCTATGATTTTCAAAGAAAAATATGACTGAGTTCCTTAAAACCAATGAGATGGATGCAATGGGATGTATGCAATGCGCAAACAAAAGCAAACATATGTACACAATCACAGCACACAAGCCTTAGGTTTTGAGGTTTCTTGAATGGAGTCATGGTCTACCCATCCCAACAAGGTGTGGACTATAGGTTCATCAATTGTGGAACAAGGTTCTAAAAGTTCCCAGAGTCTACGTAAATCCTTCGGATATTATCGGCCCATGTAACTACTTACACGGGTTAATAATATTCTCATGATAAACTCGTCTGAGTGTAGTATCGCATGACAACTACTCGGGACTGGCTCCCTCATAGCCACCGCACTACATCTTAAAAGGCCAAGTGGGGTAAAGGTAACTACGGTCCTCAGAATCCCTGGCTCCCAATTGAAAAAGTAATATCAATGCGACTTCTCACATCAGACATCAACAATCCCAAAGGGCCTCATCTGAGTGTGGTCATCATATGCCATAGATTATTGGTACTACTGCCAACAACCGACTATTGATTACACCACGATCTTATCATATTTGTGCACTCAAGTCCGGGTTAGGACTTACCTCACCACTCAATAGTTCCATGCCCACAAAAGATCTCAACCAAGGCATATATACAATATAGCAAACAAGCATGAATAGCGCAAACAAAAGCAAGGTGGGTTTAACCCTCAAAATTATAGTTTTCCCCAGTGAAGTCACCATTTCTATTGCGGTGAAAATCGGATAACAAATTATTAATTAATTTGCATCATTTTCTTTTACAACCGACTTTGATTTATCCAAAGGAAAGGTTCAAGATCGTTAAAAAAACCTAAAGGGGGAGATCTAAGGTTCGGGGGTTGGTTATACTAAGGGAAGGTATTAGCACCCTTAATATCCGTAGTACTCTACGGGAACCTCTTGTTTTGCTTGTGTTATATTATGTTTGTTTGCTAAGGGTAAGGTAAAGATGTTGTTAATGACTATGAGGTCAAAGGTTAGATGGCCATGAGGCCAAAGTGATAATGAGCTATCTATGACTATGAGGTCAATAGAGAGACTTTGTGACTATGAGGTCAATGTTGGAAGGTGGATATGAGGCCAATGGAGAGGGCTATGACTATGAGGTCAAAGTTTTGTTTATGATGATGAGGTCGAAGGTTAAAGATGGTTCCATGACTATGAGGTCAAGAGAGAGAGTCCTATGACTATGAGGTCAAAGGATGGTAAATGAGCTTTCTATGACTATGAGGTCAATAGAGAGACTTTGACTATGAGGTCAAGGTTGGAGAATGGCTATGAGGCCAAAGTTTTAATTATGACTATGAGGTCAATGTTGAATAAATTGCTCTATGAATGTGAGTTCAAGAGGGGTCCTATTGGCTATGAGGTCAATATGGGAGGTTGCCTAAAACTATGAAGTCTAGGTCATAATGAGCTTTCTATGATCTTGAAATCAATAGAAAGACTTTTCCTTTGGAAGGAAGGGGGGAAGTAACATCTTATCAATAAAAGTTACAAATAGTTTAAATATGATGGGACAGTAAGAGTTCAATAAAGCCGAACAGTAATCATATAATCATGAAATAGACTCAAATATGAATATAGCAAACAGAAAGTAAGTGATCATGTAGTGAACATATGCAACTAGCAAACAGTGATCATTCAAACATGAAATGAACATAAATGTAGACTTATCAGATAGTGAGTGCAAGTGGTCATGCAGTGAACATATAAGGCAGAGGGGAATTCAACAATTGGACCAAGTGCATATGCAATTTAGCATCAAAAAGCAAAACAAAAGCATAGCATAGGATTAAAGTCAGGAACAGAATTTTACCCAGCAAACATATTTCATAGCAAACTCAATTCAGAATCAATAGTCACGTTATTAAGTCATATGATTTTAAACAAAGAATAAAAACAACCAACGTTCTCATAGTAAGGTTTGGTTAACAAACGAGAAACAAAGTTCTACAAATCCACAGCTTACAGTAAGTTTCATTGAAAATCAGCAGCCACATACATACACCAAGTATGGCAGAGGGAACATTTTTACAAAAAAACATTAAGGCTTGAGTCTTATTTAAAGTCAGGAAACAAAAGAAAGAAAATATTTACAAGTTACAGAATGTATGTTTTAAAAGAAACGTTTTTATCATTTAAGAAGACAAGTTGATTTTGTTTACTGAAAAAGGAAAAAAGATTGAAATGAAATTGGTGTTTTTCTTTTCTTAAAAGAAATCATAAAAAAAAAAGTGAATTAAGGAAATAAGGATTAAATAATAAAAGAAAGAAAGAAAAAAAAAAAGAAAAAAAGAGGTGGTTGGCGCCACATTTGAAGTGGCTCGTGCCACCTTAACAACAAGTGGCTTGCGCCATCTTGTGCTAGTGGCTTGCGCCACTTGGTGTTCCTAAGGGTGGCTTGCGCCACCATTAACTAAGTGGCAGGCGCCACCTCCTAAACAGAAAAAAAAAAGAATAAACAAAGGGTGACTTGCGCCACCCCTCACCTGGCGAGAGCCAGGTGGGGTTTCGGTCCATTTACTTTTTGTCTTACATTCATTCGGAAAGTATTAATTTATTTTCTTATTTTTTTGTTTACAAAGTGACGGACGCCATCACCATTGTGGCGAGTAAAACCAAACCAAAGTTTTTCTTTTTCAAAGCATGATTCAAACACAGAATAAATTCACAACCGCATATTAAGAACATGATTCCCAGTAGCATGATAACAATATAACAGCATACACCATCATGCATATTATTTCCAGCAGCATACCAACAAGTTTACATACGAAACATGAATATAATTTTCAGCAGCATAACAGTATAACAGCATACATTATCATGCATATTATTTCATACGAAACATGAATATAATTTCCAACAACATAACAGTATAATAGCATGCACTAAGATGAAATGGTATAGCATCTAAAAAGGAGAAACAGAAAGTGTGTTACCTAGTAGAGTAAGTCTACTGCTTCTTCAATGATGATTTCTGGGAACAAAGAGCCTTTTTTTCTCCTCCCTCAGCTACCCAGTAAAGAATAAGTTGGTGGCTAAGTGTTCTATGAAAAGCAAATAGAACGATCTTTCTTGCAAGTGTTTGAGAGTTCCTTGCAAGAAATAAGGGTGGGGAAGTGGAGAGTTTTTGAGAGAGTATTTTTGCAATTTCTCTGGTGTATGTTAACAAGGAGGGAATGAGCTCCTTTTATAGGCCAAGCAAAGTGGATCCGGGTCTTGGGTAGTTGGTTTGTCCTGTGCATCAAGTTCCTCAGCCGTTGATCTTGGTCAATTTCTATGCTGGACAAGTGCAGTGGAGGAGGTGGTGGATTCAGTCTGTTACTTTCACTCTTTAGTAGTTATTCCAAAACCACCTTTTTGAAGTGCCATGAGAGAGAAAGTAAAAACAAAAGCAATAATTTGAATTTGGAATACGTATTCTCTGCTCATGCATGCAGGTCTTCCGTGCTGATCCTCTTTATTTCACTAATTCAATACGGTATCTCAACGTCCTTTTGATCTCTACAGTAATGGGTGAGCTTAGAAGAGTAATGTGTAATGACTTCACAAGACTTGTTTTTGAAGCAAAGCATCTTCAGCATTTTCAACTAACAAATGGCAAATGGGCTTAGCTAAATGTACAAGGCCTTGTTACTTAATCCATGCGGGAACACAACTTGGACTTTTCAACAACTTAAAGCCTTTGATCCAGATAATATCTCTTGGGCCCAAAAAGCAATTTAGACAACCATATGTCCATGACCCAGAAAGAAATGTTACGGGACAAACTTAGGGCATTGCAAAATTAAATCCTTCCATGGCACCACTTTGATATGTCACCTTGATGAATATTCATCTCCATGAAAAAAATCTTGCACTTGTGAGAAAAAATCTTTAAGGCCCAAAAATGGATTCTAAGGATGTTTGTTATCACATGGCATAATTCCTCAAGATTTGGTATCACACTTTGTCATGTCATGAAAGGCAATGGTTGCCTTGTCTTGGTGAAACATTTGATTTCTTGTTGAAAAAGTCTTCTCGGATGCATGCAGACTCAAATGGTCGGATTTGGCCAAAAAATGTCTTAGGGAGACCTTGCCATCTTTGTTGTGTAAATACTACCTTCCACAATGAAAAGAAATAACTTGCAAACAAGAAATGGTTAGTCAACAATGCATACATGCTTGAGGTCTAAATGCGGATGCAAGAAAAATATGACATCTAAGGGGTAAAATTTGGGGTACAACAGCGGTTCATCACAATCTTTAATTTTCAAGTACATTACATCTTCGTCTGGGAAGTCAAATTCGACTGATTCTTGATCGTCAATCGATTGATGAGCCAAGTGATCGGCTAAAATACTCCCTTTGACGGATTTTTGAGCATGGTACTCGATGTCGTATTCTGATAACAACATCTGCCAACGGGAAATCCTTCCCGTGAGAGCAGGTTTTTCAAAGACATACTTGACTGGATCCATTTCGGAGATTAACCAAGTAGTGTGAAAAATCATGTACTGGCGAAGACGTTTGGCTGCCCAAGCCAGAACCCCGCAAGTTTTCTTAAGCATAGTGTACCGAGTTTCACAGTCGGTAAACTTCTTGCTCAGATAGTAGATGGCAGACTCTTTTCTTTGGAGAAGGCATTTCTTGAATGGCCCTGACCTTGTCAGGATCAACCTCAATTCCTTTTTGGCTGACGATGAACCCTAGCAGTTTTCCTGAGCGGACACCAAACATGCATTTGTTAGGATTCAAGCGGAGTTTGTATTTTCTCAGACGCTCGAATAACTTTGACCGGTGGGTCACATGCTCCTCTTATGTTTTAGATTTGGCAATCATATCATCGACATACACTTCGATTTCTTTGTGTATCATGTCGTGAAACAGAGTAGTCATGGCCCTTTGATAGGTTGCCTCGACGTTCTTTAGACCGAACGCCATTACCTTGTAACAAAAGGTTCCCCATGGGGTGATGAACGAAGTTTTCTCCATGTCTTCCGGTGCGATTTTGATTTGATTATAGCCCGAGAATCTATCCATGAAGGAGAAAACTTTGAACTTTGCTGTACTGTCCACCAACATGTCAATGTGTGGCAAGGGGAAGTCATCCTTTGAACTGGCTTTGCTTAAATCCCTATAGTCTACACACATTCTGACTTTTCCATCCTTTTTCAGAACTGGTACTATGTTGGCTAACCATTGAGGATATTCTGAAGTGGCGAGGAAATCTGCGTCAATCTATTTATGTACTTCCTCCTTGATTTTGATGGCCATGTCTGGATGAGTCCGTCTCAGTATTTGTTTTACCGGTGGACATTCTGATCTTAACGGTAGATGATGTTCCACGATGCTGGTGTCCAACCCTGGCATGTCCTGATAGGACCAAGCAAATACATCGGGAAACTCTTTGAGAAGTTTTATCAAATCTTCTTTGACAGTCAGACTGAGCACTTCCCCAATCTTGACTTCTTTCTTTTCTTGTTCT
This sequence comes from Lathyrus tuberosus, assembly GCA_022829125.1. Classification (NCBI taxonomy): domain Eukaryota; kingdom Viridiplantae; phylum Streptophyta; class Magnoliopsida; order Fabales; family Fabaceae; genus Lathyrus; species Lathyrus tuberosus. The sequence goes on along the minus strand of JALAZF010000269.1, from coordinate 5,503,984 downwards.
GACCCCAAATTGACTGTTTCCAACGGTTCTTTGTGAGGCTCAATAGACCTTTCCTCTTGTCTGAGTAATCGGGAAATCTCTTCTGTAATTTCTTCGTCTTCTTCTTCTTCAGCCTCAAATACGGGGAATTCAAAGTTGGGAGAAGGCATTGGATCGTATGTTTCAATGGGGTTTATAACAAGCAATCTGCATGACGTGATGATTTATTTTTAGAAGAGATAGAGAGAATGCAAGAGTGTGTGCAGTGTATTTTCTGAAAAATGCTTGTTTTTTATTTTTGAGTTGTTTTAGGATTACCATTTTTTGAAAAAGCGAAAAGTGAAAACAACAATAAATGCGGAAATTACAGAATGACGTTTATTTATTTATTTATGATTTAGTCGATTCTTGAAACTACATCCCTATAAAACAAAACTCTGTCGCTTTGGGCAAAGCGAAGACGAACATTTACAGAAAGTGAGCCCTATAAAAACATCTGTTTCACCTGGGTTGGGTGAAAGGTTAAAACTAAGACGGCAATTACTTAGACTTATGAACAACTTTCGGGACATCGACATCAACCCATTGGCGGCGAATTCCTCGGTGAATCACAAAGTCAGGTACCTTCTTTCTTGGTTTGTCCTCAGAAATGACGCTGATTTCTTGCTGAACAGGATCGTTAGAGTCTTCCTCCCATGCAGAGTTGTCGTAGACGAACTCTTCTGTTGTATCTTGCACAGTGTTTTCACTCTCAGGTAGATCTCCCCATCCTGTTGGATAGATGTCTTCGAGCCTGATACGAGAGCTTTCAGGAGCGGTGTACTTGACCAAGAAGTCGTACTTGCCACTCGGCTATCCTAAGGTGTCCCATATTTCTGTGGGACAAGAGGAGTCATCCTTCTCGATGACGTTGACCTCTAGAAAAGCATAGTTGATGAACTCTTGTCCTGCAATCTTTGTAGATTCATCGTTGTGCTGGATATCTTTGGAATGCCCTGAGTAATGATCCCATGATTTGGTGGGGACGCAGGTATTCTTTTCAATGATGCTCAGCTGATAAGCATTGTTTGGGTGACTCTTTTGCCCCAAGTCCTCTGGGTACGGCTGCCAGATAGGCAAGTCATCCATTGGGTCATAATAGTCATAGTCAAAGTTGTCCTTCATCAGAGTGTCTTCTTCTAATGAGTTAGGCGGAGCACGACATCCTTAAGGATCACAATCCCCGTACATCATTTTGACATCTGATCTTGGTATATATCTCAGACTCTGCGTGGGAAAGCAAAATGGTGTACATGCCTCTCCCTGAGACATATAACCGTTCTCGTTGAGATATGACTTCCACTCTTTATCTATATCGGAGGAGTCACCCTCATCGATGGTGTGTACTTCTTGAGACACTGGGTGAAGGAAACCTCCACTGTGGAAGAAGTCTTGAATGGGATGAAAACTTTCATCATTAGTAGCAGTCTGGGTACAAGTTGAGGAAAAACCAAGACCTTTCTTTGTCTTGTTATCCGTAGGAATGACAAGATGTCCCCATCCTTTTGTGTTGTTACTCTTGATCACTTTGAGAGCATCTTTGTATGAGGAAATCGATGTTCCTCCTTCTAGTTGATTCTCATTGCTCACCGAAAGTGCTTGGAATTGGGTTCCAACAATCTCCTCGGGTTCCAACAATCTCCTCGGGTTCCACACAGGATGATGATGATAAGTTGCTCACGGTTAAGGCTTGCTTTCCATAGACTGTGACTAGCTTGTCATTTTTGACGAACTTCAGCTTTTGGTGAAGTGTCGAAGTGACTGCCCCAGCCTCGTGTATCCAAGGTCTTCCTAATAAACAGCTGTATGCTTCCCGGATGTCCATGACCTGGAAAGTGACTTGGAAAGTGTGAGGACCGATAGTTATGGGAAGGTCGACTTCACCGATAACTATTTTTTTGGATCCGTCAAATGCTTTGACGATGACCTCACTGCCTCTCATCAGAGATCCTTGAAATGATAGTCGCATTAGAGTAGATTTCGGCATAACATTCAGAGCTGATCCGGTATCTACCAGTAAGCTGGCTAAAGCATCGTCCTGGCAGTTGACTGTAATGTTAAGCGCCATGTTGTGATTTTTTCCCTCTTCTGGAAGTTCTTCATCATTGAATCCTAAATTGTTACAGGAAGTGATGTTTGAGATGATGTTGTCAAATTGTCTTATTGTCACATCCTATTCTACGAAAGCTTGGTCTAAGAATTTCTGCAAAGCTTCCCTGTGAGCTTTGGAACTAAGCAAGAGAGATAACACAGAGATTCTCGAAGGAGTTTTCAATAGTTGGTCTACAATGTTGTACTCACTCTTCTAGATGAGCTTCAACATCTCATCATTGTTCTTTGAAAGGTCGGGATTACTGGATTGCCCGACTGGTTGATTGGGAACTTCTGTTTGAGGTTCCTTTTCTCTAGTGGGTTCTCCAACTCCTCTGTTGAAGATCCCGACACTCTGTGTTACTCGACTGATGTCGACAATGTTTACGACGGAGGGTAATGGAGTTTCCTTTCCATTCTCGATTGTTGTTGCACTGTACTTGTAAGGGATAGCCTTATCAGATTTTTACGGTATTAGACCCGGCAGATAGATAACCACATGAGCCTTTTGACTTTTCTGACCATCGTAGGCAGCATCAATTGATTCGAGGTTGAGAATCTTTCTACTATCAAGAGGAACTCTTGATTCATAGAGTAGAGAGATTATGGCGCATATGTCTTTGGCCATTTCATGATTAGAGATTAAGACAACGTCTTTTCTTTGATCAGGGATATAGTCGGGTATCACGTTGGTCGACCCAAAACTTGAACATGGTCGGATCTCATTGTGGTCCAACTGATTTTGAAGAGCTGGCCGCACAAGATAACATCATTGGTTATGCTTTGAGCAAATTCTACAGCGCTCATAATTGTGTGGTGGCACCCGGCCAGGTCCGCTTTGTATGCAGTGCAACTTCACTAGATCTGTTTCCATCGAGCGGACATCCTGACTTTGATACCTATCAGGATTCTCGTCAGTCATACTGATCTGTTGTGTAGCTTCATCCAAATAGATTGGAAGCCACCAATGGTCCAACAAGTGTTGAAGTATTCTTTGGACAAGTGCACATCCTTGGTCGTCTCTCCGACATACTTTACAGTCCTGATAATCATGTGAAGCCAGAAAACCGAGCCTGACTTGCTTAGCGTGTAATTCTACCAGACTAGTATTCATCAAGCGAATATCAAAGATCTGAATCATATTGACTTGATGATTATTTCTCTCCTGGTAGTCTTGTATCCATCCGAGATCCATCTGACGCTGGAGGGCCTCTTGTACAAAAGAGCATCCCTGATTGCTTATTGAGCAGATCAGACAAGCGTTGTAATCGTGTCGTGGCTGATCATGGTATTGGATTTTCCTTGAGTGCATTGCCACCAAGTTGACATTCATTTCCAGAATGTTGTGGTTCTGGACAATGTTAGGATTTGCATGAGCCATATTGACCTCAAGGATTCGGTGATCTTGGATCCATCCGAGATCCATCTGTTCTTGTAAAGCTGATTGCACTACGGAACATCCTTGATTATTCTTTGAGCAGATATCACACTCGTGATAATTGTGAGACGGTACATGACCATATCCGCTCTGTCTATAATGCATCCTGACTAGATTGGTTCCTAATAGGAGTACATAATTTGATAACTGCGGTTAAATTCTTCCTCTATCAAATTTACTGCCGCTTTCTCATGTTGAGGCAACGGGTTCGTCTGAACATTTGGATTTGTATCCTTAAAGGATAATACTTAGTTCCTGACAAGCTTCTGTAGATCAGATTTGAAGCTGAGACAGTTTTCTATGTTGTGCCTCGGTCCTCCTTGATGGTAAGGGCAAGTTTGATCTGCTTTGAACCAAAAAGGTGGATTTTCCGATACTATAAGAGGAGACCTGGTTTGGACATGCCCCTTGACCCAGTAGTAGTGGAAATAACTCTGTATACAACATAGGTATAGGGTCAAACCCTGATGATCATGTCGTACGATTGTTATTGTACTGTGGATGAGCCTGCTGAAGAGGCTGTTGTGGCCTTTGTTGATACTGTTGTTGATTCAGTTGGCTTTGAGCAACCTGAGGCTGATACGTTAGAGCCGGCGTTGGGTTAATAGCGAGAGTTGCCGCTGCTACTGGTTGATACCTTCGCCTTTGCTTTCCAAGAGAGATATTACTGATATCTTGCTCTTTTTTCTTAGGGAAAGCATTACCGTATCTTTTGGTACTGCTTAATGGTTATGTACCTTTGACCAATCATCCTTCTCGGACTGCCTCTTCAAGGCGTACCCCCATGTTCACCATTTAAGTGAAGTCGATGGGCGCACTGGCGACCATTCGGTCGTAATAGAATGAGCTTAAGGTTTGCAAAAAGATATTTGTCATCTCTTTTTCCTTAAGAGGGGGACAGATCTGGGCGGCAATTTCACTCCATCTTTGAGCATATTCCTTAAAAGTTTCCTTGTCCTTCTGCGACATTGCTCTGAGTTGCTCTCTGTCTGGTGCCATGTCCAGGTTGTATTTATATTGCTGAACGAAGGGAGCGCCAAGATCTCTGAAAGTGACGATCTTGGTGCGGTTTAAACCCATGTACCATTTAAGTGCGGCGCCGGTTAAACTGTCTTGGAAGTAATGGATCAGTAGTTGTTGATTCTCTATCTGAGTTGACATCTTTCGAGCGTACATCACCAAATGACTTTGGGGGCAAGAGTTGCCCTTGTATTTTTGAAAGTCAGGCACTTTGAATTTGTGCGGTATTTTCATGTTGGGGACTAGACAAAGGTCTGCAGCGTCCTTTCCGAATAAATCATGACCACGAATGGCATGAATTTCCTTCTGCATCTCCAGGAATTGCTCGTGGAACTCATTCATTCTTTCGTACATGTCTTCGTTTCCACCAGAGATTACTTGTGGAATCTGTCCTTCCGGGACAGTGTGTACCACGGGTCATGGTATAGTCATTACGACAGTGACTCTTGGTTCTTCTACGCCCCGAAGTTTATAGCCTTCAGGAGTTGCTACTATCACTCTTGCGTCTTCGCTTTCCCGAAGTTTGTAACCTTCAGGCCTAGCGGTTCCTGCTACAATTTCCGGGTCTTCCGTGATCGGTGGGATGTTTCCTTCAGGGACAAAGTTGATAGGCATGCCCCAGGGACGATCTTTAGGCATGTTGTATCGAGGATCGTAGGTCTCCACTATGGGCGTAGATGTGATCTCCGAGATCACAGTTCTTTGTTGTTGCCGCTGAGCTGTCGCCAGGGATTGCATGTCACTGTGAAGTTTTTTCAGATCTTCCTTCAGAGCACCGATTTCTTCTCTCAGCTCTCTGTTCTCTTCCTCGAGATCGTCCATTTTCTTTTGTCGATTGGCCCGAGTATTGTACGAATGAGACAGTTTGACTCTAGAACCATGACACATATGTGAGATTCGAAGGTAAGAAGAATGCGTTATGTGAGAATGATGAATGATATGCAATGATATATATTAATTTTGTTTTTGCTTTAATCAAAAAGAAACTTCAACAAATAGATTGCAAATATCATACAGTGGGAAGACCCCGTTTTATTGAATTTGAAAGATTGCAGAAAGGGAAATACAGTATTTTACAAAGGGCTGTAAAAGAAATGTCTGAACTTATGGATCCTGAGTCCTCTCTGAGGAGAACTCAGATGCTGGTTCTAGTATTTTTCCTTTTCTTTGACTGGGGTTCTTCAGCTGTTGTCGGGTTGTCAGTCCTTTGCCAAGTGAAAGGAGTGAGCAAGTTACTTTGATCTTCTATAGCATGCTGTTCTAGAATCTCGATCAAAGCGTTCTTTTCTTTTAATAGTTCCTAAATTTTGGTACACTCCACATTGAGGATACGGTACTTGTTCTTCCTAGAGTGCTTTTCCCGTTGAACTTTGTTGAGAGCGACCTGGAGTTTTTCCGTATCAGACATAAAATAAAGGACAGATTCCTTTAACGGAAGAACTTCTTGATGAGGGTAAGGCATCCTCAGCTTGAGGGCTCTAGTTTGTACCCAGTGGAGATAAGGTTCCACAGAGATACAGTCTGGTCTTCCTAGAGACTCTCTTCCTTTCCTGTGAACATGTTGCCATGCATGCACTATTTCCTTCTTTAGTGCCCTGTCATTTTCTCCTTCCTTGAAGAAAAGACCTTCCAGATGAACATTTTGCGGGATACGCTTCATCGGGTATCCGAGTTGACGACGAACTAAAATTGGATGATATTTGATTCCTCCTTTAGTTCCTATGAGGGATACATTAGGGAAGTTTCCACAATGTTCGACGATCCTTATCCCGTCATAGATCCGATTGTACCAATCTATATCAGAGTTCGTAAGTGACATGATTCTCTGTGACCAACGTAGAGTAGTCTTATGATCCCAAAAAGCAACAGACTTGGGTAAATAGGAAGTGAACCACTTGTAAAGCAGGGGTACACAGCATGTGATCATTCCTCTGTTGTACAAATTCCTTAAGTATACAGAATGATAAGCATCTACGAGCAAGGTTGGTATGGGGTTTCCAATCATAAATATCTTAATGGCATTGGTATCGACGAAGTTATCGATGTTGGGAAAATGGAATAACCTGTATGTGAGTAGAACAAAGATATCTTCGAAAGCGGTAACGTTTCCTACACTGGCAAAGTATAGGGCTTTCTCTACCAAAAACTTGGTCGGTAACCCTTGGATTTCTTCCTTAGTGGTCATGTGAGTCTTGACTTCTGACTCGTCCAAATAGATTGCTCTTTCAATGGTTTGATCCTTCGGAATTTCTTCCAGTCCAGAAAAGGGAGCTTGGTCAGTGATGAGTAAATCAGTCAGGTGAGAGTACTCTTCTAGCGTCAGTGCTAGTTGATAATCCGTGAAAGTGAAACAGTGATAAATTGGATCGTAGAACTGAATCAGCGTAGACAGGATTCTTTCAACTACATGTACCCTTAACAGAGACAGCAGCCCTCCGTACTTAGCTCTGAAAGCAATAGGGTTGGTGATCATCCTTGCCAACCCCCTTAAATCCTCTAGTTTTGGAGCCTTGAAGGTATACTTGTGCGTCTTCCTTCTACCGAAATCCATAACGTAATCTTTCTCTCTGATATTTGCAATCATTGTTTTAGTTTAATTTGAAAAGAGAGAAGAGAAAAGAAAAAATTTTCTTTGTTTAAGAGTTTTTTAAATGAATGCATGAATGCAACACACAAAAACATTGAAAAAACATGGGTTCAAGGGTTCAACGTCACGAGCATTGAGTCATGGATCTACCCATCCCCAAATGTTGTTTTCTGGTGAATTTTTGTACCTGTAGAACGGGTTAAAAGTTCCCAAAATCATTGACCCCCATAGGGATAACAACAGCAAGCTGGTTCACCCGAGCGAGCTGTACCATCCTAGGGTAATCTCAATTGAGTGTAGTATCGCGTGTCAACTATTTCTGATAGCTACCGTACTACCAAATGGCCACATGGTTAATGTCTACTAAATCCTCAGTTTCACGGATACCACATTGGGACAATCTTCCTTCACGATAGAGCCGTTAAGCATTGAATCCGCAAAGGGTATCTCCACTGATTTGATGGTCTACCAGGATCGCTTATTCGGGAATCACTCCCTATAAGACCACCCGTCTATGCCATCACCTATCTTAGGATTATCTCAAACTTTCCACATGCAACATCACTCGCATTCCCATTAACAGAAAAATAAACACGAATATCAAGTAGGAAAAGCAGTATATATATAAATATAGTATAATTCCTAAGACTAACATCCTAGACCCCTTAGAAATTCTAGCCTTAATTTGGATCCCCAACAGAGTCGCCATTTTCCTGTAGCGTGCGATTTTTTTCGGTGACGCGACCACCTTATCGCCATCGGTTTCTCCTTACCGCAATGGAAGGAGTGGGGTGTTACTTTCTGATTTCTTATTTATCCCGTGAAGCTGGAAGGGAAAGGGAAGCTATCTAAAACTAACCTTGCACGCGAATCTTTAACTGAACAAACGCTAAGAGATTCGGGGAGTTCGGGGTCAGGTTATACAATGGGGAGTTGTCAATTACCCATCCTATATGTGGTTATCCACAGGTTGTTAGCATTAGGTTCTGCTTTTATACTTGATGGTGTTTATCTGTTGTGGGTTGGGAAAGTTTCTCCTTTGGGAGGTTTTTGAGAGAGAGAGTTTTTGTTGATTTCGGGTTTTCCAATGTTTTTGATGAGTGAAGGTACTGGACCTAAAGTTTTGTTTTGCTTGGTATGTGAAGGTACTGGACCTAAAGTTTTTTATTGGTATGCTCGCTAAGATTTCAAAATCTTATGCCTACGTATTCCCGTTTAAAGAAATACGGAAATCAGAGAAATCGTAGTTCATCCTATTCTATGGGAGGAAGAAAGATGTTGGTGTCTTGTTCAAAACCCAAGATTAAAGCTAAAAGGTTTATTTGTGTCTTGTTCAAAGCCCAAGATTGAAGCTAAAAGGTGTATTTGTGTCTTGTTCAAAGCCCAAGATTGAAGCTAATGGTTTGACTGTGAGAGAATTTGTCATCTCTAAAGGGAGACATCTCGTCTGTTTATCACAACTGTCGGGTGACTGTTTATAAAGGAGGATTACTTTAACTGGGACACGAGAATCCAACAATGCAATAATTTCCTTCATAGAGATGTTGTCATGAAGGAGGAAACTTTAACTTAGTGTTGAGCAATGTCATTTTTCCTTAGGAATTCTTCATGCTAAGAGAGGGATAATGGCGAGGATGTAAATAATCCCGAGGCTTGACGCTTACAGCAATTAGATGAAAGAGAGAGTTTACCAGGATAAGAGATGGACGACAGCTTGGATCTTTGAATCAACAAGTGTGCCTCTTATAACAATTATCTGGGATTAGGGTTTGTTTGATTTTCTGTTTTGATGTGTGATAACACAGAGAAATGTCTTCCTGCAGAGAGATTTTGATTTCCTCTAAGGGGATGTTGATTTTTGTGTGCCTTGATCAAAGCCCAAGGTTGAAGATAAGAGATTGATTGACTCCACTGGGGAAGTCCTTATACAAAGCCTAAGAGGAGGCTGGAAAAGGCTGACTCAACAAGAGAGTGTTTAGCTGTCTTTTACAAAGCCCAAGATTGAGGCTTAAAGAGAGTTGACTCTTTTGGGGATATCATTATACAAAGCCTAAGAGGAGGCTAAAGGTTGACTTTTTCGGGGAAATATTTTGTCTGTCTTGTACAAAACCCAAGATTGAGGCTAAAAGGGGGAAACTGACTCTACTGGTGACAGGTTTTACCTATCTTATACAAAGCCCAAGATTGAGGCAAAAAGAAGATTTGACTCTGCTGGAGAGATTTACAGTGTCTTGTACAAAGCCCAAGATTGAGGCTGAAATGAGACTGACTCTACTAGTCAGAGGATATTTAGGGGGTGTCTTGTACAAAGCCCGAGATTTAGGCTGAAAGGTAGTTGACTGACTGACTCAGCTGAGGATTTTTAGGTGTCTTGTACAAAGCCCAAGATTGAGGCTGACCTTACTGGGAAAATCATTATACAAAGCCTAAGAGGAGGCTGAAAAGAAGAATGATTATGCTTAGGGATATTATTTCTCAAATCCTAAAAGAAGGCTGGGAGGAATTGACTTCGCTGGGGAAGATATTTATCCAGAGCTTAAGAGAAAGTTATGAAGATTTTGACTTTGTTGGAGAAAGCTTATATATGTCTTGTACAAAGCCCAAGATTGAGGCTAAAAAGAATGACTCAACAAGATAGTGTTTATGTTTTGTCTTGTAGAAAGCCCAAGATTGAGGCTGAAAAGAATGACTCAACAAGAGAGTGTTTATATGTTTTGTCTTGTACAAAGCCCAAGATTGAGGCTGAAAAGAGAGTGTTTAAAAGGTGATTGACTGAACAAGAGAGTATTTATGTTTTGTACCATTGACTCAACAAGAGAATGTGGAAAAGTGATTGACTCAACAAGAGAGTACTTTGTTTGTCTTGTACAAAGCCCAAGATTGAGGCTGAAAAGGGTTAACTCAACAAGAGAGTGTTTTAAGAAAGAAGATGGACTCAACAAAAGGGTGCTTTTGGGGTTAATTATGCTGAGGAAAATCATTATACAAAGCCTAAGAGGAGGCTGGCTTCTGCTGAGGATTATTGAGATCCAGAGGCAGGTCCAAAGTGGGGAATCAACTCTTCTGAGGATTACAGAAGAGTTGAGATATCAGATGCCTTGAGGTTCTGATAGGCTAGTGTTATACTGATGATAAGCTGACCCTAGCTGGGGAAATTTAGGATGAAAGACTGAATTTAGAACCTATGAGGGTTTTTAACTCTACTGGAGATTGGTTAAATGACCAGGGTTTCTCCTGTGTTTGTAGGGAAATTGAGAATGTCTTTGAGATCCAAGAAGAGATTAGACTGTCCAAGTCTACTGGTATGGAAGAGTTTATCTTTGTATGATGCCCAAGAGGAGGCTGGTGCTTTAAGGGATGAGAATAAACCCTTAAATTGGTCTGAGGTTTTGACTCTTCGGAAAGATTGTTCTAACAAAGGATGACTAAGTTCTGTCTTATACCTTTAAGAGGTCTTCAGGGTCTTTGTATTAAGCCCAAGAGAAGGCATGAGAACTTCTAAGAAGCTGGAGGGTCCTTGTACAAAGCCCAAGAGCATTCGGGGATGCTTTTAGGAAGCCTGTGGGTCCACACTTAAGAAAGGTCCAAGAAAAGTTTCACCAGGAATAATCTTTTCTTTAGTGAACAGTTCTAGTGTTTGAAGAAATTCAAGAGAGGTTTCACCGGGAATTAATCCTCTTGGGGAAATGAACTTCTTTGACAATTTTCAAATAGTGACAGTCTGAGAAAAGTTTCACCGGGAATAATGCCTTTCTCTTTGTTCTATATTGTATAAGCCCAAGAGAAGGTAAGACTGTATCTGGAATTCCTATGGGGAACTAGTTTTGACTGTTGAAAGAGTGACCACTGGCTTTATCTAGTTCTAGACCTAATTGCTAGGGAAAACTCTAAGCAGATAATACAAGTATATATACACAGTTGATATATGATAAGTATTTAAAAGGATATGAAAGAAGAACTTACAGGTGAGCAAGCTTCCAGCAATACAGACAAATATATATATATATATATATATATATATGAAAGCATGTAAAGAAAGCTGATAAAAACTTACAGGCGAGCAAGCTTCCATTGTAACAGCTGTATGGTTAGTTGTTCAAGAAATTAAAGAAAGTTTTGATGACAACTATGAATTTGAACCTAAATCAAAAGGAAAGTTGTTTTTTGAACAGAAGATTGGGGCTTATACTCAAGGAGAGGCCCAAATAAAAAATAGTAATCGTACCGTTGATTTTGAAAATCGTACTGAGACTTATACAATGACTGAGGCCCAAAAAGGTTTTCTGTACAAAGGGATGGGTCTTACAACTCAAGGGGAAGCCCAAAGAGTTGAAAAAGAAAAGAAATGGGACTTACAACACAAAGGGTAGGCCCTGATGATTTTTTGGTTTAAAAGGTGACGATCGCACCGCGGTTTTAGAAAACACAGTGGGACTTATACAATGACTGAGACCCAAAATGGTTTATGTACAACAAGGATTGGGTCTTACACTCTATTAGAGGCCCAAAGTTTATTTTTATACAAGAGATGGGGCTTACAACTCAAAGAGAGGCCTAGATGATTTTTGTTTTGAAAGCGGCGATCGCCCCGAGATTTTTGAAATGGCATCGGAACTTATACAATGACTGAGGCCCAAAATTATTTATGTACAACAAGGATTGGGTCTTACACTCTATTAGAGGCCCAAAGTTGTTTGAAAATTTAAAATCGAGAGGAAACCCTATTTTTAAATTAAAATGTCATTTTCAAAGGAAATTAAATGAAAAAAAATGATATAAAAGACCAAATATATTCAAAAACAAGTTGTACACTTTGAAAAATCATGTTTAATTACATGAAAGTTTGAAATTCAATTGGCTTTGAAAGATCAAAGTGGGAATTTCATTTTAAAAATGTTTAAAAACAAGTAAAATGAAATTAATTACAAAAATTCTAACTATATAAAATAAATAATATAAATTGTATTTTTTTGTAAATTAAAATACTTAAACATTTTTGTGAATTTTGAGAAAAAGAATCAATTTAAAAACACAAAAACTCAGAGAGAAATTAATTTTTGAATCAATTAAACAAAATAACCAAAATTCAAATAATTTGAATTATGGCGCCAACAGTCACTTTCTTCTTCCTCGTGACCGCGCCATGGGAGATTTGCGTTTTCTCACTTTTCTCTCTGATTACTCAATGGTTTTGCACGATTCAAACACCAATCTTGTTCGTTTTTGAACAAGGATCACAAGCATATAGATTAATTGCATTTATATTAAGTATGGAGTGAGAAATCAGACGAAAACCTCAAGAACCCTAATTTCAGCATGGACACAATGAAATTCCATACACGATTCATTCATGGCAATTGATTGAGGGTTATCACTCTATATACATGCAGGAACAAGATGGTAACTCACAAATTCATTTATGATGCATGGAATATAGAGTTTGAAGGCTTCAGGCTTACCTCATGCAGCTAGTGATCGAGCTTGATGATGGAGGTGTTACAGATGTGTTCCAATGATCTGGACAACTTCCTTAGGTGCCAAGGAGTGTGTTTGAATGCTTGGAATGGATTGAAATGAGCTGGAACTGGTTGTGGTACCTCAACTGCAACTCTGTCAAGAACTTGAGCAATTGGCTGGTGATTTTGTGATTTTGATGTTCCAGATGTGATTTTGTGTTATGGATCACTCATGCATGATGTTTATGAGGTGTGTGTGTGATTGGTTTGGTTGGAATCACTCTCAATCTCAAAACCCGATAGTGACATGATTTAGAAGGCAATATTGGAGTGAATGGGAGATTTTGAGGAAAACATCAGTTTGGGTGCTTTGTTGTACTCAAACTGATCACAATTGAGCTCTATTTATAGTGTGTCAAGTTGTTTTGGCATCAATAATGAATGGCAACTGCAGCAGGCCTTTGGCCAATGTGGATCAAATGGAATCTCAAGTCTCCTCTAGCCATTGACTTGAGGTTAGGGCACAAGCCTATGGTCCTTTGATTCAGAGCTTATTCTTGACTCATTCAGTTAGGAATGTGTCAGTTCATGCCACCTTGGTGCCTCTATTGAATGCTTGGAAACAAAATTTGAGTTTTGGCACCTTTTAGCCTTTTTAGGTTTGTTATGGCTATGTGTAGATTCTTGGACTTGGGAGGCTTAGGGATCAGATCATTCCCCTCTTGTTTTATCCTCTGATGTGTCCAAATGGATGACAAGGCTTGGAGTTGTCCAATTTTGTCAAATCGAGCAAAACACCAACTTATGCCTTGCTTAGGACAGTTGGAAATGGTGATTTTGAGGGATTCATATCTCCTTGCTCAGGTTGAGTTATGGGAGGCTCTTGTGCTTTTTAAAGAGCCCTCATATGATACAATACATATGTGATCATAGTTTATCTTGAAACTATTTGAATCCAACTGAAAAATCCTCATGAACATTGATGTCCAAGGCTGGTAACTTAGGAAAATTTTCACTAAGTCTTGGAAAAGTGTCATTTTCTTCATTTTTGTCATTTTGAATACTCCATAACTTAAAATCCATAAAGAATTGGAGTTAGAGGTAGTTGAAGCTTTTGTAGAGTGTAGCAAGACCTACAAATCCAGCTTTGGATCACCCAAAATGGTTGATTGGATCAGAAGTTATGGTCCTTGGAAGTTGGCACCAAAATCATTTAAACTTAATAACTTAGAAATTTTTTCAATTTTTCAAGGTTACCCCTTTTACAAGTTATCATGATTTCTTGATCAATTCTTGTTCAAATGTCATTATAAGTCACATTTTATTAAAATATGAATCATAAGGATCATTTTTGCCAAAAAAACTCATGTTTTGACTTTTGGCTCCGGAGCGGTTCCGCACTTAAAACCCTAATTCCCGACTTTTGGGTAATGCATCATCTGAGGGTAATTTAGCTTTGCAAATGGATTCTTAGGGTTATTTTGAGCATATTGAGTCACATGTTGGAGTCTTGGCTCATCCTCTTGTGAAAATTTCACTCTGGAGGCCCCGGTCGTCCAAAACCCTAATTCTGCGACATCGGGTGTTTCGAGGCTCAAACCACTTGGAATGCCACAACTTTGTGCTTGATTCTTGATGTGGGATTCATCTTGATCCTTTGTGGATGTTTGAGAAGTTAGAAAAGTTGAAGATCATATCATTTCTTGATTGATCCTTTGTCTAAGTATCCTGAGAGGACTTAAAACCCTAATTCTTGATTGCAGTGAATGCTCAACCATCTTTGAGAAGATTGATGAGGCATGATGGTACCTCCATATTGTGATGATGATTCTCACAATGATGGGAAATATTTGTGGTCAAAATTTGGGGTATGACATCTAGAAATTGTTGGTTGTCTGTAAGTATTGCGTAGTGCCGAAGATGACTGTTGAGAAGATGAGGAACCATAAGGTCTTGCTGTTGCACCATGAGAATGCTAAACAATTGCCACGACTACATTGATTTCCTCCTTTTCTTCCTCTTGGGAATTGCTGAGGGATTAAGTCTCACTAGCTTGGCTACTTGAGATGCCTTGGATTCTTCCATTTTTTAGGCCACCTTCGATGTGTTCTCCAATTGTCACTAGGTGGGCGAAGTCTGTAACACTCCAATTTTAGTAATTATTTATTTATATTAATTAATTGAGTGATTTTATGAATTAATTGAATTATGTGATTTATTTGATTTATTTGAATTATTTGATTGAAATAAATTAATTGATTTATTTAATTTATATGATTTAATTGATTTAACTGAATTATGTGATTTATTTGAATTAAATGAATTATTTGATATATTGAATTTATGTGAAATATTTGATTCATATGAATTAATTGATTTATTGGATTTATATAAATTAATTGATTTATTTGAAATTGTGATAGTGGGTTGAGTGAGCCCAATAGTTTAATGAGAAATTTGTGAGAGTTAGTAAAGTAGAGTAAGAGAAAGAATAGGGTTAGAAAGTTGGAAAAGAGAAAAAGAGGCAAGAGGAAAAGAAGAATGGAGAAGGAGAAGGACCAAGAGGAATTCAAGAAATTCAAGAAATCAAGGTAAAAGTGGGTTTTTACATAATTATTGGGAATATTTGATAGTGTTTAATGGGTAGAAACAAGTTTAGGTTGAAATCCCTAATTTTTCATGATTTGATAAATTATTAGGTTTTGATGATAGTGCTTAAAATGTGATTCTTTTTCATTATCCTGTAGCAGAAAGAGTTAAATGAAGTGATACACATATATGTTGAACTGTAGAGTATCTATAATATAAGAAAAGTAAGGGTTCTGGAAAACACCTTTTTTCCCCAACTTGAGGGTCTGCCATGTGTCCAAAGTAGGGGTATTTGGTGTCCAAAAATTACTTTTTCCAACCGATGATGTCACTTTATTTCATTATAACTACATGGTTAATGAATTATGTCTTTGATAGCTTGGATGGAATCAAATGTTGATGTCACAATTTGTTCCATTACTTTTACTTACCTATCTCTTCATTCTATACTATTTTTTATCTCTCTTTTATCTACTATTTCTGCTGCATCTCTCTTTTTTTCTCTTTCTGCTTTTTCTCTCTCTTTCTTCCAACTTTTTCTATCTTCCAACTCGCTTCCTTTATTCTCTCTTCCTCCGCCTGTCTCTTCTTCTTCATTCTTTTGTCTTCATTTTCTTCAACAAACATATTTATTTTATCTTTCTTTACTTAGATCTACAAAACTTCGATCATTTTACGGAAGTGGGTGGTCTAATAGTGGTAGATTTGTGGTGGCGACAACGGGTTTTCGGCGACGAGTTTGGTGGTGGTGGCAACGGGTTTCCGGCGACGAGTGTGGTGGTGGTCGTATTCGAAAAGGTTTCTGTGTGACTTTTTCATTTTAGGTTTTATTATTAACTTATTCTATTGCATTTTATCTATTTAGGTTTTGTACTTTTGGTTGAGTTAATGTTGTGGAATATTTTGTCGTTGTAAAACGTCTTTTTTGTTTTTTAAGACAGAGACGTTGATAGTGGTAGATCTGTGGTGACGCCAACAGGTTTTCGGTGACATTTATGCAGATATGGAAATATCTTGATAACACAAGCAGTGGTCTCCAGCTTGAAGATTTGAAATCTCGACTACTTATATTTTCTTCAAAATTTTAATTCTTTGAACTATTTTTTTCTGAATAAGTGATTGCTTTCTATCTTTTTACAGGGAAGGGGCTACCCAGATATTCCTACAAGAAGGGTTGCAAAAGTCTCTTCTAGTGGACGTGATGAATAGTATATCAGTTCAATTAGAAAAAAAAGGTAATTTTCCTGACAAGGTTTTTTCTTTTTAATAATTTTTAATTAGTATTGGTTGAAAATGGTTGTGGTTGATGGAAAGTTTTTTTTTTTTTGGTTTTTGAATATTGTTCACGTGATGAATAAAAAGTGAAAATTAATTAAGGTGAAGGAAATGGAATTTGCTGTCGTGGAATTAGGAAACTGTTTGAAATTATGCAGTTAACATAAAAAAAAAACCACACAATAATAATGAACTCGAGGTCTTTCATGTTGTGGTTTATGGGTTTAGTTATAATTTGTTTCTGTAAACTATATTTAGTGAGGTTGTCTTCACAATCTTCCAATCAATTTTCACCACAGCAGCAACTTACGCTTCAGGCACAACAGGATTTAGCTAATCCGTTTCTCTGCGATTTTGTTGGCAAAAGACCAAGGGTGCTTCTAAATAATCAAAATGTTGTTCCTGGGAAAGATGGCCTATCAAATTATGTAAGTCATTCAATTTTATAATATTTCTAATATCAAGATAGAGTATGCAGCTGACTTGAAATTTGAATGATGTTATTGTTGATTGTCATTGTGATAGTGATGGAGTATGCAGCTGAAGGTGAAGTCTTTGAGAGGATATGTAATGTTGCGATTTATCAAAAAATCTTGAGGGATCAGGAAAGTAAAATAATGTTCATGTTTATGAAATTTGTCTTGAATCCTGTGATAAAAGCATTATTATTTTTTTATGATAGTTGTAAGTTGTAACAATCTATGTGATAATTATCTTTTCAGGGATTACTTCCATTGAAGTTGCGGAATCACAATTGCGGTTGCGGCATTACGAGCATTGTGGTAGCGACATGGGAGAAATTCTCTGATCCTATAACTACAGCACTGACATAGGGGAAATTCGACAACAATGCCTGCTATTCAACCATTCAGTCTCTTCCTAGACTACAGATCACCTACTGTTAACATCCATTCAAAACTAGAAGGTATCATTATGTGTTATCTTCACTCTCTGTTATTACACTCAAGGCCATGTTGTCCTTTGTACGTTGGAATGAAGAAGCAATCTCAAGATGCAATCCTCCCAGGTATTACATTCAGGTTTAAGCTTTTAGCTTATCACACTGTTTTTGTTGTTGTCACATTTTCCTTACTATTCTCATTTACAATTATTGGTTTTCCAAGGACACTTTTCTTTGAGAGATTCAATTCACAACCTACTTTGGTTAGGTGTTCGGAAATTGACAGAATTGTGATTCGTTATGCCATGGTAATTCTGTATCAAAGGTAAAGTTATTGATTGACCTGATTTGGAACGTGCGTCAAAGTTATATATGAATGTTATGTTGTCATTTTCATTTTCATGTGGATTGGTTAATAAAAAATCAATATGTTACTTGAGGTTTATAATTCAAATTCACACAATTTCATCAAATTATTACGTAGCTAACTCTTATTGTTGATATGAACACTCCAACTTTCGTAGAATTTTTTGGTCACACATTTGCTATAAACAGAAGTCAAATTTTGTCCGGCGAAGGTCTTTGATTGCTGCTGATCATTGTTTAAACAGAAAATAACTCACATCCTGATCATTGTTTATATCCACAAACAGGGTGGATTTTCAGCATGTTACTTGCTGGTGCTACTGTCGATTCTACTGTTGATTCGTTTACTGGTGGAGCATTGGCTGACAGATTTGGTCGAACTAGGACTTTTCAGTTGGATACTGTCCTTTTAGCAATCAGAGGTATGTTAAATGTAGTTCATAATGGGATTGATCTTTATGTATTTTTTATATCAAATATTTATTTTTAATTCATTTACAGCGCTACCGCTCAGAGTGTTCAGACAAGGATCATTGGTCATTTGTTAGCTGGTATAGCAATTAGTGTTGCATTTGCAATTCATAATAGGAATGATGAATTGACTTTGAATTTGATTTGGATTAGAACTTCTTGAGACTCTGTCTGGTTTTGAATTTGTAGTGTAGCTTGAATTATTTTGTGTCTGGTGGAATGGTGAATTTGAAATGAGAATGAGATTAGAGTTGAATTAGTATTGGTTGAATTGTTTGAAAATGGATTGGCATTTAAGGTGAAATTGGTTTGGATTGTGAATTTTTGTGAATTTGTTTTGTGCAGGTTGAAAGGAGGCATAAAGTTGGAGCAGGTCTGGCATGCTCATGGTTATTGGAAACAAGGCTTGGAGTTTGGCAATGGACTAAATGAAATGACAGGTTTGTGTTTGTTTGGTAACCTCCCCTTCTTTTTTCAATGGCAGTGTTGAATTTGATGTTAGAAACCTCCCCTTCGTCATGTA
This sequence comes from Lathyrus tuberosus, assembly GCA_022829125.1. Classification (NCBI taxonomy): domain Eukaryota; kingdom Viridiplantae; phylum Streptophyta; class Magnoliopsida; order Fabales; family Fabaceae; genus Lathyrus; species Lathyrus tuberosus. Next base: position 5,485,249 of record JALAZF010000269.1, on the reverse strand, counting down.
GGAACCGGTTCGAACAAGATTGAACTTGGCCAGTTGAAAATTACAAACACATCAATGTGTCAGCTTGTATAACTGGTGAGTCCTAAAACATCATTTCATGTCCATACAATGAACTGGTAACACCATATGCAGGGACTAATGTAGACTTGCTTTGTTCAAATGCAGGAAAACTCACAACTTCCTGGTTTGAAAGCCATATGTAACAAGTTACCCAAGGCTGCTTAACAATAAGAAGGTGAAAAATTGGTATCTTTGGAATTATGACAGCGAGTAATACACAAGTTTCAATCACAATATGGCCAATACTCAATTGTTACCATACTTAATGAGCCTGGTCTTTACAAAACCTTAGACGAATTACTTAAACCAGATGAGGTACATGCCATTTATCTGTGCATTTTGTTATGACTGCATTACTGATATGAGCCTATGTCATGTGACTACAGAGTTTAACTAATAAAATATATCACTTTGCGCATCAAAGGCGAAGCACATCAAGAAGGAGTGATCATCCATATCATGTCCCACATTTTGAATTTGAAAAGTCTTGGTATTTCTACATGGATGTAATCTTAAGAACATCAATAGCTATGTCTATTAAATTATGTACTGCAGGCTGTTTTGTGGTTGCTATGCACCAATTCTGTTGAAAAATACTGTCTACTCTATATAATTATTGATTTGCAATGTAGTATAATATATTATAGCAGCAGTAAATTGTTGAGAATATTAATGCACAATTCCTGCCTCAAGGCATCTTTGCATCTAAAACATTTTATAGTAGATGTCTATAGGCATACATTTCAAGCTTATTGTGAATTCCATTTGAAATGACTCAATGCATCTCTGCATTTTGCATTGAAACCGGTTAGACTATTGAGGGGTCTTGGTAGCTTAACCCTCCCTCTCCTTAACCAAGGACTAGCCAGTCTGAAGGCTATTGTAATTAAAACAACATGTACACTTACTCCAATTGCTATAGCCACAACTATCACCTGTAAAAAGCAGTCACCATTTCATGCTTATGAAATGGAGAAACATATCTTGAATCAGAATATATTTTTGTAGAATCATGAATTAAATCTTTATTAAGAATCATAAGATACATTGACTATGATAATACATCACTCTTAAGTTAAAATTGAAAAAATAATATAGTATAATATACTATAGCAGCACTAAAATATAGTATAATATAGTATAATACAATTCATTATTTCTATTATGATTACACTTCATATTTTTAGTTATACGCAGGAAAATATTTAGGTTCATGGTAATTTGTGTTCATGGTAATTTAGGTTCATGGTAATTGCATAATGGAAAAATACTGGCGCATGGTAATTAACATATTTGTGTTAAGCAATTATAGGTACAAAGGCACATTAAGCTGAGACATATTTTTCCTTTGAGACACATATTAGAATTAAGGCTTTATCATGATACTTTATTTTCAAACACAACATTTAATCATTAAATAATACTTATGGAGTGATGACAGCAACTCATTCCAAGACAAATGCTTTATTAACTTCACCTTCACACTCTACCTTATATTATATTATTTTTAAGCCTGAACCTCAATGACTTTTGTGATGCACAGTCTGCTTTGCAATTTTTCCTTCACTTGGTTATCGTGCAAAAAGTTTGCTTTATTGTACAACCATCCTTCAAAATGCTTGCAATAGTCAACTCAACATTAAATGCGGCCTGTGATATCTTTTTCCATTTTATGTTCTTGCACGATTTTATGCTTTGTTGTAGACAATGTGGATCAACTTTTTCTGCTACATCATGATATCTACACCACTTATGATAGGCTTATTCCATTATTTGGTTTATAGATGTCAGATTGGCTCTGATGTTAAACACTATTCTAATGATAGTTTTAATAAAATAGTAAAAATATAAATACGATGCTAACAGGCCTAGCTGACCTACACTACTTGAATTCGTGGTACCATCATCTGCAGCTAGAAAAAAGTTTTGTCATTTAGCTCTATCAATTGAACTTACGAGACCATGCAATTTGAATGGTTACTACCTATTATGTATGTCAACATGAAAATAATAGTTAAATCAGCTGAGTAATAATAAGTTGTGAAATGAGACTTTTTTTCCTATTTTTATAAACTATCAAAATTTACAAATTGGTCCTCATAAATTGCTAAATTATGGTGACACTAATAGTAACTCGTAACACTTAGTGCAACAAAGTGCTTTACCACCTCTTGCTATCAACATTTTGAAAATCAAATGCCCTCAACAATGCAAGTTTCTGTTTATTAAGTTGGAGTGTCTGCATAAGGATTTCTGGTTTTTTAGGTGAGTTACTCCTTCATTTTAATGCCACATTCAGTTTGAGTTTTACAGGCATCAATGACACATTCCATTTACTATAACAACTATGTTTCCATTACCATTGACAGAAAACATTACAGCATACATTTATTACAACAAACATTCTGTATTCAGTATGCACTAAATTAGATATGAAAGCTTTATTGATTATAATTCATATTGTTTATATGAATTGACATAGAAAAGCTTATGACATGAGTAGCCCTACATTCTATGATATTTAAGTTGCAACATACTCATATTCATTAATGATAGAATAACTCAACTTATGAGGAACACTACAACATACATATTAATGAACTAATGCATCTGTGTGTTGAATTTCAAATTGCTGTTGGGAGGTAATTTTTGTTGTAGTTGATGGTTTAGCAATATCATCAATAAAATACATATCTTATAAACGAGCACAACTTTAATTTTGAATCAATTTTTTAATATACGAATCAAATACTACTGTAATCCATGGGCACAACATTTTGTTTGTTTCAAATTTTGTTATACAAAAAAATTATACAAATGTTTTAAATGGACACAATTTTAATTTTGATTCAAATTTTTTAATATACAAAACAAATACTATTGTTATAAACGAGCGCAACTTTAAGTTTGATTCAATTTTGAAATCTACGAAACAAATTCTTTTGTAATCAACGGGCACAACTTTTTTTTTATTCCAATTTTTTTATATACAAATAAAATACATATCTTATAAACGAGCACAACTTTAATTTTGAAACAATTTTTTAATATACGAATCAAATACTACTGTAATCCACGGGCACAACATTTTGTTTGATTCAAATTTTGTTATACAAAAAAATTATACAAATGTTTTAAACGGACACAATTTTAATTTTGATTCAAATTTTTTAATATAAAAAACAAATACTATTGTTATAAATGACCGCAACTTTAAGTTTGATTCAATTTTTTAACCTACGAAACAAATTCTTTTGTAATCAACGGGCACAACTTTTTTTTTATTCCAATTTTTTTATATACAAATGAAATACATATTTTATAAACGAGCAAAATTTTAATTTTGAATCAATTTTTTAATATACGAATTAAATACTACTGTAATCCACGAGCACAACATTTTTTTTTATTCAAATTTTGTTATACAAAAAAATTATACAAATGTTTTAAACGGACACAATTTTAATTTTGATTCAAATTTTTTAATATACAAAACAAATACTATTGTTATAAACGAGCGCAACTTTAAGTTTGATTCAATTTTTTAATCTACGAAACAAATTCTTTTGTAATCAACGGGCACAACTTTAATTTCTTCTTTTATCAACACACAACATTTTCTTATATTTACCAATATAAATTTTTAATTTCAATCATATCTATTTTTATAATTTTAACATTTTTCTTTTTAATTTGATTAACAATTACGCGTCCATAACATAAAATCCTCGAACAGACATGCCCGTGCGAACGCACGGGTTAGTTACCAGTTATTAATGAAATGAAATATTGTGAATCCCTTAATCCACCCACTGTTTTCATTACAAAATGAAGTAACTTATTTAGCCTAGAATACCTTTTTCATTTCTCTACAGCGTATGGAATATTTGATTAGGCAATGAAAGTAATGCCCACCTTGTAGTAACTGAAAAAAAATGGAAATGTGATTCAATAGGTGCTACAGCGCACCATTTAAGTGATCAATGTTATGGTACAATAATCATCAGGATATGAAAAGGATATATCTATATTACTAGGGACTGTAGCATAAATAAGTGACATCTTCATTTAACCTTTACCCTGTAGCGCATAATTTATATAGAGTAATATAGTGGCACAATAGTATTAGTAGGACATGAAAAGCCGTGATTCTTTAATTCTTTTTCCTGCAGCCAATTAATGATAGGAGTTATGTGCCATGAATAATGATGGCAGTATATATAAATGCCTCACATGAAAAGGGAGTACATAATACCGCATGTTGTTGTAGCATCATCGCATGAAAATGATTGTAATGGCATAAAGTAATGCCTTCTTCTTACACATGCTATAGCAAACGAAATATATATATATATATATATATATATATATATATATATATACTGTAGCGATAAAGGAACTGAAATGAAACCATTAAATTATCATGCTGTAGTAGAATCATATGGAATGGAAAGTGACTACCACCTGCTAAATTCCTGTAGCACCTTTTCACCTATTTTATTTATATTCTAATGATAGGCATGAGTAATAGAAATTAATGTTGTAACCCCACCAATATTTTAATACAAGTAATAAGAATATTAGAAAGTGGAAACTTATGACTCTCTTCTCTCCAATATATGTAGCGCATGTGAATTCTTTTTTCACCTTTATGTTGTAGTGAAGCATTAAATGTGGTGTCCTGTAGCGCCCAACAAATACAATAGGTAATGAAAAGAAATAATTCCTATAGGAAGGTTCCAAATATTTGAGCAAATTTTGGTAAAACAGGTTGTTGTACAAGATGTTCCAACATGAAGAATTCTGCTGAAAGAAGACATGTTGGACAAGATGTCCCAACACGATGTTAGAACATCGTGTCTAACAGCAGGATATTTGCATATTAGTTCCAGATCAGTTCCAAGAGTAAAGGTATGGATCAAGGGATCAATAAACAGAAGTTTTGAAGCCCAAGATAGAACACTATAAAAGAAGACTTAGTCCTTGGCCAGAAAAGAAAGAGAGAACGACATAGAATAACCGAACCTATTATAACACTTTTGAAAGGTAGAAAATAGGGTTTAGGGTTTTGAGAGTCGTAGGCTTTCTTGTAAGACTCCCTCTGTATCGATTTGATACATTGTTGAAGACATAGATACTTGTATAGATTCAGAAACCCGTAGGTAATGAATCGTGTATTGTTCTTGGATGAAGCTTTTAAACAAATTCAAGTTAGCTTGTTAGTCAAGAATGCTTGACTGAACTTTGTATTGAAAGGGGTGTCTTTCAAGTAGGATGATATAGTTATTGTGACTATAACTGTTAGATAATCACAGGTTGTGATTTAGGGAGTGAGATGGGTTTCTCTTATCAATTAGATGTGACTTCTAATGATAAAGTATCCATTGGGTAGTGATAGGTAAAACAAAGGTTTTTTTACTGTAAACCAGCGGTTGTTTACATAAAACTATACTACTGATAGTGGATTCTTCTTCCTGGCTTGGTATGCCCACAGATATAGGTGATTTGCATCGAACTAGGTTATCATATTCTGTGTTGTTTATCATTCTGCAATTTATAGTTCAGTTTTGATTAACATGTTGTAATAGATGTCGAAACATCTGTCTTGCTGCTGTTACTGATATTCTGAATATCAGTTTATTTGTTCTGCTCTTGTTTTAAAGTTGTGCAGAGAATAATGTCTTGACATGTGTTAGGACATCTGCTATCTGCTACGTCAGAATTTCAATTGGTATCAGAGCAGGCATCCTATCTGTTTCTGGATGAGATCTTGGGAGATACTTTCTGGCGCTTTAAACAAGGAGGAGTTTTGGAGATCAGATCATTCACTCGGACATACTCAAGGGTATCAATGGATGGGATGGATGTTTTGGATCGAATGTAACAACTACTAGTGGTTGTTCTTGTTTTCTGAGGAGTTTCTACAGTAACTGCAGGAGGAGTGGCTAGTTCTCTTTTGTGGTGTCTTATAAGATGTTCTGGCGTCTTATTAGGGCATGTTGAAGATGTTCCTTGGTGGTTCCGCTGCATATGTTTATGATGGAAGAACTCTGGTATTTATGGGATTCTGGAGTTGTGACAGAAGAAAGATGGTGGAAGATCTTGATTGTTGGCTTTTTTTCTTGAAGATATCAGCATCTGTAAAAGCTCTAGTCATTCTAAAGTTGGGAGCAATGGAATGGAGAGAGTTGTTGGTTGATTTCTGTCATGTTGACTTGATACTTGGAGGTTTGGTTCCAACTTGTATCTTGAAGTCAGTTTGAAGAGAGGTGAGTTGAGATCGTGTTTATCAAATTCATGATCTGTGAATTTGGTAAATGTTATTTTCGACAAAGATGCCAAAGATACTTGAGTTGTCACTCAAGTCTACTCATAAAGGCATCTCTGGTCGTGGTTGAAGAGCTCTTTCAGAAGGATAATTTGTTCTCATGTTGAAGATGTATTTCTGAAGATCTCTGTCGCTGATGGATGTTATTTAACTTGGAGATAATGGGAGGTGATTTATTTTCACCATTCATGATTTAAAAGGATTCTATTAGCAAAGGAAAGTCATCGGCAGGTTGAGTCAAGGGTGGTAGACTTGATGTCTCATCATGTTGTTTAACTAGAAAGATGTTGACACAATTGTGTCGATATCTGGTAGATCGTATATCCCACAGGATGTATAGTTTTGAGGACAAGGATTTAAGATCAATTGTTATTTGTGGAATTTACAAATATTTAATTGATTATCCTTGTATGTTGGAATACAAGATCACTGGTGACAAGTTGGTACATCAGGATGTACAACATCTTTTGTTGCATCTGTTGCAGGATCTATTCTTTGGAGAATGGGTACAGTCAAGATAAGGAACTGGTGTTCTAGCAGATGTTGAAACATCTTGACAGTTGAGTATGTGCAGAAGCCTGTTGATTCAAGGAGTGAATATCTGGAGCAAAAAAGTTGTAGTTGATGATCTTGGTAGCATACACGTGTGTGTGGTAGGATCAGTCTTTATTACAAGGCATGTATTCAGACTAGGAAGTTTTGTGGCAGGAAGCTTGACTAGAATATAGTGCTGTTGGAAGTGAAGATGAACACAATTCTCTTGGTTTAGTTTATTTCTGACCTAGGAGTATTGGAGTGCAGCAGGTGTGTTCCAGTTTTTACTAGAAGCATCTGATCTTTATTTGGAAAGTTTCCTGGCAAGAGACTTGTCTAGAATATGGTGCTGGTGATAGCACCGCTTGAGTCAGTTTATTTCTAATCTAGGTGCATAGGAGCATGTGATCTTGCTCATCTTGGAGGTCAAGGATAAGTGGCAGTTATCTCTGACTTTCTGAAGAAGGCGCTACTTAAGGAAAGTGGAATTCCTTTTGTAAAGAGCTTGTGTTACTGATCTCTTCTGAAGCATCAAGCTTTGGCATGCTTGGTTTCTCTGAAGATAGGGTGGTTGTTGCAGTAAAATAAAGCAGGATGGAGGTTTTCTACTCTAACTTGATATCATTGATCAAGTCTATGAGAACATGGAACTCTTGTTCTGTTATAGGGAGGAGGTTCTTCTAAGTGGCAGAAGGAAGAGCTGAATTCTTCAGCTGGATGTCTGATCAGATATTATGACATCAAGCAGAAACTTTAGGGTCTTAGTTTATGTTGTGGCGCATCATCGTAATATAAGTTGATATTCTCAGAAATAAATGGAATTAATGCTTCAAAAAGGTCTATCTCATGCAATTTGCGGGAGTTGCAAGAAAGAGTAGATGTTACATGTCTGAATCTTGGTGTATCTAAGATGGCTTGCTATAAAGTAAGTGGATTATGTAACTTGAAGATTAGGTTTCAATGGTGGATAAGAAGATTTTCTGGAACTTTGAAGAAAGCCGAGATTAATCAAACAGTGGCATTTGGTTGATCTTTATCGTGCATTCAAGCAGGGTGCTTGGAACTAATTACTCTTGTGCAGACAGGTAGTTGGTTGAAAATCAAAGAAAGTTCTGGTTTTGTTCATTTCTTGAAGCTTGTGGTAGAAACCCTAAGTTGCTTATGGAAGATTACCTTCTTTTGGGAGTTGAATGATAGTTTATTTCTCTCGTTGGTTGTCTGGAGTTCTTATTGATCAAACTAGTGGAGTTGTGTTCTCTGAAGATCTTCATTTGGATTGCTATGCAGATGGTAAGTCCAGTGGTAATTGTATCAAGAACCATAGTGTATGGTGTCTGTGATATGATCAGGATGTCCTAACTGATGTTAGAACATCATTATGGTTTCTGAACTTGGAGTTCAGATTGTGGAAGCTGATATTCACCAGTTGAATCAGAAGTGTTCTATCTTATCATATGTGAGAATGATAAATTAAAGACTGTCTTGGATCATGGGGTGTTTATCTGGAAGACTGACTCTTACTGAGGTCAGATTGCTTGTGGAGAGGTGGTTTCTTCTGCTACAAGTCATGCTGGAGAGAAGTGGATCAGTTTGGTGCTTGTGAAGCAAGTAAGTTGAGGATCTCTGGGGCATGTGTTTGATGTCCTTCAAGTGTGAAGAACATCTAGGCGAGCTAGCAAACTAAGGGGCTCTATATGTCTCTTGAGGAATGTGAAGCATTCCAAATTCAATTGGATTTTATCTCAAGGAACAAGGATATCTAAGGCTGTAAAATTCAAGGTGGATTTGTACAAGGTATGGATGGTTTCTGGATGAGAGGGATCAATGGCGATTTTGGTCTCAATCCAAGAGTTTGTTGGTTGTGGTACAGGGATGTGGTCCTGGTACTTTCTCACTATATGATCATGAAGTTGTCATGGGATATCATGTGGTGATTTTGGGGTGTTTCTTGTTGAAGGAGCATCATTTGTGAAAGATAGGGGGAGAACTTCTGTCTGTTAAATGTACTAGTGTGGTACATGGATTGCTTAAGGATCAAACATTAGATGAATGCGTTCAGCAGGTGTGTTGAACAGAGGGTGCGCTCTTGAAGACATGAAGATGTGTCTTATGTTTTCCATTCATTTAAGGTGTTCTTCTTGTAAAGGAGCACTGGTTATCTTAGACAGGGGGATTCAGTATCCTTCTCCTTTAACAGTTCCTGAATCTTGGTACATTCCACATTGAGGATTCAGTATTTGTTCTTCCAAGAGCTCTTCTCACGTTGAACTTTGTTGAGAGCTACTTGGAGTTTTTTCGTATCAGACATAAAATAAAGGACATATTCCTTTAACGGAAAAACTTCTTGGCGAGGGTAAGGCATCCTCAGCTTGAGGGCTCTAGTTTGTACCCAGTGGAGATAAGGCTCAATGGAGGTACACTTTGGTCTTCCTAGAGACTCTCTTCCTTTCTTGTGAATATGTTGCCAGGCGTGCCCTATTTCCTTTTTTTGTGCCCTGTCATTTTCCCCTTCCTTGAAGAAAAGACCTTTCAAATGAACATTATGTGGGATATTCTTCATCAGGTATCCGAGTTGACGGCGAGTTAAAATTGGATGATAGTTAATTCGTCCTTTAGTTCCAATGAGGGGTACGTTAGGGAAATTTCCACATCTGTCAATGATCTCTATCCCTTCGTAAATCCTATTATACCAATCTATGTCAGAGTTGGTAAGGGACATAATCCTTTGTGACCAACGTAGTGTACTCTTGTGATCCCAAAAAGCTGCAGACTTGGGTAAATGAGAAATGAACCATTTGTAAAGTAAGGGTACACATCATGTAATCATTCCTCCGCTGTACAAATTCCTTAAGTGTACGGAATGATAAGCATCTGCGTGCAAGGTTGGTACGGGGTTCCCAATCAAAAATATCTTAACAGCATTGATGTCAACGAAGTTGTCAATGTCGGGAAAAAGGAATAAACCATATGTAAGCAGAACAAAGACATCTTCGAAGGCATTTATGTTTCCTATACTAGAAAAGTACAGAGCTTTCTCTATCAGGAACTTAGCTGGTAAACCCTGGATTCCTCCTTTGGTGGTCATGTGAGTCCTGACTTCTGACTCATCCAAAGAGATTTCTCTTGCAATGGTTTGTTCCTTTAGAATTTCTTCCAGTCCAGAAAATGGAGCTCGATCAGTGATAGGTAAATCAATCAGATGAGAGTACTCCTCCAGTGTTGGTGCCAGTTGGTAATCCGGGAAAGTGAAGCAGTGATAAACCGGATCGTAGAACTAAATCAGCGTAGACATGATTTCTTCAACTACGTGGACCCTTAACAGAGACAACAGTCCTCCGTGCTTGGGTCTGAAAGCCTCAGGGTTGATAATCATCCTTGCCAACCTCCTTAAATCCTCTAGTTTTGGAGCCTTGAAGGTGTACTTGTGCGTCTTTCTTCGACCTAATTAGGTTTAAAAGTAACACCCACCATCTGTCATACCCCAAATTTTGACCACCAAGATTTTCCATCATTGTGCAAATCATTTCCACAATATGGATGTGCCATCATGCCTCATCAATCTCCTCAAGGATTGTTGAGCTTTCACTACAACCAAGAATTAGGGTTTGGAGCCCTCTCAGAGCATTTAGACAAAGGATCAATCAAGAAATGACATGATCTTCAACTTATCTAATCTCTCAAATGTAACGCCCCAGTTTTAGTTATTTTTATTTAATTGAGTCGTTTTGATTATTTTATTATTATATTATTTTATTTCTGACTTTTATTTGAAAATATGTTATTTTTCACCGAGATTATATTTTATCGCGTTTTGGGAGCGTTTGCGAGATATTTGAGTGTAGGGGTATTTTGGTCTTTTATTTGGGTAGATATTATATTTTTCATATAATAGAAATAGAAAGAGAGAAAATGGAAAGGAAAGAAAAAGAAGAGAAGAAAAAGAGGAAGAAAGAAAAGGAGAAAGAGAGAAAACTTGGAGAATTTAGAAACCGATTCAACCTACTTTTCAAACGCGATTTAATCGGGTAAGGGTGCGAAACTCGATTATACTATGTTTGTGTATGATTATGTATGTTTGTGTGGAAATTTTATTGGTTTTTAGATATATGTCGAAATGTGATAAACGATAGAAATTGATGTTTTCGCAGTTGGAAATCGATGTAAATGTGGTAGAATACTTGTTACCATGATTAGATTATGTTCTGATAGCTATATGTTGGTTTGGAAGTGTTTTGGGGGTGGAAAATATAGATTTGGGTTATATAACAGCGCTGCTGGGTTTTCTGGTTTTCGCAGGTTCGCACTGCGAATCCCCTAGCGAAGGGGAAAACGAGCATTCGCTGGCTATTCGCAATGCGAATGTGAGGGCGAGCAATCGCCAGAGGTTCGCACTGCGAACTTTGTATTATTTTGTGTTGTTTTCTTTCTGCCACTGTTCGCTGGGAGACTCGCACTGCGAATGGGGAAGCGAGCATTCGCTGGCTGTTTGCACTGCGAACGTTAGGAAATTTTTAGGCTATTTTCAGTTCTGACTTGGTTCACTGGGACATTCGCACTGCGAATGAAGAAGCGAAGGACTCGCTAGGAGCTTCGCAATGCGAATGTGACAGTTTTCCCCAATTTGTTTTCTTTATAACTTTTGATCCCCGAGCCGGTTTGAGGCGCGGTTTGGTGCGTTGGAAAGCTTTTGACATGTTCTTTCTTATATTATTAGTTTTGAGGCTAGTGGCCGATTTATTTATATCGGGAATTGGAATGGTGTCGTTTTGTTAACTTGTACTATTGTAAGTGTGTGTAGTAGATGTGTATTATGTAATATGCTGTTGATATGAATGTTGTATGACCTGTGTTCTGTTGTGCGATGGAAATACATGTGATAAATGTTATGATGATGGTTTGTGGCCGTATGGCAATTAAATGCATTGTTTGGGCTTGAATTGCAAAGCATGATTATTGTTTATGGAGATTGTTGCATATATGTGTGCATTTGAATGTCATGAGTCATTGTATGCCAAGCATCATGATATGCATTCTTGTGATGTCGTGTGCCCTAGTGGGTGTGAGCGACGAAACGGTTCTAGAGGGAATCCGCTATAACATCGTGAGCCTTAAAAAAATAAGAGGACTGAAAGCGATGATTATAGACGATCGTGCGCCTTATACAAAGAGGAACGAAAGCGATCGGATCGTGAGCCTTATACAAAGAGGACCGAAAGCGATCCATAAACATTGTGAGCTTTATACAAAGAAGACCGAAAGCAACGGGGAACATCGTTTGCCCGACGGGGAGTTACACTAAGTAACAAGCGATGATTCCAATAGTTCATGAGTGAACTAGTGATGAGGTTGATGGATGGATGGTACCGCATATGCATTGCATAGAGTCGTTGTGTCGGTCTCTGTGCATTTGTATAAACCATGAATATGATTGATTATGTGTGAGAATTGTGAATGGATGCATTATGTGTGGAAAATCATGAATGGATCGATTGTGTGTGGAATTGTGGATGAGATTGATGAGTTGATATATGTATATATGTTGGTGATATTTGTATTGTGCTTGGTTGATATACTTTGTGTTGTTCGTGTTTGAATTCTGGTATAATTGGTGGTGAGAATATTGTATATGTGTATTTTTGTGTTATCTATAATTGTATGCACTTATATTATGATTGTGTTTCTCACCCTTCTGCTGTTTTTAATGCTCTACGAGGCATTGCAGATTAGATGCTAGAGGTCTTTTTTATGTGAAGCTTAGGTCTTCATTCTTTTGTCGGTCGGCTCTGATATGTAGCATCGGGTAGTCGGGGAGATCGAGTGTGATTATTTGTATTATGTATACATGTATCTTTTGGATTGTACATGTATGATGTTGTATATTACAGACAAACTTTTTATGATATATATATATATGAGTTTCAGTTACATATTTTCCACTTTTATTCTGTATCTGAATTGTGGGTGTTATGAACTAAGTTCCTTTGTTATGTGCTACCTGAATTGTTGCATATCTTTATGAGCAGGTGTATGTGTATTTGTTTCAAATTGATGCGACACCTCAGTCTATGTCGTGAATCTTTAATTGTACTCTGATTAATTGTTATCGCTTTTATTATTTGGGGGTATAGATTGGGGGTGTTACATCAAACACCCATAAAGGATCAAAAGGACTCCCATATACAGAATCAAGCATAAAGTTGCAACATTCCAAGTGGATCAAGCCTCAAGATCGCCAGTGTCACCAAATTAGGGTTTTGGTCGACCAAGGCCTCTAGATGAAAATTTTCTTCTGGGGATGAGCCAATACTTCAAAGAATAACCCAAGATACTCCAAGGAACCTTGTGAGTCCCATCATAAATTCAAAATAACCTCAGGGGATGCATTCATAAAAAATCAGGAATTAGGGTTTCTTGACCTGATTCACACCTAAGTTGACTTTTGAGGCAAGACATGAACCAAGACCACAAGACATGATTTGAGGGCCTCAAATACACCACATTGATCCATTTACAACAATGGATTGATCCAAGAAGCTTAATTCACAAGTTTCAATTTCATCAGGACCACAATTAGGGTTTTGAAGAAAAAGTCAACTGTACCTTTGACTTTTGACCAAGACATGCTCCCAAACCTTGGGACATGATTCAAGACACTCTAAAACACCTATGGAATCCATCCATTAGGTTTGAATTAGGTCAAGAACTTGATTGCATAGAGGATCACACAGTTTGGATTTCATCTGATAAAAAGTCAACTGTGCCCAAAATCAAGTTTGACTTTTTGGAATTTTTCACAAATATGGTTCCCCTAAGTAAAAAACAATGTTAATGTATGGTTTTGATCATCATTCATCAAGAAAAATCAAGAAAAGTGAGATATCTTGCAAAAGGGGCAACCATAGAAAACTTAAATTTTTCTAAGTTATGGAACAAAAGTGATTTTGTACCAACTTTGCAAGGTCATAACTCCTAAAACACAAGTCCTTTTTCTCCCATCCAAAGCTTAAATAAAAGTTCATCTTACATACTTCAAATATGTCAACTACAAGAGATTCCAAAACCTCATGGATTTTGAGTTATGGATTGATCAAAATCATAAAAAGTGAAAATGACCACTTTTTCCAACACTTATTAAATTTTTCAACAAGTCAGAATTTGTTTCACATTTTCCAAACTTTGAGGCCATTTTTCACATTGATCCAAGCTAAACCAGGTCCATTTGTGATCATCAAAATTAAAGTATGTCATGAGAGCTTTCCAACAAGTACCAGATTATCTCCAAATTCAATTTGAGTAGGGAGTTACAACCCTTGGAACATGGCATCAAAGACTGGTTTCTTCCCAAGGCAGATTATAGGTTATTTGCTCGAATTAGCTAAATCAGGAAATTACAAGCCTTGTCATCCATTTGGACACCTCAGAGGATAACATCTAAGGGACAATGTCTGATCCACAAGCCTCCTAAGTCCAAGGATCTACATGTAGCTATATGTTCCCTAAAAAGGCTAAAAATCTCCAAGACTCCAATTTTGTTTCAATGCATTTAATGGATTCACAAGGTGGCAAGCATCAAGACATTGCTAACTGAATTGAGCAAGCCTTATCTCTGAACCAAAGCAACAATAACCTGCTGCACTGAGCCAAGTCAATGGCTATGGAAGACTTGGATTCCTTTATGCAACCATTGGCCACAGACTTGTACCAGTTGCCATTCACTTTTGCTTGCAAAACAAACTTGCTCTACTATAAATAGAGCTCATTTGTGATAAGTTTGAGTACACCAAAGCACCTAAACTGATGCTTTACTCAAAATCTCTCTTTCACTCCAAAAATGCCTTCATTTGCAAGTCACTATCGAATTTTTCATTAGAGAGCTATTCCATCACAACCAGTTGTTCTAGCACACCCCATACAACATATGTGAGCTGATCAAACACTCCTCACACTTCTGTAACACCAAAATCACAAAGCTCCAAATCCACTTGAAGCTCATATGCAGCTGAGATGTCATAAAGTGATCCAAGCATCTCCAATCAAATCCAAGCTTCCCAACACACTTCATAGGGTATAGTGAAGCTGTTCAAATCATCACAAGACATCTGGAACACCTCTAACTCCAAATTCAAAAGTCTCTTGCACAAGCAAGTTCAAGTAAGCCTGAAACCTTCAAACTCCATATTACATGCATCATAAATGAATTTTTGAGTTACCATCTTGTTCCTGCATGTATATAAAGTGATAACCCTCAATCAATTGCTATGTATGAATCGTAAATGGAATTTCATAATGTTCATACTGAAACTAGGGTTCTTGAGTTAATCTTCTGATTTCTCACTCCACACTTAATATAAATGCAATTAATCTATATGGTTGTGATCCTTGTTCAAAAACGAGCAAGATTGGTATTTGAATCATGCAAAACCATTGAGAAATCAGAGAGAAAAGTGAGAAAACGCAAATCTGGGCAAAACAGGGCACGCGGGCAAGAACAAGTGTTCTTGGCGCCCTTTTTCAAATTTTCAAATATTTGAATTTTTGATATTTTATTTATTTGATTCAAAAATTAATTTCTCTTTAATTTTTAATGTTTTTGAATTGATTCTTTTTTTCAAAATACACAAAAATGTTAAAATATTTTATTCTACAAAAATTTCACAAAAATATTATATATTTTATATATTTTATATTTTTGTATAGAATTTATTTTTATTTGTTTTTAAGCATTTAAAAATATTTCTTTTTTCTTGATTTTTTAATTCAAAGGATTTTCAAATAATTCTATGGATAAAACATGATTTTTCAAACATTAATCCAAGATCACAACTTGTTTTTCACACATGTTGGATAATTTTGATCATTTTAATTAATTTTTATTCAAATTAAAATGTATTTTTAAATCAAATTAGGGTTTTGATTATTCTCACCCTTACAAATCTTTTTTAAAACACTTTTGGGCCTCTTGATAGAGTGTAAGTCCCATCCCTTTATAAATAAACCATTTTTGGGCCTCAGTCATTGTATAAGTCGCAGTACGTTAAAAAATCTCGGCCGATTGCCGTTTTCAAAACAAAATCATCTGGGCCTCCCATTGGTTGTAAGTCCCATTTTTCTTCTTTTTCAAACACTTTTGGGCCTCTAATAGAGTGTAAGACCCAACCCCCCTTTTGTACATAAATAATTTGGGCCTCAGTCATTGTATAAGTCCCGGTTCAATTTTCCGAATAACAGAACGATCGTTATTTTTCATCTGGGCCTCTCCTTGAGTTGTAAGCCCCATCTCTTGTATAAAATTAACTTTGGGCCTCTAATAGAGTGTAAGACCCAACCTCTTTTGTAAATACAATAAATTTGGGCCTCAGTCATTGTATAAGTCCCTTTTGTGCTTTTCAAAACTACGACGCGATCCTCGCCTTTTCAAAAGAATTCATCTGGGCCTCTTCTTAAGTATAAGCCCCAAACTTCCTTTCAAAACAACTTTCCTTTTGATTTAGATTCAAATTTATAGTTGTATCAAAACTTTCTTGAATAACTAACCATGCAGCTGTAACACAGGAAGCTTGCTCACCTGTAAGTTCTACTAGCTTTCTTTTATATACTTGCTTATATATATTTCATCTGTATATATATGCCTGTATATTACTTGTTTAGAGTTTTCCCCGGTAATTAGGTCTAGAATTAGATCAAACTAGTGGTCACTCTTTCAACACAGTCAAAATTAGTTCCCCATAGGAAATTCCAGATACAATTTTGCCTCCTCTTGGGCTTATACAATATGGAACAGAGAAAGGAATTATTCCTGGTGAAACTTTTCTCAAGACTGTCACTATCTAGAAATTTATCTAATAAATTCATTTCCCCCTAGAGAAGATTAATTCCCGGTGAAACCTCTCTTGAATTTCTTCATACCCTAGAACTGTTCACTAAAGAAAGGATTATTCCCGGTGAAGCCTTTCTTGAACTTTTCTTAGGTTTGGACCCACAGGCTTCCTAAAAGCATCCCCAGCCTCCTCTTGGGCTTTGTACAAGGACCCTTAGGCTTCTTAGAAGTTCTCATGCCTCCTCTTGGGCTTAGTACAAGGACCCAAAGACCTCTTACAGGTATAGGACAAAACTTAGTCATCCTTTGATAGTTCAATCCTCCAGAGAGTCAGAGTTAAAACATCAGACCAATTTAGGGTTGATTCTCACCCCTTAAAATACCAGCCTCATCTTAGACATCATACAAAGATAAACCTTCTCATACCAGTAGACTTGGACAGTCTCACGTCCTTTTGGATCTCAAGAAACCCTCAAGTTTCCTAAAAACGCAGGAAAAACCCTGATCAATCACCAACAGAGTTAAAACCTCCATAGGTTTCAAAACTCAATCTTTAAACTCTCATTTCAAATTTCCCCAACTAGGGTCAAATCATTATCAATAAACCCTCAGAAAAATCAGAACCTCATGGTCTATGATATTTCAACTTTTCTGCAATCCCCGGCAAGAGTTGATTCCCCATTTTGGGCCTGTCTCTGGATCTCAATAATCCTCAGCAGAAGTTAGCCTCCTCTTAGGCTTCATATAAGAAATTCCCCAATCAGCCTACTCTTAGGCTTTGTATAATGATCATCCCTCAGCACCTTTTAGCCTCAATCTTGGGCTTTGTACAAGACACACATAAATATTCTCCAGCTAAGTCAATTAACCTTTTAGCCTCAATCTTGGGCTTTGTACAAGACATATAAAACCTTTCCCCAGTGGAGTCAATCCTTTTAGCCTCAATCTTGGGCTTTATACAAGATAGACAAAATATTCCCCAAAAGATTCAATTCCTTCCAGCATCCTCTTAGGCTTTGTATAATGATCTCCCCAAAAGAGTCAGTCTCTTTTCAGCCTCAATCTTGGGCTTTGAACAAGACAGATATAAAACTCCCTAAATAGAGTCAACCTTTTAGCTTCAACATTGGGCTTTGATTGAGGCACATAAAACTAACATCCCCTCAGAGGAAATCAAAAATCTCTCTGTAGGAAGACATTTCTCTGTACATCACACATCAAAACAGACAATAAAAAAAACCCTAATCCCAGATAGCTACTGTAAGTGGCACACTTGTTGATTCAAAAATCCAAGCTGTAGTCCCTTTTTATCCTCGTAAATCCCTCCTTTCAACTAATTGTTGTAAGTGGCACGCCTCTGGATTATTTACATCCAAGCCAATGTCCCTCTCTTAGCATGAAAGACTCCTAAGGAAAAATGGCATTGCTCAAAACTGAGTTAAAGTTTTCTCCTTCAAGACAAATCCCTTATAAAAGAAATTATGGCATTGCTGGATTCCATACATTCCAGTTAAAGTAATTCTCTTTTATAATCAGTCACCCAACAACTGTGATAAACATATGAGATATCTCCCTTAGAGATGACAAATTATCTCTTAGTAAAACCTTTTAGCTTCAATCTTTGGCTTTAAACAAGACACAAATACTCAACCCTTTTACCTTCTATCTTGGGCTTTGAACAAGAAACAATTACCCTTTATCTTCAATCTTGGGCTTTGAACAAGACACCAAACATCTTTTCCTCCCATAGAATAGGAGGAACTACGATTGCTCTGATTTCCCTGTTTTCTTTAACGGGAAAACGTAGGCATAAGATTGCGAAATCTTAGCGAGCACACTAATCAAAAACCTTAGGTCCAGTACCTTACCAAAAACATCGAAAAACCCGAAAATCAACAAAAATACTCTCTCAAACATTCCCAAAGGATAAACTTTCCCGAACCACGACAGATAAACACCAGTAAGTAGATAACAGTAGAATTTACTAAACGATCTATGGATAACCATATATAGGATGGGTAATTGACAACTCCCCATTGTATAACCTGACCCCAGACCCCCCAATCTCTTAGCATTTGTTAAAGAAAACATTTGCGTGCAAGGTTAGTTTTAGATAGCTTCCCTTTCCTTTCCAGCTTCATAGGATAAATAAGAAATCAGAAAGTAGCACCCAATTCCAACCATTGCGGTAAGGTCTGGGGAGTCTTTAGGATTAAAGTTCCTAAGAGGTCTAGGTTGTTTAGCATTTTCTATACTATATATATATATATATATATATATATATATTTACTGCTATTCCTACTTGATATCCGTGTTTATTTTTCTTTCAATTGGAATGAAATTGATACACATGTGGAAAGTTTGAGAGAACATTAAGATAAGGGTGGCATAGACAAGAGAACTTATAGGGAGTGAATCCCAAACAAGCGATCCTGGTGGCCCACCGAATCAGGCGAGGTACCCGTGTGGATAGTTAATGTTGAACGACCGATTGTCGTGAAAGCATAGTTTTCCCAGTGCGGTACCCGTGTCCCTGAGGATTTAGTAGACATTAACCATATGACCATTTGGTAGCGCGGTGACTATCGGGAATAGTTGATACACGATACTACACTCAAATGAGATTTACCCTAGGATATTACAGCTCACTCGAGTGAATCAGCTTGCTGTTGATATCCCTAGGGGGTTAATGATTTTGGGAACCTTTGAACCCGTTCTACATGTATAAAAATTGACCAAAATAGTACAACCTTTGGCGATGGGTAGAGCCATAACTCCATGCTCGTGACGTTGAACCCTTGAACCCATGTTTTTTCAATGTTTTTGTGTGCTGCATTCATGCATTAATCTAAAAAACTCTTTTTAAACAAAGGAATTTTTTTTTTCAAAAAAAATAAACTAAAACAATAATTGCAAATATCAGAGATTGCTTTATGGTTTTCGGTAGAAGAAATACGCACAAGTATGCCTTCAAGGCTCCAAAACTAGAGGATTTAAGGAGGTTGGCAAGGATGATTACCAACCCTGAGGCTTTTAGAGCCAAGCATGGAGGACTGTTGTCTCTGTTAAGGGTCCACATAGTTGAAGGAATCTTGTCTACGCTGATTCAGTTCTACGATCCAGTTTATCACTGCTTCACTTTCCTGGATTACCAACTGGCACCAACACTGGAGGAGTACTCTCATCTGATTGATTTACCTATCACTGATCGAGCTCCATTTTCTGGACTGGAAGAAATTCTAAAGGAACAAACCATTGCAAGAGAAATCTCTTTGGATGAGTCAGAAGTCAGGACTCACATGACCACCAAAGGAGGAATCCAGGGTTTACCAGCTAAGTTCCTGATAGAGAAAGCTATGTACTTTGCTAGTATAAGAAACGTAACTGCCTTAGAAGACGTCTTTGTTCTGCTTACATATGGGTTATTTCATTTTCCCAACATTGACAACTTCGTTGACATCAACGCTGTTAAGATATTTTTGATTGGGAACCCCGTACCAACCTTGCTCACAGATGCTTATCATTCCGTACACTTAAGGAATTTGTACAGCGGAGGAATGAATACATGCTGTGTACCCTTACTTTACAAATGGTTCATTTCCCATTTACCCAAGTCTGCTGCTTTTTGGGATCACAAGAGTAGTCTACGTTGGTCACAAAGGATTATGTCCCTTACCAACTCTGACATAGATTGGTATAATAGGATTTACGAAGGGATAGAGATCATCGACAGATGCGGAAATTTCCTTAACATACCCCTCATTGGAACTAAAGGAGGAACTAACTATCATCCAATTTTAGCTCGCCGTCAACTCGGATACCCGATGAAGAATATCCTACATAATGTTCATCTGGAAGGTCTTTTCTTCAAGGAAGGGGAAAATGATAGGGCACTATAAAAGAAATAGTGCATGCCTGGCAACATATTCACAAGAAAGGAAGAGAGTCTCTAGGAAGACCAAACTGTACCTCCCTGGAGCCTTATCTCCACTGGGTGCAAACTAGAGCCCTCAACTTGAGGATGCCTTACCCTCGCCAAGAAGTTTTTCCGTTAAAGGAATCTGTCCTTTATTTCGTGTTTGATTCGGAAAAACTCGAAGTAGCTCTCAACAAGGTTCAACGTGAGAAGAGCTCTTGGAAGAACAAATACCGAATCCTCAATGTGGAATGTACCAAGATTTAGGAACTGTTAAAGGAGAAGGGTGTTTTGATTAAAATATTAGAACATCATGCTATAGAGAGCCAAGAAGACCGAAGAAATTTGCCCGCTCCTTTCACTTGGCAAATGACTGACAACTCGACAATGATGGAAGAGCCCCGATCAAAGAAAAGGAAAATACCGGAACCAGCATCTGAGCTCTCTTAAGAAAGGACTCAGGATCCATAATCTTAGCCATTTTTCTTACAGCACTTTGTAAAATACTGTACTTTTCCTTGTAACATACTGCAATCTTTCGAATTCAATAAAAGGGGCCCCCCCTCTGTATGATATTTGCAATCTATTTGTTGAAGTTCTTTTTGATTAAAAATAAATAAAAATTTTGTCTTTGCATATCATTCATCATTCTCACATAACACATTCTTCTTATCTTTGAGTCTCACGTATGTGTCACGATTCTAGAGTCAAACTGTCTCACTCATAAAATACTCGGGCCAATCGACAAAAGAAAATGGACGATCTCGAGGAAGAGAATAGAGAGCTGAGAGAAGAAATCGACGCTCTAAAGGAAAGTTTGGAAAAACTTCACAGTGACATGCAATCCTTGGCAGCAGCTCAGAAACAACAACAAAGGACTGTGATCTCAGAGATTACATCTACGCCCATAATGGAGACACATGAAAATCATCTTCAGTAAAACATGCCTAAAGGTCGCCCATGAGGCATGCCTCTCAACTTTGTCCCTGAGGGATATATCCCACCGGTCACTGAAGACCAAGAAACTGCAGCAGGAACCACTGGACCTGAAGGTTACAAACTTCGGGAAAGTGAAGACGCAAGGATTACAACATCAACACCTGAAGGTTACAAACTTCAGGGCATGGAAGCGCCAAGAGTCACCGCTATAATGTCTATACCACAACCAGTGGTACATACTGGCCCGGAAGGATAGATTCCACAAGTAATTTCTGGTGGAAACAAAGACGTATATTAAACGATGAATGAGTTCCAGGAACAATTCTTGGAAATGCAGAAGGAACTGCATGCCATTCGCGGTCAAGACTTATTTGGAAAGAACGCCACAGACCTCTGTCTGGTCCTTAATGTAAAGATACCGCACAAATTCAAGGTGCCTGACTTTGAAAAATACAAAGGCAACTCTTGCCCTCAAAGTCATTTGGTGATGTACGCTCGAAAAATGTCAACTCAAACAGAAAATCAACAACTATTGATCCATTATTTCCAAGACAGTTTAACTGGTGCCACACTCAAATGGTACATGGGTTTAAACCGCACCAAGATCAATACTTTCAGAGATCTCGGCGCAGCTTTCGTTCAGTAGTATAAATACAATTTGGACATGGCACCAGATATTGATCAGCTCTGAGCAATGTCGCAAAAAGACAAAGAAACTTTCAAAGAATATGCTCAGAGATGGCGTAAAATTGCCGCCCAGATCTGTCCCCCCCTTGAGGAAATGAGATGACAAAGATTTTCCTGAAAACCTTGAGCTCATTCTATTACGACCGAATGGTTGCAAGTCTGCCCAGTGAGTTCACTGAAATGGTGAACATGGGAGTACGCCTTGAAGAAGCAGTCCGAGAAGGACGATTGGTCAAAGATGCAGAGCCATCAAGCAGTACCAAAAGATACGGTAGTGCTTTCCAAAAGAAAAAAGAGCAAGATATCAGTAATATCTCTCTGGGAAAGTAAAGGCGAAGGTACCAACAAATAGCGGCAATAACTCCCACTATCAATCCTGCGCCGGCTCTGACTTATCAACCTCAGGTTGCTCAGAGCTAACAAAATCAACAACAATATAAGCAAAGGCCGCAACAGCCTCTTCAGCAGACTCGTCCACAGTACAATAACAACAATCGTACAACACGACCATCAGGGTTCGACCCTATACCGATGTTGTACGCAGAACTATTTCCACTTCAACCTGGCCCAGGGGCACGTCCAAGCCAGGACTCCTCTTACCATACCAGAAAATCTGCCTTTTTGGTTCAAAGCAGATCAAACCTACCATTACCATTAATGAGAATCAGGGCACAACATTGAGAACTATCTCAGCTTCAAGTCTGATGTACAGAAGCTTGTCAGGAATGGGATCTTATCTTTCAAAGATACTAATCTGAATGTTCAGACAAACCCGTTGCCGCAACATGAGAAGACTGCAGTAAATTTAATAGAGGAAGAATTTGGCCGCTGTTATCAAATTCACGATGTGCTCTTATTAGGAACCAATCTGGTCAGGAAACATTGCAGACAGAGCGGGTTCGGTCATGTACCGCCTCATAATTATCACCAGTATGATATCTGCTCAAAGAATAATCAGGTGTGTTCCATAGTGCAATCAGCTCTACAAGAATAGATGGATCTGGGCTGGATTCAGGATCACCGAATCCGTGAAGTCAACATGGCCCTTGCGCATCCCAATATTGTTCAGAACCGCGAAATTCTTGCGATGAACGTCAATTTAGTGGTGATGCATTCAAGGCAAAGTTAATATCATAATCTGCCACGGTACGATTACAACACTTATCCTATCTGCTCAACAAGTAATCAGGGATGCTCTTTTGTACAAGAGGCCCTTCAACGTTAGATGGATCTTGGATGGATCCAAGACTACCGTGAGAGAAATAACCATCAAGTCGATATGGTTCAGATCTTTGACATACGCTTGACGAGTACCAGTCTGGTAGAATTACACGCTAAGCAAGTGAGACTCGGTTTTCTGGCTTCACACG
Source organism: Lathyrus tuberosus (assembly GCA_022829125.1). Taxonomy (NCBI): domain Eukaryota; kingdom Viridiplantae; phylum Streptophyta; class Magnoliopsida; order Fabales; family Fabaceae; genus Lathyrus; species Lathyrus tuberosus. The sequence goes on along the minus strand of JALAZF010000269.1, from coordinate 5,461,598 downwards.
ATTATCAAGACTGTGAAGAATACCGTGAAGACGACCAAGGGTGTGCACTTGTCCAAAGAACACTTCAAAACTTGTTGGACTACTGGTGGCTTCCAATCTACTTGGATGAAGCTACACAATAGATTAGTATGACTGACGGGAATCCTGGTAGGCATCAAAGTCAGGATGTCCGCTCGATGCAAACAGATCTAGTAAAGATGCACTGCATATAAAGCGGGTGTGGCCGGATGCCACCCCATAACTATGAGCGCTATAGAGTTTGTTCAGAGAATAACCAAGGATGCTACCTCATACGAGCGGCTCTTCAAAATTAGTTGGACCGGAAAGAGATTCGACCGTGTTCAAGTTCTGGGTCGATTAATGTGATACAAGAGTATCTCCCTGATCAAACCAAAGACGTTGTCATAATCTCCGATCATGGGAAAACCAAAGACGTTTGCGCCATAATCCCTCTACTCGATGAATCAAGAATCCCTCTTGCTAGTAGAAAAGTTCCCAACCAGGAACTGATTGAGGTTGCCTATAACGGTCAGAGAAACCAAAAAGCTCCCGTGGTTATCTACTTGCTAGGTCCAATACCGTACAAATCAGAAAAGGCTATCCCTTACAAGTACGGTGCAACAACCATCGAAAATGGAAAGGAAACTCCATTACCCTCCGTCGTGAATATTGCCGACATCAGTCGAGTCACACGGAGCAGCCGGATCTTCAACAGAGGAGTTGGAGAACCCACCAAGGAAAAGGAACCTCAAATAGGAGTTGCTAACCCACCAGTCAGTCAATCCGATAATCCTAAACTTATAAAGAACAATGATAAGATGCTGAAGCTCATCCAGAAAAGCGAGTACAACGTTGTGGACCAATTGTTGCCAACTCCGTCTCGAATCTCTGTACTCTCTCTTCTGCTTAGTTCAGAAGCTCACAGGGAAGCTCTACAAAAAGTCTTAGAGCAAGCCTTTGTGGAACAAGATGTGACGGTAAAACAGTTTGACAACATCATTTCCAACATCACTTCCTGCAACAACTTAAGATTCAGTGATGAAGAACTGTCGGAAGAAGGCAAAAATCACAATATGGTGCTTAACATTACAGTCAACTGCCAGGACGATGCTTTAGCCAGCGTACTGGTAGACACAAGATCGCCTTTGAATGTTATGCCAAAATCAACTCTGATACGACTATCATTTCAAGGAGCCCCAATGAGAGACAATGAGGTTATCGTCAAAGCCTTTGACGGATCCAGAAAGACAGTTATCGACGAAGTTGATCTTCTCATAACCATCTGTCCTCACACTTTCCAAGTCACTTTCTAGGTCATGGATATCTGGGCATCATACAGCTGTTTATTAGGAAGACCTTGGATACACGAAGCTGGGGCAGTCACTTCGACACTTCACTAGAAGCTGAAGTTCGTCAGGAATGACAAGTTAGTCACAGTATGCGGAGAAGAAGCCTTAATAGTGAGCAACTTATCATCATTCTCCTGTGTAGAACCCGAGGAGGTTGTTGGAACCCAGTTTAAAGCACTATCGTTGAGCAATGAGAATCAATCAGAAAGAGGGACATCGCCCTCCTTATACAAAGATGCTTTCAAAGTGATAAAGAGTAATAACGTAAATGGATGGGGACAACTCGTAATTCCTATGGATAACAAGACAAAGAAAGGTCTTGGTTTCTCCTCGGCCTGTACCCAGACTACTAAAGATGAAAATTTTCATCCCATTAAGGACTTCTTCCATAGTGGAGGCTTCCTCCACCCAGTGTCTCAAGAAGTACACAACATCAATAAGAGTGACTCCTCCGATATGGACGAGGAATGGAATTCTTATCTCAACGACAACAGTTAAATGTCTCATGAAGAAACACACATGCCATTCTGTTTTCCTAAGCATAACCCGAGATATATACCAAGATCAGACGTCCGGATGATCTATAGAGATTGTGATCCTTAAGGGTACCATGCTCCACCTAACTCATTAGAAGATGATCTAATGAAGAACAACTTTGATCAGGACTATTATGATCCCCTGGATGACTTGCCTATCTGGAAGTCATACCCAGAAGACTTGAGGCAAAAGAATCAGCCAAACGATGTCTACCAACTGAGTAAGATTGAAGAAAATACCCACATCCCCACCGGGTCATGGGATCATTACTCAGAACAGTCCGAAGATATCCAGCACAATGACAAATTTGCAAAGATTGCAGAACAAGAGTTCATCAACTATGCTTTTCTTGAGGTCAACGTCATCGAGAAGGATGACTCCTCTATCCCCACAGAAGTATGGGACACCTTAGGACACCCGAGTGGCAAGTACGACTTCTTGGTCAAGTACACCGCTCCTGAAAGCTCTCACATTAGATACGAGGACATCCAGCCAACTGGATGGGGAGATCCTCTTGAGAGTGAAAACATTAGGGAAGATACAACAGAAGAGTTCGTTTACAACAACTCTGCATAGGAGGAAGACTCCAACGATCCTACTCCGCCAGAAATCAGCGTCATTTCTGAGGACAAACCAAGAAAGAAGATACCAGACTTTGTGATTCACCGAGGAGTTCGTCACCAATGGGTTGCTGTCGATGTCCCGAAAGTCGTCCATAAGTCTAAGTAATTGCCATCTTTGTTTTGACCTTTCGCCCTGCCCAGGTGAAACAGATGTTTTTATAGGGCTCACTTTTCTGTAAATGTCTCTCTTCGCTTTGCCCAAAGCGACAGAGTTTTGTTTTATAGGGCTGTATTTCAAGAATCGACAAATCGTAAATAAATAATGTCATTCTGTCATTCCCGCATTTATCGCTGTTTTCACTTTTCGTTTTTCAGAAAATGGTAATCCTAAAAAACCCCAAAATAATAACAAGCATTTTTCAGAAATACACTGCACACACTCTTGCATTCTCTCTATCTCTTCTAAAAAAAATCACCACGTCATGCAGATTGCTTGTTTTAAACCCCATTGAAACATACGATCCAATGCCTTCTCCCAACTTTGAATTCCCGATATTTGAAGCTAAAGAAGAAGAGGACGCAGAAATTCCAGAGGAGATCTCCTAGTTACTTAGACAAGAGGAAAGGTCTATTGAGCCTCAAAAAGAGCCATTGGAAACGGTCAATTTGGGATCAGAGGAAGAAAAGAAAGAAGTTAAGATTGGAGCGCTGCTCAGTCCGACTATCAAAGAAAGCTTGATAAAACTTCTCAAAGAGTTTCCAGATGTATTTTCTTGGTCCTATCAGGACATGCCAGGGTTGGATACCAGCATCGTGGAACATCATTTACCGCTAAAGACAGAATGTCCTCCAGTGAAACAAAAGCTAAGACGGACTCACCCGGATATGGCTATCAAAATCAAGGAAGAAGTGCAGAAACAGATCGACGCAGGTTTCCTTGCTACCTCTGAATATCCTCAATGGCTAGCTAACATAGTGCCAGTTCCGAAAATGGACGAAAAAGCCAGAATGTGTGTAGACTACAGGGATCTGAACAGGGTAAGTCCAAAGGATGACTTCCCCTTACCACACATTGACATGCTGGTAGACAGTACAACAAAATTCAAAGTCTTCTCCTTCACGGATGGATTCTCGGGCTATAATCAAATCAAAATGGCGGTGGAAGATATGGAAAAAACTTCATTCATCACCCCATGGGGCACCTTTTGTTACAAGGTAATGTCGTTCGGTTTGAAGAACGTCGGGGCAACCTATCAAAGGGCTATGACAACTCTGTTTCACAACATGATGCACAAAGAGATTGAATTGTACGTCGATGACATGATTGCCAAATCTAAAACAGAAGAAGAGCATATGACACACCTGTCAAAGTTATTCGAGCGTCTGAGAAAATACAAACTCCTCTATAATCCTAATAAATGCACGTTCGGTGTTCGCTCAGAAAAACTTTTAGGGTTCATCATCAGCCAAAAAGGAATCGAGGTTGACCCTGACAAGGTCAAGGCCATTCAAGAAATGCCTTCACCAAAGACTGAAAAACAGGTCAGAGGATTTATGGGACGACTGAATTACATCTCCAGGTTCATATCCCTCATGACCGCGACATGCGCGCCAATCTTTAAACTACTCAAAAAGAATCAAAGATATGTATGGATAGAAGATTGCCAAAAAGCTTTCGACATCATCAAAGAATATCTGTTGAATCCACCAATCCTGTCACCTCCAATGGAAAGAAGACCACTGATCATCTACCTAACAGTCTTGGAAGACTCTATGGGTTGTGTACTTGGCCAACAAGTCGAAACCAAAAGAAAAGAGTCTAATATCTACTACTTAAGCAAAAAGTTCACGGACTGTGAAACTCGGTACACTATACTCGAGAATGTTAGAGCAAGAGTTGTCTCCACAAGTCATCTCTATGTTTTGATGATAACAATGTGTATTTGTGAAAGAACTATTTTATGTTCTAACGTGTGTTGTGCGCATATCATAATCAAAAGAAGATATCAGATCCAACAAGCACCAGCCAAACGAGCGTAATTGAGTATATGTGAAGTTACTATGTGTGACACAAGTCGCAAGAAGCAAGTATGCTTCTGTATCTGATCATAATCAGTCAGATCCAAGGATGCCGATATTGCTATTGCAATGCTCTTGTGGATGCTCTCTAAGAGTGGTTATGATTCTGAAGATAGCGAAGCTTCTGAAGAGACAATCTTCTAGAGAACCAAAGTGCTGAAGATTCCAATGACTTGAAGTTCTGAAAGGCTGAAGCTCTGAAGACCAAGTGCAGAAAGACTCTGAAGACTTATGTGATCTGAAGGATTATGGTTCCAAAGGTCAAGTGCTGAAAACTATGAAGACAGATTCCTAATGGACAAGCTCTGAAGTTTCGGAAGACTTGAAGCAGTAAAGGATAAACGGATTTAAAGACAAGTGCTGAAGTTCTGAAGGCTGATATCTAATGGATGACTTCGGAAGACTGAAGACTTGGAGTTTCAGATATCCTGTTAAGATGTCTCTACTCATGCCTCAATTAAATTACCATCAGAAGCCTCTGAAGATTTGAAGACAAATGTTACCATTAGCAATGACTGTACACCGTTCTAAAAGACCAATCCCATCACTTCTACAGTAAAAAGAAGATATGGCTATACAACTTTCGTCATTGCATAACGACTCTTTTCAAATGGCCAAAAGCTCTCCAATGGCTATATTTTACTGGGTTATTTAAAGAATGGAGTAAACGCTTTTGAGGTATTGATTATGTTGATCATGTCGATTGGCTGCAAAATTAATCAAGTCATTGTGTGATGATAGCAACAACGATGAGTTCTCGTTGTAACACTTAATATCCAAAGCTACCACCATTAACACATGACCATTTTTGTTGAAGCTCAAAGAAAATCATTCAACACAACAACAATAAAAAGAAAACAGAAGCTGTTGATGAAGAAGACAACATAGCAAATCGGTCAAGTCATCAACCACCTTCTCGTCTGAGCTACATTGAAGATATGAAGCAAGGAGTTGTTGCTCGAAGCTTGCTCAACCAAAAAGACAAAGAAGAAGAAGATCTGCAAGATGCCGTCAACTGTCAAATTAACATACATCTTTGTAGAATCTTAAGATAGCAAGGAGCTGTTGCTCACATCTTGCTTGAACACTTGTGTGTTCTAATATACTTAAACTTAGGAGTTATCTGCTTGTTAAGAAGCATTTTTGTAATCTCCTGTTCAACTAATTCTATGTGAATTAGGATTCCTCAAGTGATCAGTGTGATCAGAGACTTGAGAAGATAATGACTTGGTGTCATTGTGGAAAATCCTAGAAGAATGGTCAGTAAACGTTATATTTATTGCGATGAATCCCTGAACGTTTAGCTGTGAAATCCTAGCAGTAGATCTTGCGAGATTGGAACCTCCAGGTCAATGTTCGTTATATTCATTAAATTGAATCCCTGAACGGTTCATTGTGTGTTAGTCACAGCTGCGGTTGTGCAGGTTGTTAGTCACCGGCTGTTTCCCGTGCATCTGTAGTCGAGATTGGTTATAGTGGATTAAGTCCTTGTGTTTAAGGAGAAATCACCTGAGGAGGGTGGACTGGACTAGCTTGGGAATGGCTCAAGTGAACCAGGATATATCGTGTGTTCTTTACTCTTGCTTATGCTTAAACTTATTGTTTTTGTCTTACTCTAAATTATCAGAACCTTACATAAAAAAATCAGAACCTTGCATCTTAACTCTGATAGGCTTCCGCACTGCAAGTTCTGAATGATGCATATCTTATTCAGACTCTCCCTGTCATATATGCTTTACGCATTGCCAAGTCTGAATGCTACTTCGGAAGTCAGAGTATCTCATCGAACTCTGATATTCTCTTAGTGCTTCAACGATAAGAGGCGAAAAGTTTTTAAAGAGTGAAAACACAATTCAAACCCCCCTTTCTTATGTCTTTCTCGTACCTTCAATTGGTATCAGAGCTTCGGTTCTGTTATTGATGGATATCAGGGTGTCAGAAAAAGATCCAGATGCGGTGTGTAGAAATACTCTAGGTGAGATTTCAATCCACTTATAATTTCTGTAACAGCTCAGAAGATGACTGTGTACAAAATTGTAATCAATCGGATTACTTAAGCAAGTCACTGATTCTGGAAGTTTCGCAGTTGGCAACAACTGATTCTTCCTCACTAAAGCCTTGTTGAAGAATGGAGAATCAGCTAATAAGATAGACTCATCAGATAAGTAGTAGTATCTGTTGAATGCTTATCTTAGAAGATACGCTTGGATAAACAACATATTTGCTCAAGATTGAATCATCAGAAAACAAGAAATCTTGTTTGATGAAGATTATTTATTTATGAGTTTTTGAGATGTTTTCAAGAAACGGATTAGGTTCACCCTTGACTTTCTCGTTTGAAACTCATTAAAGAACTTCTTCATGTAAAGAAGAAATAATGTTGTTCTATGATTTTGAATTTCAAAATGAGGCCTACAGAAGAAGTCAGAAAATTGAAGAATTCAAACTCTTAGAAATGATTCAACATATGAACCTTAACTAATCAAGAAGTTGAAAGATTCAATGAAGAACTAAATATTGTTTTCCTGAAAAGCTTTGCAGAAAGCTGAAAGAATATTCAGGAAGAAGAAATCCGATGATTCACCAAGAATTTAATTAAGAATGAATTCTAAGTCTTGATTGAATTAACACAGACGATTGATTTCTATTATCTTGAGATTCTATCTCAGTTGAATCAAATATGATTGGTCAGACCACTATCTAATAATTCTTTCATAACTTCACAAATCCTGGAATCAGAAGATGCTTGACTAGATGTAATGACTGAAGTCATCTACTCTAAGCCAAAAAGGATTTAAGTTGCTGATATCTTTCAGAATGATGATCAGTTGACCTTCTTTTCAGAAATAGATGTGCTGATAATCCTTTGATAGACTAACTCTATAACAAGTTAGATCAGCATTACAAAATCAAGAAGTGTCACGCAAACTATGTTTCGTATTACACACATGTTTGATGATACTTGGTTCTGAATAGGCTTTTACTCAAGGAAACAAAGTCAGAAGATGTGTTGAGATATTAACTAATTCTCTATAGTACATAACTTTTCAGAAGTTTATGTTTAAGCTAAAGAATTAGTGACCTTCTGATAATCAGTACCTCCACACTCTGAGGATTACCTTTAGAAATCAGATGATATTTCTGAACAAACAAACGAAGTGGTCATCTGAAGAGAAAAATTTATTCTAGTCTCAGACTAGAGATCCGAGTCAGAGGACATCGATATTCTTCAAATGTCAGATCACTCTGAAGGAAGCAGAAGCTTAAACATAAGAAATCTCATAATCAGAATGAAATGCACTCAGATGAAGTATCACGGAAGGAATTTCAGATTCTCTAGGTACGACTCTCCTTATCAACAATTGATTAAAAGCTAAAAATTGTCCGGTAGGTAAAAACATTAATGACATTCTCTCTTTCCAAGGAAAATCTTTTGATCAGATCTCTGGACAATGTGTTCACTCATTATAACGTCTATCATTATTACATATCTTGAGTAATCATGATATATCCCTAAGAACACAGGTCTTATTGAAGACATACTAAAGATTTTCCGTCTGACATAAGTAACTCTATTCTATGACAGTTTTTGCCTTGATAACACTTCCAAGATCTTATCCATAATCTAAATGTTCACGTCATTAAATCACAAGCTCCAGTCAAGTGACATGAACTTAATCTACGTCATCCCTAGGCTAGGCACAACTCATCTTACCCAGTTATATGTATATAAATCACTTCTCCTTATCAAAACGATTTCATACTCAAGTCCTTCTATCATAAAACCTTAAGTGTCAAAAATTCTGTTGTTCATCTACCATCATGCCTCCACTAACCTTTCTTGGGAACCAGGACCTTCTTGAAATCATTTCTGAAAAACAATTTGTAATCAATGTTCCTCCTCTTTCGAGTAACATTGCTAGCAGTCTATCTGACATGTTCTATACTCAACAATGGACTAGATACTCCACTATGTTAGAAAAACCCATTTACGTAAATCTAGTGAAATATTTTTGGAAACATGCTTTCCTTGATCATGAAACTAGACATATCACCTCCTTTGTTCTTGAAGTCCCCATCACTATCACTCCTTTCTCAGTCACTCTTGCAACTGGATGTGAAAATGTTGGAATCCCTGTTGACTGTGACTTAAATAAGTTCTTCTAAAAGATTTGCTTTTCTTCATAATCTTTCATCCGGATATGAACCTTCAAATCCTGAAAATCTACTACCCATTCCCAAAGCATGGTACAAACTCGTTTTGTCAAATTTCCTTCCCAGAGCAGAACACCATGACATACTAAGATTTCATGACCATTAATTCATTCATTTACTGGTGAATGACTTTCAGATAAACCTACCACACACTATCTTCAACTGTCTCTAGAAATCCATCTCTGAGTCCAGAAACCTCACAAAGTCTTACATTCTTTATGGCAGAATTTTGTCTGAGATTTTCTTCAGAGAAGGAATTGTGGATATGATCAAAGAGAAAATTGCAGAAGATGGTTCTGAAAGCCTTCCAGAAAATTGCTTGTTGAAGACTAAACGTGAAGTCTTTAGTAACTAGAAAAACCAGACTCATCTATGTTTAAACTGTGTCTGCTACGTGCATGTTATGTAGTAGTTTAAGCCGTTTCTGTTCTAAGTTGTTGTACTCATGTCAATTTGTCCTTAAATTATCTAAGTCTGAAAAATTGCTAAGACTATGTCTGTGAACCGTCTTAATTAATGAAGTATCTTCCTTTTCTATTAGATGTTTCATAACCTTAATAACATGTTTTTCTCACTCAAAGTTGAAATTAAACAAATCAAAATTTGACATGCATTAAAAAGTAAATTAATCTCATATTCTTTGAAAGACATTTGAAAGATTTTGAGTGGCTCAAGAAACCACCATCATTAAAATACACCAGCCACGTTTGCCACTCACAGAAGAGTAGTTATTACCCATAACCAATTAATATTTCCCCATTAAATTAGGTAACTGCTCCGTTTTCTTTTCCCATACATCTACACCTTTTAGTATACCCTAGGCAATCATGACTTACCTAGGAAATAGTAAACACAAATTTTTGGTACCGATTCAGTCATCACTCTTCACTTTCACTCACTTATAAATAGTAGGATTTTCCTTCACCTCATTTCATCCTCAAACCTAAACTATCATCCTCCTGAAACCCTTATTTGAACTACAACAAAGATGATGGCTTCTCAGAGAACTGGCCCAATCTTTTTAGGGAGAAAAGAAAATTTAGAAGTTATTTCTGAGAAAAGACCTAACCTATCTCGTCTCAGAGATGATGGTTTGGAAATAATAAGGAGCATGCAAGCTCAGTCTTGGCAGTGCTATTACTCACTACTGAACGGTCCCATCTTTCCAGACCTTGTTAAGGAATTCTGGAATTTTGCTAGAGTCAGTAATGACGAGAATACTATATGGTCTGAAGTCCATTTTCACCCCATCGCTATCTCTGTCTCCTCGATAGAGAAAATCACTAGATGTGTCTCTTTCGGAGCCACAATTGATGATTATCAATCTGATTTAAGCATGGTGGAAAGGTGCAAGGTTCTGTTTGAAAATTCAGTTCCTTATGAACCAAACAACCCTGAGAAGCTTCTTCCTTCTCCAAAAACCTGGTTCAAATACTCCTTAACCAACCTTCGTCCTCGTGCAACTGCTAGAGGCACTATGACGCATGATGACATAATTTTCGTCTTCCTCCTAACGTATCATGTAACGATAGATCTTCCCAAAACAATTTTCAACCACATGAGACACTCTATCAAAGTCTCAAGAAATTAGATGCACTCGTATATTCCTTATGGAAGGGTATTATCTGAAATAATATTGAAAGAAAAGGCCTGGGAATTAATAAGCAGGCTTAGACCAGGACCTTTATCGGTCGAAACCAGATGTGAAAGAGTGGATAATGTTGAAGGTTTTGATGATTAAGTTTTAAAACCTAAATCATTGTTATGCTTTGTTGATTAGATGTAATTATCGTTTTGTGTTATTTTGTGTTAATGTTCCTATCTCATTCTCTGCTTCCTGTATAGTTCCAAATCAATTAATCAATGAAAATGCTTAAGGTTGATTTCTGAATGAATGTTCATTTTCATAACACTTAAAATGCTTAATCATTCAACTTTTAACTCTGAACTAGTTAGGACTTTGAAGAGTCTATGTTTAATGAAATATCTTTTGAAATTATTCTATGTTAAAACTGTTCATTATCATATTGGTTATGTTCTAAATGCTTATATGCTCAAACTTTTTGATGATGTCAAAAAGGGGGAGAAATAGAAATATGATTTTGATAGAAATCTTTAAAGAATAGAATGCAATGCACAAAACTCAAACAAGTAAATCAATGAGATAAAATACGTTTACTACTAACGTTTGTTGTTGGATGTTTAACCGAGGAACTCTGAACAAGTTCACTAGGCATTCTCAGAACATGTTAAGAAAAGAAGAGCTTTGTTAAAAGTTCTTATGAACTGTTGTTCATATAATCGAAGTTGTACACTTCGTGAACATGTGTTCAGAATCAGATCTACCCAGTACTGTTCAGAAGTTGAGAACTTTCTGAAAGTCAAAGTTATCGTGATCTCTGTTTCACTTTGTTCAAAAGCTGTAAGCTGTCTAAGAATATGATATTCAGAACATAAGAATCAGAAGAAGAAAATCTCTGAAAGCAGTCAAGACAAAGTCTACATCTCAAGATGCTCTTCACAAGAACTAAGCAAATCATAAGTCGAAGACTGTCAGAAGATCTGATTAAAGATCCAAGAAGAAGAAGTTCTGATTTTCACCAAGAATTCAATTGAGAAGAAAATGATTTGGTATCAGACTAAATCTACACTTGGTAATCAGACTTAGTATATAAAGATTGGTATCAGACTCAGTCTGTAGTGATATCAATCAGAGCTAAGCTGTGAAATGTTTTCAAATACCTTCATTGGTATTAGTTTTAGCATACTACGAAAATACCTTTTAGTTGGTATTAAACTCAACTTACTTTGGTATCAGACTAAGAATCAAAATCACATTGGTATCAAATTCAGAATCAAGCGTTGATTTATCACTAAATTATCCTTCTATTAATCTCACATCAAGAATCAAGCTTTGATGAACCACTAAGTTGTGACAGTAACAAGGTTCTGAGATAAAGGCCTGTGTTCAAAGTCAAAATCTGAAAAGTCATGATCTATTGGTGAATTAAAATTAATATATCGGAATTACGATTCTGAAGATCCCAATATCTGACTTATGGAAACTAAGGGGAGACTACTCAGAAGACACAATTGTTAAAATCTATAATCTTCATCAAGTTTGAAACTCAGGGGGAGATTCTTAAGACAGTGTCTGTTTCTGATAAGCAGCGAGGCTATGTTATTAGATAAGAACTATTTTGTTTTTGCGCTAAAATGATTATGCTGAAAAGTAGAAAATACTTCAGACGTCTCTGAAGATTATGAGCTCTGATACGACGTACAAAGGAACTAAGTTCTAAAGATCTGAAGACGAAAGTTCTGATGAACTAGTCCAGATGCTGAAGACTTTTTGTCTCCTTAAAGACAAGATAGAGAAGTATTCCTTTTCTATTCTTTGTTCTGGCAACTCAAATTGTTATTTTGTGAGTCTTTGGATCATATGAGATTATAGATGATCACAGATAAAATTTTGGGGATAACACATTTAGGGGGGAGCTGTTGTTCCGGACTCTGAATATGTTTGTTTGGTGATTACCTTGTATAAAATGTTCAATCAAAATACTTGGTTTTGTCATCATCAAAAAGGGGGAGATTGTTATAGCAAGAGTTGTCTCTACAAGTCGTCTCTATGTTTCGATGATAACAATGTGTATTTGTGAAAGAACTATTTTATGTTCTAACATGTGTTGTGTGCAGATCATAATCAAAAGAAGATATCAGATCCAACAAGCACCAGCCAAATGAGCGTAATTGAGTATATGCGAAGTTATTATGTGTGACACAAGTCGCAAGAAGCAAGTATGCTTCTGTATCTGATCATAATCAGTCAGATTCAAGGATGCCGATATTTCTATTGCAATGCTCTTGTGGATGCTCTCTGAGAGTGGTTATGATTCTGAAGATAGTGAAGCTTCTGAAGAGACAATCTTTTAGAGAACTGAAGTGCTGAAGATTCCAATGACTTGAAGTTTTGAAGGTTGAAGGCTCTGAAGACCAAGTGCAGAAAGACTCTGAAGACTTATGTGTTCTGAAGGATTATGGTTCCAAAGGTCAAGTGCTGAAGACAGATTCCTAATGGACAAGCTCTGAAGTTTTGGAAGACTTGAAGCAGTAAAGGATAAACGGATTTAAAGATAAGTGCTGAAGTTCTGAAGGGTGGTTCCTAATGGACGACTTCGAAAGACTGAAGACTTGGAGTTTCAGATATCCTGTTAAGAAGTCACTACTCATGCTTCAATTAAATTACCATCAGAAGCCTCTGAAGATTTGAAGACAATTTTACCATTAGCAATGACTGTACACCATTCTAAAACACCAATCCCATTACTTCTACAGTAAAAAGAAGATATGGCTGTACAACTTTAATCATTGCATAACGACTCTTTTCAAATGGTCAAAAGCTCTCCAACGGCTATATTTTACTGGGCTATTTAAAGAATGGAGTAAACGCTTCTGAGGTATCGATTCTATTGATCATGTCGATTGGCTGCAGAATTGATCAAGTCATTGTGTGAAGATAGCAACAACGATGAGTTCTCATTGTAACACTTAATATCCAAAGCTATCACCATTAACACACGACCATTGTTGTTGAAGTTCAAAGAACATCATTTAACACAACAACAATCAAAAGAAAATAGAAGCTGATGATGAAGAAGACAACATAGCAAATCAGTCAAGTCATCAACCACCTTCTCGTCTGAGCTACATTGAAGATTTGAAGCAAGGAGTTGTTGCTCGAAGCTTGCTCAACCAAAAATACGAAGAAGAAGAAGATCTACAAGATACCATCAACTGTCAAATTAACATACATCTTTGTAGAATCTTAAGATAGCAAGGAGCTGTTGCTCACATCTTGCTTGAACACTTGTGTGTTCTAATGTACTTAAACTTAGGAGTTATCTGCTTGTTAAGAAGCATTTTTGTAATCTCCTGTTCAACTAATTCTATGTGAATTAGGATTCCTCAAGTGATCAGTTTGATCAAAGACTTGAGAAGACAATGGCTTGGTGTCATTGTTGAAAATCCTAGAAGAATGGTCAGCAAACGTTATATTCATTGCGATGAATCCCTGAACATTTAGCTGTGAAATCCTAGTAGTAGATCTTGCAATATTGGAACCTGCAGGTCAATGTTCATTATATTCATTAAATTGAATCCCTGAACGGTTCATTGTGTGTTAGTCACAGCTGCGGTTGTGCAGGTTGTTAGTCACTGGCTGTTGCCCGTGCATCTATAATCGAGATTGGTTATAGTGGATTAAGTCCTTGTGTTCAAGGCGAAATCACCTGAGGAGGGTGGACTGGACGAGCTTGGGAATGGCTCAAGTGAACCAGGATATATCGTGTGTTCTTTACTCTTGCTTATGCTTAAACTTATTGTTTATGTCCTACTCTAAATTATCAGAACCTTACATAAACAAATCAGAACCTTGCATCTTAACTCTGATAGGCTTCCGCACTGCAAGTTCTGAATGTTGCATGTCTTATTCAGACTCTCCCTGTCATATATGCTTTACGCATTGCCAAGTCTGAATGCTACTTCGCAAGTCAGAGTATCTCAACGAACTCTGATATTCTCTTAGTGCTTCAACGATAAGAGGCAAAAAGTTTTTAAAGAGTGAAAACACAATTCAAACCCACCCTTTCTTGTGTCTTTCTCGTACCTTCAGAGAAAACTTTCTGCGCTCTGGCTTGGGCAGCCAAACGTCTTTGCCAGTACATGATTTGTCTCACTACTTGGTTAATCTCCGAAATGGATCCGATCAAGTACGTCTTTGAAAAGCATGCTTTCACAAGAAGGATTGCCCGTTGGCAGATGTTGTTATCAGAATACGACATTGAGTACTATGCTTAGAAAGCCGCCAAGGGGAGTATTTTAGCCGATTATTTGGCTCAACAACTGATTGACGATCAGGAATCAGTCGGATTTAACTTCCCATACGAAGATGTCATGTACTTGAAATTGAAAGATTGCGATGAACCGCTACCCAGTGAAGGGCCAGAACCAGGTTCCCAATGGGGATTAATTTTTGACGGAGTTGTCAACAATTATGGAAACAGAATTGGGGCAATCATCGTAACACCTCAGGGTACCCATATTCCTTTCACTGCCCGACTGACATTCAAATGTACAAACAACGAGGCCGAATACGAAGCTTGTATCATGGGTCTCGAAGAAGCAATTGACTTAAGGATAATGAATTTTGATGTATATGGAGACTCAGCCCTGGTTATCAATCAAATCAATGGAGATTGGAACACATACCAATTAGGACTGATTCCTTACAAAGATTATGCGAGAAGGTTGTTGCCATTCTTCAACAGAATCGAGTTTCATCATATCCCTCGTGAAGAAAATCACATGGCTAATGCACTAGCCACTCTCTCTTCCATGATTAGTGTAGGCCAATGGAAGGACGTACCTAAGATTGACATAATGTGCTTTGAGAGACCCGCTTACATCTTCACAATTGAAGCAGTCATCGATGACAGACCTTGGTATCATGATATCAAGTGTTTCCTTCAGAGACAAGAGTACCTGCCTAGGGCATCAAGAAAAGATAGAAAGACTTTCAGAAGAATGGTAGGCAACTTCTGTCTGAGCGGTGATACACTCTATAAGAGAATCTTTGATATGGTTTTGTTCCAATGCGTAGACAGACCAGAAGAAAACATGTTGATGAAAAAAATTCACGAAGGATCCTTTGGAACTCATGCCAATGGAAACACAATGGTGAGAAAAATTCTGAGAGCAGGATACTATTGGTTGACCATGGAATCCGATTGCTACAAGTACATGAGGAAGTGTCACAAGTGTCAAATATACGCTGACAAAATCTAGTACCTCCAACGCATCTCAAACTTCTTTCTTCTCCATGGCCTTTTTCTATATAGGGAATCAACATGATTGGCATGATCGAACCCAAGGCTTCGAATGGACGTCGGTTCATCCTAGTAGCTGTAACACCCCAATTCCCATCGCGAATAAATAATACATAATTAAATCAGAGTAAATAAAAATTTATTTTTCGACAGAAACAAGGATGCCACATTAAAAGAAATAAAACACAATCCCTGCTCATAAATTTGATACATAACACAAAATGGAATAAACATAAAAGGGAAACTTTTTCCAACACATGGAAAGTTCAATTATGGAATAAAGCGGAAAGATCCATAACTTAATTGTTTTACAAAATAAATTATTTTATAACATCAAAATATTCATACAAAGGTAATACAAAATATATCCAACAAATGTATACATATATAAAAAAAGCGTTCCCTGACTCCCATGTTACGTATCAGAGCAGACAGACCGACAAAAGGATGGAGAACTAATCTTCACAAAAGCCTCCAAGACTACTAATTTGCAATTGCCTCATAGAGCAACAAACCACAGCAGAAGGGCGAGAAATAACAACTAAATCAAGATTGCATAATAATATGCAAACACATATAAATTCACATGCATAATTATTCTCACCACAAGCATCACATACTAATACACATAGCATATATCAATTACACCAACATAATCACATATTCACACATAAGGCACACCAGAGTCATAACATATGGAAACACCCCACCACATCACATAGCATATGTCTATGCATAAAACATATTATCCACAACCAATGTATTTATCACATATGCACATCAATTCACCAATTCAAACATAAATCTCAACATATACTCAATCAATTCATGATTTTCCACACATAATCAATCCATTCATGATTTATGCAAATGCAAAGACACCGACACAATGACTCTATGCACATGCGGTACCATCCATCCATCATTCTCATCATTAGTTCACTCAGGAACTATTGGAATCATCGCTTGTTACTTAGTGTAACTCCCCATCGGGAAAATGATGTTCCCCGTCGCTTTAGGTCCTCTTGGTACAAGGCTCACGATGTTTATGGATCGCTTTAGGTCCTCTTGGTATAAGGCTCACGATCCGATCGCTTTAGGTCCTCTCGGTATAAGGCTCACGATCGTCTATAATCATCGCTTTAGGTCCTCCCGGTATAAGGCTAGCTTTAGGTCCTCCCGGAATAAGGCTCACGATTTTCTATAATCATCGCTTTAGGTCCTCTCGGTATAAGGCTCACGATGTTATAGCGGATTCCCTCTGGAACCGTTTCGTCGCTCACACCCACTAGGGCACACGACATCACAAGAATGCATATCATGATGCTTGGCATACAATGACTCATGATAATCAAATGCATACATATACACATCCATGTGAACCATTCCAACATCAATAATCATGCATTGCAATCAAACCCAAAACAATGCATTTCATCATAATCCACAAACCACAACAATTAGCATTTTAGCATATACACTCATATCACTTCACATCAAGAATTACTCACCATCAACCACAACAATTACAACAACTTATCACATGCTTCAACATCATATATAAACCACAAAACATCATAACAACATACATTGATATTCAATCAAACAATGTATTTTACCACACAACAACATAATTATCACATGCATCAACATCATATAAACCACATAGAAGCTCCACGTTATATAACAATAGCACAACACACGGTAAACACCAACCGCACGCATTTAACGCGATAAAAACCCGACAACCCAACACTTTTACAAAACCACGACTTAAATAATTCCTCTACTGCCCTCCAAACCATTTTTAATAGAAATAATATTTCATTAGCTTTCCAACGCTTCGAGCGGCGGCCAAAACGGACTTAGGGTTCGAAAGTTATGAAGTTTTGAAAATAATATTTTTCTGAAACTAACAGTGGTAACCGGTTACTCACCTGGTGTTAACCGGTTACGCGCAGCGCAGGGGCAAAAAAACCAGAATTTTATGATGCAAAAACCCCCCAAACTCATCCTTAAACCCCCCGATCATACCGACAAGTATTCCCGACTAAGTCCTATCATTTCCCGACTATTCTACGCGAACTATTCTGCAATCGGACCGTTACAACATCGATTTCTATCAATTGTTCACAATCTCAACCAGAGTAAAAACATATATTTAACAACCAAAACATACCACAACACATACATATTCATATACAAGCAAGATATAATCGAAACTTCTCACCCTTACCCGATTAATCGCTATTGAAACGGAGTTTCTTCACTTTTTCCTCTTTCTCCTCTTCTCTCTTTTTCCTTCTCTTCTCTTTCTCTTTTCTTTCTTTTCTTTTCCTTTCTCTCTTTTTCTCTCTATTTCTCTTTTTATATAAATATCTAACTAATCAAATGACCATTTCACCCTTACGCTCAAATATCTCCCAAACGCTCTCAAAATGCGATAAAACATAAACATACCGATGAAAAACATATCGTGCAATAAAAGTTAAAAAGAAAAATATAATGTAATGCAAATATTTTACCTATCAGGGAAATTAACCAATTAACTCAATTAGCAGGTAAAATACAATAAATTCACACATTTCACAAAATTCACATAAATGAAATAAATAAATACAATTAAACAAATCCGGGCGTTACAATTCTCCCCCACTTAGACATTTTCGTCCTCGAAAATATAACTGACACGAACAACTCCGGATACGACTCTCGCATTCGACTAACAAACTATCATGCCAACAAAAGGCACACCACAAATAACACAACAGACAAACCACCATGCTAACAGCAGCTACAACAACGGGACGACAACGACGACAACTACAACGACAAGGTGCAAAGCCCATACAATGCACTTGACGACTAACTCACGACTCAAAGAATACCCAAGTTATGAACACACAGGTTCACTCTTGAACCGAAACACAACAAGAACATAAAGTTCTACGACACAACATCGTTCAACAACCTCTACATAATCACAATACCAACATCCTTGTCACACAACAATATTACAACAATGCTACGATTCACCAATCGAACATACAACCAAAACATCCATCTACATAGTAGCCCATGAATAATATTTAAACCTTTCGCCTAACACTTCCATTCTAAAATGTCCAATGGTCTCATCATTCCCACATGTTCCCAATGTCCAACCTATGAACTCTTACAAGTCACACACGCATATACGAAATGTGCCACATCACGCTTTCGCTGCACACTCTGATTACTCGTAACCATCAAACTACTAATCTCACGTCCAAAGTCTAACTCTTTCTCATATTCACCAAAAATCACTGTTCACTTTTAATATACCCAACCTCACACTCTACTGTGTTATCTCACACACCAGACACAAGTCTCTAAACTGCTCAAATAATTCTAACTCCCTGCCCAACAAAACAGCCATGTATAAAAACTTTCGACTTAGCTCATCACGCACGACATTAACTTTACCAATAGGATAATTCCAGCTAAAGTCGCAACTCATCACAAATTCCAACCATCCTCGCTGTCTCATACTATATTCCTTCCGACCAACCAGATACTCAATATTCTTGTGATTACTAAACACTTCGAACTCAAAACCATAAAGATAATACCTCCAAATTTTCCAACACAATACAACCACAACCAATTCCAAATCTTGAATAGTATAGATCCTCTTATGAATCCTCAATTGTTGTAAAGCATAAGCCACAACTTTACCATCTTGCATTAACACACTGACTAAGCTCATCAAGGACACATCACAATACCTCACCAACGGTTTATTAGGATCACACAGAATCAAAACTGAAGCCGTAGAAAAATTCTACTTTAACCCTCTCAAACGTTCCTCACAATAAACATCCAAAGCAAACGACTTACCCTCTGCAAGTCAACTAAAGTAGCGAAAATGCTAACTTGGAAAAGCCTTCCATAACCTCCGGTAATAACCACTAAGGTCCAAAAAGCTTCTAATCACCTTAACCAAATTCAGAGCCTCTCAATGTAGAACCACATCTATTTTGGATAGATACACAAAAATACCATCATTGGAAATAACATAACCAACAAAACTAACCTCTTTCAATCAAAATTCTCACTTCGATAATTTAGCAGAAAGCTCCCTCTCTTTCAACCCTTGTAACCCAATCCTCAAATACTCTACATACTCATCCTTTGATTTAAAATAAATCAGAATATCCCCAATGAACACCACTCCGAACTTATCCAATTAAATATGGAAGATACGATTCATATACTCCACAAACATTCCAGACGCATTACTAACACCGAACAACATCACTGTACATTGTAATGCCCAACCAAACCAACCCTCATCCAAACTTGTCCAGACTCACATACAAGCTTAATCGAGTAAATAACAACCTATTCCGGTGATAACAAACCTAACCAGCCACATGAAATCGATCAAAGTTTCAACTCACAAAATTCACCACTCTTATCGAACGTTCCAACCAAATTCCAAAAGATATAAATTCTTAAAGTTTTTGCAAAATTCTTCACTGGGTAATTCTAACACCAACATCCAATATCCCATCCGGAAACACATCTGGAAATCACGCACAACTGGCACCCCTTCACTGTGGCTTTCCTGTCAATTCCAGAACACTATTATCACAAATATAACAAACACGTTGGTTTCATCGCCTAAGATTTTTTCTACTCACTTAGCAGATCTAAACCTCAGATCTTCACCTTCGTCAAATTGGAGTTCACACTCTACTCTCTGAGAACAACCATTAATGATACCCAATTGTTCTCTCTCAATGACTTCCCAACTGGACCAACATACCAAAACCTCTAACCTGTCTCATAAATAATAATTTCACTTCCCACAGCATAAAACACTTTCTTAGCTTCATATCGATATAAAGAACGCTTAAATCGGACCCCCGAGTCAAAAGATATGAATTTTCAAAGAAAAGAATTTATTGAGAAACAGCCAGATTCGCCTGGCAACTTAGGATTTCGCCTGGCGAATACCTCTTCGCCAGCCCTTCGCCTGGCGAACCAGAGGCGAAACCTGATTTTTCTGAAAACCCAAACTTCCAGTAACTACACATGTTCTGTCTCTTGAATTTCGCCTGGCGAATTAGAATTCCGCCTGGCGAATCCCTCTTCGCCAGCACTTTGCCCGACGATCCAATGGCGAGACCCCATTCGCCTGGCAATTCCTGATTCGCCTAGTGAATTGCACCAGAAGCAGAATTTTCTGCTGCGTTTTTCATGGTTTCCACACCTCAAAATACAACTTTTCCAAACCAACACATTTCAAATTCCAAACAATTCATTACATACACTATCAAAGCCAGAAAGATACGTCTATCCCATCCAACATAATTCCATCTACTATCAACAAGAGATTAAGGGTGATCAGTTCCTCAATTTGTCAATAGACAGCCGACAATCATGATGGGGCATAAACCGTCTTTACCAAACTATAATAGCATTTCTTGCATCTTGTGAACAAAACTACCTAAGGCACAAATCCTTGGTTGACATAACCCTTACCTACGCATTCCCTCCAGAACCGGGAACAACACTGTCCAAACAACACTTATAATCTGGAAAACAGTGACACACCAAGCCAACGCTCCACAACTGAAGCAACTTGGAGAAGCACCAGCTTCTCCCCCACTTATTTCATTCTCAAACTTAAAGACAAGGATTAGAAAAACCAGAAAGTACTGACAGTGTTTCACACACATATCACATACTAAGGAACAAACAACATCGACAGTATTCAACTGTCACACCAACTGACTCAACAACTTGGCCGGACGGACCGACCTGCTCTGATACCACTTTTGTAACACCCCAATTCCCATCGCGAATAAATAATACATAATTAAATTAGAGTAAATAAAAATTTATTTTCCGACAGAAACAAGGATGCTACATTTAAAGAAAGAAAACATAATCCCTGCTCATAATTTTGATACATAACACAAAATGGAATAAACATAAAAGGGGAACTTTTTCCAACAAATGGAAAGTTCAATTATGGAATAAAGCGGAAAGATCCATAACTGATTTGTTTTACAAAATAAATTATTTTATAACATCAAAATATTCATACAAAGGTAATACAAAATATATCCAACAAATGTATACATATATAACATAGGCGTTCCCCGACTCCCGTGTTACGTATCAGAGCAGACAGACCGACAAAAGGATGGAGAACTAATCTTCACAAAAGCCTCCAAGACTACTAATCTGCAATTTCCTCATAGATCAACAAACCACAGCAAAAGGGTGAGAAATAACAACTAAATCAAGATTGCATAATAATATGCAAACACATATAAATTTACATGCATAATTATTCTCACCACAAGCATCACATACTAATACACATAGCATATATCAATTACACCAACATAATCACATATTCACACATAAGGCACACCAGAGTCATAACATATGGAAACACCCCACCACATCACATAGCATATGTCTATGCATAAAACATATTATCCACAACCAATGCATTTATCACATATGCACATCAATTCACCAATTCAAACATAAATCTCAACACATACTCAATCAATTCATGATTTTCCACACATAATCAATCCATTCATGATTTATGCAAATGCAAAGAGACCGACACATCGACTCTATGCACATGCGGTACCATCCATCCATCATTCTTATCATTAGTTCACTCAGGAACTATTGGAATCATCGCTTGTTACTTAGTGTAACTCCCCGTCGGGCAAACGATGTTCCTCGTCGCTTTAGGTCCTCTTGGTATAAGGCCCGTGACGTTTATGGATCGCTTTAGGTTCTCTTGGTATAAGGCTCACGATCCGATCGCTTTAGGTCCTCCCGGTATAAGGCTCACGATTGTCTATAATCATCGCTTTAGGTCCTCTCGGTATAAGGCTCACGATGTTATAGCGGATTCCCTCTGGAACCTAATCGTCGCTCACACCCACTAGGGCACACGACATCACAAGAATGCATATCATGATGCTTGGCATACAATGACTCATGATAATCAAATGCATACATATACACATCCATGTGAACCATTCCAACATCAATAATCATGCATTGCAATCAAACCCAAAACAATGCATTTCATCATAATCCACAAACCACAACAATTAGCATTTTAGCATATACACTCATATCACTTCACATCAAGAATTACTCACCATCAACCACAACAATTACAACAACTTATCACATGCTTCAACATCATATATAAACCACAAAACATCATAACAACATACATTAATATTCAATCAAACAATGTATTTTACCACACAACAACATAATTATCACATGCATCAACATCATATAAACCACATAGAAGCTCCACGTTATATAACAATAGCACAACACACGGTAAACACCAATCGCACGCATTTAACGCGATAAAAACCCGACAACCCAACACTTTTACAAAACCACGACTTAAATAATTCCTCTACTGACCTCCAAACCAATTTTAATAGAAATAATATTTCATTATCTTTTCAACGCTTCGAACGGCGGCCAAAACGGACTTACGGTTCGAAAGTTATGAATTTTTGAAAATAATATTTTTCTGAAACTAACAGTGGTAACCGGTTACTCGCAACGCAGGGGTAAAAAAACCAGAATTTTATGATGCAAAAACCCCCCAAACTCATCCTTAAACCCCCGATCATACCGACAAGTATTCCCGACTAAATCCTATCATTTCCCGACTATTCTTTGCGAACTATTCCGCAATCGGACCGTTAAAACATCGATTTCTGTCAATTGTTCACAATCTCAACCAGAGTAAAAACATATATTTAACAACCAAAACATACCACAACACATACATATACATATACAAGCAAGATATAATCGAAACTTCTCACTCTTACCCGATTAATCGCGATTGAAACGGAGTTTCTTCACTTTTTCCTCTTTCTCCTCTTCTCTCTTTTTCCTTCTCTTCTCTTTCTATTTTCTTTATTTAATTTTCCTTTCTCTCTTTTTCTCTCTATTTCTCTTTTTATATAAATATCTAACTAATTAAATGACCATTTTGCCCTTACGCTCAAATATCTCCTAAACGCTCTCAAAATGCGATAAAACATAAACATACCGATGAAAAACATATCGTGCAATAAAAGTTAAAAAGAAAAATATAATGTAATGCAAATATTTTACCTATCAGGGTAATTAACCAATTAACTCAATTAGCAGGTAAAATACAATAAATTCACACATTTCACAAAATTCACATAAATGAAATAAATAAATATAATTAAACAAATCGGGGCGTTACAGTAGCCATTGAATACTTCACCAAATGGGTTGAAGTAGCATCATACACCAATGTGACCAGACAAGTGGTGGTCCGATTTATCAAGAACAATCTCATTTGTCGTTATGGTGTTCTAAGTCAGATCATTACTGACAATGGATCTAACATAAATAACAAGATGATGAAAGAGTTGTGCGCTGAGTTCAAAATCGAACACCATAACTCATATCCCTACTGACCTAAAATTAACGGAGCGATAGAAGCGGATAACAAGAACATCAATAAGATCGTTCAAAAGAAGGTTGTAACCTACAAAGACTGGCACGAGATGCTGCCATTTGCTCTCCATGGTTATCGCACATCTGTCCGCACTTCAACAGGGGCAACCACTTTCTCTCTAGTATATGGCATGGAGACAGTGCTCCCCATAGAAGTAGAGATCCCATCAATTCGGGTATTGATGGAAACTAAGCTAACAGAAGCTGAATGGTGTCAAAGTTGACACGATGAACTGAATTTGATCGAAGAAAAGTGAATAACGGCTCTATGCCATAGTCAGTTGTATCAGCAAAGAATGAAGAAGGCGTTCGACAAAAAGGTCCTACCTCGCATCTTCAGAAAATGAGACCTTGTGCTCAAAAAGATACAATCATTCCTCACCGATTCCCGGGGCAAATGGACTCCGAATTACGATGGCCCCTATGTGGTCAAGAAAGCCTTCTCAGGCGGCGCCTTGAGACTCGCAACCATGGATGGAGAGGAGTTTACATACCCAACGAATGTTGACGTAGTCAAGAAATACTTCGCCTAAATAAAATAAAATAAAAACGTCTCGGTGGATTGAAAACCTGAAAAGGCGGTCCAGGCAAAAATTAGAGACATAAGAAAAAATCATCCCGATGGATTGGAAACCTTAAAAGACAGTCCAGGCAGAAGTTAGGGATTCATGGCAAGTAACTACGTCTGATCAGTTCGACTCCTCAGCAGTAGCGCCATCCATCAGGAGAACTTCAGTCAAGGTCAACTTCGACAGAAGCCCAGAATGTCCAGAATTCAAATTTGGTAGAAGGATAACGGTCGTTATGTTTCAATGTAGACCGTTTTCCCTTAAATTACCATTTTCTAAACTTTGTAATGCTCTATGGTATCACGCACTTGGCTGATTACCATTCTATCAATAAAATTTGAGCCCTAGTACTTTTGTTTGCAATTCTCATTTGTTTTTGCTTTACAGAATGACAATTTTAACATGATCAACGATTCTTGAAACAAAACAAAACAAAAAAATGAATTTTACTTGTCAAATATTATTCCACTTTTAAAATAAAGATGGAATTTCTTTTTACAACTATTGAACAGACAAAGAACATCGATAGCTTCTCCGAAGGTGATTGAACCTCAAAGTGAAGAATCAAAGTACTCCTTCTAAACCAGTACACATGAATGAAGGATCTACAATTTCAGATGCAATGTCCCATCTGATATCCTCGGCAGAGTTCATGCCCCTAAGGACCAATTGATGATTCTTTCTTCCCACATGGTCTACCTCTCCTAAGCAAAACAGGATTGCTATCATGAACCAATGGTACTTTTTCATCCCCCTTAGTGGCCGAGTATCCAGTCGTGTTCATCCACTAGTCTGTATGTCGCGTCATTTTTGTCAGCATAAACATGCATACACCATGCATAATTGATTCACATTCATATTCATATTGCATTAATATCACTCTGGTCAGTCTTATCCCCAAGTGATAACGTCCTCCCGCCAGTAAGGTGGTCAGTTCTTTCCTTGTTAGGAAATGTATCGTCTGAGTAATTTCTCCCCAGTTTATTTCTGGATTGGAGACGGTCATCGACCACTTTGATAACTTGAACCTCTGAAAGGCAAAAAGACATTCGACATACACCTTTGGAACATCACTCTTCACCATTGAAGATGATATTTCTCGCTTTCTCGAATTAAGGA
Source organism: Lathyrus tuberosus (assembly GCA_022829125.1). Lineage (NCBI taxonomy): Eukaryota > Viridiplantae > Streptophyta > Magnoliopsida > Fabales > Fabaceae > Lathyrus > Lathyrus tuberosus. The sequence goes on along the minus strand of JALAZF010000269.1, from coordinate 5,435,727 downwards.
AAATCCCCAGAGAAAGCCTCTCAACCAAAGACTCTCAGCAATACATCGGTTTTTCTCCCAAGAAGGTCGATGTTAATGAAGTCATCAGCACCTCAATTTTGGATCACATCACATGGCATTTCTCCGAAATGATCTCAAAAAAAAGTATGATGCAATATCCCCAACTAAAAGCAGTCTTTCAAGAGACTCATTTTTCCCCAATAGAGTCAACAAATGGCATCTCCAACAGAGAAGTTTACACACCTCAATAGCTCATACTAATGGATTTCCCCAGCAAGTCTGACATCAAATCTTTTTCCATCAAATGGCGTCTCCCCCGCAAAACTCGACGAGAAGTTTGATGAAAACCGCTACAAATAGCATCCCTTGTCAAGAAAGAAACTCAACAAGAAGAAATTGAGACCAGTTCTGTGGCTGAAGACCAGGATCGAGGGGAAGTTTATTTCAGAATCTAAGACCAGTTTTGTGGTTGAAAACCATGATCAAGGGGAAGTTTATTTCAGAAACTGAGACCAGTTCCGTGGTTGAAAACCAGGATCGAGGGGAAGTTTATTTCAGAAACTAAGACCAAATTCGTGGTTGAAAACCAGGATCGAGGGGAAGTTTTACCCTTTTCTGAGTATCATTACTTAGCAAAAGAAGATGGATGAGCAAACCACTAACATTCGTAACCACCATCAAAACTGCGAGCATTCTGATAATTAATCCTCTTGCACCCTGAATGTCCAAACATCTTCGCCATTCACACCTTCAGGTCCAAGAAGATTAAATATGGGCATTTGTCATACCCCAAATTTCGACCACCAAGATTTCCCATCATTGTGCAAATCATTGCCAAAATATGGATGTGCCATCATGCCTCATCAATCTCCTCAAGGATTGTTGAGCTTTCACTACAACCAAGAATTAGGGTTTTGAGCCCTCTCAGTGCATTTAGACAAAGGATTAACCAAGAAATGACATGATATTCTACTTGTCTAATCTCCCAAACACCCATAAAGGATCAAAAGGACTCCCATATAAGGAATCAAGCACAAAGTTGCAACATTCCAAGTGGATCAAGCCTCAAGATCGCACAGTGTCACCAAATTAGGGTTTTGGCCGGCCAAGGCCTCTAGATGAACATTTTCTTCTGGGGATGAGCCAATACTTCAAAGCAGAACCCAAGATAATCTAAGGAACCTTATGAGTCCCATCATCAAGTTAAAATAACTTCAGGGGATGCATTCATAAAAAATCAGGAATTAGGGTTTCTTGACCTGATTCACCCCTAAGTTGACTTTTGTGGCAAGATATGAACCAAGACCTCATGACATGATTTGGGGGCCTAAAATACACCACATTGATCCATTTACAACAATGGATTGATCCAAGAAGCTTGATTCACAAATTTCAATTTCATTAGGACCACAATTATGGTTTTGAAGAAAAAGTAAACTGTACCTTTGACTTTTGACCAAGACATGCTCCCAAACCTTGGGACATGATTCAAGACACTCTAAAAAACCTATGGAATCCATCTATTAGGTTTGAATTAGGTCAAGAACTTAATTGCATAGAGGATCACACAGTTTGGATTTCAACTGACAAAAATCAACTGTGCCCAAAATCAAGTTTGACTTTTTGGAATTTTTCACAAATATGGTTCCCCTAAGTGAAACACAATGTTAATTTATGGTTTTGATCATCATTCATCAAGAAAAATCAAGAAAAGTGAGATTTCTTGCAAAAGGGACAACCTTAGAAAACTTAAATTTTTCTAAGTTATGGAACAAAAGTGATTTTGTACCAACTTTGCAAGGTCATAACTCCTAAACCACAAGGCCTTTTTCTCCCATCCAAATCTCAAATAAAAGTTCATCTTACATACTTCAAATATGTCAACTACAAGAGATTCCAAAACTTCATGGATTTTGAGTTATGGATTGATCAAAATCACAAAAAGTGAAAATGAGCACTTTTTCCAACACTTAGTAAAATTTTCAACAAGTCAGAATCAGTTTCACTTTTTTCAAACTTTGAGGCCATTTTTCACATTGATCCAAGCTAAACCAGGTCCATTTGTGAACAACAAAATTAAAGTATGTCATGAGAGCTTTCCAACAAGTACCAGATCATCTCCAAATTCAATTTGAGTAGGGAGTTACAACCCTTGGAACATGGCATCAAAGACTGGTTTCTTCCCAAGGCAGATTATAGGTCATTTGCTCGAATTAGCTAAATCAGGCAATTACAAGCCTTGTCATCTATTTGGACAGCTCAGAGGATAAAATCTAAGGGACAATGTCTGATCCACAAGCCTCCCAAGTCCAAGGATCTACATGTAGCTATGTGTTCCCTAAAAAGGCTAAAAATCTCCAAGACTCCAATTTTATTTCAATGCATTTAATGGATTCACAAGGTGGCAAGCATCAAGACATTGCTAAATAAATTGAGTCAATCCTTATCTCTGAACTAAAGCAACAATAACCTGCTGCACTGAGCCAAGTCAATGGCTATGGAAGATTTGGATTCCTTTATGAAACCATTGGCCACAGACCTGTACCAGTTTCCATTCACTATTGCTTGCAAAACAAACTTGCTCTACTATAAATAGAGCTCATTTGTGATCAGTTTGAGTACAGCAAAGCATCCAAACTGATGCTTTACTCAAAATCTCTCTTTGACTCCAAAAATGCCTTCATTTGCAAGTCACTATCGAATTTTTTATTAGAGAGTTATTCCATCACAACCAATTGTTCTAACACATCCCATACAACATATGTGAGCTAATCAAACACTCCTCACACTTCAGTAACACCAAAATCACAAAGCTCCAAATCCACTTGAAGCTCATATGCAGCTGAGATGCCATGAAGTGATCCAAGCATCTCGAATCAAATCCAAGCTTCCCAACACACTCCATAGGGTATAGTGAAGTTGTTCAAATCATCACAACACATCTGAAACACCTCTAACTCCAAATTCAAAAATCTCTTGCACAAGCAAGTTCAAGTAAGTCGAAAACCTTCAAACTCTATATTACATGCATCATAAATAAATTTTTGAGTTACCATCTTGTTCCTGCATGTATATAGAGTGATAACCCTCAATCAATTGCTATGTATGAATCGTATATGGAATTTCATAATGTTCATGCTGAAACTAGGGTTCTTGAGTTAATCTTCTGATTTCTCACTCCACACTTAATATAAATGCAATTAATCTATATGGTTGTGATCCTTGTTAAAAAACAAGCAAATTGGTGTTTGAATCATGCAAAACCATTGAGAAATTAGAGAGAAAAGTGAGAAAATGCAAATCTGGGCAAAACAAGGCACGCACGCAAGAACAAATGTTCTTGGCGCCCTTTTTCAAATTTTCAAATTTTTGATATTTTATTTAATTGATTCAAAAATTAATTTCTCTTTGATTTTTAATGTTTTTGAATTGATTCTTTTTTTCAAAATTCCCAAAAATGTTAAAATATTTTATTCTACAAAAATTTCATAAAAATATTATTTATTTTATATATTTGATACTTTTGTATAGAATTTATTTTTATTTGTTTTTAAGCATTTAAAAATATTTCTTTTTTCTTGATTTTTTAATTCAAAGGATTTTCAAATCATTCTAAGGATGAAACATGATTTTTCAAACATTAATACAACATCAAAACTTGTTTTTCACACATGTTGGATAATTTTGATCATTTTAATTGATTTTTATTCAAATTAAAATGTATTTTTAAATCAAATTAGGGTTTTGATTATTCTCACCCTTACAAATCTTTTTTTAATCACTTTTGGGCCTCTTTATAGATTGTAAGTCCCATCCCTTTGTAAATAAACCATTTTTGGGCCTCAGTCATTGTATAAGTTCCAGTACGTTAAAAAATCTCGGTGCGATCGCCGTTTTCAAAACAACATCATCTGGGTCTCCCTTTGGTTGTAAGTCCCATTTTTCTTCTTTTTCAAACACTTTTGGGCCTCTAATATAGTGTAAGACTCAACACCCCTGTTGTACATAAATAATTTGGGCCTCAGTTATTGTATAAGTCCCGGTACAATTTTTCGAATAATAGAACGATCGTTATTTCTCATCTGGGTCTCTCCTTGAGTTGTAAGCCCCATCTCTTGTATAAAAATAACTTTGGGCATATAATAGAGTGTAAGACCCACCCTCTTTTGTAAATACAATAAATTTGGGCCTCAGTCATTGTATAAGTCCCTTTTGTACTTTTCAAAACTACGACGCGATTGTCACCTTTTCAAAAGAATTCATTTGGGCCTCTTCTTAAGTATAAGCCCCAAACATCCGTTCAAAACAACTTTCCTTTTGATTTAGATTCAAATTTATAGTTGTATCAAAACTTTCTTGAATAACTAACCATGCAGCTGTAACACTGGAAGCTTGCTCACCTGTAAGTTCTACCAGCTTTCTTTTATATATATATATATATATATATATATATATATATATATATATATATATATATATATATGCCTGTATATTACTTGTTTAGAGTTTTCCCCAGCAATTAGGTCTAGAATTAGATCAAACCAGTGGTCACTCTTTCAACACAGTCAAAACTAGTTCTCCATAGGAAATTCCAGATACAGTCTTGCTTCCTCTTGGGCTTATACAATATGGAACAGAGAAAGGCATTATTCCCGGTGAAACTTTTGTCAAGACTATCACTATCTAGAAATTTGTCTAAGAAATTCATTTCACCCCAGAGAGGATTGATTCCCGGTGAAACCTCTCTTGAATTTATTCAAACCCTAGAACTGTTCACTAAATAAAGGATTATTCCCGGTGAAACCTTTCTTGAACTTTTCTTAGGTTTGGACCCACAGGCTTCCTAAAAAGCATCCCCAACCTCCTCTTGGGCTTTGTAAAAGGACCCTCAGGCTTCTTAGAAGTTCTCATGCCTCCTCTTGGGCTTAGTACAAGGAGCCAAAGACCTTCTACAGGTATAGGGTAGAACTTAGTCATCCTTTAATAGTTCAATCCTCCAGAGAGTCAGAATCAAAACATCAAACCAATTTAGAGTTGATTCTCATCCCTTAAAATACCAGCCTCTTCTTGGGCATCATACAAAGATAAACCTTAGCATACCAGTAGACTTGGACAGTCTCACCTCCTTTTGGATCTCAAGAAACCCTCAAGTTTCCTAAAAACTCAGGAAAAACCCTGATCAATCACCAACAGAGTTAAAAACTCCATAGGTTTCAAAACTCAATCTTTAAACTCTCACTTCAAATTTCCCCAGCTAGGGTCAAATCATTATCAATAAACCCTAAAAAAACTCAGAACCTCATGGTCTCTGATATTTCAACTCTTCTGCAATCCCCAGCAAGAGTTGATTCCCCATTTTGGGCCTGTCTCTGGATCTCAATAATCCTCAGCAGAAGTTAGCCTCCTCTTAGGCTTCATATAAGAAATTCCCCAATCAGCCTCCTCTTAGGCTTTGTATAATGATCATCCCTCAGTACCTTTTAGCCTCAATCTTGGGATTTATACAAGATACACATAAATATTCTCCAGCCGAGTCAATTAACCTTTTAGCCTCAATCTTGGGCTTTGTACAAGACAGATAAAACCTCTCCCCAGTGGAGTCAATCCTTTTAGCCGCAATCTTGGGCTTTGTACATGACAGGCAAAATATTCCCCGGAAGAGTTAATTCCTTCCAGCATCCTCTTAGGCTTTGTATAATGATCTCCCCAAAAGAGTCAGTCTCTTTTTAGCCTCAATCTTGGGCTTTGTACAAGACAGATATAAAACTCCCTAAAAAGAGTCAACCTTTTATCTTCAACTTTGGGCTTTGATTAAGGCACATAAAACCAACATCCCCTCAGAGGAAATAAAAAATCTCTCTATATGAAGACATTTTTTCTGTACATCACACATCAAAACAGACAATAAAAAAAACCCTAATCCCAGATAACTGTTGTAAGTGGCACACTTGTTGATTCAAAAATCCAAGTTATAGTCCCTCTTTATCCTGGTAATTCCCTTCTTTCAACTAATTTCTGTAAGTGGCAAGCCTCTAGATTATTTACACCCAAGCCAAAGTCCCTCTCTTATCATGAAAGACTCCTAAGGAAAAATGGCATTGCTCAAAACTGAGTTAAAGTTTTCTCCTTCAGGATAAATCCCTTATAAAAGAAATTATGGCATTGCTGGATTCCATACATTCCAGTTAAAGTAATTCTCCTTTATAATCAGTCACCCAACAACTGTGATAAACAGATGAGATATCTCCCTTAGATATGACAAATTCTCTCTCAGTAAAACATTTTAGCTTCAATCTTGGGCTTTAAATAAGACACAAATACTCAACCCTTTTAGCTTCAATCTTGGGCTTTAAACAAGACACAAATACCCTTTAGGTTCAATCTTGGGCTTTGAACAAGACACCAAACATCTTTTCCTCCCATAGAATAGGAGGAACTACGATTGCTCTGATTTCCCTGTTTTCTTTAACGGGAATATGAGGGCATAAGATTGCGAAATCTTAGCAAGCACACTAATAAAAAACCTTAGGTCCAGTACCTTACCAAAAACATCGAAAAACCCAAAAATCAAATAAAAAACTCTCTCAAACATTCCCAAAGGAGAAACTTTCCCAACCCACGACAGATAAACACTAGTAAGTAGATAACAGTAGAATTTGCTAAACGATCTATGGATAACCATATATAGGATGGGTAATTGACAAATCCCCATTGTATAACCTGACCCCGGACCCCCCAATCTCTTAACATTTGTTAAAGAAAACATTTACGTGCAAGGTTTGTTTTAGATAGCTTCCCTTTCCTTTCCAGCTTCATAGGATAAATAAGAAATCAGAAAGTAGCACCCAATTCCAACCATTGCAGTAAGGTGGTCGTGTCACCGACAAAACAATGGGGAGTTGTCAATTACCCATCCTATATATGGTTATCCATAGATTTTTTAGGCAATTCTACTGTTATCTACTTACTGGTGTTTATCTGTCGTGGGTTGGGAAAGTTTCTCCTTTGGGAATATTTGAGAAAGTATTTTTGTTGATTTTTAGGTTTTTGATGTTTTTGGTAAGGTACTGGACCTAAGGTTTTTGATTAGTGTGCTCGCTAAGATTTCGCAATCTTATGCCTACGTATTCCCGTTAAAGAAAACAGGAAAAGATGTTTGGTGTCTTGTTCAAAACCCAAGATTGAAGCTAAAGGGTATTTGTGTCTTGTTCAAAGTCCAAGATTGAAGCTAAAAGGGTTGAGTATTTGTGTCTTGTTTAAAGCCCATGATTGAAGCTAAAAGGTTTTACTGAGAGAGAATTTGTCATCTCTAAGGGAGATATCTCATCTGTTTATCACAGTTGTTGGGTGACTGATTTTAAAGGAGAATTACTTTAACTGGAATGTATGGAATCTAGTAATGCCATAATTTCTTTTATAAGGGATTTGTCCTGAAGGAGAAATCTTTAACTCAGTTTTGAGCAATGCCATTTTTCCTTAGGAGTCTTTCATGCTAAGAGTGGGACATTGGCTTGGATGTAAATAATCCAGAGGCTTGCCACTTACAGCAATTAGTTGAAAGAAGGGATTTACCAGGATAAAGAGGGACTACAACTTGGATTTTTGAATCAACAAGTGTGCCACTTACAGCAGTTATCTGGGATTAGGATTTTTTTATTGTCTGTTTTGATGTGTGATGTACATAGAAATGTGTTCCTACAGAGAGATTTTTGATTTCCTCTGAGGGGTGTTTTGGTTTTATGTGTTCCTTGATCAAAGCCCAAGGTTGAAGCTAAAAGGTTGACTCTGTTTAGAGAGTTTTATATCTGTCTTGTACAAAGCCCAAGATTGAGGCTGAAAAGAGACTGACTCTTTTGGGGAGATCATTATACAAAGCCTAAGAGGATGCTGGAACAAATTGACTCTTCTGGGGAATATTTTGTCTATCTTGTACAAAGCCCAAGATTGCGGCTAAAAGGATTGACTCCACTGGGGAGAGTTTTTATCTGTCTTGTACAAAGCCCAAGATGGAGGCAAAAAGGTTAATTGACTCAGCTGGAGAATATTTATATGTGCCTTGTACAAAGCCCAAGATTGAGGCTAAAAGGTGCTAAGGGGTGATCATTATACAAAGTCTAAGAGGAGGCTGATTGGGGAATTGCTTATATAATGCCTAAGAGGAGGCTAACTTCTGCTGAGGATTATTGAGATCCAGAGACAGGTCCAAAGTGGAGAATCAACTCTTGCTGGGGATTGCAGAAGAGTTGAAATATCAGAGACCATGAGGTTCTGAGTTATCTGAGGGTTTTACTGGGAGTAACTTGACCCTGGCTGGGGAAATTTGAAAGTAAGGGTTTAAAGATTGAGTTTTGAAACCTGTGGAGGTCTTAACTCTGATGGTGATTGATCAGGGTTTTTCCTGTGTTTTTTAGGAAACTTGAGGGTTTCTTGAGATCCAAAGGAGGTGAGACTGTCCAAGTCTACTGAGGGTTTATCTTTGTATGATACCCAAGAGGAGGTTGGTATTTTAAGGGATGAGAATCAACCCTAAATTGGTCTGATGTTTTGACTCTGACTCTTTGGAGGATTGAACTATCAAAGGATGACTAAGTTTTGTCCTATACCTGTAGGAGGTCTTTGGGTCCTTGTACTAAGCCCAAGAGGAGGCATGAGAACTTCTAAGAAGCCTGAGGGTCCTTGTACAAAGCCCCAGAGGAGGCTGGGGATGCTTTTAGGAAGCCTGTGGGTCCAAACCTAAGAAAAGTTCAAGAAAGGTTTCACCGGGAATAATCCTTTCTTTAGTGAACAATTCTAGGGTTTGAAGAAATTCAAAAGAGGTTTCACCGGGAATTAATCCTCTCTGGGAGGAAATGAATTTCTTAGACAACTTTCTAGATAGTGACAGTCTTGAGAAAAGTTTCACCGGGAATAATGCCTTTCTCTGTTCCATATTGTATAAGCCCAAAAGGAGGCAAGACTGTATCTAGAATTTCCTATGGGGAACTAGTTTTGACTGTGTTGAAAGAGTGATCACTGGTTTGATCTAATTCTAGACCTAATTGCCGGGGAAAACTCTAAACAAATAATATACAGACATATATATATATATATATATATATATATATATATATATATATATATACAGAGGAGATATATATAAGCAAGTATATAAAAGAAAGCTGGTAGAACTTACAGGTGAGCAAGCTTCCAGTGTTACAGCTGCATGGTTAGTTATTCAAGAAAGTTTTGATACAAGTATAAATTTGAATCTAAATCAAAAGGAAAGTTGTTTTGAAAGGAAGTTTGGGGCTTATACTTAAGAAGAGGCCCAAATGAATTCTTTTGAAAAGGCGACGATTGCGTCGTAGTTTTGAAAAGCACAAAAATGACTTATACAATGACTGAGGCCCGAATTTATTGTATTTACAAAAGAGGTTGGGTCTTACACTCTATTAAAGGCCCGGAGTTATTTTTATACAAGAGATGGGGCTTGCAACTAAAGGAGAGGCCCAGATGAAAAATAACGATTGTTCTGTTATTCGAAAAATTGTACCGGGACTTATACACTGAATGAGGCCCAAATTATTTATGTACAAAAAGGGCGTTGCGTCTTACACTCTATTAGAGGCCCAAAAGTGTTTGAAAAAGAAGAAAAATGGGACTTACAACCAAAGGGAGGCCCAGATGATTTTGTTTTGAAAACAGCAATCGCACCAAGATTTTTTAACGTACTGGGACTTATACAATGACTGAGGCCCAAAAATAGTTTATTTACAAAGGGATGGGACTTACACTCTATCAAGAGGCCCAAAAGTGTTTTAAAAAAGATTTGTAAGGGTGAGAATAATCAAAACCCTAATTTCATTTAAAAATACATTTTAATTTGAATAAAAATAATTAAAATGATCAAAATTATCCAACATGTGTGAAAAAAAGTTGTGATCTTGGATTAATGTTTGAAAAATCATGTTTTATCCATAGAATGATTTGAAAATCCTTTGAAGTAAAAAATCAACAAAAAGAAATATTTTTAAATGCTTAAAAACAAATAAAAATAAATTCTATACAAAAATATCAAATATATAAAATAAATAATATTTTTGTGAAATTTTTGTAGAATAAAATATTTTAACATTTTTGTGAATTTTGAAAAAAAGAATCAATTTAAAAACATTAAAAAGCAAAGAGAAATTAATTTTTGAATCAAATAAATAAAATATCAAAAATTTGAAAAAGGGCGCCAAGAACACTTGTTCTTGCGCGCGTGCCCTGTTTTGCCCAGATTTGTGTTTTCTCACTTTTCTCTCTGATTTCTTAATGGTTTTGCATGATTCAAACACCAATCTTGCTCGCTTTTGAACAAGGATCACAACCATATAGATTAATTGCATTTATATTAAGTGTGGAGTGAGAAATCAGAGGATTAACTCAAGAACCCTAGTTTCAGCATGAACATTATGAAATTCCATATACGATTCATACATAGCAATTGATTGAGGGTTATAACTCTATATACATGTAGGAACAAGATGGTAACTCAAAAATTCATTTATGATGCATGTAATATGGAGTTTGAAGGTTTCAGGCTTACTTGAACTTGCTTGTGCAAGAGACTTTCGAATTTGGAGTTAGAGGTGTTCTAGATGTGTTATGATGATTTGAACAACTTCACTATACCCTATGGAGTGTGTTGGGAAGCTTGGATTTGATTGGAGATGCTTGGATCACTTCATGGCATCTCAGCTGCATATGAGCTTCAAGTGGATTTGGAGCTTTGTGATTTTGGTGTTACAGAAGTGTGAGGAGTGTTTGATTAGCTCACATATGTTGTATGGGATGTGCTAGAACAATTGGTTGTGATGGAATATCTCTCTAATGAAAAATTCGATAGTGACTTGCAAATGAAGGCATTTTTGGAATGAAAGAGAGATTTTGAGTAAAGCATCAGTTTGGGTGCTTTGGTGTACTCAAACTGATCACAAATGAGCTCTATTTATAGGAGATTGTCCGTTAGATGTTATCATCTATCATCTGAGGTGTCCAAATTGATGACAAGGCTTGTAATTGCCTGATTTAGCTAATTCGAGCAAATGACCTATAATCTGCTTTGGGAAGAAACCAGTCTTTGATGCCATGTTCCAAGGGTTGTAACTCCCTACTCAAATTGAATTTGGAGATAATCTGGTACTTGTTGGAAAGCTCTCATGACATACTTTAATTTTGATGTTCACAAATGGACCTGATTTAGCTTGGATCAATGTGAAAAATGGCCTCAAAGTTTGGAAAAAGTGAAACAGATGCTGACTTATTGAAAATTTTACTAAAGTGTTGGAAAAAGTGGTCATTTTCACTTTTTGTGATTTTGATTAATCCATAACTTTTGTAGTTGACATATTTGAAGTATGTAAGATGAACTTTTATTTGAGCTTTGGATGGGAGAAAAAGGCCTTGTGGTTTAGGAGTTATGCAAAGTTGGTACAAAATCACTTTTGTTCCATAACTTAGAAAAATTTAAGTTTTCTAAGGTTGACCCTTTTGCAAGAAATCTCACTTTTCTTGATTTTTCTTGATGAATGATGATCAAAACCATACATTAACATTGTTTTTTACTTAGGGGAACCATATTTGTGAAAAATTCCAAAAAGTCAAACTTGATTTTGGGCACAGTTGAGTTTTTGTCAGATGAAATCCAAACGTTCTGATCCTCTATGCAATCAAGTTCTTGACCTAATTCAAACCTAACGGATGGATTCCATAGGTGTTGTAGAGTGTCTTGAATCCTGTCCCAAGGTTTGGGAGCATATCTTGGTCAAAAGTCAAAGGTACGGTTGACTTTTTCTTCAAAACCCTAACTGTGGTCCTGATGAAATTGAAACTTGTGAATCAAGCTTCTTGGATCAATCCATTGTTGTGAATGGATAAATGTGGTGTATTTGAGGCCCTCAAATCATGTCTTGAGGTCTTGGTTCATGTCTTACCTCAAAAGTCAACTTAGGGGTGAATCAGGTCAAGAAACCCTAATTCCTGATTTTTTTATGAATGCATCCCCTGAGGTTATTTTGACTTGATGATGGGACTCACAAGGTTCCTTGGAGTATCTTGGGTTATGCTTTGATGTATTGGCTCATCCCCAGAAGAAAACTTTCATCTGGAGGCCTTGGTCGACCAAAACCCTAATTTTGGTGACACTAGCTGTTAGACGATGGCTAGGATCTAGAAGGGGGGTTGAATAAATCCCTAGAGTTTTACACGCAAATGGCTTTCCAAAAATTGGTTTTAAAAGTTTGACGAAAGCGACCGCTGAATTACGTCTACAACGAACCTCTCCTAGGAGGATCGGATATGCACGACAATATTAGGAATGAAATACGGATGAGAAAAAATTCAGATTAATCAACAAAATTAAACGCAATCAACAATGTTTTATTTGCTTGATATTAATCTAATCCAACGAGATAGGTTGACAAACAATTAAATGCAAATGCGTTCGATTTTGCTTTGAAACAAATTATCGAACACTTTGTGTGTGTAAACACACAAAGTGCACATTTCCAAATAATGTGATGTTAAGCTGATCCTAAATACAATCCAAGGGATTGTATCAAATTTACAAAACAATTTATCAGCTCAAGATTACACTATCTCAGAAATTTTGATCAATTTAAACTTCTCAAATTTGAATGATATCAAACGTAAAGAGTTAAAGGAAAGAGAGAACAAACATGATTTGATTAGGCAGTTCCCCAATCGTCCTCGCTTTGGGTACCTCTGCCCCCAATTCCACAATTGGAATTAAGATATATATATATATATATATATATATATATATATATATGTTGCTGTTTGCAAATTGTTTATACAAGAGAAGAACTATGAACATCCAAACTCCCAAACGTCTTTGATTGTTGATGCAGAGTCTTCTCTCCCCTTGATTTAAGACGAATCAAGTGCCTCGAATTCGGTTGAACAAGTCACCGTCCCACACTACTAGACTGCAAGAAACCACCATTCTTCAGTCACCTTCACAAGGTCGACTTCGATCCTCCGTAATTCGATCCCCAAACCTTTCTTCTTTGATCCTTTGACTGTAGCTACTAAACCGAACGAATACTCTGTTCTTCGGTTACCTTCGCACGGCTGAATCCCTGTAAAACGAAATGGTTTGTGCCAAAAACCCCCAAAATCACCTTGATTCTTGGATGATAAAACCTAAGGTTTTATTCAAGAAACACCTACCAATTCTCAACCCAGAAATGAAGATCACACACTTCCTAATTCTTAACGTTATCACTTCAAGACAATGGGCGACACAAACAAAAATGATTATGTGTAGTTGTTTGTTTACTCAAGGTTGAAGATGAAGATGAAGAGAAAGATTGGTATGAATTTTTACATTTCTTGTTCTTATGAAATGTGAGCTGACCCAACTATTTATAATGAGTAATGTGACCCACAATATGAAGTAACAGAAATAACAGAAAAAATTAAATGCAAAAAATCAGTTCAGACAAAGTTGGGTCGACCGCCCCTTTAATGAGGGTCGGCGTGAGCTATCCCGTAGGATTATCTACGCAAATTTTGACACCATGCGTCGACCCATCAAGACCTTGCGTCGATGCAAGCCTTCAGATTTTGCAGAAATTCAAATTTCCAGAAGCATGCGTCGAATCATGAAACAGGGGGGTGAGTGTGTGCTTTCCCGAACTTTTCACAAAACTTGTTCAAACCAGCATGAGTCGATTCATGCTCACCTTGGGTCGACTCAAGACATGCAAATTTTCAAAAACTCATTTTTCTGTATGTTTTTGCTAACCAAGACTCGAAACAAGTATACCAAACATCAATATTATGATCATGCACATGTAGAAATTGTGTAGACTTCTTCCTATATGTTTAGACACATGAACAGTGATGGTTAGATGCACTTTTCCTGACAATGAAGTGATACCGCTCAAATTACAATCTAATGACGATCTTATTTGTTGACATCATTAAAACCAATATAGATGAGAGACCTTAGACCTCACATACTCCCCCTTTTTGATGATGGAAACACTGTTTATCTTTCTCTTGTTTATAATTTAAGAACGGAGAAACTCCCCCTATCTTTAACACTTTAATATCTGCTGCTTTAGTATTTTCTGCTGCTAGTATCCTTCTCCCCTTTGACAACATCAAAAAGAGTAAAAGAAGGTGGTCAAAGAGATATCATCATAACAAGTAATGGTTCATTCACCAATTTTCAAAACAGCGACACTAACAAGCATCCACATATGATACAGTTAATGCAATACTATAACCTGATGAATAGGGAACATAAGAAGCAAACATAATTCATTCCATAATAGTGCAAAATAGTAACATAGCCCTAAATGAAAAGCAAAAGCAAAACATCATGCAAAAAAAGAAAAAGTCATACAATCAAAACACAAAATACAACATGCACCTTCTCTTGAAAAATCAGACCATTTTTGAGTCGACCCATGACACACTTTAGTCGACTCAACCAAGTATAAAATAGAACAATTTAAGTTTTTACATACATATGCACCCATACATGATAAAAAAACATGCTAACACAAAAATCAAACATCCAAATGAGTAATATATGCTTAAACGTGTAATAAACATCATTTAAACACTCAACATGGTACATTCATTAAAGAAGGCTTATGAAGCGGAACGATATTACCTTGACCATGAACGATGATGAGAGCCCTCACATATTGCTAAAAAACTCTTGGCATAGTTAGTCAAAACCATAAACAAGCATATATATATATATATATATATATATATATATATATATATATATGTGAAGAGCTACTATCTTAAAGAATTATTAAACACGATCCGAAATATCGAGAACGCCTAGTTCCCTACGGATGTGAATGAAAGGCTTAGTAGCTAGTGGTTTTGTAAAGATGTCAGCAAGTTGATTTTTAGTATCAACATGCTCAAAGACCACATCTGTAACACCCCTCATTCCCATCGCGGATAAATAATACATAATTAAATCAGAGTGAATAAAAAAACAAATTTCGACAGAACTAAGGATGCCACATTTAGAAAAACATAATCCACCTGCTCATAACTTTGATACATAACACAAAAGGAATAAATAATAAACAGAAACTTTTTCCAACAAAAAGAAAGCTCAATTATGGAATAAAGCAGAACGATCCATAATTGACTCGTTTTACAAAATAAGTTGTTTCATAACCTCAAAATATACATACGAGTTATCAAAACATATATATTCACATATATAAACATAAATAACAAAAGCGTTTCCCCCGACTCCCTTGTTACGTATCAGAGCAGACACCAAGGATCTAAGCAAAATGAAGATCTAACTCTTCCACTTGCCTCCACGCCTCTACATCGGCTAATCTGCACTATGCCATAAAAGCATATTCCAGCAGAAGGGTGAGAAATAACAACTAAATCAATATTGCATAATAATAAGTAAACATATAATTCACATATATTATTCAACTCACCCACACACCACATGCTAACACATATAGCATACAAAGATATCATATATTCATATACACAAGAAACAACAAAGGGATGAGAACTACATTCCATAATTAAGGGTGTAAAACACATACTAAGGAGTAGTAATCAAGCAATCACACATAATGTGAACACATTCACGACACACTTGTCACTTTCTATTATAATTCAACCACACATAAACAATGCAATGCGACTCAAAGACACTGACACAATGCAAGTGGTGCCACCCATTATGGTTCATTCAATCGAACCTGATTCCCACTGGAATCCGGATAAATCACATACACTCTCATTGAGTAGTGATTTATCTCCTGGCCACCGCACACCCTGGTTCATTCAATCGAACCCGATTCCCATTGGAATCCAGATAAATCACATACACTCCCACAGAGCAATGATTTATCTCCATCACAACCCCACATTAGAGTCCAGACAATACTAGGCACCCCTCATGGATTCCCACCTAGCTGTCTCCACCAGACACATCATGAAATGCACGACACAACTGATGCACAAAAACACAAGTATAATAACAATTATACCTCTTCACGATCCCCTTGATCACACGTGAGATACATACTCACCGTAATACACAATAGTATTACTACAACTGTTTGATCAGTTCATCATAATACACACAATTAACTACTCACATCATACATTGATATTCATTTATACAATGTAGTTTACCATAAGGCAACAAACAACCACAACCATTATCACTTGTACAAAATACAATTCACTAGGACTCACGCCACAAAGGCTACCCACAGCAACAACAATACGATATCATATGTTGAAATTCATTTATTCAATACCCTTTATGCCACAAGGCCATCATTCAATAACCACATTCGATATCAAGATTCAATATCATATAAATAGCCTAAAAGCTCCACATTATATAACAATAGCACAACACACGGTAAAACACCAACCGCACACATTTTACGCGATAAAAAAATCCGACAACACCACACTTTTACAAAACCACGACTTAAATAAATCATCTAGTGTCCTCCAAAATATTTTTAATAGAAAGAATATTTCACTAGCTTTCCAACGCTTCGAACGGCGGCCAAAACGGACTTACGGTTCGAAAGTTATGAAATTTTGAAAATAATATTTTTCTTAGTTCCAGGTCGCGCTAAGCGGGCCCCACCCGCGCTAAGCGCGCTACACGCTACCTGGAAGAGGCCAAATTTCTTCAGACCGCGCTAAGCGGGCACACCCGCGCTAAGCGCGCTCTGCGTTATGCAGAAAAATACCCTTTTCTAATAGCAACTTCCCACTCACAAATTCACCCTCAAAACCATACCCAAACATCGCTCGACTATTCTACGTGATTTATACCGAGTTTCGACCGTTAAAAACATCGGTTTCCACTCAATTTACCATTTCTATCAAATTTTAAAACCTAACATTTTCCAACCAAAAACAAACCAAACAAACACATACATATACATATACAATTGAAATATAACCGAAACTGCTCACCCTTACCTGATTATTCGCGATTGAAACGGAGGTTTCTTCAATTTTTCCTCTTTCTCCTCTTCTTTCTCTTCTTTCTCTTCTTTCTCCCCTTTTCTTACTAACAAATATATATATAATCCAATATTATATAATATAATCCGATAGGGTAAAACATCTCCAATTGATATTTGTCATCTCAACCCAATTGATCAATTATTAGTGTTACCTTAAATACTCTCTTGAACTAGTAATTATTAATTCATCTCTTTAATAAAATAATTGATCCCTTCAGAGTTCTCCAGTTGCACTCTCTCTTGGCCAAACAAATAAAATAACACACGACGATTAAATAATTTAAAATGGGGTATTACAACTCTCCCCCACTTAAAATATTTTGGTCCTCGAAAATATACTGAGACGAACAACTCCGGGTACGACTCTCGCATCCGACTAACCAATTAACCTGCCAACACTAGGCACACCACGAATAACACAAACTGACAAACCACCTTGCTAACAGCAACAACAACAACGGCAAGATGCAATGCCCATACAATGCACTTGACGACTAACTCACGACTCAAAGAATACCCCAGTTACGAACACACATAGGTTCACTCTAGAACCAGAACACAACAAGATCGTTACCCTCACCATAGGTAACACTCGCCTAATTCCCCACATAGGAATTAGCTACTCGCACTCGAACCATCACGATGGAAATTAGGCAATGACAAAACAAGAACATAAAGTTCCACGACACAACATCATTTCAACAACCTCTACATAACCATAATACCAACATCCTTGTCACACAACATTATTACAACAATGCTACGATTCACCAATCGAATATAACACCAAAACATCCATCTACCTAGTAGCCCATGAATAATATTTAAACCTTTCACCTAACACTTCCGTTCTGAAACATCCAATGGCGCTCATCATTCATACATGTTTCCAATGTTCAACCTATGAACTCTTACAAGTCACACCCGCATATACAAAATGTGCCACATCACGCTTCCGCTGCACACTCTGATTACTTGCAACAATCAAATCTACCAATTTCATATCCAACTTCTGACTCTATCTAATATTCACTAGAAAAATCATAGTTTATTTCTAACATACCCAACCTCACACTCTACTGTGTTATTTCACACACCAAACACAAGTCTCTGAACTGCTCAAATAATTCTAATCCTCTGACCATCAAAACAGACATGCATAAAACTTTCGACTTAGCTCATCAGGCACGCCATTAACTTCACCAAAAGGATAATTCCAGCTAAAGTCATAACTCATCAGGAATTCCAACCATCCTCGTTGTCTCATACTCTACTATTTCTGACCAAACAGGTACTCAATATTCTTGTGATTACTAAACATTTCAATTTCAAAACCATAAAAATAATACCTCCAGATTCTCAACACAAAAGTAACTGCAGCCACCTTGAAATCATGAATCCTCAATCGTTGTAAAGCATAAGCCACGACTTTACCATCTTGCATTAATATACTGACCCAACTCATCATAGACGCATCCCAATACCTCACAAACGGTTTATTAGGATCACACATGTCATACCCCAAATTTTGACCACTAAGATTTCCCATCATTGTGAAAATCATCACCACAATATGGATGTACCTTTGTGCCTCATCAATCTCCTCAAGGAATTGTTGAGCATTCACTAATATCAAAATTAGGGTTTCAGGCCCTCTCAGAGCCTTAAGCAAAGGATCAATCAAGGAATGACATGATCTTCAACTTTTCTAACCTCTCAAACATCCACAATGGATCAAGAG
This sequence comes from Lathyrus tuberosus, assembly GCA_022829125.1. Lineage (NCBI taxonomy): Eukaryota > Viridiplantae > Streptophyta > Magnoliopsida > Fabales > Fabaceae > Lathyrus > Lathyrus tuberosus. The sequence continues at coordinate 5,416,932 of JALAZF010000269.1, read as the reverse complement.
GACCCCCACACCAAGGATTAAGTACAAAGCTGCTCCCTTCTGGGTGGATCAAGCCTCAAGATCGCCAGTGTCACCAAATTAGGGTTTTAGTCGACCAGGGCCTCCAGGTGGAGAATTTCCTCTGGGAATGAGCCAAAGATCCAAAACACAACCTAATATACTCCATAGAACCTCGTGGACCCATTCATCAAGTCAATTTTGCCTCAGGGGATGCATTCATCAAAAATCAGGAATTAGGGTTTTTTGACCTAATTTACCCCTAAGTTGACTTTTAGGCCAAATCATGAGCCAAGACCTCAAGAAAGGGTTTGAGGGTGTCTAATGAACTATATTGATCCATTTGGAATAATGGATTAATCCAAGAAGTTTGAGCAACAAGTCTCAATTTCATCTGCACCACAGTTAGGGTTTTAAGGAAAAAGTCAACTGTAACTTTGACTTTTGACCAGGACATGCTCCCAAGCCCTATGACATGCATCAATATACCCTATGACACCCATGGAACATGTCCATCAAGTTTGATTTAGGTCAAGGACATGATTTCATGAAGAATTGCATAGTTTGGAATTCATCTGATAAAAAGCCAACTGTGCATAAAAGTCAACTTTGACTTTTTGAGATTTTTCACCAAAATGGTTTTTTAACCCTAAAATGATGTTAATGTATGATCTGAATCATCATTCATCAAGAAAAATCAAGAAAAGTTGGATAACTTGTAAAAGGGCTAACCATAAAAACTTAGAAAATTTTCTAAGTTAAAAATAAAGTGGCCAGGGTACCAACTTTGGAGGGTCATAACTCCTAAACCACTAAGCCATTTTCTCCCATCCAAGGCTTGATTTGTGGATCTCATTGCCCTCTACAAAAACTTCAACTAGACCTAACTCCAATTCATTATGGATTTTGAGCTATGAGTGATCCAAAATGGCTGAAAACTTGAAAGTACCACTTTTCCAACACTTAGAAAAAATTCTGTCCAAGACAGATTTTGTTGGAAACACCAACACTTGTGAGGTTTTTTCACACAGTTACAAGCTGAATCAGTTCCAAAGATAAACATCAATGTTGTTGCAAATGTTGCCAAGAATCCAAGCAACTCAATAGCATGAAACCAATCCACTTGTGCCAAGAATTATGGCTGCCACAACATGCCATGTCAAGGCTGCCATGAAAAATCAGTTTGGGAGTTTTGTGCCATCCACGATTTCTGAGTCAAAAGGAGTAATCACTAGGCCACATGCCTTCAATCTGATCATGAACCAACTAATCCAACTGATAGGGTTAAGTCAAAAAGCCAAGGAATCTTCCAACTTGAAATTCATCCACTTTGGCACATTTTTGCCTTGAATTCAAAGGGCATTAATGTGGAATAGTGCATTTTCAATAAAGTCACTCTACTCAGTCAAGTTCTCTGATTAAACAACAATAAAAAACATCTGAAGAATGTGAATTTGGTCAAGGCATAGCCCTGCTCTTGGGAATGGCTAGTTTGCCTTGCTTGAGAAGAAATCCTCCAAGCCAATCCATGCAAATGTGATCTGATCCAGCAGCCATTCACTATTCCTCCATGACAAAAGTTGATCACCTATAAATAGAGGTTCCAATGGATCATTCAACTCACACCAAAGCCAGTTACAACACTGCTTTCTCTCATTCTTCCTTAAACCCCAAGTTTCTTGGTTTTTGAGTAACCACTATCGGGTTTTGAGTTGCAGCCTTAGGCAATCAATTCCAATTGCTCAAACATATCACATATGATGTATTTGAGGTGTCCAAACACTTAAACACTGACTGTAACACCTCAGGCTCAAAATCACCCTTCAACCAAGCCATTATGCCTCAATTATGCAGTTGGAGGTCTCCAGCTTGATCCAAAGAGTTTCAAAGTGTTCCAAAGCTTGCAACACACTCCATAACATCCATTGAAGCTGTAGGGATCATTAATTCACAACTGGAATATAGTTTGGGCAGAGTTCCATTTCAGCTTGCATCAAGGTAAGCCTCAAAACTCAAACTCCATGATCCATGCATATTTCCTCACATGATATTTTTGCCAATTGCTTGCCATCATATGTTGATTGTTTTCCCTCAGAAATTTTGATCATAGCACTCATAATCATGCCTACTCGATTGCTTTTGCAAAATTAGGGTTCATACGGCCACAATGATATAATTTTCTATACACTGAAAATGAATGAAATTGGGTATTGCCATCTTCTTCCTTGTGAAAAAACGCATGAGTTTGGTGTTTGAATCATGTCAAATGGTTGAGAGATGAGTGAGATAGAGGGCTTCATGCACGAGCTAGAGGAAGAAGATGGCCATGGCGTCATTCTCAGAAAATCCAACAAGTTCTCTATATATTTTTCCCTTGCCATGTTATATTTGAATTGGCATTGCGCCCCAGCGGTTCATCAGCTGGTTTTGTGTGTATTGGCAAGCGAGAGGTCTGGGGTTCGAATCCCCCTCGCACCAGACTTCTTTTTATCACTTGTTTATTTTGTTATTTTTCATATTATTATTTTTAATGATTTGAAAAATTAATAACTCCTTCAATTTTTATCATTTTTGATTGGTTCTTTTTGCAATAATTCACAAAAATGTTTAAATATTTGATTTTACCAAAAAAATCCCAAAAATATTATTTATTTCATATATTTGATATTTTTGCAAAGAATTAATGTTTTATGTGTTTTTAGCATTTAAAATATTTTTTTTCTCCCTTTGTTTTCTAACCCTAATTTGATTTCAATCATTTTGTAGGAAGACACCTGATTTTTTTGGAACATTGATCCAAGATCATAATTTGTTTTCATATATTTAACAAACATTGATCATTTTAATTGAATTTTTATTCAATTAAAAATACATTTTGAAAACAAATTAGGGTTTTGAATCAATTCAACCCTCATCAAACTTTTTTCAAACACTCATGGGCCTCTAATAGAGTGTAAGACCCAATCCTTTTTTTGACCAAATCATTTTTGGGCCTCAGTGTATTGTATAAGTCCCGATACCGTCAAAAACAAACGGCGCGATCGTCGCCTTTTCAAAAACCACCTGGGCCTCTCCTTGAGCTATAAGACCCATTCAAAACTTTTGGGCCTCTATTAGAGTGTAAGACCCAACCCTTTTTTTTAAATACAAAAAATCTGGGCCTCACTTATTGTATAAGTCCCACTGTATTTTCAAAAAAACCTCGGCGCGATCGCCAATTCAAAATCAAACAAATCCTGGGCCTCTCCTTGAGCTATAAGACCCATTCAAAACACTTGGGCCTCTATTAGAGTGTAAGACCCAATCCCCTTTTAACCAAAACAAATTTGGGCCTCACTTATTGTATAAGTCCCTTCGCGTTAAAAGAAAATCTCGGCGCGATCGCCATTTTCAAACAAAAAATCAACTGGGCCTACCCTCGTGTTATAAGCCCCACTCTTTTTCTTTAAACTTTTTGGGCCTCTTGAAAGAGTTTAAGACCCATCCCTTTGTACAGAAAACCTTTTTTTGGGCTACAGTCACTTGTATAAGTCCCTCTGTACAAATTCAAACAGTGCACTCACTGATAAAACCATGGGCCTCTCCTTGAGCTATAAGACCCAAATCTTTCTTTTTCAAAGCACTTTCTCCTTTGATTTTGAATATACTGTTGTTTTCAATCTTTCTTTGTTGAACAACTAACCAAATAGCATGGAAGCTCTACAACCGAGTAAGTGGTTATTGCTTTCATTTACCGCTTTCATATACATATAACTGTATTGTGGGGCTGTTTCGCTGTAAGTCTTCTTTCATAAACTCATATCAACTGTGTAATAATAGTATAGATATTTAGAGTTTCCTCGGTTACTACATCTAGAACTAGGTGAAGCCGTTTCGTAGAAATATACAACTAGATCCCCAATAGGATCACCAGATACAGTCTTCTCTTTGGCTGTCCTCATTAGGAATTGTCAAGAAACTCTACTCCCAGAGATGAATGTATTCTCCGTGAATGGCATCTTTGAGTTTCTTCCAAATTCTCGAACTTTCCTGACTTGGTCTATTCCTTGTGAATAGTTTGCCTTGAATTTTTCGGGGTTTGGGGACCCACAGGCTTCTTAAAAGCATCGGCCTCCTCTTGGGCATCGTACAAGGACCCATAGGCTTCCTAAAAGCGACCCCGACTTCTCTTGGGCTTAGTACAAGGACCCTACGGCTTCTTAGAAGTATTCACACTCTCCTCTTAGGCTTCGTATAATGATCTCTTCCTCCGGGAATGATAGCCTTCTCTGGGGCTTCGAACAAGGACCTCTCGGCTTCTTAAAAGTATCCAGCCTCCTCTTGGGCTTCATACAAATTATCCCAACGACCTCCTAAAGGTATAGGAACAGAACTTAATCATCTGCATAGAACAGTCTTTTCAAGAGTCTACTGTTTCTCAAAGCATAGTACAAAGGATGAAACTCTAGACTTGGACAGTCTAATCTCCTTGAGTCTCAAAGACATTCTCAAGCACCCCTTCAAGAATAGGAAGGAACCCCGTAGACTCGGACAGTCTCGATAACCTTTGGATTTCCTGCTTCCTTGAAGAACAGGAATAACCTGGATCCTTGAATCAAATCCTTGAGTACAGTGTTGCTCATATAAGAACTGATTCTCTCTTTCAAAATTAGTATACTGGACCTGTCACTTAACTGAAACAGTCACCACAGCCTCTATCTCGGGCTTTATACGAGATACAAAAAGGTTCTTATTGAGCCAAACAAACAACAGCCTCCATCTCGGGCTTTGTACGAGATACAAAAACTCTCTTGTTTAGTCAAAATAGCCTCCATCTCGGGCTTTATACGAGATACCAAAAGACTCCATCGTCGGGTCAAAACTTTTTAGCCTCTCTCTCGGGCTTTGTACGAGACACATAACAGCCTCCTCTTAGGCTTTGTATAAGAAAACCACTGGTTGATCCAATTAACCTTTTAGCATCAAAGCTGTGCCTCGTTCACAGTACACAAACATCAACAACTCCTTCCCCTTCATCTAATCGCTATAAGCGGCAAGCCTCTGGATCATTTACATCCATGCCACTGTCCCTCTTTTAGCATGAGAAATTCCTAAGGAAAGATAGCATTGCTCTACACTGAGTTAAAGTCTTCTCCTTCAGGTTAAAATCCCCTATAAAGGAAATTATGGCATTGCCGGATTCACAAATCCTGGTTAAAGTAATTCTCCTTTATAAACAGTTGTGACATACAACCCCCCCTTTAGATATGACAAATTCTCTCTAAAGTCAACGCCCTTTTAGCTTCACATCTTGGGCTTTGAACAAGATACAAATAGACCTTTTAGCTTCACATCTTGGGCTTTGAACAAGATACAAATCACCTTTCGCTTCACGTCTTGGGCTTTGAACAAGACACCAAAAACACCCATTTCCTCCCATAGAATAGGAGGAACTACGAACGCTCTGATTTCCCTGTTTCGGTAAACGGGAATACGTAGGCATAAGATTGAAAGAAAAATCTTAGCGAGCACACTAAACAAAAACCCAAAATCCCATATATCCTAAGTAGTATCCTAACAAAATCCCAGAAAGAAAGAAAACAGTATTGGCGAAAATACAAATAACCAGTGCAAAGGCCCCCCCCACATTTATAGCATTCGTAACCTAACAGACCGCTGTTTAAACTCAGTATGCAAGCAGGGTTAATTGGAGACATCTATTTCCCTTCCTTCATCAGCTCACAATAGGATAAAAAATGAATCGACCTGTAGTTAAAACTCAACCGCAGAGAGCGACCATCGCTTAAGAACCGCGTCCAAAATCGCTCGCTTTTCATGGCGGTGGCTGCCACAGAAAAATGGCGCCCACCGTGGGGCCTTTCTAACCTTTTTTCTCTTCACTTGTGTGAATACCACAGATTGGGGCTTCCACCGGGGAACCCATTTTTTGTCAGGAACTTAGGATTCATAGCTTTAAAAGTCTAGGATGATTAGGACAAATATATATACTGCTTTTCCTAATTGCAATACGTGTTTATTTTTCTGCTAATGGGAATACGTGTGATGCCGCACGTGGAAAGATTGAGTATACACTTAAGATAAGTGATGGCGACGAGGTCGACCATCAACCTCAGTGGAGGCTGACAAATGCAACCCATTCTCTCACCTAGACAATGGGCCGATTGTGATGTCTGAGAAGCTGAGGAGCCAAACCCTTTTGTAGTGCAGAAACTATCGGGAATAGTTGTTACGCGATACTACCCTCATTTGAGGCTGGTGACCTATTCTCGGTGAATGGCACTTACTCTAAGATTGCTCTACAACTCACTGGCGATCCGCTTGTTGTTTTGCTTTCCTGGGAGGAGCTGATGATAATGAGTACAGGTACAAAAACCACCCTAGTATAAACCTTTGGGGATGGGTAGAGCCTTGACTTCATGACAACGACCCTTTGACCCCATGTTTTTTCTATGTTTTTGTGTGCTGCATTCATGCATTCATTTTAAAAAACATTAAAACATTCAAAAAAATCTTCTCTTCTAGTCTCTCTATTTTTCAAATTAAACTAAGACTGCGATTGCAAATATCAGAGAAAAGGATTGCGCTAATGGATTTCGGTAGAAGGAGAACCTATAGGTATACCTTCAAGGTTCCAAAACTAGAGGATTTAAGAAGGTTAGCAAGGATGATCACTAACCCTGAGGCTTTCAGAGCCAAACACGGGGGTTTGCTACCACTGTTAAGAGTCCATGTGATTGAGGGAATCATGGATGCGCTCATTCAATTCTACGATCCGGTTTATCACTGTTTCACATTCCCGGATTACCAGGTTGCACCAACGCTGGAGGAGTATTCTCACCTGATTGATTTACATATCACTGATCGAGCTCCATTTTCTGGACTGGAAGAAATTCCAAAGAATCAGACCATTGCAAGAGCAATTCATTTGGACGTGTTTGAGGTCAGGACTCACTTGACCGCTAAGGGTGGCATCCAATGTTTGCCAGCCCAGTTCTTGACAAAGAAAGCTCTGTACTTCACTAGTATAGGGAACGGGACTGCTTTTGAAAGCATCTTTGTTTTACTCACCTACGGGTTATTGTTGTTTCCCAACGTCAATAACTTCGTCGATATCAACTCCATTAAGGTTTTTCTCATTGGAAACCCTATGCCGACTTTGCTCGCAGATGCGTATCATTCTGTACACTTAGGAAATTTGTACAGCGGAGGGGAGATCACATGTTGTGTACCTTTGCTTTACAAATGGTTTATCTCCCATTTGTCTAAGTCTGCTACTTTTTGGGATCATAAGAGTGCCGTACGCTGGTCGCAGAAGATCATGTCCCTCACCAACTCTGATATAGATTGGTGTAATAGGATCTATGAAGGAATCAAAATCATTGATCGTTGTGGAAACTTCCCCAACGTACCCCTCATAGGAACTAAAGGAGGAGTCAACTATTATCCGGTATTGGTTCGCCGTCAGTTTGGATACCCGATGAGACACGTCCCACGGGGTGTTCATCTGGAAGGTCTTTTCTTCAAGGAAGGAGAAAATGACAGAGCACTAAAGATGGAAATAGTGCACGCTTGGAAGCATGTTCATAAGAAAGGACGAGAGTCTCTAGGAAAACCGGACTGTGTCTCGGTGGAGCCTTATCTCCTTTGGCTACAAACTAGAGCTCTCAAGCTGAAAATGCCGTATCCTCATTACGGAATTCTTTCGCCAAAGGAATCTGTCATGTACTTCATGACGGAAACTGAAAAGCTTTAGGTTACTCTCAACAAAGTTCAAAAGGAGAGAAGGTCTTGGAAGAACAAGTACCGCACCCTCGATGTAGAGTGCATCAAAATACAACAATTACTTAAAGAGAAAGATGCTCTGATTGAAGTTTTGGAGCAACATGCTGTAGAGAATCAAGATGACCAAAGGAACTTGCTCACTCCTTTCACCTGGCAAAGGAATGACAACTCGACAACGGCCCAAGAGCCCCGGTCAAAGAAAAGGAAGATACCAGAGTCAGCACCCGATTTCTCTTCAGAGAGGACTCGGGACCCATTAGCTTAGGTTTATGTTTCTACACCTTGTAATCTACTGTATTTCCATTTCTGTAATCCTTTGAATTCAATAAAAAGGGGTTTTCCCCACTGTTTGATATTTCCAATCTAATTGTCGAAGTTTATTTTGATTAAACCAAAAAAATAATTAATATAATCATTGCATTCATCATTCTCACATCGCGTATTCTTCTTACCTACGAATCTCACGTTTGTGTCTCGATTCAAGAGTCAAACTGTCTTATTCGTATAATACTCGGGCCAATCGTCAGAAAAAGATGGATGATCTTGAGGAAGAAAATAGAGAGTTGAAAGAAGAGATCGACGCTCTGAGAGAGGATATGAGAAAGCTTCGTAACGACATGCAAGCCATGGCAGAAGCTCAGCTACAAAGGACTGTGATCTCAGAGATCACCTCAACGCCCATAGTGGAGAAATATGATCCTAGGTATCAAATGCCGAAAGATCGTCCTTGGGGCATGCCTGTTAACTATATCCCGGAAGGATATGTTCCGCCGATCACTGAAGATCAGGGAATCACAACAGAAGCCGCTGGGCCTAAAGGTTACAAACTTCGGGAAAACGAAGATGCCAGGGGAATACTGAAGACTCCTGATGGTTACAAACTTCGGGAAACGCCAAGATTCCATGTCGTAGTCACGGTACCACCCCCTGTGGTGCACACTGTCCCGGAAGGACAGATTCCACCAATACCTGCTGGTAAAAAGGAAACTATGTTCGATAGAATGGATGAATTCCAGGAACAGTTCCTGGAAATGTAGAAGGAGCTGCAAGCCATTCGCGGTCAGGATTTATTTGGAAAGGACGTCGCAGACCTCTGCTTAGTCCCCAATGTGAAAGTTCCGCACAAATTTCAAGTGCCCGACTTTGAAATATACAAGGGTAACTCTTGCCCTCAAAGCAATCTGGTGATGTACGCTCGGCGGATGTCAGCTCAGACGGAGAATCAGGACCTACTGATTCACTACATTCAGGATAGTTTAACCGATGCCGCATTAAAATGGTACATGGGTTTAAACCGTACTACGATCAGTACATTCAGAGATCTTGGTACTGCCTTCGTCCAACAATACAAATATAATTTGGACATGGCACCCGACAGAGATCAACTCAGATCGATGTCGCAAAAGGACAAGGAAACCTTTAAGGAGTATGCTCAAAGGTGGTGTGAAATTGCCGCTCAAATTTGTCCACCTCTTGAGGAAAAAGAGATGACAAAGATCTTCTTAAAGACCTTAAGCTCATTTTACTATGACCGAATGGTTGCCAGTTCACCCAGTGATTTCACCGAGATGATGGGCATGGGTGTACGTCTTGAGGAAGCCATCCGAGAAGGACGTTTGGTAAAAGACGCTGGATCATCGAGCGGTACTAAAAAATACGGTAGTGCTCTCCCTAAGAAAAAAGAGCAAGATATTGGGAATATCTCTCTCAGAAAGCAAAGGCGACGTTATCAACCGGTAGCAGCTGTGACTCATGCTATCAACCCTGTGCCTATTCCTACGTATCAACCTCAGGTTGCACAGAGCCAACCTGATCAGCAAAGGACATAACAACATCTTCAGCAGGCTCGTCCCCAATACAACAACAACCGTACAACACGGCCACCAGGATTTGATCCTATACCCGTATTGTATGTAGAACTATTTCCATTACTGCTGGCTAAGGGGCACATTCAGACTAAGTCCCCTCTTACAGTACCGAAAAATCCACCTTTTTGGTTTAAGGTGGATCAAACTTGCCCTTACCACCAAGGAGGATCCGGGAATAACATAGAGAACTGTCTTAGTTTCAAGTTCGACGTACAAAAACTTGTTAAGAGCGGGGTCTTATCCTTCAAGGATACAAATCCTAATGTTCTCACGAACCCGCTGCCTCAACATGAGAAGGTTGCAGTCAACCTAATAGAAGGAGAGACTAACGACGTCTATCAAATTCACGATGCACTCTTGTTGAAAACCAATCTGGTCAAGATGCATTGTAGACAGAGTGGATAGGCTATGTGCCACCTCATAACTATCATCAGTGTGATATCTGCTCTAAAGACAACCAGGGATGTTCTGTGGTGCAAGCAGCTCTACAGGAACAAATGGATCTCGGATGGATCCAAGAGCACCGAGTTTGTGGAGTTAACATGGTTTACACGAATTCCAACGTTATTCAAAACCTCGACATCCGTGCGATGAATGCCAACTTGGTGGCGATGCACTCAAGGCAAAGCCAGTATCATAATCTGCCGCGACATGATTACAGTTCCTGTCTGACTTGCTCGGTAAACAAACAGGGATGCTCTTTTATACAGGAGGCCCTCCAGCGTCAGATGGATCTTGGATGGATCCAAGACTACCATGATAGGAACCCTTATCAGATCAATATGGTTCAAATCTTTGACATTCGCGTGATGAATACCAACCTGGTAGAGTTACATGCTGAACAGGTCCGACTCGGATTCCTAATATCACACGACTATCAAAGCTGTAAAGCGGGTTGCGAAAACGATCAAGGTTGTACCCTTGTCCAGGAGGCACTTCAGTACTTGTTAAATCACTGGTGGATGCCAATTTATATGGATGAAGATACTCAGCAAATTAGTATCAATGGCAGAAACCCCACTCGGCGTCAAAGTCAGGATGTCCGACTCGTGGAAGCTAACCTAGTGAGGTTACATTGTATTCAAAGTGGCCGTGGCCAGGTGCCACCACACAATTATGAACGTTGTGGAGTCTGTTCGGAAAATAGCCAAGGGTGCTACCTTGTGCGAGCAGCTCTCCAGGGGCAGGTGGACCGTGGAGAAATTTGTCCATATCCGGGTTCTGGACCCATCAACTGGACACCTAACTACCTTGCCGATCAAGTCGAGGATGTTGTCACGATCTCTGGTCATCACAGGACCAGGGATGTTTTTGCCATTATCCCTCTACTTGACGAATCTAAAGTTCCCAACCGGGAACGGATTGAGATTACTTACGATGGTCGGAAAAATTAGAGGACTCCCATAGTCATCTATCTGCCAGAACCAACACCGTATGAATCAACTAAGGCTATCCATTACAAATACGGTGCAACAACAATTAAAAATGGAAAGGAAATTCCATTACCCTCCATTGTGAATATTGCAGACATCAGTCGTGTAACACGGAGTGGTAGAATCTTCAACCGAGGGGTTGGGGAACCTAACAAAGAAAAGGAACTTCAGACAGAAGCTCCTGATCTACCAGTCGGTCAATCCAGTAATCCCGACCTTTCGAAAAATGATGATGAGATGCTCAAGCTCATCCAAAGGAGTGAATACAACATTATCGATCAACTGTTACAAACTCCTTCAAAGATCTCGGTATTATCACTGTTACTCAGTTCAGAAGCCCACAGGGAGGCTCTACAGAAAGTCTTGGAGCAAGCCTTTGTGGAACCGGATGTAACAATCAGACAGTTCGATAGCATTGTCTCTAACATCACTTCCTGCTACAATTTGAGATTTAGTGATGAGGAATTACCTGAAGAGGTTCACCTCCATAACATGGCGCTCAACATTACAGTCAACTGCCAGGATGATGCTTTACCCAGCGTACTGGTAGGCACAGGGTCAGCCCTGAATGTTATGCCGAAGTCCACTTTGATGCAATTATCATTCAAAGGCCCTCCGATGAGAATCAGCGAGGTCGTCGTCGAAGCATTCGACGGATCCAGAAAAATGGTTATCGACGAAGTTGATCTTCCCATAACTATTGGTCCTCACACTTTCCAAGTCACTTTCCAGGTCATGGACATCCGGGCAACATACAGTTGTTTATTAGGAAGACCGTGGATACATCAGGCTGGGGCGGTTACTTCAACTCTCCACCAAAAGCTAAAGTTCGTCAAGAATGATCAACTTGTCACATTTTGTGGGGAACAAGCCTTGCTTGTAAGCAACTTATCATCATCTACTGGTATAGAACCCGAGGAGGTTATTGGAACGCAGTTCCAAGCACTGTCGGTAAGCAAGAACAATTAGTTCAAAGAAGGAACTTCCATTTCTTTATACAACGATGCTATCAAAGCGGTAGAGAATACCAATACAAAAGGATGGGGACAACTTGTCATTCCTATTGATAATAAAACAAAGAAGGGTCTTGGTTTTTCTGCAACATGTACCCAGACAGCCGCCAGCGATGGAAGTCTTCATCCCATTCAGAACTTCGTCCACAGTGGAGGTTTTCTTCACCCAGTGTCTCAAGCAGTACATGCCATCAATGAGGAAGATCCCTCTGACACAGAGGAAGAGTGGAAGTCCTATCTTAACAAGGACGGTTATATGTCTCAGGACGAAACCCAAACTCCTTTTTGCTTTCCTACAGAGAGTCCGAGATTTATACCCAGGTCAGACATCGAAATGATATACGGGGATTGTGATCCGGAAGGATGTCGTGCTCCGCCAAATTCATTAGAGGAAGACACTCCGATGAAAGACAATTTTGACTACAACTACTATGGCCCAATGGATGGTCTGCCAATGTGGCAGCCTTACCCAGGAAACTTGGGGCAAGAGAGTCAACCGAACAATGAAAATCAGCTGACCATCATTGAACAGAATACCTGTGTTCCCACCATGTCATGGGATCAACACTCAGGTCATTCAGAAGCTACTCAACATGAAGATGAATTCGCAACTTTTGCAGGACTAGAATTCATTAATTATGCTTTTCCCGAGGTCAACGTCATCGAGAGGGATGACTCATCCAGTTCGAAAGAAGTGTGGGACACCTTGGGACAACCAAGTGGAAAATACGACTATATGGTCAAGTACACCGCTCCCGAAAGCTCTCGTATCAGACTCGAAGACATCCAGCCTACTGGATAGGGAGATGTACCTGAGAGCACCAATACTCTGCAGAATGCAACAGAGGAATTCTCCTACGACAACTCTGCCTGGGAGATAGATTCCAATGATCCTGCTCCACCAGAAATCAGCGTCATTTCTGAAGACAAATCAAGGAAGGTGCCAGACTTTGTGAGTCACCGAGGAGTTCACCGCCAATGGGTTGATGTCGATGTTCCGAAGGTCATTCGCCAATCAAAGTAATTGCCATCTTTAACCTTTCACCCTGCCCAGGTGAAACAGATGTTTTGATAGGGCTCGCTTTCTGTAAATTTTCCCTCTTCGCTTTGCCCAAAGTGACAGAGTTTTGTTTTATAGGGCTGTAGTTTCAAGAATCGACTTGTTCATTAATAAAATAACGTCGTTCTGTAATTTCTGCATTAATTGCTGTTTTCTCTTTTTGCTTTTCCAGAAAATGGTAATCATAAAAAACAATTTAAAAATAAAAACAAGCAGTAATAAAAAATAAACACTGCACACACTTGCATTTTCTCTATCTCTTCTAAACACGAATCATCACGTCATGCAGATTGCTTGTTTTAAACCCCGTTGAAACATACGATCCGATGCCTTCTCCCAACTTTGAGTTCCCGGTATTCGAGGCTGAAGAAGAAAATGACGACGAAATTCCAGAAGAGATCTCCCGATTACTCAGACAAGAGGAAAGGTCCATTGAACCTCACAAAGAGCCGTTGGAAACGGTAAACTTGGGTTCAAAGCAAGAGAGAAAAGAAATCAGGATTGGGGCACTGCTCAGTCCAACTGCCAAAGAGAGTTTGATAAAGCTTCTCAAAGAATTTCCTGATGTGTTCGCTTGGTCCTATCAGGATATGCCAGGGTTGGATACCAGCATCGTGGAACATCACTTACCGTTAAGATCGGAATGTCCGCCAGTAAAGCAAAGGTTGAGACGCACTCATCCGGACATGGCCATCAAAATCAAAGAGGAGGTACAGAAACAAATTGACGCGGGTTTCCTCGCCACATCAGAATATCCTCAATGGTTAGCCAACATCGTACCCGTTCCCAAAAGGGACGGAAAGGTCAGAATGTGTGTCGACTACAGGGACCTGAACAAGGCTAGTCCAAAGGACGACTTTCCTTTACCACACATTGACATGCTGGTAGACAGTACAGCAAAGTTCAAAGTATTCTCCTCATTGGATGGATTCTCGGGCTATAACTAGATCAAAATGGCACCGAAAGACATGGAAAAAACTTCGTTCATTACCCCATGGGGCACCTGTTGTTACAAGGTAATGCCGTTCAGTTTGAAGAAGGTCGGGGCAACCTATCAAAGGACCATGACTACTCTGTTTCATGACATGATACCTAAAGAAATCGAGGTATATGTCGATGACATGATTGCAAAATCAAAAACAGAGGGTGAGCACGTTGAACATCTGTCAAAATTGTTCGAACGTTTAAGAAAATTCAAGCTCTGCTTGAATCCCAACAAATGCACCTTCGGTGTCCGTTCAGGGAAATTACTAGGGTTCATCGTCAGCCAGAAAGGAATTGAAGTTGATCCTGACAAGGTCAAGGCCATTCAAGAAATGCCTTCTTCGAAAACTGAAAAACAAGTCAGAGGATTCCTGGGACGTCTGAATTACATTTCCAGATTCATATTCCTTATGATTGTGACATGTGCACCGATTTTCAAATTACTGAAAAAGAACCAATAGTGCGTTTCGTCAGAAGATTGCCAAACCGCCTTCGACAGTATCAAGGAATATCTGTTGAATCCTCCGATTCTATCACCTCCAGTGGAAGGAAGACCACTGATCATTTACCTCACAGTTCTAGAGGACTCAATGGGATGTGTACTTGGCCAACAAGACGAAACTAAACGGAAAGAGTCTGCCATTTACTATTTGAGCAAGAAATTCACCGACTGCGAAACTTGGTACACGATGCTCGAGAAAACTTGCTGCGCTTTGGCTTGGGCAGCCAAACATCTTCTCCAATACATGATTCATCACACTACTTGGTTGGTCTCCGAAATGGATCCAATCAAGTACGTCTTTGAAAAACCTGCTCTCACGGGAAGGATTGCCCGTTGGCAGATGCTGTTATCAGAATATGACATAGAGTACCACGCTCAAAAAGTCGTTAAGGGAAGTATTTTAGCCGATCATTTGGCTCATCAACCGATTGACAATCAAGAATCAGTTGGATTTGACTTCCTAGACGAAGATGTCATGTATCTAAAAATGAAAGACTGCGATGAACCGCTACCCAGTGAAGGGCTAGAACCAGGTTCCCAATGGGGACTTATCTTTGACGGAGCAGTTAATCATTACGGAAACGGAATTGGGGCAATCATTGTTACCCCTCTAGGTACCCACATTCCTTTCACTGCCAGACTTACGTTCAAATGTACGAACAACGAGGCCGAATACGAAGCTTGTATTATGGGTCTCGAAGAAGCAATTGATTTAAGGATCAAAAACTTGGACGTATACGGCGACTCAGCCTTGGTTATCAATCAGATAAAAGGAGATTGGAACACATACCAATCAGGATTGATTCCTTACAAAGATTATGCAAGAAGGTTGTTACCTTTCTTCAACAGAGTCGAGTTTCATCACATCCCTCGTGAGGAGAATCACATGGCTGATGTATTAGCCACTATCTCTTCCATGATTAGTGTAGGTCAATGGAACGACCTACCTAAGATTAACATAATGCGCCTTGAAAGGCCCGCTTACATCTTCACGATTGAAGCAGTCATAGACGACAAACCTTGGTATCACGATATCAAATGCTTCCTTCAAAAACAAGAGTACCCACCTGGGGCACTAAGGAAGGATAGACAAACCCACAGAAGATTGGCTGGAAACTTCTTCCTGAGCGGTGACACTCTCTATAATAGAAATTTTGACATGGTCTTGCTCCGATGTGTAGATAGACCAGAAACAGAAATGCTGATGAAAGAAATCCATGAAGGATCCTTTGGCACTCATGCCAACGGACACGTAATGGCGAGAAAAATTTTAAGAGCAGGGTATTACTGGTTGACCATGGAATCCGACTACTACAAGTATATGAGGAGGTGTCACAAATGTCAGATATACTCCGATAAAATTCATGTACCGCCATCACATCTCAAAGTTCTAAGAAATCCATGAAGGATCCTTTGGCACTCATGCCAACGGACACGTAATGGCGAGAAAAATTTTAAGAGCAGGGTATTACTGGTTGACCATGGAATCCGACTACTACAAGTATATGAGGAGGTGTCACAAATGTCATATATACTCCGATAAAATTCATGTACCGCCATCACATCTCAAAGTTCTTTCTTCCTCGTGGCCTTTTTCCATATAGGGAATCGACATGATTGGCATGATTGAGCCTAAGGCTTCAAACGGACATCGGTTCATCCTGGTAGCCATTGACTATTTCACCAAGTGGGTCGAAGCAGCGTCATTTGCCAATGTAACCCGACAAGTGGTAGTCCGATTTATCAAAAACAATATCATTTGCCGTTATGGTGTTCCAAGCCAGATCATTATTGATAATGGATCTAACTTGAACAATAAGATGATGAAAGAGTTGTGCGTTGAGTTCAAGATTGAACACCATAACTCATCTCCCTACCGACCTAAGATGAACGGAGCGGTAGAAGCGGCCAACAAGAACATCAAGAAGATTGTTCAAAAGATGGTTGTAACCTACAAAGATTGGCATGAGATGCTACCCTTTGCTCTTCACGGTTATCGCACATCTGTCTGCACTTCAACTGGGGCAACCCCTTTCTCTCTAGTGTATGGCATGGAAGCAGTGCTCCCCATAGAAGTAGAGATCCCATCAATCCGAGTATTGATGGAGGCTAAGCTCACCGAAGCTGAATGGTGTCAAAGCCGACACGACGAACTGGATCTAATAGAAGAAAAGAGAATAACGACACTATGCCATGGTCAGTTGTATCAACAAAGAATGAAGAGGGCGTTCGACAAAAAGGTTCGACCTCGCATCTTCAGGAAAGGAGACCTTGTGCTAAAAAAGATACAATCATTTCTCACTGATTCTCAGGGCAAATGGACTTCGAATTATGATGGCCCCTATGTGGTCACGAAAGCTTTCTCAGGCGGCGCCTTGAGACTTGCAACCATGGACGGAGAGGAATTTGCCTACCCCACAAATGTTGATGTAGTCAAGAAATACTTCGCCTAAACTAAAAAAAAAACGTCTCGGTGGATTGAAAACCCGAAAGGGTGGTCCAGGAAAAAGTTAGAGACAAAATAAAAAAAATCATCCCGATGGATTGGAAACATCATAGTACAATCCAGGCAAAAATTAGGGATAATGGCAAGTAACTATGTTCAACAGAGGCAAGTCCCTCAGCAGTAGCAATTACATCATCTGTCAGAAAAATCCAGTCAAGGTCATCTTCGACAGAAGCTCAGGGTGCCCCGAATTCAAAGTTGGTAGAAGGATAGTGGTCGTTATGTTTCAACGTAGCCCTTTTCCCTGTAAATTACCATTTTCTAACTTTGTAAATACTCTTTGGAATCACGCGTTTGGCTGATCTCCATTTTATCAATGAAATTTGAGCTATTGTGCTTTTGTTTGTAATTCTTATTTGTTTTAGCTTTACAGAACGACGTTGTTAACATGATTAACGATTCTTGAAATAAAACAAAAATGAATTTACTTGTTAAAACTTTTTCTGCTTTTAAAATAAAGTCGGCAATTTCTTTTGACTGTTGAACATCAAAGGAACATCGACCGCTTCTCCAGAAATAAGCGAACTTCAAAGTGCAGAATCAAAGTACTCCTTCTAACCCAGTACGCCTGAATGAAGGGATCAACTGTGTCAGAGACCTTATTTTGTCTGACACGCCATGGCAGAGTTCTCATCTCCTAAGCCCGACCAACGGTAGTTCCTAACAGGGACTATCTCTCCTAAGCAAGGTGGAATTGCTATCTTGAACCAGCGATATCTCTACACGCCCCGTGATGGCCGAGTATCCAGTCATGTTCACCCGTCAGTTTGTATGTCGCGTCGGTTTTGTCAGCATAAACATACCTATATCATGCATTATTGATTTGCATTCACATTTCATATTGCATCACCATCACTCTAGTCGGTCTTGTCCCCTAGTGATAGGAGTTCTCTCAATCGAGTTCCCAGTTCTTTCCTCGTCAGGAAATACTGTGTCTGAACAATCTCACCTCCAGTTTATTTCTGGATTGAAATTGGCCTTTGACCACTTTGATAACTTGAACCTCTGAAAAACCAGAGGAACTTTCAGCCAAAATCACTCTTCGCCATTGAAGATGATATCCTTGCTTTCCCGGATTAAGGAAAATCCACAGAGAAAGCCTCGTAGTCAGAGATTCGGCAGCATGCTAGTTTCGCTCCGAGAAGATCGCTGATGAAAAGGTCACCGGCACCTCAAAATTGGACCCCATCATATGGCATTTCTCCGGGAAGATCCCGAGAAAAGTATGATGAAATATCCCAAGCAACAGCAGTCTCTCAAGAGACATGCTTTCCCCCTGTAGAACAAATGGCGTCTCCAACAGAGAAGTTTGTGCAACTCTACAACTCAGACGACTGGGTTCCCCAGCAAGTCTGACATCAATAGTTATTTCGTCAAATGGCATCTCCCCAGGAAAATTCGGCGAGAAGTTTGAGGAAAACCGCTACGAATAGCGTCCCTTGTCAATAAAGTTTATTGACAAAAGAAACTTAGACCAGTTCCTCGGTAGGAAACCAGGATCGAGGGGAAGTTTAAATCAGAAACTAGGACCAGTTCCTTGGCTGAAGACTAGGATCGAGGGGAAGTTTAAATCAGAAAACTAAGACCAGTTCCTTGGCTGAAAACCAAGATCGAGGGGAAGTTTTAACCTTTTCTAAGCATCATTGCTTATCAAAAGAAGATGAATGCGCAAGCTGCCATTCATAGCTGTCAAAATTTCAGATATTTCGATATTTAATCCTCTTGCACCCCGAATGCCCGAATACCTTTGTCATTCACACCTTCGTGTCCAAGAAGATTAAATAGGGGCATCTGTCATACCCCAAATTTTGACCACTAAGATTTCCCATCATTTTGAAAATCATCACCACAATATGGATGTACCTTTGTGCCTCATCAATCTCCTCAAGGAATTGTTGAGCATTCACTACTATCAAAATTAGGGTTTCAGGCCCTCTCAGAGCCTTAGACAAAGGATCAATCAAGGAATGACATGATCTTCAACTTGTCTAACCTCTCAAACATCCACAATGGATCAAGAGGACCCCCACACTAAGGATTAAGTACAAAGCTGCTCCCTTCTGGGTGGATCAAGCCTCAAGATCGCCAGTGTCACCAAATTAGGGTTTTGGTCGACCAGGGCCTCCAGGTGGAGAATTTCCTCTGGGCATGAGGCAAATATCCAAAACACAACCTAATATACTCCATGGAACCTCATGGACCCATTCATCAAGTCAATTTTGCCTCAGGGGATGCATTCATCAAAAATCAGGAATTAGGGTTTCTTGACCTAATTCACCCCTAAGTTGACTTTTAGGGCAAATCATGAGCCAAGACCTCAAGAAAGGGTTTGAGGGTGTCTAATGAACTATATTGATCCATTTGGAACAATGGATTAATCCAAGAAGTTTGAGCAACAACTCTCAATTTCATCTGCACCACAATTAGGGTTTTAAGGAAAAAGTCAACTGTAACTTTGACTTTTGACCAGGACATGCTCCCAAGCCCTATGACATGCATCAATATACCCTATGACACCCATGGAACATGTCCATCAAGTTTGATTTAGGTCAAGGACATGATTTCATGAAGAATTGCACAGTTTGGAATTCATCTGATAAAAAGTCAACTGTGCACAAAAGTCAACTTTGACTTTTTGAGATTTTTCACCAAAATGGTTTTTTAACCCTAAAATGATGTTAATGTATGATTTGAATCATCATTCATCAAGAAAAATCAAGAAAAGTTGGATAACTTGTAAAAGGGGTAACCATAAAAACTTAGAAAATTTTCTAAGTTAAAAATAAAGTGGCTAGGGTACCAACTTTGGAGGGTCATAACTCCTAAACCACTAAGCCATTTTCTCCCATCCAAGGCTTGATTTGTGGATCTCATTGCCCTCTACAAAAACTTCAACTAGACCTAACTCCAATTCATTATGGATTTTGAGCTATGAGTGAGCCAAAATGGCTGAAAACATGAAAGTACCACTTTTCCAACACTTAGAAAAAAATTCTGTCCAAGACAGATTTTGTTGGAAACACCAAAACTTGTGAGGTTTTTTCACACAGTTATAAGCTGAATTAGTTCCAAAGATAAACATCAATGTTGTTGCAAATGTTGCCAAGAATCCAAGCAACTCAATAGCATGAAACCAATCCACTTGTGCCAAGAATTATGGCTGCCACAACATGCCATGTCAAGGCTGCCATGAAAAATCAGTTTGGGAGTTTTGTGCCATCCACGATTTCTAAGTCAAAAGGAGTGATCACTATGCCACATTCCTTCAATCTGGTCATGAACCAACTGATCCAACTGATAGGGTTGAGTCAAAAAGACAAGGAATCTTCCAACTTGAAATTCATCCACTTTGGCACATTTTTGCCTTGAATTCAAAGGGCATTAATGTGGAATAGTGCATTTTTAACAAAGTCACTCTACTCAGGCAAGTTCTCTGATTAAACAACAATAAAAACATCTGAAGAATGTGAATTTGGTCAAGGCATAACCCTGCTCTTGGGAATGGCTAGTTTGCCTTGCTTGAGAAGAAACCCTCCAAGCCAATCCATGCAAATGTGATCTGATCCTGCAACCATTCACTATTCCTCCAAGACAAAAGTTGATCACCTATAAATAGAGGTTCCAATGGATCATTCAACTCACACCAAAGCCAGTTACAACACTGCTTTCTCTCATTCTTCCTTAAACCTCAAATTTCTTGGTTTTTGAGTAACCACTATCGGGTTTTGAGTTGCAGCCTTAGGCAATCAATTCCAATTGCTCAAACACATCACATATGATGTATTTGAGGTGTCCAAACACTTAAACACTGACTGTAACACCTCAGGCTCAAAATCACCCTTCAACCAAGCCATTATGCCTCAATTATGCAGTTGGAGGTCTCCAGCTTGATCCAATGAGTTTCAAAGTGTTCCAAAGCTTGCAACACACTCCATAACATCCATTGAAGCTGTAGGGATCATTAATTCACAACTGGAATAAAGTTTGTGCAGAGTTCCATTTCAGCTTGCATCAAGGTAAGCCTCAAAACTCAAACTCCATGATCCATGCATATTTCCTCGCATGATATTTTTTCCAATTGCTTGCCATTATATGTTGATTGTTTTCCCTCAGAAAATTTGATCATAGCAATCATAATCATGCCTACTCGATTGCTTTTGCAAAATTATGGTTCATACGGCCACAATGATATAATTTGCTATACACTGAAAATGAATGAAATTGGGTATTGCCATCTTCTTCCTTGTGAAAAAACACATGAGTTTGGTGTTTGAATCATGTCAAATGGTTGAGAGATGAGTGAGATAGAGGGCTTCATGCACGAGCTAGAGGAAGAAGATGGCCATGGCGCCATTCTCAGAAAATCCAACAAGTTCTCTATATATTTTTCCCTTGCCATGTTATATTTGAATTGGCATTGCGCCCCAGCGGTTCATCAGCTGGTTTTGTGTGTATTGGCAAGCGAGAGGTCTGGGGTTTGAATCCCCCTCGCCCCAGACTTCTTTTTATCACTTGTTTATTTTGTTATTTTTCATATTATTATTTTTAATGATTTGAAAAATTAATAACTCCTTCAATTTTTATCATTTTTTATTGGTTCTTTTTGCAATAATTCATAAAAATGTTTAAATATTTGATTTTACCAAAAAATCCAAAAAATATTATTTATTTCATATATTTGATATTTTTGCAAAGAATTAATGTTTGATGTGTTTTTAGCATTTAAAATATTTTTTTTCTCCCTTTGTTTTCTATCCCTAATTTGATTTCAATCATTTTGTAGGAAGAAACCTGATTTTTTTGGAACATTGATCCAAGATCATAATTTGTTTTCATATATTTAACAAACATTGATCATTTTAATTGAATTTTTATTCAATTAAAAATACATTTTGAAAACAAATTAGGGTTTTGAATCAATTCAACCCTCATCAAACTTTTTTCAAACACTCATGGGCCTCTAATAGAGTGTAAGACCCAATCCTTTTTTTGACCAAATCATTTTTGGGCCTCAGTGTATTGTATAAGTCCCGATATCTTCAAAAACAAACGGCGCGATCGTCGCCTTTTCAAAAACCACCTGGACCTCTCCTTGAGCTATAAGACCCATTCAAAACTTTTGGGCCTCTATTAGAGTGTAAGACCCAACCCTTTTTTTTAAATACAAAAAATCTGGGCCTCACTTATTGTATAAGTCCCACTGTATTTTCAAAAAAACCTCGGCGCAATCGCCAATTCAAAATCAAACAAATCCTGGGCCTCTCCTTGAGCTATAAGACCCATTCAAAACACTTGGGCCTCTATTAGAGTGTAAGACCCAATCCCCTTTTAACCAAAACAAATTTGGGCCTCACTTATTGTATAAGTCCCTTCGCGTTAAAAGAAAATCTCGGCGCGATCGCCATTTTCAAACAAAAAATCAACTGGGCCTACCCTCGTGTTATAAGCCCCACTCTTTTTCTTTAAACTTTTTGGGCCTCTTGAGAGAGTGTAAGACCCATCCCTTTGTACAGAAAACCTTTTTTTGGGCTACAGTCACTTGTATAAGTCCCTCTGTACAAATTCAAACAGTGCGCTCACTGATAAAACCCTGGGCCTCTCCTTGAGCTATAAGACCCAAATCTTTCTTTTTCAAAGCACTTTCTCCTTTGATTTTGAATATACTGTTGTTTTCAATCTTTCTTTGTTGAACAACTAACCAAACAACATGGAAGCTCTACAACCGAGTAAGTGGTTATTGCTTTCATTTACCGCTTTCATATACATATAACTGTATTGTGGGGTTGTTTCACTGTAAGTCTTCTTTCATAAACTCATATCAACTGTGTAATAATAGTATAGATATTTAGAGTTTCCCCAGCAACTACGTCTAGAACTAGGTGAAGCCGTTTCGTAGAAATAGACAACTAGATCCCCAATAGGATCACCAGATACAGTCTTCTCTTCGGCTGTCCTCATTAGGAATTGTCAAGAAACTCTACTCCCAGAGATGAATGTATTCTCCGTGAATGGCATCTTTGAGTTTCTTCCAAATTCTCGAACTTTCCTGACTTGATCTATTCCTTGTGAATAGCTTGCCTTGAATTTTTCGGGGTTTGGGGACCCACGGGCTTCTTAAAAGCATCGGCCTCCTCTTGAGCATCGTACAAGGACCCATAGGCTTCCTAAAAGCGACCCCGTCTTCTCTTGGGCTTAGTACAAGGACCCTACGGCTTCTTAGAAGTATTCACAGTCTCCTCTTAGGCTTCGTATAATGATCTCTTCCTCCGAGAATGATAGCCTTCTCTTGGGCTTCATACAAGGACCTCTCGGCTTCTTAAAAGTATCCAGCCTCCTGTTGGGCTTCGTACAAATTGTCCCGACGACCTCCTAAAGGAATAGGAACAGAACTTAATCATCTGCATAGAACAATCTTTTCAAGAGTCTACTACTGTTTCTCAAAGCATAGTACAAAAGATGAAACTCTAGACTTGGACAGTCTAATCTCCTTGAGTCTCAAAGACATTCTCGAGCACCCCTTCAAGAATAGGAAGGAACCCTGTAGACTCGGACAGTCTCGATAACCTTTGGATTTCCCGCTTCCTTGAAGAACAGGAATAACCCGGATCCTTGAATCAAATCCTTGAGTACAGTGTTGCTCATATAAGAACTAATTCTCTCTTTCAAAATCAGTATACTGGACCTGTCACTTAACTGAAACAGTCACCACAGCATCCATCTCGGGCTTTATACGAGATACAAAAAGGTTCTTATTGAGCCAAACAAACAATAGCCTCCATCTCGGGCTTTGTACGAGATACAAAAACTCTCTTGTTTAGTCAAAATAGCCTCCATCTCGGGCTTTATACGAGATACCAAAAGACTCCATCGTCGGGTCAAAACTTTTTAACCTCTCTCTCGGGCTTTGTACGAGACACATAACAGCCTCCTCTTAGGCTTTGTATAAGAAAACCACTGGTTGATCCAATTAACCTTTTAGCATCAAAGCTGTGCCTCGTTCACAGTACACAAACATCAACAACTCATTCCACTTCATCTAATCGCTGTAAGCGGCAAGCCTCTGGATCATCTACATCCATGCCACTGTCCCTCTTTTAGCATGAGAAATTCCTAAGGAAAGATAGCATTGCTCTACACTGAGTTAAAGTCTTCTCCTTCAAGTTAAAATCCCCTATAAAGGAAATTATGGCATTTTCGGATTCACAAATACTGGTTAAAGTAATTCTCCTTTATAAACAGTTGTGACATACAAAACCCCCCTTTAGAGATGACAAATTCTATCTAAAGTCAACGCCCTTTTAGCTTCACATCTTGGGCTTTGAACAAGATACAAATAGACCTTTTAGCTTCACATCTTGGGCTTTGAACAAGATACAAATCACCTTTCGCTTCACGTCTTGGGCTTTGAACAAGACACCAAAAACACCCATTTCATCCCATAGAATAGGAGGAACTACGAACGCTCTGATTTTCCTATTTCGGTAAACGGGAATACGTAGGCATAAGATTGAAAGAAAAATCTTAGCGAGCACACTAAACAAAAACCCAAAATTCCATATATCCTAAGCAGTATCCTAACAAAATCCCAGAAAGAAAGAAAACAGTATTGGCAAAAATACAAATAACCAGTACAAAGGGCCCCCCACATTGATAGCATTCGTAACCTAACAGACCGCTGTTTAAACTCAGTATGCAAGCAGGGTTAATTGGAGACATCTATTTCCCTTCCTTCATCAGCTCACAATAGGATAAAAAATGATTCGACCTGTAGTTAAAACTCAACCGCAGAGAGCGACCAGCGCTTAAGAACCGCGTCCAAAATCGCTCACTACAACGCAGAATCAAAACTGGAGCTGTAGACAAATTCTACTTTAGCCCTCTCAAACTTTCCTCACAAAGAACATCCAAAGCAGACAACTTACCCTTTGCAAGTCAACTGAAATAAAAAAAATGCTAACTTGGATAAGCCTTCCATAACCTTCGGTAATAACCAACTAAAGTCCAAAAAGTTTCTAATCACCTTGACCGACTTCAGAGCTTCTTATTGTAGAACTGCATCTACTTTCGAAGGATCCATAACAATACCATCATCAGAATAACATATCCAAGAAAACTAACCTTTTTCAACCAAAATTCTCACTTGAATGACTTAGCATACACATTCCTTTCTTTTCAACACTTGCAACTTGATTCTCAAACACCCTACATACTCTCCCTCTAATTTATAATAGATCAGAATATCCCTAATGAACACCACTCATATCAAACGTTCCAAACAATTGTAATTTCAATCAAACTCCACCAAACCATTCCAGTCATCTATTCTTGAAAGTGGACACTTATTCTCAATCGTTACCTTATTCAACTGTCAGCAATCCATACACAATTTCCTTCTCTGGACAATCCAAATTCCACAAATTCTAACACACATCAACAATCAGCTAAAAAGAACTCTCAATCGCAATATTACATCCACACACGAGGGTTTCCTCCAAATTTCCATTAATGCCCTAAAACTCTAAGAACTCCAAAACTCATCAAAACTCTAAGTTTTACTTTCCATAGCCTTAATATCATTATACACATCATGCTTGTTATTCCATTCAGTCATCCATCCTTTTTCTTACTAACAATACTGGAGCTCTATAAGGCGACACACTTGGTCTCACAAATTTCTTTTCCAGTAACTCTTCCAACTGCTCATTCAGTCCGGGTAATTCTAACGCTAACATCCAATATTCCATCTGGAAACACCTCTGGAAATCACGCACAACTGGCAGCCCTTCACTGTGGCTTTCCTGTCAATTCCAGAACACTATTATCACAGACATAACGAACATCTTGGTCTCATCGCCTAAGAATTTTTCTACTTACTTAGCAGTTATAAACCTCGGCTATTCACCTTCGTCCATTTTAAGTTCACTTTATACTCTCTGAGGAGCAACCATCAATAATACCCGATCGTTCTCCCACAGAGACAACCCGACTTGACTAACATACCAAAGCCTCTACTCAGCCTCATCTTCCGATATAAGAATCTTCATCGACTCATCAAAATGATATGTAATCATTTTCTTAATTACAAATAATTCATTGCACACACTATCAAAGCCGGAAAGATACGTCTATTTCATCCAACATAATTCCATCTACTATTAACCAGAGATTAAGGGTGATCAGTTCCTCAATTTGTCCATAGACAGCCGACAATCATGATGGGGCATAAACCATCTTTACCAGACCATAATAGCATTTCTTGCATCTTATGCACAAAACTAAATCCTTAGTCGACCTAAACCTTACCTCTGCATTCCCTCTGGAATCGGGAACAACGCTGTCCAAACAACACTTATAATCTTGCAAACAACGACACATTAAGCCAACGCTCCACAACTGAAGCAACTTGGAGAAGCACCAACTTCTCCCCCACTTATCTCATTCTCAATCCTGAAGACGAAGAATTAGAAAACCAGAAAGCACTGATAGTGTTTCACACACATATCACGTACTAAGGAACAAACAACATCGACAGTATTCAACTGTCATGCCACACCGACTCAACAACTTGGCCGAACGGACCGACCTGCTCTGATACCAATTGTAACACCCCTCTTTCCCATCGCGGATAAATAATACATAATTAAATCAGAGTGAATAAAAAAAAATTCGATAGAAATAAGGATGCCACATTTAAGAAAAACATAATCCACCCGCTCATAACTTTGATACATAACACAAAAGGAATAAATAATAAACAGGAACTTTTTCCAACAAAAAGAAAGCTCAATTATGGAATAAAGTGGAGCGATCCATAATTGACTCGTTTTACAAAATAAGTTGTTTCATAACCTCAAAATATACATACGAGTTATCAAAACATATATATTCACATATATAAACATAAATAACAAAAGCGTTCCCCCCGACTCCCGTGTTACGTATCAGAGCAGACACCAAGGATATAAGCAAAATGAAGATCTAACTCTTCCACTTGCCTCCACGCCTCTACAGCGGCTAATCTGCACTATGCCATAAAAGCATATTCCAGCAGAAGGGTGAGAAATAATAACTAAATCAAGATTGATTAATAATAAGTAAACATATAATTCACATATATTATTCAACTCACCCACACACCATATGCTAACACATATAGCATACAAAGATATCATATATTCATATACACAAGAAACAACAAAGGGATGAGAGCTACATTCCATAATTAACAGTGTAAAACACATACTAAGGAGTAGTAATCAAGCAATCACACATAATGTGCACACATTCACGACACACTTGTCACTTTCTATTATAATTTAACCACACATAAACAATGCAATGTGACTCAAAGACACTGACACAATGCAAGTGGTGTCACCCATTATGGTTCATTCAATCGAACACGATTCCCACTGGAATCCGGATAAATCACATACACTTTCATTGAGCAGTGATTTATCTCCTAGCCACCGCACACCCTGGTTCATTCAATCGAACCTGATTCCCACTGGAATCCAGATAAATCACATACACTCCCACTGAGCAATGATTTATCTCCATCACAACCCCACATTGGAGTCCGGACAATACTAGGCACCTTCATGGATTCCCACCTAGCTATCTCCACCAGACACACCATGCAATGCACGACACAAATGATGCACAAAAACACAAGTATAATAACAATTATACCTCTTCACGATCCCCTTGATCACACGTGAGATACATACTCACCGTAATACACAATAGTATTACTACAATTGTTTGATCAGTTCATCATAATACACATAATTAACTACTCACATCATACATTGATATTCATTTATACAATGTAGTTTACCATAAGGCCACAAACAACCATAACCATTATCACCTGCACAAAATACAATTCATTAGGACTCACGCCACAAAGGCTACCCACAACAACAACAATATGATATCATACGTTGAAATTCATTTATTCAATACGTTTTATGCCACAAGGCCATCATTCAATAACCACATTCGATATCAAGATTCAACGTCATATAAATAGCCTAAAAGCTCCACATTATATAACAATAGCACAACACACGGTAAAACACCAACCGTACACATTTTACGCGATAAAAAAATCTGACAACACCACACTTTTACAAAGCCACGACTTAAATAAATCATCTAGTGTCCTCCAAACCATTTTTAATAGAAAGAATATTTCACTAGCTTTCCAACGCTTCGAATGGCGGCCAAAACGGACTTACGGTTCGAAAGTTATGAATTTTTGAAAATAATATTTTTCTTAGTTCCTGGTCGTGCTAAGCGGGCCCCACCCACGCTAAGCGCGCTACACGCTGCCTGGAAGAGGCCAAATTTCTTCAGACCACGCTAAGCAGGCACACCCGCGCTCTGCGTTATACCGAAAAATACCCTTTTCTAACAGCAACTTCCCACTCACAAATTCTCCCTCAAAACCATACCCAAACATCACTCGACTATTCTACGCGATTTATACTGAGTTTCGAATGTGTAAAACATCGATTTCCACTCGATTTACCATTTCTATCAAATGTTAAAACCTAACATTTTCCAACCAAAAACAAACCAAACAAACACATACATATACATATACAATCGAAATATAATCGAAACTTCTCACCCTTACCCGATTAATCGCGATTGAAACGGAGGTTTCTTCAATTTTTCCTCTTTCTCCTCTTCTCTCTTTTCCTTCTCTTCTTTCTCTTCTTTCTCTTCTTTCTCTTCTTTATCCCCTTTTCTTACTAACATATATATATATATATATATATATATATATATAATCCAATATTATATAATATAATCTGATAGGGTAAAACATCTCTAATTGATATTTGTCATCTCAGCCCAATTGATCAATTATTAGAGTTACCTTAAATACTCTCTTGAACTAATAATTATTAATTCGTCTCTTTAATAAAATAATTGATCCCTTTAGAGTTCTCCAGTTGCACTCTCCCTTGGCCAAACAAATAAAATAACACACGGCGATTAAATAATTTAAAACGGGGTGTTACAACATCCCCTTTCTCTACATGATCCCTAAGGAAATGATGACGTATTTCGATGTGCTTGGTGCGTGAATGTAATACGAGGTTCTTAGTTAGGTTAATAGCACTAGCGTTATTGCACAAAATAGGAATACGCTCAAGTTTTTGGTTGAAATCAAGCAATTGTTGCTTAAGCCATAGGACTTGAGCACAACAACTGCCGGCGGCAACGTATTCTGCCTCGACTGTTGACAAGGCAACGGAAACCTGTTTCTTGCTATGCCAACTCACCAAGGAATTTGCGAAAAAGTGACAGGTGCCACTAGTACTTTTCCTATCCAACTTGCACCCGGCAAAGTCGGAATCAGAATAACCAACTAAGGAGCAAACACTACCTTTGGAATGCCACAGTCCATACTTTGGAGTACCAGAGAGGTATCGAAGTATGCGCTTAACTGCTTTTAAGTGGGATTCCTTGGGACGTGCTTGATACCTCGCACACATGCATACACTGAACATAATATCAGGACGTGATACGGTAAGATAAAGAAGAGATCCAATCATACCTCTATACCTTTTTACCTCTACATCCTTACCATTTTCGTCACGATCAAGATTGGCACAAGTGGGCATCAGAGTATCTATTGCTTTGCAGTTTATCATGTCGAAACATTTGAGAAGCTCAAGACAATATTTCATTTGACTCACGAATGTGCCCTCTTCGAGTTGTTTGATTTGTAATCTGAGGAAATAGTTGAGCTCCCCCATCATGCTCATTTCAAACTCCCCCTGCATCAAACTAGAAAACTCCTTGACCAAGGTCATGTTAGTAGACCCGAAGATAATATCATCAACATAAATTTGTACCAAGATTAAGTGTTTTCCTTGACGTTTAGTAAAGAGGGTTGTGTCAACCTTCCCTCTTGAATACCCTTTATCAAGTAAAAATTTGCTTAGACGTTCATACAAGCCCTAGGGGCTTGTTTAAGTCTGTACAAAGCAAGTTTAAGTTTGTAGACATGATCAAGATATTCATGGGATTCAAAACCCGGAGGTTAGGCTACATAAACCTCTTCATTGGTATATCCATTAAGGAAAGCACTTTTAACGTCCATCTGAAATAGTTTGAAATTCTTAGTGCAAGCATAAGCAAGTAAAAGGCGTATAGCCTCGAGTCGGGCAACTGGCGCATAAGTTTCCTCATAGTCGATTCCTTCCTCTTGGTTATAGCCTTGCGCTACAATCCGTGCTTTATTTCATGTTATAACTTCATTTTCATCAAGTTTATTCTTAAACACCCATCGGGTGCTGATTACTCGATGATCTCGCGGAGGGGGGACAAGGTCCCAAACCTCATTTCTTCTGAATTGATTTAGTTCATCTTGCATTGATAAAAACAATTACCCATCGAGTAATGCCTCCTTTGCATTTTTAGGTTCAACTTGTGACACAAAAGTGGAGTAATAACAAAAGTTACTAAGTTTAGAGCGAGTGGTTACTCTGTTAGAGATGTCACCGATGATATTGTCGATTGGATGGTCTTTGGAAGACTTCCATGCTGGAGGAAGGTCATCTTCATTAGTTGGATGATCCTCCTCACTCTTCATAGGTTGGTGATCCTTTTCCTCCTCACTACGCACTGCTTCGGGTTGATCAGTTCCTTTATCAGTGTCCTTGAGTATGTCTTCTGAAGATACACCTGCACCATGAAACGAACTACCTTCTCCGACATTTTTCGGATAAGACTCATCAAAAGTAACGTGTACCGACTCTTCAACAATTCGTAACCTTTTATTATAAATTCTATAAGCTTTACTTGACTGAGAGTATCCAATAAAAATACCCTCGTCGGCCTTGGCATCAAACTTACCAAGTGTCTTTTTCCCATTGTTTAACACGAAACACTTGCAACCAAAGACATGAAGGTGAGAGATATTTGGCTTACGCCCTTTTAAAAGCTTATACGGTGTCTTATTTAGAATAGGTCGGATGAGCACCCTATTCAAAACTTAACAAGGTGTACTGATGGCGTCGACCCAAAAGTATTTTGGAAGTCCACTTTCATTGATCATAGTCCTTCCAAGTTCCTCCAAAATTCTATTTTTACGTTCCACTACCCCATTTTGTTGAGGGGTACGTGGTGCAGAAAAATTATGATCAATTCCATGGGATTCACAAAATACTTCAAGCAAATGGTTTTCAAACTCACCCCCATAATCACTTCTAATTAACACAATGTTCGTGTTTAACTTGTTTTGAGATAACTTAGCAAATTTTTCAAAGGCCAAAAAGGTATCACTCTTATTTTCTAAGAAAATAGTCCAGCAAAACCTAGAAAAGTCATCGACTATTACAAAACCATAATAGTTACCACCTAGGCTTTTGATCCTAGATGGTCCAATTAAGTCCATATGGAGGAGCTCAAGGGGTCTCATAGTTGAAACGACATTTTTAGATTTGAATGAGATCCTTGTTTGCTTCCCCATTTGACAAGCATCACAAAGGTGATCCTTTGTAAATTTGATTTTGGGAAAACCGATGACTAGGTCTTTAGAGACTATTTTGTTAAGAAAATCAAAATTGATGTGAGCCAACCGTCTATGCCCCAACCATGAATCTTCATTCATAGTGACTAGACACTTGTCTCCATTCAACGATACCTCATTTAAGTCTAGCATATAAACATTGTTCACCCTCAATCCCTTAAACACATCCTTTTTGTCACTATCTTCAACTATGCAGCAATCTTTTGAAAATGATACTTTATAATTCTTGTCACATAGTTGACTAATACTTAAAAGGTTGTGTCTAAGGCCTTCCACAAGCAGCACATCGGAGATAGTAGTAGATGAGGGGTTACCTACACTACCTTTGTCGAGAATCTGTACCTTATTATTATCTCCGTAGGTGACAAATCCCTTTTTCTTCACCAGAAAGTCAATGAAAAGAGATATGTCTCCTGTCATATGTCTTGAGCAGCCACTATCCAGTACCCATCTTCTTTCGGTGGTCTCAAGACTTTGTACCTACAAAAACAATCAAGGGAGAGTAGGTACCCAATTCTCATTGGGTCCTTTGCGGTAAGTGAAACCAAGATTGCACTTGGGAAACCATTGATAAATGCCTTTTGGAACAAGAAATCTTCTAAAATGACATTTAGCAATAGTATGACCAGGCTTGCAACAATATAGGCAATCATGGTTCATTTGGAATTTACCTTTGCTATCTCTATCTCGAATCACATACGTATACTTTTGATACGGATTGTTCATACTTTCTCGATAATGTGATTGATCAATAGCAAACGTAACTTTAGGCTTAAGAGCCTTGTCTAATTTGGCCTTAAGGGTTCTCACCTCTTTTTGCCAAATATAACAAGTATCATAGCCCCCAAACTTGAACCATGGAGACTTATTCTCATCAATCTTAGCTTTCGATGCATCCACCATGGAGTTTTTAAGAGCTTCCAATTCCTTTTCAGAATTGGAAACCTTTCTCTCCAAGTATTTAAAAATATTTTTGTTCGAAGCTAAGCGTTGAAAAGCTTCCTTAGCCTTGTGGTGCAACATATCAAAAGCCTTTTGTAATTCTAAATGAGACATAGTATTAGAATGATCATATTTAGAGTGTTTTAACTATTTCTTCTTGTTGTGACGTGCCATAAGACATAGATTAACGGATTCACTTTCGTCACTTGAGCTGTCATCCTTTTCCGACTCACTATCGCTCTCCCAAGCGATGTATGCTTGTCTAGACTTGTTTGAATTCTTGTGTTGACAATTCTTATCCTTATCCTTATCCTTGTCTTTCTTAAGTGATGGACAATCCGGCTTATAGTGTCCGGATTTTCCACAGTTGTAACACGTTCCTTTAAACTTGCCATTCTTGTTGCCTTCCTTTTTAGATTGCCTCCTAAATTTGACTAGATTTTTATCCGAGTGTTGAATCTCATTCTTCCGAACGTATCTATTATATCTCTTCACAAATAGACTCATGTCGTCATCGGAGTCATCATCTTCGTCATTGTTGGTTTCATCATCACTTTGCTCTAGAGATGTGGACTTTGAACAAGAAGCCTTAAGAGCAATCAACTTCTTTTCTGTATCTTTTGTTTTCTCCTTCTTTATACTCTTTTCATGTTTATCAAGGCTAATGAGCACTTGCTCATGCTCATCGAGTTTGCCAAATAATGTGGTGAGGTCTAGGGTAGCTAGATTATTGGCCTCCTTGATCAGTCGACCTTCGGCTGCCATTCCCTGTTAAGACACCTCAAAATCTTATTAGTAGCAACCTCATTTGGAAATGGTTTACCAAGTACATGCAATTTGTTGATAATATGAGTAAATCGTTTTTGCATATCCGTAATGGTTTCCCCTTGCTTCATGTAAAAAAGATCGAACTCTTGCATTAGTGTGTTGATACTGGCCATTTTGACATCATTAGTGCCATCATGGGCTACTTGTAAAGCATCCCACATGGCTTTGGCCGTTTCATAATGAGAGACTCGATAATATTCGTCAACTCCCAAAGAGGAGATCAAAATATTTCGAGCCTTCCAATCATAGCTGTACTTTTTCTCGTCCTCCTCATTCCATTGAGCTTCGGGTTTGGGAACGACAATGCCTTCAGCATTGGTCATTGTAGTTTCCATGGGACTGTTTAAAATAATGTTCCCAACCTTCCGATCTATGGAATTTATATGGATGCGCATACAATCCTTCCAGTAGCTGTAATTCTCGCCTGTAAAAACTGGAGCTCTATTATAAGCCCCTTTAGGTTCGTTCGCCATATACCAAGAAGTTTTACCGAAGCACTAGATAAACCGGAGCTCGTGATACCACTCGTTAGACGATGGCTAGGATCTAGAAGGGGGATTGAATAGATCCCTAGAGCTTTACACTCAAATGGCTTTCCAAAAATTGGTTTTAAAAGTTTGACAGAAGCGGCCACTGAATTACGTCTACAACGAACCTCTACTAGGAGGTTCGGATATGCACGACAATATTAGGAATGAAATACGGATGAGAAAAAATTCAGATTAATCAACAAAATTAAACGCAATCAACAATGTTTTATTTGCTTAATATTAACCCAATCCAACGAGATAGGTTGATAAACAATTAAATGCAAATGCGTTCGATTTTGCTTTGAAACAAATTATCGAACACTTTGTGTGCGTAAACACACAAAGTGTAGATTTCCAAATAATGTGATGTTAAGCTGATCCTAAATATAATCCAAGGGATTGTATCAAATTAACAAAACAATTTATCAGCTCAAGATTACACTATCTTAGAAATTTTGATCAATTTAAACTTCGCAAATTCGAATGATATCAAACGTAAAGAGTTAAGGGAAAGAGAGAACAAACACAATTTGATTAGGCAGTTCCCCAATCGTCCTCGCTTTGGGTACCTCTGCCCCTAATTCCACAATTGGAATTGAGATATATATATATATGTTGCTGTTTGCAAATTGTTTATACAAGAGAAGAACTATGAACATCCAAACTCTCAAACGTCTGATTATTGATGTAGAGTCTTCTCTCCCCTTGATTCA
This sequence comes from Lathyrus tuberosus, assembly GCA_022829125.1. NCBI lineage: Eukaryota > Viridiplantae > Streptophyta > Magnoliopsida > Fabales > Fabaceae > Lathyrus > Lathyrus tuberosus. Next base: position 5,382,220 of record JALAZF010000269.1, on the reverse strand, counting down.
AGGCGAATCAAGTGCCTCGAATTCGGTTGAACAAGTCACCGTCCCATGCTACTAGAGTGCAAGAAACCACCGTTCTTTAGTCACCTACACTCGGTCGACTTCGATCCTCCGCAATTCGATCCCTAAACCTTTCTTCTATGATCCTCCGACTGTAGCTACTAAACCGAACGAATACTCTGTTCTTTGGTTACCTTCACACGGCTGAATCCCGGTAGAACGAAACGGTTTGTGCCAAAAACCCCCAAAATCACCTTGATTCTTGGAGGATAAAACCTAAGGTTTTATTCAATAAACACCTACCAATTCTCAACCCAGAAATGAAGATCACACACTTCCTAATTCTGAACATTATCACTTCAAGACAATGGGCGACACAAACAAAAATGATTATGCGTAGTTGTTTGTTTACTCAAGGTTGAAGATGAAGATGAAGAGAAAGATTGGTATGAATTTTCATGTTTCTTGTTCTTATGAAATGTGAGATGACCCAACTATTTATAATGAGTAATATGACCCACATTATGAAGTAACAGAAATAACAGAAAAAATTAAATGCAAAAAATCAGTTCAGACAGAGTTGGGTCGACCGCCCCTTTAATGAGGGTCGGCGTGAGCTATCCCGTAGGATTATCTACGCAAATTTTGACACCATGCTTCGACCTATCAAGACCTTGAGTCGACGCAAGCCTGCAGATTTTGCAGAAATTCAAATTTCCAGAAGCATGCGTCGACTCATGCAACAGGGGGGGTGAGCGTGCGCTTTCCCGAACTTTTCACAAAACTTGTTCAAACCAGCATGAGTCGACTCATGCTCACCTTGGGTCGACTCAAGACATGCAAATTTTCAAAAACTCATTTTTCTGTATGTTTTTGCTGACCAAGACTCGAAACAAGTATACCAAACATCAATATTATGATCATGCACATGTAGAAATTGTGTAGACTTCTTCCTATATGTTTAGACACATGAACATTGATGGTTAGATACAATTTGCCCGACAATGAAGTGATACCGCTCAAATTACAATCTAATGACTATCTTATTTGTTGACATCATTAAAACCAAAATAGATGAGAGACCTTAGCCCTCACACTGGCCATCTTGAGGCTTGATCCACTTGGAATGTTGCAACTTTGTGCTTGTTTCCTGATATGGGAGTCTTTTTTATCCTTTATGGGTGTTTGAGAGATTAGACAAGTTGAAGATCATGTTATTTCTTGATTAATCCTTTGTCTAAATGCTCTGAGAGGGCTCAAAACCCTAATTCTTGGTTGTAGTGAAGCTCAACAATCCTTGAGGAGATTGATGAGGCATGATAGCACATCCATATTGTGGCAATGATTTGCACAATGATGGGAAATCTTGGTGGTAAAAATTTGGGGTATGACAGATGCCGCTATTTAATCTTCTTGGACTGAAGGTGTGAATGGTGAAGATGTTTGGACATTCAGGGTGCAAAAGGATTAAATTTCGGAATACCCTAAATTTTGAGGGTGGTTATGAATGTTAGCGGTTTGCTCATCCATCTTCTTTTGCCAAATAATGATACTCAGAAAAGGGTAAAACTTCCCCTCGATCCTGGTTTTCAACCACGGAACTGGTCTTAGTTTCTGAAATAAAGTTCCCCTCGATCCTGGTTTTCAACCACGAAACTGGTTTCAGTTTCTGAAATAAACTTCCCCTCGATCCTGGTTTTTAACCATGGAACTGGTCTTAGTTTTTGAAATAAACTTCCCCTCGATCCTGGTCTTCAGCCACGGAACTGGTCTCAGTTTCTTCTTGTTAAGTTTCTTTCTTGACAAGGGATTCTATTTGTAGCGGTTTTCATCAAACTTCTCGCCGAGTTTTGCTGGGGAGACGCCATTTGATGGAAAAAGATTTGATGTCAGACTTGCTGGGGAAATCCATTAGTCTGAGCTGTAGAGGTGTGCAAACTTCTCTGTTGGAGATGCCATTTATTAACTCTATTGGGGAAAAACGAGTCTTTTGAAAGACCACTTTTTGCTTAGGGATATTGCATCATACTTTTCTTCGAGATCATTTCGGAGAAATTCCATGTGATGTGATCCAAAATTGAGGTGCTGATGACTTCATTAACATCGACCTTCTTGAGAGAAAAATCGATGTATTGCTGAGAGTCTTCGGTTGAGAGGCTTTCTCTGGGGATTTTTCTTAATCCGAGAAAGCGAGAAATATCATCTTCAATGGTGAAGAGTGATGTTCCAAAGGTGTCCGTCGAATGTCTTTTTTGCCTTTCAGAGGTTCAAGTTATCAAAGTGGTCGAGGACCGTCTCCAATCCAGAAATAAATTGGGGAGAAATTGCTCAGACGATACATTTCCTGACGAGGAAAGAACTGACCACCTTACTGGCGGGAGGACGTTATCACTTGGGGGTAAGACTGACCAGAGTGATATTAATGCAATATGAATATGAATGTGAATCAATTATGCATGATGTATGTATGTTTATGCTGACAAAACTGACGCGACATACAGACTAGTGGATGAACAGGACTGGATACACGACCACTGCGGGGGATGAAAAAGTACCATTGGTTCACGATAGCAATCCTGTTTTACTTAGGAGAGGTAGACCCTGTGGGAAGAAAGAACCATCAATTGGTTGTTAGGGGCACGAACTCTGCCGAGAATGTTAGATGGGATATTATATCTGAAACGGTTGTTCCTTCATTCAGGTGTACTGGTTTAGAAGGAGTACTTTGATTCTACACTTTGAGGTTCAATCACCTTCGGGGAAGCTATCGATGTTCTTTGTTCGTTCAGTAGTTTTAAAAAGAAATGCCATCTTTATTTAAAAAGTGGAAGAAGAATTGACAAGTAAAATTCATTTTTTGTTTTGTTTTGTTTTGTTTCAAGAATCGTTGATCATGTTAAAAATGTCATTCTGTAAAGCAAAAACAAAAGAGAATTGTAAACAAAAGCACTAGGACACAAATTTTATTGATAGAATGGTAATCAGCCAAGCGCGTGATACCATAGAGCATTACAAAGTTTAGAAAATGGTAATTTAAGGGAAAATGGTCTACATTGAAACATAACGACCGCTATCCTTCTACTAACTTTGAATGCTGGACATTCTAGGCTTCTGTCGAAGGTGACCTTGACTGAAGTTCTCCTGATGGATGGCGTTACTGCTGAGGAGTCGAACCGATCAGATGTAGTTACTTGCCATGAATCCCTAACTTTTGCCTGGATTGTCTTTTAAGATTTCCAATCCATCGGGATGATTTTTGCTTATGTCTCAAATTTTTGCCTGGACCGCCTTTTCAAGTTTTCAATCCACCGAGACGTTTATTTTATTTTATTTAGGTGAATTATTTCTTGACTACATCAATATTCCTTGGGTAGGTGTAGCGAGCGATTTTTGTCGGTGACGCGACCACCTTATCGCTGGGTTTTCCTCACCGCAATGGTAGGAGGGCGTGCTACTTTCTAATTTCTTATTTATCCCATGAAGCTGAAAGGGAAAGGGAAGCGCTATCTAAAACTAACCTTGCACGCGAATGTTTAATGGAACAAACGCTTAAAGAGATTCGGGGAGTTTGGGGTCAGGTTATACAATGGGGAGTTGTCAATTACCCATCCTATATATGGTTATCCACAAGATATTAGCTTTAGGTTTCGCTTTATAATTAATGGTGTTTATCTGTATGTTTGCTTCTGGTCTGTCTATGCATCGGAGCAAGACCATGTCAAAGTTTCTCTTATAGAGTGTATTACCGCTTAGAAAGAAGTTGCCAGCCAATCTTCTGAGAGTCTTTCTGTCTTTTCTTGATGCCCTAGGTGGGTACTCTTGTTTCTGAAGGAAGCATTTGATATCGTGATACCAAGGTTTATCTTCTATGACTGCTTCAATTGTGAAGATGTAAGCGGGCCTTTCTAGGCACATTATGTCGATCTTAGGTATGTCATTCCATTGACCTACACTAATCATGGAAGAGAGAGTGGCTAATGCATCAGCCATGTAATTCTCTTCATGAGGGATATGTTGAAACTCGATTCTGTTGAAGAATGGTAACAACCTTCTTGCATAGTCTTTGTAAGGAATCAGTCCTGATTGGTATGTGTTCCAATCTCCTTTGATCTGATTGATAACCAGGGCTGAGTCACCATATACATCCAAGTTCTTGATCCTTAAGTCGATCGCTTCTTCGAGACCCATGATACAAGCTTCATATTCGGCCTCATTGTTTGTGCACTTGAATGTCACTCGGGCGGTGAAAGGAGTGTGGGTACACTGAGGTGTTATGATGATTGCCCCAATTCCATTTCTATAATGATTGATAGCTCCATCAAAGATTAGTCCCCATTGTGAACGTAGTTCTGGTCCTTCACTGGGTAGTGGCTCATCGCAATCTTTCATTTTCAAGTTCATGACATCTTCGTCTGGGAAGTCGAACCCAACTGATTCCTGATCGTCAATCGGTTGATGAGCCAAATGATCAGCTAAAACACTTCCTTTGATGGCTTTCTGAGAATGGTACTCAATGTCATATTCTGATAACAACATCTGCCAACGGGCAATCCTTCCCGTGAGAGAAGGCTTTTCAAAGACGTACTTGATTGGATCCATTTCTGAGATTAACCAAGTAGTGTGACGAATCATATACTGGCGAAGACGTTTGGCTGCCTAAGCCAGAGCACAGCAAGTTTTCTCAAGCATAGTGTACCGAGTCTTGCAGTCGGTGAACTTCTTGCTTAAATAGTAGATTGCAGACTCTTTCCTTTTTGTTTTGTCTTGTTGGCCAAGTACACAACCCATGGAGTCCTCCAAGACTGTTAGGTATATGATCAGCGGTCTTTCTTCCACTGGAGGTGATAGAATCGACGGGTTCAGCAAGTATTCCTTGATACTGTCGAAGGCGGTTTGACAGTTTTCTGTCCAAACGCAGTCCTAATCCTTTTTGAGTAATTTGAAGATTGGTGCACATGTCGCGGTCATGACGAATATAAATCTAGAAATATAGTTCAAACGTCCCAGGAATCCCTTGTATTGTTTTTAAGTCTTTGGAAAAGGCATTTCTTGAATGACCTTGACCTTGTCAGGATCAACCTCAATTCCTTTCTGGCTGACGATGAATCCTAGCAGTTTCCCTGAGCGGACACCGAATGTGCACTTATTGGGATTCAAGCGGAGTTTGTACTTCCTCAGACGCTCGAATAACTTTGACAGATGGGTCACATGCTTCTCCTCTGTTTTGGATTTGGCAATCATATCATCGACATATACCTCGATTTCTTTGCGTATCATGTCATGAAACAGAGTAGTCATGGCCCTTTGATAGGTTGCCTCGGCATTATTCTAATCGAACGACATTACCTTGTAACAAAAGGTACCCCATGGGGGTGATGAATGAAGTTTTCTCCATATCTTTCGGCGCCATTTTGATCTGATTATAGCCCGAGAATCCATCCATGAAGGAGAAGACTTTGAACTTTGTTGTACTATCAACCAGCATGTTTATGTGTGGTAACGGAAAGTCGTCCTTTGGACTTGCTTTGTTCAGATCTCGGTAGTCTACACACATTCTGACCTTTCCGTCCTTTTTCGGAACTGGCACTATGTTGGCTAGCCATTGAGGATATTCTGATGAGGAAACCTGCGTCAATCTGTTTATGTACTTCCTCTTTGATTTTGATGGCCATGTCGAGATGAGTCCATCTAAGTCTTTGTTTTACCGGCGGACATTCTGATCTCAACGGCAGGTGATGCTCCATGATGCTGGTATCCAACCCTGGCATATCCTAATAGGACCAAGCTAATACATCAGGAAACTCTTTGAGAAGCTTTATCAAACTTTCTTTAACAGTTGGACTGAGTAGTGCCCCAATCTTGACTTCTTTTCTCTCTTCTTCTGAACCCAAGTTGACCGTTTCCAACGGCTCTTTGTGAGGGTCAATGGACCTTTCCTCTTGTCTGAGTAATCGGGAGATCTCTTTTGGAATTTCTTTGTCATTTTCTTCTTCAGCCTCAAATACTGGAAATTCAAAGTTGGGAGAAGGCGTTGGATCGCGTGTTTCAATGGGGTTTAAAACAAGCAATCTGCACGACGTGATGATTGTTTTTAGAAGAGATAGAGAGAATGCAAGAGTGCGTGCAGTGTAATTTCTGAAAAATGCTTGTTTTTATTATTTGAGTTGTTTTTTAGGATTACCATTCTCTGAAAAAGCGAAAAGAGAAAACACCAATAAATGCATAAATTACAGAACGATGTTATTTTATTTATGATTTTGTCGATTCTTGAAACTACAGCCCTATAAAACAAAACTCAGTCGCTTTGGGCGAAGTGAAGGGGTACATTTACAGAAAGTGAGCCCTATCAAAACATCTGTTTCACCTGAGCAGGGTGAAAGGTTAAGATAAAGACGACAATTACTTAGACATATGAACAACTTTCGGAATGTTGCAGCAACTCATTGGCGGCGAACTCCTCAGTGAATCACAAAGTTTGGTACTTTCCTTCTTGATTTGTCTTTAGAAATAACACTAATTTCTGGTGGAGTAGGATCATTGGAATCTGTCTCCCAGGCAGAATTGTCGTAGGAGAGCTCTTCTGTTGTATTTTGCGCAGTGTTTGCACTCTCAGGTAAGTCTCCCAATCCAGTTGGCTGGATATCTTCGAGCCTGATACGAGAGCTTTCAGGAGCGGTAGACTTGACCAGGAAGTCGAATTTGCCACTTGGTTGTCCTAAGGTGTCCCACACTTCTTTGGAACTGAAGGAGTCATCCCTTTCGATGATGTTGACCACATGAAAAGAGTAGTTGAGGAACTCTTGTCCTGCAATCCCTGCAAATTCATCGTTGTACTGGATATTTTCTGAATGCCCTGATTAATGGTCCCATGATTTTGTGGGGACGCAGGTATTCTTTTCAATGATGCTTAGCTAATATGTATCGTTGGGCTGTCTCTCTTGCCCCGAGTCTCCTGGGTACAGTTGCCACATAGGCAAGCCATCCATTGGGCTATAATAGTCGTGGTCAAAGTTGTCATTCATTAGAGTGTCCTCCTCTAATGAGTTGGGTGGAGCACGACATCCTTCTGGATCACAATCTCCGTATATCGTTTTGACATCTGACCTCGGTATAAATCTCGGACTTTGTGCCGGAAAGCAAAATGGTGAAGGCACCTCCTCCTGAGACATATAACAGTCCTTGTTAAGATAGGACTTCCACTCTTCATCTGTGTTAGAGGAATCTCCCCCGTTGATGGTATGTACTTCTTGAGACACTGGGTGAAGGAAACCTCCACTATGGAAGAAGTTCTGAATGGAATGAAGACTTTCATCGTTAGTAGCTGCCTGGGTACAGTTTGAAGAAAAACCAAGACCTTTCTTTTTCTTATTGTTAGTAGGAATGACAAGCTGTCTCCATCCTTTTGCATTGTTATTTTTGATCACTTCGAGAGCATCTCTGTACGAGGAAATCGACGTTCCTCTTTCTGATTGGTTGTCATTGCTCACCGAACGTGCTTGGAATTGGGTTCCCACAACCTCCTCTGGTTCTACAGAAGTGGACGACGATAAGTTACTCACAATCAAGGCTTGCTCTCCGCAGACTGTGACGAGTTGGTCGTTCTTGACAAACTTCAGCTTTTGGTGAAGCGTCGAAGTAACTGCCCCAGCCTCGTGTATCCAAGGTCTTTCTAACAAACAACTGTATGCTGCCCGGATGTCCATGACCTGGAAAGTGACTTGGAAAGTGTGGGGACCGATACTTATGGGAAGGTCGACTTCTCCGATACCTATTTTCCGAGATCCGTCAAATGCTTTGACGATGACCTCACTACCTCTCATCGGATATCCTTTGAATGATAGTCACATTAGAGTGGACTTTGGCATCACGTTTAGAGCTGATCCGGTGTCTACTAGTACGCTGGCTAAAGCATCGTCCTGGCATTTGACTGTAATATTGAGTGCCATGTTATGACTTGAGCCCTATTCCGGCAGTTCTTCATCACTAAACCCCAAGTTGTTGTAGGAAGTGATGTTGGAGATGATGTTGTCAAATTATCTTATTGACACATCTTGTTCCACAAAGGCTTGCTCTAAGACTTTCTGTAGAGCCTCCCTGTAAGATTCAGAACTGAGTAAAAGAGATAACACTGATATTTTTGAAGGAGTTTGCAACAGCTGATCAACAATGTTGTATTCACTCTTCTGGCTGAGCTTCAGCATCTCATCGCTGTTCTTTGAAAGGTCGGGATCACTAGACTGACCGACTGGTTGATCAGGAACTTCTGTTTGAGGTTCCTTTTCTCTGGTAGGGTCTCCAACTCCTCGGTTGAAGATTCGACCACTCCGTGTTACTCGACTGATGTCTGCAATATCCATGACGGAGGGTAATGGAATTTCCTTTCCATTCTCAATTGTTGTTGCACCGTATTTGTAAGGGATAACCTTAGTTGATTCATACGGTAGCGGTCCTGGCAGATAGATAACTACACGAGCCTTCTGATTCTTCTGACCATTGTAAGTAATTTCAATCAGTTCCTGGTTTGGAACTTTCGATTCATCAAGTAAAGGGATGATGGTACAAACATCCTTGGTCCTCTTATGATCAGAGATTACGACAACGTCCTTGATTCGATCAGCGAAATAGTCGGGCATTAAGTTGATTGACCCAGGACTTGGACACGGTCGAATCTCTTTGTGGTCCAACTGACTCTGAAGGGCTGTTCGCATGAGGTAACATCCTTGATTATCTTCAGAGAAAACTCTACAACGTTCATAGTTGTGTGGTGGCACCCGACCTCGTCTGCTCTATATGCAGTGTAACCTCACTAAATCTGTTTTCATTGATCGAACATCCTGACTTTGATGCCTAGTAGGGTTCCCATTAATCATATTGACTTGTTGTGTGTCTTCATCTAAATAGATCGGAAGCCACCAGTGGTTTTACAAGTGTTGCAAAGTTCTTTGAACAAGAGCGCATCCTTGGTCGCTCTCACGACATCCCTTACAGTTCTGATAATTATGCGAAGTCAGAAAACTGACCTGGACTTGCTTAGCATGTAACTCCACCAAGCTGGTATTCATCAAGCGATTTAAATCATATTCACTTGATACTGATTTCTATCGCGGTAATCCTGAATCCATCCAAGATCCATCTGACGCTGGAGGGCCCTTTGTACAAAAGAGCATCCCTGATCATTTATTGAGCAGATAGGACAGGAATCGTAATCGTGCCGTGGCAAATTATGATGTTGGCTTTGCCTTGAGTGCATTTCCACCAAGTTAACATTCATTGCACGGATGTCGTAGTTTTGAATGATGTTGGAATTTGTATAAGTCATGTTGACTTCATGAATTCGGTGATCTTGGATCCATCCGAGATCCATCTGTTCCTATAGAGCTGATTGCACCATAGAATATCCTTGATTGTTTTTAGAGCAGATATCACACTGGTGATAGTTATGAGATGGTACATGACCATATCCGCTCTTCCTGCAATGCATCTTGACCAGGTTGGTTCCCAATAAGAGTACATCACGAATTTGATAGTTGTGCTTAGACTCTTCTTCTATCAAATTTACCATAGCTTTCTCGTGTTGAGGCAGCGGGTTCGTCTAAACATTAGGATTTGTATCTTTGAAGGATAAGACCCCGCTCTTAACAAGCTTCTACACATCAGATTTGAAGCTGATGTAGTTTTCTATGTTATGCCCCGGTCCTCCTTGATGGTAAGGACAAGTCTAATTCGCTTTGAACCAAAAGGGCAGATTTTCTGGTATTGTAAGAGGAGACTTGGTTTGGACATGCCCCTTGACCAGTAGTAATGGAAATAGTTCTGCGTACAACATGGGTATAGGGTCGAACCCTGGTGGTCGCATTGTACGATTGTTGTTGTATTGAGGACGAGCCTGCTGAAGAGGCTGTTATGTCCTTTGCTAAAATTGTTAAATCGGTTGGCTCTGAGCAACCTGAGGTTGATACGTAGGAACAGGCGCAGGGTTGATAGCTAGAGTTACAGCTGCTACTGGTTGGTAACGTCGCATTTGCTTTCCGAGAGAGATATTACCAATATCTTGCTCTTTTTTCTTAGAGAGAGCACTACCATACCTTTTGGTACTGCTTGATGGTCTGGCATCTTTGAGCAAACGTCCTTCTCGAACCGCTTCTTCAAGACGAACTCCCATGCCTACCATCTCAGTGAAATCGCTGGGCGCACTAGCGACCATTCTGTCGTAGTAAAATGAGCTCAAGGTTTTCAAGAAGATCTTTGTCATCTCTTTTTCCTCAAGAGGTGGGCAAATATGGGCGGCAATTTCACACCATCTCTGAGCATACTCCTTGTAGGTTTCCTTATCCTTCTGCGACATGGCTTTGAGTTGATCTCTGTCCGGTGCCATGTCCAGGTTATACTTATATTGTTGAACGAAGGCAGCGCCAAGATCTCTGAAAGTGACGATCTTAGTGCGATTTAAACCCATGTACCATTTGAGTGTGACACCGGTTAAACTATCTTGGAAATAGTGGATCAGTAGTTATTGGTTCTCTGTCTAAGTTGACATCCTCCAAGCATGCATCACCAAGTGACTTTGAGGGCAAGAGTTACCCTTGTACTTTTCAAATTCGGGCACTTTGAATTTGTGCGGAACTTTCACATTTGGGACCAAACAAAGGTCTGTGGTGTCCTTTCCAAATAGATCCTGACCGCGAATGACTTGCAGTTCCTTCTGCATCTCCAGGAACTGTTCCTGGAATTCCCTCATTCTCTCGTCCATACTTTCATTTCCACCAGATGGTATCTTGGAAATCTGTCCTTCCGGGACAGTGTGTACCACGGGTGGTGGTATAGCCATTAAGGCAGCGACTCTTGGTGCTTCCCTCCCCCGAAGTTTGTAACCTTCAGGAGTCGCTGTCATGCCCCTGGCATCTTCGCTTTCCCAAAGTTTGTAACCTTCAGGCCCAGCGGTTCCTGCTGCAGTTTCCGGATCTTCCGTGATCGGCGAAATATATCCTTCCGGGATATAGTTGAGTGGCATGCCCCAGGGACGATATTTAGGCATGGTATATCGAGGATCATACTTCTCCACTATGGGCGTAGATGTGATCTCTGAGATCACAGTCCTTTGTATCTGAGCTGCTGCCAGAGCTTGCATGTCATTGTGAAGTTTCCTTAGATCTTCTTTCAGAGTGTCGAGTTCTTCTCTCAACTCTCTGTTCTCTTCCTCAAGATTATCCATTTTATTTTGTTGACTGGCCCGAGTATTGTACGAATGAGACAATTTGACTCTAGAATCGAGACACAAACGTGAGATTCGTAGGTAAGAAGAATGTGTTATGTGAGAATAATGAATGATATGCAATGATTATATTATATATTTTTTTTTGTTTAATCAAAATAAACTTCAACAATTGGATTGCAAATATCATACAGTGGGGAGACCCCGTTTTATTGAATTCAAAGGTTGCGGCAATGGAAATACAGTAATTTCAAAGTGGTGTAAAAGGAAATGTCTAAACTTATGGCTCCCGAGTCCTCTTTGAGGAGGGATCAGATGCTGGTTCTGGTACTTTCCTCTTCTTTGACCGGGGCTCTCGGACCGTTGTTGGGTTGTCATTCCTTTTCCAAGTGAAAGGAGCGAACAAATTCCTTTGGTCTTCTTGATTTTCTATAGCATGTTGCTCTAAAATCTCGATCAGAGCATCTTTTTCTTTTAAGAGTTGTTGTATTTTGATACACTCTACATTGAGAATACGGTACTTGTTCTTCCAAGACTTCTTCTCCTGTTGAACTTTGTTGAGAGTAACCTGAAGTTTTTCCGTATATGACATAAAGTAAAGGACAGGTTCCTTTAACGGAAGAACTTCCTGACGAGGGTATGGTATCCTCAGCTTGAGAGCTCTAGTTTGTACCCAGTGGAGATAAGGTTCCACCGAGACACAATCTGGTTTTCCTAGAGACTCTCTTCCTTTTCGGTGAACATGTTTCTAAGCATGCACTGTTTCTGTGTTTAGTGCCCTGTCGTTTTCTCCTTCCTTGAAGAAAAGACCTTCCAGATGAACATTACACGGGACATGTCTCATCAGGTATCCAGACTGATAATAAGGGGTACATTAGGGAAGTTTCCACAACGGTCAATGATTCTGATCACGTCATAGATTCGATTGTACCAATCAATGTCAGAGTTGGTAAGAGACATGATTCTCTGTGACCAACGTAAAGTACTCTTATGATCCCAAAATGCAGCAGACTTGGGTAAATGGGAAGTGAACCATTTGTATAGCAGGGGTACGCAGCATGTGATCATTCCTCCGCTTTACAAATTCCTTAAGTGTACAGAATGATAAACATCTGCGAGCAAGGTTGGTACAGGGTTTCCAATCAGAAAAATCTTAATGGCATTGATATCAACAAAGTCATCAATGTTGGGAAACAGAAATAACCCGTAGGTGATTAAGACAAAGATGCTCTCGAAAGCAGTCACATTCCCTATACTAGCAAAGTACAAAGCCTTCTTTATCAAAAACTTGGTTGGCAAACCTTGGATTCCACCCTTTGTTGTCACGTGAGTCCTGACTTCTGACTCGTCTATATAGATTGCTCTTGCAATGGTTTGATCCTTTGGAACTTCTTCCAGTCCAGAAAATGGAGCTTGGTCAGTGATGGGTAAATCAGTCAGGTGAGAGTACTCCTCTAGTGTTGGTGCTAGTTGATAATTCGGGAATGTGAAACAGTGATAGACCGGATCATAAAACTGAATGAGCGTGCCAGTATTCCTTCAATTACATGGACCCTTAACAGAGACAGCAGTTCTCCGTATTTGACTCTGAAAGCATCAGAGTTGGTGATCATCCGTGCCAATCCTCTCAAATCCTCTAGTTTTGGAACCTTGAAGGTGTACTTGTGAGTCTTCCTTCTACCGAAATCCATAACGCAATCTCCTTTATCTGATATTTGCAATCATTGTCTTAGTTTAATTTGAAATAGAGAGACTAGAAGAGAAGATTTTTCTTTGTTTAAAGTTTTTTAATAAAATGAATGCATGAATGCAGCACACAAAAACATAAAAAAAACATGGGATCAAAGGTTCGGTGTCATGAAGTCATGGCTCTACCCATCCCCAAAGGTTATACTGGTGATTTTTTGTACCTGTCCTCAAAATTATTTACCCCTCTTGGGATAACAACAGCAGGCTGGTTTACCCGAGCGAGCTGCAGTATCTTAGAGTAATCTTAAATAAGGGTAGTATTGCGTGACAACTATTTCCGATAGCTTCCGCACTATAAAATAGTAACAAGGTCTCAGCCTACTAAATCCTCAGTTCATGGACAACCACAATCGAACAATCTGCTTTCAACAACCGAAGTCGTATAGGCATTGAATCCGCAAAGGGTGTCTCCACTGATTCGATGGTCGACCGGGGTCTCTTATTTGGGAGTCACTCCCTGTAAGATTACCCGTCTAGTGCCATCACTTATCTTAGGTGTATACTCAATCTTTCCAGATGCGGCATCACCCGCAGTCCCATTAGCAGAAAATAAACACGGATATCAATTAGGAAAAGCGATATATATATTTATCCTAAAACTAACATCCTAGACCTCTTAGGAGCTATAATCCTAGTCATATACAAATAAAACGACTCCCCAGCAGAGTCGCCATTTTCCTGTAGCGGGCGATTTTTGTCGGTGATGCAACCAGCTTATTGTTGGGGTTTCCTCACTGCAATGGTAGGAGGGGGTGCTACTTTCTGATTTCTTATTTATCCCATGAAACTGAAAGGGAAAGGGAAGCTATCTAAAACTAACCTTGCACGCGAATGTTTAACGGAACAAACGCTTAAAAGAGATTCGGGGAGTTCGGGGTCAGGTTATACAATGGGGAGTTGTCATTTACCCATCCTATATGTGGTTATCCACAGGATATTAGCTTTAGGTTTCACTTTATAATTGATGGTGTTTATCTGTTAATGGGTTGGGAAAGTTTTTTGGGAAGTATGAGTGAGTGAGGGAGTTTTTGTTGATGTTTGGATGTTTTTGGTAAGGTACTAGACCTAAGTTTTGATTGATATGAAGGTACTGGACCTAGGGTTTTTTATTGGTATACTCGCTAAGATTTCGCAATCTTATGCCTACGTATTCCCGTTTAAACAAAATAGGGAAATCTGTGCAATCTTAGTTCCTCCTATTCTAAGGGAGGAGAAAGATGTTTGGTGTCTTGTTCAAAGCCCAAGATTGAAGCTAAAAGGTTTTGAATGAGAGAGAATTCGTCATCTCTAAAGAAGGATTGTTGATTTTTGTGAGCCTTGATCAAAGCACAAGGTTGATGCTAAAAGGTTAATTGACTCGGCTAGGGGATTTCTTTACACAAAGCCTAAGAGGATGCTGGAAGTTTGAATTTTTCGGGGGAAAATGTTTTATCTGTCTTGCACAAAGCCCAAGATTGAGGCTAAAATGAGAAATTTAACTGGTGAGGATATTTGTATGTGTCTTATATAAAGCCCAAGATGGAGGCTGACCTTACTGGGAAAATCATTATACAAAGCCTAAGAGGAGGCTGAAATGAGTTTGACACTTCTTGGGGAAAATCATTCCCCAAAGCCTAAAGGAAGGCTGGGAGGAAATGACTTTGTTGGAGAAGATATATGTCCTAAGCTTCAGAGAGGGAGATTTATGTCTTGTACAAAGCCCAAGATTGAGGCTAAAGGGGTTTGACTCCGCAAGAGAGGGTTTTTATCAGTCCTGTACCAAGCCCAGGATGGAGGCTGGACAAGCTGGAGAAATTATTCCACACAACTTGAGAAGAGGCTAGCTCCGGCTAGGGGAAATCTTTATACCGAGTTTGGACAAAGATTGACTCAACGAGAGAGTATTTTTATCTATCTTGTACAAAGCCCAAGATTGAGGCTAAAAAAGGTTGACTCAACAAGAGAGTCCGAAAAGGTGATTGACTCAACAAGAGGGTCTAAAAAGTGATTGACTCAACAAGAGTGTCTAAAAAGTGATTGACTCAACGAGAGAGTCTGAAAAGTGATTGAACCAACCAGAGAGTCTGAAAAGGTTAGCTCCGCTGGGGAGAATCATTTGTACAAAGCCCAAGAGGAGGCTGACTCCGCTGAGGAAGGATCATTATACAAAGCCTAAGAGAAGGCTAACTTTCTGCTGAGGAAAGGTCCTTATACAAAGCCTAAGAGGAGGCTATCTTTTGCAGGGGATAATTGAGATCCCCAGGAAGGTCCAAGTGGGGAATCAACTCTTGTTGAGGATTACGGAAGAGTTGAGATGTCAGGTACCTTGAGGTTCTGATTTAAGGTAGTGTTGACCCTGGTCGGGGAACTCTCATGAGAAAGACTGAGTTTCCGCTGGAGATCGATCTAGACTACCCGGGGTTTTTCCTATAGTTGTAAGGGACTTGAGAATGTCTTTGAGACCCAAGGGGATTAGACTGTCCAAGTCTACTAGTGTGGAAGAGTTTTATCTATTGTATGATGCCCAAGAGGAGTCAATGGCATTAAGGGATGAGAATCAACCCTAAAGTGGCCTGAGGTCTGACACTAGAAAGACTGCTCTAGCAAAGGATGACTAAGTTTTGTCTTATACCTTCAAGAGGTCATCAGGGTCCTTGTATTAAGCCCAAGATAAGGCATGAGAATTTCTAAGAAGCCGGAGGGTCCTTGTACAAAGCCCAAGAGGAGGCGGGGATGCTTTTAGGAAGCCTGTGGGTCTCAAACCAAGAAAAGTTCAAAAAATGCTATTCACCGAGAATAGATCATTTAGTGAAAGCTCTATGATTTGAAGAAATTCAAGAGATGCTATTCACCGAGAATAGATCAATTCTGGGGAGTAGAATTTCTTTGACAATTTCTAGGGGTGACAGCCTGAGAAAAGGTTCACGAAGAATACTGCCTTTCTCTTGGTTCCATATTGTTTAAGCCCAAGAGAAGGCAAAACTGTATCTGAAAATCCTATGGGGATCTAGTTTTGTTTGTATTTTGAGAGTGACCAACAGAGCTTTACCTAGTTCTAGACCTAGTTGCTGGGGAAAACTCTAAATAACTATACTAGTATATATACAGTTGATATATGACAAGTATTTAAAAGGGTATGGAAGAAGAATAACCACGCATAGCTTCCCACAATATAGTTATATATATTTGACATGTATTTAAAAGAATGAGAGAAGACTCACAGTATGCAGCTTCCCACAATACAAATATATATATTAAAGCAAGTAAATGAAAGCAGATAAAACTTACAGGTGAGCAAGCTTCCATGCTGTATTGTTAGTTGTTCAAAGAAATTAAAGAAAGTTTTGATAACAATACATATATTTGAATATAAATCAAAAGGGAATTATTTTGAAAAGACTGGTGGGGCTTATACTCAAGGAGAGGCCCAAGGTTTAACAGTGATCGCACCGTTGTTTTGAATAATGTACCGGGACTTATACAATGACCGAGGCCCAAAAAGGTTTATTTACAACAAGGGTTGGGTCTTACAACTCAACGAGAAGCCCAAAGAGTATTTAAAGAAAAGAAATGGGGCTTACCACTCAAGGAGAGGCCCAAAGAGTTTTTATTTTAAACTGGCGATCGCGCCGAGATTTTTGAAAACATCATGGGTCTTATACAATGACTGAGGCCCAAACTATTTTGGTTTTAAAAAGGGATTGGGTCTTACACTCTATTAGAGGCCCAAAAGGTTTGAAAGTGAATAAAGATGGGTCTTATAGCTCAAAGAGAAGCCCAGTTGATTTTGTTAAAAAGGCGACGATCGCGCCGAACTTTTGAAAATATACAGAGGGACTTATACAATGTGTGAGGCCCAAAAAGGTATTATTTACAAAGGAGTTGGGTCTTACACACTATTAGAGGCTCATGAGTGTTTGAAAAAGATTGATGAGAGTGGAATCAATCAAAACCCTAATTTTGTCTAAAATGAAATTAATTTTGTTTAAAAATTAATAAAAATGATTGAAAACATGTGAAAAATGAGTGGTGATCTTGGATCAATGTTTCAAAAATCATGTTTTTATCCACAAAATGATTGAAAACCATTTAAGTTTGGAAAATCAAGAAGGAAAAAATATTTTAAATGTTAAAAAACTAATAAAAATTAATTATTTGCAAAAATATCAAGTATATGAAATAAATAATATTTTTGGGAATTTTTTGTAAAATAAAATATTTTAACATTTTTGTGAATTATTAAAAAAAGAATCAACTCAAAATCATTAAAATTCAGAGAGAAATTAATTTTTGAATCAATTAAATGAAAATCACAATATTCAAATATTTGAATTTTGAAAAAGGGCACCAAGAACACCCAAGAACACGCGCGTGTTCTGAGTTTTGCCCAGATTTGCATTTTCTGATCAATCTCACTGAATACTTGATGAAATCACACAATCCAAATATCAATCTACTCGTTTTCACCTCACGATCATGTCTATGGTCTTTAATTTCATTTATTTTAAGCATGGAATAAGAAATCAAAGAGAAACCTCAAGAACCCTAAATTCTGCATGAAGGCTCAGAAATTCCACACACGATTCCTACAAAGCAATTAATTGAGGGGAAACATTCCATGCATGATTATGAACATATGGAAAAAGTATTGTGCGAGGAAATATGCATGAATCATGAGATGACCAAGTTGAGGCTTACCTCTTGCAGCTGGTGATCGTGTTTTGAGTTAGAGGTGTTACAACTTGGTTCCAATGATGTGGACAGCTTCCCAAGGTGCTATGGAGCGTGTCTGAATGCTTGGAGTGGATTGAATTGAGCTGGAACTTGATTTGGCACCTCAACGGCAAATCTGTCAAAGGCTTGTGCAGATGGTTGGTGATTTTGAGAATCTAGTGTTCCAGATGTTGCTTAAGTGTTTGGATCACTTCTATGCGATGTTTATGAGGTGTGTGTGTGATTGGTTTGGTTGGAATTTCTCTCAAACTCAAAACCCGATAGTGACTTGAGTTAGAAGGCAAAATTGGAGTGAAAGAAGTGATTTTGAGAAAAGTATCAGTTTGGGTGCTTTGGGGTCCTCAAACTGATCAGAAATGAGGTCTATTTATAGTGTGCCAAGTTTGTTTTGCAAGGAATAGGGAATGGCAACTGCAGCATGCCTTTGGCCAATGTGGATCAAATGGAATCTCAAGTCTCCTCTAGCCATTGACTTGAGATTAGAGCATAGGCCTATGGTTCTCTGATTCAAGGATAAGGCTTGACTGAAGTATTCATCTTTGCTCTGATACATGCCACCTCTAAGCATCCATTGAATGCCTCAAAACAAAATTGGATCTCAAGTTATGATCCTTGGAAGTTGGTACCCTAGCCACTTTGTTCCATAACTTAGAAAAATTCTAAGTTTTGTATGGTTACCCCTTTTACAAGTTAACTTACATTCTTTGATTTTTCTTGATGAATGATGATTCAAATCACATATTAACACTGTTTTAGGGTTAAGGAACCATAATTGTGAAAAATCTTAAAAAGTCAAACTTGACTTTCGTGCACAGTTGACTTTTTATCAGATGAATTCTAAACTGAGTGATCCTTTGTGAAATCAAGTCCTTGATCTAAATCAAACTTGATGGATATGTTCCATAGGTGTTATAGGGTGTACTGAATCATGTTCCAGGGTTTGGGAGCATGTCCAGGTCAAAAGTCAAAGGTTCAGTTGACTTTTTCCCCGAAACCCTAATTGTGGTCCTGAGAAAATTGAAACTTGTGGATCAAGCTTCTTGGATCAATCCATTGTTGCAAATGGATCAATGTGGTTTATTAGAGACCCTCAAATCATGTCTTGAGGTCTTGGCTCATGTTTTGTCCCAAAAGTCAACTTAGGGGTGAATTAGGTAAAGAAACCCTAATTCCTGATTTTTGGTAAATGCATCCCCTGAGACTAAATTGATTTGATGCAAGTCCATTTGCCCATAGAAACAGTGAGGAATGATTGTATCTTTTTTAGCACAAGGTCTCCTTTCTTGAAGATGCGAGGTCGGAACTTTTTGTCGAACGTCTTCTTCATTCTTTGCTGATACAACTGACCATGGCATAGAGCCGTTATTCGCTTTTCTTCGATCAAATTCAGTTCACCGTGTCAACTTTGACACCATTTAGCTTCTGTTAGCTTAGCTTCCATCAATACCCGAATTGATGGGATCTCTACTTCTATGGGGAGCACTGCCTCCAGGCCATATACTAGAGAGAAAGGGGTTTCCCCTGTTGAAGCGGGGACAGATGTGTGATAACCGTGAAGAGCAAAGGGCAGCATTTCGTGCCAATCTTTGTAGGTTACAACCATCTTTTGAACGATCTTTTTGATATATTTGTTAGCCGCTTCTACCGCTCCGTTCATTTTAGGTCGGTAGGGAGATGAGTTATGGTGTTCGATTTTGAACTCAGCACATAATTCTTTCATCATCTTGTTATTCAAGTTAGATCCATTGTCAGTAATGATCTGGCTTGGAACACCATAACGGCAGATGAGATTGTTCTTGATAAATTGGACCACCACTTATCTGGTCACATTGGTGTATGATGCTGCTTCGACCCATTTGGTGCAGTAGTCAATGGCTACCAGGATGAACCGATGTCCGTTCGAAGCCTTGGGTTCGATCATGATAATCATGTCGATTCCCCATATAGAAAAAGGCCGTGAAGAAGAAAGAAATTTGAGTTGCATTTGCGGTACATGGATTTTGTCAGCGTATATTTGACACTTGAAAGAATTCCTTTTGTACTTGTAGCAATCGGATTCCATGGTCAACCAATAGTATCCTGCTCTCAGAATTTTTCTTGCCATTGTGTGTCCGTTGGCATGAGTGCCAAAGGATCCTTCGTGAATTTTTTTCATCAGCATGTTTGCTTCTGGTCTGTCTACGCATCAGAGCAAAACCATATCGAAGTTTCTCTTATAGAGTGTATCACCGCTCAGACAAAAGTTTCCTGCCAGTCTTCTGAGAGTCTTTCTATCTTTTCTTGATGCCCCAGGCGAGTACTCTTGTCTCTGAAGGAAGCACTTGATATCATGATACCTAGGTCTGTCATCGATGACTGCTTCAATTGTGATGATGTAAGCGGGCCTCTCAAGGCGCATTATGTCAATCTTAGGTACGTCGTTCCATTGGCCTACACTAATCATGGAAGATTGAGTGGCTAGTGCATCAGCCACGTGATTTTCTTCACGAGGGTTATGATGAAACTCGATTCTGTTGAAGAATGGTAACAACCTTCTCACATAATCTTTGTAAGGAATCACTCATGATTGATATGTGTTCCAATCTCCTTTGATCTGATTGATAACCAGGGCCGAGTCTCCATATACATCAAAATTCTTTATCCTTAAGTCAATTGCTTCTTCGAGACCCCTGATACAAGCTTCGTATTCGGCCTCGTTGTTTGCACATTTGAATGTCAGTTGGGCGGCAAAAGGAATATGGGTACCCTGAGGTGTTACGATGATTGCCCGAATTCCGTTTCCATAATTGTTGACAGCTCCGTCAAAAATTAATCCTCATTGGGAACCTTGTTTTGGCCCTTCACTTGGTAGTGGTTCATCGCAATCTTTCATTTTCAAGTACATGACATCTTCGTCTGGGAAGTCAAATCCGACTGATTCCTAATCGTCAATCGGTTAATGAGCCAAATGATCGGCTAAAATACTCCCCTTTACGGCTTTCTGAGCATGGTACTCAATGTCGTATTCTGATAACAACATCTGCCAACGGGCAATCCTACCCGCGAGAGCAGGCTTTTCAAAGACATACTTGATCGGATCCATTTAGGAGATTAACCAAGTAGTGAGACAAATCATGTACTGGCAAAGACATTTGGCTGCCCAAGCCAGAGCGCAGCAAGTTTTCTCGAGCATAGTGTATCGAGTTTCACAGTCCGTGAACTTTTTGCTTAAGTAGTAGATAACAGACTCTTTTCTTTTGGTTTTGTCTTGTTGGCCAAGTACACAACCTATAGAGTCTTCCAAGACTGTTAGGTAGATGATTAGTGGTCTTTCTTCCACTAGAGGTGACAGGATTGATGGACTTAACAGATATTCTTTGATGCTGTAGAAAGCTTTTTGGCAATCTTCTGTCCATACACAGCTTTGATTCTTTCTGAGTAGTTTAAAGATTGGTGCGCATGTCGCGGTCATGAGGGATATGAACCTGGAGATGTAATTCAGACATCGCAAAATTCCTTTGACATGTTTTTCAGTCTTAGGTGAAGGCATTTCTTGAATGGTCTTGACCTTGTCACGGTCAACCTCGATTCCTTTTTGGCAGACGATGAACCCTAAAAGTTTTCCTGAGCGAACACCAAACGTGCATTTATTGGGATTCAAGCGGAGTTTGTATTTTCTCAGACGCTCGAATAACTTTGACAGGTGTGTCACATGCTCTTCCTCTATTTTAGGTTTGGCAATCATGACATCGACGTACACTTCAATCTCTTTGTGCATCATGTCGTGAAACAGAGTTGTCATAGCTCTTTGATAGGTTGCCCTAGTGTTCTTCAAACCGAACGACATTACCTTGTAACAAAAGGTGCCCCATGGGGTGATGAATGAAGTTTTTTCCATATCTTCCGGCGCCATTTTGATTTGGTTATAGCCCAAGAATCCATCCATGAAGGAGAAGACTTTGAATTTTGTTGTACTGTCTACCAGCATGTTAATGTGTGGTAGGCGAAAGCCATCCCTTGGACTTGCTCTGTTCAGATCCCTGTAGTCTACACACATTCTGACTTTTCTGTCCTTTTTCAGAACTGGCACTATGTTAGCTAGCCATTGAGGATATTCTGAGGTAGCAAGGAAACCTGCGTTGATCTGTTTCTGCACTTCCTCCTTGATTTTGATAGCCATATCCGGGTGAGTTCGTCTCAGCTTTTGCTTCACCAGAGGACATTCTGTCTTTAGCGGTAAATGATGTTCCACGATGCTGGTATCCAACCCTGGCATGTCCTGATAGGACCAAGGAAATACATCTGGAAACTCTTTGAGAAGTTTTATCAACCTTTCATTGATAGTCAGACTGGGCAGCGCTCCAATCTTAAATTCTTTCTTTTCTTCCTCTAATCCCAAATTGGCCATTTCCAACGGCTCTTTGTGAGGCTCAATAGACCTTTCCTCTTGTCTGAGTAATCGGGAGATCTCCTTTGGAATTTTCGCGTCCTCTTCTTCTTTAAAACAAGCAATCTGCATGACCTGGAGATTCGTTTTTTAGAAGAGATAGAGAGAATGCAAGAGTGTGTGCAATGTATTTTCTGAAAAATGCTTGTTATTATTTTGGGTTGTTTTAGGATTACCATTTTCTGAAAAATGAAAAGTGAAAACAACGATAAATGCGGGAATGACATAATGACATTATTTATTTACGATTTGTCGATTCGTGAAATACAACCCTATAAAACAAAACTCTGTCGCTTTGGGCAAAGCAAAGAGGGACATTTACAGAAAAGTGAGCCCTATAAAAACATCTGTTTCACCTGGGCAGGGCGAAAGGTCAAAACAAAGATGGAAATTACTTAGATTTATGGACTACTTTCGGGACATCGACAGCAACCCATTGGCGACGAACTCCTCAGTGAATCACAAAGTCTGGTACCTTCTTTCTTGGTTTGTCCTCAGAAATGACGTTGATTTCTGGCGGAGTAGGATCGTTGGAGTCTTCCTCCCATGCAGAGTTGTCGTAAACGAACTCTTCTGTTGTGTCTTCCCTAATGTTTTCACTCTCAAGAGGATCTCCCCATCCAATTGGCTAGATGTCCTCATATCTGATGCGAGAGCTTTCAAGAGCGGTGTACTTGACCAAGAAGTCGTACTTTCCACTCGGCTGTCCCAAGGTGTCCCATACTTCTGTGGGGATAGATGAGTCATCCTTCTCGATGACGTTGACCTCAGGAAAAACATAGTTGATGAACCCTTGTCCTGCAATCTTTACAAATTTGTCATTGTGCTGGATATCTTCGGGCTGTCCTAAGTAATGATCCCATGATCCGGTGGGGATATGGGTATTTTCTTCAATCTTACTCAGTTGGTAGGCATCGTTTGGCTGACTCTTTTGCCTCAAGTATTCTGGGTACGACTTCCAGATAGGCAAGTCATCCAGGGGATCATAATAGTCCTGATCGAAGTTGTTCTTCATTATATCATCTTCTAATGAGTTAGGTAGAGCACGACATTCCTCAGGATCACAATCTCCATAGATTATCCGGACGTCTGATCTTGGTATATATCTCGGGTTCCGCTTGGGAAAATAAAATGGCATGTGCGTTTCTTCTTGAGACATATAACCATTGTTGTTGAGATAATATTTCCATTCCTCGTCCGTATCGGAGGAGTCACTCTTATTGATGGTGTGTACTTCTTGAGACACTGGGTGGAAGAAGCCTCCACTATGGAAGAAGTCCTGAATGGGATGAAAACTTTCATCTTTAGTAGTCTAGGTACAGGCTGAGGAGAAACCAAGACCTTTCTTTGTCTTGTTATCCGTAGGAATTACGAGCTATCCTCATCCCTTTACGTTATTACTCTCGATCACTTTGAGAGCATCTTTATTTTAGGAGATCGATGTCCCTCTTTCTGATCGATTCTCATTGCTCACCGATAGTGCTTGAAACTGGGTTCTAACAACCTCCTCGGGTTCTACACATGAGAATGATGATAAGTTGCTCACTATTAAGGCTTGTTCTCCACATACTGTGACTAACTTGTCATTCTTGACGAACTTCAGCTTCTGGTGAAGTGTCGAAGTGACTGCCTCAGCTTCGTGTATCCAAGGTCTTCCTAATAAATAGCTGTATGTTGCCCGGATATCCATGACCTGGAAAGTGACTTGGAAAGTGTGAGGACCGATGGTTATGGGAAGATCAACTTCGTCGATAACTGTCTTTCTGGATCTTTCAAAGGCTTTGACAATGACCTCACTGTCTCTCATTGGGACTCCTTGAAATGATAGCCGTATCAGAGTTGATTTTGGCATAACATTCAAAGACGATCATGTGTCTACCAGTAAGCTGGCTAAAGCATCGTCCTGGCAGTTGACTGTAATGTTAAGCGCCATATTGTGATTTTCCTTCTTCCGGCAGCTCTTCATCACTGAATCCTAAGTTGTTGCAGGAAGTGATGTTGGAAATGATGTTGTCAAACTGTCTTACCATCACATCTTGTTCCACAAAGGCTTGCTCTAAGACTTTATGTAGAGCTTCCCAGTGAGCTTCTGAACTAAGCAGAAGAGAGAGTACAGATATTCGAGATGGAGTTTGCAGCAATTGGTCCACAATGTTGTACTCGCTTTTCTGGATGAGCTTCAACATCTCATCGTTGTTCTTTATGAGTTCCGGATTATCGAATTGATTGACTGGTGGGTTAGGAACTCCTGTTTGAGGTTCCTTTTCCTTGGTGGGTTCTCCAACTCCTTTGTTGAAGATCCGGCCGCTCCGTGTAACTCGACTGATGTCGGCAATGTTCACGACGGAGGGTAATGGAGTTTCCTTTCCATTTTCGATGGTTGTTGCATCGTACTTGTAAGGGATAGCCTTTTCCGATTTGTACGGTATTGGACGTGGCAAGTAGATAACCACAGGAGCTTTTTAGTTTCTCTGACCGTTATAGGCAACCTCAATCAGTTCCTGGTTGGGAACTTTTCTACTATCAAGAGGGATTCTTGATTCATCGAGTAGAGGGATTATGGCGCAAACGTGTTTGGTTTTCCCATGATCGGAGATTATGACAACGTCTTTGCTTTGATCTGGGAGATACTCTTGTATCACGTTGATTGACCCAGAACTTGAACACGATCGAATCTCTTTTCGGTCCAACTGATTTTGAAAAACCGCTTGTACGAGGTAGCATGCTTGGTTGTTCTTTGAACAAACTCTACAGCGCTCATAGTTGTGGGGTGGCATCCGGCCACGCCCGCTTTGTATGCAGTGCATCTTTACTAGATCTGTTTCCATCGAGCGGACATCCTGACTTTGATGCCTACCAGGATTCCCGTCAGTCATACTAATCAGTTGTGTAGCTTCATCTAAGTGGATTGGAAGCCACCAGTGGTCCAACAAGTGTTGAAGTGTTCTTTGGACAAGTGCACACCCTTGGCCGTATTCACGACATTCTTCACAGTCTTGATAATCGTGTGAAGCCAAAAAACTGAGCCTGACTTGCTTAGCAGGTAATTCTACCAGACTGGTATTCATCAAGCGTATGTCAAAGATCTGAACCATATTGACTTGATGGTTATTTCTCTCACGGTAGTCTTGGATCCATCCAAGATCCATCTGACGTTGAAGGGACTCTTGTACAAAAGAGCATCCCTAATTGCTTGTTGAGCAGATAAGACAAGTGTTGTAATCGTGTCGTGGCAGATTATGATATTGACTTTGCCTTGAATGCATCGCCACTAAATTTACGTTCATCGCAAGAATGGCGCAGTCTCGAATCCAGCCCAGATCCATCTGTTCATGTAGAGCAGATTGCACTACGGAACACCCCTGGTTATTCTTTGAG
Organism: Lathyrus tuberosus; assembly: GCA_022829125.1. Lineage (NCBI taxonomy): Eukaryota > Viridiplantae > Streptophyta > Magnoliopsida > Fabales > Fabaceae > Lathyrus > Lathyrus tuberosus. The sequence goes on along the minus strand of JALAZF010000269.1, from coordinate 5,356,745 downwards.
CATATATCACACTGGTGATAATTGTGAGGCGGTACATGACTGTACCCACTCTGTCTGCAATGTATCCTGACCAGATTGGTTCCTAATAGGAGCACTTCGTGAATTTGATAACTGCGGCCAAATTCTTCCTCTATTAAATTTACTGCAGTCTTCTCATGTTGCGGCAACGGGTTCGTCTGAACATTCGGATTAGTATCTTTGAAAGATAAGATCCTGTTGCTGACAAGCTTCTATACATCAGACTTGAAGCTGAGATAGTTCTCAGTGTTGTGCCCTGATCCTCCTTGATGGTAAGGGCAGGTTTGATCTGCTTTGAACCAAAAAGGCGTATTTTCCGGTATGGTAAGAGGAGTCCTGGTTTAGACATGCCCCTTGGCCAGTAGAAGTGGAAATAATTATGCGTACAACATCAGTATAGGGTCGAACCCTGACGGTCATGTTGTATGATTGTTGTTATTGTACTGTGGACGAGCCTGCTGAAGGGGCTGTTGTGGCCTTTGCTGATATTGTTGTTGATTTGGTTGACTCTGAGCAACCTGAGGTTGATAAGCTGGAGCCGGCGTAGGGTTGATAGCGGGAGTTATTGCCGCTATTGGTTGGTACCTTCGCCTTTGCTTTCCCAGAGAGATATTACTGATATCCTGCTCTTTTTTCTTTTGGAAAGCACTACCGTATCTTTTAGTACTGCTTGATGGCTCTGCATCTTTGACCAATTGTCCTTCTCAGACTGCTTCTTCAAGGCATACTCCCATGTTCGCCATTTCAGTGAAGTCACTGGGTGCACTTGCAACCATTCGGTCGTAATAGAATGAGCTCAAGGTTTTCAGGAAAATCTTTGTCATCTTCTTTTCCTCAAGGGGGGGGGGGGGGACAGATCTGGGCGGCAATTTCACGCCATCTCTGAGCATATTCTTTGAAAGTTTCTTTGTCTTTTTGCGACATTGCTCGGAGCTGATCCCTATCTAGTGCCATGTCCAAATTGTATTTATACTGCTGAACAAAAGCTGCGCCGAGATCTCTAAATGTACTGATCTTGGTCCGGTTTAAACCCATGTACCATTTGAGTGCGGCACCAGTTAAACTATCTGGGAAATAATGGATCAGTAGCTGTAGATTTTCTGTCTGAGTTGACATTTTTCGAGCATACATCACCAAATGACTTTGATGGCAAGAGTTGCCTTTGTATTTTTCAAAGTCAGGCACCTTGAATTTGTGCGGTATCTTTACATTAGGGACCAGACAGAGGTATGCGGCGTCCTTTCCAAATAAGTCTTGACCGCGAATGGCATGGAATTCCTTCTGCATTTCCAAGAATTGTTCCTGGAACTCATTCATCCTTTCATATACGTCTTCGTTTCCATCAGAAATTACTTGTGGAATCTTTCCTTTCGGGCCAGTATATACCGAAGATGATTCTCACGTGTCTCCATTATGGGCGTAGATGTAATCTCTGAGATCAGAGTCCTTTTTGTTATTTCTGAGATGCTGCCAGGGATTGCATGTCATTGTGAAGTTTTTCCAAACTTTCCTTTAGAGCGTCGATTTCTTCTCTCAGCTCTTTGTTCTCTTCCTCGAGATTGTCCATTTTCTTTTGTCGATTGGCCCGAGTATTGAATGAGTGAGACAGTTTGACTCTAGAATCGTGACACATACGTGAGACTCAAAGATAAGAAGAATGCGTTATGTGAGAATGATGAATGATATGCAAAGACATATTTTTTAGTTTTTGTTTTAATCAAAAAGAAATTCAACAAATAGATTGCAAATATCATACAGTGGGGGGGGGGGGGGAGACCCCTTTTATTGAATTCGAAAAATTGCAGTATGTTACAAGGAAAAGTACAGTATTTTACAAAGTGTTGTAAGAAAAATGGCTAAGCTTATGGATCCTGAGTCCTTTCTGAAGAGAGCTTAGATACTGGTTATGGTATTTTCCTTTTCTTTGATCGAGGCTCTTCAGCCGTTGTTGGGTTGTCAGTCCTTTGCCAAGTGGAAGGAGCGAGCAAATTTCTTCGGTCTTCTTGGCTCTCTATAGCATGTTGTTCTAATATTTTAATCAGAGCATCCTTCTCTTTTAACAGTTCCTGAATCTTAGTACATTCCATATCTAGAATTCGGTATTTGTTCTTCCAAGAGCTCTTCTCACGTTGAACTTTGTTGAGAGCTACTTGGAGTTTTTCCGTATCAGACATGAAATAAAGGACAAGTTCCTTTAACAGAAAAACTTCTTGGCGAGGGTAAGGCATCCTCAGCTTGAGGGCTCTAGTTTGTACCCAGTGGAGATAAGGCTCCATGGAGGTACAATTTGGTCTTCCTAGAGACTCTTTTCCTTTCTTGTGAATATGTTGCCAGGCGTGCACTATTTCCTTTTTTATTGCCCTGTCATTTTCCCCTTCCTTGAAGAAAAGACCTTCCAGATGAACATTATATGGGATATTATTCATCGGGTATCCGAGTTGACGACGAGCTAAAATTGGATGATAACTAATTCCTCCTTTAGTTCTAATGAGGGGTATGTTAGATAAATTTCCGCATCTGTCGATGATCTCTATCCCTTCGTAAATCCTATTATACCAATCTATGTCAGAGTTGGTAAGGGAAAAAATCCTTTATGACCAACGTAGAGTACTCTTGTGATCCCAAAAAGAAGCAGACTTGGGTAAATGGGAAATGAACCATTTGTAAAGTAAGGGTACACAGCATGTGATCATTCCTCCGTTGTACAATTTCCTTAAGTGTACGGAATGATAAGCATCTGCGAGCAAGGTTGGTACGGGGTTCCCAATCAAAAATAACTTAACAGCGTTGATGTCAACGAAGTTGTCAATGTTGGGAATAAGGAATAACCCATATGTAAGCAGAACAAAGACGTCTTCGAAGGCAGTTACGTTTCCTATACTATCAAAGTACAGAGCTTTCTCTATCAGGAACTTAGCTGGTAAACCCTGAATTCCTCCTTTGGTGGTCATGTGAGTTCTGACTTCTGACTCATCCAAAGAGATTGCTTTTGCAATGGTTTGTTCCTTTGGAATTTATTCCAGTCCAGAAAATGGTGCTCGATCAATGATAGGTAAATCAATCAGATGAGAGTACTCCTCCAGTGTTGGTGCCAGTTGGTAATCTGGGAAAGTGAAACATTGATAAATCGGATCGTAGAACTGAATCAGCGTAGACAAGATTCCTTCAACTACGTGGACCCTTAACAGAGACAACAATCCTCTGTGCTTGGCTCTGAAAAGCCTCAGGGTTGGTAATCATCCTTGCCAACCTCCTTAAATCCTCTAGTTTTGGAGCCTTGAAGGTGTACTTGTGCGTCGTTCTTCTACCGAAATCCATAACGCAACCTCTGATATTTGCAATTATTCTTTTAGTTTTTTTTTTTGAAAAAAAAAATTCTTTGTATAAAAAGAGTTTTTTAGTTGAATGTATGAATGCAGCACATGAAAGGTTGTACTATTTTGGTCAATTTTTTAAGGAGGTTGGAGGAGTTTTGGTAATCATCCATGGCTCTGAAGTCACGAGCATGGAGTCATGGCTCTACCCATCCCCAAAGGTTCTACTATTTTGGTCAATTTTTTAACCTGTAGAACGGGTTCAAAGGTTCCCAAAATCATTGACCCCCCTAGGGATACCAACAATAAGCTGATTCACTCGAGAGAGCTGTAATATCCTAGGGTAAATCTCATTTGAGTGTAGTATCGCATATCAACTATTCCCGATAGTCACCGCACAACCAAATGGTTATATGGTTAATGTCTACTAAATCCTCAAGGTCACGGGTACCGCAGTGGCAAAACTATGCTTTCACGACAATCGGTCGTTCAATATTAAGTATCCACATGGGTACCTCGCATGATTCGGTGGGCTACCAAGATCGCTTGTTCCGGATTCACTCCCTATAAGTTCTTCTGTCTATGCCACCCTTATCTTAATGTTCTCTCAAACTTTCTACATGCGTATCAATCGCATTCCCATTGATAGAAATAAATGCACAACTACCTATTGTCATCAACTATGCTTTTCCTGAGGTCAACGTCATCGAGAAGGATGACTCCTTTATCCCCAACAGAGTTGCCATTTTTCTGTAGCGTGCGATTTTTGTCGGTGACGCGACCACCTTACCGTAATGGGTGGAATTAGGTGCTACTTTCTGATTTCTTATTTATCCTATGAAGCTGGAAAGGAAAGGGAAGCTATCTAAAACTAACCTTGCACGCAAATGTTTTCTTTAACAAATGCTAAGAGATTGGGGGTCCGGGGTCAGGTTATAGAATGAGGAGTTGTCAATTACCCATCATATATATGGTTATCCATAGATTGTTTAGCAAATTCTACTGTTATCTACTTACTAGTGTTTATCTGTCGTGGGTTGGGAAAGTTTCTCCTTTGGGAATGTTTAAGAGAGTATTTTTGTTGATTTTCGGGGTTTTCAATGTTTTTGGTAAGGTACTGGACCTAAGATTTTTTATTAGTGTGCTCGCTAAGATTTCAGAATCTTATGCCTACGTTTTCCCGTTAAAGAAAACAGGGAAATCAGAGCAATCATAGTTCCTCCTATTCTATGGGAGGAAAAGATGTTTGGTGTCTTGTTCAAAGCCCAAGATTGAAGCTAAAGGGTATTTGTGTCTTGTTCAAAGCCCAAGATTGAAGCTAAAAGGGTTGAGTATTTGTGTCTTGTTTAAAGCCCGAGATTGAAGCTAAAAGGTTTTACTGAGAGAGAATTTGTCATCTCTAAGGGAGATATCTCATCTGTTTATCACAGTCGTTGGGTGACTTATTATAAAGGAGAATTACTTTAACTGGAATGTATGGAATCTACTAATGCCATAATTTCTTTTATAAGGGATTTGTCCTGAACGAGAAAACTTTAACTCAGTTTTGAGCAATGTCATTTTTCCTTAGGATTCTTTCATGCTAAGAGAGGGACATTGGCTTGGATGTAAATAATCCAGAGGCTTTCCACTTACAGCAATTAGTTGAAACAAGGGATTTACCAGGATAAAGAGGGACTACAACTTGGATTTTTGAATCAACAAGTGTGCCACTTACAGCAGTTATCTGGGATTAGGGTTTTTTTTATTGTCTATTTTGATGTTTGATGTACAGAGAAATGTCTTCCTACATAGAGATTTTTAATTTCCTCTGAGGGGTGTTTTGGTTTTATGTGTGCCTTGATCAAAGCCCAAGGTTGAAGCTAAAAGGTAGACTCTACTGTTTAGGGAGTCTTATACCTGTCTTGTACAAAGCCCAAGATTGAGGCTGAAAAGAGACTGACTCTTTTGAGGAGATCATTATACAAAGCCTAAGAGGATGCTGGAAGGAATTTACTCTTCCGGGGAATATTTTGTTTGTCTTGTACAAAGCCCAAGATTGAGGCTAAAAGGATTGACTCCACTGGGGAGAGGTTTTATCTGTCTTGTACAAAGCCCAAGATTGAGGCTAAAAGGATTGACTCAGCTAGAGAATATTTATGTGTGTCTTGAACAAAGCCTAATATTGAGGCTAAAACTGCTGAGGGAAAATCATTATACAAAGCCTAAGAGGGGCATGATCGGGGAATTTCTTATATGAAGCCTAAGAGGAGGCTATCTTTTGCTAAGGATTATTGAGATCCAGAGACAGGTCCAAAGTGGGGAATCAACTCTTACTGGGGTTGCAGAAGAGTTGAAATATCAGAGACCATGAGGTTCTGAGTTTTTTTAGGGTTTTACTGGGAGTAACTTGACCCTAGCTGGGGAAATTTGAAAGTAAGGGTTTAAAGATTGAGTTTTGAAACCTGTGGAGGTCTTAACTCTGCTGGTGATTGATCAGGGTTTTTCCTGTGTTTTTTAGGAAACTTGAGGGTTTCTTGAGACCCAAAAGGAGGTGAGACTGTCCAAGTCTACTGGTATGAGAAGGTTTATCTTTGTATGATGCCCAAGAGGAGGCTGGTATTTTAAGGGATAAGAATCAACCCTAAATTGGTCTGATGTTTTGACTCTGACTCTCTGGAGGATTGAACTATCAAAGGATGACTAAGTTCTGTCCTATACTTGTAGGAGGTCTTTGGGTCCTTGTACTAAGCCCAAGAGTAGGCATGACAGCTTCTAAGAAGCCTGAGGGTCCTTGTACAAAGCCCAAGAGGAGGCTGGGGATGCTTTTAGGAAGCCTGTGGGTCCAAACCTAAGAAAAGTTCAAGAAAGGTTTCACCAGGAATAATCATATCTTTAGTGAACAGTTCTAGGGTTTGAAGAAATTCAAGAAAGGTTTCATTGGGAATTAATCCTCTCTGGGGGGAAATGAATTTCTTAGACAAATTTCTGGATAGCGACAGTCTTGAGAAAAGTTTCACCGGGAATAATGCCTTTCTCTGTTCCATATTGTATAAGCCTAAGAGGAGGCAAGACTGTATCTGGAATTTCCTATGGGGAACTAGTTTTAACTGTGTTGAAAGAGTGACCACTGGTTTGATCTAATTCTAGACCCAATTGTAGGGGAAAACTCTAAACAAGTAATATACATGCATATATATATATATATATATATATATATATATATATATATATATATATATATATATATAAGCAAGTATATAAAAGAAAGCTGGTAGAACTTACAGGTGAGCAAGCTTCCAGTGTTACAGCTGCATGGTTAGTTATTCAAGAAAGTTTTGATACAACTATAAATTTGAATCAAAATCAAAAGGAAAGTTGTTTTGAAAGGAAGTTTGGGGCTTATACTTATGAAGAGGCCCAAATGAATTCTTTTGAAGAGGCGACGATCGCGTCATAATTTTGAAAAGCACAAAAGGGACTTATACAATGACTGAGGCCCAAATTTATTGTATTTACAAAAGAGGTTGGGTCTTACACTCTGTTAGAGGCCCAAAGTTATTTTTATACAAGAGATGGGGCTTACAACTCAAGGAGAGCCCCAGATGAAAAATAACGATCGTTCTGTTATTCAAAAAATTGTACCGGGACTTTTACAATGACTGAGGCCCAAATTATTTATGTACAAAAGGGGGGGTTGGGTCTTACACTCTATTAGAGGCCCAAAAGTGTTTGAAAAAGAAGAAAAATGGGACTTACAACCAAAGGGAGGCCCAGATGATTTTGTTTTGAAAACGGCGATCGCGCCGAGATTTTTTAACGTACTGGGACTTATACAACGACTGAGGCCCAAAAATGGTTTATTTACAAAGGGATGAGACTTACACTCTATCAAGAGGCCCAAAAGTGTCTTCAGCCATGTAACTGGTCTCAGTTTCTTCTTGTCGGGTTTCTTTCTTGACAAGGGATGCTATTTGTAGCGGTTTTCATCAAACTTCTCGCCGAGTTTTGCTGGGGAGACGCCATTTGATGGAAAAAGATTTGATGTTAGACTTACTAGGGAAATCCATTAGTCTGAGCTGTAGAGGTGTGTAAACTTCTCCGTTGGAGATGCCATTTGTTGACTCTAATGGGGAAAAACGAGTCTCTTGAAAGACCACTTTTTGCTTGGGGATATTGCATCATGCTTTTCTTCGAGATCATTTCGAAGAAATGCCATGTGATGTGATCCAAAATTGAGGTGCTGATGACTTCATTAATATCGACCTTCTTGTGAGAAAAACTGATGTATTGCCGAGAGTCTTCGGTTGAGAGGCTTTCTCTGGGGATTTTCCTTAATCCGGGAAAGCGAGAAATATCATCTTCAAAGGTGAAGAGTGATGTTCCATAGGTGTCTGTCGAATGTCTTTTTGCCTTTCAGAGGTTCAAGTTTTCAAAGTGGTCGAGGACCGTCTCTAATCCAGAAATAAACTAGGGAGAAATTGCTAAGACGATACATTTCCTGACGAGGAAAGAACTGACCACCTTACTAGCGGGAGGACGTTATCACTTGGGGATAAGACTGACCAGAGTGATATTAATGCAATATGAATATGAATGTGAATCAATTATGCATGATGTATGTATGTTTATGCTGACAAAACTGACGTGATATACAGACTAGTGGATGAACACGACTGGATACTCGGCCACTGCGGGGGATGAAAAAGTACCATTGGTTCACGATAGCAATCCTGTTTTGCTTAGGAGTGGTAGACCCTGTGGAAAGAATGAATCATCAATTGGTCCTTAGGGGTATGAACTCTGCTAGGGATATCAGATGGGACATTGCATCTGAAACAGTTGATCCTTCATTCAGGTGTATTGGTTTAGAAGGAGTACTTTGATTCTGCACTTTGAGGTTCAATCACCTTCGGAGAAGCTATCGATGTTCTTTGTGTGTTCAGCAGTTTTAAAAAGAAATGCCATCTTTATTTTAAAAGAGGAAGAAGATTTGACAAGTAAAATTCATTTTTTTGTTTTGTTTTGTTTCAAGAATCGTTGATTATGTTAAAAATGTCATTTTGTAAAGCAAAAACAAATGAGAATTGTAAACAAAAGCACTAGGGCTCAAATTTTATTAATAGAATGGTAATCAGCCAAGCGCGTGATACCATAGAGCATTACAAAGTTTAGAAAATGGCAATTTAAGGGAAAAGGGTCTACAATGAAACATAACGACCGCTATCCTTCTACCAACTTTGAATTTTGGACATTCTGGGCCTCTGTCGAAGGTGACCTTGACTGAAGTTATCCTGATGGATGGCGACTGTGCTGGGGAGTCTTTAGGATTAAAGTTCCTAAAAGGTCTAGGTTGTTTAGCATTTTCTATACTATATATATATACTGCTATTCCTACTTGATATCCGTGTTTATTTTTCTATCAATGGGAATGCGATTGATACGTATGTGGAAAGTTTGAGAGAACATTATAGATATATTTACTGCTATTCCTACTTGATATCCGTGTTTATTTTTCTGTCAATGGGAATGCGATTGATACGCCTGTGGAAAGTTTGAGAGAACATTAAGATAAGGGTGGCATAGACAGGAGAACTTATAGGGAGTGAATCCTGAACAAGCGATCCTGGTAGCCCACCGAATCAGGTGAGGCACCCGAGTGGATACTTAATGTTGAACGACCAATTGTCGTGAAAGCATAGTTTTCCCAGTGTGGTACCCGTGACCCTGAGGATTTAGTAGACATTAACCATATGACCATTTGGTAGTGCGGTGACTATCGAGAATAGTTGATACGCGATACTACACTCAAATGAGATTTACCTTGGATATTACAGCTCGCTCAAGTGAATCAGCTTGTTGTTGGTATCCCTAGGGGGTCAATGATTTTGGGAACCTATGAACCCGTTCTACAGGTATAAAAATTGACCAAAATAATACAACCTTTGGGGATGGGTAGAGCCATGACTCCATGCTCGTGACGTTGAACCCTTGAACCTATGTTTTTTAAATGTTTTTGTGTGCTGCATTCATGCATTCATAAAACTCCTTTTAAACAAAGGAAATTTTTTTTTCAAAAAAAAATTAACTAAAATAATAATTGCAAATATCAGAGATTGAGTTATGGATTTCGGTAGAAGAAAGACGCACAAGTACACCTTCAAGGCTCCAAAACTAGAGGATTTAACGAGGTTGGCAAGGATGATTACCAACCCTGAGGCTTTCAGAGCCAAGCATGGAGGACTATTGTCTCTGTTAAGGGTCCACGTAGTTGAAGGAATCCTGTCTACGCTGATTCAGTTTTACGATCCGGTTTATCATTGCTTCACTTTCCCGGATTACCAACTGGCACCAACACTAGAAGAGTACTCTCATCTGATTAATTTACCTATCACTGATCGAGCTCCATTTTCTAGACTGGAAGAAATTCCAAAGGAACAAACCATTGCTAGAGCAATCTCTTTGGATGAGTCAGAAGACGGGACTCACATGACCACCAAAGGAGGAATCCAGGATTTACCAGCTAAGTTCCTGATAGAGAAAGCTCTGTACTTTGCTAGTATAGAAAACCTAACTGCCTTCGAAGACGTCTTTGTTCTGCTTACATATGGGTTAATCCTTTTTCCCAACATAGACAACTTCGTTGACATCAACGCTGTTAAGATATTTTTGATTGGGAACCCCGTAACAACCTTGCTCGCAGATGCTTATCATTCCGTACACTTAAGGAATTTGTATAGCAGAGGAATGATCACATGCTGTGTACCCTTACTTTACAAATGGTTCATTTCCCATTTACCCAAGTCTGTTGTTTTTTGGGATCACAAGAGTACTCTACGTTGGTAACAAAGGATTATGTCCTTTACCAACTCGGACATAGATTGGTATAATAGGATTTACGAAGGGATAGAGATCATCGACAGATGCGAAAATTTCCTTAACATAACCCTCATTGGAACTAAAGGAGGAATTAACTATCATCCAATTTTAGCTCGTCGTCAACTCGGATACCCGTTGAAGAATATCCCACATAATGTTCATCTGGAAGGTCTTTTCTTCAAGGAAGGGGAAAATGATAGGGCACTAAAAAAGGAAATAGTGCATACCTGTCAATATATTCACAAGAAAGGAAGAGAGTCTCTAGGAAGACCAAATTGTACCTCCATGGAGCCTTATCTCCACTGGGTGCAAACTAGAGCCCTCAAGCTGAGGATGCCTTACCCTCGCCAAGAAGTTATTCCGTTAAAGGAATCTGTCCTTTATTTCATGTCTGATACGGAAAAAATCCAAGTAGCTCTCAATAAAGTTCAACGTGAGAAGAGTTCCTTGAATCATGTCGCAAGGTTTGGGAGCATGTCTTGGTCAAAAGTCAAAGGTCCAGTTAACTTTTTCTTCAAAATTTTCTATAGCGTGCGATTTTTGTCGGTGACGCGACCACCTTACCACAATGGTTGGAATTGGGGGCTACTTTCTGATTTCTTATTTATCCTATGAAGCTGGAAAGGAAAGGGAAGCTATCTAAAACTAACCTTGCACGTAAATGTTTTATTTAACAAATGCTAAGAGATTGGGGGGTCCGGGGTCAGGTTATACAATGGGGAGTTGTCAATTACCCATCTATATATGGTTATCCATAGATCGTTTAGCAAATTCTACCGTTATCTACTTACTGGTGTTTATTTGTCGTGGGTTGGGAATGTTTCTCCTTTGCGAATGTTTGAGAGATTAGACAAGTTGAAGATCATGTCATTTCTTGATTGATCCTTTGTCTAAATGCTCTTAGAGGGCTCAAAACCCTAATTCTTGGTTGTAGTGAAAGCTCAACATTCCTTGAGGAGATTAATGAGGCACGATGGCACATCCATATTGTGGCAATGATTTGCACAATGATGGGAAATCTTGGTGGTCAAAATTTGGGATATGACACTCTGTTGTTTCATTGTTACCGTTGTATTTCGTCTCTATTTCTCCTTCTCGAGTGTTGGTCTCTTGCCCTATTTTATAGAAATTTTGAATCTTAACATTGAGATGTTGATTTCGAAGGAATTCTAATTTGTCTAGAACATGTTTGGAACATGTTTTGTGATTTTGAAAACTTTCTTCTTTCAATCAAACATGTTTAGATTATGTTTAAGACTTGTTTTGGGATGAATCTTGAATTGGTCTTGAGATTTTATTCACTTGTTTTTTTTTTTGGGTTATTTATTTATTTATTTAATGCATAAAATATAGATTTAAAAATTAAAAAAAATTAAGTTTTTTTAAAATACTACTAAATTAAAACGAAATTAATAATTAAATAAGGGGAAAAAATGATCTTTTTACCCTTTTTTAAAATGAAAACACACAAAAAGGAAAATAAATACAAAAAGTAATGCAATGGGACTTGAACCCGCGACCTTATGATTAAACCTCTTACACATACCTTCTTACCAACTGTGTTATCTCATTTATTCGAAATAAAAGTCACTCGAAAGCATATGAAGGGTGGACAAAATTGGGGTATGAGAATAATGCAGTTTGAGTATCAATATTTAACATACCTTTAGATGTACTTTGTAACACCCCTTTTCCCATCGCGAATAAATAATACATAATTAAATCAGAGTAAATAAAAAGTTATTTTTCCGACCAAAACAAGGATGCCACATTTTAAAGAAAGAAAACACAAACCCTGCTCAATTATTTGATACATAACACAAACTGGGATAACATCAAAGAGAAACTTTTTCCATATAAAAGGAAAGTTCAATTATGGAATAAAGCGGAAAGATCCATAACTGACTTGTTTTACAAAATAAATTGTTTTATAACATCAAAATATACATACAAAGGTAATACAAAATAAATCTAACAAAGGTATACATATATAACATAATCGTTCCCCGACTCCCGTGCTACGTATCAGAGCAGACACCAAGACCGACAAAAGAACGAAGGGCTAATCTTCACAAAAGTCTCCAAGACTACAAATCTGCAATTGCCTCATAGAGCAATAAACCACAGCAGAAGGGTGAGAAATAACAACTAAACCAAGATTGCATAATAATATGCAAACACATAAAAATTCATATGCATAGTTATTCTCACCACAAACATCACATGCTAGTACATATAACATGCCACATATACGCAACATATATCTATTAATCCAACAACATAGCATATATCAATTATTCAATATACTCACATTTTTGCACATAAGGCATACCAAGTAATAACATATAGAAACACCCCACCCATCACATAGCATATGTCTATGCATAAAACATATTATCCACAACCAATGCATTTATCACATATGCACATCAATTCACCAATTCAAACATAAATCTCAATACATACTCAATCAATTCATGATTTTCCACATATAATCAATCCATTCATGATTTCCACACATAATCAATCCATTCATGATTTCTACACATAATCAATCCATTCATGATTTCCACACATAATCAATCCATTCATGATTTATGCAAATGAAAAGAGACCGACATAACGACTCTATGCAAATGCATATGCGGTACCATCCATCCATCAATCTCATCACTAGTTCACTCAGGAACTATTGGAACCATCGCTTGTTACTTATGTAACTCCCCGTCGGGCAAACGATGTTCCCCGTCGCTTTCGGTCCTCTTGGTATAAAGCGTACAACGTTTATGGATTGCTTTCAGTCCTCTTTGTATAAGGCGCACGATCCGATCGCTTTCGGTCCTCTTTGTTTAAGGCGCACGATCGTCTATAATCATCGCTTTCAGTCCTCTTTGTATAAGGCGCACGATGTTATAGCGGATTCCCTCTAGAATCGTTTCGTCGCTCACACCCACTAGGGCACACGACATCACAAGAATGCATATCATGATGCTTGGCATACAATGACTCATGACATTCAAATGCACACATAATGCAACAATCATCATGCATATATTTCAACTCATCAATTCCATACATTCACAATTCAACAATATGAATTATCTCATCATCATTATTCATGCATTGGAAACCAATTCAAATAATGCATTTCAAACCATAAAGGCCACCAAACCACATATATTGAATTTCAAACAAACAATGCATTTCATCATAAACTACAAACCACAACAATTAACATTTTATCATATACATTCATATCAATTCACAACACTAGGATTCACGCCACAAAAGCTACCCACAACAACATCATAACAACATGCATTGATATTCAATTAAACAATGTATTTTTCCACACAACAACACAATAACAACATCATTATCATATACATCAACATCATATAAATAGCACAAAAGCCCCACATTTATATGAAGATAACAAATCGCATCGGACACAAACAAGCACAACAAAACCTACAAACCACTAATTATCCTCTACCAAATATTCTTGGTTAACACATGGTATCACATCACCATTTAATAGCATCTTAAGTTTTCTCTCTATTGCCTCAAGTCCCATGTCAATCGGACTCGCGATTCGGGAGTTATGGTGGAAACATAAACCACACTTTTCACACATACATTACTTTTCCATATTTTCTTATCAATCCATGGCTTAAACATAAGTGCCAATTCCATTATCATAAAGAGCATTGAATTAGCTTTCCAACGCATCCGACCCTGCCTCAATCCGATTTACGGATCAAAAGTTTTAAAGAAAACAATTTAGAAAAGCTGTCATGTTCGCAATGCGAAGCTCATAGCGAGTCCTTCGCTTTCCTCATTAGTAGTACGAATGCCCCAGCGAACCATGGCAGAAAGAAAATAGCCTACAGTTTCGCAGTGCGAACTCCCAGCGAACCTTCGTTGTCCCCTTCGCAGTGCGAATCCCCCAGCGAACCGTGGCAGAAAGAAAAACAACACAACGTTCGCAGTGCGAACCTGACGCGAACGTTCGCATTCCCCTTCGCTGGCCATTCGCAGTGCGAACCTGCGAAACCAGAAAAACCCAGCAGCGCCAACATAGGTCATTTGGGGTCAAAATCCATCATTTCTTCCACCCAAACACTTCCAAAACATACTATAGCAATCAAAACATGATCCAAACCTAACGACAAGTATTCTACGCAGTTTATATCGAATTTCATCCGTGAAAACATCGATTTCTATCAATCGCTCCTAATTTCAATCGATAAGAAAAGTCTCGAAACAACAAAAACAATTACAACAAACAACACATATACATACACAAGCAAGATATAATTGAAACTTCTCACCCTTACCCGATTATTCGCACTCGAAACGGAGTTCCCGCGATTTTCCTCTTTCTCCTCTTTTCTTTCCTCTTCCTTTCTATCTTCTCTTTTCTTTCTCTCTATTTTCTTTTCTCTCTATTTCCTCTCAAATCTCTATTTATATAAAATATCTAAACCCCTAAAAGACTATTTTACCCCTCAACTCAAATATCTCGCAAACGCTCTCAAAACGCGATAAAACATAAACAGCGATGAAAAATAATATATTGTCAAATAAAAGTCAAGAATAAAATAATATAAAACAAAAATAATTAAATCGACTCGATTAAATAAATAAGACAAAACCGGGGCGTTACATACTTACCATCTCAACTTTTACTGACCTTTCGCTCTTAGTTCCGTACTCGTTCAAACACATCTTTTCCCTTAAATCCTTGACCTTTGGCACGGTTATCTGTCTAATTGTGCCCCCCATGGAAGCGTCTAAAAACATATGTGTCTGACTCTCAGGCCTTTTAATGAAACTTTGCATCTGCTCCATGTTATTTAGATTATGATTGGGGAACCTGCGTAACAATAATTTGAACCTCTCCCATGAATCATACAGTGACTTCGTATCATGTTGCTCAAAATTTTAAATTTTAGCTCTTCTCTCAATAAATTGGTTGGTAGTGAAAAATATTTCTAGGAATTTATCCTCTAGCTCTTTCCATGTCCGAATGGTTCGACTTGGAAGGCATAGTAACCAATCTTTTTCCCTTCCAATGAGTGGGAAACTGAACAATCGTAACTTCACTTGGTCCTCTGTGACATTATCTGGCTTGCACATTGAAGCAGTTTCGTAGAAGCGTGCAAGATGAACCGAGGGATCTCTGATAGCATTTCTATCGTATGAATTGTCTCTTACACTTGAAAGCATAAAATTCTTAATATCAAAGTTAGCAGGATCGGTCGGTACAAACCATCTAGAAACCTTACCGTCGCCGATCCTTTTACAGTAATCCCCCATCGTTTGGAGTGGTGGGGCCGCCATGTTATTCTCCTCTTCAGACTCTGACGAAAGAAGTGGTGGATCTACTTCTGGTGGGTCCCCATCATCCGGAATTGCTTCGCTAGCTGATTTTCTGAGAGCACGTGCGATTCTTTCAATTTCTGGATCGAATGGTAGTAATGCCAATCCTGAACTGCGCATACACAAATAGAAAATACCTCAGTATCACTATGACAAACATGGAAATTAACAAAAAGCAATAAAAACTAAAAATTAAATAAACTAAGAAAAATAGTTATTTCACAAAGTGTTGCCCTATTGCAATCAACAGCCCCTGGCAACGGCGCCAAAAACTTGATGACTTCTCATCAAGTGTATCGATAATGTTGCAGTAATAAAAAGATCGAACCCACAAGAACTGTATTCAAACAAGAAAAGAATTGTGCAATGTAACAAGAAACAGTAAATAAAGTGAGGTTGCAAGTTTCAGTGTAAAAAGTAAACAAGAGAGTAAATAATGTCTTGAAAGCGGTCATGTTGTGTTGTAGAATCCCTTATTCCTCTATTGTTGATATTTGATTCCCTATATGAATGATCTAGTCACTATAACCTCATGACGAATTGAAAAAACCGTTATACCTGATCCCTCACTAAATAACTCACTAACCACTACTCTGAGCTTTCTATCCCTAATCCTCCAGCGAAAGCAGGGTTAGGCGATGTATAAAACGTTAATTCTCTATGCCACTACTCGGGGTCTCCTATCCCTATTCGACCAAACTAAGTAGAACAGTTGCCCTAGGTCCAACACATAGGCTAAAGGTCAGTAATCCCTATGTGTCCAACATCAGATTAACAGAGTATCTCAAATAAAAAACATTACGAATAAGAAATAACTAAATAAGATTATAGATCAATAGGTTCATAACATAGTCAAATCAACATAGAATCCAACAATGTAAAAATAGGTTCATCATAACACAACCTAACCTAAGAGAATTTAGCTACTCATAGTGCAAATAAAATACCACAATTGATAGATGAAAATAACATAAAAAGTCCCTTGAAGAGATGGCCTCCACTGGCTTCAAATGCTCTCAAAATCACCACTTGTTCTCTCAAACTCGTGCTTAAGTCTCCAAAATTCATAACCCTTGTCAAACTGCTGAAAATCCCCTTAAAAAGCACTTAGAATGGGTCATAACGCATCAGAAAAAGCCCAGAAAAGTGTCTATTTTACGTAGTATATATGCATCGTGCGCACAGTGCAACTCTTTCATCTTTATCGCGCACGTGATGGCGTGCATGATTATTCTAGTAGTTGCGTAAAAATTCACCCTTTTCACCAGAATTTTCATTGAGTCTCATTCTTCCATACTTGGCTATTTTTCACTCATTCTTGGGTCTTTCTTCTTCCTTTTGGCTCTTCTTTAGCTTATTTTTCATCGATTCTTCTCCTAATTAGATGCAATGATGGAATGTCATCAGAAGGCTAGTTTGAAGGCCTCAGAATCACATTGTCTTTATGTCGTACCTCGAACAATATGATCCTCGCGATGGACGTGGAAAAACGTTCGAACAGAGTCGCCACCGAACTTTATTCATTCCAAGGAAGGAATAGGAAAATATAGATAAAACCTTTAAGGGATAAGAAAATGGTCATCGCAACCAAATTCTAGGTTCGGGAGTCGATTACGCAAGAGGGAAGGTATTAGCACCCTCTACGTCCATTGTACTCAACGGGAACCTCTTGATTCGATTCGTTAGAAAAGTTAGCTAGGTTTGTTTGTTTTCTTCTAAGGTAAAAGGATTTGTAAAGGGAAAATGGGTGGTTTTTTATTAGGGTGCTCGCCAAGGATTGGGGCCCTTGTGCCTACGTATTCCCTCGTACAATGGGAAAGTCAGAGCGTTCATAGTTCATGGGACTACGGGAAAAGGTTTGGGGTAAAAAGAAAAAAGGTATCTCGCAATCCTATGCCTACGTACCCTCATAGTGCAATGAGGATGTCAGAGCAATCGTAGTTTGGGCGACTATGTTTGGTTGGTGTCTTTTATGAACGAGTGTTTAAGTCACATTCTAACTGCTAAACACTGGCTTGTCTGCTCGCTAGGGGAGGCTGAAGCACGGGTTTATATGCACTGAAGAAATGACTAAACAATGTTCTTTTGGAAAAGTTGTTTGAATTGAATTAAGTGTATTAGGGGTTTTGATTGAGAAAAATAGTTTGATTTGAATAGGTTTTTAGGGTTTCGATCGCACGGGAAGCGAGAAAACGAGATTCGATTTGTTAAGTATTTTAAGGGAGAATGACAATTATTCGATAAACGAGAGACAACAGTCCTCCGTATTTGGCTCTGAAAGCATCAGGGTTGGTGATCATCTGTGCCAATCCTCTCAAATCCTCTAGTTTTGGAACCTTGAAGGTGTACTTGTGAGTCTTCCTTCTACCAAAATCCATAACGCAATCTCCTTTGTCTGATATTTGCAATCATTGTCTTAGTTTAATTTGAAAAAGGGAGACTAGAAGAGAAGATTTTTCTTTGTTTAAAGTTTTTTAATGAAATGAATGCATGAATGCAGCACACAAAAACATAGAAAAAACATGGGATAAAAGGTTCGGTGCCGTGAAGTCATGGCTCTACCCGTCCCCAAAGGTTATACTGGTGATTTTTTCTACCTGTCCTCAAAATCACTGACCCCTCTTGGGATAACAACAGCAGGCTGGTTTACCCGAGCGAGCTACAGTATCTTAGAGTAATCTTAAATGAGGGTAGTATCGCGTGACAACTATTTCTGATAGCTTCCGCACTACAAAATAGTAACAAGGTCTCAGCCTACTAAATCCTTAGTTTAATGGACAACCACAATCGAACAATCTGCTTTCAACAACCGAAGTCGTATAGGCATTGAATTCGCAAAGGGTGTCTCCGCTGATTCGATGGTCGATCGGGGTCTCTTATTTGGGAGTCACTCCCTGTAACATTACCCGTCTAGTGCCATCACTTATCTTAGGTGTATACTCAATCTTTCCAGACGCGGCATCACCCGCAGTCCCATTAGCAGAAAATAAACACGGATATCAATTAGGAAACGTGATATATATATTTATCCTAAAACTAACATCCTAGACCTCTTAGGAGCTATAATCCTAGTCCTATACAAATAAAATGACTCCCCAGCAGAGTCACCATTTTCCTGTAGCGAGCGATTTTTGTCGGTGACACGACCACCTTATTGCTGGGTTTTCCTCACCGCAATGGTAGGAGGGGTGCTACTTTCTGATTTCTTATTTATCCCATGAAGCTAAAAGGGAAAGGGAAGCTATCTAAATCTAACCTTGCACGCGAATGTTTAACGGAACAAACACTTAAAAGAGATTCGGGGAGTTCGGGGTCAGGGTATATAATGGGGAGTTGTCAATTACCCATCCTATATGTGGTTATCCACAGGATATTAGCTTTAGGTTTCACTTTATAATTGATGGTGTTTATTTGTTAATGGGTTGGGAAATTTTCTTGGGAAGTATGAGTGAGTGAGGGAGTTTTTGTTGATGTTTGGATGTTTTTGGTAAGGTACTAGACCTAAGTTTTGATTGATATGAAGGTACTGGACCTTGGGTTTTTGATTGGTATGCTCACTAAGATTTCGCAATCTTATGCCTACGTATTCCCGTTTAAACAAACAGGGAAATCAGAGCAATCGTAGTTCCTCCTATTCTAAGGGAGGAGAAAGATGTTTGGTGTCTTGTTCAAAGCTCATGATTGAAGCTAAAAGGTTTTGACTGAGAGAGAATTTGTCATCTCTAAAGAAGGATTGTTGATTTTTGTGTGCCTTGATCAAAGCACAAGGTTGATGCTAAAAGGTTAACTGACTCGGCTAGGGGATTTCTTTGCATAAAGCCTAAGAGGAGGTTAGAAGTTTGAATTTTCCGGGGGAAAATGTTCTATCTGTCTTGCACAAAGCCCGAGATTGAGGCTAAAATGAGAACTTTAACTAGTGAGGATATTTGTATGTGCCATGTATAAAGCCCAAGATGGAGGCTGACCTTACTAGGAAAATCATTATACAAAGCCTAAAAGGAGGCTGAAATGAGTTTGACACTTCTTGGGGAAAATCATTCCCCAAAGCCTAAAGGAAGGCTGGGAGGAAATGACTCTGTTGGAGAAGATATCTGTCCTAAGCTTCAGAGAGGGAGATTTATATCTTGTACAAAGCCCAAGATTGAGGCTAAAGGGGTTTGACTCCGCAAGAGAGGGTTTTTATCAGTCCTGTACCAAGCCCAGGAAGGAGGTTGGACAAGCTGGAGAAATTATTCCACACAACTTGAGAAGAGGCTAGCTCCTGCTAGGGGAAATCTTTATACCGAGTTTGGACAAAGATTGACTCAACGAGAGAGTATTTTTATCTGTCTTGTACAAAGCCCAAGATTGAGGCTAAAAAAGGTTGACTCAACAAGAGAGTCCGAAAAGGTGATTGACTCAACAAGAGAGTCTAAAAAGTGATTGACTCAACGAGAGTCTGAAAAGTGATTGACCCAACAAGAGAGTCTGAAAAGGTTAGCTCCGCTGGGGAGAATCATTTTTACAAAGCCCAAGAGGAGGCTGACTTTGCTGAGGAAGGATCATTATACAAAGCCTAAGAGGAGGCTAACTTTCTGCTGAGGAAAGGTCCTTATACAAAGCCTAAGAGGAGGCTATCTTTTGCCGGGGATGATTGAGATCCCCAGGCAGGTCCAAGTGGGGAATCAACTCTTGCTGAGGATTACAGAAGAGTTGAGATGTCAGGTACCTTGAGGTTCTAATTTAAGGTAGTGTTGACCCTGGTCGGGGAACTCTAATGAGAAAGACTGAGTTTCTGCTGGAGATCGATCCAGACTACCCAGGGTTTTTCCTATAGTTGTAAGGGACTTAAGAATATCTTTGAGACTCAAGGGGATTAGACTGTCCAAGTCTATTGGTGTGGAAGAGTTTTATCTGTTGTATGATGCCCAAGAGGAGGCAATGACATTAAGGGATGAGAATCAACCCTAAAGTGGCCTGAGGTCTGACACTGGAAAGACTGCTCTAGCAAAGGATGACTAAGTTTTGTCTTATACCTTCAAGAGGTCGTCAGGGTCCTTGTATTAAGCCCAAGAGAAGGCATGAGAACTTCTAAGAAGCTGGAGGGTCCTTGTACAAAGCCCAAGAGGAGGCGGGGATGCTTTTAGGAAGCCTGTGGGTCTCAAACCAAGAAAAGTTTAAGAAATTCTATTCACTGAGAATAGATCATTTAGCGAAAGCTCTTCGATTTGAAGAAATTCAAGAGATGCTATTCACCGAGAATAGATCAACTCTGGGGAGTAGAATTTCTTTGATAATTTCTAGGGGTGACAGCCTGAGAAAAGGTTCACGAAGAATACTGCCTTTCTCTTTGTTCCATATTGTTTAACCCCAAGAGAAGGCAAGACTGTATCTGAAAATCCTATAGGGATCTAGTTTTGTTTGTATATTAAGAGTGACCAACAGGGCTTTACCTAGTTCTAGACCTAGTTGTCGGTGAAAACTCTAAATAACTATACTAGTATATATACAGTTGATATATGACAAGTATTTAAAAGGGTATGAAAGAAGAATAACCATGCGCAGCTTCCCACAATACAGTTATATATATTTGACATGTATTTAAAAGAATGAGAGAAGACTCACAGTGTGCAGCTTCCCACAATACAAATATATATATATTAAAGCAAGTAAATGAAAGCGGATAAAACTTACAGGTGAGTAAGCTTCCATGCTGTATTGTTAGTTGTTCAAAGAAATTAAAGAAAATTTTGATAATAATACATATATTTGAATCTAAATCAAAAGGAAATTGTTTTGAAATGACTGGTGGGACTTATACTCAAGGAGAGGCCCAAGGTTTAACAGTGATCGCACCGTTGTTTTGAATATTGTACCGGGACTTATATAATGACTGAGGCCCAAAAAGGTTTATTTACAACAAGGGTTGGGTCTTACAACTCAAGGAGAAGCCCAAAGAGTATTTAAAGAAAAGAAATGGGGCTTACCACTCAAGGAGAGGCCCAAAGAGTTCTTATTTTAAACTGGCGATCGCGCCGAGATTTTTGAAAACATCGTGGGTCTTATACAATGACTGAGGCCCAAACTATTTTGGTTTCAAAGAGGGATTGGGTCTTACACTCTATTAGAGGCCCAAAAGGTTTGAAAGTGAATAAAGATGGGTCTTATAGCTCAAGGAGAAGCCTAGTTGATTTTGTTAAAAAGTCGACGATCGCGCCGAACTTTTGAAAATATACAGAGGGACTTGTACAATGTGTGAGGCCCAAAAAGGTATTATTTACAAAGGGGTTGGGTCTTACACTCTATTAGAGGCCCATGAGTGTTTGAAAAAGATTGATGAGGGTTGAATCAATCAAAACCCTAATTTTGTCTAAAATGAAATTAATTTTGTTTTAAAATTAATAAAAATTATTGAAAACATGTGAAAAATGAGTGGTGATTGTAACACCCCGAAATTATAATTAATTATTTATGAATTATTTGTGAATTTTCGTGGAATTATGGGGTGCATTTGAGGATGTGGTGATGTCATATGTGGGGGTAGTGTTGGGATTTAGTGGTGTTGAGAAATTATGGTAATTTAAATAATTTAATTAGAATTATTTGGATTTAAAATAATTAGTTGGAATTTATTGGAGTTTAGAAACTATACTAGTTATTTTGTTGTTATTAGTAAAATAATAGTTATAATATTATTTTATTAGAATTCGAATAAATACAGAGTGTAGAGAAATTAAGGGCATTATAGTAATTTCTGGTGGAGTAAGTGAGGGTAAATGAGGAATACCCTAATAGGGGTCCAAGGGTTAAAGTAGGGAAAAGAGAGAATTGGGATTACAATCGTAACATTTTGGAACGAGAGAACGAAGAGAAGAGCAATCGTAGAAGAGAGAATGGGAAGAACGCGAAGAGGCTAGGGTAAGAATTTTTCACCGTAAGAGGTTTAGAATCGTCAAATCTAAGGTAAGGGTGGGATTCTAACTCTATAACGGGATGATATAAGGATGGGTATGGGGATTTTGATTGCTATGGTTCTTGTGATGTTGTTTATGATTGTCTTGATTGTGTTGTTGTGGGTTGAATATTGTTGTGTTGTAATTGTTACAATTGTTGTTGCGATTGTGTTATATGATGTGAAAATTGATGTTATAATTTTGTTTGGGTTGTTGTAAAATCTATGTAATGTATGGGTTAGATATCATGAACTTAGGATTTGGGGGTTTGTTATATTCTTGAAAACCCTAACATGAATCTATGTTTCAATCTATGAAATTGATGATTTATATATGTTATGATGTTTCTATATTAAATTCCATGAATGGGTATGTGTATAGAACATGATTTAGTGCATATATGTATGTTTGAGTTTCACTTGAAATGGTTAATTTGAGATTTTGGTGAAAATTAGTGAAGCTTAGAATCTTGTTTTTATGATCCTAATAGTTGCTATATGATATATATAGGTTGTATAACTATTTATTTCATGAAAAATGATGGATTAAGGTGGATTTATGGTGCAAATTCGTGTTGGACAGTAGCATTTACGCTACAGTAATTTTACTGTTTTTTTTACAGCAATTTTGAAAAACTTAGAACTTCCATAACTTTTGACTCAGGTGTCCGTTTGACGCGCCGTTTGGACCGTTGGAAAGCTAAAATTATGTTCTAACTTTTAAAAATATTTTCAAACACAGTAGAGGAATTTTATTTTCAAACACAGTAGAGGAATTTTGTCGAATCGATATACCTTTCCGTGTGTAATGTTGTATAATTGTTGAACCGGGTGTACGCTATTAATCGTGTGAATGTTGTATGAACTTGTATGATTGAATTGCATTGTATGTTGCTGCATAATGATGATGATGGCATGTAATGGCGACTGTTGAGGGCTTATGCCTTGTTGTTGCGTGACGTTGTTGTTGTTGTGTGACGTTGTTGTTGTGGTGTGACGTTGTTGCTATTGTTGCACGTTGTTGCTGTTGTTGTATGACGTTGTTGTATGATGTTGTTGTGTTGCCTCTATTTATTGGCAAAAATAAGATGTAGGCTTATGCCAGTGTTGAATTGTTGTTGTTGTTATTGTCGCATTCATAACGTTGTCGCATACATATCATCAAAGTTGGGAGCTTATGCTCTGTAAGTTGGCCTGGATTGGAAAAAGTTGAAAGTTGAAGGCTTATGCCTTGTTGATGCCTCTATTAATTGGCAATATTAAGTTGAGGGTTTTGCCCTGTTGGTACCACATGCATATGCACAGTAAAGAGTCGCATTGTTATTTTGTTGTTGATGACATGACATTGAATTGTATAGTTGATGATGATTTGTGTTGATAATTATGCATGTCCTATGATAACATGTACTATGATGTTTGTTGCTGTTGTGAAGGTGTGAGATGTGGAATGAATAGCTATGCATGATATAATTTCTTATACTTATTATTATATCTCTTTTTGTATTGTTATGATATCTCACCCCTTCTGTTGAATGTCCCCCCTATCTGGGCGACGCGCAGGTGATCCGCAGTAGAAGATCGGATGTGAGTGGAAGATGAAGTCTTCCATTTATGCTTTATTGTCGGTGTCTGCTATGATATGTAACACTGGGGGTGTCAGAACGCGTTTATGTTTATTTGATTATTTAGGATTATTTGGTTTTATTTCCTTACATTGATATTATGTTTTATTACTAATATGAAGTATATTTTCCTCTGTTTTAATGAAGATGGATTTCCGACATAATTTACTATATTATTAATTATTAATAATTTTCAAGTGGTATGTGTTACATGTCGTATATATGAGCAAGTGAATGGTTGAAGTAACATCCTAAATGCTGAATTTTATTTTAATTTTACTCTGATAATTATATTATAAAATACGCGGGGGAAAATTAGGGTGTTACAGTGATCTTGGATCAATGTTTCAAAAATCATGTTTTTATCCACAAAATGATTGAAAACCATTTAAGTTTGGAAAACCAAGAAGGAAAAAATATTTTAAATGTTAAAAAACTATTAAAAATTAATTCTTTGCAAAAATATCAAGTATATGAAATAAATAATATTTTTGGGAATTTTTTGTAAAATAAAATATTTTAACATTTTTGTGAAATATTAAAAAAAGAATCAACTCAAAATCATTAAAATTCAGAGAGAAATTAATTTTTGAATCAATTAAATGAAAATCACAAAATTCAAATATTTGAATTTTGAAAAAGGGCGCCAAGAACACCCAAGAACACGCGCGTGTTCTGAGTTTTGCCCAGATTTGCATTTTCTGATCAATCTCACTGAATACTTGATGAAATCACACAATCCACATATCAATCTACTCATTTTCACCTTACGATCATGTCTATGGTCTTTAATTTCATTTATTTTAAGCATGGAATAAGAAATCAAAGAGAAACCTCAAGAACCCTAAATTCTGCATGAAGGCTCAGAAATTCCACACACGATTCATACAAAGCAATTAATTGAGGGGAAACATTCCATACATGATTATGAACATATGGCAAAAGTATTGTGCGAGGAAATATGCATGAATCATGAAATGACCAAGTTGAGGCTTACCTCTTGCAGCTGGTGATCGTGTTTTGAGTTAGAGGTGTTACAGCTTGGTTCCAATGATGTGGATAGCTTCCCTAGGCGCTATGGAGTGTGTCTGAATGCTTGGAGTGGATTGAATTGAGCTGGAACTTGATTTGGCATCTCAACTGCAAATCTGTCAAAGGCTTGTGCAGATGGCTGGTGAGTTTGAGAATATAGTATTCCAGATGTTGCTTAAGTGTTTGGATCACTTCTATGCAATGTTTATGAGGTGTGTGTGTGTGATTGGTTTGGTTGGAATTTCTCTCAAACTCAAAACCCGATAGTGACTTGAGTTAGAAGGCAAAATTGGAGTGAAAGAAGTGATTTTGAGTAAAGTATCAGTTTGGGTGCTTTTGGGGTCTTCAAACTGATCAGAAATGAGGTCTATTTATAGTGTGTCAAGTTTGTTTTGTAAGGAATAGGGAATGGCAACTACAGAAGGCCTTTGGCCAATGTGGATCAAATGGAATCTCAAATCTCCTCTAGCCATTGACTTGAGATTAGAGCACAGGCCTATGGTTCTCTGATTCAAGAATAAGGCTTGACTGAAGTGTTCATCTTTGCTCTGATACATGCCACCTCTAAGCATCCATTAAATGCCTCAAAACAGAATTGGAGTCTTGAGGCATCTTTAGCTTTTAGGGGTGACAAACCTATATGTAGTTCCAAAGACTTGGGAGGCTTATGGATCAATGTTTGTTCCTCTTTGGTCTCCCCTTGAGGTGTGCAGATGGATAAACTTATTTGTCATTTGCACAATTGGATCAAATCGAACCCTAATGCACAAATCTACCTAGCAAACCAGTTTGCAGCAAGGCATGTTGCAGCTGTCATAACTCATAGCTCAGATGGTGTTTGATGGAGTTCTTGGACATTTTGGAAAGCTGATATATCCTATTTCAACATGATGTCCAACTTTGGTTTTGATCCAACTTGAATTACAAAGAAAAATGCCTCTACATTTGGGAAAAAATAAGGCAGATTCTGACTTAGTGAAAATTTCACTAAGTGTTGGAAAAATGTCATTTTGTGTTTTCAGCCATTTTGATCACTCCATAACTTAAAATTCATGAGGAATTGGAATGAGGTGTAGTTGACACTTTTAAAGTATGCCATGAGAGCTACAAATCCATCTTTGGACCATCCAAAATGGTTGCTTGGATCTCAAGTTATGATCCTTGGAAGTTGGTACCTAGCCACTTTGTTCCATAACTTAGAAAAATTCTATGTTTTTTATGGTTACCCCTTTTACAAGTTAACTCACTTTCTTTGATTTTTATTGATGAATGATGATTCAAATCACATATTAACATTGTTTTAGGGTTGAGGAACCATAATTGTGAAAAATCTCAAAAAGTCAAACTTGACTTTTGTGCACAGTTGACTTTTTATCAGATGAATTCCAAACTGTGTGATCCTTTGTGAAATCAAGTCCTTGATCTAAATCAAACTTGATGGATATGTTCCATAGGTGTTATAGGGTGTACTGAATCATGTTCCTGGGTTTGGGAGCATGTCCAGGTCAAAAGTCAAAGGTTCAGTTGACTTTTTCCCCGAAACCCTAATTGTGGTCCTGAGAAAATTGAAACTTGTGGATCAAGCTTCTTGGATCAATCCATTGTTGCAAATGGATCAATGTGGTTTAATAGAGACCCTCAAATCATGTCTTGAGGTCTTGGCTCATGTTTTGTCCCAAAAGTCAACTTAGGGGTGAATTAGGTCAAGAAACCCTAATTCCTGATTTTTGGTAAATGCATCCCCTGAGACTAAATTGATTTAATGCGTGTCTAATTGCCCATAGAAAGAGTGAGGAATGATTGTATCTTTTTTAGCACAAGGACTCCTTTCTTGAAGATGCGAGGTCGGACCTTTTTGTCGAACGTCTTCTTCATTCTTTGCTGATAAAACTGACCATGGCATAGAGCCGTTATTCGCTTTTCTTCGATCAGATTCAGTTCATCGTGTCAACTTTGACACCATTTAGCTTCTGTTGGCTTAGCTTCCATCAATACCCGAATTGATGGGATCTCTACTTCTATGGGGAGCACTGCCTCCATGCCATATACTAGAGAGAAAGGGGTTTCCCCTGTTGAAGTGGGGACAGATGTGTGATAATCGTGAAGAGCAAAGGGAAGCATTTCGTGCCAATCTTTGTTGGTTACAACCATCTTTTGAATGATCTTTTTGATATTTTTGTTAGCCACTTCTACCGCTCCGTTCATTTTAGGTCGGTAGGGAGATGAGTTATGGTGTTCGATTTTGAACTCAGCACATAATTCTTTCATCATCTTGTTATTCAAGTTAGATCCATTGTCAGTAATGATCTGGCTTGGAACACTATAACAGCAGATGAGATTGTTCTTGATAAATTGGACCACCACTTATCTGGTCACATTGGTGTATGATACTACTTCGACCCATTTGGTGAAGTAGTCAATGGCTACCAGGATGAACCGATGCCCGTTCGAAGCCTTGGGTTCGATCATGACAATCATGTCGATTCCCCATATAGAAAAAGGTCGTGAAGAAGAAATAACTTTGAGTTGCATTGGCGGTACATGGATTTTGTCAGCGTATATTTGACACTTGTGAGACTTCCTCTTGTACTTGTAGCAATCGGATTCCATGGTCAACCAATAGTATCCTGCTCTCAGAATTTTTCTCGTCATTGCGTGTCCGTTGGCATGAGTACCAAAGGATCCTTCGTGAATTTTTTTCATCAGCATGTTTGCTTCTGGTCTGTCTACGCATCAGAGCAAAACCATATCGAATTTTCTCTTATAGAGTGTATCACCACTCAAACAAAAGTCTCCTGCCAGTCTTCTGAGAGTCTTTCTATCTTTTCTTGATGCCCCAGGCGAGTACTCTTGTCTCTGAAGGAAGCACTTGATATCATGATACCTAGGTCTGTCATCGATGACTGCTTCAATTGTGATGATGTAAACGGGCCTCTCAAGGCGCATTATGTCAATATTAGGTACGTCGTTCCATTGGCCTACACTAATCATGGAAGAGAGAGTGGCTAGTGCATCATCCATGTGATTTTCTTCACGAGGGATATGATGAAACTCGATTCTGTTGAAGAATGGTAACAACCTTCTCGCATAATCTTTGTAAGGAATCAGTCATGATTGGTATGTGTTCCAATCTCCTTTGATCTGATTGATAACCAGGGCTGAGTCTCCGTATACATCAAAATTATTTATCCTTAAGTCAATTGCTTCTTCGAGACCCCTAATACAAGCTTCGTATTCGGCCTCGTTGTTTGCACATTTGAATGTCAGTTGGACGGCGAAAGGAATATGGGTACCCTGAGGTGTTACGATGATTTCCCCAATTCCATTTCCATAATTGTTGACAACTCCGTCAAAAATTAATCCCCATTGGGAACCTGGTTCTGGCCCTTCACTTGGTAGTGGTTCATCGCAATCTTTCATTTTCAAGTACATGACATCTTCGTCTGGGAAGTCAAATCCGACTGATTCCTAATCGTCAATCGGTTGATGAGCCAAATGATCGACTAAAATACTCCCCTTGACAGCTTTCTGAGCATGGTACTCAATGTCGTATTCTGATAACAACATCTGCCAACGGGCAATCCTTCCCGCGAGAGCAGGCTTTTCAAAGACGTACTTGATCGGATCCATTTCAGAGATTAACCAAGTAGTGAGACAAATCATGTACTGGCAAAGATGTTTGGCTGCCCAAGCCAGAGCGCAGCAAGTTTTCTCGAGCATAGTGTACAGAGTTTCACAGTCCATGAACTTTTTGCTTAAGTAGTAGATAACTGACTCTTTTCTTTTGGTTTCGTCTTGTTGACCAAGTACACAACCTATAGAGTCTTCCAAGACTGTAAGGTAGATGATCAGTGGTCTTCCTTCCACTAGAGGTGACAGGATTGGTGGATTTAATAGATATTATTTGATGTTGTCGAAAGCTTTTTGGTAATCTTCTGTCCATACGCAGCTTTGATTCTTTCTGAGTAGTTTAAAGATTGGCGCGCATGTCGCGGTCATGAGGGATATGAACCTGGAGATGTAATTCAGACGTTGCAGAAATCCCCTGACATGTTTTTCAGTCTTAGGTGAAGGAATTTCTTGAATTGCCTTGACCTTGTCAGGGTCAACCTCGATTCCTTTTTGGCTGACGATGAACCCTAAAAGTTTTCCTGAGCCAACACCAAACGTGTAATTATTGGGATTCAAGCGGAGTTTGTATTTTCTCAGACGCTCGAATAACTTTGACAGGTGTGTCACATGCTCTTCATTTGTTTTAGGTTTGGCAATCATGACATCGACGTAAACTTCAATCTCTTTGTGCATCATGTCGTGAAACAGAGTTGTCATAGCCCTTTGGTAGGTTGCCTCAGTGTTCTTCAAACCGAACGACAATACCTTGTAACAAAAGGTGCCCCATGGGGTGATGAATGAAGTTTTTTCCATATCTTTCGGCGCCATTTTGATTTGATTATAGCCCGAGAATCCATCCATGAAGGAGAAGACTTTGAATTTTGTTGTACTGTTTACCAGCATGTCAATGTGTGGTAAGCGGAAGTCATCCTTTGGACTTGCTCTGTTATGATCCCTGTAGTCTACACACATTCTGACTTTTCCGTCCTTTTTCAGAACTGGCACTATGTTAGCTAGCCATTGAGGATATTCTGAGGTAGCAAGGAAACCTGCGTTGATCTGTTTCTGCACTTCCCCCTTGATTTTGATAGCCATATCCGGGTGAGTTCGTCTCAGCTTTTGTTTCACCAGAGGACATTCTGTCTTTAGCGGTAAATGATGTTCCACGATGCTGGTATCCAACCCTGGCATGTCCTGATAGGACCAAAGAAATACATCTGGAAATTCTTTGAGAAGTTTTATCAAGCTTTCATTGGCAATCGGACTGAGCAGCGCTCCAATCTTAACTTCTTTCTTTTCTTCCTCTGGTCCCAAATTGGTCGTTTCCAACGGCTCTTTGTGAGGCTCAATAGACCTTTCCTCTTGTCAGAGTAATCAGGAGATCTCCTCTGGAATTTCTGCGTGCTCTTCTTCTTTAGCTTCAAATACCGGGAATTCAAAGTTGGGAGAAGGCATTGGATCGTATGTTTCAATGGGGTTTAAAACAGGCAATCTGCATGACCTGTGTGCAATGTATTTTCTGAAAAATGCTTGTTATTATTTTGGGTTGTTTTAGGATTACCATTTTTTGAAAAACGAAAAGTGAAAACAATGATAAATGCGGGAATGACATAATGACATTATTTATTTACAATTTGTCGATTCGTGAAATACAACCCTATAAAAAAACTCTGTCGCTTTGGGCAAAGCGAAGAGGGACATTTAAAGAAAAGTGAGCCCTATAAAAACATCTGTTTCACCTGGGCAGGGCGAAAGGTCAAAACAAAGATGGCAATTACTTAGACTTATGGACGACTTTCGGGACATCGACAGCAACCCATTGGCGACGAACTCCTTGGTGAATCACAAAGTCTGGTACCTGCTTTCTTGGTTTGTCCTCAGAAATGACATTGATTTTTGGCGGAGTAGGATCGTTGGAGTCTTCCTCCCATGCAGAGTTGTCGTAAACGAACTCTTTTGTTGTGTCTTCCCTAATGTTTTCACTCTCAAGAGGATCTCCCCATCCCGTTGGCTGGATGTCCTCGTATCTGATGCGAGAGCTTTCAGGAGCGGTGTACTTGACCAAGAAGCGTACATGCCACTCGGCTGTCCCAAGGTGTCCCATACTTCTATGGGGATAGAGGAGTCATCCTTCTCGATGACGTTGACCTCAAGAAAAGCGTAGTTGATGAACTCTTGTTCTGCAATCTTTACAGATTTGTCATTGTGCTGGATATCTTCGGACTGTCCTGAGTAATAATCCCATGATCCGGTGGGGATATGGGTATTTTCTTCAATCTTACTCAGTTGGTAGGCATCGTTTGGCTGACTCTTTTGCCTCAAGTATTCTGGGTACGACTTCCAGATAGGCAAGTCATCCAGGGGATCATAATAGTCCTGATCGAAGTTGTTCTTCATTATATCATCTTCTAATGAGTTAGGTAGAGCACGACATTCCTCAGGATCACAATCTCCATAGATTATCCGGACGTC
Source organism: Lathyrus tuberosus (assembly GCA_022829125.1). NCBI lineage: Eukaryota > Viridiplantae > Streptophyta > Magnoliopsida > Fabales > Fabaceae > Lathyrus > Lathyrus tuberosus. The sequence goes on along the minus strand of JALAZF010000269.1, from coordinate 5,325,501 downwards.
TGATCTTGGTATATATCTCGGGTTCCGCTTGGGAAAATAAAATGGCATGTGCGTTTCTTCTTGAGACATATAACCGTTGTCGTTGAGATAAGATTTCCATTCCTCGTCCGTATCGGAGGAGTCACTCTTATTGATGGTGTGTACTTCTTGAGACACTGGGTGGAAGAAGCCTCCACTATGGAAGAAGTCCTGAATGGGATGAAAACTTTCATCTTTAGTAGTCTAGGTACAGGCTGAGGAAAAACCAAGACCTTTCTTTGTCTTGTTATCTGTAGGAATTACGAGCTATCCCCATCCCTTTACGTTATTACTCTCGATCACTTTGAGAGCATCTTTGTTTAAGGAGATCGATGTCCCTCTTTCTGATTGATTCTCATTGCTCACCGATAGTGCTTGAAACTGGGTTCCAACAACCTCCTCGGGTTCTACACAGGAGAATGATGATAAGTTGCTCACTATTAAGGCTTGTTCTCCGCATACTGTGACTAACTTGTCATTCTTGACGAACTTCAGCTTCTGGTGAAGTGTCGAAGTAACTGCCTCAGCTTTGTGTATCCAAGGTCTTCCTAATAAACAACTGTATTCTGCCCGGATATCGATGACCTGGAAAGTGACTTGGAAAGTGTGAGGACCGATGGTTATGGGAAGATCAACTTCGCCGATAACTGTCTTTCTGGATCCGTCAAAGGCTTTGACAATAGCCTCGTTGTCTCTCATTGGGGCTCCTTGAAATGATAGCCGTATCAGAGTTGATTTTGGCATAACATTCAAAGATGATCCTGTGTCTACCAGTAAACTGGCTAAAGCATCATCCTGGCAGTTGACTGTAATATTAAGCGCCATATTGTGATTTTGCCTTCTTCCGGCAGCTCTTCATCACTGAATCCTAAATTGTTGCAGGAAGTGATGTTGGAAATGATGTTGTCAAACTGTCTTACCGTCACATCTTGTTCCACAAAGGCTTGTTCTAAGACTTTCTGCGGAGCTTCCCAGTGAGCTTTTGAACTAAGCAGAAAAGAGAGTATAGAGATTCGAGATGGAGTTTGCAACAATTGGTCCACAATGTTGTACTCGCTTTTCTGGATGAGCTTCAGCATCTCATCGTTGTTCTTTATGAGTTCCGGATTATCGAATTGACTGACTGGTGGGTTAGGAACTCCTGTTTGAGGTTCCTTTTCCTTGGTGGGTTCTCCAACTCCTCTGTTGAAGATCCGGCCGCTCCGTGTGACTTGACTGATGTCGGCAATGTTCACGACGGAAGGTAATGGAGTTTCCTTTCCATTTTCGATGGTTGTTGCATCGTACTTGTAAGGGATAGCCTTTTTCGATTTGTACGGTATTGGACCTGGCAAGTAGATAACCACAGGAGCTTTTTAGTTTCTCTGACCGTTATAGGCAACCTCAATCAGTTCCTGGTTGGGAACTTTTCTACTATCAAGAGGGATTCTTGATTCATCGAGTAGAGGGATTATGGCACAAACGTGTTTGGTTTTCCCATGATCGGAGGTTATGACAACGTCTTTGTTTTGATCAGGGAGATACTCTTTTATCACGTTGATTGACCCAGAACTTGAACACGGCCGAATCTCTTTCAGGTCCAACTGATTTTGAAGGGCCGCTTGTACGAGGTAGCATCCTTGTTTGTTCTCTGAACAAACTCTACAGCACTCATAGTTGTGGGGTGGCATCAGGCCACGCCCGCTTTGTATGATGTGCATCTTTACTAGATCTGTTTCCATCGATCGGACATCCTGACTTTGATGCCTACCAGGATTCCCGTCAGTCATACTAATCTGTTGTGCAGCTTCATCCAAGTGGATTGGAAGCAATCAGTGGTCCAACAAGTGTTGAAGTGTTCTTTGGACAAGTTCACACCCTTGGTTGTATTCACGACATTCTTCACAGTCTTGATAATCGTGTGAAGCCAGAAAACTGAGCCTGACTTGCTTAGCGTGTAATTCTACCAGACTGGTATTCATCAAGCGTATGTCAAAGATCTGAACCATATTGACTTGATGGTTATTTCTATCACGATAGACTTTGATCCATCCAAGATCCATCTGACGTTGAAAGGCCTCTTGTACAAAAGAGCATCCCTGATTGCTTGTTGAGCAGATATGACAAGTGTTGTAATCGTGTCGTGGCAGATTATGATATTGACTTTGCCTTGAATGCATCGCCAGTAAATTGATGTTCATCGTAAGAATGTCGCGGTTCTGAACAATGTTGGGATGTGCATGGGCATGTTGACTTCACGGATCCGGTGATCCTGAATCCAACCCAGATCCATCTGTTCTTGTAAAGCTGATTGCACTACGGAACACCCCTGATTATTCTTTGAGCATATATCACACTGGTGATAATAGTGAGGCGGTACATGACTGTACCCGCTCTATGTGCAATGTATCTTGACCAGATTGGTTCCAAATAGGAGCACATCGTGAATTTGATAACTGCGGCCAAATTCTTCCTCTATTAAATTTACTGCAGTCTTCTCATGTTGTGGCAATGGGTTTGTCTGAACATTCAGATTAGTATCTTTGAAAGATAAGATCCTGTTCCTGACAAGTTTCTATACATCAGACTTGAAGCTGAGATAGTTCACAATGTTGTGCCCTGATCCTCCTTGATGGTAAGGGCAGGTTTGATCTACTTTGAACCAAAAAGGCGTATTTTCTGGTATGGTAAGAGGAGTCCTGGTTTAGATGTGCCCCTTGGCCAGTAGAAGTGGAAATAGTTCTGAGTACAACATCGGTATAGGGTCGAACCCTGATGGTCGTGTTGTACGATTGTTGTTATTGTACTGTGGACGAGCCTGCTGAAGAGGCTGTTTTGGCCTTTACTGATATTGTTGTTGATTTGGTTGGCTCTGAGCAACCTGAGGTTGATAAGTCAGAACCGGCGTAGGGTTGATAGCGGGCGTTATTGCAGCTATTGGTTGGTACCTTCGTCTTTGCTTTCCCAGAGAGATATTACTGATATCCTGCTCTTTTTTCTTTTGGAAAGAACTACCGTATCTTTTAGTACTGCTTGATGGCTCTGTATCTTTGACCAATCGTCCTTCTCGGACTGTTTCTTCAAGGCGTACTCCCATGTTCACCATTTCAGTGAAGTCACTGGGCGCACTTGCAACCATTCGGTCGTAATAGAATGACCTCAAGGTTTTCAGGAAAATCTTTGTCATCTTCTTTTCCTCAAGGGGGGGGGGGGGACAGATATGGGCGGAAATTTCACGCCATCTCTGAGCATATTCTTTGAAAGTTTCTTTATCTTTTTGCGACATTGCTAGGAGTTGATCCCTATCTAGTGCCATGTCCAAATTGTATTTATACTGCTGAACGAAAGTTGCGCCGAGATCTCTGAATGTACTGATCTTGGTCCGGTTTAAACCCATGTACCATTTGAGTGCGGCACCAGTTAAAGTGTCTGGGAAATAATGGATCAATAGTTGTAGATTTTCTGTCTGAGTTGACATTTTTCGAGCGTACATCACCAAATAACTTTGATGGCAAGAGTTGCCTTTGTATTTTTCAAAGTCAGGCACCTTGAATTTGTGCGGTATCTTTACATTAGGGACCAGACAGAGGTATGCGACGTCCTTTATGAATAATTCTTGACCGCGAATGGCATGCAATTCCTTCTGCATTTTCAAGAATTGTTCCTGGAACTCATTCATCCTTTCATATATGTCTTCGTTTCCACCAGAAATTACTTGTGGAATCTGTCCTTTCTGGCCAGTATGTACCATTGGTTATGGTATAGACATTATAGCGGTGACTCTTGGCGCTTCCATGCCCTGAAGTTTGTAACCTTCAGGTGTCACTGTTGTAATCCTTGCGTCTTCACTTTCCCGAAGTTTGTTACCTTCAGGTCCAGTGGTTCCTGCTGCAGTTTCTTGGTCTTCAGTGACCGGTGGGATATATCCCTCAAGGACAAAGTTGAGAGGCATGCCCCAGGGGCGACCTTTAGGCATGTTGTACCGAAGATGATTTTCATGTGTCTGCATTATGGGTGTAGATGTAATCTCTGAGATCACAGTCCTTTGTTGTTGTTTCTGAGCTGCTGCCAGGGATTGCATGTCACTGTGAAGTTTTTCCAAACTTTCCTTTAGAGCGTCGATTTCTTCTCTCAGCTCTCTATTCTCTTCCTCGAGATTGTCCATTTTCTTTTGTCGATTGGCCCAAGTATTGTATGAGTGAGACAGTTTGACTCTAGAATCGTGACACATACGTGAGACTCAAAGATAAGAAGAATGCGTTATGTGAGAATGATGAATGATATGCAAAGACATAATTTTTAGTTTTTGTTTTAATCAAAAAGAACTTCAGTAAATAGATTGCAAATATCATACAGTGGGGGGGGGACCCTTTTTATTGAATTCAAAAAATTGCAGTATGTTACAAGGAAAAGTATAGTATTTTACAAAGTGCTGTAAGAAAAATGGCTAAGCTTATGGATCCTGAGTCCTTTCTGAAGAGAGCTCAGATACTGGTTCTGGTATTTTCCTTTTTTTTTATCGGGGCTCTTCAGCCGTTGTCAGGTTATCAGTCCTTTGCCAACTGAAAGGAGCGAGTAAATTTCTTCTGTCTTCTTGGCTCTCTATAGCATGTTGTTCTAATATTTTAATCAGAGCATCCTTCTCTTTTAATAGTTCCTGAATCTTAGTACATTCCACATTGAGGATTCGGTATTTGTTCTTCCAAGAGCTCTTCTCACGTTGAACTTTGTTGAGAGCTACTTGGATTTTTTCCGTATCAGACATGAAATAAAGGACAGGTTCCTTTAATAGAAAAACTTCTTGGCGAGGGTAAGGCATCCTCAGCTTGAGGGCTCTAGTTTGTACCCAGTGGAGATAAGGCTCCATGGAGGTACAATTTGGTCTTCCTAGAGACTCTCTTCCTTTCTTGTGAATATGTTGTTAGGCGTGCACTATTTCCTTTTTTAGTGCCCTGTCATTTTCCCCTTCCTTGAAGAAAAGACCATCCAGATGAACATTATATGGGATATTATTCATCGGGTATCCGAGTTGACGGTGAGCTAAAATTGGATGATAGTTAATTCCTCCTTTTGTTCCAATGAGGGGTATGTTAGAGAAATTTCCGCATCTATCGTTGATCTCTATCCCTTCGTAAATCCTATTATACCAATCTAAGTCAGAGTTGGTAAGGGACAAAATCCTTTGTGACCAACGTAGAGTACTCTTGTGATCCCAAAAAGCACCAGACTTGGGTAAATGGGAAATGAACCATTTATAAAGTAAGGGTACAAACCATGTGATCATTCCTCCACTGTACAAATTTCTTAAGTGTACGGAATGATAAGCATCTACGAGCAAGGTTGGTACAGGGTTCCCAATCAAAAATATATTAACATCGTTGATGTCAACGAAGTTGTCAATGTTGGGAAAAAGGAATAACCCATATGTAAGCAGAACAAAGACATCTTCAAAGGCAGTTATGTTTCCTATAGTAGAAAAGTACAGAGCTTTCTCTATCAGGAACTTAGCTGGTAAACCCTGGATTCCTCCTTTGGTGGTCATGTGAGTTCTGACTTCTGACTCATCCAAAGAGATTGCTTTTGCAATGGTTTGTTCCTTTAGAATTTATTCCAGTCCAGAAAATGGAGCTCGATCAATGATAGGTAAATCAATCAGATGAGAGTACTCCTCTAGTGTTGGTGCCAGTTGGTAATCTGGGAAAGTGAAGCAGTGATAAATCGGATCGTAGAAATGAATCAGCGTAGACAAGATTCCTTCAACTACATGGACCCTTAACAGAGACAACAGTCCTCCGTGCTTGGCTCTGAAAGCCTCAGGGTTAGTAATCATCCTTGCCAACCTCCTTAAATCCTCTAGTTTTGGAGCCTTGAAGGTGTACTTGTGCGTCGTTTTCTACCGAAATCCATAACGCAACCTCTGATATTTGCAATTATTGTTTTAGTTTATTTTTTTTTTTGAAAAAAAAAATCTTTGTTTAAAAAGAGTTTTTTAGTTGAATGCATGAATGCAGCACATGAAAGGTTGTACTATTTTGGTCAATATTTTAAGGAGGCTGGAGGAGGTTGGAGGAGTTTTGGTAATCATCCATGGCTCTTAAGTCACGAGCATGGAGTCATGGCTTTACCCATCCCCAAAGGTTGTACTATTTTGGTCAATTTTTTAACTTGTAAAACGGGTTCAAAGGTTCCCAAAATCATTGACCCGCCTAGGGATACCAACAGCAAGCTGATTCACTCGAGCGAGCTATAATATCCTAGGGTAAATCTCATTTGAGTGTAGTATCGCATATCAACTATTCCGGATAGTCACCACACTACCAAATGGTCATATGGTAAATGTCTACTAAATCCTCAAGGTCACGGGTACCGCAGTGGCAAAACTATGCTTTCACGACAATCGGTCGTTCAATATTAAGTATCCACACGGTTACCTCGCCTGATTCGCTGGGCTACCAGGATCGCTTGTTTGGGATTCACTCCCTATAAGTTCTCCTGTTTATGCCACCCTTATCTTAATGTTCTCTCAAACTTTCTACATGCGTATCAATCGCATTCCCATTGACAGAAATAAATGCACAACTACCTATTGTCATCAACTATGCTTTTCCTGAGGTCAACGTCATCGAGAAAGATGACTCCTCTATCCCCAACAGAGTCGCCATTTTTCTGTAGCGTGCGATTTTTGTCGGTGACGCGACCACCTTACCGCAATGGTTAGAATTAGGTGTTACTTTCTGATTTCTTATTTATCCTGTGAAGCTGGAAAGGAAAGGGAAGCTATCTAAAACTAACCTTGCACGCAAATGTTTTCTTTAACAAATGCTAAGAGATTGGGGGTCCGGGGTCAGGTTATACAATGAGGAGTTGTCAATTACCCATCCTATATATGGTTATCCATAGATCGTTTAGAAAATTCTACTGTTATCTACTTACTAGTGTTTATCTGTCATGGGTTGGGAAAGTTTCTCCTTTGGGAATGTTTGAGAGAGTATTTTTGTTGATTTTCGGGTTTTTCAATTTTTTTGGTAAGGTACTGGACCTAAGGTTTTTTATTAGTGTGCTCGCTAAGATTTTGGAATCTTATGCCTACGTATTCCCGTTAAAGAAAACAGGGAAATCAGAGCAATCGTAGTTCCTCCTATTCTATGGGAGGAAAAGATGTTTGGTGTCTTGTTCAAAGCCCAAGATTGAAGCTAAAGGGTATTTGTGTCTTGTTAAAGCCCAAGATTGAAGCTAAAAGGGTTGAGTATTTGTGTCTTGTTTAAAGCCCGAGATTGAAGCTAAAAGGTTTTACTGAGAGAGAGAATTTGTCATCTCTAAGGGAGATATCTCATCTGTTTATCATAGTCGTTGGGTGGCTTGTTATAAAGGAGAATTACTTTAACTGAAATGTATGGAATCTACTAATGCCATAATAGGGATTTGTCCTGAAGGAGAAAACTTTAACTCAGTTTTGAGCAATGCCATTTTTCCTTAGGATTCTTTCATGCTAGGAGAGGGACATTGGCTTGGATGTAAATAATCCAGAGGCTTGCCACTTACAACAATTATTTGAAAGAAGGGATTTACCAGGATAAAGAGGGACTACAACTTGGATTTTTGAATCAACAAGTGTGCCACTTACAGTAGTTATCTGGGATTAGGGTTTTTTTTATTGTCTATTTTGATGTTTGATGTATAGAGAAATGTCTTCCTACAGAGAGATTTTTGATTTCCTCTGAGGGGTGTTTTGGTTTTATGTATGCCTTGATCAAAGCCCAAGGTTGAAGCTAAAAGGTAGACTCTACTGTTTAGGGAGTTTTATACCTGTCTTGTACAAAGCCCAAGATTGAGGCTGAAAAGAGACTAACTCTTTTGAGGAGATCATTATACAAAGCCCAAGAGGATGCTGGAAGGAATTTACTCTTTCGGGGAATATTTTGTTTGTCTTGTACAAAGCCCAAGATTGAGGCTAAAAGGATTGACTCCACTGGGGAGAGGTTTTATCTGTCTTGTACAAAGCCCAAGCTTGAGGCTAAAAGGATTGACTCCACTAGGGAGAGGTTTTATCTGTCTTGTACAAAGCCCAAGATTGAGGCTAAAAGGATTGACTCAGCTAGAGAATATTTATGTGTGTCTTGTACAAAGCCTAAGATTGAGGCTAAAACTGCTGAGGGAAAATCATTATACAAAGCCTAAGAGGAGGCTGATCGGGGAATTTCTTATATGAAGCCTAAGAGGGGATAACTTCTGCTGAGGATTATTGAGATCCATAGACAGGTCCAAAGTGGGGAATCAACTCTTGCTGGGGATTGCAGAAGAGTTGAAATATTAGAGACCATGAGGTTCTGAGTTTTCTGAGGGTTTTACTGGGAGTAACTTGACCCTACCTGGGGAAATTTGAAACTAAGGGTTTAAAGATTGAGTTTTGAAACCTGTGGAGGTCTTAGCTCTGCTGGTGATTGATCAGGGTTTTTCCTGTGTTTTTTAGGAAACTTGAGGGTTTCTTGAGACCCAAAAGGAGGTGAGACTGTCCAAGTCTACTGGTATGAGAAGGTTTATCTTTGTATGATGCCCAAGAGGAGGCTGGTATTTTAAGGGATAAGAATCAACCCTAAATTGGTCTGATGTTTTGACTCTGACTCTCTGGAGGATTGAACTATCAAAGGATGACTAAGTTTTGTCCTATACTTGTAGGAGGTCTTTGGGTCCTTGTACTAAGCCCAAGAGAAGGCATGAGAACTTCTAAGAAGCCTGAGGGTCCTTGTACAAAGCCCAAGAGGAGGCTGGGGATGCTTTTAGGAAGCCTGTGGGTCCAAACCTAAGAAAAGTTCAAGAAAGGTTTCACCAGGAATAATCCTTTCTTTAGTGAACAGTTATAGGGTTTGAAGAAATTCAAGAGAGGTTTCACCGGGAATTAATCCTCTCTAGGGGGGAAATGAATTTCTTAGACAAATTTCTAGATAGGGACAGTCTTGAGAAAAGTTTCACCGGGAATAATGCCTTTCTCTATTCCATATTGTATAAGCCCAAGAGGAGGCAAGACTGTATTTGGAATTTCCTATGGGGAACTAGTTTTAACTGTGTTGAAAGAGTGATCACTGGTTTGATCTAATTCTAGACCTAATTTCAGGGGAAAACTCTAAACAAGTAATATACATGCATATATATACAGATGAAATATATATAAGCAAGTATATAAAAGAAAGTTGGCAGAACTTACAGGTGAGCAAGCTTCCAGTGTTACAGCTGCATGGTTAGTTATTCAAGAAAGTTTTGATACAACTATAAATTTGAATCAAAATCAAAAGGAAAGTTGTTTTGAATGGAATTTTGGGGCTTATACTTAAGAAGAGGCCCAGATGAAATCTTTTGAAGAGGCGACGATCGCGTCATAGTTTTGAAAAGCACAAAAGGGACTTATACAATGACTGAGTCCCAAATTTATTGTATTTACAAAAGAGGTTGGGTCTTACACTCTATTAGAGGTCCAAAGTTATTTTTATACAAGAGATGGGGCTTACAACTCAAGGAGAGGCCCAGATGAAAAATAACGATCGTTCTGTTATTCAAAAAATTGTACCGGGACTTTTACAATGACTGAGGCCCAAATTATTTATGTACAAAAGGAGGGGTTGGGTCTTACACTCTATTAGAGGCCCAAAAGTGTTTGAAAAAGAAGAAAAATGGGACTTACAACCAAAGGGAGGCCTAGATGATTTTGTTTTGAAAACGGCGATCGCGCCGAGATTTTTTAACGTATTGGGACTTATACAACGACCGAGGCCCAAAAATGGTTTATTTACAATGGGATGGGACTTACACTCTATCAAGAGGCCCAAAAGTGTCTTCAGCCACGTAACTGGTCTCAGTTTCTTCTTGTCGGGTTTCTTTCTTGACAAGGGATGCTATTTGTAGCTGTTTTCATCAAACTTCTCGCCGAGTTTTGCTGGGGAGACTCCATTTGATGGAACAATATTTGATGTCAGACTTGCTAGGGAAATCCATTAGTATGAGCTGTAGAGGTGTGTAAACTTCTCTGTTGGAGATTCCATTTGTTGACTCTAATGGGGAAAAATGAGTCTCTTGAAATACCACTTTTTGCTTGGGGATATTGCATCATACTTTTCTTCGAGATCATTTCGGAGAAATGCCATGTGATGTGATCCAAAATTGAGGTGCTGATGACTTCATTAATATCGACCTTCTTGGGAGAAAAACTGATGTATTGCTGAGAGTCTTCGGTTGAGAGGCTTTCTCTGGGGATTTTCCTTAATCTAGGAAAGCGAGAAATATCATCTTCAATGGTGAAGAGTGATGTTCCAAAGGTGTCTGTCGAATGTCTTTTTTCCTTTCAGAGGTTCAAGTTATCAAAGTGGTCGAGGACCGTCTCCAATCCAGAAATAAACTGGGGAGAAATTGCTAAGACGATACATTTCCTGACGAGGAAAGAACTGACCACCTTACTGGCGGGAGGACGTTATCACTTGGGGATAAGACTGACCAGAGTGATACTAATGCAATATGAATATGAATGTGAATCGATTATGCATGATGTATGTATATTTATGCTAACAAAACTGACGCGATATACAGACTAGTGGATGGACACGACTGGATACTCGGCCACTGCGGGGGATGAAAAAGTACCATTGGTTCACGATAGCAATCCTGTTTTGCTTAGGGGAGGTAGACTCTGTGGGAAGATTGAATCATCAGTTGGTCCTTAGGGGTATGAACTCTGCCAGGGATATCAGATGGGACATTGCATCTGAAACAGTTGATCCTTCATTTAGGTGTACTGGTTTAGAAGGAGTACTTTGATTCTGTACTTTGAGGTTTAATCACCTTCGGAGAAGCTATCGATGTTCTTTGTGCGTTCAGCAGTTTTAAAAAGAAATGCCATCTTTATTTTAAAAGTGGAAGAAGATTTGACAAGTCAAATTCATTTTTTTGTTTTGTTTTGGTTCAAGAATCATTGATCATGTTAAAAATGTCATTCTGTAAAGCAAAAACAAATGAGAATTGCAAACAAAAGCACTAGGGCTCAAATTTTATTGATAGAATGGTAATCAGCCAAGCGCGTGATACCATAGAGCATTACAAAGTTTAGAAAATGGTAATTTAAGGGAAAAGGGTCTACACTGAAACATAACGACCGCTATCCTTCTACCAACATTGAATTCTGGACATTCTGGGCTTCTGTCGAAGGTGACCTTGACTGAAGTTATCCTGATGGATGGCGACTCTGCTGGGGAGTCTTTAGGATTAAAGTTCCTAAAAGGTCTAGGTTGTTTAGCATTTTCTATACTATATATATATATATATATATATATATATATATATATATATATATATATATATATATATATATATATATATTTACTGCTATTCCTACTTGATATCCGTGTTTATTTTTCTGTCAATGGGAATACGATTGATACGCATGTGGAAAGTTTGAGAGAACATTAAGATAAAGGTGGCATAGACAGGAGAACTTATAGGGAGTGAATCCTGAACACACGGTCCTGGTAGCCCACCGAATATGATGAGGTACCCGTGTGGATACTTAATGTTGAACGACCAATTTTCGTGAAAGCATAGTTTTCCCATTGCGGTACCCGTGACCCTGAGGATTTAGTAGACATTAACCATATGACCATTTGGTAGTGCAGTGACTATCGAGAATAGTTGATACGCGATACTACACTCAAATGAGATTTACCCTAGGATATTATAGCTCGCTCGAGAGAATCAACTTGCTGTTGGTATCCCTAGGGGGGTCAATGATTTTGGGAACCTTTGAACCCGTTCTACAGGTACAAAAATTGACCAAAATAATACAACCTTTGGGAATGGGTAGAGCCATGACTCCATGCTCGTGACGTTGAACCCTTGAACCTATGTTTTTTCAATGTTTTTGTGTGCTGCATTCATGGATTCATAAAACTCTTTTAAAACAAAGGAATTTTTTTTTCAAAAAAAAATTAACTAAAACAATAATTAAAAATATCAGAGATTGCGTTATGGATTTTGGTAGAAGAAAGACGCACAAGTACACCTTCAAGGCTCCAAAACTAGAGGATTTAAGGAGGTTGGCAATGATGATTACCAACCCTGAGGCTTTCAGAGCCAAGCATGGGGGACTGTTATCTCTGTTAAGGGTCCACCTAGTTGAAGGAATCCTGTCTACGCTTATTCAGTTCTACGATCCGATTTATCATTGCTTAACTTTCCCGGATTACCAACTGGCACCAACACTAGAAGAGTACTCTCATCTGATTAATTTACCTATCACTGATCGAGCTTCATTTTCTAGACTGGAAGAAATTCCAAAGAAACAAACCATTGCTAGAGCAATCTCTTTGGATGAGTCAGAAGACAGGACTTACATGACCACCAAAGGAGGAATCCAGGGTTTACCAGCTAAGTTCCTGATAGAGAAAGCTCTATACTTTTCTAGTATAGAAAACCTAACTGCCTTCAAAGACGTCTTTGTTCTGCTTACATATGGGTTATGCCTTTTTCCCAACATAGACAACTTCATTGACATCAACGTTATTAAGATATTTTGGATTGGGAACTGAAATTCTGGTACATGTGCAGAATTCAGATGTCCTAGAACATGCTGTTCGACATCTGGTCTGACATGATCACAAAGGGCAAGGTATATTGCAAAAATCATAGTACTGAAAAGATAATAGCAAGACACACAGAATTGTTAACCCAGTTCGGTCGAACACACCTACTCTGGGGGCTACCAAGCCAGGGATGAAGTCCACTATTAGTAGTATAAATTCAAAGCTAAACTACCCGTTTACAGCTTATCACTTAATCACTACCCAATGACCCTTCTACCTAGATCCTCTCTAGATATGAGAAACCCTTCTCACTCCCAATCATCGCAATGATGTCTAGCAGTTGACAATCCGCCACTGCATCAACGGCTCTTTACCTATATAAGAGTTCAACAAGAACGACACCTTTCCAAGACACAACTTAGAGTTACTTAAAAGCTTCCTCCAAGAACAATACTCCTCTTACTTAACAGTTTCGAGGATCACACTAACAAACTGTCCAACTCACAGGTTGAGTGGTACAGGAACCAACCCAAATACTAGAACTCTTACATCTTTGGTTGTGTTCACAAAACTAGGTTACAAAACATCTATATATAACTATTCCCAACTGGATTTGGGCCTACAAAAACCTAGCAAATGAGCTGCTACAAATCAGCAGAAACTTCTGCTACATAATAGGACTTCAATCTTTAACTTCCTAAAATATCTCCATATTTAGAAAGTGCATATTTTCCCATATTCTTCTCAAATTCAGACTTGAATCTTCAAACCTTTTAATTCAGCGCCACATGGAATTTGCATATTAATTCCTGAGACTTCTGCATCTGTTAGGATATAACAGAATTCTACATTCTCTTCAGTTCTAGCGCAATGTCGAATGAACCTGCATGGGACATCTCGATAGGACATGTTGTTCCAGATGTTAACACTACTTCAGCTCAACATGTTCCAATGCACACTAGGACTTCTTGCTCAACCTGTTCTTCTTTAGCAAGATAAACAAGACTATCTAACAAATTACTGCTATTATTTGTTTTACAAAATTAATGCCAACCCTTAAAATTAAAGAACTAACATTCTCCCCCTTTGGCAAATTTTGGCTAAAACAAATACACATAAACATTACAGCACATATTATAGCAGCAATCACAATACTATACTACTGTCAATAGTCATCAGTAACTACTGAACTTAACAGTAACCATCAGTAGCTACTGTGAATAACAATCCTGGAGAAACATCTTCTAGGGAATATTTGAATGATGTTAGGACATCATGTCTGACAACTCTTTTGGCAGCACATTTCTATGAACTCCATAACATCACCTTCGAGCATCCCACCATAATCACTTCAGGCAGCACATTAGGAGGTAAGAAGTAGAAAGTCCCGAAGTTATGCACATAAGGAAGAAGATATCTGGTGTACATGAGGAAGAAGATTTCTAACACTCCCCCTTAATACAACACATTTCTTTTTCCTTTCAACTCAGACCCGAATTCATTGTAGAAGACTCCTCCAGAAAAGAAGCGTCTGTCTTAACACAAAGGACCAAAGGTGGCATACAAGATTTCTGCACACCTTGCTTGATCAGACGCCCCCAGTCAACCTGTGGCATAAGATGAAACTTAGGAAGTATCAATCTATTAACCCAGGTAACTCAGAACACAAGTCACAACTGTGTTCATAACTCAGGACATAAGTCATAATTGGAACTCAACACCAACTCAAGAAGATTTCTAACACTCTCTTCGCAAACAATTGGAACTGCAGACTCAGTGTAGACTCAGAACAAGGCATCTGCATAACCCATTTCAAACACCCTTTCTCCCCCTTTTTAGCCAAAACTTGGCAAAGAAGGCCCTCACAGAACCAGACCCAAGTGACACTTACCCAAATACGAACAAACGCCATAAGACTAGTGAAACAAGACACTCACTTGGCAGGAGGAAAAGAGAGCAGTCCCTGTAAATAGCTGACCAGTAACTTAGGAATTAACGAGCCTTGAATATGTCAAGGTTCATGGTCAAAGAAACGCTATTTTAGGTATCAAAAACTCCATTCAACATTCAATGCCTACCTTCCAAAAACTGCCTTGACTGCCTTAAATGTTTCTCAACTGAATCTTACCATAAATTAAGCCAATAACGTTCCATGCATAGGCAGGGACACGTGTTTTGCCTTATCCTTATACCACCGTCTAGAGTAATTCCTTGTTTGGCTCAAGAAAAACATGTCCTGTACCATGTTCTGACATCTTATCAGACAATGTCTGCTTGCTCACAACATTATCAGCCCAAGACTCCACAGAACACAAGCACATTTTCTTTTCTGATGGATACTGAGACGACTTCTCTCAATCCCTTCTAGATTCCTTCAAGGCAGTAGAGCAATAATAAAGTCACCCAAAACCACCAAATCTGCTTTTTAGACCTCTTCTACACAGCTATGATGTATCCCATCATGAAGTTTGACATCACACTGCACAAACTTGACCAGCGCACATGCTACACAGAAATCTGCACCCTTGCAGTAATAGACCATAGACAACAGCCTTAACTCCCCCTGACATGAACAACCAAAGCTCCTTATGAAGATGAACATTTGACACCAGATGATAGCACAATGATATTGCCACATTCTCAACATCAAGAACTGCCACTTCTTGTATTTGTTGAGCATAATCTCACCAGGTTTATGCCATAAAAGCCCACTTGATTCACACATTCCATAAAAAATGTCTTTAGATTACTTGCAACACAAGATAAGGATTGCCACCACCTTTTACTTGTATTAGAAGAACCTTCAGCCATAACACCACTGACAACAACCTTCTGTCCTTACATTCACAAGCACCTAAGAAGTCTTTATCATGAAAGTAGTCATGTATTGCCAGAACAAACTACTTAATATCAAGATCAGAATCTGCCCATTCTAATCCACATTATGTCAGAACTGCCACTTCAAACAATAATGCTGCTTCTTCCAACTCCACAAGCACAGTCCCAGACTTTCATCCAGGATACACAACAACCAATGATGTTGTAACATTATGTAGGACATCATCCTTGGATAAAAGATCACACCTTCTGCATTTTATTCAGGTAATCACACCCACCTGATCACAATAGTGAGAAATAAACTCTCACACAATTCAGAAATCTGAATTGCATCCACACATCGGATAACTACCAAGCTCCCAACAAGGTCTTTACCATCAGTCACATACACATCTCCATCAGACTCATACCTAGCTCCCGTCAAGGTATTTGTTATCCAAGAAAGATTCACAAACAGCAGATGGTGCTCACTTCTTCATTCACACACTTTTGATACAGTCAGCTGATAAGGCTACCTTAGGTTGTCATCAACCACAACCGCTCAGAAGGAATAAATTCCTGAACCATAATATCCAGACTGCAGACTTGCATAATTTTCTAGACAAATACTTAGTCTCCCGTCAAAGTATTTACCCTTATGCATAACATCAATAATAGACAAACACTAAGTCTCCCGTCAAAGTATCTACTATTAGTTAGAAAAAGATTACCTTCTCACACAAGGTATGACAATTTGTTTGTAATCTTCTGCATACGTCTGACAACTTCTGATTCATGACATATATTCACAAGTTACTTTAACTTGGATCAGTGGCTTGATCTTGGACTTCTTTCTGTGCAAAACAATCTTGGCTGAACAAGCAACCACCCGAATTGATGTTCCAACATCAATCTCAGTCACACATCTTCACAGAGTTTTTCTTAAGATATCGTCTATAGAAAGGCTCTAGCACACGTGGATCAACTATCAGTAGCTGATCAAGCTTCCAGGTCATATCTCATTCAGCAGCAGGAACAGCACAAGAGTTTTCTCCTTAAATCATAGCATCTTGCCTGACTTTGAGATGTTGGATGTCACCAATATTCCACAACCAATTTGCCTCTTCTAAACAGTCAGCCAAACTCATCCAAGCGTATAGTCACCAACCAACCCCACCGGTTGATTCAACTCCACAGTGCTTAACCCTTGAAAGTTCTCCACTACACCAGAATAAGAGTTCCATGCTCTCATATACTTGATAAATGTCATCAAGTTTGAGTAAACAACCTCCATCCTGACTCAGAGAAACATCATCCAGACAGCTTGAGACAATAAATTCTTAATGCATCAGGTCAGAATCTGCCAAGAATACTTCAGAGAATCATACAATCTCCCTTTTAATAACAACACAGACTGTGATTAGATCATATCAATCCTAAGCACACACAGTCAATATTTATCTAGCTTCACAAGATCATTCAGAACATGCTTCCAAATAACAGAGAAAAAAAACATGACCTTTTGATCTTTAACCTTCATGTCCAAGAAGTTTACTAGAGGTAATACTTCTTGAATCTCAGGTTCTCCACTCCTGCAGCAAGGACCAGAAATAAACTGACCTCAAGAGTAAGTAACATGTTGATCACACCTTGACCAACTCACACAACTGAGATAAGTTCCAGGGCCAGAACCTTCTTAGACATACCACCCAGATGCCTCCTCTTCCAGATCAGGAGTAGGTTCCAAACTCATGTGATTAAACCACATTAGTTTAGCACCCAGAGCATCTGCTATGCCTTTCCAACAACACAATTCTAATGTTCTAATACAAGATAGGACATCATTCCAGGGAACACATGAAGAGATCAAGGACTGGAGATTAGCCTTTTTAAGAAAAGAAGAAAAAGTAAATTACTTCTCAGATCTCTTCCTTACAACCCCACTTATCAATGCCTTTATGAGTGTACTTGAACAGTAACCTTCAAGTATCGTTGATAGAGTAAGTTGAAGCAGTCTTGCATACATCCCATCACCATACATACAGAGAAGAGCACCCTTCTCAGTTACAATCTTAGGAGTTTTCAGATAGATTCGCAGCGGATCAAAATACACACTCCTCAAAGCCTTCAGCACATGCCACGAACAGTTCATCCTCCACTTCTAGGAACCATTCTCACAACTAAGTGAACTACTCCAAGTTCAAACAACTCTTCAGTAGAAAGCTTCTACCTTGACCATGAACCAGAAAGTATCTTCCCTGGGATCTCATCCAGATACAGAACAGAATGACCTGCTTTGATACCAATTGAAATTCTGGTACATGTGCAGAATTCAGATGTCCTAGAACATGCTGTTCGACATTTGGTCTGACATGATCACAAAGGGCAAGGTATATTGCAAAAATCATGGTACTGAAAAGATAATAGCAAGACACACAGAATTGTTAACCCAGTTCGGTCGAACACACCTACTCTGGGGGCTACCAAGCCAGGGATGAAGTCCACTATTAGTAGTATCAATTCAAAGCTAAACTACCTGTTTACAGCTTATCACTTAATCACTACCCAATGACCCTTCTACCTAGATCCTCTCTAGATATGAGAAACCCTTCTCACTCCCAATCATCGCAATGATGTCTAGCAGTTGACAATCCGCCACTGCATCAATGGCTCTTTACCTATACAAGAGTTCAACAAGAACGACACCTTTCCAAGACACAACTTAGAGTTACTTAAAAGCTTCCTCCAAGAACAATACTCCTCTTACTTAACAGTTTTGAGGATCACACTAACAAACTATCCAACTCACAGGTTGAGTGGTACAGGAACCAACCCTAATACTAGAACTCTTACATCTTTGGTTGTGTTCACCAAACTAGGTTACAAAACATCTATATATAACTATTCCCAACTGGATTTGGGCCTACAAAAACCTAGCAAATGAGCTGCTACAAATCAGCAGAAACTTCTGCTACATAATAGGACTTCAATCTTTAACTTCCTAAAATATCTTCATATTTAGAAAGTGCATATTTTCCCATATTCTTCTCAAATTCAGACTTGAATCTTCAAACCTTTTAATTCAGCGCCACATGGAATTTGCATATTAATTCCTGAGACTTT
This sequence comes from Lathyrus tuberosus, assembly GCA_022829125.1. NCBI lineage: Eukaryota > Viridiplantae > Streptophyta > Magnoliopsida > Fabales > Fabaceae > Lathyrus > Lathyrus tuberosus. The sequence goes on along the minus strand of JALAZF010000269.1, from coordinate 5,307,004 downwards.
TGCATCTGTTAGGATATAACAGAATTCTACATTCTCTTCAGTTCTGGCGCGATGTCGAATGAACCTGCATGGGACATCTCGATAGGACATGTTGTTCCAGATGTTAACACTACTTCAGCTCATCATGTTCCAATGCACACTAGGACTTCTTGCTCAACCTGTTCTTCTTTAGCAAGATTAACAAGACTATCTAACAAATTGCTGCTATTATTTGTTTTACAAAATTAATGCCAACCCTTAAAATTAAAGAACTAATAGGAACCCCGTACCAACCTTGCTCGCAGATGCTTATCATTCCGTACACTTAAGGAATTTGTATAGCAGAGGAATGATCACATGCTGTGTACCTTTACTTTACAAATGGTTCATTTCCCATTTACCCAAGTCTGCTATTTTTTGGGATCACAAGAGTACTCTACGTTGGTAATAAAGGATTATGTCCCTTACCAACTCTGACATAGATTGGTATAATAGAATTTATGAAGGGATAGAGATCATCGACAGATGCGAAAATTTCCTTAACATACCCCTCATTGGAACTAAAGGAGGAATTAACTATCATCCAATTTTAGCTCACCGTTAACTCGGATACTCGATGAAGAATATCCCACATAATGTTCATCTGGAAGGTCTTTTCTTCAAGGAAGGGGAAAATGATAGGGCACTAAAAAAGGAAATAGTGCACGCCTGTCAATATATTCACAAGAAAGGAAGAGAGTCTCTAGGAAGACCAAATTGTACCTCCATGGAGCCTTATCTCCACTGGGTGTAAACTAGAGCCCTCAAGCAGAGGATGCCTTACCTTCGCCAAGAAGTTTTTCCGTTAAAGGAATTTGTCCTTTATTTCATGTCTGATACGGAAAAACTCCAAGTAGCTCTCAACAAAGTTCAATGTGAGAATAGCTCCTTGAATCATGTCGCAAGGTTTGGGAGCATGTCTTGGTCAAAAGTCAAAGGTCCAATTAACTTTTTCTTCAAATTTTTCTATAGCGTGCGATTTTTGTCGGTGACGCGACCACCTTACCGCAATGGTTGGAATTGGGTGCTACTTTCTGATTTCTTATTTATCCTATGAAGCTGGAAAGGAAAGGGAAGCTATCTAAAACTAACCTTACACGCAAATGTTTTCTTTAACAAATGCTAAGAGATTGGGGGGTCCGGGGTCAGGTTATACAATGGGGAGTTGTCAATTACCCATCTATATATGGTTATCCATAGATCGTTTAGCAAATTCTACCGTTATCTACTTACTGGTGTTTATCTGTCGTGGGTTGGGAAAGTTTCTCCTTTGGGAATGTTTGAGAGATTAGACAAGTTGAAGATCATGTCATTTCTTGATTGATCCTTTGTCTAAATGCTCTGAGAGGGCTCAAAACTCTAATTCTTGGTTGTAGTGAAAGCTCAACAATCCTTGAGGAGATTAATGAGGCATGATGGCACATCCATATTGTGGCAATGATTTGCACAATGATGGGAAATCTTGGTGGTCAAAATTTGGGGTATAACACTCTGTTGTTTCGTTGTTACCGTTGTATTTCGTCTCTATTTCTCCTTCTCGAGTGTTGGTCTCTTGCCCTCTTTTATAGACATTTTGAATCTTAACATTGAGATGTTGATTTGGAAGGAATTCGAATTTGTCTAGAACATGTTTGGAACATGTTTTGTGATTTTGAAAACTTTCTTCTTTCAATCAAACATGTTTGGATTATGTTTAAGACTTGTTTTGGAATGAATCTTGAATTGGTCTTGAGATTTTATTCACTTGTTTTTTTTTTTTGGGTTATTTATTTATTTATTTAATGCATAAAATATAGATTTAAAAATAAAAAAATTAAGTTTTTTTAAAATACTACTAAATTAAAACGAAATTAATAATTAAATAAGGAAAAAATGATCTTTTTACCATTTTTTTAAAATGAAAACACATAAAAAGGAAAATAAATACAAAAAGTAATGCAATGGGACTTGAACCCGCGACCTTATGATTAAACCTCTTACACATACCTTCTTACCAACTATGTTATCTCATTTATTCGAAATAAAAGTCACTCGAAAGCATATGAAGGGTGGACAAAATTGGGGTATCACAATAATGCAGTTTGAGTATCAATAGTTAACATACCTTTAGGTGTACTTACCGTCTCAACTTTTACTGACCTTTCGCTTTTAGTTCCGTACTCGTTCAAACACATCTTTTCCCTTAAATCCTTGACCTCTGGCACGATTATCTGTCTAATTGTGTCCCTCACGGAAGCGTCTAATAACATATGTGTCTGACTCTCAGGCCTTTTAATGAAACTTTACATCTGCTACATGTTATTTAGATTATGATTGGGGAACCTGCGTAACAATAATTTGAACCTCTCCCATGTATCATACAGTGACTTCGTATCTTGTTGCTCAAAGTTTAAAATTTTAGCCCTTCTCTCAATAAATTGGTTGGTAGTGAAAAATATTTCTAGGAATTTATCCTCTATCTCTTCCCATGTTCGAATGGTTCGACTTGGAAGGCATAGTAACCAATCTTTTTCCCTTCCAATGAGTGGGAAACTGAACAATCGTAACTTCACTTGGTCCTCTGTGACATTATCTGGCTTGCACATTGAAGCAGTTTCCTAGAAGCGTGCAAGATGAACCCAAGGATCTCTGATAGCATTTCTGTCGTATGGATTGTCTCTTAGACCTGAAAGCATAAAATTCTTAATATCAAAGTTAGCAGGATCGATCGGTACAAACCATCTAGAAACCTTACCGTCGCCAATCCTTTTACTGTAATCCCCCATAGTTTGGAGTGGTGGGGCAGCCATGTTATTCTCCTCTTCAGACTCCAACGAAAGAAGTGGTGGATCTACTTCTGGTGGGTCCCTATCATCCAGAATTGCTTCGCTAGCTGATTTTCTGAGAGCACGTGCTATTCTTTCAATTTCTGGATCGAATGGTAGTAATGCCAATCCTGAACTGCGCATACACAAACAGAAAATACCTCAGTATCACTATGACAAACACAGAGATTAACAAAAAGCAATAAAAACTTAAAATAAAATAAACTAAGAAAAATAGTTATTTCACAAAGTGTTGCCCTATTGCAATCAACAGTCCCTGGCAACGGCGCCAAAAACTTGATGACTTCTCGTCAAGTGTATCGATAATGTTGCAGTAATAAAAAGATCGAACCCACAAGAACTGTATTCAAATAAGAAAAGAATTATGCAATGTAACAAGAAACAGTAAATAAAGGGGGGTTGCAAGTTTCAGTGCAAAAAGTAAACAAGAGAGTAAATAATGTCATGAAAGCGGTCATGTTGTGTTGTAGAATCCCTTATTCCTCTATTGTTGATGTTTGATTCCCTATATGAATGATCTAGTCACTATAACCTCATGACGAATTGAAAAAACCGTTATAGCTGATCCCTCACTAAATAACTCACTAACCACTACTCTGAGCTTTCTATCCCTAATCCTCCAGCGAAAGCAGGGTTAGGCGATGTATAGAACGTTAATTCTCTATGCCACTACTCGGGGTCTCCTATCCCTATTCGACCAACCTAAGTAGAACAGTTGTCCTAGGTCCAATACATAGGCTAAAGGTCAGTAATCCCTATGTGTCCAACATCAAATTAATAGAGTATCTTAAATAAAAAACATTACGAATAAGAAATAACTGAATAAGATTATAGATCAATAGGTTCATAACATAGTCAAATCAACATAGAATCCAACAATGTAAAAATAGGTTCATCATAACACAACCTAACCTAAGAGAATTTAGCTACTCATAGTGCAATCAAAATACCACAATTGATAGATGAAAATAACATAAAAAGTCCCTTGAAGAGATGGCCTCCACTGGCTTCAAATGCTCTCAAAATCACCACTTGTTCTCTCAAACTCGTGCTTAAGTCTCCAAAATTCATAACCCTTGTCAAACTGCTGAAAATCCCCTTAAAAAGCACTTAGAACGGGTCATAACGCATCAGAAAAAAGCCCAGAAAAGTGTCTATTTTACGTAGTATATATGCATTGTGCGCACAGTGCAACTCTTTCATCTTTACCGCGCACGTGATGGCGTGCATGATTATTCTAATAGTTGCGTAAAAATTCACCCTTTTTCACCAGAATTTCCATTGAGTCTCATTCTTCCATACTTGGCTATTTTTCATTCATTCTTAGGTCTTTCTTCTTCCTTTTGGCTCTTCTTTGGCTTATTTTTCATCGGTTCTTCTCCTAATTAGATGCAACGATGGACTATCATCAGAAGGCTAGTTTGAAGGCCTCAAAATCACATTGTCTTTATGTCGTACCTCGAACAATACGATCCTCGCGATGGACGTGGAAAAACGTTCGAACAGAGTCGCCACCGAACTTTATTCATTCCAAGGAAGGAATAGAAAAATATAGATAAAACCTTTAAGGGATAAAAAATGGTCATCGCAACCAAATTCTAGGTTCGGGAGTCGATTACGTAAGAGGGAAGGTATTAGCACCCTCTACGTCCATTGTACTCAACGGGAACCTCTTGATTCGATTCGTGAGAAAAGTTAGCCAGGTTTGTTTGTTTTCTTCTAAGGTAAAAGGATTTGTAAAGGGAAAATGGGTGGTTTTTTATTAGGGTGCTCACCAAGGATTGGGCCCCTTGTGCCTACGTATTCCCTCGTGCAATGGGAAAGTCAGAGCGTTCGTAGTTCGTGGGACTACGGGAAAAGGTTTGGGGTAAAAAGAAAAAAGGTATCTCGCTAGGATCTCGCAATCCTATGCCTACGTACCCTCATAGTGCAATAAGGATGTCAAAGCAATCGTAGTTCGGGCGACTATGTTTGGTTTGTGTCTTTTATGAACGAGTGTTTAAGTCGCATTCTAACTGCTAAACACTAGCTTGTCTGCTCGCTAGGGGAGGCTGAAGCATGGGTTTATATGCACGGAAGAAATGACTAAACAATGTTCTTTTGGAAAAGCTGTTTGAATTGAATTAAGTGTATTAGGGGTTTTGATTGAGAAAAATAGTTTGATTTGAATAGGTTTTTAGGGTTTCGATCGCACGGGAAGCGAGAAAACGAGATTCAATTTGTTAAGTATTTTAAGGGAGAATGACAATTATTCGATAAACGAGACGTCAGACTCGCAAACAATTAATCGGGGCATTACTGGGATGCTAGATCCCAACGACACCTTTTTCATTCAATTAATTATGAAATCGTGTTTGTTGGACAATGAACTTCTTTGTTCAAATAATTAGGGCAAGTATTTTAGGAACAAAAGATCGAATGACCCACAACCCAAGGCGTGCGCCCCAAGAACAGTCACTCAAGAACCCAAGGAATGCTAGACTCCAAGAATTCAGTTCTTTCGTAACAAATTAAGAAAATAATTTGATTTGATTAGGGTATTTTAAACAGATTGGATATTTTAAAAGGATTGAGTGTTTTTGAAATGAAAGATCGAAACAATCACAACCCAAAGCGTCCGCCTCGAGAGCGATCATTCAAGGACCCAAGAAGTGCTAGACCCCAAGAACCCACTACCTCCATAATTAATTAAGAAGGATACTTTGATTAGTCGCATTTAGAAATAATTTTAATTTTAATTAAGAAAGTATTCTAAGTTTACTTGTATTTGAGAAAAGTTTAATTAGATTTGCAAATGGTTTTAATTAGGTTAAATGTTTTGAAGAGAATTAGGGTTTGAATGGATTAAATGTCTTAAACGGATTTAAGCATTTGAACATGAAAGACGAAACGAACACGACTCAAGGCGTGCGCCTCAAGAGCATTCGCTCAAGGACCCAAAGGGTGCTAGACCCTAAGAATCCACTCCTTTCATTATTTTATTAGGAAAATACTTAAATGTCTTATATTAAAAAAATTAATTAGGATTTAATTAAATAAATGTTGTTTAAGTGTTGAAGAATAAATTGAATTAGGATAATTATAATTAAAGTTAACGATTAATCACTTAAGTATTTTAATTAACACAAGATTATCAATTGGTTAATAATAAGATAATACTAATATTGTAATTAATCCTTGAATTAATTAAATCTTACTAAACGAAAATATTCTAAACTTATTTCTTAAACAAATTTATAATAATGAACATAGGCCCAATGGCCTTAAAATGATTAGCAACAATTGAAACAAAAAAAGATTGGGCTGGGGTCATCATTGACTCAATCGCATTTGCGGCCCAGGCGGGTAGACTCAAAAGGATATACATTTATTCAAATCCTAGCCACTTATTCAGTCAAAGAACAAAAATGGGACAACCCATTAATGATAGCATGTCAGTAAATTGTTTACTTTTTCAAAGCTAGCCTTAAATCATATTATTAAAAAAATAAAGAGGGAGAATGTGAACGGATTAATTGAAGAGAAATGATATCTTGACCCCACTTCCATACACCTACACCGTATTTCACTGTTCACCAATACGGTGAACAGTTAAATATTATAATAATATATATATATATATATATATATATATATATATATATATATTTTTTTTTTTTTAATTTTAAAATTTTTTTTATTAAGGAATATTGATATAGAATTGTGTGATTAACCAACTTTATAACTTCATTAACCAAGTTTTTGCATTGTATTAACCAAGTTTTATTACTGTTAAAAATTAATTTTAATATCTGAATGGTTATTAACCAACTTCATAACTGCATTAACCAACTTTTTACATTGCATTAATCAACTTTGTTTTACTGATAAAAATTATTTTTAATATCTGGACATTTATTAACCAACTTCATCACTATATTAACCAAGTTTTTACATTTCATTAACCAAGTTTGATTTACTATTAAAAGTCACTGTTCACAGTCACTGTTCATGTACGGATGTACTGTTCATAGACACTGTTCACTCCACTATTCACCTACGGATTTACTGTTCACGCACTGTTCACAGTATTTGTGAACAGTGCATACGGTGTAGTGTAAGGGTGGGGTGTCAAGGTAGCATTGCTGTTAATTGAAAGCCACTCATATTCCTACTTTCATTCTGAACAACAATCTTCCTACAATTACCCTCAAATTCCAAACCCTTCTCCCTTCTCAACTCATCGTGTTCTCCCTCTCTGCAGATCTACTTCCTAAATCATCCTCATTTTTCAGACTCAAAATAGTCTATCACTAACCTAAACAAAACCTCCCCAAATTGTTTCTCACAACAGGTTCATAAATCAAAGAAAACCCAAACCCTAGAACAAAAATTGAACCCCACTGTGATGAGGATTTTGAGCAATTGACACGTGATTCATGCTCGGCTCAACAAGGTATGCATAGAGAAGTAAAGATGTACACAGAAAGTGAAGAAAGTACCTGGTCAGAGCAATTCCGATGATGCTTCCTCCGGCGACGTCCAGATGAGTTCTCGGTAAGCAGTTTGCTTCTCCTCTGCTCACTTCTCACTCTTGTCTTCCCCTTCTTTAAATCTTCACTTCTTCTATCTGCTACACCTTCAGTTATTATTGCTTCTATGTGCTATGAATGGGTTAGCTCTGAGTAGTTTGAAGTTTCAGGGTGAAGCTTCAGCTACTCAATGGTGAGAGCTTTGGGTATGGGTTTGAGGGTAGATTCCGGTAGGGTAACAGTAGGATTTTTAGGGTATCATTTGCCAATGATTGAGTCTCTTTTTATAGGGGATTTTAGGGTTAATCTGGTACATGTGAAGTAGGAAGATAATCTGAGGAATATTCCTTCAAATGTGTGAGGTTTTGAGTTGTACATTTCAAAACCGTTAGGGAGGATTTTGCTGAGGGATTTTGTGGGACCTTTGTGATAGTGACTTAATCCTTAGTCTGTAGTGAGTAATACCTTCTAGGACGCATCATATTTTGGCTGAATTTTATGGTGTGAATGTGTGGCCTTAACTTATGCTGATGTGGTATTCTTTTTTTGACTTAATACTGCTTTAGAATGTCTTGGTATGACTTATTTGAATATTTCTGAAAAAGCTTTGAATCTTGTTGTGAACCTTGCTGTTAAAGCTGTAAATGCATTCTTTGATAATTTGGACTGGCTTGGTTTTGTGATTATCATACTGTCTTTTTCATTCTGTTAAGAATCTCATCATTGATGCATTGCTTTCTTGTTTTTATTGAAATAAATATAGAACTCTTCTTGGATTTCCTAATGAACACCTCTCTTTTTGTGTTTTTTTGACATGTATGAAGTCTTTGGTTTAGAGTAGAGATCTTCAGGTCCATGGTTGAGACATCCAATGCTTGCTGCTCAAGAAGGCCAGTTAACTTGTAAGGCACAGTCCCAAGATGATCAACAACATTTACAATGGCTCTTGCAGCCTAATCTTTTAGGTTGTTAAGCACCATGTCTTTGTGATGACTATGGAGATACGATTTTTCACAGTAGTCCGCAGCAGAATAAAGTTAAGGCCTCAAGTTCTTAAGTTCCTGATGGGTGAAAACGAAGCTCTTGCTGGTTTCCATGGAAACTTCATCGAATGTCATTTCAAACCCCATTATCAAATTTCAATTCTAATGTAATAATGTTGCACCAGAGGCTCAGATATCTGAAAAGACACTCCTTCTAATTGTTCTTGATTCGTCTTTGTAAGAGCAACTACACCGTTATTCCTTTATTTGTTTTGTTTTGGAAGTAACTTTGAAGGATTTCCAAACCTAGGTTCAAGTGTTGCAGTTTGTATTCTTGAATCTTTGTCAATTGTATCATGTATTATGTACTTGCAACTTTGATGAATCTTGGACCAATGGCTGTAACTTTAGCTTGTATTAATATTTATTATGTTGAAGCTTCAGAAATTGTAAGGTCAATTGTGATGTAAAGTTTGTATTGATGTAATTACTTGTGAAATAGCTTCTAGTTTTAACCGCACGGCCCGTCACCAACCTAAGCATCAATGGTAAACCTTTCCTGACTTGGCTATGAAATTAATTCTTCATTTCAGCTTACCCTTGGGCACAATGGCTCCAAAATGGAATTGTGATCTCACGGTTTACAACAACAACTCCAATTGTGGCTTAAAACATTACCTTGAAACACAAACAACTTATTGCTTTGAACATCCTTTTAATCCTTGAAAACACCTATGGTTTGACAGAATTTTGGTAAAACAATTTCAATGATAAAGATGAAGAAATCTGGCTATGAACAAAGATGTCGAAGAAGATGTCCTAACCTGAAGACATGACATCCTGAAGTACTGCACTGATTTAGCAGGTTTTAAATCTGTAACAAATCTGCCCAAGATTTGATGCGCTTTCTAGGAATGGATCAAAGACCAGAGATATGAAGGCCAAGATTGCTAAAGCCTATATAAGTAGATTTAGAACTAGGGTTTAACATAACTTTTGTCACTTGTATAGAATATAAGGGTTTAGGGTTTTGAGAGTCGTTGGCTCTCTAGACTTTGTAAGCCTTCCTGTGTATCGGTTTGATGCATTGTGATAGGCATAGGTATCACACATATCCAGAAGCCTTTAGGTAATGGACTGTGTATTGTTCTTGGATGAAACTTTAAGCAAATCCAAGTTAGTGTGTTGGTCAAGTATGCTTGACAGAATTCTGTATTGACAGGGATGATGTAAATATCACAGATTGTGATTAAGGGAAGTGAGTGGGTATCTCATATCAAAGAGGGTGTTCTTTGGTAAAGTATTCATAGGGTAGATATTAGGAGATAAAGTTGTAAATGGGGGAGTTTAGATTTATGATAATTCTATAGATAGTGGAATCTTCTTCCTGGATTGGTATCCCCCAGACGTAGGTGAATTGCACCGAACTGTGTTAACAATTGCTGTGTTCTTCATCATTCTGCAGATTTACATATTCTGTTATTAGTATTGATAAACATGTTGGATCAGATGTCGTAACATCTGCGATTCTACAGGTTCTGATATTCAAGGTATCAGTCTGCTGTTCTATTCTTTGTTTAAATGTTTATGCAGAACAATGTCTTGACATGTGTTAGGACATCTGTTCTCTGCAATGCCAGAATTTTAATTGGTATTAGAGCAGACATCCTGTCTGTTTTTGGATGAGATCTTTTAGAGATACTTTCTGGCATTTAAACAAGGAGGAGTTTTTGGAGATCAGATCATCAACTTAGACATACACAAGGGTATTAATGGATAGGATGGATGTTTTGGATCGAAGGTAACAACCCGGTGGTTGTTCATGTTGCTGAGGAGGTTCTACAACAACTGCATGAGAAGTGGCTAGTTCTCTTGTTGGGGTGTCTTATAAGATGTTTTGACATCTAATTAGAGCAAGCAGAATTTGTTCCTTGGTGGTTCCACTGCATATGTTTCTGATGGAAGAGCTCCAGAATTATGGGATTCAGGAGTTGTTGCTGAAGACAGATGGTGGAAGATCTCAATTGTCGGCCTCTATAGTTGAAGATATCTGCATCTTTTTATTCCAAAGTTGGGAGCAATGGAATTAAGGGAGTTGTTGGAGGATGTCTGTTATGGTGACTTGGTACTTGGAAGCTTGGTTTCAGGGTGCAGTTTGAAGTCAGTTGAAGAGGAGAGGAGTTGAGTTTAGGTTTATCAAGTTCTTGCTCAGGGAGTTTGATAAATTATTGATCGACTAAGTTGTCAAAGATACTTGAGAATTCTCTCAAGTCCACTCATAAAGGTGTCTCAATCGTGAATCTGGAGTCTTCTAGTTATTCTTCTGACTAGAAGGTGTTTCTGTGAAACACAAACCTGAAGAAAGTAGAGGTGATTTATTTTCACCATCCAAAAACAGCAAGGAAGGATTCATCTCTCCTAATCCTAAGGGAGGATCCAATCTGATAGGAGTTTTTAGAACTGTTGAGGTAAATAGGGTTCGTTCAGAGAAAATCTTAGTTACTTGAGTCAAGGGTGGCAACCTTGGTATCTCAACAATTTGTTGTCAAAGAAGATACTTGCAAAAGATTGAATACTTGATAAGTGTTCATGAAGTGATATGGTGGAGTGTGGCTTTAATAGTGAAACAGGATTATTGAACAAGGATTTAAGATCAATTGCTATTTGTGTTACTCACAATTATTTAATTGATTATCCTTGTATGTGAAGTTCAAGATTGCTTATGGTCAACACGATGTTGGAACATCTATTCATCTGGTTTGTGCATAATCATGGGAGGGGTACTGCATAAGCTTTTGGTTCTATTTCTCTTGGGTGTTGACCTAAGAATCTACTCAGTGTGGTGAGGCAGAAACATCTGATCTCTGGAGAGTTTCCTGGCAAGAAACTGGTCTAAACATTAGGGATGTGGAAGATGAAGAAGAAGACATCATAATCTTGGAGTGCAGCAGGTGTGTTCAAGTTGTTACTAGAAGCATCTGGTGTTTATCTGGAAAGTGTCTTGGCAAGATACTTGTTCAAAATGGAGTGCTGGTGATGGCACAACTTGGATCAATTTATTTCTGATCTAGGTACTTAGGATCATGGGATCTTGCTCATTTTGAAGGTCAAGGTTAAGTGGCAGTTATCTCTGAATTTCTACAGACTGCTCTACTAAGGAAAGTGGCATTATTTGGTATGGCTATGGTGTATTCTAGGACTACTTTATCTTCTGAAGATTCGGACATGGCAGGTGTGAAGTATTTGGAGTTTCAAAACAGTTATTCATCAAGGTGTGAGCTTAAAGGGAATATCTGTGATAAGCAGGATGGAGGTTGTCTACTCAAACTTGGTTGTTGAATCAAGTGTATGAGAGCATGGAACTCTTGTTTTGTTAAAGGAAGGAGGTTCTTCTAAGTTGCACAAGGAGGAACTGAATTCAGCAGCTGGATGTCGTATCAGAATGTTCTGACATCTAGCTTAACATCAGAATTTCAGCTGGTGATGTGGCACATCAGCTTAAGATAAGGTGATCTACAGGAGAATAGAAGTTATGGATGCTTCAAAAAGGTCTATCTCATACAGTTTGTGGGAGCTGTGGATGGAGAAGATGTTACATGTCTAAAGGCTTGGTAGATCCAAGATGTCTTGCTATGGAGCATGTAGTTCATGTAACTTGAAGATCATATTTCATTGGTGGCTCAGTGTATCTTGTGGGGGTTCTGAAGGAGAATGAGATCAGTTAAAAAGTGGCATTTGGTTGATCTTTAGTATGCATTCAAGCAGGGTGCTTGGAACTAATTACTCTTGGGAAGAAGGGTAGTTGGTTGAAAATGTAAGGAGGATCTAGTTCATCTTGGAGCTTGTGGTAGAAGTTCTAAGTTGAGGATGGAAGATTACCTTCTTTTGGTGGATGAGAGTTTATTTCTCTTTTTGGGTTTCTGGAGTTCTTATTGATCAAGCAGGTGGCGCAGTGTTGTTTGAAGATCTTCAGTTGGATAACTATGTAGATAGTAAGTCCAGTGGTGGAGCATATCAAGAACCATGGTGTGTGGTGTTTGTGATGTGTGAAGAATGTCCTAACTGATGTTAGAACATTTTCTGGGTTGGTTATCCTTGGAGTAGGATACTAAGTTCTGAGTGTAGAACTTGACACTCACATTTTGTCTAAGAAGTATTTATCTTATCATACGGGAGAATGATGGGTAAAGGATTGTCTTGGAAGTCTGATGTGAATGGGACATGCTAGAAGTGGATCAGTTTGGTGCTTATGGAGCAAATGGGCTAAGGATTTCTGGAGCATGTATACGATATCTGACATCATTAAGAAGATAAAAAACTAAGAGGTAAGGTATCTCTTTGAGGAATGTGAAGCATTCCAGATCAATTGGATTTTATCTCAAGGAACATGGAGGTCTGTACATGAGAATCAAGAGGAATTCCAGTGGTGTATAGATGGGTTCAAGAAGAGAGGGATCAATGGAGCTTTGATCTCAATCCAAAAGTTTGTAAATTTAGGATGTTGATCCTAATGTGATCTCACGGGAAGCATGATGATGTTCATGTGTGAGTGATTATTGGTTCTTGTCAGAAGAAGAAATAAGTGCAGCTGATGATTGTGTTCAGCAGATAGGTTGGACAGAGGGTGCGCTTTTGAAAACATGAAGATGCGTCTTATGTTTTCCATTCATCTACAAAGTGTTCATTGGAGGAGCACTGGTTATCTTAGATAGGGGGAGTTGCTCCTTGATCTAAGATGTATTACTGTAGGGGTGCAGTTATGAATCCAGGTTGTTTGGAGGTCAAGCAAACTGTGATTATTTTGAAGATGAGATGTCAAGAAGGATGTCTTGACATTCCCCTGCTGCTGCAGACTGTAGGGGTATTGATCAATACAGAAGTATTTGGTAGACAATGTCTGACATGATGTCAGGACATGTAATAAAAGTAATTGGTCTTGTGGTCGGTGGAGAACATGCGGGTTCCTTGTAACTTGCATTACTTTTGGACGGTTTTCTTCAAAGAAGAAACAATCAAAGCCTTTTTTGGTCGGTGCGCAGTGGTTTCTGGTGAAGTTACAATCTCGGATTAATGACCTCATTGAATTGACCACTGTTATTTTCAATGGTTTGTTACATTCGAAGGAAATTTCTTGGGTATTTAAGGGAGTCCTTGGATCAATTTATCTCAGAATGTGTTTTCTTGGTGGTGTGTTCAAAATGTCTTTTGTTTGAGTCTGGATCAGTATTGGTTGGGTATGGGAATGTCTTGGCTACCTTTGCCAATTTTTGGCTAAAAAGGGGGAGTGTGAGTCTCGAGTACAGGGGATGTGTGTATTGTTCTTACAGTTGTTTTGCAAGAACATTGAACAAGGTGTTGGCTTTATCATCTTGTCTATGTCTCTCTTGTGTCTTGTGACTTGAGTTAAAGAACAAGTTGTGTTTTGTGACCTAAGTTACATGCTTTATGTACTCATATCCACAAAGCCTACAACTGATCTCTGGAGGGGGAGTGTGTTTGAAAGGAGTGTCCAGTGTTCTGGTGTTTCAGACTTTCTACTAGACCTTTCTCAATTTCACTCACCCTGGAAAGAGGAAGGTTGTGTTATCTTACTCCTCATGTACACCAACATGAATCCAGTGTGCTCAGTATTCCAATCATAACCGCCATTCAGACCAAAAGGAGTTTTAGCCAAAATTTGTCAAAAGGGGGAGATTGAAAGCACCTATGGTTTGACAGAATTTTGGTAAAACAATTTTAATGATAAAGATGAAGAAATCTGGCCATGAACAAAGATGTCGAAGAAGATGTCCTAACCTGAAGACATGACATCCTGAAGTACTACATTGATTTAGCAAGTTTTAAATCTGTAACAAATCTGCCCAAGATTTGATGCGCTTTCTAGGAATGGATCAAAGACCAGAGATATGAAGCCGAAGACTGCTAAAGCCTATATAAGTTGATTTAGAACTAGGGTTTGATATACCTTTTGTCACTTGTATATAATATAAGGGTTTAGGGTTGTGAGAGTCATTGGCTCTCTAGGCTTTGTAAGCCTTCCTGTGTATCGGTTTGATGCATTGTGATAGGCATAAGTATCACACATATCCAGAAGCCTTTAGGTAATGGATTGTGTATTGTTCTTAGATGAAGCTTTTAAGCAAATCCAAGTTAGCGCGTTGGTCAAGTATGCTTGACAGAACTCTGTATTGACAGGGATGATGTAAATATCATAGGTTGTGATTAAGGGAAGTGAGTGGGTATCTCATATCAAAGAGGGTGTTCTTTGGTAAAGTCTTCATAAGGTAGATATTAGGAGATAAAGTTGTAAACAGGGGAGTTTAGCTTTATGATAATTCTACAAATAGTGGAGTCTTCTTCCTGGATTGGTATCCCCCGGACGTAGGTGAATTGCACTAAACTGGGTTAACAATTATTGTGTTCTTTATCATTCTGCAGATTTACATATTCTGTTATTGGTATTGATAAACATGTTGGATCAGATGTCGTAACATCTATGATTCTACAGATTCTAATATTCAGGGTATCAGTCTGCTGTTCTGTTCTTTGTTTAAATGTTTATGCAGAACAATGTCTTGATATGTGTTAGGACATCTGCTGTCTGCAATGCCAGAATTTCAATCTTGTCTTGAACAAAATATCCATATTGATGAGACTAGCCTTGAAACAAATTGATTTGCATAATGCATACTATGAGCGGTCCGCTTCTAGAACATAACCTGTATATTAGCCTTGAACTTATAAGCATGAAACAACTTAGTCATTTAGTCAAGACATTGTATTCAACATGAAAATTTAAATCATCACTTGCATCACGCCCTACCTTTTCATAGTATGACCTTCGGACAAGATCTTGGCTTTGATCACATGATGGATAAGTTACTCAATATGCAAATGGCCTAAAATCATCCCCCAACTCTTTGAATCAATTCAAGCTTGGAATAACTACATTTAACCATAACCAAATGACATTAGCATCAACTTGGAACATAACTTGGATTTCTCTTGAAACATGGCCTACAACTACTAACCAATTGATTATGCCTTAAAATGAACCGGCTACATAACTTGGGCATTTGCTATTGTCTTGCTTGCTTGATCATGCGACTGAGGGCACATTCAACCTTGCTAGAGTTTGCAATCACCATAAGCACACGAGACTCTTATGATCTATTTTCTCAGGGAATCATAGGCAAATGCCAAATGATAATCTAGAGGAAAGTCAACAGGAAACACAATTGTTTTTATTAGAGAAGAGAAAAAAGTAGGACAAATTTGGGGTATGATAGATGCCTCTATCTAATTGTCTTGAACTCGAGAGAATGAACTGCTGCATGGCGTTCATTTTTAGGGTAGAAGGCAATTAGATACAAGAAGACCCCGAAATTTGTCTGACACGAAAGTAGAGTGGAATGCAGACATGAAGTAAAAGATAGCAAAAGGGGATGGCAGGGTATAAAATGAATAGGATGACTTGAGGTTCTTTGGGTGGTTGAAGCAGCACCTTATGGGCTAAGGCTCTTCGTGATACCAAAGCAGTCTAACGAAGCACGAGATTCCTTGGGTGGTCGAAGCAGTACCATATCCACTAAGGTTCTCCGATGACACCAAAGTAGTATCTCTGAACAAACATGAGATTCTTCGGGTGGTCGAAGCAGTCCCTTATCCACTAAGGTTCTTCAATGATACCAAAGCAGTATCTCTGAAAAAACATGAGATTCTTCGAGTGGTCGAAGCAGTACCTTATCCACTAAGGTTCTTCGATGATACCAAAGTAGTATCTCTGAACAAACATGAGATTCTTCGGGTGGTCGAAGCAGTCCCTTATCCACTAAGGTTCTTCGATGATACCAAAGCAGTATCTCTGGAAACAAACACATGAGATTCTTCGGGTGGTCAAAACAGTACCTTATCCATTAAGGTTCTTCGATGATACCAAAGCAGTATCTCTTAACAAACATGGGATTCTTCGGGTGGTCAAAGCAGTCCCTTATCCACTAAGGTTCTCTGATGATACCAAAGCAGTATCTCAGGAAACAAACACATGAGATTCTTTGGGTGGTCGAAATAGTACCTTATCCATTAAGGTTCTTTAATGATACCAAAGCAGTATCTTAAGCGATAACTTTGCTGGGGGAATAGTTTGAGCAAGATTGTCGTAAGAGGAAATATGCTATCCAAAGCTCTGCAGGAGGGAAAGCTCACAAGAAACTTTTTAGGTCAACCTCTGCTTGGGGAGCAACAAGAGCAACAACTGCTGGGGATTATCATTATCAACTGCATGGTTGAAGAATGACTTGCTGGGTAATAGAATTCCATGAGAACATACAAGGTATTAACTATTTTTAGAGGAATAATTCCGACTTCGATAGAGGACTGGCCGGGATGCTTACGAATTGATCCTGGATCCTGACATGATATGTATGATATAACGTTCTATTTAGGATGGAAATTCCATGCATCATGCAATGCATGGATATGCGCACGGAGATGCAACTGTTGAGGACTCTAATGCATGTATGAATGCACCAGGATGGTATGTTAATGATCGATTTGATTAGGTATGATATGCCTGTATGTCATGCATGTGATGATGCAAATGATCAGGTGCGCTGGGGATAAGATTCCCTTGTTGAAGTTAAGAGCCTTTTGGGCACCATTAGGGATTAGATTTGGGTAATTTCCAAATGAGATTCGACTTTGGTTATTTGAAGGTGCCAACAAGGGTGGAGTTTTAGTGGTTGCCAATGAAAACTGGACTTTAGAGGGTAAACTTGAGGGTGCCAACGAGAGTGGACTTTTGGATAGTTGCCAATAAAGGATTGGACTTTTGGGTTAGCGAGAGGGTTTGACTACTCGACCACCTAGACTTTAATAAGCCGTAGATACCTAGGGAACATGATTTACCCTCTTGGGCTTAGAAGATTCGCTGCTGGGGATCATATGGAGCAGATCCCTGAAAAGCTACGCTGCTTATGATGAAGAGCCATGGCGGCTGACAGCTGATTTAATGCTTTTATGTGGTGAAATTTCTTTAGAGACTATCTGTAGTGAGCGATTTTTGTCGGTGACGCCACCACCTTATCGCTGAAGTTTGGATTTTCCTCCTCAAGGAGAAAGGGTGCTACTTTCTGATTTCTTATTTATCCCGTGAAACTGGAAGGGAAAGGGAAGCTATCTAAAACTAACCTTGCACGCGAATGTTTAACTGAACAAACGCTTAAAGAGATTGGGGGTCCAGGGTCAGGTTATACAGTGGGTAGTTGTCAATAACCCATCCTATATGTGGTTATCTACAGGATGTTAGCTTTAGGTCTCGCTTTGTAATTGATAGTGTTTATCTGCTGATGGGTTGGGTAAGTTTCTTGGGAAAGTGTGACAGGGAGAGTGAGTTTTGTTTATGTTCGGGTTTTTCCCGATGCTTTTGGTAAGGTACTAGACCTATGTTTTGATTGATGTGAAGGTACAGGACCTAGGGTTTTTTATTGGTATGCTCGCTAAGATTTCGTAATCTTATGCTTACGTATTCCCGTTTAAACGAAACAGGGAAATTAGAGCAATCGTAGTTCCTCCTATTATAAGGGAGGAAAAAGATGATGTTTGGTGTCTTGTTCAAAGGTCAAGACATGAAGCTAAAGGTGATTTATATCTTGTTCAAAGCCCAAGATATGAAGCTAAAGGGTTTTGGCTGAGAGAGAATTTGTCATCTCTAAAGAGGAACTGTTGATGTTTGTGTGCTTTGATCAAAGAACAAGTTTGATGCTAAAAGGTTGATTGACTCAACTAGGGATTTCTTTATACGAAGCCCAAGAGGAGGCTATATGAGACCGACTTAATAAGAGAGTGTATATATCTTGTACAAGGCCCGAGATTGAGGCAAAAAGAGAATGACTCTTTGGGGATATCATTATATAAAGCCTAAGAGGAGGCTAACAGTTTGACTTTTCGGGAAAAATGTTCTTTTTGTCTTGTACAAAGCCCAAGATTGAGGCTAAAAGGGATTTTTGACTCCGTTGGGGAGGTTTATATATGTCTTGTACAAAGCCCAATAGGGAGGCTGAAATGAGCTTGTCTCAACGAGAGAGTGCTTTTATATGTCTTGTACCAAGCCTAAGACGGAGGCTAAAAGA
Source organism: Lathyrus tuberosus (assembly GCA_022829125.1). Taxonomy (NCBI): domain Eukaryota; kingdom Viridiplantae; phylum Streptophyta; class Magnoliopsida; order Fabales; family Fabaceae; genus Lathyrus; species Lathyrus tuberosus. Next base: position 5,288,537 of record JALAZF010000269.1, on the reverse strand, counting down.
GTGGACTCAACAAGAGAGTCTGAGAGTTGATTGACTCAACAAGAGAGTCTTTTATACTCAACAAGAGAGTGATTTGATGTCTCGTATGAAGCCCGAGATGGAGGCTAAAAGGAGATTGACCCAACAAGAGAGTCTTTTATACTCAACCAGAGAGTGGGGAAAGGTGATTAACTCAACAAGAGAATCTGAAAAAAATGATTGACTTAACAAGAGAGTCCGAAAAGTGATTGACTCAATAAGAGAGTCTGAAAAGGTTAGCTCTGCTGGGGGAGGATCAATGTACAAAGCCCAAGAGGAGGCTGATTGTGTTAAGGAAAGATCATTATACAAAGCCTAAGAGGAGGCAATCTTACTGCTGAGGATTAGATCCATAGGCAGGCCCAAGGGTGGGGAACTCTCATGAGATAGACCGGGTTTCTGCTCGAGATTTATCCAGAGTGATCGATGTTTTTTCCTATGCTTGAAAGGAACTTGAGAATGTCTTTGAGACTCAAGGGGGGTTTAGACTGCCCAAGTCTACTAGTGTCGAAGAGTTTTATCTTTTATAGGATGCCCAAAAAAGGGCAAGGGCCTTAAGGGTTGAGAATCAACCCTAAAGTGGCCTGAGGTTTGACACTGGAAAGACTACTCTAGTAAAGGATGACTAAGTTTTGTCTTATACCTTTAAGAGGCCATTAGGGTCACCGAGAATACTGAGAAAAGGTTCACCGAGAATACTGTCTTTCTCTTTGTTCCATATTGTTTAACTCCAAGAGAAGGGAAGACTGTATCTGGAAATCCTATGAGGATCTAGTTTTGTTGTATTCAAGAGTGACCAACGGGCTTTACCTAGTTCTAGACGTAGTTGCCGGGAAAAACTCTAAATAACTATACTAGTATATATACAGTTGATATATGACGAGTATTTAAAAGGTGTGAAAGAAGACTTACAGTGAAGCATCCCCACAATACAGTTATTTATATGAAAACAGATAAAAGAAAGTGGATAAACACTTACCCGTTGTAGAGCTTCCATGCTGTTTTGTTAGTTGTTCAAAGAAATTAAAGAAAGTTTTGATAGTAACTATACATTTGGATTCAAAATCAAAGGAGAAAGTATTTTGAACAGAGATCGGGGCTTACAGCTCAAGGAGAGGCCCAAATTTTAACAGTGATTGTACTGTTGTTTTGAATTTGTACAGGGACATATACAAGTGATTGAGGCCCAAAAAGGTTTTATGTACAAAGGGGTGGGTCTTACACTCTACCAAGAGGCCCAAAAATGCTTTAAAGAAAAGAAATGGGACTTACAACTCCAGGTCAGGCCCAGTTGTTTGTTTGAAAATGGCGATCGCGCCGAGGTTTCTGACGGTATCGGGATTTATACAATACACTGAGGCCCAAAATTGTTTATTTATAAAGAGATGGGTCTTACACTCTACCAAGAGGCCCAAAAGTGTTTTGAAAAAGTTTGCTAGGGTGAAAATCAACAAAACCCTAATTTCATCATTTTTTAAAGTAATTATTCAAAGAAAATTAATTAAAATGATAAAGATACCAAATAAGTTTGAATAAACAACTTGTGATTTTTGGTTAAGGTTTAAAAAATGATATTTAACCACAAGATGAATTAAAACTCATTTGGTCTTGATTTTTCAAGGAGAATATTCATTTTTTAAAAGGTTTAAAAACAATAAAAATGAATTTATTTACAAAAATATCAACTATATTAAGTAATTAATATAAATCTGATATTTTTGTGGAATAAAATATTTCAACATTTTTGTGATTTTTCAGAAAAAGAATCAACCAAAAATGATAAAAATTGAGAGAGTTATTAATTTTTTAAAGCATTTAAAAATAATATGAAAAATGATAAAAAGTGGAAAAATGGTAAAAAGGAGGATCTGGGGCGAGGGGGATTCGAACCCCAGACCTATTGTGTACAGTGCGCGCCTCCTACCACTGGGGTGGTGATACATCCTGTCATACCCTAAATTTTGACCACTAAGATTCCCCATCATTGTGCAAATCATCATCATAATATGGATGGACCTCATACCTCATAGGTCTCGCCAAAGATGGGTGAGCATCCCTACAACTAAGACTTAGGGTTTCAAGCCCCCTCAGAGCTCTTAGACAAATGATCAATCAAGAAATGACATGATCTTTAACTTGTCTACCTCTCAAACATCCACAATGGATCAAGAGGACTCCCACATCAAGTATCAAGCACAAGGCTGCAACATTCCAAGTGGATTAAGCCTCAAGATCGCTAGTGTCACCAAATTAGGGTTTTGGTCGACCAGGGCCTCCAGATGGAAATTTTCCTCTGAGCATGAGCCAATGCTTTAAAGCACAACCTAAGATGCTCGAAGGGACATCCTGGACCCAATCATCAAGTCAATCTAGCCTCAGGGAAAGCATTCATCAAAAATCAGGAATTAGGGTTTCTTGACCTAATTCACCCCTAAGTTGACCTTTAGGACAAAACATGAGCCAACACCTAAACCCATGATTTGAGGGTCCCTAATACACTACATTGATCCATTTGCAACAATGGATTGATCCAAGAAGCTTGATTCACAAGTTTCAAATTCATCAGAACCACAGTTAGGGTTTCGCGGAAAAAAGTCAACTGTGCCTTTGACTTTTGACCAAGACATGCTCCCAAACCTTGGAACATGATTCATTACACCCTATAACACCTATGAAATCAGTCCATCAAGTTTGATTTAGGTCAAGGACTTGATTTCATAGAGGATCGCACAGTTTGGAATTCATCTGATAGAAAGTCAACTGGGCCCAAAAGTCAAAGTTTGACTTTTTGATTTTTTTGATCAATTATGGTCCCCTAACCCTAAAATTATGTTAATGTGTGATTGGAATCATCATTCATCAAGAAAAATCAAGAAAAGTGGGATAACTTTTAAAAGGGGTAACCATAAAAAACTTAGAAATTTTCTAAGTTATGAAATAAAGTGGCTAGGGTACCAACTTCCAAGGATCATAACTTGAGATCCAAGCAACCATTTGGGCTGATCCAAAGATGGATTTGTAGCACTCATGGCATACTTTAAAAGTGTAAACTACACCTCACTCCAATTCATCATGGATTTTGAGTTATGGTTGGATCAAAATGACAAAAACATGAAAATGCCACTTTTTCCAACACTTAGTGAAATTTTCACTAAGTCAGAATCTGTCTTGCTTTTTTTCCAAAAGTAGGGGGATTTTTCACTTGGATCCAAAAAGTATCAAGACAAACTATGATCACACATGTGTTGTATCATATAAGAGCTTTCCAAAATGGCCAAGAACTTCATCAAACTCCACTTAAGCCATGAGATATGACAATGACAATGTGCCTTGCTGCAAACTGTCATGGCAAGGAAGATTTGTGCATTTTTCTCGATTTGAACAAATTTTGCAAATAACAAACAAGTTTATCCATCTGAACACCTCAGGGAGGGACCAAGGAGGGACAAACACTGATCCATAAGCCTCCTAAGTCTTTGGAACTAAAAGTAGCATGCCAAATCTAGAAATGCCTAAAGAGGGGACAAGACTCCAATTTTGTTTTGGAGCATTCAATGGATGCACCAAGGTGGCATAAACTGAGCCATTTCTAACTGAATGAGTCAAGGATGATCTCTAAACTAGGGAACCAGCAGCCTGTGCTCTAACCTCTAGTCAATGGCTATAGGAGACTTGAGATTTCAAAATGCAACCATTGGCCAAACCTCTGCTGCAGTTGCCATTCACTATTGCTTGAAAAACAAACTTTCTCTACTATAAATAGAGCTCATTTGTGCTCAATTTAAGTATGCCAAATCCATCAAACAGATGTTTTCCTCAAAATCACCTTCTCACTTCCAATTTTGCCTTCTAAGGCAAGTCACTATCGGGTTTTGAGTTTAAGAGCCATTCCAACCAAACCAATCACACACACACACCTCTCATAGTCATCATATAGAAGTGATCCAAACACTTAAACAACAACTGTAACACTGGTTTCTCAGAATCACCAGCCAGTTGCTCAAGGTTTTAACCAAGTTGCAGCTGAGATGCCACGAACTGATCCAACCATTTCCAATCAAGTCCAAGCATTCAAACACACTCCATATGGTGTAGAGAAGCTGTTCAGATCATCACAACTCATCTGTAACACCTCCAACTCAAAAATCTCAATGCCCTTGCTGTCACGACCTTCAAGTAAGCTTAAACTTGGTCATCTCTTAATATATGCATATTTCCTCGCACAATGCTTTTGCCAAATGTGCATAATCATGCATAGAATGTTTCCCCTCAATTAATTACTTTGTTTGAATCGTGTATAAAAATTCTCAGCCTTCATGCAAATTTTAGGGTTCTTGAGGTTTTGTCTTGGTTTCTTATTCCTTGCTTAAAATAAATGAAATTAAAGACCATAGACATGACCGTGAGGTGAAAACGAGCAGATTGATATGTGGATTGTGTGATTCATCAAGTATTCAGTGAGATTGGATAGAAAATGCAAATCAGGCCAAACTCAGAACACGCGCGTGTTCTTGCCATGTTATTGGGGCCTTTTTTGAAAATTCAAATATTTGAATTTTGTGATTTTATTTAATTGATTCAAAAATTAATTTCTCTCTGAATTTTAATGATTTTGAGTGGATTCCTTTTTTAATAATTCACAAAAATGTTAAAATATTTTATTTTACCAAAAATTCCCAAAAATGTTATTTATTTCATATATTTGATATTTTTGCAAAGAATTAGTGTTTTATTAGTTTTTAACATTTGAAATATTTGTTCCTTCTTGATTTCCCAAACTTAATTGGTTTCCAATCATTTTGTGGATATAAACATGATTTTTCAAACATTAATCCAAGATCACAACTTGTTTTTCACACATGTTTGATAATTTTGGTCATTTTAATTAAATTTTTATTTAATTAAAATACATTTTGAAATTAATTTAGGGTTTTGATCTTAATCACCCTAAACAAATCATTTTCAAACACTTTGGGCCTCTTGGTAGAGTGTAAGACCTATCCCTTTGTACATCGTCATTTTTGGGCCTCAGTGTATTGTATAAGTCCCGATATCGTCAAAAAGTTCGGCACGATCGTCGCCCTTTTTAAACAAAAACCTTGGGCCTCTCCTTGAGCTGTAAGCCCCATCACTTGTACCAAAATAAATCTTTGGGCCTCTAATAGGGTGTAAGACCCAATCCCCTTTTAACCAAAACCATTTTGGGCTTCAGATATTGTATAAGTCCCTATGCGTTAAAAGAAACCTCGGCATGATCGCCGTTTTCCAACAAACCTTCTTGGGCCTCTCCTTGAGCTGTAAGCCCCAACAATCTTTTCAAAGCACTTTCTCCTTTGATTTTGAATTCAAATATATGTTGTTATCAAAACTTTCTTTGTTGAACAACTAACAAAACAGCATGGAAGCTCTACAACGGGTAAGTGTTTATCCGCTTTCATTTACTGCTTTCATATGTATATAACTGTATTGTGGGGCTGTTTCACTATAAGTCTTCTTTCATATCCTTTTATATACGTGTCGTATATCAACTGCGTAATACTAGTATAGTTATTTAGAGTTTTCCCCGGCAACTATGTCTAGAACTAGGTAAAGCCTGTTGGTCACTCTTAAATACAAACAAAACTGGATCCCTCGTAGGATTCCAGATACAGTCTTCCCTTCTCTTGGGGTTAAACAATATGGAACAAAGAGAAAGGCAGTATTCTCGGTGAACCTTTTCTCAGACTGTCACCCTTAGAAATTGTCAAAGAAACTCTAACTCCCCAGAGATGATCTTTTCTCCGTGAATGGCATCTCTTGAGTTTCTTCTAAATTCTCGAACTTTCCTGGAATGATCTCTTCTCTGTGAATTGCATTTCTTGAACTTCTTTTAGTTTGGGGACCCACAGGCTTCCTAAAAGCATCCCCGCCTCCTCTTGGTCATTGTACAAGGACCCTTCGGCTTCTTAGAAGTTCTCATGCCTTCTCTTGGGCTTAATACAAGGACTCTGACGACCTCCTAAAGGTATAAGACAGAACTTAGTCATCCTTTGCTAGAGCAGTCTTTCCCGCGTCAAAAACTTCAGCCATTGTAGGGTTGATACTCATCCCTTAATGTTCGTGCCTCCTCTTGGGCATTGTACAAAAGATAAAACTCTAGACTTGGACAGTCTAAGCCTCTTGAGTCTCAAAGACATTCTCAAGTTCCTTTCAAACATAGGAAGAAACACTGATCACTCTGGAACCCGGTCTCTCTCAAGAGAGCTCCCCACCCGTGGGCCTTCCTATGGATCTAATCCTCAGCAGCAAGATAGCCTCATATTTGGCTTTGTACAAATGATTCTCCCCAGTAGAGCTAACCGTTTCAGACTCTCTTGTTGAGTCACCCACTTTTAGCCTCCGTCTTGGGCGTTGTACAAGACATATAAGAAAACACTCTCTTGTTGAGTAAAAAAGACTCTCTTGTTGAGTCATTCTCTTTTTAGCCTCAATCTCGGGCTTTGTACGAGATAGAAAAAAAACACTCTCTTGTTGAGTATAAAAGGCTCTCTTGTTGAGTAAGTCAACTTTTAGCCTCCGTCTTGGGCTTCATACAAGACACATATAAATCACTCTCTTGTTGAGTATAAAAGACTCTCTTTTTGAGTCCACCTCTTTTCAGCCTCAATCTCGGTCTTCGTACGAGATAGCAAAACACTCTCTTGTTAAGTCAAACCCTTTTTAGCCTCCATCTCGGGCTTCGTACGAGACATATAAAACACTCTCTTATTGAGTATAAAAGACTCTCTTGTTGAGTCGATCCCCTTTTAGCCTAAATCTTGGGCTTCGTACGAGACAACAAATCACTCTCTTGTAGAGTATAAAAGACTCGTGTTGAGTCAATCAACCTTCAGACTCTCTTGTTGGGTCAATCACCTGTTCAAGACTCTCTTGTTGAGTCAACCTTTTTTTAGCCTCCGTCTTGGGCTTTATAAGGACAGATAAAAGTATTCTCTTGTTGAGTCAAACCGTCTCAGCCTCCATCTTGGGCTTTATACAAGATACATTCTCCCCAACAGAGTCAAAATCCCTTTTAGCCTCAATCTTGGGCTTTGTACAAGACAGAAAGAACATTTTTCCCCAGAAAAGTCAAACTTCTAGCCTCCTCTTAGGCGTTTTGTAAGGAAACCCCGGTTGAGTCAATCAACCTTTTAGCATCAAATTTGTGCCTTGCTCACAGCATACAAACATCAATAATTCCTCTTTAGAGATGACAAATTCTCTCTCAGTCAAACCTTTAGCTTCACATCTTGGGCTTTTAACAAGATACAAACCACCTTTAGCTTTATGTCTTGGGCTTTGAACAAGACACCAAAACAAGCTTTTTCCTCCCATAGAATAGGAGGAACTACGATCGCTCTGATTTCCCTGTTTCGTCAAACGGGAATACGTAGGCATAAGATTGCAAAAATCTTAGCGAGCATACTAATCAAAAACTCAGAATCCAGTACCTCCACACATCAACCAAAGAAAATCAGGTCTAGTATCCTAACTAAAAGCCTCACAGATAATCCAAACACTTGTATTCTTAAGCAAATAACCCTAAAAGACGAACCCCTATTTTGATAGCATCTGTAAACCAACAGTTTTGACTGTTTAACCTCAGTATGCAAGCAGGGTTAATTGGAGACATCTATTTCCCTTCCTTAATCAGCTCAACAGGATAAAAAATGAATCGAACTGTAGTACCAAAGCGATAGTGATTCGAAACCACAAAAATCGCGCTACAGAAAAATGGCGACCACATGGGAGGCATTCTTTCTAGCCTCTTTTTAAGGTATAAAGCCTTAAGTTCACAAAATACTACAGAAATGATGACTCTGCTGGGGAGTCATTGTCTGTATAGGATCATAAGACTAGAGGTCTAGGATGATTAAGACAAATATATATACTGCTTTTCCTAATTGATATCTGTGTTTATTTTTCTGCTAATGGGAATGCGTGTGATGCCGCATGTGGAAAGATTGAGTATACACTTAAGATAGGGGATGGCATTATACGGGTAATCTTACGGGGAGTGAATCCCAGCTAAGAGTCCTCGGTCGACCATCAAACTCAGTGGAGACTCCCTTTGCAGATACATTGCCTATACGACTTCGGTTGTTGAAAGTAGTGTGGTCGATTGGGTTATCTGAGAAGCTAAGGTTTTTAGTAGACTGAAACCATTTTGTAGTGCGGAAGCTATCGGAAATAGTTGTCACGCGATACTACCCTCATCTGAGATCATTCTAAGATACATCAGCTCGCTGGCGATCCGCTTGCTGTTGTTATCCCAAGAGGGGTCAATGAATTTGCGGACAGGTACAAAAATCACCAGTATAAACCTTTGGGGATGGGTAGAGCCTTGACTTCATGACACCGACCCTTTGACCCCATGTTTTTTCTATATTTTTGTGTGCTGCATTCATACATTCATTTAAAAAACATTATGTCACTCCCGGGATTTTCATCCAAGTACAAACGCGAAAGTGGCGCTGAAACAGAGTCGCCAGCAATGTGTATTTATCCCAAGAGAGGGAAAGGGAACACTGCATAAACCTATGGGAAAGGAAAAGCATGGTCTTGCGACCAAGAGAAACTGGTAAGGGAGTCGGTTACGCGAGGGGAAGGTATTAGCACCCCCACGCGTCCATCGTACTTGATGGGATCCACGCTTGCTGTCTCGATCAAAGGGTGTTCGGTATCTGAAACTCAACTGCTACTGGAAAGGTGAAGGAACGGGAACAGAAAAGAACGAAGAAACGAAGAAGAAAAGAAAAAGAAGTGACTCGATAGGACATCGTCGGAGTCCTAGGCCTACGTATTCCCTCGGGTACGGGAAAGTCAGAGTCAATGTAGTTCGGACTACGGTGTTGGGGAAGGGTGAAAGGATTGTGCTCGGAGAGATCTCGTACGATCTCCTGCCTACGTATCTCGCTCGCACATGAGAATCAGAGCGACGTAGTTCCCCTCACTAGGGATGGATTTGCTTTGTTTATGTTTTTTAATGGAAGACGTCCAGGCGCGCGTTCTAGCAGTTAGGTGTCGCAGCTCGTTGTACAGAGTCTTAGGTATTTACCTGTTTGCGGTAGAACGGACGTGACGAATCCTTTACGAATAGCGCGAGGAAGATGAGAAGAGAATTGTTGTTTGTTTTTGTCTTTTAAGAAGAAGTGCTTTGCTCATTTTTGTGTTTATAACACGTATTGCATTAAAATCTATGACATAGGATCGAATGCATCGTATGGTCGTCCTAACAGGACGTATGCTAAACACTCTAGAAAGACGAAGGGAAACCCTTCTTCTTCCATTTCCCACATGCAAGGCTCATGTGCAATACATGTTAATCCTTTGTTAGATGTTTTGGCTTTTTGTTTTGAGATCAGAAAGAGACTCGAAGGGTTTAAGAAAGGAGAAAGTCTAATTGGGGAGACTAACAACCCTAAAGTTATCATGCACGGAGATCCTATGGTTATGTGAGGCATAAGAACCACCTAAGTCTAAAGAAGAGAAAGGGATACCACTACCTAATGCTTATCCTACCTCACCTTAATAAAAAATTAAGGATGAGCTAGGATCCCTAAGGGATGTGAGAAAGTTATACACAAACAAGCATTATATCATGCTATTCACAAAAAGGAAATGAGTAATGAAAGAGATGAGAGATGAAAAGAGAGATGAGTAAGGATTAACATCCACATACTCAAGTGACTTACCTCTGCCACTACACAAAAGGTTAGTGCCCAATTATCATAATTAATGAATATAAGTGCAAGAAAATAAACCAAACACAACTAGTTGTTTTAAGAATACAAGTTAGAAAGGAAACAACATTCAAACCTAAAAGGATAGGTCTTAAGGGTTAAGAACTCTCACAAGTCAGTAGGTATGTTCCAAGATATCATACTAATGTGAACACACCAAAAGGAATCAAACAAAACCAACCTATGCATCAAAAGCTCACACAAATGCAAATTATGTATTACTTATGAAGGATGAACGCTTATGGAAAGTAAACATATATCAATGCATGATCATAAGTCAAGGTCAGAATTAAATGTAATTTATAAATGCATATAGGTGTCTTTGAATGAACATACAAATCATGGATGCAAGTATTTAAAAATGAAGCAAGAAGAAGTGAACAAACAACACTTTAATTTCAACAATGAAGCATACTTGTAATGCAAGCCAAAGCTAAAGATGAAATGAAATCATACATGTCCAATGAACACAACCAGTAGTATCTGATGTATAAGATGTAATTAAGAATGCAAGAATGACATGTGAAGTTCCTACACAACTCATGTTGGCAAGTTAAGAAAAGAAGAAACAAATTAGGTCCTAACAAGTTCAAACAAGTGCCACACATTTATGAACTTATGCAAGATGCAAAAAATGCAATAACGAGTCATATTGTATGATTGAAAATGAACACAAACAGAACATGAATCTAGTTTAAATGTACATTTAATAACACACAAGCATTGGTGAAAACAAAGCATCAAAGACATACAAGGAGAGGAATACAAATCCACACAACATTTCAAGTTTGAACAAAAACAAACAAGTCAATTCAAGGTGGACAAGCAATGACCTATAATATGATATAAAAAAAGACCTATAATGTTGACATAACATGTATCAATAGGTTCCAAGATTGGTCAAAAAAAGAATGGTAAACAACAATAAATAAACCCTAAGCATATATCTTAACATCCACACAAGTAAACATGCTTTCATACAATCCCACAAGCCATGCTAAGATGATGAGGAAATTGAGAAAATGAAATCAAGTTGAGACACAACCAGTGTGTAATGAAGATACAAAAGTATTGGTCAAAATTCAATAGGAATCATGCTCAAAGATGTCTCACAATATCATACAAGTCATGCAAACAATTTTCTCAAATATCACCCCTAAAGTCAACAAGGAAAGACCTAAAAAATCCATAAAAATATGCATAACATGTCTCAACGTATCACAGATGTTTGTGCCAAATATTATGCAGAAATTCAATGCACAACTATATCAAAAAAATTCACAATGTAGCATAGATCATGGTTTAGTGCACATACAAAAGAAAATAAAAGAATATTCATGAAAATATGTCAAAACATGATAAAATCAAAAAATAAAATGAACAACAATTATTTAAATGTCTTTTGATGATTCATGAATTTTTGTAGAATTTTATGATTCTTGGAACGAATTTTAAAAATTAAAAACCAAACATATATGAAAAGAAAATTAAAAAAACAAATGAAATGGGCCAGGGGGTACACAAATAGCAAATACACAGTTCAAAAAGCGCTTGGGCTCAAAAAAAGGGGGTACGAATAGCAAGCGGGGTCCCGTCCAAGTACACGTATTCAGATAAGGTGCATAGCATGTTCAGCAGTCAAACATTGACTCAATCTTAACCATTGGATCAGTCAAACATGAGATGATCCGAAAATTAATTCAATCATGTGATTCACAACGCACGCGCATGGTAACCACAATGAGACACAAACACACAATCCATCGGAAGCTTAAAAGGAGGCACGTGAGAGAGAGGCCCTTCATTAATGCGTTGGCAAGCTCTGGCCCCTTGGATCAAAAAGATCAAACGATCACGATTAAACCTGGAGAAATGTTAGGGTTCTTCCTCAGATGAACTTTCAGGTGGCCGGAGAAGACTCCGGTCGTCTTCTCCGGTGATCCTTCGTCGTGCTCAGCCTCCAACCACCACAGAAATGGACAAGACTTGTATCATTCTCTTACTCTCTCCACGCAGGTTCCAAATCCAGTTTCCAAATTTACAAACAATACACACACAGAGAGAATCGAAGCCACAAAAGTATGCCCTAAAAATTGATACTACGCACCTATTGTGCCTATCGACTAGCCGGATATCACATTGCTCTTACTGAGCTCCAAAACAGTCAAAACAAGTAGAATTAAGGCAAGATTAGGGCAAAAAAATTAGGAACTGAACCTGTACTTTTGATGCACTTGAGCTCCAAAGAAAACCAGAGGTGAGACTCCTAGCTTCTTGAACTTCACTCTAGCCAAATAAAGGCTGTGGAATCTCTTGAAATTTCTTGAATCTTAGTTGATGAAGTTGAAGCAAATAGGAGTATGATGCTAAACCCGATCCAACACTACTCCATTGATACTTGCTGATGAAGGATAAAGGAGAAGCTTCCAAAATGAATGGATGAAGCTTCGAGAGCAAGAGAAAGCAACTTGAGAGAGACTGTGAAAATTTTTAGAGCAATGTGTAAAAAAAAATGAAGTTCTTCTTCAATTCTGTTAGAGCTTTCTTTATATATCTCTGGTCAAATTCTAACTATCATGGTTGACAGTTAGAACTAAGGTTAGACTGAGTGAGGTTAAGTGAGTGAGTGATTCTAGTTTGTTATGCACGAGTTATGGTGGTTTTGCTCACATGTGGAAAAGATCATGGCAGCTTGTGGTGTGGATTAAAGTGAATGTAGGGTGGTGATGTTATCTCTGAACTTGCAACAACTTCTCATGCAAGTTTCCTCTTTCACTTGGTTTGATCATATATGGTAATGTGTACATGAACATGGCATGTGATGTAAGAGTGTGTTGGTCTCAAAATGGCAATGTTTTAGAGATATGATACAAGATGGCATGCGCATGGGAGGCTGACAATAACAATGCAATCTGATTTTGCCTTGCATTTAGTTACTTGGCATGTAAGAAAATCAGCTAGCAAGTAATGATCTTTGGAGCATGATAACTTCATGAACATGGAGTGAAATGGCATGGTTGATGGCTCTTTGGAAAGAGGGCATGGCATAGAACAAAATTGATGTTCAAAATGAATTGAAATAACACCTCTAAAGTACTTAAAAATGATGATAAACATGCTTGGTTGCAACTGAGTTACATATGTGTCTTGTCTTACCCGTGCCTAGCCATGTACATGAGAGTGAATCAGTTGAAAACACCTAACTTTGAGCTACTTTATCTGTCCAATGGTTGATCAAATGGAAATTTGTTCAACATAAAAGTTGAAGAGGACATGGAAATGAACAAGATTGATGTTAAACAATTTTCCATTTGAAGCTTGCATCAATGAGAAATTTGACCATGAACTTAGGCATCCCATGCACACCAAGTGTTTGTAAAAATTATGGCACGCTGACATGCCCATGACCTGCCTAGTTGCCCAAAATGCCATGATTTGTCCCAACTTTGAAACACCATATCTCCCTCAATTTTAATCCAATGGGGATGTTCTTTGTATGGATTTGAAGCTTGAAATGTGAACTTTTGATAGGCCTCCCTAACCCCTCCATTTGGTTCTTGGATCATTGATAAAGAAAGCCCCAAAGTTGACCTCTCACCTTGCCAAAACTTGCCATAAATAGAAACCCTAATTTCTATTTTTGGCAACTTTGCACATTTCTTAATTTTTGATGAATCTTTCATTATTTCTTGACCAAACCCTCACCAATGATCATGTTTGACATGAGGAACATGGATTTGACCTCAAAAAGTCAAGAGTTGACTTTTTCCTCTGCACAGTTGACTTTTCCCCAATTCTCTTGATTCTCAATCAATTGATCAATTGAAACCCTTCCATATCAAATTGATGGACAATTCTTCATCCTTAGACCCTTGAGGATATGTAGAATACCATAGCATCAAGTTTTTCCCAAAAAATCAGAAATAAACTAATTTTATGGCAAACCCTAATTTTGACCCCTCAGTCTAGGAGAAATCAGCACACTCTCCAAATCCAAATTCCTCTGAGTATGATGTATATCCTCTCCAACAAAGATGAGATGTGCCATTTGGAAATGATAAAAGCTCCAAGATCCTACCCATTGGGGTATTATACTTCAGAATTCAAAAACCCTAATTTGCACTGGTTAGGAGAATATGACTTCCTTCAATCTTCTATTGAATTCTCATCTTGTGATACCTTAAGGGATGAATTGAGATATGAAAAACCCTTATGACTTATTTGTAAAAGCTTTTCTCTTGTCCTTTGACCTTGAACTATTTATGCCTTGAGACACCTAATCACATGCCTTGTAACCAATGATGTGTATGATTAAGCATGACCTATTATGAAATGCAAATGAGTGAACCATAAGCCAATTATTGAGAAAAATAAGAGGGCAAATTTTGAGGTATTACAGCTGCCCCTATTCAATCAACTGTGGACCTGAATGGATGAGAGCAACGACTATCAGAAATTCAAGGTACATAGGGATTGAATACAAAAAATAACTGGAAAACTTGCGCTCTATGGACAAACAGAATGGATATATGACAAACACAGTAGTTGGTGGTGGATGTTGGTGGAAAATAGTCCGGAGCAAATGAAATTCAAAGTTCGCCTGTCGGGAACGACTAAGGTTAAACTCTAAGGTTACCTATCGGGAATGGTAAATGACCTGTCAAGAACGGTGAACAATCTGTCGGGAATGATAAATGGGCCTGTCAGGAACGGCTGAGCTTGGACCTTGGTTACATATCGAGAATGGTAAATGGGTCTGTCGTGAACGACTAGGTCTAAAACTCAAAGGGTGCCTATCGGGAATGGCTCAAGTTGAAAACTTATGGCTTACCTATCGGGAATGGTAAATGGGTCTGTCGGAAACGACTAGGCTTGGACCTTGGTTACCTATCGGGAATGGTAAATGGGTCTGTCGGGAACAACTAGGTTTAAAACTCGAAGGGTGCCTATCGGGAATGGCTCAAGTTGAAAACCTATGGCTTACCTATCGGGAATGGTAAATGGGTCTGTCGGGAACGACTAGATTTAAAACTCAAAGGGCACCTGCCGGGAATGGCTAAAGTTGAAAACCTATCCGAAATGGTTTCTGAGAAGTAAGGGTGACCTATACGTCTATCGGGAATGACTAAGGTTCAAGACTTAGAAGGTGCCTATCAGGAATGGCGGAAGGAATCCTATCCGGAATGGTTCCTAAGAGATACGGCTAAAATATAAGATCAAAAGATCTACCAACCGAGAAACTGGGACTCTGGTGGGGAAGAAAATAGTGAAACCCTTGTACTGCTTTGAAATTTCTGGTGGGGAATAAAATAGGCATTCTTTTGCTTTGTTGATGATGTGATTAAAGAGAAACAGTTCTGGCCTCTCGCACGTGGTACCAAAACTGGCTTATGCTTCGCATACATATGTTTGAATTTTTCCATGGCATAATGCTCCATCTCAAATGGAAATGCTACGCATTTTTGAGGATGCAATGATTACTATATGCAAAATGCAAGGAGGCCTCTCAGCAAAATAAATGCTGAGGAAAAGAAAGCAACTCCGTTGGGGATAACAAACTGAGTTGTCCTCGTGGTCGCAAACCGTACTGGGGAAGACAAATTGACCTGATCTCCTAATCTAGGCTCTGACCTGACAAACCTGTTGAGGTTACTGTAAAGAATGATGACCTCGCTGGAGGTATCATCTGAACCAATCTTCCTGGGGAAGAACTATAACCATAGAACTCCACTAGGGAAATCAACATTCTCTGACCTGGCTGCTGGGGAGTTGAAATCAAACGAACCTCTGCTGAGGAAGGAAATATCTGCTGAGGGACTGAGATCAACCATGTTCCCGCTGGGGATGACAACCTTAAGGAAGAAAATTCCTGTTGAGGTAGCTGCTTCTGCTCGGGGAGAACTATTATTTGAGTCCTGCTGGAAAAGACACTGAAGACATCACGTGCCCTTGATGGGCTAACCAGCGAACATTAACACCTGCAAACGAAAGGGTGTACACATATGCCCCAGGGTATTACTGAATTTTGAATTCATCACCCAAGAACACCTAGCACTCAAAGCAATTTTAATTGTTTCCTTTTGCACGCCTATCATTGTATAGCCTTTATGTTTTCAAATGCAATGTTTATAAAAAATTCGGACATTTTTTGTAAACAAAACGAACTATAAAGGAAAACAAAAGAGACAGATATTCTGAATAACGAAAATTTTATTGATTGAAAAGCCTGAAAATAGGCGTTTACATCAAGATGCAATTCCTGGAAAGAGGTAATTGCTTGAAAGAGAAATGAAACAATCCTAATGGCAATGTGAAAAATGGAAATCCATTGAGTTTCAATCCTGCTATGGTTCATATGTCTTCAAGACTCTCCAAGTGCATTGCTTTTTGAGAGAGGTGATTGGACCGATTCCTATCCTTCGGAATTCCTTTTGTTGAGACGAGACGAGATACAGGTCACTCAGATCGCAGCCTTCCGCTAAATCCCTCTTTTTCCTGGATCGCCCTTTGCGGGTTTTCAATCCACCGGGATACCCATTTTTGCCTAAGTTGCCCTTTCGGGTTTTCAACTTACCGGGTGTACTCATTTTTTTATTTTATCCCTAATTTTTGCCCGAACCTTTTCTTTCTTTTTTCTTTTTTTTATGGTTCGCCGGGATGCCCTTTTTTTGCCTGGACTCTCTTTTTATTGTCCAGCGGGTCCATTTATGCAAAGTATTTTTTGACTGCGTCTGAGTTCACAGGTGACGAAATATCCTCACCATCCATAGTTGTAAGCATCAAGGCTCCGCCCGAGAAAACCTTCTTGACAACATATGGACCTTCATAATTCGGAGTCCACTTGCCCCTGTGATCTGTATTAGGAGGAAGAATCCTTTTCAAGACCAAGTCACCTATCTGATAATTCCGAGGACGCACTTTCTGATCAAATACCCACTTCATCCTTCTCTGATACAGTTGCCGATGGCATACTGCTGCTAATCTCCTCTCTTCTATGAGACTCAACTCATTGAACCTCGTTCGAACCCATTCAGCCTCATCAAGCTTAACATCCATCATGACCCTCAGAGAAGGAATCTCAACTTTAACCAGTAAGACCGCTTCCATGCCATACACAAGAGAAAATGGGGTTTCCCCAGTAGACGTGTGTACTGACGTACGGTACCCATGCAAAGCGAAAGGCAACATCGCATGCCAATCCTTGTACGTCACGACCATCTTTTGCACAATCTTCTTGATATTTTTATTGGCTACCTCGACGACACCATTCATCTTTGGGCGGTATGGAGAAGAATTGTGATGCTCAATCTTGAAGCTCTGGCACAGCTCTTGCATCATTTTATTGTTAAGATTAGAACCATTATCAGTGATGATTCTTTCGGGAACTCCGTATCGACAAATAATCTCTTTCTTGATGAACCGGGCAACCACCTGCTTGGTGACATTTGCAAATGAAGCAGCTTCCACCCACTTGGTGAAGTAATCAATGGCCACTAGAATAAAACGATGTCTATTAGAGGCGGTGGGCTCAATCTTCCCAATCATATCAATGCCCCACATGGCAAAGGGCCAAGGAAAACTCATCACATTTAAAGGATTCGGTGGCACATGCACTTTATCAACATAAATCTGGCATTTGTGGCATTTTCGAGCATATTTGAAACAATCAGCCTCCATGGTCATCCAGTAATAACCAGCTCGCAATAATTTCTTTGCCATGGCATGTCCACCAGCATGGGTGCCAAAAGAACTTTCATGCACTTCTTGCATTAACATGTCTGCTTCGTGTCTATCCACGCATCTGAGCAAGACCATGTCAAAATTTCTTTTGTACAATACGCCATCCTCATTCAAGAAGAAACTACCCACTAACCTCCTTAGAGTCTTCTTATCGTTATTGGATGCCCCAGCCGGATACTCTTGACTCTCCACGAAACGCTTGATATCATGATACCAAGGTTTATCACCGGTCGCTGTATCGGCTGCAAATACATGAGCAGGTCTATCAAGCCGCATCACATCAATTTTGGGTATATGATTCCACCAATTCACTTGAATCATAGAAGATAACGTTGCCAAAGTGTCTGCCATCTGATTCTCATCACGAGGTACATGATACAGTTTCACTGTCTTAAAGAAAGTCAACAGTCTTCTCGTATAATCTCGATAAGGGATCAAGTGGGGTTGATGGGTGTGCCAATCTCTGTTGACCTGATTGATCAGTAGAGCAGAGTCCCCAAATACATCAAGAGTCTTGACCCTTAAATCAATGGCTTCTTCAATACCCATAATGCAGGCTTCATATTCGGCTTCATTATTGGTGACATCAAAAGTCAGTCTGGCAGTGAAAGGTATATGGGAACCTTTTGGAGTTGTGAGAACTGCCCCAACGCCACTACCATTCACATTAACAGCCCCGTCAAACATCAATTTCCACTTGTCATTAGGATATGGTCCTTCATCAACTGGTGGCTCGTCACAATCTTTCATTTTCAGGTACATGATGTCTTCATCAGGGAACTCAAACTTCATTGGCAGATAATCATCGATTGATTGCTCAGCGAGATAGTCAGATAGAATACTACCCTTTATGGCTTTTTGGGAAGTATATTGTATGTCATACTCTCTCAACACCATCTGCCAACGGGCAACCCTTCCGGTGAGAGCTGGCTTTTCAAAAATGTACTTGACTGGATCCATCTTTGATATCAATAAGGTTGTATGAGTCAGCATATATTGTCTCAAACGCTTAGCAGCCCATGCAAGTGCACAACATGTCTTCTCAAGCATTGAGTATCTAGACTCGCAATCTGTGAATTTCTTGCTCAGGTAGTATATAACATGTTCTTTCCTACCTGTCTCGTCTTGTTGACCGAGAACACAACCCATTGAATTTTCACGTACCGACAAATACATTATCAGCGGTCTCCCTGGGACTAGAGGCATAAGAATCGGAGGCTTCTGCAAATACTCTTTTATTTTATCAAACGCCCTTTGGCAATCATTATTCCACTGAATTGAATGATCTTTTCTCAATAATTTGAATATTGGCTCGCAAGTGGCTGTAAGATGAGAGATGAATCTAGAAATATAGTTCAATCTCCCTAAGAAACCACGAACTTGCTTTTCTGTTCTTGGCTCGGGCATATCTTGTATTGCTTTTACTTTTACTGGATCAACCTCGATTCCCCTTTCACTGACAATAAAGCCCAACAGCTTACCTGATCTCATTCTGAAAGTACACTTATTCGGGTTCAACTTCAGTCTGAATTGTCTCAATCGTTCAAACAGCTTTTTCAGATTCACCAAGTGCTCTTCCTCAGTCTGCGACTTAGCAATCATATCATCACCATAAACCTTTATCTCTTTATGAATCATGTCATGAAAGAGTGTCACCATAGCACGCTGATAAGTTTCCCATATGTTTTTCAAACCAAAAGGCATCACCTTATAGCAGAACGTGCCCCATGGGGTAATAAATGTTGTTTTCTCCATGTCTTCCGGTGCCATTTTAATCTGATTATAACCGGAAAAACCATCCATGAAGGAAAATACCGAGAATTGAGAGGTATTATCGACCAACACGTCAATGTGAGGTAATGGAAAATCATCTTTCGGACTCGCTCGATTTAAATCACGGTAATCCACACACATCCGAACCTTACCATCTTTCTTTGGTACCGGGACAATATTTGCAGCCCATGGTGGATATCTGGTGATGGCCAGGAAACCTGCATCCAACTATTTCTGCACCTCCTCTTTGATCTTAATGGCCATTTCTGGTTTAGTTCTTCTGAACTTCTGTTTGACGGGGGAACAACCTTCTTTGAGAGGTAACCTGTGCACAACAATATATGTATCTAATCCTGGCATATCTTGATAAGACCAGGCAAAGATATCAACATATTCACGTAGCATCTCAATAAGCTCTTTCTTCACATTCCCTGCTAGGCTTGCCCCTATTTGACCTCTTTTCTCGCATCCTCGGTGCCAAGGTTGATGACTTCTAGTGACTCTTGATGAGGCTGAATAGCTCTCTCCTCCTGTTTCAATAATCTGGCCAATTCCTCAGGAAGCTCATAGTCTTCCTCATCCCCCTCTTCAGCTTGGTAAATTGGATTATCAAAGTCATATCGAGCCATAGCAGAACCTTTATCAATAGAATCCGGAGGATTGTTTCTGTATGAATGACGGTTCATGCTTTATTTTAGAAAGAGCTTTTTGAAAAGAAAGAAAACAAACTATGGAGAAAAACATTGCCATTTTATTTAAAATGAAAAGCGTAAAATGAAAGACAGGGAACACAATTTTTTAATACAAAAAACGTCCTTTTATTGATGATAAACTTGCATATGAAACAAATGGGGCCCTACAATGAAATCACTAGGCCTTGGGCAGAGCCTTGGATTATACATGCAATATGAAAAAAACAAAGAAAATTACTCTTTCTGCCGGGTGACTTGGACGAGGTCTTCAGAGAACCAATTATTCAGCTTCTACCCCAGGACACATGGGCGCACCCAATTGTCCATATCATAGTCGCTATCCCCATCATCTTCATTTGCAGCAAATACTTGACCCGGGTTGATGATCCCCCCACTAGAAAAAGTGACAGGCCCCTGACGCTTTTGGCCCCCTTGCTGTGAAGCTTGAGTAGGCTGGTAACCAATTCCACACTTGTCTTCTTTGAAAGGCAACCCAATCAACTCCCCCAACCTTCAGCATGGCCTGATTGTACCACTTTGAGAGCCTATTTGTAAGAAACTATAGAAGTCCCCGCCCTTGTCTCACCGGAAGGAGAGTCATTCTCAATATTCATTGTTTCGAATGCCTGACAAAGAGTTTCATGGATCTCGCCGTCCATTTCCACATATTTGAACGATGACAGATGGCTGACAAATATATCCTCCTCTCCGCACACTGTGACAACCTGACCACCCACGACAAACTTTGTCTTCTGGTGGAGTGTTGACGAAACGGCCCTTGCGGTGTGTATCCACGGGCGTCCTAGCAAGCAGCTATAAGCCGGCTAGATTTCCATCACATAGAAAACCGCATTAAACACTTGGGGTCCGATCTTCACAGGCAACTTTACCTCCCCAAAAACTGATCTTTTAGAGTCGTCAATGGTGCACACCACTAAATCACATGGCCGGAGTACAACCCCCTCAACATCCAGCTTTGCCAAAGCCTTCTTCGGCAGCACATTCAGGGACGAACCCGTGTCCACCAACACATGGGACAATACTTCCCCTTTGCACTCCATGGAGATGTGTAGAGCTTTGTTATGGTTTCTTCCCTCCGGCGTTAGATCAAAATCGGTAAATCCCAACCCGTTACTGGCGTTGACATTGGCGATAACACCCTCGTGTTGGTTCACCGATATTTCCCATGGAACGTACGCCATATTCAAAATCTTTAGTAAGGCATTGTGAAGTGCCTCGGAACATAATAGTAATGACAAGATAGAAATCTTGGAGGGAGTTTGATGCAGGTGATCCACTATCTTGTAATCGCTCTTTCGGATAATCCTCAAAAACTCTTCAACATCCTTTTCAAAGGACTTACCTGGCTCCGTCCTTTGCACGGGCTCTTCACTTACTACCTGCTTGCCTTTACCTTTTGCTGAAGTTTCAGCATCATCATTTCGTAGCGTCTGTGGAGCAAAGAGCCTTCCACTACGGGTAAAACCACCCATTCCTCCTA
The DNA here is from genome assembly GCA_022829125.1 of Lathyrus tuberosus. NCBI lineage: Eukaryota > Viridiplantae > Streptophyta > Magnoliopsida > Fabales > Fabaceae > Lathyrus > Lathyrus tuberosus. The sequence continues at coordinate 5,267,052 of JALAZF010000269.1, read as the reverse complement.
CATTCCCCACACTTGAACCAGTTTCCCTGGGAACCTCCACTTCCTGTTTTTGCCCTTGATAATAGACATCAACTCCGTAATCCCACGGGATCGCTTGTGTACTTTCGTATGGCAAAGGACCTGGATTAGTTATAGTCACCGGGGCAACCTGTTCAGGCGCAGGGGTTTGTATATGTACAGGCACATGAATCTCTGATGGAGTAAAGTAGATAGTAATTGTTGAGACCGTATCATCCTTCTTTCCCATCTGATCAAACTGTAGATGACCCTCATCCATCATCATCTAAAGGCAATTCCTCAATTTATCACAACCGTTCACCGCGGACAAACATTCTGAACAATTTCCTGACAACCAGGGAACACGCCCCCTTTCAACAAACGCCTTTTTACCACTACCAAAGGTGTCCTTACACGATTAATATCTGTCACAAGATTCAAGCTTTTATCCTCTTCTATTGCATTGACCTTTGGTCCGCCATGCGGGGGCATGGGGTTTTGAATCACATTAGGATTAGGAGAGAAGTTGATAGCTTTCGAATCAACCAAGTTCTGAACTACGTGTTTAAAAGCTTTGCAGTTCTCTATATGGTGGCCGGGCGCACCCGAATGGAACTCACACTTCACATTTGCATCATAGCCATAAGGTAGCTTGCCTGCTGGCGGTGCCAGTCTTCTCAAATGTACCAACTTTAAGCGGGAAAAATTCTGCAACATCTGGGCATATGTCATAGGTAAAGTGTCAAAGTGACAATCACTCATTCTCTGCCTCGGTTGGTATTGTCTTTGAGGTTGTGGCTGAGATTCGGCAGTCGAAACCGGAATAGTTAGAGCTGCTGCTTGATGGTACGGGCCCTGACGTCCTTTACCTTTGCCCCCTGCCCGTAGGCAGCACTGGTTTCACCTTCACGCTTTTTCGAGCCACTCCCAAAAAGCCTTTTTGTATTGGAAGAGCCTGCCCCGCTTCCATCTTGAATTTCCCCCTATTTCAGTAGATTTTCAATTCTTTCTCCAACAATTACAATGTCAGAAAACCCAGTAAACGGACATCCAGCCAAGCGCTCTACATACGGGCCCTGCAAAGTGTTCATAAACATATCAGCCATTTCCCTTTCCATCAACGGGGGTTGTACTCGAGCAGCTAACTCACGCCACCTTTGGGCGTACTGTTTGAAACCTTCTTTTGGATCCTGTGTCATATTCTACAATTGGGTACGATTAGGGGCCATGTCAATGTTGTAATGGTATTGTTTTAAGAAAGCATCACCCAAGTCCCTCCAGTTCCTGATATAAGCTCTTTCCAGCTTCATGTACCATTCCAATGAAGCTCCTGACAGGCTATCCTGAAAGAAGTACATCCACAGCTTTTCATCGTCAGAATATGCAGAAATCTACCTGAAATGCGCCTGAATGTGAGTCTTAGGACAGGTACTGCCATTATACCTGTCAAAAGTCGGGGGCTTAAACTTTGGAGGGATTATCATCCCTTGCACCAGCCCCATGTCAGCAACATCAATCCCCATGGAGTTTTGACATTCTATAGCTCTTACCTTCTCAGCCAATGCTTCATACCTTTTGTCATCATTATGAACTCCTATGTCAGCATTTAGTACGGAGAACTGATCGTCTTGATGGTCCTCTATCTATTGATTATTAACATGGCCAATGCCAACAGGAATCCCGCCAGGAGGATCAACTGCCGCTCCACCAGGAGGAATAACTGCCGCTCCGAAGGAGGATTGCTGGCATTGGGGATGTCCGCTTCTAACCTTTGAACTGCAGTCCTCAAGTCTTGCTGGCCCTGGGCTATGCCCTGCATAAGGATCATGAACTGCTCCATACGGGTCCTCATTTTACTGAGTTCTACTTGCACCTGTTCCATGATTCTGGCTTGATTTTGTCGAGTCGCGTAGCGATGAATGTTGAGATTAGCTATTCTTCCTGCAACCAAATAAAGGTTAGAAACTCCCTGGGACGAGTACCTGTTATGCAACATGATATGTTATGAAATGCATGCAAATGTCATGTTTTTCACTTCTAGGGTTTTTTTACACCCCGATTCCAGTTTTAATATACATATTGTTGAGAGAAATCTGACGAGAAGAACCGTGCTGTGATAAAGTGTTGTGATAATGTGCTTGTGAACAACACTACTGAGGAACCATTTCTGAATAAACCAATCATTCGAATTAACAGAAAGCCAAAAAGTGCTTAAGCATTCTACAATGAGTTCGCAAACTGGAAATACATCAAGAAAGTGGATCCATCAACAAGCCTGATGGTAACCACAATACATCAACAAAACTGTACTAGGAAAATAAAAAGGAAACTATCAATCATTTAGTTCCAAATCTTTCAGCTTCTCACTAGAGTACTTGATTTCTTCAAGGAGTATTCTGGTGTGTTGATGATTTGGCCTTTCAATCATCTCTTTGATCAAGATATCCCTCTTGGTCAGAGCTTCGGCTAATGAATCCATGTGCATCAAAAGAGCTTCGTCATCACTCATCTGCTTAGGCTTCTTCACGCCAGCTTGTATCTTGAGTCTTCCCATCTCCATCATGGCATCTTCAAGCTTTTTCTTGGAAACTTTCAGTTCATCCCTAACACTCTTCAGCTGCTCTTGGCTTTTTCCAAAGTCTTCCCGATGTTTTCTCTGTTGTTCATGCACTCTCTGGAGTTCATCGTCTCAGGCTTTTGACTGCTCTCGCAGTTCTGCATTCTCCATTCTGACTTCATCCTTGGCTTGCTGAAGCCTGGCCAACTTGTCTCTTGTCTGAGCCAAAGACTGTTTAGTCTGCTTATAAGTTAGAGAGGAAGTTTCCACAGCCATATTAATCTTCTGGTAGTGCCGGGCCCTGTTGGCAAAATCTTCTTCTTTAGCTGCTAAGATCTTTTCTGCATCTTAGACTTTGTGTTCCAATTTCTTGTTGGTATGTAATGCATCTTGAAGCCGGCTGCTCATATCAGAATTCTCCCCTCTAAGCTTTTTCACCAAATTCTGCAATTTGTTGAATTCCTCAATGGCCACCGTATCCCTCTCTTCTACAACCTCTTGGTATAAAGGAGGTACAGGGTCAAAAGGCAGATAGAAATCTTCCACCCTTTTCTTTATCCAGTTTTCATAAGAAGGATAAGTTCGGTTGTTGGGTTTTCCAAGAACTCCTTTACCTTTACTTTGGATGCTATTCCAGGCTTCCAAAGCTTTTCGGACTATTGCCTGATCGTCACCTACTTGAAAGTATAAGGACTCTTCCACACTTCTCTCGGTAGGGGGATTTTCCAGAGCATAACCGAATTGTCTAATGGCCAGAGAGGGATTATAGTTGATGCCTCCCTTCCTCCCTATCAATGGAACATTAGGGAATCCACCACAGCAATGAATAATATCCCCACCAAGTAACCCCCGGTCTATCTAGATGATGTCTTTAGCAGACAAACCCATCAGTCTATAACGCCATTCCAATGAACCCTTGGTATCGACGAATGCACCTTTGCGTGGTAACCAGAGTGAAAACCATTTGTAGAATAAAGACGCACATCAATTGACATATCCCCCTCTTTTCTTTTCGTTCCTGTTATGAATCGAATGATAAAGGTCACCCAATAAAGTGGGAACTGGATTTTGAGCAGCGAATATTTTGATGGCGTCCATATCAACAAATTCGGGCACATTTGGGAATAGAATAATGCCATACACACAAAGAGCTAACACAACACAGAAAATATTCCACTCTTTGTCTTTAGCAGCTTTCTGAGTGATCTTGGTCAAGTACGTCAGAGGGTATCCTCGAAATTCTCCTTTTTTGGGGATGTTGGCCTCCACCGTTGATTTGCTCAAATAAAGAGTAGTAGCTACGACCTCATAATCTGGATCTGTCTTCGAACTGAAAAATGGTACCTCTTCCTTAATATAAATCCCCAAGATATTCGAATACTCTTCCAAAGTAGGGACCAAGACATAATCCTGAAACACAAAGCACCGTAGAGAAAGATCATAGAATTGCATCAATGTGTGGAGACCCACCCACTCATACTCACTGAGGTTGCAAACAAATGACAAAATCCGCCCGTACTTTCCTCTGAATGCCTCCAACACCTCTGAGCGAGCCATAGCCTTGAAACTGCTAATAGAACCCAAACCTGGCTTCAGGAATTTGTAAGTGATGATATTCTTTTTCTTTCTCTCAACATCCATCTGAAAAGAAGCCTCTTACTGGAATCGAAGGTATAATATTGCCCTGGAAATGAAAAAACATGTATGTTAAGATATGAAAATGCAATGCAAAGGCATGTGATCAGAGTGTCCGGTGGATGTGCTGGACTGTGCAGATAGTGACATTAATATATTTGTGAGTAGTGTTGAACTGTGAATAATAACCCTCTGAACATAATAATATGAGCCAGAAGAACTAGTATATCAGGTATGTGGGAGGTCTAAGTCACCTGCAAGCCTGTAAACACCCGCCCATTCTCACATGTGGGTACTAGAAAACCAAGGATCCTCAATATCACGGGCTCTCAGGTCGAGAAATGATGATACGTTCACCATTTCTGGTTTGGCATCATCATCAATCGAGGAGGCCTCAACTGATTCCCCTAAAAAAGGATATCCTATAGCAAGTTCCCAGCATTGGGTCCTCGGATCAAGAATGTGTAATGGGTTTGCCATTTCTGGTCTGCCATTATCACATCTTGGGAGGAGTGTCATTACTAAGTCCTCGGGAATGGTCACCAGTGTCGACAACTCGTATAAGGATATCTAATGGCCTGCATAACATGCAGTATCAGATACCGCCTATATGAGCCTCGTCTGGCTGTGGATCTCACGAAGACTTAACGTGATAACACCACGCAAGCGATCGACTATCCACTCTAAATCCTATGTGTATGCTCAAGCTTGGGTAGTGGGCTTATCTCTCAAAACACCCTGCCCACCAAACAGAAAAGTCCAGCACAGTATAATATATGGCAACAGTAAATGAAAAGCATGTAAATGCAATAAAACAGTAAACATGCAACAATGCCATAAATAAAGCGAGTAAAGCAAATAGATAAAACACCCTATAATCGAAAGCAAACAAGCGCTAGGATTAACTCGCATAAGGGATGGACCAGCAAGAGGTCTATCTGTCCCCAACAGAGTCGCCAGCTGTCGCTCCTGGGATTTTCATCCAAGTACAAATGCGAAAGTGGCACTGAAACAGAGTCGCCAGCAATGTGTATTTATCCCAAGAGAGGGAAAGGGAACACTGTATAAACCTGGGGGAAAGGAAAAGCATGGTCTTGCGACCAAGAGAAATGGGTAAGGGAGTCGGTTACGCGATGAGAAGGTATTAGCACCCCCACGCGTCCATCGTACTCGATGGGATCCACGCTTGCTGTCTCGATCAAAGGGTGTAGGGTATCTGAAACTCAACTGCTACTGGAAAGGAGAAGGAACGGGAACGGAAAACAACGAAGAAACAAAGAAGAAAAGAAAAATAAATGACTCGATAGGACATCGTCAGAGTCCTAGGCCTACCTTTTCCCTCGGGTGCGGGAAAGTCAGAGTCAACATAGTTCGGACTACGGTTTTGGGGAACGTGAAAGGATTGTGCTCGGAGAGATCTGGCACGATCTCCTGCCTACGTATCTCGCTCGCACGCGAGAATCAGAGCGACGTAGTTCCCCTCACTAGGGATGGATTTGCTTTGTTTGTGTTTTTTAATGGAAGACGTCCAGGCGCGCGTTCTAGCAGTTAGGTGTCACAGCTCGTTGTACGGAGTCTTAGGCATTTACCTGTTTGCGGTAGAACGGACGTGACGAATCCTTTAAGAATGGCGTGAGGAAGATGAGAAGAGAATTGTTGTTTGTTTTTGTCTTTTAAGAAGAAGTGCTTTTCTCATTTTTGTGTTTATAACACGTATTGCATTAAAGTCTATGACATAGGATCGAATGAATCGAATGGTCATCCTAACAGGACGTATGCTAAACACTCTAGAAAGATTAAGGGAAACCCTCCTTCTTCCATTTACCACATGCAAGGCTCATGTGCAATACATGTTAATCCTTTGTTTGATGTTTTTGCTTTTTGTTTTGAGATGAGAAAGAGACTCAAAGGGTTTAAGAAAGGAGAAAGTCTAATTGGGGAGACTAACAACCCTAAAGTTATCATGCACGGAGATCCTATGGTTATGTGAGGCATACGAACCACCTAAGTCTAAAGAAGAGAAAGGGATACCACTACCTAATGCTTATCCTACCTCACCTTAATCAAAAATTAAGGATGAGCTAGGATCCCTATGGGATGTGAAAAAGGTCTACACAAACAAGCATTATATCATGCTATCCACAAAAATGAAATGAGTATTGAAAGAGATGAGAGATGAAAGGAGAGATGAGTATGGATTAACATCCACATACTCAAGTGACTTACCTCTGCCCCTACACAAAAGGTTAGTGCACAATTATCACAATTAATGAATATAAGTGCAAGAAACTAAACCAAACACAACTAGTTGTTTTAAGAATACAAGTTAGAAAGGAAACAACATTCAAACCTAAAAGGATAGGTCTTAAGGGTTAAGAACTCTCACAAGTCAGTAGGTATGTGCCAAGAGATCATACTAATGTGAACACACCAAAAGGAATCAAACAAAACCAACCTATGCATGAAAAGCTCACACAAATGCAAATTATGTATTACTTAAGAAGGATGAATGCTTATGGAAAGTAAACATGTATCAATGCATGATCATAAGTCAAGGTCAGAATTAAATGACATTTATGAATGCATATAGGTGTCATTGAATGAACATACAAATCATGGATGCAAGTATTTAAAAATGAAGTAAGAAGAAGTGAACAAACAACACTTTAATTTCAACAATGAAGCATACGTGTAATGCAAGCCAAAGCTAAAGATGAAATGAAATCATACATGTCCAATGAACACAACCAGTAGTATGTGATGTATAAGATGTAATTAAGAATGCAAGAATGACATGTGAAGTTCCTACACAACTCATGTTGGCAAGTTAAGAAAAGAAGAAACAAATTAGGTCCTAACAAGTTCAAACAAGTGCCACACATTTATGAACTTATGAAAGATGAAAAATACAATTACAAGTCATATTGTATGATTGAAAATGAACACAAATAGAACATGAATCAAGTTTAAATGTACATTTAATAGCACACAAGCATTGGTGAAAACAAAGCATCAAAGACATGCAAGGAGAGGAATACAAATCCACACAACATTTCAAGTTTGAACAAAAACAAACAAGTCAATTCAAGGTGGACAAGCAATGACCTATAATATGATATAAAAAAAGACCTATAATGTTGACATAACATGTATCAATAGGTTCCAAGATTGGTCAAAAAAATAATGGTAAACAACAATCAATAAACCCTAAGCATATATCTTAACATCCACACAAGTAAACATGCTTTCATACAATCCCACAAGCCATGCTAAGATGATGAGGAAATTGAGAAAATACAATCAAGTTGAGGCACAACCAGTGTGTAATCAAGATGCAAAAGTATGGCTCAAAATTCAATAGGAATCATGCTCAAAGATGTCTCACAATATCATACAAGTCATGCAAATAATTATCTCAAATATCACCCCCTAAAGTCAAAAAGAAAAACCTAAAAAATCCATAAAAATATTAATAACATGCCTCAACATATCACAGATGCTTGTACCAAATATTAGGCAGAAATTCAATGCACAACTATATCAAAAAAATTCACAATGTAGCATAGATCATGGTTTAGTGTACATACAAAAGAAAATAAAATAATATTCATGAAAATATGCCAAAACATGAGAAAATTTAGAAAATAAAATGATCAACAATTATTTAAATGTCTTTTGATGATTCATGAATTTTTGTAGAATTTTATGATGCGTGGAACTAATTTTAAAAATTAAAAACCAAACATATATGAAAAGAGAATTAAAAAAACAAATGAAATGGGCCAGGGGGGGTGCACAAATAGCAAATACACAGTTCAAAAAGCTCTTGGGCTCAAAAAAAGGGGGTACAAATAGCAAGCGGGGTCCAGTCCAAGTACATGTATTCAGATAAGGTGCATAGCATGTTCAGCAGTCAAACATTGACTCAATCTTAACCATTGGATCAGTCAAACATGAGATGATCAGGAAATTAATTCAATCATGTGATTCACAACGTACGCGCATGGTAACCACAATGAGACACAAACACACAATCCATATGAAGCTTAAAAGGAGGCACGTGAGAGAGAGGTCCTTCATTAATGCGTTGGCAAGCTCTGGCCCCTTGGATCAAAAAGATCAAACGGTCACGATTAAACCTGGAGAAATGTTAGGGTTCTTCCTCATATGAACTTTCAGGTGGCCGGAGAAGACTACGGTCGTCTTCTCCGGTGATCCTCTACCGTGCTCAGCCTCCAACTACCATAGAAATGGACAAGACTTGTATCATTCTCTTCCTCTCTCCACGCAGGTTCCAAATCCAGTTTCCAAATTCACAAACAATACACACATAGAGAGAATCGAAGCCACAAAAGTATGCCCTAAAAATTGAAACTACGCACCTATTGTACCTATCAACTAGCCGGATATCACATTGGTCATACTGAGCTCCAAAACAGTCAAAACAAGTAGAATTAAGGCAAGATTAGAGAAAAAAATTAGGAACTGAACCTGTACTTTTGATGCACTTGAGCTCCAAAGAAAACCAGAGGTGAGACTCCTAGCTTCTTGAACTTCACTCTAGCCAAATAAAGGCTGTGGAATCTCTTGAAATTTCTTGAATCTTAGTTGATGAAGATGAAGCAAATAAGAGTATGATGCTAAACCCGACCCAACTCTACTTCATTGATACTTGCTGATGAAGAATAGAGGAGAAGCTTGCAAAATGAATGGGTGAAGCTTCGAGAGCAAGAGAAAGCAACTTGAGAGAGAGTGTGAAAATTTTTAGAGCAACGTGTAAAAAAAATGAAGTCCTTCTTCAATTCTGTTAGAGCTTGCTTTATATATCTCTGGTCAAATTCTAACTGTCATGGTTGACAGTTAGAACTAAGGTTAGACTGAGTGAGGTTAAGTGAGTGAGTGAGTCAAGTTTGTTATGCACGAGTTATGGTGGTTTTGCTCACATGTGGAAAAGATCATGGCAGCTTGTGGTGTGGATTAAAGTGAATGTAGGATGGTGATGTTATCTCTGAACTTGCAACAACTTCTCATGCAAGTTTCCTCTTTCACTTGGTTTGATCATATATGGTAATGTGTACATGAACATGGCATGTGATGTAAGAGTGTGTTGGTCTCAAAATGGAAATGTTTTAGAGATATGATACATGATGGAATGCGCATGGGAGGCTGGCAATAACAATGCAATCTGATTTTGCCTTGCATTTAGTTACTTGGTATGTAAGAAAATCAGCTAGCAAGTAATGATCTTTGGAGCATGATAACTTCATGAACATGGAATGAAATGGCATGGTTGATGGCTCTTTGGAAAGAGGGCATGGTATAGAACAAAATTGATGTTTAAAATGAATTGAAATAACACCTCTAAAGTACTTAAAAATGATGATAAACATGCTTGGTTGCAACTGAGTTACATATGTGTCTTGTCTTGCCCGTTCCTAGCCATGTACATGGGAGTGAATCAGTTGAAAACACCTAAGTTTGAGCTACTTTATCTCTCCAATAGTTGATCAAATGGAAATTTGTTCAACATAAAAGTTGAAGAGGACATGGAAATGAACAAGATTGATGTTGAACAATTTTCCATTTGAAACTTGCATCAATGATAAATTTTACCATGAACTTGGGCATCCCATGCACACCAAGTGTTTGTAAAAATTATGGCACGCTGACACGCCCATGACCTGCCTAATTGCCCAAAATGCCATGATTTAACCCAACTTTGAAACACCATATCTCCCTCAATTTTAATCCAATGGGGATGTTCTTGGTATGGATTTGAAGCTTGAAATGTGAACTTTTGATAGGTCTCCCTAACCCCTCCATTTGGTTCTTGGAGCATAGAGAAAGAAAGCCCCAAAGTTGACCTCTCACCTTGCCAAAACTTGCCATAAATAGAAACCCTAATTTCTATTTTTGGCAACTTTGCACATTTCTTAATTTTTGATGAATCTTTCATTATTTCTTGACCAAACCCTCACCAATGATCATGTTTGACATGAGGAACATGGATTTGACCTCAAAAAGTCAAGAGTTGACTTTTTCCTCTGCACAATTGACTTTTCCCCAATTCTCTTGATTCTCAATCAATTGATCAATTGAAACCCTTCCATATCAAATTGAAGGACAATTCTTCATCCTTAGACCGTTGAGGACATGTAGAATACCATAACATCAAGTTTTGCCCAAAAACAGAAATAAACTGATTTTATGGCAAACCCTAATTTTGACCCCTCAGTCTAGGAGAAATCAGCACACCCTCCAAATCCAAATTCCTCTGAGTATGATGTATATCCTCTCCAACAAAGATGAGATATGCCATTTGGAAATGATAAAAGATCCAAGATCCTACCCATTGGGGTATTATACTTCAGAATTCAAAAACCCTAATTTGCACTGGTTAGGAGAATATGACTTCCTTTAATCTTCTATTGAATTCTCATCTTGTGATACCTTGAGGGATGAATTGAGATATGAAAAACCCTTGTGACTTATTTGTAAAAGCTTTTCTCTTGTCCTTTGACCTTGAACTGTTTATGCCTTGAGACACCTGATCCTATGCCTTGCAACCAATGATGTGTATGATTTAGCATAACCTATTATGAAATGCAAATGAGTGAAACATAAGCCAATTATTGAGAAAAATAAGAGGGCAAATTTTGAGGTATTACACATTAAAATAAAGAAAAAAAATCTTCTCTTCTAGTCTCTCTTTTTCAAATTAAACTAAGACAATGATTGCAAATGCCAGATAAAGAGATTGCTAATGGATTTTGGTAGAAGGAAGACTCACAAGTACATCTTCAAGGTTCCAAAACTAGAGGATTTAAGAGGGTTGGCAAGGATGATAACCAACCCCGAGGCTTTCAGAGCCAAGTACGGAGGACTGCTATCTCTGTTAAGGGTTTATGTAATTGAGGGAATCCTGTCCACGCTAATCCAGTTCTACGATCCGGTCTATCACTGTTTCAAATTCTCGGACTATCATCTAGCACCAACGCTGAAGGAGTACTCTCACCTGACTGATCTACATATCACTGACCAAGCTCCCTTTTTTGGACTGGAAGAAATTCCAAAGGATCAAACCATTGCAAGAGCAATATATTTGGACGAGTCAGAAGTCAGGACTCACATGACCACTAAGGGAGGAATCCAAGGTTTGCCATCCCAGTTCTTGATAAAGAAAGCCATATAATTTTCCAGTATAGGGAATGTGGCTGCTTTCGAAAGCATCTTTGTTTTGCTCACCTACTGGTTATTTTTGTTTCCCAACATCGATAACTTTGTAGATATCAATGCCATTAAGATATTTATGATTGGAAATCCCGTACCAACCCTGCTCGCAGATGCTTATCATTCTGTACACTTAAGGAATTTGTACAGTGGAGGAATGATCACATGATGTGTACCCCTGCTATACAAATGGTTCATTTCCCACTTGCCCAAGTCTGCTGCATTTTGGGATCAAAAGAATACTTTACATTGGTCGCAGAGAATCATGTCTCTTACCAACTCTGACATCGATTAGTACAATCAAATCTATGACGGGATCAGGATCATTGACCGTTGTGGAAATTTCCCAAATATACCCCTTATAGGAACTAAGGGGGGAATCAATTATCATCCAGTTTTAGTTCGTCGTCAATTTGGATACCCAATGAGGCATGTCCCGCGTAATGCTCATCTGGAAGGTCTTTTCTTCAAGGAAGGAGAAAATGACAGAGCACTAAAGACAGAAATAGTGCATGCCTGGAAACACGTTCATAGGAAAGGACGAGATTCTCTAGGAAAACCAGATTGTGTCTCGGTGGAACCTTATCTCCACTAGGTACAAACTAGATCTCTCAAGCTGAGGATGCCTTACCCTCGTAAGGAAGTTCTTCCATTAAGGGACTCTGTCCTTTATTTTATGTCTGAGACGGAAAAACTTCAGGTTACTCTCAACAAAGTTCAACAGGAGAAGAGGTCTTGGAAGAACAAGTACCGTATTCTCAATGTGGAGTGTACCAAAATACATCAACTGTTAAGAGAAAAAGACACTCTGATCGATATTTTAGAGCAACATGTCGTAGAAAACCAGGAGGACCAAAGGAATTTGCTCGCTAGGAATGACAACCCAGCAATGGCTCAAGAGCCCCGGTCAAAGAAAAGGAAAGTACCAGAACCAACACCTGAGCTCCCCTCAGAGGGGACTCAGGATCCATAAGTTTAGACATTTCCTTTTACAACACTTTGTAAATTACTTTATTTCCATTTCCGCGATCTTTGAATTCAATAAAACGGGGTTTCCCCACTGTTTGATATTTGCAATCCAATTGTCGAAGTTTTTTTTTTTAAAATAACCAAAAAATATAACTAAATATAATCATTGCATATCATTCATCATTCTCACGTAACACATTCTTCTTACTTATGAATCTCACATTTGCGTCTCGATTCTAGAGCAAACTGTCTCATTCGTACAATACTCGGGCCAATCGACAGAAAAAGATGGATGATCTTGAGGAAGAGAACAAAGAGTTGAGGGAAGAGATCGACACTCTGAAAGAGGATATGAGAAAGCTTCATAACGACATGCAAGCTCTAGCAGAAGCTCAAATGCAACAACAAAGGACTGTGATCTTAGAGATCACATCAACGCCCATAGTGGAGAAGTATGATCCTAAGTATAAAATGCTGATAGATCGTCCCTGGGGCATGCCTATTAACTATATCCCAGAAGGATATGTTCCGCCAATCACTGAGGATCAGGGAACCGCAGTAGGAACCGCTGGGCCAGAAGGTTACAAACTTCGGGAAAACGAAGATGCCAGGGGCATGACAACAACTCCTGAAGGTTACAAACTTCGGGAGAGGGAAGGACCTAGAGTCACTGCCATGATGACTATACCACCACCCGTGGTACACACTATCCCGGAAGGACAGATTCCACATATACCTTCTGGTGGAAGCGAAAGTATGTTCGACAGAATGAATGAGTTCCAGGAATAGTTCCTGGAAATGCATAAGGAACTGCAAGCCCTTCACGGTCAGGATCTATTTGGAAAAGACGCCGCATACCTTTGTTTGGTCCCCAATGTGAGAGTTCCGCACAAATTCAAAGTGCCCGAATTTGAAAAGTACAAGGGTAACTCTTGCCCTCAAAGCCACTTGGTGATGTACACTCGGTGAATGTCAACTCAGACAAAGAACCAGGAGTTACTGATTCACTACTTCCAGGATAGCTTAACCGGTCCCGCCCTCAAATGGTACATAGGTTTAAACCGCACTAAGATTGGCACTTTTAGAGATCTTGGTGCTGCCTTCGTTCAGCAATATAAGTATAACCTGGACATGGCACCGGACAGAGATCAACTCAGATCGATGTCACAAAAGGACAAGGAAACCTTTAAGGAGTCGCTCAGAGATGGCATGAAATTACCGCCCAGATTTGTCCACCTCTTGAGGAAAAAGAGATGACAAAGATCTTCATAAAGACCTTGAGCTCATTTTACTACGACAGAATGGTTGCCATTGCACCCAGTGACTTCAACGAGATGGTAGGCATGGGAGTTCGTCTTGAGGAAGCAGCCCGAGAGGGACGTTTAGTTAAAGACGCTGGATCATCAAGTAATACAAAATGATACGGTAGTGCCCTCCCTAAGAAAAAAGAGCAGGATATTGGGAATATCTCTCTTGGAAAGCAAATGCGACGGTACCAACCAGTATCAGTTGTAACTTCTGCTATCAACCTTGCGCCTGTTTCTTCGTATCAACCTCAGGTTGCTCAAAGCCAACCGAATCAACAGCAATATCAGCAAAGGATACAACAGCCTCTTCGGCAGGCTCGTCCTCCGTACAACAACAATCGTACAACGCGACCACCAGGGTTTGACCCTTTACCAGTGTTGTACGCATAACTGTTTCCATTATTACAGGTCAAGGGGCACGTCCAAACCAAGTCTCCTCTTACAGTACCGGAAAATCCACCTTTTTGGTTTAAAGCGGATCAGAATTTCCCTTATAATCAAGGAGGACTAGGGCATAACATAGAAAACCGTCTCAGTTTCAAATCCGACGTACAAAAGCTTGTCAGGAGCAGGGTCTTATCTTTTAAAGATACGAATCCGAATTTTCTCACGAACCCGTTGCCTCAACACGAGAAAGCTACGGTAAATTTGATGGAGGGAGAGTCCAATAACAGCTATCAAACTCATGATGTACTCTTATTAAGGGCCAACTTGGTCAAGATGCATTGTAGACAGAGCGGATACAGCCATGTGCCACCTCATAATTATCATCAGTGTGATATCTGCTCTAAAAATAATCAAGGATGTTCCGTGGTGCAATCGGCTCTACAGGAACAATTGGATCTTGGATGGATCCAAGAGCACCAAGTTCGTGGAGTCAACATGACTTACGTAAATTCCAACATCATTCAAAACCATGACATCCATGCGATGAATGTCAACTTGGTGGAAATGCACTCAAGGCAAAGCCAGTATAATAATCAGCCACTGCACGATTACAATTCCTGTCTGACTTGCTCGGTAAACAAACAGGGATGCTCTTTTGTACAAGAGGCCCTCCAGTTTCAGATGGATCTTGGATGGATCCAGGACTACTATGATAGAAATACCTATCAGATCAACATGATTCAAATCTTCGATATTCGTTTAATGAATACCAGCTTGGTGGGGTTACACGCCAAGCAAGTCCAACTCAATTTTCTCACTTCACATGATTATCTGAGCTGTAAAGTATGTTGTGAGAGTAACCAAGGGTACACTCTCGTTCAAAGGACTTTGCAACACTTGTTAAACCACTGGTGGCTTCCGATCTATATGGATGAAGACACGTAACAAATCAGTGTGGTTAATGGGAACCCTACTAGGCATCAAAGTCAGGATGTTCGATCTATGGAAACAGATCTAGTGAGGTTACACTGCATTCAAAGCAGACGTGGCCAGGTGCCACCACATAATTACCAGCGCTGTAGAGTCTGCTTGGAAAATGACCAAGGATGTTACCTCGTGCGAGCAGCCCTTTAGAGTCAGTTGGACCACAAAGAGATTCAACCGTGTCCAAGTTTTGGGTTAATCAACTGGACGGCAAACTACTTCGCTGATTAGATAAAGGATGTGGTTGTAATCTCTGACCCTGAGAGGACCAAAGATGTTTGTACCATCATCCCTCTACTAGACGAATCAAAGGTTCCTGCCAGGAACTGATTGAAGTTACTTACGACAGTCAGAGAAATCAGAAGGCTCATGTAGTTATCTATCTACCAGGACCAGTGCCGTACAAATCCGATAAGGCTATCCCTTACAAATACGGTGCAACAATAATTGAGAATGGAAAGGAAATTCCATTACCCTCCGTCGTGAACATTGCAGACATCAGTCGAGTGACACGGAGCGGTCGGATCTTCAACCGAGGAGTTGGAGAACCCACCAAGGAAAAGGAACCTCAAACGGAAGTTCCCAATCTACCAGTCAGTCAATCCAGTGATCCCGACCATTCAAAGAACGATGATGAGATGCTGAAGCTCATCCAAAGGAGTGAATACAAAATTGTTAATCAGCTGTTACAAACTCCTTCAAAAATCTCAGTGATATCACTTTTGCTCAGTTCCGAAGCCCACAGAGATGCTCTACAGAAAGTCTTAGAGCAGGCCTTTGTGGAACAGGATGTGTCAATATGATAGTTCGATAGCATCACCTCTAACATCACTTCCTGCAACAACTTAGGGTTTAGTGATGAGGAATTGCCAGAAGAAGGCAAAACTCACAACATGGCGCTCAATATCACAGTCAACTGCCAGGACGATGCTTTGGCCAGCGTATTGGTAGATACTTGATCGGCTCTCAACGTTATGCCGAAGTCCACTCTAATACGACTATCGTTCAAAGGATCCCAGATGAGAGGCAGTGAGGTCGTCGTCAAAGCATTTGAAGGGTCCAGAAAAACAGTTATTGGCAAAGTCGACCTTCCCATAACTATCGGTCCTCATATTTTCCAAGTCACTTTCCAGGTCATGGACATCCAGGCAACATACAGTTGTTTGTTGGGAAGACCTTGGATACACCAGGCTGGGGCAATCACTTCAACACTTCACCAGAAGCTGAAGTTCATCAAGAATGACCAACTCGTCACAATCTGTGGAGAATAAGCCTTGATCATGAGTAACCTTTCATTATCTACTTGTGTAGAGCCGGAGGAGGTTGTTGGAACTCAGTTCCAGGCACTTTCGGTGAGCAATGAGAATCAATCAGAAAGAGGAATGCCGATTTCCTCGTACAAAGATGCTCTCGAGGTGATCAAAAGTAACAATACTAAAGGATGGGGACAACTTGTCATTCCTAATGGCAACAAGGCAAAGAAAGGTCTTGGTTTTTCTTCAACCTGTACCCAGACTGCTACTAACGATGAAAGCTTTCATCCCATTCAGGACTTCTTCCGCAGTGGAGGTTTCCTTCACCCAGTGTCTCAAGAAGTACAAACCATCAACGAGGGAGATTCCTCTGATCCAAATGAAGAGTGGAAGTCATATCTTAACGAGGACGGTTATATGTCTCAAGAAGAGGTGCCTACGTCATTTTGCTATCCCACACAAAGTCCGAGATTTATACCAAGGTCAGATGTCAAAATGATATACGGAGATTGTGATCCGGAAGGATGTCGTGCTCCACCAAACTCATTAGAGGAAGACACTCTAATGAAAGACAACTTTGACCACGACTATTATGGCCCAATGGATGACCTGCCTATCTGGTAGCTGTACCCAGGAGACTTGGGGCAAGAAAATCAGCCAAACAATGAAAATCAGCTGAGCATCATTGAAATGAATACCTACGTCCTCACCATGTCATGGGATCAACACTCAGGTCATTTGGAAAGTATCTGGCACGACGATGAATTCGGAAAGTTTGCAGGACTAGAATTCATTAACTATGCTTTTCCCGAGGTCAACGTCTTCGAAAGGGATGACTCCTCGAGTCCCAAAGATGTGTGGGACACCCTAGGACAACCAAGTGGAAAATATGACTTCTGGGTCAAGTACACTGCTCCCGAAAGCTCTCGTATTAGGCTCGAAGACATCCAGCCAACTGGATGGGGAGATATACTTGAGAGCACAAACACTATGCAAAATACAATTGAGGAATCCTCCTACGACAACTCTG
Organism: Lathyrus tuberosus; assembly: GCA_022829125.1. Lineage (NCBI taxonomy): Eukaryota > Viridiplantae > Streptophyta > Magnoliopsida > Fabales > Fabaceae > Lathyrus > Lathyrus tuberosus. The sequence goes on along the minus strand of JALAZF010000269.1, from coordinate 5,249,703 downwards.
CCTGGGAGACAGATTCCAACGATCCTGCTCCACCAGAAATCAGCGTCATTTCTGAAGACAAATCAAGGAAGGTACCAGACTTTGTGATTCACCAAGGAGTTCACCGCCAATGGGTTACTGTCGATGTTCCGAAGATTGTTCGTAAGTCAAAGTAATTGCCGTCTTTAACCTTTCACCCTGCCCAGGTGAAACAGATGTTTTGACAGGGCTCACTTTATGTAAATATCCCTCTTCGCTTCTCCCAAAGCGACAGAGTTTTGTTTTATAGGGCTGTAGTTTCAAGAATCGACAAGTTCATAAATAAAATAACGTCGTTCTGTAATTTCCGCATTAATTGCTGTTTTCTCTTTTCGCTTTTTCAGAAAATGGTAATCCTAAAAAACAATTCAAATAATAAAAATAAGCAGTAAAAATATATATATATATACACTGCACACACTCTTGCATTCTCTCTGTCTCTTCTAAACACAAATCATCACGTCATGTAGATTGCTTGTTCCAAACCCCATTGAAACATATGATCCAATGCCTTCTCCCAACTTTGAATTCCCGGTGTTTGAGGCTAAAGAAGAAGATGACGATGAAATTCCCGAAGAGATCTCCAGGCTACTCAGACAAGAGGAAAGGTCCATTGAACATCACAAGGAGCCATTGGAAACAGTAAACTTGGGTTCAGAAGAAGAGAGAAAAGAAATCAAGATTGGGGCACTACTCAGTTCGACTGTCAAAGAAAGTTTGACAAAGGTTCTCAAAGAGTTTCCCGATGTGTTTGCTTGGTCCTACCAGGACATGCCAGGGTTGGATACCAGCATCGTGGAACATCATCTACCATTAAGATCATAATTTCCACCAGTAAAACAAAGGTTGAGACGGACTCATTCGGACATGGCCATCAAAATCAAAGAGGAAGTACATAAACAGATTGACGCGGGTTTCCTCGCTACATCAGAATATCCTCAATGGCTAGCCAACATAGTACCAGTTCCAAAAAAGGACGGAAAAGCCAGAATGTGTGTAGACTACAGGGATCTGAACAAAGCAAGTCCAAATGATGACTTTCCCTTGCCGCACATTGACATGCTGGTAGACAGTACATCAAAGTTCAAAGTTTTCTCCTTCATGGATGGATTCTCGGGCTATAATCAAATCAAAATGGCACCGAAAGACATGGGGAAAACTTCATTCATTACCCCATGGGGTACCTTTTGTTACAAGGTAATGCCGTTCAGTTTGAAGAACGCCGGGGCAACCTATCAAAGGGCCATGACTACTCTGTTTCATGACATGATACACAAAGAAATTGAGGTATATGTCGATGATATAATTGCCAAATCTAAGAAAGTATAAACTCTGTGACCCATCTGTCAAAGTTATTCGAGCGATTGAGAAAGTATAAACTCTGCTTGAATCCCAACAAGTGCACCTTCGGTGTCCGTTCAGGGAAACTTTTAGGGTTCATCGTTAGCCAGAAAGGGATTGAGGTTGATCCTGACAAGGTCAAGACCATTCAAGAAATGCCTTCTCCAAGGACTGAAAAACAATTCAGGGGATTCCTGGGATGTTTGAATTACATTTCCAGATTCATATTCCACATGACCTCCACATGTGCGCCGATTTTTAAATTACTCAAGAGGAATCAGGATTGCGTTTGGACAGAAGATTGCCAAACCGCCTTCAATAGTATCAAGGAATACCTATTGAACCCACCGATTCTATCACCTCCAGTGGAAGGAAGACCACTGATCATCTACCTCACGGTCTTGGAAGACTCAATGGGGTGTGTACTTGGCCAACAAGACGAAACCAAAAGGAAAGAGTCTGCCATCTACTATTTGAGCAAGAAATTCACCGATTGCGAGACTCGGTACACTATGCTTGAGAATACTTGCTGTGCTCTGGCTTGGGCAGCCAAACATCTTCGCTAGTATATGATTCATCACACTACTTGGTTAATCTCAGAAATGGATCCAATCAAGTACCTCTTTGAAAAACCTGCTCTCACGGGAAGGATTGCCCGTTGGCAGATGTTACTATCAGAATACGACATCTAGTACCACGCTCAAAAAGCCGTTAAGGGAAGTGTTTTAGCCGATCATTTGGCTCATTAGCCAATTGACGATCGGGAATCAGTCGGGTTTGACTTCCCAGACGAAGATGTCATGTACTTAAAAATGAAAGATTGCGATGAACCGCTACCCAATGAAGGGCCAGAACCAGGTTCCTAATGGGGACTAATCTTTGACAGAGCTGTCAATCATTACGGAAATCGAATTGGGGCAATCATCATAACACCTCAGGGTACCCACATTCCTTTCACCGCCCGACTAACATTCAAGTGCACAAATAACGAGGCCGAATACGAAGCTTCTATCATGGGTCTCGAGGAAGCGATCGACTTAAGGATCAAGAACTTGGATGTATATGGCGACTCAGCCCTGGTTATCAATCAGATCAAAGGAGATTGGAACACATACCAATCAGGATTGATCCCTTACAAAGACTATGCGAGAAGGTTGTTACCATTCTTCAACAGAATCGAGTTTCACCATATCCCTCGCGAAGAGAAACACATGGTTGATGCATTAGCCACTCTCTCTTCCATGATTAGTGTAGGTCAATGGAATGACGTACCTAAGATCGACATAACACGCCTTGAACGGCCCGCTTACATCTTCGCGATTGAAGCAGTCATAGACGGCAAACCTTGGTATCACGATATCAAATGCTTCCTTCAGAAATAAGAGTACCCACCTGGGGCATTAAGAAAGGACAAAAAGACCCTCAGAAGGCTAGCAGGTAGCTTCTTTCTGAGCAGTGATACACTCTATAAGAGGAACTTTGACATGGTCTTGCTCCGATGCGTAGACAGACCAGAATCAAACATGCTGATGAAAGAAATTCATGAAGGATCCTTTGGCACTCATGCCAACGAACAAACAATGGCGAGAAAAATTCTGAGAGCAGGGTACTACTGGTTAACCATGGAATCCGACTGCTACAAGTACATGAGGAAGTGTCACAAGTGTCAGATATACTCAGACAAAATCCATGTACCGCCAACGCATCTCAAAGTTCTCTCTTCCCCATGGCCTTTTTCCATATGGGGAATCGACATGATTGGCATGATTGAACCCAAGGCTTCGAACGGACATCGGTTCATCCTAGTAGCCATTGATTACTTCACCAAGTGGGTCGAAGCAGCGTCGTGCGCTAATGTAACCCGACAAGTGGTAGTCCGATTTATCAAAAACAATCTTATTTGCCATTATGGTGTTCCAAGCCAGATCATTACCGATAATGGATCCAACTTGAACAATAAGATGATGAAAGAGTTGTGCGCAAAGTTCAAAATCGAACACCATAACTCATCTCCCTACCGACCTAAGACGAACGGAGCGGTAGAAGCGGCTAACAAGAACATCAAGAGGATTGTTCAAAAGATGGTTGTAACCTATAAAGACTGGCACGAGATGCTACCCTTTGCTCTTCACGGTTATTGCACATCTATCCGCACTTCAATAGGGGCAACCCCTTTCTCTCTAGTATATGGCATGGAAGCAGTGCTTCCCATAGAAGTAGAGACCCCATCAATCCGGGTATTGATGGAAGCTAAGTTAACAAAAGCTGAATGGTGTCAAAGTCGACACAACGAACTCAATCTGATCGAAGAAAAATGAATAGCGACACTATGCCACGGTCAATTGTATCAGCAAAGAATGAAGAAGGCGTTTGACAAAAAGGTCCGACCTCACGTCTTCAGGAAAGGAGACCTTGTGCTCAAGAAGATACAATCATTTCTCACTGATTCTCGGGGCATGTGGACTCCGAATTATGACGGCCCCTATGTGGTCAGGAAAGCTTTCTCAGGCGGTGCCTTGAGACTCGCGACCATGGATGGAGAGGAATTTGCCTATCCCACAAATGTTGACGTAGTCAAGAAATACTTCGCCTAAATAAAAAAAAATGCCTCGGTGGATTGAAACCCGAAAGGTCGGTCCAAGCAAAAATTAGAGACATAAGCAAAAATCATCCCGGTGGATTGGAAACATTACAGTACAATCCAGGCAAATGTTAGGGATTAATGGCAAGTAACTACATTCAACAAAGGGGTAAATCCCTCAGCAGCAGTAATGCCATCAGTCAGGAAAAACTCCAGTCAACGTCATCTTCGACGGAAGCTCAAGATGTCCAGAATTCAAAGTTGGTAGAAGGATAGCAGTCGTTGCGTTTCAATGTAGCCCTTTTCCCTTAAATTACTATTTTCTAACTTTGTAAATACTCCATGGAATCACGCGCTTGGCTGATTTCCATCCTATCAATAAAATTTGAGCCCTTGTGGTTTTGTTTGCAATTCTTATTGATTTAGCTTTACAGAACGACATTTTAATATGATTAACGATTCCTGAAATAAAACAAAAATGAATTTACTTGTCAAAAATTTTCTGCTTTTCAAAATAAGGATGGCAATTTCTTTTGACTGTTGAACATCGAAAGAACATCGATCGCTACTACAGAAGTAGTCAAACTTTAAAGTGCAGAATCAAAGTACTCCTTCTAAACCAGTGCACCTGAATGAAGGATTAGCTGTGTCAGAGACCGTGTTTCCTCTGACACCCCCGGCAGAGTTCTTATCTCCTAAGCCCGACCAATGGTTGTTCCTCGCAGGGACTGTCTCTCCTAAGCAAGGCAGAATTGCTATCGTGAACCAGTGATACTTTTCATCTCCCATTGTGGCCGAGTATCCCGTCATGTTCATCTATTAGTCTGTATGTCGCATCAATTTTGTCAACATAAACATACATACATCATGCATGATTGATTTACATTCATATTCGTAGTGCATCACTATCACTCTAGTCGGTCTTGTTCCCTAGTGATAAAAGTCCTCCCAGTCGAGTTGTCAGTTCTTTCCTTGTCAGGAAACGTCGTGGCTGAACAACCTCTCCACCACTTTGATAACTTGAACATCTGAAAAACAAGAGAACTGTCGATGAACGTCACTCTTCACCATTGAAGATGATATCTTCGCTTTCCCGGATTAAGGAAAATCCCCAGAGAAAGCCTCTTAATCAAAGATTCGGCAATACAGCAGTTCTTCTCCGAAAAGTTCGCTAACGAAAAGGTCATCGGCACCTTAAAATTAGATCACATCATATGGCATTTCTCCGAGAAGATCCCGAGAAAAGTATGATGTAATACCCAAGCGGAAAGCAGTCTCTCAAGAGACTCGTTTTCCCCAGTAGAGTCGACAAATGACGTCTCTAACCAGAGAAGGTTGTGCACCTGTACAATCAAAACTTTTTTCCATCAAATGGCATCTCCCTAGGAAAATTTGGCGAGAAGTTTGAGGAAGACCACTACGAATAGCGTCCCTTGTCAAGAAAGTTTATTTACAAAAGAAACTGAGACCAGTTCCTTGGTAGGAAACCAGGATCCAGGGGAAGTTTATTTCAGAAACTAAGACCAGTTCCTTGGTAGGAAACCAGGATCGAGGGGAAGTTTATTTCAGAAACTGAGACTAGTTCCTTGGTAGGAAACCAGGATCGAGGGGAAGTTCACATCAGAAACGGAGACCAATTCCTTGGTAGGAAACTAGGATCGAGGGGAAGTTCACATCAGAAACGGAGACCATTTCCTTAGTAGGAAACCAGGATCGAGGGGAAGTTTACCTTTTCTATGCATCATCGCTTAGCAAAAAAATATGAATACGTAAGCTACCATTCATAACCACCATCAAAATTTTGGGTATTCCGATATTTAATCCTCTTGCACCCCGAATGCCCGAATACCTTCGCCATTCACACCTTCGGGTCCAAGAAGATTAAATAGGGGCCTCTGTCATACCCTAAATTTTGACCACTAAGATTCCCCATCATTGTACAAATCATCATCACAATATGGATGGACCATCATACCTCATAGGTCTCCCCAAAGATGGGTGAGCATCCCTACAACTAAGACTTAGGGTTTCAAGCCCCCTCAGAGCTCTTAGACAAATGATCAATCAAGAAACAACATGATCTTCAACTTGTATAACCTCTCAAACATCCACAATGGATCAAGAGGACTCCCACATTAAGGATCAAGCACAAGGCTGCAACATTCCAAGTGGATTAAGCCTCAAGATCGCCAATGTCACCAAATTAGGGTTTTGGTCGACCAGGGCCTCCAGATGGAAATTTTCCTCTAGGAATGAGCCAATGCTTCAAAGCATAACCTAAGATGCTCCAAGGGATATCCTGGACCCAATCATGGAGTCAAATTAGCCTCAGGGAAAGCATTCATCAAAAATCAGGAATTAGGGTTTCTTGACCTAATTCACCCCAAAGTTGAGTTTTGGGACAAAACATGAGCCAAGACCTCAAGACATGATTTGAGGGTCCCTAATACACTACATTGATCCATTTGCACCAATGGATTGATCATGGAAGCTTGATTCACAAGTTTCAAATTCATCAGAACCACAATTAGGGTTTCGCAGAAAAAAGTCAACTGTGCCTTTGACTTTTGACCAAGACATGCTCCCAAACCCTGGGACATGATTCAATACACCTTATAACACCTATGAAATTAATCCATCAAGTTTGATTTAGGTCAAGGACTTGATTTTATAGAGGATCGCACAGTTTGGAATTCATCTGATAAAAAGTCAACTGTGCCCAAAAGTCAAAGTTTGACTTTTTGATTTTTTGATCAATTATGGTCCCCTAACCCTAAAATGATGTTAATGTGTGATTGGAATCATCATTCATCAAGAAAAATCAAGAAAAATGGGATAACTTGTAAAAGGGATAACCATAAAAAACTTAGAAATTTTCTAAGTTATGAAATAAAGTGGTTAGGGTACCAACTTCCAAGGATCATAACTTGAGATCCAAGCAACCATTTGGGCTGATCCAAAGATGGATTTGTAGCTCTCATGGCATAATTTAAAAGTATCAACTACACCTCACTCCAATTCATTATGGATTTTGAGTTATGGTTGAATCAAAATGACAAAAACATGAAAATGCCACTTTTTCCAACACTTAGTGAAATTTTCACTAAGTCAGAATCTGTCTTGCTTTTTTTCCAAAAGTAGGGGGATTTTTCACTTGGATCCAAAAAGTATCAAGACAAACTATGATCACACATGTGTTGTATCATATAAGAGCTTTCCAAAATGGCCAAGAACTCCATCAAACTCCCCTTAAGCCATGAGATATGACAATGACAATGTGCCTTACTGCAAACTGTCACGCAAGGCAGATTGATGCATTTTGCTCGATTTGAGCAAATTTTACAAATGACAAACAAGTTTATCCATCTGAACATCTCAGGGAGGGACCAAGGAGGGACAAACACTGATCCATAAGCCTCCCAAGTCTTTGGAACTAAAAGTAGCATGCCAAACCTAGAAATGCCTAAAGAGGGGACAAGACTCCAATTTTGTTTTGGAGCATTCAATGGATGCACCAAAGTGGCATGAACTGAGCCATTTCCAAATGAATGAGTCAAGGATGATCTCTGAACTAGGGAACCAGCAGCCTGTGCTCTAAACTCTAGTCAATGGCTAGATGAGACTTGAGATTCCAAAATGCAACCATTGGCCAAACCTCTCCTGCAGTTGCCATTCACTATTGCTTGCAAAACAAACTTGCTCTACTATAAATAGAGCTCATTTGTTCTCAGTTTAAGTACACCAAAGCCAACAAACAGATGCTTTCCTCAAAATCACCTTCTCACTTCCAATTTTTCCTTCTAAGGAAAGTCACTATCGAGTTTTGAGTTTGAGAGCTATTCCAACCAAACCAATCACACACACACACACACACACACCTCATAAACATCATATAGAATTGATCCAAACACTTAAACAACAACTGTAACATTGATTTCTCAGAATCACCAGCCAGTTGCTCAAGGTTTTAACAAAGTTGCAGTTGAGATGCCATGAAGTGATCCAGCCATTTCCAATCAAGTCCAAGCATTCAAACACACTCCATATGGTGTAGGGAAGCTGTTCAGATCATCACAACTCATTTGTAACACCTCTAACTCAAAAATCACATTACCCTTGCTGTCACGACCTTCAAGTAAGCCTAAACTTGGTCATCTCTTAATCTATGCATATTTCCTCGCACAATACTTTTGCCAAATGTTCATAATCATGCATAGAATGTTTCCCCTCAATTAATTACTTTTTTTGAATCGTGTATCAAAATTTTCAGCCTTCATGCAAATTTTAGGGTTCTTGAGGTTTTGTCTTGATTTCTTATTCCATGCTTAAAATAAATGAAATTAAAGACCATAGACATGATCTTGAGGTGAAAACGAGCAGATTGATATATGGATTGTGTGATTTCATCAAGTATTCAGTGAGATTGGATAGAAAATGCAAATCAGGTCAAACTCAGAACACGCGCGTGTTCTTGGCATGTTCTTGGCGCCTTTTTTGAAAATTCAAATATTTGAATTTTGTGATTTTATTTAATTGATTCAAAAATTAATTTCTCTCTGAATTTTAATGATTTTGAGTTGATTCTTTTTTTAATAATTCACAAAAATGTTAAAATATTTTATTTTGCCAAAAATTCCCAAAAATGTTATTTATTTCATATATTTGATATTTTTGCAAAAAATTAATGTTTTATTTGTTTTTAACATTTGAAATATTTGTTCCTTCTTGATTTCCCAAACTTAATTGGTTTCCAATCATTTTGTGGATATAAACATGATTTTTCAAACATTAATCCAAGATCACAACTTGTTTTTCACACATGTTTAATAATTTTGGTCATTTTACTTAAATTTTTATTTAATTAAAATACATTTTGAAATTAATTTAGGGTTTTGATCTTAATCACCCTAAACAAATCATTTTCAAACACTTTGGGCCTCTTGGTAGAGTGTAAGACCCATCCCTTTGTACATAATCATTTTTGGGCCTCGGTGTATTGTATAAGTCCCGATACAGTCAAAAAGCTCGGCACGATCGTCGCCCTTTTAAAACAAAAACCCTGGTCCTCTCCTTGAGCTGTAAGCCCCATCACTTGTACCAAAATAAATCTTTGGGCCTCTAATAGGGTGTAAGACCCAATCCCCTTTTGACCAAAACCATTTTGGGCCTCAGATATTGTATAAGTCCCTATGCGTTAAAAGAAAACCTTGGCACGATCGCCGTTTTCCAACAAACCTTCTTGGGCCTCTCCTTGAACTGTAAGCCACAACAATCTTTTCAAAGCACTTTCTCCTTTGATTTTGAATTCAAATATATGTTGTTATCAAAACTTTCTTTGTTGAACAACTAACAAAACAACATGGAAGCTCTACAACGGGTAAGTGTTTATCCGCTTTCATTTACCGCTTTCATATATATATATAATTGTATTGTGGGGCTGTTTCACTGTAAGTCTTCTTTCACATCCTTTTATATACGTGTCATATATCAACTGTGTAATACTAGTATAGTTATATAGAGTTTTCCCCGGCAACTACGTCTAGAACTAGGTAAAGCATGTTGGATTCAAACAAAACTAGATCCCCCGTAGGATTCCAGATACAGTCTTCCCTTCTCTTGGGGTTAAACAATATGGAACAAAGAGAAAGGCAGTATTCTCGGTGAACCTTTTCTCAAACTGTCACCCTTAGAAATTGTCAAAGAAACTCTAACTCCCCAGAGATGATCTTTTCTCCGTGAATGGCATCTCTTGAGTTTCTTCTAAATTCTCAAACTTTCCTGGAATGATCTCTTCTCTGTGAGTTGCATTTCTTGAACTTCTCTTGGTTTGGGGACCCACAGGCTTCCTAAAATCATCCCCGCTTCCTCTTGGGTGTTGTACAAGGACCCTTCGGCTTCTTAGAAGTTCTCATGCCTTCTCTTGGGCTTAATACAAGGACCATGACGACCTCCTAAAGGTATAAGACAAAACTTAGTTATCCTTTGCTAGAGCAGTCTTTCCCGCGTCAAAAACTCCAGCCATTGTAGGGTTGATACTCATCCCTTAATGCCCGTGCCTCCTCTTGGGCATTGTACAAAACATAAAACTCTAGACTTGGACAGTCTAAGCCTCTTGAGTCTCAAAGACATTCTCAAGTTCCTTTCAAACATAGGAAGAAACACCGATCACTCTGGAACCCGATCTCTCTCATGAGAGCTCCCCACCCTTGGGCCTGCCTATGGATATAATCCTCAGCAGCAAGATAGCCTCCTCTTGGGCTTTGTACAAATGATTCTCCCCAGCGGAGCTAACCTTTTCAGACTCTCTTATTGAGTCACCCACTTTTAGCCTCCGTCTTGGGCGTTGTACAAGACATATAAGAAAAGACTCTCTTGTTGAGTATAAAAGACTCTCTTGTTGAGTCAATCTATTTTTAGCCTCAATCTCGGGCTTTGTACGAGATAGAAAAAAACACTCTCTTGTTGAGTATAAAGGACTTTCTTGTTGAGTCAGTCAACTTTTAGCCTTCGTCTTGGGCTTCATACAAGACACATATAAATCACTCTCTTGTTGAGTATAAAAGACTCTCTTGTTGAGTCCAACTCTTTTCAGCCTCAATCTCGGGCTTCGTACGAGATAGCAAAACACTCTCTTATTGAGTATCAAAGACTCTCTTGTTGAGTCAAACCCTTTTTAGCCTCCATCTCGGACTTCGTACGAGACATATAAAACACTCTCTTGTTGAGTATAAAAGACTCTCTTGTCGAGTCGATCCCGTTTTAGCCTAAATCTCGGGCTTCGTACGAGACAGCAAATCACTCTCTTGTTGAGTATAAAAGACTCTCTTGTTGAGTCAACCAACCTTCAGACTCTCTTGTTGGGTTAATCAACTATTCAAGACTCTCTTGTTGAGTCAACCCTTTTTTAGCCTCCATCTTGGGCTTTATATAGGACAGATAAAAGTACTCTCTTGTTGAGTTAAATTGTCTCAGCCTCCATCTTGGGCTTTATACAAGATACATTCTCCCCAACGGAGTCAAAATCCCTTTTAGCCTCAATCTTGGGCTTTGTACAAGACAGAAAGAACATTTTTCCCCGAAAAAGTCAAACTTCCAGCCTCCTATTAGGATTTGTGTAAGGAAACCCCGGTTGAGTCAATCACCCTTTTAGCATCAAATTTGTGCCTTGCTCACAACATACAAACATCAATAATTCCTCTTTAGAGATGACAATTTCTCTCTCAGTCAAACCTTTAGCTTCACATCTTGGGCTTTGAACAAGATACAAACCAGCTTTAGCTTCATGTCTTGGGCTTTGAACAAGGTACCAAAACAACCTTTTTCCTCCCATAGAATAGGAGGAGCTACGATCGCTCTGATTTCCCTGTTTCGTCAAACGGGAATACGTAGGCATAAGATTGCAAAAATCTTAGCGAACATACTAATCAAAAACTCAAAATCCAGTACCTCCACACATCAACCAAAGAAATTCAGGTCTAGTATCCTAACTAAAAGCCTCACAGATAATCCAGACACTTGTATTCTTAAGCAAATAACCCTAAAAGAAGAACCCCTATTTTGATAGCATCTGTAAACCAACAGTTTTGACTGTTTAACCTCAGTATGCAAGCAGGGTTAATTGGAGACATCTATTTCCCTTCCTTAATCAGCTCAACAGGATAAAAAATGAATCGACCTGTAGTACCAAAGTGATAGTGATTCGAAACCACAAAAACCGCGCTACACATCCGTGTATCAAAACCACCCCATGGATACATGAGGCATACCTTGTTTTTGGCCTAGCCAAGGCAAGGCAAGGCAAGATTTTAGTCAAAAACGTGAAGCTTGTAACTTTCTCATTTCTCCATGGATTGGGACAAAATTTAGGTCTATCCTGCCTAGAATTTCACAAGGAATCCAATGGTGGTGGTGGTTTTTTCAGATGAGGCTCCTATTTCAAAACCCGATAGTGTTCTTGAAATAGGCCTATAATTGCATTTTCTATGCTATCTCTTGTTACAGGCATGAATTATATGATGAATTGGTTCAAACACAACACATATAACATGTATGAGATGTACATGATCAGTGGACCTCAAAGCAATGCATATTTCAAAGAGTTCAAGTTGTGATGCTTACCTCTTTAGGAGCTTTTTGGGCAATCTGTCAAGTGCTTTATTCCAGAAATAAATTGATGCTTTGTACACCCTCAAATGATCCCTTAGAAGCTTTTAGAATGGTGGGAATCAATTGGAATCCTTAGGAGCAAGTTTGAGCTCTTTCTTGCAAAAGGGGCAAAAGTGGCCAATATAGCAACTCTCTCAAATGGTGTTCCAGATGTGGAGAACCATTTGGGACAGTTCAAGGATGATATTTGGAGTGTGTTGGAGGCTTTATCTGGTTTGTAAGTGACTGAATCAAGACATGGCTTGAAAAATGCAAAAAAGTCCAATTTTGAGGTTTTGAGAGGGGACTTTGTGATTTTGGTGTTACAGGTCACTTATGAGAGTTTGGACAACTTAGATATGACATATTGGATGTGTTTGGATCATGAGCTATGATGGAAATGCTCTCTAACTCAAAAACTCAGAGTTACCTTGCAAAAGAAGGTATTTTTGCCTAGAGAAAGAGATTTTGAGGAAAACAAGTGTTGTAGTGCTTTGGTGTACTCAAACTGAGCACAAATGAGCTCTATTTATAGTAGAGCAAGTTTGTTTTACAAGCAATAGTGAATGGAAATTGCAGTAGCTCATTGTCCAATTGCATCACTTTGGAATCTTAAGTCTCCTCTAGCCATTGACTAGTGGTTAGAGCACATGCCTATGGTCCTTTGGTTCATAACTTATCCTTGACTCATTCAGTTGGAAATGGCTCAGTTCATGCCACCTTGGTGCATCCATTAAATGCTTGGAGATAAAATTGGAGTCTTGGCCTCTTTTAGGTTTTTTAGGGTTTGGCATGCTACTTTGGGAATCTTGGACTTGGGAGGCTGATGGATCAGTGCTTGTCCCTTGGTTGTTCCCCCTTGAGGTGTTCAGATGGATAAGCATGCTTGGAATTGCACAATTTGAGAAAATCGTGCCTTTATGCACAAATCTGCCTTGCCAAGACAGTTTGCAGCAAGGCATGTTGCAACTGTCATAACTCCTAGCTTAGATGGAGTTTGATGAAGCTCTTGGACATTTTGGAAATCCCTTATGTGATACAACATATGTGTGAACATAGTTTGTTTTGAAAATTTTTGGATCCAAGTGAAAAATCCTCCTACATTTTGAAAAAAAACAAGACAGATTCTGACTTAGTGAAAATTTCACTAAGTGTTGGAAAAAGTGACATTTCATGCTTTCAGTCATTTTGATTACTCGATAATTTAAAATCCATAAAGATTTGGAATGAGGTGTAGTTAACACTTTTGAAGTATGCCATGAGGGCTACAAATCCATCTTTGGATCAGCCAAAATGGTTGCTTGGATCTCAAGTTATGATCCTTGGAAGTTGGCACCCCAACCACTTTATTTCATAACTTAGAAAATTCTAAGTTTTTATGGTTACCCCTTTTACAAGTTATCACATTTTCTTTGATTTTTTCTTGATGGATGATGATTCCAATCACACATTAACATCATTTTAGGGTTAAGGAACCATAATTATGAAAAATCTCAAAAAGTTAAACTTTGATTTTTATGCATAGTTGACTTTTTACCAGATGAATTCCAAACTGTGCGATCCTTTATGAAATTAAGTCCTTGCCCTAAATCAAACTTGATGGATATGTTCCATAGGTGTTATAGGGTGTATTGAATCATGTCCCAAGCTTTGGGAGCATGTCTTGGTCAAAAGTCAAAGGTACAGTTAACTTTTGCCTCAGAACCCTAATTGTGGTCCTGATGAAATTGAAACTTGTGAACCTAGCTTCTTGGATCAATCCATTGCTGCAAATGGATCAATGTGGTTTATTAGAGACCCTCAAATCATGTATTGAGGCCTAGGCTCATGTTTTGTCCCAAAAGTCAACTTAGGGGTGAATTAGGTCAAGAAACCCTAATTCCTGATTTTTGGTGAATGCATCCCCTGAGGTCAAATTGACTTGATGATTGGGTTTATGAGGTCCCTGGGAGTATATTAGTTTTATGATTTAAAGCATTGGCTCATGCCCAGATGAAATTTCCATCTGGAGGACCCAGTCGACCGAAACCCTAATTTGGTGACACTGGCGATCTTGAGAGGTTAGACAAGTTGGAATGTTGCAACCTTGTGCCTGATTCTTGATGTGGGAGTCCTCTTGATCATTTATGGGTGTTTGAGAGGTTAGACAAGTTGAAGATCATGCCATTTCTTGATTGATCCTTTGTCTAAGGCTCTGAGAGGGCTTGAAAACCCTAATCTCTGATTGTAGTGAATGCTCAACAATTCCTGAGGAGATTGATGAGGCATAAAGGTACATCCATATTGTGATGATTGTTTGCACAATGATGGGAATCTTATGGTCAAAATTTGGGGTATGACAGATGCCCCTATTTAATCTTCTTGGACCCAAAGGTGTGAATGGCGAAGGTATTCGGGCATTCGGGGTGCAAGATGATTAAATATCGGAATACCCAAAATTTTGATGGTGGTTATGAATGGTAGTTTAGTCATCCATCTTCTTTTGCTAAGAAATGATGCTTAAAAAAGGTAAACTTCCCCTCGATCCTGGTGTTCAGCCGAGGAACTGGTCTCATTTTTCTTTTGTTAATAAATTTCCCCTCAATCCTGGTCTTTAGCCACAAAACTAGTCTCAGTTTCTTTTTGAAATAAACTTCCCCTCGATCCTGGTTACCTACCAAGGAACTGGTCTCAGTTTTTGATATAAACTTCCTCTCGATCCTGGTTTCCTACCAATGAAATGGTCTCAGTTTCTTTTGTCAATAAACTTTCTTGACAAGGGACGCTATTTGTTAGTGGTTTTCCTCAAACTTCTCGCCGAATTTTATTGGGGAGATGCCATTTGATGGAAAAATTTTTGATGTCAGACTTGTTGGGGAAACCCATTCATCTGAGCTGTAGAGATGTACAAACTTCTCTGTTAGAGACGCCATTTGTCGACTTTACTTGGGAATACGAGTCTCTTGAGAGACTGTTTCCCACTTGGGGATGTTACATCATACTTTTCCTCGAGATCTTTTTCGAAGAAATGCCATGTGATGCAATCCGATTTGGAGGTGCTGATGACCCTTTCGTCAGTGAATTTTCCGGAGAAGAACTGTTGTATTTCTGAAGCTTTGATTGTAAAGATTTCTCTGGGGATTTTCCTTAATCTGGGAAAGCGAAGATATAATCTTCAATGGCAAAGAGTGATGTTTGTCGAAGGTTTTCTTGCCTTTCAGAGGTTCAAGTTATCAAAGTGGTCTAAGACCGTCTCTAATCCAGAGATAAACTGGAGAGAGATTGCTTAGATGATTCACTTCCTGACGAGGAAAGAACTGATAACTCAATTGGCAAGAGGACTTTTATTACTAGGGGTGAAACCGACTAGCGTGATAGTGATGCAATATGAATCTGAATGTAAATCAATAATGCATGATGTATATATGTATATGCTGACAAAACTGATGTGACATATAGACTAACGGATGAACACGACTGGATACTCGGCCACTACAGGGGACGAAGAAGTACCATTTGTTCAAGATAGCAATTCTGCCTTACTTAGGAGAGATAGTCCCTGTGGGGGACAACCGTTGGTCGGGCTTAGGAGATAAAAACTCTGCCGGTGATGTCAGATGAAACATTTGCATCTGACACAGCTGATCCTTCGTTCAGGCACACTAGTTAAGAAGGAGTACTTTGATTCTGCACTTTGAAGCTCGATTACTTCTGGAGAAGCGATCGATGTTCTTTCGATGTTCAACAGTCAAAAGAAATTGCCATATTTATTTTAAAAGCAGAAAAAGTTTGACAATTAAATTCATTTTTGTTTAATTTCAAGAATCGTTGATCATGTTAAAATGTATCATTCCGTAAAGCTAAAACAACATAAGAATTGCAAACAAAAGCACTAGGGCTCAAATTTTATTGATAAGATGGAGATCAGACAAACGCGTGATTCCATGGAGTATTTACAAAGTTTAGAAAATGGTAATTTAAGGGAAAAGGTCTACATTGAAACATAACAACCATTATCCTTCTACCAACTTTGAATTCTGGGCATCCTGAGCTTCTGTCGAAGACGACCTTGACTGGAGTTTTCTCTGATGGATGGCATCACTGCTGCTGAGTTGAAGTGATCAGACGTAGTTACTTGCCATTATCCCTAACTTTTGCCTGGATTGTACTTTGATATCTCCAATCCACCGGGATGATTTTTGATTATGTCTCTAATTTTTTTCTGGACCGCCCTTTTGGGTTTTCAATCCAACGAGACGTTTTTTTCTTTTTTATTTTATTTTATTTAGGCGAAGTATTTCTTGACTACATCAACATTCGTGGGGTAGGTAAATTGCTCTCCGTCCATAGTTGCGAGTCTCAAGGCGCCGCCTGATAAGGCTTTCTTGACCACGTAGGGGCCGTCATAATTTGGGGTCCACTTGCCTCGAGAGTCAGTAAGGAATGACTGTATCTTTTTGAGTAATTTGAAGATCGGCGCGCATGTCGTGGTCATAAGGGATATGAACCTTGAGATATAATTCAGACGTCCCAAAAATCTTCTGACCTGTTTTTTAGTCTTTGGAGCAGGCATTTCTTGAATGGCCTTGACCTAGTCAAGATCAACCTCAATTCCTTTTTGGCTGATTATAAATCCTAAGAGTTTCCCTGAACGGACACCAAACATACATTTATTGGGATTCAAGCGGAGTTTGTACTTTCTCAGACGCTCAAATAGTTTTGACAGGTGGGTCACATGCTCCTCTTCTTTTTTAGATTTGGCAATAACATCATTGACATATACCTCAATTTCTTTGTGTATCATGTCATGAAACAGAGTAGTCATGGCCCTTTAATAGGTCGCCCCGGCGTTCTTTAAACCGAACGGCATTACCTTGTAACAAAAAGTACCCCATGGGGTGATAAATGAAGTTTTATCCATTTCTTTCGGTGCCATTTTGATTTGATTATAGCCCGAGAATCCATCCATGAAGGAGAAAACTTTGAACTTTGATGTACTGTCTACCAGCATGTCTATGTGAGGTAAGGGAAAGTCATCCTTTAGACTTGCTTTGTTCAGATCCCTGTAGTCTACACACATTCTGACCTTTCCGTCCTTTTTTGGAATTGGTACTATGTTGGCTAGCCATTGAGGATATTCTGACGTGGCGAGAAAACCCGCGTCATTTTGTTTCTGTACTTCCTCTTTGATTTTGATGGCCATGTCTTGATGAATTCGTCTCAGCCTTTGTTTTACCGGCGGGCATTTTTATCTCAACGGCAGATGATGTTCCACGATGCTGGTATCCATCCCTGGCATGTCCTGATAGGACCAAGCAAATACATCAGGAAACTCTTGGAGAAGCTTTATCAAACTTTCTTTGACAGTCGGACTGAGCAGTGCCCCAATCTTGATTTCTTTGCTCTCGTCTTCTAAACCCAAGTTGACCATTTCCAACGGCTCTTTGTGAGGTTTAATGGACATTTCCTCTTGTCTGAGTAATCGGGAGATCTCCTCTAAAATTTCTTCGTCATCTTCTTCTTCAGCCACAAATACCGGGAATTCAAAGTTGGGAGAAGGTATTGGATCGTATGTTTCAACGGGGTTTAAAACAAGCAATCTGCATGACGTGATAATTTGTATTTAGAAGAGACATAGTGAAATGTAAGAGTGTGTGCAGTGTATTTTTTTTACTGCTTGTTTTTATTATTTGAGTTGTTTTTTAGGATTACCATTTTCTGAAAAAGCGAAAAGAGAAAACAACAATAAATGCGAAAATTACAGAACGACGTTTATTTTATTTATGATTTTGTCGATTCTTGAAACTACAGCCCTATAAAACATAACTCTGTCGCTTTGGGCAAAGCGAAGAGGTAAATTTACAGAAAGTGAGCCCTATCAAAACATCCGTTTCACCTTGGCAAGGTGAAAGGTTAAGATAAAGACGACAATTACTTTGACTTATGAACAACTTTCAGAATGTTGACAGCAACCCATTGGAGGTGAACTCCTCGGTGAATCACAAAGTCTGGTACCTTCTTTCTTGGCTTGTCTTCAGAAATAACGCTGATTTCTGGTGGAGCAAGATCATTGGAGTCTGTCTCCCAGGCAGAATTGTCATAGAGAAACTCTTCTGTTGTATCTTGCGTAGTGTTTGCACTCTCAGGCAGATCTCCCCATCCAGTTGGCTGGATGTCTTCGAGCCTGATACGAGATCTTTCTAGAGCAGTGTACTTGACCAAGAAGTTGAATTTGTGACTTGGTTGTCCCAAGGTGTCCCACACTTCTTTGGAACTGGAGGAGTCATCCCTTTCGATGGCGTTGACCTCTGGAAAAGCATAGTTAAGGAACTCTTGTCCTGTAATTATTGTGAATTCATCGTTGTACTGGATGTTTTCTGAATGCCCTGAGTGTTGATCCCATGAAACGGTGGGGACACAGGTATTCTTTTCAATGATGCTCAGCTGATATGCATCGTTCGGCTGACTCCCTTGCCCCAAGTCTCCTGGGTACGGCTGCCAGATCGGCAAGCCATCCATTGGGTCATAATAGTCATAGTTAAAGTTGTCTTTCATCGGAGTGTCCTCCTCTAATGAGTTTGGTGGAGCACGGCATGCTTCCGGATCACAATCTCTGTATATCATCTTGACATCTGATCTTGGTATATATCTCAGACTCTGTGCGGGATAGCAAAATGGCGTATGCGCCTCTCCCTGAGACATATAACCGTCCTCGTTAAGACAGGACTTCCATTCTTCCTCCGTGGCGGAGGAATCTCCCTCGTTGATGGTATGCACTTCTTGAGACACTGGGTGAAGGAAACCTCCACTGTGGAAGAATTCCTGAATGGGATGAAAACTTTCATCGTTAGCAGTAGTCTGGGTACAGGTTGAGGAAAAACCAAGACCTTTCTTTATTTTGTTATCAGTAGGAATGACGAGTTGTCCCCATCCCTTTGCATTGTTACTTTTGATTACTTCGAGAGCATCTCTGTACGAGGAAATTGATGCTCCTTTTTCTGATTGATTCTCATTGCCCACCGAAAATGCTTGGAACTGAGTTCCAATGACCTCCTCTGGTTCTACACAAGTGAATAATGATAAGTTACTCACGAAAAAGGCTTGCTCTCCGCAGACCGTGATGAGTTGGTTGTTTTTGACAAACTTCAGCTTTTGGTGAAGTGTCGAAGTGACTGCCCCCACCTCGTATGTCCAAGGTCTTCCTAATAAGCAACTGTATGTTGCTCGGATGTCCATGACCTCGAAAGTGACTTGGAAGGTGTGAGGACCGATAGTTATGGGAAGGTCGACTTCGGCGATAACCTTTTTTCGGGATCCGTCAAATGCCTTGACGGTGACCTCACTGGCTCTCATCGGAGATCCTTGGCATGATAATCACATCAATGTAGACTTTGGCATCACATTTAGAGCTGATCCGGTGTCTACCAGTACGATGGCTAATGTATCATCCTGGCAGTTGACTGTAATATTGAGTGCCATGTTGTGACGGTGGCCCTCTTCCGGCAGTTCCTCATCACTGAATCCCAAGTTATTGCAAGAAGTGATGTTGGAGATGAAGTTGTTGAATTATCTTATTGTTACATCCTGTTCTACAAAGGCTTGCTCTAGGACTTTCTGTAAAGCTTCCCTGTGAGCTTCAGAACTGAGTAGAAGTGATAATACTGAGATTTTCAAAGGAGTTTGTAACAGTTGATGAATAATGTTGTATTCACTCCTCTGGATGAGCTTCAGCATCTCATCGCTATTCTTTGAAAGGTCGGGATCACAAGACGGACCGACTGGTTGATCAGGAATTTCCATTCGGGGTTCCATTTCTTTGTTGGGTTCTCCAACTCCTCGGTTGACGATTCGACCGCTCCGTGTTACTCAATTGATGTCTGCAATATTTACGACGGAGGGTAATGGAGTTTCCTTTCCATTCTCAATTGTTGTGGCACCGTATTTGTAAGGAATAGCCTTAGTTGATTCATACGGTAGCGATCATAGTAGATAGATAACTATAGGAGCCTTCTGATTTTTCTGACCATTGTAAGTAATTTCAATCAGTTCCTGGTTAAGAACCTTCGATTTGTCAAGTAGAGGGATGATGGCACAAACATCTTTGGTCCTCTCATGATTAGAGATTACGACAATGTCCTTGATTTGATCAACAAAATAGTCTGGCGTCAAATCGATTGATCCAGAACTTGGACACGATCAAATCTCTTTTGTGGTCCATCTGACTCTGAAGGGCTGCTCGCACGAGGTAACATCCTTGATTATCTTCAAAGCAAACTCGACATCATTCATAGTTGTGTGGTGGCACCTGGCCACGTCCGCTTTGTATGCAGTGTACCCTTACTGGTCTGTCTCCATTGATCGGACATCCTGACTTTGATGCCTAGTAGGGTTCCCATTAATCATGCTGACTTGTTGTGTGTCTTCATCCATATAGATCGGAAGCCACCAGTGGTTCAACAAGTGTTGCAGTGTCCTTTGAACGAGGGCACATCCTTGGTCACTCTCATGGCATACTGTACAGTTCTGATAATTATGCGAAGTCAAAAAACTGAGTTGGACTTGTGTAGCTTGTAACCCCACCAAGCTGGTATTCATCAAGCGAATATCAAAGATTTGAATCATATTCACTTGATACTGATTTCTATCGCGGTAATCCTGAATCCATCCAAGATCCATCTGACGCTAGAGGGCCTCTTGTATAACAGAGCATCCCTGTTTGTTTACCGAGCAGACCAGACAGGAATCGTAATCCTGCCGTGGCAAATTATGATGTTGGCTTTGCCTTGAGTGCATCGCCACCAAGTTGATATTCATCGCACGGATGTCTTGATTCTGGATGATGCTGGAATTCGAGTAAGTCATGTTGACATCACGAATTCGGTGCTCTTGGATCCATCCAAGATCCAATTGTTCCTGTAGAGCTAATTGCACCACAAAACATCCTTGATTATTTTTGTAGCAGATATCACACTGGTGATAATTCTGAGATGGCACATGGTCGTATCCGCTATGTCTACAATGTATCTTGACCAAGTTGGCCCTCAATAAGAGTACATCACGAATTTGATAGTTGTGGTTAGACTCTCCCTCTATCAAGTTTACCGCAGCTTTCTCGTGTTGAGGCAATGGGTTTGTGAGAACATTTGGATTTGTATCCTTGAAGGATAAGACCCCGCTCCTAATAAGCTTTTGCACATCGGATTTGAAACTGATACAGTTCTCTATGTTATGCCTCGGTCCTCCTTGATGGTAAGGGAAAGTCTGATCTGCTTTGAACCAAAAAGGCAGATTCCCTGGGATTGCAAGAGGAGACCTAGTTTGGACATGCCCCTTGACCAGTAATAATGGAAACAATTCTGCGTACAACATCGGTACAGGGTCAAACCCTGATGGTTGCATTGCACAGTTGTTGTTGTACGGAGGGCGAGCCTGCTGAAGAGGCTGTTGTGTCCTTTGCTGATATAGTTGTTGATTAGGTTGGCTTTGAGCAACCCGAGGTTGATACGTAGGAACAGGCTCAGGGTTGATAGTAGGAGTTACAGCTACTACTGGTTGGTACCGTGGCCTTTGCTTTCCGAGAGAGATATTACCAATATCTTGCTCTTTTTTCTTAGGGAAAGCACTACCGTATTTTTTGGTACTTCTTGATGATCCCGCGTATTTTACTAAACGTCTTTCTCGGACTGCTTCCTCAAGACGAACTCCCATGCCAACCATTTCAGTGAAGTCACTAGGCGCACTGGCGACCATTCGGTAGTAGTAAAATGAGCTCAAGGTTTTCAAGAAGAGCTTTGTCATCTCTTTTTCCTCAAGAGGTGGACAAATTTGGGCGGAAATTTCACGCCATCTCTGGGCATATTCCTTAAATGTTTCTTTATCCTTTTGCGACATGGCTCTGAGTTGATCTCTGTCGGGTGCCATGTCCAGGTTATACTTATGTTGTTGAACGAAGGCAGCAGCAAGATCTCTGAAAGTGGTTATCTTAGTGTGGGTTATTCCCATGTACCATTTTAGTGCGGCACTGGTTAAACTATCTTGGAAGTAATGGATCAGTAGCTGGTCATTCTCTGTCTTAGTTGACATCCTCCAACCATACATCACCAAATGGCTTTGAGGGAAAGAGTTACCCTTGTACTTTTCAAATTCGAGCACTTTGAACTTGTGCGGAACTTTCACATTAGGGACAAAACAAAGGTATGCGGCGTCCTTTCCAAATAGATTCTGACCGCAAAGGGCTTGCAGCTCTTTCTGCATTCACAGGAACTGTTCCTGGAACTCCTTCATTCTCTCATCCATACTTTCGTTTCCATTAGAAGGTATCTGTGGAATTTGTCCTTCTGGGACACTATGCACCACGGGGGCTTGTACAGTGATTACGGCAGAGACTCTTGGTGCCTCCCGAAGTTTGTAACCTTCAGGAGTCGCCGCCATGCCCCTGGCATCTTCGCTTTCCCGAAGTTTGTAACCTTCAGGCCCAGCGGTTCCTGCTGCGGTTCCCTGATCTTTGGTGATCAGCGGAACATATCCTTCTGAGATATAGTTAATAGGCATGCCCCAGGGACGATCTTTAGGCATGGTATATCGAGGATCATACTTTTCCACTATGGGCGTTGATGCGATCTCTGAAATCACAGTCCGTTGTAGCTGAGCCTCTGCCAAAGCTTGCATATCATTATGAAGTTTCCTCAGATCTTCTTTCAGAGCGTCGAGTTCTTCTCTCAACTCTCTGTTCTCTTCCTCGAGATTATCCATCTTTTTCTATCGACTGGCCCGAGTATTGTATGAATGAGACACTTTGACTCTAGAATCGAGACACAAACGTGAGATTCGTAGGTAAGAAGAATGGGTTTAAGTGAGAATGATGAATGATATGCAATGATTATATTCATTATTTTTTTTTGTTTAATCAAAATAAACTTCAACAATAGGATTGCAAATATCAAACAGTGGGGAAACCCCGTTTTATTGAATTCAAAGATTGCGGAAATGGAAATACAGTAATTTACATAGTGCTGTAAAAGGAAATGCCTAAATTAATGGATCCTAAGTCTTCTCTGAGGAAAGCTCAGGTGATGGTTCTGGTACTTTCCTTTTTTTTTACCAGGGCTCTTGAGCCATTGTCGGGTTGTCATTCCTTTGCCAAGTGAAAGGAGCGAGCAAATTCCTTTGGTCATCTTGGTTTTCTACAGCGTGTTGCTCTAAAATCTCAATCAGAGCATCTTTTTCTTTTAATAGTTTCTGTATTTTCTTACACTCCACACTGAGAATGCAGTATTTGTTCTTCCAAGACCTCTTCTCCTGTTGAACTCTGTTGAGAGTAACCTGAAGTTTTTCCGTATCAGACATAAAATAAAGGATAGGGTCCCTTAACGGAAGAACTTCCTGACGAGGGTAAGGCATCCTCAGTTTGAGAGCTCTAGTTTGTACCCAGTGGAGATAAGGCTCCACAGAGACACAATCTGGTTTTCCTAGAGACTCTCTTCCTTTCCTATGAACATGTTTCCAAGCATGCACTATTTTTGTCTTTAGTGCTCTGTCATTTTCTCCTTCCTTGAAGAAAAGACCTTCCAGATGAGCATTACGCGGAACATGCCTCAGAGGGTATCCAAATTGACGACGAACTAAAACTAGATGATAATTGATTCCTCCTTTAGTTCCTATGAGGGGTACATTGGGGAAGTTTCCACAATGGTCAATGATTCTGATCCCATCATAGATTCAGTTGTACCAGTCTATGTCAGAGATGGTAAGAGACATGATTCTCTGCGATCAACGTAAAGTATTCTTAGGATCCCAAAATGCAGCAGACTTGAGCAAGTGTGAAATGAACCACTTGTATAGCAGGGGTACACAGCATGTGATCATTCCTCTGCTATACAAATTCCTTAAGTGTAATGATAAGCATCTGCAAGCAAGGTCGGTACAGGGTTTCCAATTAGAAAAATCTTAATGGCATTGATATCTACAAAGTTATCGATGTTGGGAAACAAAAATAACCCGTAGGTGAGCAAGACAAAGATGCTCTCGAAAGCGGCCACGTTCCCTATACTGGCAGAGTAAATGGCTTTCTTTATCAAAAATTGGGATGGAAAACCTTGGATTCCACCCTTAGTGGTCATGTGAGTCCTGACTTCTGACTCATCCAAATAAATTGCTCTTACAATGGTTTGATCCTTTGGAATTTCTTCCAGTCCAGAAAAGCGATTTTGATCAGTAATGGGTAAATCAGTCAGGTGAGAGTACTCCTCCAGTGTTGGTGCTAGCTGATAATCCGGGAATGTGAAACAGTGATAGACCAGATCGTAAAATTGAATGAGCGTAGCTAGGATTCCTTCAATTACATGGACCCTTAATAGAGATAGCAGTCCTCCGTACTTAGCTCTAAAAGCATCAGGGTTGGTGATCATCCTCACCAAACGTCTCAAATCCTCTAGTTTTGGAACCTTGAAGGTGTACTTGTGAGTCCTCCTTCTACCGAAATCCATAACGGAATCTCTTTATCTGACATTTGCAATCATTGTCTTAGTTTAATTTGAAAAAGATAGACTAGAAGAGAAGATTTTTGTTTAATGTTTTTTTAATGAAATGAATGCATGAAAGCAGCACACAAAAGCATAGGAAAAACATGGGGTCAAAGGTTCGGTGTCATGAAGTCAAAGCTCTACCCATCCCCAAAGGTTATATTGGTGATTTTTTGTACCTGTCCTCAAAATCATTGACCCCACTTGGGATAACAACAGCAGGCTGGAATCACCCAAGCGAGTTGATGTATCTTAGAGTGATCTCAGATGAGGGTAGTATCGCGTGACAACTATTTCCGATGGCTTCCGCACTACAAAATAGTAACATGGTTTCAGTCTACTAAAATCCTCAGTTTCTCAGATAACCCAATCGAACAATCTGCTTTCAACAACCGAAGTCGTATAGGCATTGAATCCGCAAAGGACATCTCCACTGATTTGATGGTTGGCCGGGACCGCTTATTTGGGAGTCACTCCCTGTAAGATTACCCGTCTAGTGCCATCACTTATCTTAGGTGTATACTCAATCTTTCCAGATGCGGCACCACACGCATTCCCATTAGCAGAAAAATAAACACGGATATCAATTAGGAAAAGCGATATATATATATATTTATCCTAAAACTAATATCCTAGACCTCTTAAGAGCTATAGCCTAGTCCTAACAAATAAAATGACACCCCAACAGAGTAGCCATTTTTCTGTAGCGAGCGATTTTTGTCGATGACGCGACGACCTTATCGCTGAAGTTTGGGTTTTCCTCCTCAAGGAGAAAGGGTGCTACTTTCTGATTTCCTATTTATCCCGTGAAGCTAGAAGGGAAAGGGAAGCTATCTAAAACTAACCTTGCACGCGAATTTTTAACTGAACAAACGCTTAAAGAGATTGGGGGGTCCGGGGTCAGGTTATACAATGGGTAGTTATCAATTACCCATCCTATATGTGGTTATCCACATGATGTTAGCTTTAGGTCTCGCTTTGTAATTGATAGTGTTTATCTGCTGATGGGTTGGGAAAGTTTCTTTGGAAAGTGTGACAGGGAGAGTGAGTTTTGTTTATGTTCGAGTTTTTCCCGATGTTTTTCGTAAGGTACTAGACCTAAGTTTTGATTGATGTGAAGGTACAGGACCTAGGGTTTTTGATTGGTATGCTCGCTAAGATTTTGCAATCTT
The DNA here is from genome assembly GCA_022829125.1 of Lathyrus tuberosus. Lineage (NCBI taxonomy): Eukaryota > Viridiplantae > Streptophyta > Magnoliopsida > Fabales > Fabaceae > Lathyrus > Lathyrus tuberosus. The sequence goes on along the minus strand of JALAZF010000269.1, from coordinate 5,223,946 downwards.
ATGCCTACGTATTCCCGTTTAAACGAAACAGAGAAATTAGAGCAATTGTAGTTCCTCCTTTTCTAAGGGAGGAAAAAGATGATTGAAATTCTGGTACCAGATGTGTGATGTTAAGTGTGATGTCACAACAACACAATCTGCTATATGAACAAGGTAAAAGCAACAGTAAACAACACAAAGAATTGTTCACCCAGTTTGGTCTAACTACCAACGTCTGGGGGCTACCAAGCCAGGGAGGAAAATGACTATTAGTAGTATCAAATTACAGACTCAACAATCCCAGTTGACATCAACCTAATTTAATCATTACCCAATGACAATTCTACGTAAGAAACCACTTAGGTATGAGAAACCACTCACTCCCTAATTCACCACAGTGATACAATCCAATGATTACACACTAACCATCCAACTTGATTATGCTTCACAGCTTTAATCAAGAATAACACACTCTTGCTTAAAAGCTCTAGAGTGAATACACTTACAACTCAAAATAGTAACACCAATTCCAACATGAATGGTTTACAAAAACACACACGAAAACTCAAATTGACTCTCAGTCTATGCTATCTGTTTTCGTATTCTTCTAATAAGGGTTGAGGCTGTTTTTATACCCTTCTGACTTGGGCTTGGATCTCTTCCAAAAATATCTGATATTAAAACAAATTTGATCTTCAAATCTTTTTAATAAAATCTCTTCAAATCAACCCTAATGTTGGTCACAGAATCTGCTCCATAAACTGCAAATATATCTGATTGGAAATCTCTTCTCCAAGATATTCGCATCCAATCACTCTAACAGATCTCCTCAAAACTCACTAACACGCGCAGCCCTAAAACATCACAACCTGATGTTCTGATGTTCTGATATAGTGATGTCAAGACATCACTTATAACATCAGCATATAAAACTTCAACCCTGCAACAACTAATGTTAGGAACCAATGTTATGACATCATACATATGACATTAACATTGTTCAACTTTGTTTTACCAAAATTCCTGCCAATACAAGAACTAACAATCTCCCCCTTTGGCCAATTTTGGCTAAAACAAACTCTGCCATCATCATAGGTACCTGCAGCGGAAAAAAACCTCCAAAAAACTTCAACCCAGCAGCAATCACATAACAAGCTGCACAAAGCCAAACTCCCCTCAAGGCAAGAACCAGCATACCTGTTGTTCAATCATGCACACTCCCCCTCAAGCCTAGAGCCACACCAGACAGCTAGGCAACACACACATAGGCTAACATACCTTCTCCCCGTTTTAGCCACAATTGGCCAACTATCAACAAGTTAAACCTTAACATTCTACTACAGTTAGTCCTACTAGATCTCCTTGTCGGCCTAAAGTCAGCACCATAAGACAAGACAAATCATAGAACAAAACCAAGATAATTATAAAAGTACTATTATCCAAGATACACACCATGCACACAATGTGCAGAAACCAAATCTATAAACTACCAAAGCAGTAAACAGCAAAACAATAAACAACAAAAGCAGCACTTCAATCTTTATTAGCTTCAGAACCATCTGCATCATTCTTCTCTCCTTCCTCTGAACCTGAATCTTCAGTGTTGGCACTCACATCATCTTCACCCTGTTCCAAGGATTTGATCATCTGCTCAATTCTCAACTTCCTAGCAGTGCTAGTACTGATAACCACATCAAGATCCTTGCATGTTGCCTTCAATTCTTCAATCAACTCAACTTTAGTACTGGCCTTTTTAACACCAAAACTTGATGTTACAACAATGTCTGGAACATGATTCCCAACAAACAGCTTGAGATGCAAGGATAGAGCTGACTCCCTCTTACATGCTACATCTAAACTGGTTAGAATTCCAGGATGTTGATCTAAGATCATTCCACAGACAAGGGAAGGGAATGCTATAGGCATCTTGATAGCATTAGTGGCACCATGCTTCACAACTTGCTCAAATATGTAATTCCCATAATTGAACTTGACCTTTTTCCCAACAGCATAAATAAACCTTCCTAATCCCACAACTATGGTGGTTTTGTGATTAGTAGGCACCCAGTTAGCAGCTCCAATTCTGTGCAAAATAACGTACTTGATACTGAGTTTGCTAGCTATCAATTTACCTTTCAGTGGCCAAACCTTCACCTGAGTGGCTGTGATCTCTTTACACACATCATTATCAGTCACTTCCAGTTCATAACCCTCTTGATCATCTCTTCTCAGATACTTATTGATGGTACTAGGAGAGAAATTAATGCACTTACCTCTAACAAACACCTTCATGAAGTCCATACTTCTTTTATCAGCAATGTCTATGGGAATGTTAACAACAAATTCCTTAATAAGTCCACCATAGCACTTAGAGAATATTGTCACCGTCTTCAACAGTCCAGCAGCATGAATGAGCTCCATAATTTCTTTCATCTCCAATGCATCTTTGCCCAGCTCTCTTTCCAAAGCTAATCTCCTTTGGCACACAAATTTCCACATAGAAGCACTGCTAGCATAATGAAAAAATATGTTGTCCACTGGCACTTCAGGAACCTTATCAGAAATTCTCTTCAAAATGGACTTTCTGACAGGGATGATGTCTTGAACATCTTCCTCAACATCATACTCAGATTCAGATTCTTCTCTAACCTTCCTCTTTTTGGAGGACACAGCAACCTTGCTCCAAGATTTAGTTGGACCAACAACATATGTCTTTTTCTTCTTGCCTTCAGTTGTCATCTTAGGAGAAGATTCCACAGTCTTTCCTTTTCTTGTCTTCAATCTATTGGCAATCCCAGGAACAGCAATACCAATTACTTCATTATCAGATAAGTCAACAACATCCACCACATCAACATTCTTCTTCCCTTTGGGACTAGGAGTAACATCCCTAGCAGGTGATGTTTCAACATCATGTTCAACATCAACTTCATCTTCAACATGAGTATCCCTTTCTCCATCTGCTTCAGCTTCACCTTCATCTTCAATCTCAGCATCTTCAATGACTGAAGCAGCTAATCTATGAAGATTTGTTTCAGAAGTCTCAATGTCACCCTCTTCTCTAACAAATTCAGCAGGCCTTTGACTCAGAGGTCTAGATATTCCCTTCATAGGGATCCCTTTCTTAAATATTTTTGTGACAATCTAATCAATGCTCTTGTCCATATCTACCCTTTCTTCAACAGCTTGAGGAAGAAGGGTGGTAGTCCTGGGAGTAGGTTTGTCTCCAAACAACACACTAGTGACAAAGGCCTTACTTTCGCTATCATCAAATTTACTACTCGTAGATTGATTAGAAGTATTAACTTTTGATCGTCTCTTGGGTTGATACTTCTCAAGTCTTGTCTTTCCTGAAGCTGGAATCATAGAGATAGGAGCAATGTCCATAGCTTCATCCACAGATACTTCTTCTGTCGAAACCCTAGAATTTGCACGAGTGGAACTTTTGGATGCAGCCTTCTTGGATAGAGATGACTCTTGTTTAGACATCGTTTCTGTGCAACAACTGAAGACCAAAAGTGTTTTGAACTTCCTGTTCTTAGGGGGGAAGATGAACAGACTTGGAGTGTAGAGATTGAAGAAGCGTCTGAGAGTGATAATAGGGAATGATAGCCAAAGGTAAGGGGACTGCTTTTGTTGGTCACTTAAAGGCCAATAAATGTATTTTCCCCACCAAAACAAATTTCCTTTTAAATTTTTGAAATTTAATAAATGCACACCATAATTCATTAACCTTTGAATCCTTTTCCAATTGCCCAAAATTCTACTTAACACTTCACAAATTTCAGCACACATACCTTTAGGAAAATCGTCATTACCTTTCATACCTGAATGACCAACCTCTACAACCTTGGTTTCTTCAATATTTCCTCTGAATAATTGCGTAACACTAGGTTGTTTGGTGATCCTTCTAATGTCACATTCAGATGTCATAACATCATCCTTGACATTACATGATAAGCTGGACTCTTGAGGAACCTATAAATAACAGTTATTTATGGATCTAACTCCCCTCATAATGATTTCACTCTTCTCATTAGTCACTAACCATTCATCTTTAGTGTAGCTAACCTTGAATCCTTCATCACATAACTGACTAATGCTAATCAAATTAGCAGTCAATCCTTTGACCAGAAGAACACTTTCAAGACTAGGTCCAGCCTCACAATTCAATTTTCCAATTCCTTTAACTTCCCCTTTTTCTCCATTACCAAAAGTTACATCCTTTGTGGAGTAAGTCCTGATATCTACCAACTGATTCTTAAAACCAGTCATATGCATTGAGCAACCACTGTCAAAATACCAACCATCCATAGCTGGGGTTCTAACTGATGAGTGAGCCAATAGACATGTGACACCAGCTTTAGGAATCCATTGTTTAACAGTCTGAGGCCTGTCCTGCTTCTGTCTAGGGTGAGGAACAGGCTTGGGATAACCATGCAGTTTAAAGCAAGAAGATAGTATATGGCCAACTCTACCACAATAGTAACATCTTACTCTTTGAATTTCTTCTCTGAAGTGAGTGAAATGTCTCCCCCCTTGATGATGATTTCTTTCATAATGCTGAGGCTGCCATCTATCAAAATATTGTTGCTGTCTTCTGTAGTGCTTAGGCTGTCTTTTACCATAATGATGTGGCCTTCTTCTGCCATCACCATGAGGCACAGAGTTATTAGGTCCAAACCCATACATTTTCCATTGATGTTGAGACATTGGATGGAACATGTTATGTTTGAAATTATAATCCTGCATGCTCTTATGGTATTGGGGAGGCATATACTGTCTAGCTCCAGAAAACTGAGGCTTTCCTTGGGGTTGAGACAAAAACTTCTGAGGAACATGACCATAGCCCTTTCCTTTGTTTTGTTGCCTAAGGTGAGGGACATCCTTCTTAACTCCAGAACCATGCCCTTTTTCATGCTGAAGAGGAATGCTTTGTTTAACCCCAGAAGAACTAGCCTCTGCAGATATCGTCTTCTCACCCTCATATCCTAGACCTGTCTTATCACTTGCACCTTTTCCAGCTTCAAGTATTTTATCCAGGGTGTCAGTTCCACTGTTTAACATTCTGATGGATTTTGACATTTGATCAAGCAAGGATTTTAAGAACAAAACTTCATTCTTAAGTTCGGCTTTCTCAGTCTCAAGCTGCATAATAATCTTCTTCTGCTTCTCCCCTTCTTGAAGGACCTGTTCACTTTTCAGACACAGCTCTTGATAAGAGGATGCCAGCTCTTCAAAGGTCAATTCATCATCACTAGACTCTCCATCAGAGGCACATAGTCCAGACAATGCCTTAACATGCTTGGCATTCTCTGCTTCACTTTCACTATCTGTATCAGACCAATAAATAGATAACCCCCTTTTCTACTTTTTGAGGTATGTAGGGCATTCTTTCTTGACATGACCATAACCTTCACACCCATAGCATTGAACTCCTTTGTCATGATTGGATTTTTCTTCATCTCTTGTTTTCTTCACTTGATCACTAGACCTATTATTGTCAGATGTGATGTTCTTAACATTAGGTCTATAGTTTCTATCCATCCTCTTTAACACCTAATTAAACTGTCTCCCAAGCATCACAACAGCATTTGATAGTTCCTCCTAAGTTTCAAAATTACACTCCTTCTTACCATCTTCAGTATTGGACACCAAAGCTATGCTTTTGGCCTTCTTTTCAGGCTCCTCGTTTAATCCCAACTCAAAGGTTTGAAGAGAACCAATCAACTCATCAACCCTCATCTTACTGATGTCTTGGGCTTCTTCTATAGTTGTCACCTTCATTTTATATCTCTTGGGAAGAGATCTAATAATTTTCCTCACCAGCTTCTCTTCAGTCATCCTCTCTCTTAGGGCACTAGAAGCATTTGACAGCTCCAGGATGTTCATGTGGAAATCATGGATAGTCTCATCCTCCTTCATCTTCAGATTTTCAAACTTTGTTGTCAAAAGTTGAAGTCTTGACATCTTGACTTTGGAGGTTCCTTCATGAGTAGTCTTCAAGATATCTTATGCTTCCTTAGCTACTTCACAAGTGTTGACCAACCTGAAGATGTTCTTATCAACACCATTGAATATGGCATTCAAGGCTTTAGAATTCCCAAGGGCAAGCTCATCTTCTTCCTTGGACCATTCTTCTTCAGGTTTCAGTTTTGAGCTACCCTCTACTTCCTTTCCATTCTCATCCTTTTCCACAATAACAGAATGTTTCCATTCTTTCACAATAGCCTTCCAAGCCCTGGTGTCTAATGACTTCAAGAAGGTAACCATCCTTGGTTTCCAATAGTCATAATTAGAGCCATCTAGAATAGGGGGTCTATTCACAAATCCACCAGTCTCCTTGTCCATTGTACCAGAAAGTAACAGCCCTAGATCTCACCCAGATGCAGAGCAGGATGCCTGCTCTGATACCAATTGAAATTCTGGTATCAAATGTGTGATGTTAAGTGTGATGTCACAACAACACAATCTGCTATATGAATAAGGTAAAAGCAACAGTAAACAACACAAAGAATTGTTCACCCAGATCGGTCTAACTATCTACGTCTGGGGGCTACCAAGCCAGGGAGGAAAATCACTATTAGTAGTATCAAATTACAAACTCAACAATCCCAGTTGACATCAACCTAATTTAATCACTACCCAATGACAATTCTACCTAAGAAACCACTTAGGTATGAGAAACCACTCACTCCCTAATTCACCACAGTGATACAATCCAATGATTACACACTAACCACCCAACTTGATTCTGCTTCATAGCTTTGATCAAGAACAACACACTCTTGTTAAAAGCTCTAGAGTGAATACACTTACAACTCAAAATAGTAACACCAATTCCAACATGAATGGTTTACAAAAACACACACGAAAACTCAAATTGCCTCTCAGTCTATGCTATCTGTTTTCGTATTCTTCCAATAAGGGTTGAGGCTGCTTTTATACCCTTCTGACTTGGGCTTGGATCTCTTCCAAAAATATCTGATATTAAAACAAATTTGATTTTCAAATCTTTTTAATAAAATCTCTCCAAATAAGCCCTAATGTTGGTCACAGAATCTGCTCCATAAACTGCAAATATATCTGATTGGAAATCTCTTCTCCAAGATATTCGCATCCAATCACTCTAACAGATCTCCTCAAAACTCACTAACACGCGCAGCCCTAAAACGTCACAACCTGATGTTCTGATGTTCTGATATAGTGATGTCAAGACATCACTTATAACATCAGCATATAAAACTTCAACCCTGCAACAGCTAATGTTAGGAACCAATGTTATGACATCAGACATATGATATCAACATTGTTCAACTTTGTTTTACCAAAATTCCAGCCAATACAAGAACTAACAATGATGTTTGGTGTCTTGTTCAAAGCCCAAGATATGAAGCTAAAGGGTTTTGGCTGAGAGAGAATTTGTCATCTCTAAAGAGGAATTGTTGATGTTTGTGTGCTTTGATCAAAGCACAAGTTTGATGCTAAAAGGTTGATTGACTCAGCTAGGGATTTCTTTATACGAAGCCCAAGAGGAGGCTATATGAGACCGATTCAACAAGAGAGTGTATATGTCTTGTACAAGGCCCAAGATTGAGGCAAAAAGAGACTGACCCTTTGGGGATATCATTATATAAAGCCTAAGAGGAGGCTAACAGTTTGACTTTTCTGGAGAAAATGTTCTTTCTGTCTTGTACAAAGCCCAAGATTGAGGCTAAAGGGGATTTTTGACTCCGTTGGGGAGGTTTATATGTGTCTTGTACAAAGCCCAAGTGGGAGGCTGAAATGAGCTTGTCTCAACGAGAGAGTACTTTTATATGTCTTGTACCAAGCCTAAGACGGAGGCTAAAAGAGTGGACTCAACAAGAGAGTCTTGCAAAGGTGATTGACCCAACAAGAGAGTCTGAGAGTTGATTGACTCAACAAGAGAGTCTTTTATACTCAACAAGAGAGTGATTTACTGTCTCATACGAAGCCCGAGATAGAGGCTAAAAGGAGATTGACCCAACAAGAGAGTCTTTTATACTCAACCAGAGAGTGCAGAAAGATTATTAACTCAACAAGAGAGTCTGAAAAAATTATTGACTCAACAAGAGAGTCTAAAAAGTGATTGACTCAACAAGAGAGTCTGAAAAGGTTAGCTCCGCTGGGGGAGGATCATTGTACAAAGCCCAAGAGAAGGCTGACTATGTTAAGGAAAGATCATTATATAAATCCTAAGAGGAGGCTATCTTACTGCTGAGGATTAGATCCATAGGCAGCCCAAGGGTGGGGAACTCTCATTAGATAGACCGGGTTTCTGCTGGAGATTTATCCAGAGTGATCGGTGTTTTTTCCTATGTTTGAAAGGAACTTGAGAATGTCTTTGAGAATCAATGGGGGTTTAGACTGCCCAAGTCTACTGGTGTTGAAGAGTTTTATCTTTTGTAGGATGCCCAAAAGAGGGCAAGGGCCTTAAGGGATGAGAATCAACCCTAAAGTGGCATGAGGTTTGACACTGGAAAGACTGCTCTAGCAAAGGATGAATAAGTTCTATCTTATATCTTTAAGAGGTCGTTAGGGTCCTTGTATTAAGCCCAAGAGAAGACATGAGAACTTCTAAGAAGCTGAAGAGTCCTTGTACAACGCCCAAGAGGAGGCGGGGATGCTTTTAGGAAGCCTGTGGGTCCCCAAACCAAGAGAAGTTCAAGAAATGCAATTCACAGAGAAGAGATCATTCCAGGAAAGTTCGAGGATTTGGAAGAAACTCAAGAGATGCAACTCTGGGGAGTAGAATTTCTTTGACAATTTCTAGGGGTGACAGTCTGAGAAAAGGTTCACCGAGAATACCTCATTTCTCTTTGTTCCATATTGTTTAACCCCAAGAGAAGGGAATACTGTATCTGGAAATCCTATGGGGATCTAGTTTTGTTGTATTCAAGAGTGACCAACGGGCTTTACGTAGTTCTAGACGTAGTTGTCGGGGCTTACAGCTCAAGGAGAAAGTATTTTGAACAGAGATCGGGGCTTACAGCTCAAGGAGAGGCCCAAATTTTAACAGTGATTGTACTATTGTTTTGAATTTGTACAGGGACTTATACAAGTGACTGAGGCCCAAAAAGGTTTTCTGTACAAAGGGGTGGGTCTTACACGCTACGAAGAGGCCCAAAAATGCTTTAAAGATAAAAAATGGGACTTACAACTCGAGGGCAGGCCCAGTTGTTTGTTTGAAAATGGCGATCGCGCCGAGGTTTCTGACGGTATCGGGACTTATACATTACACTGAGGCCCAAAATTATTTATTTACAAAGGGATGGGTCTTACACTCTACCAAGAGGCCCAAAAGTGTTTTGAAAAAGTTTGCTAGGGAGAAAAACAACAAAACCCTAATTTCATCATTTTTTAAAGTAATTATTCAAAGAAAATTAATTAAAATGATAAAGATACCAAATAAGTTTGAATAAACAACTTGTAATTTTTGGTTAAGGTTTAAAAAATGATATTTAATCACAAGATGAATTAAAACTCATTTGGTCTTCATTTTTCAAGGAGAATATTCATTTTTTAAAAGGTTTAAAAATAATAAAAATGAATTTATTTACAAAAATATCAACTATATTAAATAATTTGTATAAATTTGATTTTTTTTGTGGAATAAAATATTTCAACATTTTTGTGATTTTTCAGAAAAAGAATCAACCAAAAATGATTAAAATTGAGAGAGTTATTAATTTTTTAAATCATTTAAAAATAATATGAAAAATGATAAAAAGTGGAAAAATGGTAAAAAGGAGGATCTAGGGCGAGAGGGATTCGAACCCTAGACCTCTTGTGTGCAGTGCGCACCTCCTACCACTGGGGTGGTGATACATCCGTGTATCAAAACCACCCCATGGATATATGAGGCATGCATTATTTTTGGCCTGGCCAAGGCAAGGCAAGGCAAGATTTTGGCCAAAAACGTGAAGCTTGTAACTTTCTCATTTCTCCATGGATTGGGACAAAATTTAGGTCTATCCTGCCTAGAATTTCACAAGGAATCCAATGGTGGTGGTGGTTTTTTCAGATGAGGCTCCGATTTCAAAACCCAATAGTGTTCTTGAAATAGGCCTATAATTGCATTTTCTATGCTATCTCTTGTTACAGGCATGAATTACATGATGAATTGGTTCAAACACAACACATATAACATGTATGAGATGTGCATAATCAGTGAACCTCAAAGCAATGCATATTTCAAAGAGTTCAAGTTATGATGCTTACCTCTTTAGGAACTTTTTGGGCAATCTGTCAAGTGCTTTGTTCCAGAAATAAATTGATGCTTTGGACACCCTAAAATGATCCCTTAGAAGCTTTTAGAATGGTGGGAATCAACTGGAATCCTCAGGAGCAAGTTTGAGCTCTTTCTTGCAAAAGGGGCAAAAGTGGCCAATATAGCAACTCTCTCAAATGGTGTTCCAGATGTGGAGAACCGTTTGGGATAGTTCAAGGATGATATTTGGAGTGTGTTTGAGACTTTATCTTGTTTTGGAAGTGACTGAATCAAGACATGGCTTGAAAAATGCAAAAAAAGTCCAATTTTGAGGTTTTGAGAGGGGACTTTGTGATTTTGGTGTTACAGGTCACTTATGAGAGTTTGGACAGCATAGATATGACATATTGGATGTGTTTGGATCATGAGCTGTGATGGAAATGCTCTCTAACTCAAAAACTCAGAGTTACCTTGCAAAAGAAGGTATTTTTGCCTAGAGAAAGAGATTTCGAGGAAAGCAACTGTTGTAGTACTTTGGTGTACTCAAACTGAGCACAAATGAGCTCTATTTATAGTAGAGCAAGTTTGTTTTACATGCAATAGTGAATGGCAACTGCAGCAGCTCATTGTCCAATTGCATCACTTTAGAATCTTAAGTTTCCTCTAGCCATTGACTAGAGATTAGAGCACAAGCCTATGGTCCTTTGGTTCAGAGCTTATCCTTGACTCATTCAGTTGGAAATGGCTCAATTCATGCCACCTTGGTGCATCCATTGAATTCTTGGCGATAAAATTGGAGTCTTGGCCTCTTTTAGGCTTTTTAGGGTTTGGCATGCTACTTTGCGAATCTTGGACTCGGGAGGCTGATGGATCAGTGTTTGTCCCTTGGTTTTTCCCCCTTGAGGTGTTTAGATGGATAAGCATGCTTGGAATTGCAAAATTTGAGCAAATCGTGCCTTTATGCACAAATCTGCCTTGCCAAGACAGTTTGCAGCAAGGCATGTTGCAGTTGTCATAACTCCTAGCTCGGATGGAGTTTGATGAAGCTCTTGGACATTTTGGAAAGCCCTTATGTGATACAACATATGTGTGAACATAGTTTGTTTTGAAACTTTTTGGATCCAAGTGAAAAATCCTCCTACATTTTGAAAAAAAGCAAGACAGATTTTGACTTAGTGAAAATTTCACTGAGTGTTGGAAAAAGTGACATTTCATGCTTTCAGCCATTTTGATCACTCGATAACTTAAAATCCATGAAGATTTGGAATGAGGTGTACTTGACACTTTTGAAGTATGCCATGAGGGCTACAAATCCATCTTTGGATCATCCAAAATGGTTGCTTGGATCTCAAGTTATGATCCTTGGAAGTTGGCACCCTAGCTACTTTATTTCATAACTTAGAAAATTCTAAGTTTTTATGGTTACCCCTTTTACAAGTTATCCCTCTTTCTTTGATTTTTTCTTGATGAATGATGATTCCAATCACACATTAACATCATTTTAGGGTTAAGGAACCATAATTATGAAAAATCTCAAAAAGTCAAACTTTGACTTTTATGCATAGTTGATTTTTTACCAGATGAATTCCAAACTGTGCGATCCTCTTTTAAATCAAGTCGTTTACCTAAATCAAACTTGATGGATATGTTCCATAGGTGTTATAGGGTGTATTGAATCATGTCTCGAGCTTTGGGAGCATGTCTTGGTCAAAAGTCAAAGGTACAATTAACTTTTTCCTCAGAATCCTAATTGTGGTCCTGATGAAATTAAAACTTGTGAACCAAGCTTCTTGGATTAATCCATTATTGAAAATGGATCAATGTGGTTTATTAGAGACCCTCAAATCATGTCTTGAGACCTTGGCTCATGTTTTGTCCCAAAAGTCAACTTAGGGGTGAATTAGGTCAAGAAACCCTAATTCTTGATTTTTGGTGAATGCATCCCCTGAGGTCAAATTGACTTGATGATTGGGTTTATGAGTTCCCTTGGAGTATATTAGGTTTATGCTTTGAATCATTGGCTCATGATCAGATGAAAATTTCCATCTGGAGGCCCCAGCCGACCAAAACCCTAATTTGGTGACACTGGCGATCTTGAGGCTGGATCCACTTGGAATGTTGCAACCTTGTGCCTGATTCTTGATGTGGGAGTCCTATTGATCATTTATGGGTGTTTGAGAGGTTAGACAAGTTGAAGATCATGCCATTTCTTGATTATCCTTTGTCTAAGGCTCTTAGAGGGCTTGAAAACCCTAATCTCTGATTGTAGTGAATGCTCAACAATTCCTGAGGAGATTGACGAGGCATAAAGGTACATCCATATTGTGATAATTGTTTGCACAATGATGGGAATCTTGAGGTTAAAATTTGGGGTATGACAGATGCCCCTATTTAATCTTCTTGGACCCGAAGGTGTGAATGGCGAAGGTATTCGTACATTCGGGGTGCAAGATGATTAAATATCAGAATACCCGAAACTTTGATGGAGGTTATGAATGGTAGTTTGGTCATCCATCTTATTTTGCTAAGCAATGATGCTTAGAAAAGGTAAACTTCCCCTCGATCCTGGTCTTCAGCCGAGGAACTGCTCTCAGTTTTTGTTTGAAATAAACTTCCCCTCGATCCTGGTTTCCTACCAAGGAACTGGTCTCAGTTTCTGATATAAACTTCCCCTCGATTCTGGTTTCCTACCAAGGAACTGGTCTCAGTTTCTTTTGTCAATAAACTTTCTTGACAAGGGACGCTATTTGTTAGCGGGTTTCCTCAAACTTCTTGCCGAATTTTCTTGTTTAGATTTGGCAATCATATCATCAACATACACCTCGATTTCTTTGTGTATCATGTCATGAAACAGAGTAGGCATGGCCCTTTAATAGTTTGCCCCGGCATTCTTTAAACTGAACGACATTACCTTGTAACAAAAAGTGCCCCATGTGGTGATAAATGAAGTTTTCTCCATGTCTTTCGGCGCCATTTTGATTTGATTATAGCCCGAGAATCCATCCATGAAGGAGAAAACTTTGAACTTTGATGTACTGTCTACCAGCATGTCTATGTGCGGTAAGGGAAAGTCATCCTTTGGACTTGCTTTGTTCAGATCCCTGTAGTCTACACACATTCTGACCTTTCCGTCCTTTTTCGGAACAGGTACTATGTTTGCTAGCCATTGAGGATATTCTGACGTGGCGAGAAAACCCGCGTCAATCTATTTCTGTACTTCCTCTTTGATTTTGATGGCCATGTCTGGATGAGTCCGTCTCAACCGTTGTTTTACCGGTGGACATTCTGAACTCAATGGAAGATGATGTTCCACGATGCTGGTATCCAACCCTGGCATGTCCTGATAGGACCAAGCGAATACATCGGGAAACTCTTGGAGAAGCTTTATCAAACTTTCTTTGACAGTCGGACTGAGTTGTGCCCCAATCTTGATTTCTTTGCTCTCTTCTTCTGAATCCAAGTCGACCGTTTCCAACGGCTCTTTTTGAGGTTTAATGGACCTTTCCTCTTGTCTGAGTAATTCGGGGGATATCCTATGGAATTTCTTCGTCATCTTTTTCTTCAGCCACAAAAACTGGCAATTCAAAGTTGGGAGAAGGCATTGGATCGTATGTTTCAATGGGGTTTAAAAAAAGCAATTTGCATGACATAATGATTTGTGTTTAAAAGACACAGAGAGAAATGCAAGAGTGTGTGCAGTGTATTTTTTTTACTGCTTGTTTTTATTATTTGAGTTTTTTTTTAGGATTACCATTTTCTGAAAAAGTGAAAAGAGAAAACAATAAAAAATGCGGAAATTACAGAACGACATTTATTTTATTTATGATTTTGTCGATTCTTGAAACTACAACCCTATAAAACAAAACTCTGTCGCTTTGGACAAAGCGAAGAGGTACATTTACAGAAAGTGAGCCCTATCAAAACATCTGTTTCACCTGGGCAAGGTGAAAGGTTAAGATGAAGATGGAAATTACTTTGACTTATGAACAACTTTCAGAACGTTGACAGCAACCCATTGGAGGTGAACTCCTCAGTGAATCAAAAAGTCTGGTACCTTCTTTCTTGGGTTGTCTTCAGAAATAACGCTGATTTCTGGTGGAGCAAGATCGTTGGAATCTGTCTCCCAGGCAGAATTGTCGTAGACAAACTCTTCTATTGTATCTTGCGCAGTGTTTACACTCTCAGGCAGATCTCCTCATCCAGTTGGCTGGATGTCTTCGAGCCTGATACGAGAGCTTTCCGGAGCGGTGTACTTGACCAAGAATTCAAATTTGCCACTTGGTTGTCCCAAGGTGTCCAGTAATTCTTTGGAACTGGAGGAGTCATCCCTTTCGATGATGTTGACCTCGGGAAAACCATAGTTAAGGAACTCTTGTCCTGTAATTTTTGTGAATTCATCGTTGTACTGGATGTTTTCTGAATGTCCTGAGTGTTGATCCCATGACATGGTGGGGACACAGATATTCTTTTCAATGATGCTCAGCTGATATGCATCGTTCGGCTGACTCCCTTGCCCCAAGTCTCCTGGGTACGGTTTCCAGATCGGTAAGCCATCCATTGGGTCGTAATAGTCATAGTCAAAGTTGTCTTTCATCAGAGTGTCCTCCTCTAATAAGTTTGGTGGAGCACATCATCCTTTCGGATCACAATCTCTGTATATCATCTTGACATCTGATCTTGGTATATATCTCGGACTCTGTGCGGGATAGCAAAATGGCGTATGCGCCTCTCCCTGAGACATATAACCGTCCTCGTTAAGATAGGATTTCCATTCTTCCTTTGTGGCGGAGGAATCTCCCTCGTTGATGGTATGCACTTCTTGAGACACTGGGTGAAGGAAACCTCCACTGTGGAAGAAGTCCTGAATGGGATGAAAACTTTCATCGTTAGCAGCAGTCTGGGTACAATTTGAGGAAAAATCAAGACCTTTCTTTGTTTTGTTATCAGTAGGAATGACGATTTGTCTCCATCCCTTTGCATTGTTACTTTTGATTACTTCGAGAGCATATTTATACGAGGAAATCGATGATCCTTTTTATGATTGATTCTCATTACCCAAAGAAAGTGCTTGGAACTGAATTCCAACGACCTCCTCCGGTTCTACACAAGTGAATGATGATAAGTTACCCACGAGCAAGGCTTGTTCTCCGCAGACCGTGACGAGTTGGTTGTTTTTGACCAACTTCAGCTTTTGGTGAAGGGTCTAAGTGACTGCCCCCGCCTCGTGTATCCAAGGTCTTCCTAATAAGCTACTGTATGTTGCCCGGATGTCCAAGACCTTGAAAGTGACTTGGAAGGTGTGAGGACCGATAGTTATGGGAAGGTCGACTTCGCCGATAACCGTTTTTCAGGATTCGTCAAATGCCTTGACGGTGACCTCACTGGCTCTCATCGGAGATCCTTGGAATGATAATCGCATCAATGTAGACTTTGGCATCACATTTAGAGCTGATCCGGTGTCTACCAGCACGATGGCTAATGCATCGTCCTGGCAGTTGACGGTAATATTGAGTGCCATGTTGTGATGGTGGCCCTCTTCCGGCAGTTCCTCATCACTAAATCCCAAGTTATTGCACGAACTGATGTTGGAGATGATGTTGTCGAATTGTCGTATCGTTACATCCTGTTCTACAAAGGCTTGCTCTAAGACTTTCTGTAAAGCTTCCCTGTGAGCTTCGGAACTGAGTAGAAGTGATAATACTGAGATTTTCGAAGTAGTTTGCAACAGTTGATCAACAATGTTGTATTCACTCCTCTGGATGAGCTTCAGCATCTCATCGCTGTTCTTTGAAAGGTCGGGATCACTAGACGGACCGACTGGTTGCTCAGGAATTTATGTTCGGGGTTCCCTTTCTTTGCTGGGTTCTCCAACTCCTCGGTTGAAGATTCGACCGCTCCATGTTACTCGACTGATGTCTGCAATATTTACGACGGAGGGTATTGGAGTTTCCTTTCCATTCTCAATTGTTCTGGCACCGTATTTGTAAGGAATAGCCTTAGTTGATTCATACGGTAGCAGTTCTGGTAGATAGATAACTACTGGAGCCTTCTGATTTTTTTGACCATTGTAAGTAATTTCAATCAGTTCCTGATTAAGAACCTTCGATTCGTCAAGTAGAGGGATGATGGCACAAATGTCTTTGGTCCTCTCATGATTAGAGATTACGACAATGTCCTTGATTTGATCAGCAAAATAGTCTGGCGTCAAATCGATTGATCCAGAACTTGGACATGGTCGAATCTCTTTGTGGTCCAACTGGCTCTGAAGGGCTGCTTGCACGAGGTAACATCCTTGATTATATTCAGAGCAAACTCAAAATCGTTCATAGTTGTGTGGTGGCACCTGGCCACGTCCGCTTTGTATGTAGTGTACCCTTACTAGGTCTGTCTCCATTGATCGAACATCTTGACTTTGATGCCTAGCAGGGTACCCATTAATCATGCTGACTTATTGTGTGTCTTCATCCATATAGATCGGAAGCCACCAGTGGTTCAACAAGTGTTGCAGTGTCCTTTGAAAGAGGGCACATCCTTGGTCGCTCTCACGACATACTTTACAGTTCTGATAATTATGTGAAGTCAGAAAACTGAGCTGGACTTGTGTAGCGTGTAACCCCCACCAAGCTGGTATTCATCAAGCAAATATCAAAGATTTCAATCATATTCACTTGATACTGATTTCTATCGCGGTAATCATGAATCCATCCAAGATCCATCTGACGCTGGAGGGCCTCTTGTATAACAGAGCATCCCTGTTTGTGTACCGAGCAGACCAGACAGGAATCGTAATCGTGTCGTGGCTGATTATGATGTTGGCTTTGCCTTGAGTGCATCGCAACCAAGTTGATATTCATCGCACGAATGTCTTTATTTTGGATGATGTTGGAATTCGAGTAAGTCATGTTGGCATCACGAATTCGGTTCTCTTGGATCCATCCAAGATCCAATTGTTCCTGTAGAGCTAATTGCACCACAGAACATCCTTGATTATTTTTGGAGCAGATATCACACTGTTGAGGCAGCGGGTTTGTGAGAACATTTGGATTTGTATCCTTGAAGGATAATACCCCGCTCCTAACAAGCTTTTGCACATCGGATTTGAAACTGAGACAATTCTCTATGTTAAGCCCCGGTCCTCCTTGATAGTAAGGGCAAGTCTGATCCGCTTTGAACCAAAAAGGCGGATTCTCCGGGATTGCAAGAGGAGAGCTGGTTTGGACATGCCCCTTGACCAGTAATAATGGAAATAGTTCTGCGTACAACATCGGTATAGGGTCAAACCCTGGTGGTCGCGTTGCACGGTTGTTGTTGTACGGAGGACGAGCCTGTTGAAGAGGCTGTTGTGTCCTTTGCTGATATAATTGTTGATTAGGTTGGCTTTGAGCAACCTGAGGTTGATACATAGGAACAGGCGCAGGGTTGATAGTAAGAGTTACAACTGCTACTGGTTGGTACCGTCGCCTTTGCTTTCCTAGAGAGATATTACCAATATCTTGCTCTTTTTTCTTAGGGAAAGCACTACCGTATTTTTTGGTACTGCTTGATGATCCCGCATCTTTTACTAAATGTCCTTCTCGGACTGCTTCCTCAAGACGAACTCCCATGCCGACTATTTCAGTGAAGTCACTGGGCGCACTGGCGACCATTCGGTTGTAGTAAAATGAGCTCAAGGCTTTCAAGAAGATCTTTGTCATCTCTTTTTCCTCAAGAGGTGGAGAAATCTGGGCGGAAATTTCACGCCATCTCTGAGCATATTCCTTAAATGTTTCTTTATCCTTTTGCGACATGGCTCTGAGTTGATCTCTGTTGGGTTCCATGTCCAGGTTATACTTATATTATTGAACGAAGGAAGCACCAAGATATCTGAAAGTGGTGATCTTAGTGCGGTTTAATCCCATGTACCATTTTAGTACGACACCGGTTAAACTATCTTGGAAGTAATAGATCAGTAGCTGGTCATTCTCTGTCTGAGTTGACATCCTCCGAGCATACATCACCAAATGGCTTTGAGGGCAAGAGTTACCCTTGTACTTTTCAAATTCGAGCACTTTGAACTTGTGCAGAACTTTCACATTGGGGACCAAACAAAGGTCTGCGGCGTCCTTTCCAAATAGATCCTGACCGCGAAGGGCTTGTAGCTTTTTCTACATTCCTAGGAAGTGTTCCTGGAACTCCTTCATTCTCTCGTCCATACTTTCGTTTCCACAAGAAGGTATCTATGGAATTTGTCCTTCCGGGGCAGTATGCACCACGGGGGGTGGTACAGTGATTACGACAGAGACTCTTGGTGCCTCCCAAAGTTTGTAACCTTCAGGAGTCGCCGTCATGCCCCTGGCATCTTCGCTTTCCCGAAGTTTGTAACTTTCAGGCCCAGCGGTTCCTGTTGCGGTTCCCTAATCTTCGGTGATCGGCGGAACATATCCTTCTAGGATATAGTTAATAGGCATGCCCCAGGGACGATCTTTAGGCATTGTATATTGAGGATCATACTTTTCCACTATGGGCGTTGATGTGATCTCTGAGATCACAGTCCGTTGTAGATGAGCCTCTGCCAGAGCTTGCATGTCATTATGAAGTTTCCTCAGATCTTCTTTCAGAGCGTCGAGTTCTTCTCTCAACTCTCTATTCTATTCCTCGAGATTATCCATCTTTTTTTGTCGACTGGCCCGAGTATTGTACGAATGAGACAGTTTGACTCTAGAATCGAGACACAAACGTGAGATTCGTAGGTAAGAAGAATGCATTAAAGTGAGAATGATGAATGATATGCAATGATTATATTAATTATATTTATTTTTTTGTTTAATCAAAATAAACTTCGACAATTGGATTGCAAATATCAAACAGTGGGGAAACCCCATTTTATTGAATTCAAAGATTGCGGAAATGGAAATATAGTAATTTACATAGTGCTGTAAAAGGAAATGCCTAAACTAATGGATCCTGAGTCCTCTCTAAGGAAAGCTCAGGTGCTGGTTCTGGTACTTTCCTTTTCTTTGACCAGGGCTCTTGAGCCGTTGTCGGGTTGTAATTCCTTTGCCATGTGAAATGAGCGAGCAAATTCCTTTGGTCATCTTGGTTTTCTATAGAGTGTTGCTCTAAAATCTCAATCTGAGCATCTTTTTCTTTTAACAGTTGTTGTATTTTCTTACACTCTACACTGAGAATGCGGTATTTGTTCTTCCAAGACCTCTTCTCCTGTTGAACTCTGTTGAGAGTAACCTGAAGTTTTTCTGTATCAGACATAAAATAAAGGACAGGGTCCCTTAACGGAAGAACTTCCTGACAAGGGTAAGGTATCCTCAGTTAGAGAGCTCTAGTTTGTACCCAGTGGAGATAAGGCTCCACAGAGACACAGTCTGGTTTTCCTAGAGACTCTCTTCCTTTCATGTGAACATGTTTCCAAGCATGCACTATTTCTGTCAATAGTGCTCTGTCATTTTCTCCTTCCTTGAAGAAAAGACCTTCCAGATGAGCATTACACGGAACATGTCTCATCGGGTATCCAAATTGACGACAAACTAAAACTGGATGATAATTGATTCCTCCTTTAGTTCCTATGAGGGGTACATTGGGGAAGTTTCCACAACGGTCAATGATTCTGATCCCGTCATAGATTTGGTTGTACCAGTCTATGTCAGAGTTGGTAAGAGACATGATTCTCTGCGACCAACGTAAAGTATTCTTAGGATCCCAAAATGCAACAGACTTGGGCAAGTGGGAAATGAACCACTTGTATAGCAGGGCTACACAGCATGTGATTGTCATACCCCAAATATTGACCACTAAGATTTCCCATCATTGTGCAAATCATCATCACAATATGGAGGAACTATCATACTTCATCAGTCTCCCCAAAGATGGGTGAGCATTCACTACAATCAAAATTAGGGTTTTAAGCCCTCTCAGAGCCTTAGACAAAGGATCAATCAAGGAATGACATGATCCTCAACTTGTCTAACCTCTCAAACATCCACAATGGATCCAAAGGACTCCCACTTCAATGATTAAGCACAAGGCTGCTCCCTTCTAGGTGGATCAAGTCTCAAGATCGCCAGTATCACCAAATTAGGGTTTTTGTTGACCAGGGCCTCCAGAAGAAAAATTTCATCTGGACATAAGCCAAAGATCCAAAACACAACCTAATATACTCCATGGAACCTCATGGACCCAATCATCAAGTCAATTTTGCCTCAGGGGATGCATACATAAAAAATCAGGAATTAGGGTTTTTTGACCTAATTCACCCCTAAGTTGACTTTTGGGGCAAATCATGAACCAAGACCTCAAGAGAGGATTTGAGGGTCTCTAATGAACTATATTGATCCATTTGGGACAATGGATTGATCTAAGAAGCTTGAGCAACAAGTCTCAATTTCATCTGCACCACAATTAGGGTTTCACGAGGAAAGTCAACTGTAACTTTGACTTTTGACCAGGACATGCTCCCAAACCCTAAGACATGATTCAATATGCCCTATGACACCCATGGAACATGTCCATCAAGTTTAATTTAGGTCAAGGACATGATTTCCTGAAGAATTGCACAGTTTGGAATTCATCTGATAAAAAGTCAACTGTGCACAAAAGTCAACTTTGACTTTTTGAGATTTTTCACCAAAATGGATTTTTAACCCTAAAATGATGTTAATGTATGATTTGAATCATCATTCATCAAGAAAAATCAAGAAAAGTTGGATAACTTGTAAAAGGCGTAACCATAAAAACTTAGAAAATTTTCTAAGTTAAAAATAAAGTGACAAGGGTACCAACTTTGAAGGATCATAACTCCTAAACCACAAAGCCATTTTTTTCATCCAAAGATGGATTTGTAGCCCTCATTACCCTCTACAAAAACTTCAACTAGACCTAAGTCCAATTCATTAAGGATTTTGAGTTATGGAGTGATCAAAGTGGCTGAAAAGTGAAAATATCACTTTTTCCAACACTTAGTGAAATTTTCACTAAGTCAGAATCTGCCTTCACTTTTTCCCAAATGTAGAGGGATTTTTCACTTGGATTCAAAAGAGATCAAAACCAAATATGTTCAAATAGTTGTTTATCATGTAATGGCTTTCCAAAATGGCCAAGAACATTGCCAAATTCCATTTGAGTCATGAGATATGACATTGGAAAGTTGCCTTGCTGAAATCTGTCAAAGGCAAGGCAGAATTTGCAACTTTGCTCGATTTGCCAAAATCAGCCAAATTCAAATGCTCCTATCCACTTGGACACATCTGAGGATTGAATCTAAAGGGGACAATCACTGAGGCAAGCCTCTAAAGTCCATGGAACAAGAAATAGCATGTTGAACCTAGAATGGCCAAAATAGGGACAAGACTCCAAATTTAGATTGAAGCATTCAATGGAAGCATCAAGGTGGCATGGACTGAGCCATTCTCATCTGAAATCATTCAAGACTTATCCAAGACCAAGGGAACCAAAGCTCTGTGCCCTAACCTCTAGTCAATGGCTAGAGGAGACTTGGATTTCCATTGGACAACATTGGCCAAACCTACTTACCAGTTGCCATTCACTATTCCTTGCAAAACAAACTTTCTCTACTATAAATAGAGCTCAATTATGATCAGTTTGAGTACACCAAAGCCATCTAACAGATGCTTTCCTCAAAATCTCTTTCTCTTGGCAAAAATGCCTTTCTTAGCAAGGTAGCTATCAGGTTTTGAGTTTGAGAGCTTTTCCAATCAAACCAATCACTCACACACCTCACATACATCATATAGAAGTGATCCAAACACTCACATAACATCTGGAACACTGATTTCACAAAATCACCAGCCAATTGCTCAAGTTCTTGACAGTTTTGCAGTTGAGGTGCCATCTTCAACTCCAAACCATTTCAATCCATTCCAAGCACTCAGACACATCACTTGGTACCTAGGGAAGCTATCCACATCATTGGAACCTAGCTGTAACACCTCCAACACAAATCACGATCACCAGCTGCAAGTGGTAAGCATGAGCTCTTCTAACTCTATGATCCATGCAATTTTTGTTGCACAATAATTTGGCCATATGTTCATAATCATGCATGGAATGTTTTCCCTCAATTAATTGCATTGTTTGAATTGTGTATAAAAAATCCCAGCCTTTATGCAGAAATTAGGGTTCTTGAGGATTTTTCATGATTTCTTGTTATATGTTTAATTTAAATGAAATTAATGGACATAGACATGATCGTGAGGTTGAGACGAGCATAATGATATGTGGATTGCATGTTATAATCAAGTATTCAGGGAGATTGGATAGAAAATGCAAATTAGCCAAACCCAGAACACGCGCGTGTTCTTGGTGTGTTCTTGGCGCCATTTTTAGAAATTTGAATATTTGAATTTTGTGATTTTTATTTAATTGATTCAAAAATTAATTTCTCTCTGAGTTTTAATGATTTTGAGTTGATTCGTTTTTTAATAATTCACAAAAATGTTAAAATATTTTACTTTATCAAAAAATCCCAAAAATATTATTTATTTCATATAATTGATATTTTTGCAAAGAATTAATATTTTAATTATTTTTGACATTTTAAATATTTTTTCTACATTGATTTTGCAACTTTTAATGCTTTCTAATTATTTTGTAGGTCAATACTTAATTTTTGAAGCATTAATCCAAAATCACAATTTGTTTTTCATATGTTAAACAATTTTGATCATTTTTAATTGAATTTTTATTCAATTAAATACATTTTTGAAAACAAATTAGGGGTTTTGGATTAATTCAACCCTCATAAATCATTTTCAAAACACCTTGGGCCTCTTGAGAGAGTGTAAGACCCAACCCACTTGTACAGAAATATTTTGGGCCTCATTCGTTGTATAAGTCCCTCTGTACATTTTCAAATAAACGGCACAATCATCGCCTTTTGAAAAATAACCTTAGGCCTCTCCTCGAGCTATAAGACCCATTCAAAAACACTCTGGGCCTCTATTAGAGTGTAAGACCCAATCCCCTTTTAACCAAAATAAATTTTGGCCTCACTTATCGTATAAGTCCCTCTGCGTTAAAAGAAAACCTCGGCGTGATCGCCATTTTAAACGGAAAAATCAATTGGGCCTACCCTCGTGTTATAAGCCCCACTCTTTTTCTTTAAACCTTTTGGGCCTCTTGAGAGAGTGTAAGACCCATCCCTTTGTACAGAAAACCTTTTTGGGCCTCAGTCACTTGTATAAGTCCCTCTGTACAAATTTAAATAGTGCGCTCACTGATAAAACCCTGAGCCTCTCCTTGAGCTGTAAGCCCCAAATCTTTCTTTTCAAAGCACTGTCTCCTTTGATTTTGAATATACTGTTGTTTTCAATCTTTCTTTGTTATTCAACTAACCAAACAACATGGAAGCTCTACAACCAAGTAAGTGTTTACCCGCTTTCATTTACCGCTTTCATGTGTATATAACTGTATTGTGGGGCTGTTTCGCTGTAAGTCTTCTTTCATAAACTCATATCAAATGTGTAATAACAGTATAGATATTTAGAGTGTCCCCGGCAACTACGTCTAGCATTAAGCCCGTTGATCGCTCTTAGAAATAGTCTAAACTAGATCCCCCTAGGATTACCAGACACAGTCTTCCCTCCTCTTGGGGTTAAACAATATGGAGATATGAAAGGCAGCATTCTCTGTGAACCCTTTCATAGACTGTCACTCATAGAAGTTGTCAAAGAAACTCTATTCCCCAGAGATGATCTCTTCTCCGTGAATTGCATCTCTTGAGTTTCTTCCAAATTCTCAACTTTCCTGACTTTGATCTATTCTCGGTGAATAGCATTGCCTTGAATTTCTCAGGGTTTGGGGACCCACAGGCTTCTTAAAAGCACTTGTCAAGAAACTCTACTCCCCAGAGATGATCTTTTCTCCGTGAATGGCATCTCTTGAGTTTCTTTCAAATTCTCGGACTTTCCTGACTTTGATCTATTCTCGGTGAATATCATTGCCTTGAATTTCTCGGGGTTTGGGGACCCACGGGCTTCTTAAAAGCATCGGCCTCCTCTTGGGCATCGTACAAGGACCCACAGGCTTCCTAAAAGCAACCCTGCCTCCTCTTGGGCTTAGTACAAGGACCCTATGGCTTCTTAGAAGTATTCACAGCCTCCTCTTAGGCTTCGTATAATGATCTCTTCCTCCGGGAATGATAGCCTTCTCTTGGGCTTAGTACAAGGACCGATCAGCTTCTTAAAAGTTTCCAGCCTCCTCTTGGGCTTCGTACAAATTGTCCCGACGACCTCCTAGAGGTATAGTAACAGAACTTAGTCATCTTCATAGAACCGTCCTTTCATAGAGTCTACTACTGTTTCTCAAAGCATAGTACAAAAGATGAAACTCTAGACTTGGACAGTCTAACTTCCTTGAGTCTCAAAGACATTCTCAAGTGACCCCTTCAAGAATAGGAAGGAAACCTGTAGACTTGGACAGTCTCAATACCCTTTGGATTTCCCGCTTCCTTAAAGAACAGGAATAAACCGGATCCTTGAATCAAATCCATGAGTACAGTGTTGCTCATATAAGAATTGATTTCTCTTTCAAAATCAGTATACTGGACCTGTCACTTAACTGAAACAGCTACCTTAGCCTCCTCTTAGGCTTTGTATAATGATCCTTCTCTAGTGAAGTTAGCCTCCTCTTGGGCTTTGTACAATGATTCTCCCCAGTGGAGTCAAACAACGTTTAGCCTCTCTCTCGGGCTTTGTACGAGACACATAAGAGACTCCCTCGTTGAGTCAATCACCCCTTTCACCTCCATCTCGGGCTTTATACGAGATACAAAAAGGTTCTTATTGAGCCAAATAAACAACAACCTCCATCTCGGGCTTTATACGAGATACCAAAAGACTCCATCGTCGGGTCAAAACCTTTTAGCCTCTCTCTCGGGCTTTGTATGAGACACATAATAGCCTCCTCTTAGGCTTTGTATAAGAAAACCACTGGTTAATCCAATTAACCTTTTAGCATCAAAGTTGTGCCTCGTTCATAGTACACAAACATCAACAACTCCTTCCCCTTCATCTAATCGCTGTAAGCGGCAAGCCTCTGGATTATCTACATCCATGCCACTGTCCCTCTTTTAGCATGAGAAATTCCTAAGGAAAGATAGCATTTCTCTACACTGAGTTAAAGTCTTCTCCTTCAGGTTAAAATCCCCTATAAAGGAAATTATGGCATTGCTAGGATCCGCGTATCCCGGTTAAAGTAATTCTCCTTTATAAACAGTCATAGCAGACAAACCCCTCTTTAGAGATGACAAATTCTCTCTAAGGTCAACCTTTTCAGCTTCATATCTTGGGTTTTGATCAAGATACAAATAGACTTTTCAGCTTCACATCTTGGGCTTTGAACAAGATACAAACTACCCTTTAGCTTCACGTCTTGGCCTTTGAACAAGACACCAAAACAACCAATTTCCTCCCATAGAATAGGAGGAACTACGAACGCTCTGATTTCCCTGTTTTGGATAAACGGGAATACGTAGGCATAAGATTGAAAGAAAAATCTTAGCGAGCACAACCAACAAAAAACCCAAATCCCACCTCTCCATCAATCAAAAGCAGTAATTCAAAAGTACCAGTCCTAACATCCTAATCCTTGTTCCCTGCCAGAAACCTTCCATCTAGATAAAACCAGTACAAAGGCCCTCCACATTGATAGCATCTGTAACCAAACAGACCGCTGTTTAAACTCAGTATGCAAATCAGGGTTAATTGGAGACATCTATTTCCCTTCCTTCATCAGCTTTAATAGGATAAAAAATGAATCGACCTGTAGTTTTAAGCTCAACCGCGGAGAGCGACCAACGCTTAAGAACCGCATCCAAAATTGCTCGCTACAGGAAAAATGGCACCCACCGTGGGGCTTTTCAAAGTTAGATCTAGGCACGGACTACCTTTTCACCTCTTGTGTGGAAACCACAGATTGGGGCTTCCGCCGGGGAACCCATTTTCTGTCAGGAACTTAGGATTCGTAGCTTTAAAGGTCTAGGATGTTTAGGACAAATATATATACTACTTTTCCTAATTTCTATACATGTTTATTTTTCTGCTAATGGGAATGCGGGTGATGCCGTATGTGGAAAGATTGAGTATACACTTAAGATAAGTGATGGCGATGGGGTCGACCATCAACCTCAGTGGAGGCTGACCAACGCAACCCATTCTCTCACCTAGACAATCTGCCGGTTGTTAAGTCTGAGAAGCTGAGGAGCCAAACCCTTTCGTAGTGCGGAAACTATCGGGAATAGTTGTCACGCGATACTACCCTCATTTGAGGCTGGTGATCTATTCTCGGTGAATGGCACTTACTCTAAGATTGCTCTACAACTCGCTGGCGATCCGCTTGTTGTTTTCCTTTCCTGGGAGGAGCTGATGATAATGAGTATAGGTACAAAAAATCACCCTAGTATAAACCTTTGGGGATGGGTAGAGCCTTGACTTCATGACAACGACCCTTTGACCCCATGTTTTTTCTATGTTTTTGTGTCCTGCATTCATGCATTCATTTAAAAAACATTAAAACATTCAAAAAAATCTTCTCTTCTAGTCTCTCCATTCTTTCAAAATAAACTAAGACTGTGATTGCAAATATCAGAGAAAAGGATTGCGCTAATGGATTGTGGTAGAAGGAGAACTCATACGTACACCTTCATGGTTCCAAAGCTAGGGGATTTGAGAAGGTTAGCGAGGTTGATCACTAACCCAGAGGCTTTCAGAGCCAAACACAGAGGTTTGCTACCGCTGTTAAGAGTCCATGTGATTGAGGGAATCATGGATGCGCTCATTCAGTTTTATGATCCAGTTTATCACTGTTTCACATTCCCGGATTACCAGTTAGCACCAACGCTGGAGGAGTATTCTCATTTGATTGACCTACACATTACAGATCGAGCTCCATTTTCTGGACTGGAAGAAATTCCAAAGAATCAGACTATTGCAAGAGCAATTCATTTGGACGAGTCTGAAGTTAGGACTCACCTGACCGCTAAGGGTGGCATCCAAGGTTTGCCAGCCCAGTTCTTGACAAAGAAAGCCATGTACTTCGCCAGTATCGGGAATGTGACTGCTTTTGAAAGTATCTTTGTCTTGCTCACCTACGGGTTATTTTTGTTTCCCAACATCAATAACTTCGTCGATATTAACTCCATTAAGGTTTTTCTCATTGGAAACCCTGTACCGACTTTGTTCGCAGATGCATATCATTCTGTACACTTGGGAAATTTGTACAGCGGAGGGGAGATCACATGCTATGTACCTTTGCTTTACAAATGGTTTATCTCTCACTTGCCCAAGTCTGCTGCTTTTTGGGATTGCAAGAGTGCCTTACGTTGGTCGCAGAAGATCATATCTCTTACTAACTCTGATATAGATTGGTTTAATAGGATTTATGAGGGAATCATAATCATTGACCGTTGTGGAAACTTCCCCAACATACCCCTCATAGGAACTAAGGGAGGAATCAACTACCATCCGGTATTGGTTCGCCATCAATTTGAATACCCGATGAGACACATCCCACTAGGTGTTCATCTGGAAGGTCTTTTCTTCAAGGAAGGGGAAAACGATAGAGCACTAAAGATGGAAATAGTGCACGCTTGGAAGCATGTTCATAAGAAAGGACGAGAGTCTCTGGGAAAACTAGACTGTGTCTCGGTGGAGCCTTATCTCCATTGGGTACAAACTAGAGCTCTCAAGCTAATTATGCCTTATCCTCGTTACGGAATTCTTCCACAGAGGGAATCTGTCATCTACTTCATGACGGAGACTGAAAAGATTCAGGTTACTCTCAACAAAGTTTAAAAGGAAAGGAGGTCTTGGAAGAACAAGTACCGCACCCTCGACATAGAGTGCATCAAAATACAGCAATTACTGAAAGAAAAAGATGCTCTGATTGAAATTTTGGAGCAACATGCTGTAGATAATCAGGATGACCAAAGGAATTTGCTCACTCCTTTCACCTGGCAAAGGAATGACAACCCGACAACGGCCCAAGAGCCCCGGTCAAAGAAAAGGAAGATACCAGAATCAGCGCCCGATTTCTCTTCAGAGAGGATTCGGGACCCATTAGTTTAGGTTTCTGTTTCTACACCTTGTAATCTACTGTATTTCCGTTTCTGTAATCCTTTGAATTTCAATAAAAAGGGGTTTCCCCACTGTTTGATATTTGCAATCTAATTGTCGAAGTTTATTTTGAGTAAACCTTAAACAATTAATATAATCATTGCATTCATCATTCTCACATCGCGTATTCTTCTTACCTACGAATCTCACGTTTGGGTCTCGATTCTAGAGTCAAACTATCTCATTCGTATAATACTCGGGCCAATCGTCAGAAAAGGATGGATGATCTTGAGGAAGAAAACAGAGAGTTGAAAGAAGAGATCGACGCTCTGAGAGAGGATATGAGAAAGCTTCGTAACGACATGCAAGCCATGGCAGAAGCTCAGCTACAACGAACTGTGATCTCAGAGATCACCTCAACGCCCATAGTGGAGAAGTATAATCCTAGATATCAGATACCGAAAGATCGTCCTTGGGGCATGCCTGTTAATTATATCCCGGAAGGATATGTTCCGCCGATCACTGAAGATCGGGGAATCACAACAGAAGCCGTTGGGCCTGAAGGTTACAAACTTCGGGAAAGGGAAGATGCCAGGGGCACACTGAAGACTCCTGAAGGTTACAAACTTCGGGAGACGCCAAGACTCACTGCCGTAGTCACGGTACCACCCCCTGTGGTGCACACTGTCCCGGAAGGACAGATTCCACAGATACCTTCTGGTAAGAAGGAAACTATGTTTGACAGAATGGACGAATTCCAGGAACAGTTCTTGGAAATGCAGAGGGAGCTGCAAGCCATTCGCGATCAGGATCTATTTGGAAAGGACGCCGCAGACCTCTGCTTGATCCCTAATGTGAAAGTTCCGCACAAATTTCAAGTGCCCGACTTTGAAAAGTACAAGGGTAACTCTTGCCCTCAGAGCCATCTGGTGATGTACGCTCGGCGGATGTCAGCCCAGACAGAGAATCAGGACCTAGTGATTCACTACTTTCAGGATAGTTTAACCGGTGCCGCACTCAAATGGTACATGGGTTTAAACCGTACTATGATCAGCATATTCAGAGAGCTTGGTACTGCCTTCGTCCAACAATACAAATACAATTTGGACATGGCACCCGACAGAGATCAACTCAGATCAATGTCGCAAAAGGACAAGGAAACCTTTAAGGAGTATGCTCAAAGGTGGCGTGAAATTGCCGCTCAAATTTGTCCACCTCTTGAGGAAAAAGAGATGACAAAGATCTTCTTAAAGACCTTAAGCTCATTTTACTATGACCGAATGGTTGCCAGTGCGCCCAGTGATTTCACCAAAATGGTTGGCATGGGCGTACGTCTTGAGGAAGCCGTCCGAGAAGGACGTTTGGTAAAAGACACTGGATCGACGAGCGGTACTAAAAAATACGGTTGTGCTCTCCCTTAGAAAAAAGAGCAAGATATTGGGAATATCTCTCTCGAAAATCAAAGGCGACGTTATCAACCGGTAGCAGCTGTGACTCCTGCTATCAACCCTGCGTCTATTCCTACGTATCAACCTCAGGTTGTGCAGAGCCAACCTGATCAGCAAAGGACACAACAGCCTCTTCAGCAGGCTCGTCCTCCATATAACAACAACCGTACAACACGGCCGCCAGGATTTGATCCTATACCCGTGACGTATGCAGAACTGTTTCCATTACTACTGGCTAAGGGGCACATTCAGACTAAATCTCCTCTTACAGTACTGAAAAATCCGCCTTTTTGGTTTAAGGTGGATCAAACATGCCCTTATCATCAATGAGGTTCAGGGCATAACATAGAGACTTGTCTCAATTTCAAGTCCGACGTACAAAAGCTTGTTAGGAGCGGGGTCTTATCCTTCAAGGATACGAATCCTAATGTTCTCATGAACCCGCTGCCTCAACATGAGAAGGCTGTAGTCAATCTGATTGAGAAAGAATCTAACGATGTCTATCAAATTCACGATGTACTCTTGTTAAAGACCAATCTGGTTAATATGCATTGTAGACAGAGTGGATATGGCCACGTGCCACCTCATAATTATCATCAGTGTGATATCTGCTCTAAAGACAATCAAGGATGTTCTATAGTGCAAGCAGCTCTACAGGAACAGATGGATCTCAGATGGATCCAAGAGCACCGAGTTCGTGGAGTTAACATGGTCTACACGAATTCCAACGTCATTCAAAACCACGACATCCGTGCAATGAATGCCAACTTGGTGGCGATGCACTCAAGGCAAAGCCATTATCATAATCTGCCGCGACACGATTACAGTTCCTGTCTGATTTGCTCGGTAAACAAACAGGGATGTTCTTTCATACAAGAGGCCCTCCAGCGTCAGATGGATCTTGGATGGATCCAAGACTACCATGATAGGAACTCCTATCAAATCAACATGGTTCAGATCTTTGACATTCGCGTGATGAATACCAACCTGGTAGAGTTATATGCTGAGCAGGTCCGACTCGGATTCTTAATATCACATGACTATCAAAGCTGTAAAGCGGGTTGCGAAAATGATCGAGGTTGTACCCTTGTCCAGGAGGCACTTCAGCACTTGTTAAATCACTGGTGGATGCCAATCTACATGGATGAAGATACTCAGCAAATTAGTATCAATAACAGAAACCCCACTCGGCGTCAGAGTCAGGATGTCCGATCTGTGGAAGCTAACCTAGTGAGGTTACATTGTATTCAAAGTGGGTGTGGCCAGGTGCCACCACACAATTATGATCGTTGTAGCGTCTGTTCGAAAAGTAACCAAGGGTGTTACCTTGTGAGAGCAGCTCTTCAGGGTCAGGTCGATCGTGGAGAAATTCGTCCATATCCGGGTTCTGGACCCATCAACTGGTCGCCGAACTACCTTGCCGATCAAGTTGAGGATGTTGTCATAATCTCTGGTCATCACAGGACCAGGGATGTTTTTGCCATCATCCCTCTACTTGACGAATCTAAGGTTCCCAACCGGGAACGAATTGAGATTACTTACGATGGTCAGAAAAATCAGAAAGTTCCCATAGTCATCTATATACCGGGACCACTACCGTATGAATCAACTAAGGCTATCCCTTACAAATACGGTGCAACAACAGTTGAAAATGGAAAGGAAATTCCATTACCCTCCGTCGTGAACATTGCAGACATCAGTCGAGTAACACGGAGTGGTAGAATCTTCAACCGAGGGGTTGGGGAACTTAACAAGGAAAAGGAACTTCGGACGGAAACTCCTGATCCACCAGTTGGTCAATCCAGTAATCCCGACCTTTCAAAAAATAATGATGAGATGCTGAAGCTCATCCAAAGGTGTGAATACAACATTGTCGATCAGCTGTTACAGACTCCTTCAAAGATCTCGATATTATCACTGTTACTCAGTTCAGAAGCCCACAGGGAGGCTCTACAGAAAGTCTTGGAGCAAGCCTTTGTGGAACAGGATGTAACAATCAGACAGTTCGATAGCATTGTCTCTAACATTACTTCCTGCAATAATTTGGGATTTAGTGATGAGGAATTACCCGAAGAGGGTCGCCGTCATAACATGGCACTCAATATCACAGTTAACTGTCCGGACAATGCTTTAGCCAGCGTACAGGTAGACACAGGGTCAGCCCTGAATGTTATGCCAAAGTCCACTTTGATGCAATTATCATTCAAGGGCCCTCCGATGAGAATCAGCGAGGTCGCCGTCAAAGCGTTCGACGGATCCAGAAAAACAGTTATCGGCGAAGTTGATCTTCCCATAACTATCGGTCCTCACACTTTCCAAGTCATTTTCCAGGTCATGGATATCCGAGCAACATACAGTTGTTTATTAGGAAGACCTTGGATACATCAGGCTGGAGCGGTCACTTCGACCCTCCACCAAAAGCTAAAGTTCGTCAAGAACGATCAACTTGTCACGGTCTGTGGGGAACAGGCCTTGCTTGTAAGCAACTTGTCATCATCTACTGGTATAGAACCCGAGGAGGTTATTGGAACTCAGTTCCAAGCATTGTTGGTGAGCAAGGACAATCATTTCAAAGATGGAACCTCGATTTCCTCATACAACGATGCTATTAAAGCGGTCGAGAATGCCGATACAACTGGTTGGGGACAGCTTGTCATTCCTACTGGCAATACAACAAAGAAAGGTCTTGGTTTTTCTGCAACCTGTACCCAGACAGCTGCCAGCGATGGAAGTCTTCATCCCATTCAGAACTTCTTCCACAGTGGAGGTTTTCTTCACCCAGTATCTCAAATAGTTCATGCTATCAATGAGGAAGATCCCTCCGACACGGATGAAGAATGGAAATCCTATCTTAATGAGGACGATTATATGTCTCAGGAAGAGGTGCCTATACCATTTTGCTATCCCGCACAGAGTTCGAGGTTTATACCACGGTCAGATGTCAAAATGACATATGGAGATTGTGATCCGGAAGGATGCCGCGCTCCGCCAAATTCATTAGAGGAAGACACTCCGATGAAAGACAATTTTGACTACACCTACTATGGCCCAATGGATGGTCTGCCAATGTGGCAGCCTTACCCAGGAGACTTGGGGCCAGAAAGTCAGCCAAACAATGAAAATCAGCTGAGTATCATTGAACAGAATACCTGTGTCCCCACTATGTCATGGGATCAACACTCAGGTCATTCAGAAACTACTCAACATGAAGATGAATTTGCAACGTTTGCAGGACTTAAATTCATCAATTATACTTTTCTCGAGGTCAACATCATCGAGAGAGATGACTCCTCCAGTTCCAAAGAAGTTTGGGACACCTTGGGACAACCAAGTGGAAAATACGACTATATGGTCAAGTACACCACTCCCGAAAGCTCTCGTATCAGGCTCGAAGATATCCAGCCTATTGGATGGTTAGATACAGCTGAGAGCACAAATGCTATGCAAAATGCAACAGAGGAATTCTCCTACGACAATTCTGCCTGGGAGACAGATTCCAATGATCCCGCTCCACCAGAAATCAATGTTATTTCTGAAGACAAATCAAGGAAGGTGCCAGACTTTGTGATTCACCAGGGAGTTCGCCGCCAATGGGTTGCCGTCGAGATTCCGAAGGTCGTCCGTCAGTCAAAGTAATTGCCGTCTTTAACCTTTCACCCTGCCCAGGTGAAACGGATGTTTTGATAGGGCTCACTTTCTGTAAAATTTCCCTCTTCGCTTCGCCCAAAGCGACAGAGTTTTGTTTTATAGGGCTGTAGTTTCAAGGATCGACTTGTTCATTAATAAAATAACGTCGTTCTGTAATTTCCGCATTAATTGTTATTTTCTATTTTTGCTTTTTCAGAAAATGGTAATCCTAAAAAACAATTCAAATAAAAATAAGCAGTAAAATAAAAACACTTCACACACTTGCATTTTTCTCTATCTCTTCTAAACACGAATCATCACGTCATGCAGATTGCTTGTTTTAAACCCCGTTGAAACATACGATCCGATGCCTTCTCCCAACTTTGAGTTCCCGGTATTCGAGGCTGAAGAAGAAAATGACAACGAAATTCCAGAAGAGATCTCCCGATTACTCAGATAAGAGGAAAGGTCCATTGAACCTCACAAAGAGCCGTTGGAAACGGTGAACTTGGGTTCAGATCAAGAGAGAAAAGAAATCAGGATTGGGGCACTGCTCAGTCCAACTGCCAGAGAGGGTTTGATAAAGCTTCTCAAAGAATTTCCCGATGTATTCGCTTGGTCCTATCAGGATATGCCAGGGTTGGATACCAGCATCGTGGAACATCACTTACCGTTAAGATCGGAGTGTCCGCCCGTAAAGCAAAGGTTGAGACGGACTCACCCGGACATGGCCATCAAAATTAAAGAGGAGGTACAGAAACAGATTGACGCGGGTTTCCTCGCTACGTCCGAATATCCTCAATGGTTAGCCAACATCGTACCTATTCCGAAAAAGGACGAAAAGGTCAGAATGTGTGTCGACTACCGAGATCTGAACAAGGCAAGTCTAAAGGACGACTTTCCTTTACCACACATTGACATGCTGGTAGACAGCACAGCAAAGTTCAAAATTTTCTCCTTCATGGATGGATTCTCAGGCTATAACCAGATCAAAATGGCGCCGAAAGACATGGAGAAAACTTCGTTCATTACCCCATGGGGTACCTTTTGTTACAAGGTAATGCCGTTCGGTTTGAAGAACGCTGGGGCAACCTATCAAAGGGCCATGACTACTCTGTTTCATGACATGATACATAAGGAAATCGAGGTATATGTCGATGACATGATTGCAAAATCAAAAATAGAGAGTGAGCACGTTGAACATCTATCAAAATTGTTTGAACGTTTAAGAAAATTTAAGCTCCGCTTGAATCCCAACAAGTGCACCTTCGGTGTCCGTTCAGGGAAACTACTAGGGTTCATCGTCAGCCAGAAAGGAATTGAAGTTGATCCTGACAAGGTCAAGGCCATTCAAGAAATGCCTTCTACGAAAACTAAAAAATAAGTCAGAGGATTCCTGGGACGTTTGAACTACATCTCCAGATTCATATTCCTTATGACCGCGACATGTGCGCCGATTTTTAAATTACTCAAAAAGAACCAGGATTGCGTTTGGTCAGAAGATTGCCAAACCGCATTCGATAGTATTAAGGAATATCTGTTGAATCCGTCGATTCTATCACCTCCAGTGGAAGGAAGACCACTGATCATTT
Source organism: Lathyrus tuberosus (assembly GCA_022829125.1). Lineage (NCBI taxonomy): Eukaryota > Viridiplantae > Streptophyta > Magnoliopsida > Fabales > Fabaceae > Lathyrus > Lathyrus tuberosus. The sequence goes on along the minus strand of JALAZF010000269.1, from coordinate 5,189,007 downwards.
ACCTCACAGTCCTAGAGGACTCGATGGGATGTGTACTTGGCCAACAAGACGAAACTAAAAGGAAAGAGTCTGCCATCTACTATCTAAGCAAGAAATTCACCGACTGCGAGACTCGGTACACAATGCTCGAGAAAACTTGCTGCGCTTTGGCTTGGGCAGCCAAACGTCTTCGTCAATACATGATTCATCACACTACTTGGTTGATCTCAGAAATGGATCCAATCAAGTATGTCTTCGAAAAACCTGCTCTTACGGGAAGAATTGCCCGTTGGCAGATGTTGTTATCAGAATATGACATAGAGTACCACGCTCAGAAAGCCGTTAAAGGAAGTATTTTAGTCGATCATTTGGCTCATCAACCGATTGACGATCAAGAATCAATCGGGTTTGACTTCCCAGACGAAGATTTCATGTATTTAAAAATGAAAGATTGCGATGAACCGTTACCCAGTGAAGGGCCAGAACCAGGTTCCCAATGGGGACTTATCTTTGACGGAGCAGTTAATCATTATGGAAACGGAATTGGGGCAATCATTGTTACCCCTCAGGGTACCCACATTCCTTTCACCGCTCGACTTACGTTCAAGTGTACGAACAACGAGGCTGAATACGAAGCTTGTATTATGGGTCTCGAGGAAGCGATTGATTTAAGGATCAAAAACTTGGACGTATACGGCGACTCTACCTTGGTCATCAATCAGATAAAAGGAGATTGGAACACACACCAATCAGGACTGATTCCTTACAAGGACTATGCAAGAAGGTTGTTGCCTTTCTTCAACAGAGTTGAGTTTCATCACATCCCTCGTGATGAGAATCACATGGCTGATGCATTAGCCATTATCTCTTCCATGATTAGTGTAGGTCAATGGAATGACATACCTAAGATCGACATAATGCGCCTTGAATGGCCCGCCTACGTCTTCACGATTGAAGCAGTCATAGATGACAAACCTTGGTACCACGATATCAGATGCTTCCTTCAGAAACAAGAGTACTCATCTGGGGCACTCAGAAAAGACAGGAAAACCCTCAGAAGATTGGCTGGAAACTTCTTTCTGAGCGGTGACACTCTCTATAAGAGAAATTTTGACATGGTCTTGCTCCGATGCGTAGACAGACCAGAAGCAGACATGCTTATGAAAGAAATTCATGAAGGATCCTTTGGCACTCATGCCAACGGACACACAATGGCGAGAAAGATTCTGAGAGCAGGGTACTATTGGTTGACAATGGAATCCGACTGCTACAAGTACATGAGGAGGTGTCACAAGTGTCAGATATACTCCAACAAAATTCATGTACCGCCATCACATCTCAAAGTTCTCTCTTCCCCGTGGCCTTTTTCCATATGGGGAATCGACATGATTGGCTTGATCGAACCTAAGGCTTCAAACGGACATCGGTTCATCCTAGTAGCTATTGATTACTTCACCAAGTGGGTCGAAGCAGCGTCGTACGCTAATGAAAACCGACAAGTGGTGGTCCGATTTATCAAAAATAATATCATCTGCCGTTATGGTGTTCCGAGCCAGATCATTACTGATAATGGATCTAACTTGAACAACAAGATGATGAAGGAGTTGTGCGTAGAGTTCAAGATTGAACATCATAACTCATCTCCCTACCGACCAAAGATGAACGGAGCGGTAGAAGCGGCTAACAAGAACATCAAGAAGATCGTTCAAAAGATGGTTGTAACCTACAAAGACTGGCATGAGATGCTACCCTTTGCTCTTCACGGTTATCGCACATCTGTTCGCACTTCAATAGGGGCTACCCCTTTCTCTCTAGTATATGGCATGGAAGCAGTGCTCCCCATAGAAGTAGAGATCCCATCAATCCGAGTACTGATGGAAGCTAAGCTCACCGAAGCTGAATGGTGTCAAAGTCGACACGACGAACTGAATCTGATCGAGGAAAAGCGAATCACGGCACTATGCCACGGTAAGTTGTATCAACAGAGAATGAAGAGGGCGTTCGACAAAAAGGTCCGACCTCGTGTCTTCAGAAAAGGGGACCTCGTGCTCAAGAAGATAAATTCATTCCTTACTGATTCCCGGGGCAAATGGACTCTGAATTATGACGGCCCCTATGTGGTCACAAAAGCTTTCTCAGGCGGCGCCTTGAGACTTGCAACCATGGACGGAGAGGAATTTTCCTACCCCACGAATGTTGATGTAGTCAAGAAATACTTCGCCTAAACTAAAAAAAAAAAAAAACGTCTCGGTGGATTGAAAACCCGAAAGGGCGGTCCTGGCAAAAGTTAGAGACATATAAAAAAAAATCATCCCGATGGGTTGGAAACATCATAGTACAATCCAGGAAAAAATTAGGGATAATGGCAAGTAACTATGTTCAACAGAGGCAGTCCCTCAGCAGCAGCAGTTACATCATCCATCAGAGGAAAGCTCCACTCAAGGTCATCTTCGACAGAAGCTCAGGATGCCCCGAATTCAAAGTTGGTAGAAGGATAGTGGTCGTTATGTTTCGACGTAGCCCGTTCCCCCATAAATTACCATTTTCTAACTTTGTAAATACTAAATGGAATCACGCTTTTGGCTGATCTCTATCTTATCAATAAAATTTGAGCCCTTGTGTTTTTGTTTGCAGTTCTTATTTGTTTTAGCTTTACAGAACGACGTTGTTAACATGACTAACGACTCTTGAAATAAAACAAAAATGAATTTACTTGTTAAAACTTTTTCTGCCTTTAAAATAAAGATGGCAATTTCTTTTGACTATTGAACATCAAAAGAACATCAATCGCTTCTCCAGAAGTGGGCAAACTTCAAAGTGCAGAATCAAAGTGCTCCTTCTAACCCAGTACACCTGAATGAAGGGATCAACTGTGTCAGAGACCTTGTTTCGTATGACACCCCTCGGCCGAGTTCTTATCTCCTATGCCTGACCAACATAGCTCCCAACAGGGACTCTCTCTCCTAAGCAAGATAGAATTGCTACTTTTTGGACCAACGGTACTTCTTCGCCCCGCGATGGCCGAGTATCCAGCCGTGTTCACTCGTCAGTCTGTATGTCGCGTCAGTTTTGTCAGCATAAACATACATGCATCATTGCATTATTTATTTGCATTCACATTTCATATTGCATCACTATTACTCTAGCCGGTCTTGTCCCTTAGTGACAGGAGTCCTCTCAATCGAGTTGTCAGTTCTTGCCTCGTCAGGAAACGCTGCATTTGAACAACCTCGCCTTCAGTTTATTTCTGGAAGGAAGTTGGCCCTTAACCACTGTGATAACTTGAACCTCTGAAAGACCAGAGGAACCTTTAGTCAGCATCACTCTTCGCCATTGAAGATGATATCCTTGCTTTCTCGGATTAAGGAAAATCCACGGAGAAAGCCTCGTAATCAGAGATCCGGCAGCATGCCAGTTTCGCTCCAAAAAGATTGCTGATGAAAAGGTCATCGACACCTCAAAATTGGACCCCATCATATGGCATTTCTCCAGGAAGATCCCGAGAAAAGTATGATGTAAGATCCCAAGTGGAAACAGCCTCTCAAGAGACTCGCTTTCCCCCAGTAGAATCGACAAATGGCGTCTCCAACAGAGAAGTTTGTGCACCTCTACAACTCAGACGACTGGGTTCCCCCAGCAAGTCTAACCTCAGACCTTTTTCCGTCAAATGGCATCTCCCCAGGAAAATTCTGCGAGAAGTTTGAAGGAAAGCCGCTACGCATAGCGTCCCTTGTAAATAAAGTTTATTGACAAAAGAAACTAAGACCAGTTCCTTCGTAGGAAACCAGGATCGAGGGGAAGTTTAAATCAGAAACTAAGACCAGTTCCTTGGTAGGAAACCAGGATCGAGGGGAAGTTTACAACAGAAACTGAGACCAGTTCCTTGGTAGGAAACCAGGATCGAGGGGAAGTTTGTTTTCGCAACTAAGACCAGTTCCTTGGCTGAAGATCAGGATCGGGGGGAAGTTTACCTTTTCTAAGCATCATTGCTTAGCAAAAGAAGATGAATGCGCAAGCTACCATTCATAAACACCATCAAAATTTTGGGTATTCCGATATTTAATCCTCTTGCACCCCGAATGCCCGAATACCTTCGTCATTCACACCTTCGGGTCCAAGAAGATTAAATAGGGGCATCTGTCATACCCCAAATTTTGACCACTAAGATTTCCCATCATTGTGCAAATCATCATCACAATATGGAGGAACTATCATACTTTATCAGTCTCCCCAAAGATGGGTGAGCATTCACTACAATCAAAATTAGGGTTTTAAGCCCTCTCAGAGCCTTAGACAAAGGATCAATCAAGGAATGACATGATCCTCAACTTGTCTAACCTCTCAAACATCCACAATGGATCCAAAGGACTCCCACTTCAAGGATTAAGCACAAGGCTGCTCCCTTCTAGGTGGATCAAGTCTCAAGATCGCCAGTATCACCAAATTAGGGTTTTGGTCGACCATGGCCTCCAGATGAAAAATTTCATCTGGACACAAGCCAAAGATCCAAAACACAACCTAATATACTCCATGGAACCTCATGGACCCAATCATCAAGTCAATTTTGCCTTAGGGGATGCATACATCAAAAATCAGGAATTAGGGTTTCTTGACCTAATTCACCCCTAAGTTGACTTTTGGGGAAAATCATGAACCAAGACGTCAAGAGAGGATTTGAGGGTCTCTAATGAACTATATTGATCCATTTGGGACAATGGATTGATCTAAGAAGCTTGAGTAACAAGTCTCAATTTCATCTGCACCACAATTAGGGTTTCGCGAGGAAAGTCAACTGTAACTTTGACTTTTGACCAGGACATGCTCCCAAGCCCTAAGACATGATTCAATATGCCCTATGACACCCATGGAACATGTCCATCAAGTTTGATTTAGGTCAAGGACATGATTTCCTGAAGAATTGCACAGTTTGGAATTCATCTGATAAAAAGTCAACTGTGCACAAAAGTCAACTTTGACTTTTTGAGATTTTTCACCAAAATGGATTTTTAACCCTAAAATGATGTTAATGTATGATTTGAATCATCATTCATCAAGAAAAATCTAGAAAAGTTGGATAACTTGTAAAAGGGGTAACCATAAAAACTTAGAAAATTTTCTAAGTTAAAAATAAAGTGACAAGGGTACCAACTTTGAAGGATCATAACTCCTAAACCACAAAGCCATTTTTTTCATCCAAAGATGTATTTGTAGCCCTCATTACCCTCTACAAAAACTTAAACTAGACCTAAGTCCAATTCATTAAGGATTTTGAGTTATGGAGTGATCAAAGTGGCTGAAAAGTGAAAATATCACTTTTTCCAACACTTAGTGAAATTTTCACTAAGTCAGAATCTGCCTTCACTTTTTGCCAAATGTAGAGAGATTTTTCACTTGGATTCAAAAGAGATCAAAACCAAATATGTTCAAACAGTTGTTATATCATGTAAGGGCTTTCCAAAATGGCCAAGAACATTGCCAAATTCCATTTGAGTCATGAGATATGACATTGGAAAGTTGCCTTGCTGAAATCTGTCAAAGGCAAGGCAGAATTTGCAACTTTGCTCGATTTGCCAAAATCAGCCAAATTCAAATGCTCCTATCCACTTGGACACATCTGAGGATTGAATCTAAAGGGGACAATCACTGAGGCAAGCCTCCAAAGTCCATGGAACAAGAAATAGCATGTTGAACCTAGAATGGCCAAAATAGGGACAAGACTCCAAATTTGGATTGAAGCATTCAATGGAAGCATCAAGGTGGCATGGACTGAGCCATTCTCATCTGAAATCAGTCAAGACTTATCCAAGACCAAGGGAACCAAAGCTTTGTGCCCTAACCTCTAGTCAATGGCTAGAGGAGACTTGGATTTCCATTGGACAACATTGGCCAAACCTACTTACCAGTTTCCATTCACTATTCCTTGCAAAACAAACTTGCTCTACTATAAATAGAGCTCAATTGTGATTAGTTTGAGTACACGAAAGCCATCTAACAGATGCTTTCCTCAAAATCTCTTTCTCTTGGCAAAAATGCCTTTCTTAGCAAGGTAGCTATCGGGTTTTGAGTTTGAGAGCTTTTCCAATCAAACCAATCACTCACACACCTCACATACATCATATAGAAGTGATCCAAACACTCACATAACATCTGGAACACTGATTTCACAAAATCACCAGCCAATTGCTCAAGTTCTTGACAATTTTGCAGTTGAGGTGCCATCTTCAACTCCAAACCATTTCAATCCATTCCAAGCACTCAGACACATCACTTGGTACCTAGGGAAGCTATCCACATCATTGGAACCTAGCTGTAACACCTCCAACACAAATCACGATCACCAGCTGCAAGTGGTAAGCATAAGCTCTTCTAACTCTATGATCCATGCAATTTTTGCTGCACAATAATTTGGCCATATGTTCATAATCATGCATGGAATGTTTTCCCTAAATTAATTGCATTGTTTGAATCGTGTATCAAAAATCCTAGCCTTCATACAAAAATTAGGGTTCTTGAGGATTTTTCATGATTTCTTGTTATATGTTTAATTTAAATGAAATTAATGGACATAGACATGATCGTGAGGTTGAGACGAGCATAATGATATGTGGATTGCATGTTATAATCAAGTATTCAGGGAGATTGGATAGAAAATGCAAATCAGCCAAACCCAGAACACGCGCGTGTTCTTGGTGTGTTCTTGGCGCCATTTTTAGAAATTTGAATATTTGAATTTTTTGATTTTTATTTAATTGATTCAAAAATTAATTTCTCTCTGAGTTTTAATGATTTTGAGTTGATTCTTTTTTTAATAATTCACAAAAATGTTAAAATATTTTATTTTATCAAAAAATCCCAAAAATATTATTTATTTCATATAATTGATATTTTTGCAAAGAATTAATATTTTAATTGTTTTTGACATTTTAAATATTTTTTCTACATTGATTTTGCAACTTTTAATGCTTTCTAATTATTTTGTAGGTCAATACTTAATTTTTGAAGCATTAATCCAAAATCACAATTTGTTTTTCATATGTTAAACAATTTTGATCATTTTTAATTGAATTTTTATTCAATTAAATACATTTTTGAAAACAAATTAGGGTTTTTGGATTAATTCAACCCTCATAAATCATTTTCAAAACACCTTGGGCCTCTTGAGAGAGTGTAAGACCCAACCCACTTGTACAAAAATATTTTGGGCCTCATTCGTTGTATAAGTCCCTCTGTACATTTTCAAATAAACGGCACGATCATCGCCTTTTGAAAAATAACCTTGGGCCTCTCCTCGAGCTATAAGACCCATTCAAAAACACTTTGGGCCTCTATTAGAGTGTAAGACCCAATCCCCTTTTAACCAAAATCACTTTGGGCCTCACTTATCGTATAAGTCCCTCTGCGTTAAAAGAAAACCTCGGCGCGATCGCCATTTTAAACGGAAAAATCAATTGGGCCTACCCTCGTGTTATAAGCCCCACTCTTTTTCTTTAAACCTTTTGGGCCTCTTGAGAGAGTGTAAGACCCATCCCTTTGTACAGAAAACCTTTTTGGGCCTCAGTCACTTGTATAAGTCCCTCTGTACAAATTCAAACAGTGTGCTCACTGATAAAACCCTGGGCCTCTCCTTGAGCTGTAAGCCCCAAATCTTTCTTTTCAAAGCACTTTCTCCTTTGATTTTGAATATACTGTTGTTTTCAATCTTTCTTTGTTGAATAACTAACCAAACAGCATGGAAGCTCTACAATCGAGTAAGTGTTTACCCACTTTCATTTACCGCTTTCATATGTATATAACTGTATTGTGGGGTTGTTTTGCTGTAAGTCTTCTTTCATAAACTCATATCAACTGTGTAATAATAGTATAGATATTTAGAGTTTCCCCGGCAACTACGTCTAGCATTAAGCCCGTTGATCGCTCTTAGAAATAGTCTAAACTAGATCCCCCTAGGATTACCAGACACAGTCTTCCCTCCTCTTGGGGTTAAATAATATGGAGATATGAAAGGCATCATTCTCTGTGAACCCTTTCATAGACTGTCACTCATAGAAGTTGTCAAAGAAACTCTATTCCCCAGAGATGATCTCTTCTCCGTGAATTGCATCTCTTGAGTTTCTTCCTAATTCTCGAACTTTCCTGACTTTGATCTATTCTCGGTGAATAGCATTGCCTTGAATTTCTCGGGGTTTGGGGACCCACAGGCTTCTTAAAAGCACTTGTCAAGAAATTATACTCCCCAGAGATGATCTTTTCTCCGTGAATGGTATCTCTTGAGTTTCTTGCAAATTCTTGGACTTTCCTGGCTTTGATCTATTCTCGGTGAATAGCATTGCCTTGAATTTCTCGGGGTTTGGGGACCCACGGGCTTCTTAAAAGCATCGGCCTCCTCTTGGGCATCGTACAAGGACCCACAGGCTTCCTAAAAGCAACCCCGCCCCCTCTTGGGCTTAGTACAAGGACCCTATGGCTTCTTAGAAGTATTCACAACCTCCTCTTAGGCTTCGTATAATGATCTCTTCCTCCGGGAATGATAGCCTTTTCTTGGGCTTAGTACAAGGACCGATCGACTTCTTAAAAGTTTCCAGCCTCCTCTTGGGCTTCGTACAAATTGTCCCGACGACCTCCTAGAGGTATAGGAACAGAACTTAGTCATCTTCATAGAACCGTCCTTTCATAGAGTCTACTACTGTTTCTCAAAGCATAGTACAAAAGATGAAACTCTAGACTTGGACAGTCTAACTTCCTTGAGTCTCAAAGACATTCTCAAGTGACCCCTTCAAGAATAGGAAGGAAACCCGTAGACTTGGACAGTCTCAATACCCTTTGGATTTCCCGCTTCCTTAAAGAACAGGAATAAACCGGATCCTTGAATCAAATCCATGAGTACAGTGTTGCTCATATAAGAACTGATTTTCTCTTTCAAAATCAGTATACTGGACCTGTCACTTAACTGAAACAGCTACCTTAGCCTCCTCTTAGGCTTTGTATAATGATCATTCTCTAGTGAAGTTAGCCTCCTCTTGGGCTCTGTACAATGATTCTCCCCAGTGGAGTCAAACAACGTTTAGCCTCTCTCTCAGGCTTTGTACGAGACACATAAGAGACTCCCTCGTTGAGTCAATCACCCATTTTTCCTCCATCTCGGGCTTTATACAAGATACAAAAAGGTTCTTATTGAGCCAAATAAACAACAGCCTCCATCTCGGGCTTTATACGAGATACCAAAAGACTCCATCGTGGGGTCAAAACCTTTTAGCCTCTCTCTTGGGCTTTGTAGGAGACACATAATAGCCTCCTCTTAGGCTTTGTATAAGAAAACCACTAGTTAATCCAATTAACCTTTTAGCATCAAAGTTGTGCCTCGTTCACAGTACACAAACATCAACAACTCCTTCCCCTTCATCTAATCGCTGTAAGCGGCAAGCCTCTGGATTATCTACATCCATGCCACTATCCCTCTTTTAGCATGAGAAATTCCTAAGGAAAGATAGCATTGCTCTACACTGAGTTAAAGTCTTCTCCTTCAGGTTAAAACCCCCTATAAAGGAAATTATGGCATTGCTAGGATCCGCGTATCCCGGTTAAAGTAATTCTCCTTTATAAACAGTCATAGCAGACAAACCCCTCTTTAGAGATGACAAATTCTCTCTAAGGTCAACCTTTTCAGCTTCATATCTTGGGCTTTGATCAAGATACAAATAGACTTTTCAGCTTCACATCTTGGGCTTTGAACAAGATACAAAATACCCTTTAGCTTCATGTCTTGGGCTTTAAACAAGACACCAAAACAACCAATTTCCTCCCATAGAATAGGAGGAACTACGAACGCTCTGATTTCCCTGTTTTGGATAAACGGGAATACGTAGGCATAAGATTGAAAGAAAAATCTTAGCGAGCACAACCAACAAAAAACCCAAATCCCACATATCCATCAATCAAAAGCAGTAATTCAAAAGTACCATTCCTAACATCCTAATCCTTGTTCCCCGCCAGAAACCTTCCGTTTAGATAAAACCAGTATTGGCGAAAATACAAATAACCAGTAGAAAGGCCCCCCACATTGATAGCATCTGTAACCAAACAGACCGCTGTTTAAACTCAGTATGCAAAGCAGGGTTAATTGGAGACATCTATTTCCCTTCCTTCATCAGCTTTAATAGGATAAAAAATGAATCGACCTGTAGTTTTAAGCTCTACCACAGAGGGCGACCAGCGCTTAAGAACCGCGTCCAAAATCGCTCGCTACAGTGATCATTCCTCCGCTATACAAATTCCTTAAGTGTACAGAATGATAAGCATCTGCAAGCAAGGTCAGTACAGGGTTTCCAATCAGAAAAATCTTAATGGCATTGATATCTACAAAGTTATCGATGTTGGGAAACAAAAATAACCAGTAGGTGAGCAAGACAAAGATGCTCTCGAAAGTAGCCATGATCCCTATACTAGCAAAGTACCAGGCTTTCTTTATCAAAAACTAGGCTGGAAAACCTTGGATTCCACCCTTAGTGGTCATGTGAGTCCTGACTTCTGACTCATCCAAATAAATTGCTCTTGCAATGGTTTGATCCTTTGGAATTTCTTCCAGTCCAGAAAAGGGAGTTTGATCAGTAATGGGTAAATCAGTCAGGTGAGAGTACTCCTCCAGTGTTGGTGCTAGCTGATAATTTGGGAATGTGAAACAGTGATAGACCGGATCGTAAAACTGAATGAGCATAGCCAGGATTCCTTCAATTACATGGACCCTTAATAGAAATAGCAGTCCTCCGTACTTAGCTCTAAAAGCATCAGAATTGTTGATCATTCTCGCCAAACCTCTCAATTCCTCTAGTTTTGGAACCTTGAAGGTGTACTTGTGAGTCCTCCTTCTTCCGAAATCCATAACGCAATCTCTTTATCTGACATTTGCAATCATTGTCTTAGTTTAATTTGAAAAAGAGAGACAAGAAGAGAAGATTTTTGTTTAATGTTTTTTTTAATGAAATGAATGCATGAATGCAGCACACAAAAACATAGAAAAAACATGGGGTCAAAGGTTCGGTGTCATGAAGTCAAGGCTCTACCCATCCCTAAAGGTTATACTGGTGATTTTTTATACCTGTCCTCAAAATCATTGACCCCTCTTGGGATAACAACAGCAGGCTGGAATCACCCAAGCGAGTTGATGTATCTTAGAGTGATATCAGATAAGGGTAGTATCGCGTGACAACTATTTCTGATAGCCTCCACACTACAAAATAGTAACATGGTTTCAGTCTACTAAAATCCTCAGCTTCTCAGATAACCCAATCGAACAATCTGCTTTCAACAACCGAAGTCGTATATGCATTGAATCTGCAAAGGGCACCTCCATTGATTCGATGGTCGACCAGGACCTCTTATTTGGGAGTCACTCCCTGTAAGATTACCCGTCTAGTGCCATCACTTATCTTAGGTGTATACTCAATCTTTCCAGATGCGGCATCACACGCATTCCCATTAGCAGAAAAATAAACACGGATATCATTTAGGAAAAATGATATATATATTTATCCTAAAACTAACATCCTAGACCTCTTAAGAGCTATAGCCTAGTCCTAACAAATAAAATGACTCCCCAGCAGAGTCACCATTTTTCTGTAGCGAGCGATTTTTGTTGGTGACGCGACCACCTTATAGCCGATGTTTGGGTTTTCCTCCTCAAGGAGAAAGGGTGTTACTTTCTGATTTCTTATTTATCCCGTGAAGCTGGAAGGGAAAGGGAAGCTATCTAAAACTAAACTTGCACGCGAATGTTTAACTGAACAAACGCTTAAAGAGATTGGGGGTCTGGGGTCCGGTTATAGAATGGGTAGTTGTCAATTACCCATCCTATATGTGGTTATCCACAGGATGTTAGCTTTAGGTCTCACTTTGTAATTGATAGTGTTTATCTGTTGATGGGTTGGGAAAGTATCTTAGGAAAGTGTGATAGGGATAGTGAGTTTTTTTTTATGTTTGGGTTTTTCCCGATGTTTTTGGTAAGGTACTAGACCTAAGTTCTGATTGATGTGAAGGTACAGGACCTAGGGTTTTTGATTGGTATGCTCGCTAAGATTTCGCAATCTTATGCCTACGTATTCCCGTTTAAACGAAACAGGGAAATCATAGCAATCGTAGTTCCTCCTATTCTAAGGGAGGAAAAATATGATGTTCGGTGTCTTATTCAAAGCCTAAGACATGAAGCTAAAGGTGATTTGTATCGTGTTCAAAGCCCAAGATATGAAGCTAAAGGGTTTTGGCTGAGAGAGAATTTGTCATCTCTAAAGAGGAACTATTAATGTTTGTGTGCTTTGATCAAAGCACAAGTTTGATGCTAAAAGGTTGATTGACTCAGCTTGGGATTTCTTTATACGAAGCCCAAGAGGAGGCTATATGAGACCGACTCAACAAGAGAGTGTATATGTCTTGTACAAGGCCCAAGATTGAGGCAAAAAGAGACTGACTCTTTCGGGATATCATTATATAAAGCCTAAGAGGAGGCTAACAGTTTGACTTTTCTGGAGAAAATGTTATTTCTGTCTTGTACAAAGCCCAAGATTGAGGCTAAAAGGGATTTTTGACTCCGTTGGGGAGGTTTATATGTGTCTTGTACAAAGCCCAAGAGGGAGGCTGAAATGAGCTTGTCTTAACGAGAGAGTGCTTTTATATGTCTTGTACTAAGCCTAAGACGGAGGCTAAAAGAGTGGACTCAACAAGAGAGTCTTGCAAAGGTGATTGACCCAACAAGAGAGTCTGAGAGTTTATTGACTCAATAAGAGTCTTTTATACTCAACAAGAGAGTGACTTGCTGTCTCGTACGAAGCCCGAGATGGAGGCTAAAAGGAGATTGACCCAACAAGAGAGTCTTTTATCCTCAACCAGAGAGTGCGGAAAGGTGATTAACTCAACAAGAGAGTCTGAAAAAATGATTGACTCAATAAGAGAGTCCAAAAAGTGATTTACTCAACAAGAGAGTCTGAAAAGGTTAGCTCTGCTGGGGGAGGATCATTGTACAAAGCCCAAGAGGAGGTTGATTGTGTTAAGGAAAGATCATTATACAAATCCTAAGAGGAGGCTATCTTACTATTGAGGATTAGATCCATAGGCAGGCCCAAGGGTGGGGAACTCTCATGAGATAGACCGGGTTTCTGCTGGAGATTTATCCAGAGTGATCGGTGTTTTTTCCTATGTTTGAAAGGAACTTGAGAATGTCTTTGAGACTCAGGAGGGGTTTAGACTCCCCAAGTCTACTGGTGTCTAAGAGTTTTATCTTTTGTAGGATGCCCAAAAGAGGGCAAGGGCCTTAAGGGATGAGTCCTTATACAATGCCCAAGAGGAGGCGAGGATGCTTTTAGGAAGCCTGTGGGTCCCCAAACTAAGAGAAGTTCAAGAAATGCAATTCACAGAGAAGAGATCATTCCAGGAAAGTTTGAGGGTTTGGAAGAAACTTAAGAGATACTATTCACGGAGAATAGATCAACTCTGGGGAGTAGAATTTTTTTGACAATTTCTAGGGGTGACAGTCTGAGAAAAGGTTCACCGAGAATACTTCCGTTCTCTTTGTTCCATATTGTTTAACCCCAAGAGAAGGGAAGACTGTATCTGGAAATCCTATGGGGGTCTAGTTTTGTTGTATTCAAGAGTGACCAACGGGCTTTACCTAGTTCTAGACGTAGTTTCCGGGGAAAACTCTAAATAACTACACTAGTATATATACAGTTGATATATGACGAGTATTTAAAAGGTTTGAAAGAAGACTTACAGTGAAGCAGCCCCACAATACAGTTATTTATATGAAAGCAGATAAAAGAAAGCGGATAAACACTTACCCGTTGTAGAGCTTCCATGCTGTTTTGTTAGTTGTTCAAAGAAATAAAGAAAGTTTTGATAGCAACTATACATTTGGATTCAAAATCAAAGGAGAAAGTATTTTGAACAAAGATCGGGGCTTACAGCTCAAGGAGAGGCCCAAATTTTAATAGTGATTGTACTGTTGTTTTGAATTTGTACAGGGACTTATACAAGTGACTGAGGCCCAAAAAGGTTTTCTGTACAAAGGGGTGGGTCTTACACTCTACCAAGAGGCCCAAAAATGCTTAAAAGAAAAGAAATGGGACTTACAACTCGAGGGCAGGCCCAGTTGTTTGTTTGAAAATGGCGATCGCGCCGAGGTTTCTGACGGTATCGGGACTTATACAATACACTGAGGCCCAAAATTGTTTATTTACAAAGGGATGGGTCTTACACTCTACCAAGAGGCCCAAAAGTGTTTTGAAAAAGTTTGCTAGGGTGAAAATCAACAAAATCCTAATTTCATCATTTTTTAAAGTAATTATTCAAAGAAAATTAATTAAAATGATAAAGATACCAAATAAGTTTGAATAAACAACTTGTGATTTTTGGTTAAAGTTTAAAAACTGATATTTAATCACAAGATGAATTAAAACTCATTTGGTCTTGATTTTTCAAGGAGAATATTCATTTTTTAAAAGGTTTAAAAATAATAAAAATGAATTTATTTACAAAAATATCAAATATATTAAATAATTTATATAAATTTTATTTTTTTGTGGAATAAAATATTTCAACATTTTTGTGATTTTTTAGAAAAAGAATCAACCAATAATGATTAAAATTGAGAGAGTTATTAATTTTTTAAATCATTTAAAAATAATATGAAAAATGATAAAAAGTGGAAAAATGGTAAAAAGGAGGATCTGGGGGGAGAGGGATTCGAACCCTAGACCTCTTGTGTGCAGTGCGCGCCTCCTACCACTGAGGTGGTGATACATCCGTGTATCAAAACCACCCCATGGTATATGAGGCATGCCTTGTTTTTGGCCTGGCCAAGGCAAGGCAAGGCAAGATTTTGGCCAAAAACGTGAAGCTTGTAACTTTCTCATTTCTCCATGGATTGGGACAAATTTTAGGTCTATCCTGCCTAAAATTTCACAAGGAATCCAATGGTGGTGGTGGTTTTTTTAGATGAGGCACCTATTTCAAAACCCGATAATGTTCTTGAAATAGGCCTATAATTGCATTTTCTATGCTATCACTTGTTACAGGCATGAATTATATGATGAATTAGTTCAAACACAACACATATAACATGTATGAGATGTGCATGATCAGTGGACCTCAAAGCAATGCATATTTCAAAGAGTTCAAGTTGTGATGCTTACCTCTTTAGGAGCTTTTTGGGCAATCTGTCAAGTGCTTTGTTCCAGAAATAAATTGATGCTTTGGACACCCTCAAATGATCCCTTAAAAGCTTTTAGAATGGTGGGAATCAACTGGAATCCTCATGAGCAAGTTTGAGCTCTTTCTTGCAAAAGGGGCAAAAGTGGCCAATATAACAACTCTCTCAAATGGTGTTCCAGATGTGGAGAATCATTTGGGACAGTTTAAGGATGATATTTGGAGTATGTTTGAGGCTTTATCTGGTTTTGGAAGTGACTGAATCAAGACATTGCTTGAAAAATGAAAAAAGTCCAATTTTGAGGTTTTGAGAGGGGACTTTGTGATTTTGGTGTTACAGGTCACTTATGAGAGTTTGGACAACTTAGATATGACATATTGGATGTGTTTGGAACATGAGCTGTGATGGAAATGCTCTCTAACTCAAAAACTCAGAGTTACCTTGCAAAAGAAGGCATTTTTACCTAGAGAAAGAGATTTTGAGGAAAACAAGTGTTGTAGTGCTTTGGTGTACTCAAACTGAGCATAAATGAGCTCTATTTATAGTAGAGCAAGTTTGTTTTGCAAGCAATAGTGAATGGAAACTGCAGCAACTCATTGTCTAATTGCATCACTTTGGAATCTTAAGTCTCCTCTAGCCATTGACTAGAGGTTAGAGCACAGACCTATGGTCCTTTGGTTCAGAGCTTATCCTTGACTCATTCAGTTGGAAATGGCTCGGTTCATACCACCTTGGTGCATCCATTGAATGCTTGGAGACAAAATTGGAGTCTTGGCCTCTTTTAGGCTTTTGAGGGTTTGGCATGCTACTTTGGGAATCTTGGACTTGGAAGGCTGATGGATCAGCGCTTGTCCCTTGGTTGTTCCCCCTTGAGGTGTTCAGATGGATAAGCATGCCTGGAATTGCACAATTTGAGCAAATCGTGCCTTTATGCACAAATCTGCCTTGCCAAGACAGTTTGTAGCAAGACATGTTGCAGTTGTCATAACTCCTAGCTCGGATGGAGTTTGATGAAGCTCTTGGACATTTTGGAAAGCCCTTATGTGATACAACATATGTGTGAACATAGTTTATTTTGAAACTTTTTGGATCCAAGTGAAAAATCCTCCTACATTTTGAAAAAAAGCAAGACAGATTCTGACTTAGTGAAAATTTCATTAAGTGTTGGAAAAAGTGACATTTCATGCTTTCAGCCATTTTGATCACTACATAACTTAAAATCCATGAAGATTTGGAATGAGGTGTAGTTGACACTTTTGAAGTATGCCATGAGGGCTACAAATCCATCTTTGGATCAACCAAAATGGTTGCTTGGATCTCAAGTTATGATCCTTGGAAGTTGGCACCCAAGCCACTTTATTTCATAATTTAGAAATATTCTAAGTTTTTATGGTTACCCCTTTTACAATTTATCCCACTTTCTTTGATTTTTTCTTGATGAATGATGATTCCAATCACACATTAACATCATTTTAGGGTTAAGGAACCATAATTATGAAAAATCTCAAAAAGTCAAACTTTGACTTTTATGCACAGTTGACTTTTTACCAGATGAATTCCAAACTCTGCGATCCTCTATGAAATCAAGTCCTTGCCCTAAATCAAACTTGATGGATATGTTACATAGGTGTTATAGGGTGTATTGAATCATGTCCCAAGCATTGGGAGCATGTCTTGGTCAAAAGTCAAAGGTACTGTTGACTTTTTCCTCAGAACCCTAATTGTGGTCCTGGTGAAATTGAAACTTGTGAACCAAGCTTCTTGGATTAATCCATTGTTGTAAATGGATCAATGTGGTTTATTAGAGACCCTCAAATCATATCTTGAGGCCTTGGCTAATGTTTTGTCTCAAAAGTCAACTTAGGGGTGAATTAGGTCAAGAAACTCTAATTCCTGATTTTTGGTGAGTGCATCCCCTGAGGTCAAACTGACTTGATGATTGGGTTTATGAGGTCCCTTGGAGTATATTAGGTTTATGCTTTGAATCATTGGCTCATGCCCAGATTAAATTTTCCATGTGGAGGCTGGATCCATGTGGAATGTTGCAACCTTGTGCCTGATTCTTGATGTGGGAGTCCTCTTGATCATTTATGGGTGTTTGAGAGGTTAGACAAGTTGAAGATCATTCCATTTCTTGATTGATCCTTTGTCTAAGGCTCTGAGAGGCTTGAAAACCCTAATCTCTAATTGTAGTGAATGCTCAACAATTCCTGAGGAGATTGATGAGGCATAAAGGTACATCCATATTGTGATGATTGTTTGTACAATGATGGGAATCTTGTGGTCAAAATTTGGGGTATGACAATATCTATTTCCCTTCAAGTTCTCCCAACACTAAAACAAATTTTATTGTCTTTCAAATATTGTTTTTATTAACCGGCGTTTCAAAACACAGTTTACCAAAAATAAAATTAATTTGCAAACAAGCAGATAAAGTAAAAAGTGAGCACAATTTGGTGAGAAATCTCTCTTTTTATTGATTTAACCCTTAAATGGGTAAGTATGTACAAGGATGCAATTCCTTAAATGGGTAAGTATGTACACAAAGAAATAGAAGTGTTTGTCGATGATATGATTGCCAAATCTAAGACAGAAGAGGAACATGTGACCCACCTGTCAAAACTATTTGAGCGTTTGAGGAAATACATAATCCGCTTGAATCCCAACAAATGCACATTAGGTGTCCGCTCAAGAAAACTTTTAGGGTTCATTGTAACACCTCCAATCTATCCCCCTAGCAAATAAAGCGATAACAAATAATCAGAGTATAATTAAAACATTCATGGCATAGACGGAGGCGTCACATCAATTGAAACAAAATATAACAACCTGCTCATATAGATATGCAACAATCAGGTAACACATAACAGAGGAACTCAGTTCCTAACACCCACAATTCAGATACAGAATAAAAGCGGAAAATCTGCAACTGAATCTCATATATATATCATAAAGAGTTTGTCTGTCATACATAGAGTCATACATGTACAATCCAAAAAGAACATATACATATACACATAGTCACAAACGATCTCCCTGACTACCCAGTGCTACATTTCAGAGCCGACCGACAAAAGAATGAAGACCTAAGCTTCACAAAAAAACCTCCAGCATCTAATCTGCAATGCCTCATAGAGCACAAAAATACACATATAAAACATTCTCACCACAATTTACAATTATATAATAACACAAAAATACACATATAAAACATTCTCACCACAATTTACACCATAATTCGAATACAAACCAACACAAATCGTATCTCATGCATCCATCACAAAGGCATATCAATCATGCACGATACATTTATCACCAATATATATATATATATATATATATATATATATATATATATATATATATCTCAACTCATCAATTCCATTCACAATTCCACACAAAATCAATCCATTCATGATTTATTCAAATTCACAGAGACCGACACAACGACTCTATACAATGCAATGCGGTACCATTCCATCCATCATTATTATCATTAGTTCACTCAAGAACTATTGGAATCATTGCTTGTTACTTAGTGTAACTCCCCGTTGGGCAAACGATGTTCCCCGTTGCTCACACCTCTTTGTATAAGGCACACGATGTTTATGGATCGGTCACACCTCTTTGTATAAGGTACACGACCCGATCGCTCACACTTCTTTGTATAAGGCACACGATCATCCATAATCATCGCTCACACCTCTTTGTATAAGGCACACGATGTTATAGCGGATTCCCTCTGGAATAGTTTCGTCGCTCACACCAACTAGGGCACACGACATCACAAGAATGCATATCATGATGCTTGGCATACAATGACTCATGACATTCAAATGCACACATATACACATCCATAATCATGCATATACAATCAAACACAACACAATGCATTTTCTTGCCCTTAGGCCACGAACCATCATCACAACATTTCATCACATGCATTCACATCGTATAACAGCAAACAAGTCATACGATATATATATATAAAGCATATTGCAAAATAACACAACAATCACATACATTAAGACGGTAAAAGTCGACAAAACGACACATTCCCAAATTCCCGACATAATTAAATCGGCCAACAATCTCAAAACCATTTTAATAAGAAAGAACATCTCAATAGCTTTCTAACGGTGCCAAGAACGCCTCGATCCGAGTTATGGATCAAAAGTTACGGCATCGAACGCAAAATCGGATACAATTCTACACCCTCTCTGGTCATACGCGTATTGCCTTGTGCCATATGCGTACTGCCCAGCTCGCTCGCCCATTCCAGACGCGTAATGCCCAAGGTGCTACACCTATGGACAGAGACTGAATTCTCCCCAAAACTTCCACTAAAAACTCCATACGCGTAATGCCTCACTTGTTACGTGTAATGCCTTGCTAAGTACGCGTACCATTACGCAAATCAGCAGAAGGCTGTGAAAAATATGTTCCATACGCGTATTGCCCTCATTTCCCTTTGCCATACGCGTATTGCCAAAACTAATACGCGTAATGCCAAGCCTGATACGTGTATGGGCAGCGAAACCCAGAATTTTTCCTGCATAATTTTCTACTACGGATTCACCCAATTCCTCTCCCAAATCTCACCTAAACAACAGCAAATTACCAATAGATTGCACAACAACATCTATCTAACATGTCTCAGCAATTAGGAACATTAAAACATGATTTCAGACACAATTTGAATCAAATTCTAACAATCTCAACATATTAATGGTTTTGGTTCTATATCCAATTTCAACCAAATATCACACAAATACATACATACATAATCATACACAAGTATAGGATAATCGAGTTTCACACCCTTACCTGATTAATCGTGTTTTCAAAAGTCGGTTGGATCGTTTCCTTACTCTCCAAGTTTTTCCCCTTTTCTTCTTTTCTTTCTCTTTTCCTTCTTCTGTTTTTCTTTCTCTCTATTTTTCTCCCTTTCTAACTTCTAAGTTCTATTTTAAGAAAAATAAGTAAAATGACAAAAATACCCCTACACTCAAATATCTCGCAAACGCTCCCAAAACGCGATAAAACATAACAACAATGAAAAATAATATATTACCAAAATAAAAGTCAAGAATAAAATAATATAATAATAAAAATAATTAAATCGACTCGATTAAATAACTCTAACAAAAGCTGGGGCGTTATAACTCTCCCCCACTTAGAAATTTTCGTCCTCGAAAATATTACCTGAGACGAACAACTCCGGATACGACTCCCGCATCCGACTCTCCAACTCCCAAGTCAAATTGCCCTCAACAGCACCTCCCCACGCTACTTTCACAAGTGTAATATCCTTGCCTCTTAACCGCTTCAACTCGCGATCCAAAATTCTCACTGGTAATGCTTCAACCGTAAGGTTCTCCCTTACCTAAACTTCATCCATTGGAATCACATGCGACGGATCCAGAACATGCTTCCGAAGCTGTGAAACATGGAACACATCATGCAACTTTGAAAGATTCGGCGGCAACGCCACCCGATAAGCCACAGCACCCACTCTCGCGGATATCTGATAAGGACCAATAAACCGAGAAGTAAGCTTCTTCGACTTCAATGCATGCCCAACACCTGTCACCGGTGTAACTCTCAAAAATACATGATCGTCTTCTTGAAACTCAAGATCTTTCCTCCTACGATCATGATAACTCTTCTGCCTACTCAGAGAAGCCTTCATTTTCTCACGAATAAGTTTCACCTTTTCCTTAGTCTGTTGCACTAACTCCGGTCCAACCACCGAACTCTCACCCGATTCATGCCAACACAAAGGTGTTCGACATCTCCTTCCATACAACACTTCAAAATTTGCCATTCCAATACTTGAATGGAAATTGTTGTTATACGTGAATTCCATCAACGAAAGATAACTATCCCAAGCACCACTTTGCTCAAGAACACAAGCTCTCAGCAAATCTTCCAACGACTGAATAGTTCTCTCGGCCTGACCATCTGTCTGAGGATGATAAGCAGAACTCAATCTCAACTTGGAACCTAACGCCTTTTGCAAACTTTCCTAAAATCTGGAAGTAAACCTCGGATCTCGATCTAAAATAATACACAACAGAACACCATGTAGCTTCACAATCACATGGATATATATCTCAGCCATCCTCTCCAAAGAAAAACTGATGTCAATCGGATTGAAATGTGCCGATTTAGTCAGCCTATCCACAACCACCCAAATGGCATTATGTCCCCTCTGTGTATTCGGCAACCCTGTCATAAAATCCATAGAAATGCTGTCCCATTTCCACTCGGGAATATCCAATGGTTGCAATAATCCACTAGGCTTCTGATGTTCTACCTTTAACTTCTGACACGTCAAACACGCATAAACAAACTGAGCCACATCCTTCTT
This sequence comes from Lathyrus tuberosus, assembly GCA_022829125.1. Classification (NCBI taxonomy): domain Eukaryota; kingdom Viridiplantae; phylum Streptophyta; class Magnoliopsida; order Fabales; family Fabaceae; genus Lathyrus; species Lathyrus tuberosus. The sequence goes on along the minus strand of JALAZF010000269.1, from coordinate 5,167,462 downwards.
CAATCCGGACCACCAAAAGATCTTCTTCAAATCTTGATACATCTTATTAGCTCCCAGATATATACTCAAATTACTCCGGTGTCCTTCCTCTAAAATCATCTTTTTCAAGTCTGAATCATCAGGAATACAAATTCTACCACGAAATCTCAAAACACCCTTATCATCCACTTTAAAGTCACCATTCACACTTTGATCTCCAACCGTCATCAAATCAACAAATTTCACATCCAACTTCTGCTTCTCGCTAACGGTCAATAGAAAATCATTAGTAACCTTTAACATACCAAGCCTCACGCTATCAGATGTCAATTCACACACCAAACTTAAATCTCTAAACGCTTCCAAAAGTTCCCACTCTTTAACCATTAAAGCGGACATATGCAAAGATTTTCGGCTTAATGCATCAGCTACCACATTAGCTTTACCAGGATGGTAATTCAAGCTAAAATCGTAGTCCTTCAAAAATTCCAACCATCTCCGTTGCCTCATATTCAACTCTTTCTGATCAAACAAGTATTTCAAACTCTTATGATCACTAAAGACTTCGTATCTTGCAACATAGAGATAATGCCTCCAAATTTTCAATACAAACACCACAGCCGCTAATTCCAAATCATGAGTAGGGTAATTCTTCTCATGAATCCTCAATTACCTCGAAGCATAAGCCACAACCTTGCCTTCTTGCATCAACACTCCACCTAAACCAATCAAAGACGCATCACAATACACCACAAACAATTCAGTAGGATTCGGTAAGGCCAAAATCAGAGCTTTAGTCAATCTTCTCTTCAGCTCACTAAAACTTTCCTCACACTGAATATCCCAAATGAACGCTTTACCTTTACAAGTCAGCTGGGTCAAAGGAAGTGCTAACTTGGAAAAGCCTTCAATGAATCTTTGATAATATCCAGCTAAACCCAAAAAGCTTCTAATTTCAGTAAACGATCTAGGAGCCTCAAGAGAAGGAAATCTAACCAACTTATGATAACAATCAATATGCACTCGATTGAACTGCAACCAATTCATTCCCAGAACCACATTTAAACCCTCCAACGGCAGACACACCAAATCCATCTCAAAATCTTTACCATAAATGGTCAAAGGACAACTTAAACAAACCAAAGAAGTAGTTACCGACCCCATTGCTAGAGTATCAATAACCATCTCTCCATCAATCGAAGACAACAAAAGATTCAAACGCTTCACGCACTCAGACGAAATAAACGAATGAGTCGCTCCGGTATCAATAATAGCAACTAAAGTCATACTATTAATAAAACAAGTACCTCTGATCAGACGGTCTGCACTAGTAGTCTGAGTTCCTGCCAATGCAAATACTTTCCCTCCAGCCTGAGCTTGCTTTGGTTTCGGAAACTTCGTACTAACATGACCAGGCTCACCACAGTTGAAACACTTCACCACATTCTTCTTACAATCAGCTGCGACATGTACTATACCTTCACAATTGGAACACTTCCTTATATCCTTTCTACATTCAAACTATCGATGTCCTAAGTCGCCACACCTAAAACATCTCAGAGGATTAGACATACCTCCCCCACTTGGCCTTTTATCAAAATTACCCCTTTGCTTACCCTTGTCAGCTGGTGAGACATAAGGACCACCACGAAACGGTTGCTTTCCTTTCCTTTCGTTCACACTCTTATAGTGAGTAGAATGAGCTTTGTTATGCTCCTCATAAATTCTACAACAATCCACCAAATCTGAAAACCTCCTTATCCTTTGATAACCAATTTCCTATTTGATCTCAGGACGCAACCCGTTCTCAAACTTCACACATTTAGAAAACTCCGCAGTAGCTTCAGCATAATATGGATAAAACTGAACAAGCTCCACAAACCTAGCAGTGTAATCCACAACAGACATGTTACCTTATTTCAACTCCAAGAACTCTATCTCTTTCTTTCCTCTAACATCTTTAGGAAAATACTTCTAAAAAACTCCCTGCTAAACAAAGTCCAAGTGACCTCTTCACCTGCAGCTTCCCACACATGACGCGCACTAACCCACCAATCATCGGCCTCCTCCTGCAACATGTGAGTACCCAGTCTCACCTTATGTTCCTCAGCACAATCCATCACTTGAAAGATTCTTTCAATCTCCTTAAGCCAAATCTGAGCACCATCAGGATCATGTCTCCCTTTGAAGACAGGCGGTTTGTTCTTCCTGAACTCATCATTCCCACAAGCATTAGGTGCACCCCGCACAGCCTGAGCCATAGCTTGCATAGAAGCAGTAAGAGCAGCGTCATTCCTACAAGCCATATTCTGTTCATATCCAATAACAGCAACTATGGTTAAACAAACAGCTCACCCACACACAAAGACCGACACGGACTGGCACGAACTGACACAAATTGACAAAACTGGCTCTGATACCACTTAATGTAACACCCCTAATCTATCCCCCGAGCAAATAAAGCTATAACAAATAATCAGAGTATAATTAAAACATTCATGGCATAGACGGAGGCGTCACATCAATTGAAACAAAATACAACAACCTGCTCATATAGATATGCAACAATCAGGTAGCACATAACAGAGGAACTCAGTTCTTAACACCCACAATTCAGATACAGAATAAAAGCGGAAAATCTGCAACTGAATCTTATATATATATATATATATATCATAAAGAGTTTGTCTGCCATACACAGAGTCATACATGTACAATCCAAAAAGAACATATACATATACACATAGTCACAAACGATCTCCCCGACTACCCAGTGCTACATATCAGAGCCGACCGACAAAAGAATGAAGACCTAAGCTTCATAAAAAGACCTCCAACATTTAATCTGCAATGCCTCATAGAGCATTTAAAACAGCAGAAGGGTGAGAAACACAATTATAATATAATTGCATACAATTATATAATAACACAAAAATACACATATAAAACATTCTCACCACAATTTACACCATAATTCGAATGCAAACCAACACAAATCATATCTCATGCATCCATCACAAAGGCATATCAATCATGCACGATACATTTATCACCAACATATATATATATATATATATATATATATATATATATATATATATATATATATATATGTATATATATATATATATCTCAACTCATCAATTCCATTCACAATTCCACACAAAATCAATCCATTCATGATTTATGCAAATGCACAGAGACCGACACAACGACTCTATGCAATGTAATGCGGTACCGTTCCATCCATCATTCTTATCATTAGTTCAATCAGGAACTATTGGAATCATCGCTTGTTACTTAGTGTAACTCCCCGACGGGCAAACGATGTTCCCCGTCACTCACACCTCTTTGTATAAGGCATGCGACATTTATAGATCGCTCACACCCCTTTGTATAAGGCACATGACCCGATCGCTCACACCTCTTTGTATAAGGCACACGATCGTCCATAATCATCGCTCACACCTCTTTGTATAAGGCACACAATACTATAGCGGATTCCCTCTGGAATCGTTTCGTCGCTCACACCCACTAGGGCATACTACATCACAAGAATGCATATCATGATGCTTGGCATACAATGACTCATGACATTTAAAGGCATACATATACACATCCATAATCATGCATATACAATCAAACACAACACAATGCATTTTCTTGCCCTTAGGCCACGAACCATCATCACAACATTTCATCACATGCATTCACATCGTATAACAGCACATGAGTCATACGATATATATATAAAGCATATTGCATGATAACACAACAATCACATACAGTTAAGACGGTAAAAGTCGACAAAACGACACATTCCCAAATTCCCGACATAATTAAATCGGCCAACAATCCTAAAACCATTTTAATAAGAAAGAACATCTCAATAGCTTTCTAACGGTACCAAGAACGCCTCGATCCGAGTTACGGATCAAAAGTTACGGCATCGAACGTAAAATCGGATACAATTCTACACCCTCTCTGGTCATACGCGTATTGCCTTGTGCCATACGCGTACTGCCTAGCTCGCTCGCCCATTCCATACGCGTAATGCCCAAGGTGCTACGCATATGGGCAGAGACTGAATTCTCCCCAAAACTTCCACTAAAAACTCCATACGCGTAATGCCTCACTTGTTACGCGTAATGCCTTGCCAAGTACGCGTACCATTACGCAAATCAGTAGAAGGCCGTGAAAAATATGTTCCATACGCGTATTGCCCTCATTTCCCCCTTTCCATACGCGTATTGCCCAAACCAATACGCGTAATGCCAAGCCTGATATGCGTTTGGGCAGCGAAACCCATAATTTTTCTTGCATAATTTTCTGCTACGGATTCTCCCAATTCCTCTCCCAAATCTCACCTAAACAACAGCAAATTACCAATAGATTGCACAACAACGTCTATCTAACATGTCTCAGCAATTAGGAACATTAAAACATGATTTCAGACACAATTTGAATCAAATTCTAACAATCTCAACATATTAATGGTTTTGGTTCTATATCCAATTTCAACCAAATATCACACAAATACATACATACATACATAATCATACAGAAGTATAGGATAATCCAGTTTCACACCCTTACCCGATTAATCGTGTTTTCAAAAGTCGGTTGGATCGTTTCCTTACTCTCCAAGTTTTTCCCCTTTTCTTCTTTTCTTTCTCTTTTCCTTCTTCTCTTTTTCTTTCTCTCTATTTTTCTCTCTTTCTAACTTCTAAGTTCTATTTTAAGAAAAATAAGTAAAATGACCAAAAATACCCCTACACTCAAATATCTCGCAAACGCTCCCAAAACGTGATAAAACATAACAACAATGTAAAATAATATATTACCAAATAAAAGTTAAGAATAAAATAATATAATAATAAAAATAATTAAATCGACTCGATTAAATAACTCTAACAAAAACTGGGGCGTTACATTCATCGTCAGCCAGAAAGGAATTAAGGTTGATCCTGCCAAAGTCAAGGCCATTCAAGAAATGCCTTCTCCAAAGACTGAGAAACAAGTCAGGGGATTCCTGGGGCGTTTGAATTACATTTCCAGATTTATATTCCTCATGACCGCGACATGCGTACCAATCTTCAAATTACTCAAAAAGAATCAGGATTGTGTATGGACCGAAGACTGCCAAACCGCCTTCGACAGTATCAAAGAGTATCTGTTGAATCCACCTATCATGTCACCTCCAGTGGAAGGAAGACCATTGATCATCTACCTAACAGTCTTGGAAGACTTAATGGGTTGTGTACTTGGTCAATAGGACGAAACAAAAAGAAAGGAGTCAGCCATCTACTACTTAAGCAAGAAATTCACAAATTGTGAAACTCGGTACACTATGCTTGAGAAAACCTGTTGTGCTCTGGCTTGGGCAGCCAAACGTCTCCGCCAGTACATGATTTGTCACACTACTTGGTTAATCTCCGAAATGGATCCAATCAAGTATGTCTTTGAAAAACCTGCTCTCACGGGAAGGATCGCCCGTTGGCAGATGTTGTTATCAGAATACGACATCAAGTACCTTGCTCAGAAATCCCTCAAAGGAAGTATTTTAGCCGATCATTTGGCTCATCAACCAATTGACGATCAGGAATCAGTCGAATTTGACTTCCCAGACAAAGATGTCATGTATTTGAAGATGAAAGATTGCGAAGAACCACTACCCAGTGAAGGGCCAGAACTGGGTTCCCAATGGGGACTAATTTTTGACGGAGCTGTCAACCATTATGGAAACGGAATTGGGGCAATCATCATAACACCTCAGGGCACCCATATTCCTTTCACTGCCAGATTAACGTTCAAATGTACAAACAACGAGGCCGAATACGAAGCTTGTATCATGGGTCTCGAAGAAGCAATTGACTTAAGGATTAAGAACTTGGACGTGTATGGAGACTCAGCCCTGGTTATCAATCAGATCAAAGGAGATTGGAACACATACCGATCAGGATTGATTCCTTACAAAGACTATGCGAGAAGGTTGTTACCATTCTTTAACAGAATCGAGCTTCACCATATCCCTCGTGAAGAGAATCACATGGCTGATGCATTAGCCACTCTCTCTTCCATGATTAGTGTAGGTCAATGGAATGACATACCTAAGATTGACATAATGCGCCTTGAACGGACCACTTACATCTTCGCAATTGAAGCAGACATAGACGACAAACCTTGGTATCATGATATCAAATGCCTCCTTCAAAGACAAGAGTACCCACCTGGGGCATCCAGAAAAGACAGAAAGACCCTCAGAAGGCTAGCAGGCAGTTTCTTCCTGAGCGGTGATACACTCTATAAGAGAAATTTCGACATGGTCTTGCTTCGATGTGTAGATAGACCAGAATCAAACATGCTGATAAAAGAAATTCACGAAGGATCCTTTGGCACTCATGCCAACGGACACACAGTGGCGAGAAAAATTCTGAGGAGATGTCAGATGTACTCAGACAAAATCCATGCACCGCCAGCTAATAAGAACATCAAGAAGATTGTTCAAAAGATGGTTGTAACCTACAAAGACTGGCATGAAATGCTACCCTTTTCTCTTCACGATTATCACACATCTGTCCGCGCTTCAATAGGGGCAACCCCTTTCTCTCTAGTATATGGCATGGAGGCAGTGCTCCCCATAGAAGTAGAGATCCCATCGATCTGGGTATTGATGGAAGCTAAGCTAACAGAGGCTGAATGGTGTCAAAGTCGACACGATGAACTGAATTTGATTGAAGAAAAGCGAATAACGACTCTATGCCATGGTCAGTTGTATCAGCAAAGAATGAAGAAAGCGTTTGACAAAAAGGTCAGACCCCGTGTCTTCAGAAAAGGAGACCTCGTGCTCAAGAAGATACAATCATTCCTCACTGATTCCCGGGGCAAATGGACTCCGAATAATGACGGCCCCTACGTAGTCAAGAAAGCCTTCTCAGGCGACGCCTTGAGACTCGCAACCATGGATGGAGAGGAATTTGCCTACCCCATATATGTTGACGTAGTCAAGAAATACTTCGCCTAAAAAAATGTCTCGGTGGATTGAAAACTCAAAAGGGCAGTCCAGGCAAAAATTAGAGGCATAAGCAAAAATCATCCCGATGGATTGGAAATCTCAAAGTACAATCCAGGAAAATATTAGGGATTAATGGCAAGTAACTACGTCTGACTAGGTTGAATCCCTCAGCAGTAATGCCATCCATCAGAGAAAACTCCAATCAAGGTCATCTTCGACAGAAGCTCAGGATGTCCAGAATTCAAAGTTGGTAGAAGGATAACGGTCGTTATGTTTCAATGTAGCCCTTTTCCCTTAAATTACCATTTTCCTAACTTTGTAAATACTCTATGGGATCACGCGTTTAGCTGATTTCAATCCTATCAATAAAATTTGAGCCCTAGTGCTTTTGTTTGCAATTCTTGTTTGTTTTAGCTTTACAGAATGACATTTTTAACATGATCGGCGATTCTTGAAATAAAACAAAAATGAATTTACTTGTCAAATTTTTTCTGCTTTAAAATAAAGATGGCAATTCTTTTGACTGTTGAACATCGAAAGAACATCGATCGCTTCTCTGGAAGTAATTAAACCTCAAAGTGCATAATCAAAGTACTCCTTCTAAACCAGAGCACCTGAATAAAGGATCAACCGTGTCAGATACCATGTTTCATCTGACATCCCCGGCAGGGTTCTTACCTCCTAAGTATGACCAACGTTGTTCCCCATAGGAACCGTTTCCCCTGCAGTGGCCGAGTATCTAGTCATGTTCATTCACCAGTCTATATGTCGCGTCAGTTTTGTCAGCATATACATACATACATCATGCATTATTAATTCATATACATATTCATATTGCATTACTATCACTCTGGTCGGTCTTGTCCCCTAGTGATAAAAGTCCTTTCATCAATCGAGTTGTCAGTCCTTTCCTCGCCAGAAAATGTTGCGTCTGAACAATCTCTCTCCAGTTTATTTCTGGATTGGAGTTGGTCCTTGACCACATTGATAACTTTAACCTCTGAAAGACAAGAAGACAGCCGACGAACGTCACACTTCACCATTAAAGATGATATCTTCGCTTTCCCGAATTAAGGAAGATCCCCAGAGAAAGCCTCACAACAAAAGACTCTCAGCAACACATTGATTTTTCTCTCCAAGAAAGTCAATGTTAATGAAGTCATCAGCACCTCAAAATTGGATTACATCACATGGAATTTCTCTGGGAAGATCTCGAGGAAAAGTATGATGTAATATCCCCAAGCAGGAAACAGTCTCTCAAGAGACTCGTTTTCCCTAGTAGAGTCAACAAATGGCGTCTCCAACAGAGAAGTTTGAACACCTCTACAACTCAGACGAATGGGTTCCCCAGCGAGTCTGACATCAAAACTTGTTCCCATTAAATGGCATCTCCACAGGAAAATTCGGCGAGAAATTTGAGGAAAACCGCTACAAATAGCGTCCCTTGTCAAGGAAGAAACTCGACAAGAAAAAACTGAGACCAGTTCCGTGGCTAAAAACCATGATCGAGGAGAAGTTTATTTCAGAAACTGAGACCAGTTCCGTGGCTAAAGACCAGGATCGAGGGGAATTTTATTGACGAAAAAAACTAAGACCAGTTCCGTGGCTAAAGACCAGGATCGAGGGGAAGTTTATTTCAGAAACTTAGACTAGTTACGTGGCTAAAGACCAGGATAGGGGGAGTTTTTACCTTTTCGAAGCATCATTTCTTAGCAAAAGAAGATGGATAAGTAAGTAGCCATTCATAACCACCATCAAAGTTTCGGGTATTCCGATATTTAATCGTCTTGCACCCCGAATGCCCGAATACCTTCGCCATTCACACCTTCGGGTCCAAGAAGATTAAATAGGGGCATCTGTCATACCCCAAATTTTGACCACCAAGATTTCCCATCATTGTGAAGATCATTACCATAATATTGATGTACTTCCATGCCTCATCAATCTCCTAAGGGATTGTTAGGCATTCTTTACAATCAAAGATTAAGGTTTTAACCCCTCTCAGAGCATTTAGACAAAAGATCAATCAAGAATTGACATGATCTTCAACTTGGCTAGCCTCTCAAACATCCATGGAGGACAAAGAGGTCTCCCACATCAAGAATTAAGCACAAGGTTGCAATATACCAAGTGGATCAAGCCTCAAGATCGTCAGTGTCACCAAATTAGGGTTTTGGTCGACTAAGGCCTCCCGATGAAAATTTCCATCTGGGCATGAGCCAATGTCTAAATGTATGGTCTAAAAAACTCAAAAGGATCTCAAGAACCCATCCACAATGGCAAAATCACCTTGAGGGTCCATCTATAAAAAAAATCAGGAATTAAGGTTTTGACCTAATTCAACCCTTGAGTTAACTTATAAAGTGAGGCATGGCTTGAAGCTACAAAATGAACTTCAAAGACCTAAAATACATCATATTGATATGTTTACAAGATTTGATTGACTCAAAGAGCTCAAATCATAAGCCACAAGAAATCAAAACCATCTGATCACAAATTAGGGTTTCTGATGGAAAAAGTCAACCCTATCCTTGACTGTTGCCCTACCCTGGATCTCAAACCTTGGGGAGGGGTCCAAGACATTCCTAAATACCCTTGGAGGCCATCCATGAAGTTTAATTAAGCCCAAGGATTGATTTCACAAAAGGATCACAAAGTCAAAATTTCATCTGATGAACAAGTCAACTGTACAAAAAATCCAAGTTTGACTTTTTGGATTTTTGGTCAACCAAGGTGCCTTAACCCTAAAACAATGTTAATATGCGATTTGAATCATCATTCATCAAGAAAAATCAAAGAAAGTGAGTTAACTTGTTAAAGGGGTAATCATAAAAAAACTTAGAATTTTTCTAAGTTATGGAACAAAGTGGCTAGGGTACCAACTTTGCAAGGCCATATCTCTCAAACCCTAAGGCCTTTTTCTCCCATTCAAAGCTCATATGGAAGCCCTCATTACATACTTCAAAAGTGTCAACTACAAGAATTTCCAATTCTTCATGGATTCTGAGTTATGGTTGGATCAAAATGACAAAAACTTGGAATTTACCACTTTTCCAACACTTAGACAAAATTCTGTCAAAGTCGGAAAAACAAGTGAAACACCAAAACTTGAAGGGTTGTTTCACATAGTTATAGGCTGAATCAATCCAAAATGTAAACATCAAAGTTGTTGTGCATATTGCCTACAATCCAAGGAACTTATTGGCATGAAACAACTCAGCTTGAGCCAAGAGTTATAGCTGCTGCAAGACACCATGGCAAGGTTGTCATGAAAAATCAGTTTGTGAGATTTCTTGCCATACACGATTTTGAGCCAAAAACCAATGATCACTATGCCGCATTTATCCAATATGATCCTAATCCATCTGATCCAACTTGCTAAGCTGAGTCAAAAAGCCAAGGGATCTTCCAACTTGAGGTTAATGCATTTTGTCACATTATGCCTTGAAGTCAAAGGCATTTATATGCAATAGTGCACTTTCAATAAAGCCATTATACTCAGTCAAGATGCTCACTTAAAAAACAATTAAAACATCTGAAGAATGTGGATTTGGTCAAGACATAGCCCTGCTCTTGGGAGAGGCTAGTTTACCTTGCATGAGAAGAAATGCCACCAAGCCAAAGCCATTGAATGTGATCTGATCCAGCAGTCATTCACTATTCCTCCAAGACAAGAGTTGATCCACTATAAATAGAGGTCCTAACTGATCATTCAAACTACACCAAAGCAGCTTACAACATTGCTTTCTCTCATTTCCTTCTTAAACTCCAAATTTCATTGTTCTTGAGAAAGCACTATCGGGTTTTGAGTTGGAGGCCAATGCAACTCAAACCAATGATTCACACACCTCACACACAACATATAGGAGTGATCTAAACCATTTGTCATACCCCAAATTTTAACTACTAAGATTTCCCATCATTGTGCAAATCATCATCACAATATGGATGTATCATTATGCCTCATTAGTCTCCCCAAAGATGGGTGAGCATCCACTACAATCAAAATTAGGGTTTCAAGCCCTCTCAGAGCTCTTAGACAAAGGATCAATCAAGGAATGACATAATATTCAACTTGTATAACCTCTCAAACATACAAAGGAATCAAGAGGACTCCCACATCAAGAATCAACCACAATTTTGCAGCATTCAAGGTGGATCAAGCCTCAAGATCGCTAGTGTCACCAAAATTAGGGTTTTGGTCGACCAGGGCCTCCAGATGAAAATTTTCCTCTGGGCATGATCCAATGCTTCAAAGCATAATCTAAAATGCTCCATGGGACATCATGAACCCAATCATCAAGTCAATTTTGCCTCAAGGGATGCATACAATAAAAATCAGGAATTAGGGTTTCTTGACCTAATTCACCCCTAAGTTGACTTTTGGGACAAAAAATGAGCCAAGACCTCAAGGCATGATTTGAGGGTCCCTAACACACCACATTGATCCATTTGCAACAATGGATTAATCCAAGAAGCTGATCAACAAGTTTCTAATTCATCAGAGCCACAATTAGGGTTTCAAGGAAAAAGTCAACTGTGCCTTTGACTTTTGACCAGGACATGCTCCCAAACCTTGGGACATGATTCAATACACCCTATAACACCTATGAAATCAATACATCAAGTTTGATTTAGGTCAAGGGCTTGATTTCATAGAGGATCGCACAGTTTGGAATTCATCTGACAAAAAGTCAACTGTGCACAAAAGTCAACTTTGACTTTTTGAGATTTTTCACAATTATGGTTCTTTGACCCTAAAATTATGTTAATGTATGATTGGAATCATCATTCATAAAGAAAAATCAAGAAAAGTGGGATAACTTGTAAAAGGCGTAACCATAAAAACTTAGAAATTTTTCTAAGTTATGGAATAAAGTGGCAAGGGTACCAACTTTTGAGGATCACAACTCCTAAACCACAAGGCCATTTTTCCCCATCCAAAGCTGGATTTGTAGCTCTCACGGCCCTCTACAAAAGCTTCAAACACAAATCATTCCAATTCCTCATGGATTTCAAGTTATGGAATGATCAAAATCACAAAAAGTGAAAATGTCTCTTTTTTCCAACACTTAGTGAATTTTTCACTATGTCAGAATCTGCCTTCACTTTTTTCCAAATGTAGTGGCATTTTTCACTTGGATCCAAAAGGTATCAAAACCAACTATGATCAAACAGTTATTGTATCATATGAGGGCTTTCCAAAATGGCCAAGAACTCCATCAAAATCCACTTCAGCCATGAGATATGACAATGCCAATATGCCTTGCTGCAAACTGTCATGGCAAGGCAGATTTGGGAGTTTTGCTCGATTTGCTCAAATTTTGCAAAGGGCAAATAAATCTATCCATCTGAACACCTCAAGGGGAGACCAAGGAGAGACAAACCCTGATCCATCAGCCTCCCAAGTCTTTGGAACCAAAAGTAGCATGCCAAACCTAGAAATGCCTAAAAGAGGGACAAGACTTCAATTATGGATTGAAGCATTTAATGGATGCACCAAGGTGGCATGGACTGGGCCATTACCAACTGAATTTAGTCAAGACTTATCCAAGACCAAGGGAACCAGCAGCCTGTGCCCTAACCTCTAGTCAATGGCTAGAGGAGACTTTGATTCTCATTGCTCAACATTGGGCAAACCTCTGCTGCAGTTGCCATTCACTATTGCAGCCAAAACAAACTTGCTCTGCTATAAATAGAGTTCAATTGTGTTCAGTTTGAGTACACCAAAGCACTACAACACTTGCTTTCCTCAAAATCTCTTTCTCTGGGAAAAAATACCTTCTTTAGCAAGGTAACTCTGAGTTTTTGAGTTAGAGAGCAATTCCACCACAGCTCATGATCCAAACACATCCAATATGTCATATCTAAGCTGTCCAAACTCTCACAAGTGACCTGTAACACCAAAATCACAAAGTCACCTCTCAAAACCTCAAAATAGGACTTTTGTGCATTTTTGAAGCCATGTCTTGATTCAGTCACTTTCCAAACTAGATAAAACCTTAAACACACTCCAAATATCATCCTTGAACTGTCCGAAATGGTGCCACACATCTGGAGCACCATTTGAGAGAGTTGTTATTTTGGCCACTTTTGCCCATTTTGCAAGAAAGAGCTCAAACTTGTTCTTGAGGTTTCTAGCTGATTCCAACCATCCTAAAAGCTTCTAAGAGATAATTTAAGGGTGTCCAAAGCATCAAATCATTTCTGGAACAAAGCTCTTGGCAGATTGCACAAAAGCTCTAAAAAGAGGTAAGCATCACAACTTGGATTCTTTGAATCATGATTTCTTTTGATGTCCACTGATCATGCATCTCTTATACATGTTATATGTGTTGTGTTTGTACCAATTTATCATGTAATTCATGCTTGTACCAAGAGATGGCATAGAAAATGCAAATCATGGCCTATTTCAAAACCACTATTGGGTTTTTCAATAGGAGCATGATCTAAAAAAAAAACACCACCACCATTGGATTCCTGGTGAAATTCTAGGCAGGATTGACCTAAATTTTGTCCCAATCCATGGAGAAATGAGAAAGTTATGGCCTTCACGTTTTCAACCAAAATCTTGCCTTGCCTTGCCTTGGGCCAGGCCAAAAACAAGGCAAGCCTTGTATATTTGTGGTTGTGTTTCAATCAATGGATGTATCACCACCCCAGAGGTACGGCCCGCGCCGTATACACAAGAGGTATGGGGTTCGAATCCCCCTCGCCCCAGATCCTCTTTTTGTTATTTTTTCACTTTTTATTGTTTTTCTTATTATTTTTAATGATTTGAAAAATTAATAACTCCCTCAATTTTAATTATTTTTTATTGGTACTTTTTGCAAAAAATCACAAAAATGTTGAAATATTTTATTCCACAAAAAAATCAAATTTATATTAGTTATTAAATATAATTAGTATTTTTGTGAATAAATTCATTTTTAATTGTTTTTAAACATTTAAAAGTGAATATTTACTTTGAAAATCAAAACCAAATGAGTTCTAAATCATCTTGTGATTAAAACCTAATTTTTCAAACCTTAAACAAAAATCACAAATGGTTTATTCAAACTTATTTGGTATTTTTATCATTTTATTTGATTTTCTTTAAATATTTACATTTAAAGGAAAACAAAAATTAGGGTTTCTTTGATTTTCACCCTCACAAATCACTTTCAAACACTCATGGGCCTCTATTAGAGTGTAAGACCCAATCCCTTTGTAAGTACACCACTTTTTGGGCCTCAGTCATTGTATAAGTCCCACTGTACTTTCAAAAACAACGGCGCGATCGTCGCCTTTTTAACAAAATCAACTGGGTCTCTCCTTGAGCTGTAAGCCCCATAACTTGTACAAAAACACCTTTGGGCCTCTAATAGAGTGTAATACCCCACCCCCTTTTAACCAAAACCTTTTTGGGCCTCATATATTGTATAAGTTCCTCTGCGTTAAAAGAAAATATCGGCGCGATCGCCAGTTCAAAAATCAAATCATCTGGGCCTACCCTCGTGTTATAAGCCCTATTCCTTTTCTTTAAAACTCTTTGGGCCTCTTGAGAGAGTGTAAGACCCATCCCTTTGTACAGAAAACCTTTTTGGGCCTCAATCACTTGTATAAGTCCCTATACAAATTCAAAACAACAGTGCAATCACGGATAAAACCTTGGGCCTCTTCGTGAGCTGTAAGCCCCAACCATATTTTCAAAGCACTTTCTTCTTTGATTTATAATATAATATTGTTATCAAAGCTTTCTTTGTTGAACAACTAACAAAACAACATGAAAGCTCTACAACCGAGTAAATGTTTATCCGCTTTCTTTATCCGCTTTCTTATATATATCTGTATTGTGGGGCTGCTCACTGTATGTCTTCTTTCACAAACTTTTATATACTTGTCAAATATCAACTGTGTAATACTAGTATAGTTATTTAGAGTTTTCCTCGGCAACTACGTCTAGCACTAGGTAAAGCCCGTTGGTCACTCTGAAATACAAACAAAACTAGATCCCCATAGGATTACCAGATACAATCTTCCCTCCTCTTGGGGTTAAACAATATGGAGATGTGAAAGACAGCATTCTCAGTGAACCCTTTCTCAGACTGTCACCCTTAGAAAATGTCAAAGAAACTCTAACTCCCCAGAGATGATCTTTTCTCCGTGAATGACATCTCTTGAGTTTCTTCCAAATTCTCGGACTTTCCTGGCTTGATCTATTCTCGGTGAATAGCATGTCTTGAACTTCTCAGGGTTTGGGGACCCATAGGCTTCCTAAAAGCATACCCGCCTCCTCTTGGGCGTTGTACAAGGACCCGTCGGCTTCTTACAAGCTCTCATGCTTTCTCTTGGGCTTAGTACAAGGACCCAGAGATCTCTACAGGTATAGGAATAGAACCTAGTCATCAATTTGCTAGAGCTGTCTTTCTGAGTCAAGTGTCAGACCAGTTAATGGGTTGACCTTCATCCCTTAACATACCAGCCTTCTCTTGGGCATCATACAAAGATCATTCGCTTATCTGAGAATCGACTTCTCAAAACACTAGTAGACTTGGACAGTCAGAATACCCTTTGGATTTCCCCAGAAATAACCCTGATCCTCTGATCAATAATAAAGCACAGCCTTACCTTTAATCAGCCCCTTTATAAGAACTGATTTTCTCTTTTACTCAAAATACTGGACCTGTCACTAAACTGAAACAGTCCCCAACAATCATAGCCTCCTCTTGGGCTTTGTACAAATGATTCTCCCCAGTGGAGCTAACCTTTTCAGACTCTCTTGTTGAGTCAACCACTTTCAGCCTCCATCTCGGGCTTCGTACGAGACACAAAACACTCTCTTGTTGAGTATAAAAGACCCTCTTGTTGGGTCACATACCTTTCAGCCTCCATCTCGGGCTTCGTACAAGATACAAAACACTCTCTTGTTGAGTATAAAAGACCCTCTTATTAGGTCACAAACCTTTTAGCCTCCATCTTGGGATTCGTACCAGATACGTATAAAAGCACCCTCTTGTTGGGTCAATAGCCTTCTCTTAGGCTTTGTATAAGGAAAACCCCGGTTGAGTCAATCAACCTTTTAGCATCAAATATGTGCCTTGCTCATAGCATACAAACATCAACAACTACTCTTTAGAGATGACAAATTCTCTCTCAAGCCAAAACCCTTCAGCTTCAAATCTTGGGCTTTGAACAAGATACATATACTCCCTTTAGTTTCACGTCTTGGGCTTTGAACAAGACACCAAAACAACTCTTTCCTCCCATAGAATAGGAGGAACTACGATCGCTCTGATTTCCCTGTTTCATTAAATAGGAATACGTAGGCATAATATTGAAAAATCTTAGCGAGCATACTAACCAAAAAAAACCCAAAATCCCATACCTTCATACATCAATCGAAAAGCATCAGACCTAACATCCTACCAATAGCCTAGACATTGTTCTTAAGCGAAATACCCAAAGAGAGACCCACAATCTCAAGTAGCATCTGTAAACCAACAGTCATCTGTTCAAACTGAGTTTCCAAGCAGGGTTAATTGGAGACATCTATTTCCCTTCCTTCATCAACTTCAATAGGATAAAAAATGAATCCAACTGTAGTACCCCAAAGCGATAGTGCTTCGCAACCACACAAAAACTCGCGCTACAGAAAAATTGCGACTCTGCTGGGAAGTTTTCGAGATCTTGTTCTCTTCCCATCGCTTAGGTGGAAAACCTTAAGTTCTCAAGGTATCACAGAAATGGAAACCCTGCTAGGGGAGTCATTGTCTGTCAGGATCATAAGACTAGAGGTCTAGGATGATTAAGACAAATATATATACTGCTGTTCCTAATTGATATTTGTGTATATTTTTCTGCTAATGGGAATGCGTGTGATGCCGCATGTGGAAAGATTGAGTATACACCTAAGATAGGTGATGGAAATACGGGTAATCTTGCAGGGAGTCAATCCCAGTTTAGAGCCCCCGATCGACCATCAAACTCAGTGGAGACTCCCTTTGCAGATACATTGCCTATACGACTTCGGTTGTTAAAAGTAGTGTGGTCGACTGGGTTATCTAAGAAGCTGAGGTTTTTAATAGGATGAAACCATTTTGTAGTGCGGAAGCTATCAGAAATAGTTGTCACACGATACTACCTCATCTGAGATCACTCTAAGATGCATCAGCTTGCTGGCGATCCGCTTGCTGTTGTTATCCCAAGAGGGATCAATGATTTTGCGGACAAGTACAAAAAATCACCAGTATAAACCTTTGGGGGGGGGGGGGGGTAGAGCCTTGACTTCATGACACCGACCTTTTGACCCCATGTTTTTTCTCTATTTTTGTGTGCTGCATTCATACATTCATTTAAAAAACACTAAACCAAAAAAAAATCTTCTCTTCTAGTCTCTTTTTTTCAAATTAAACTAAGACAATGATTGCAAATGTCAGATAAAGGGATTTCGGTAGAAGGAAAATTCATAAGTACACCTTCAAGGTTCCAAAGTTAGAGGATTTGAGAGGTTTGGCTAGGATGATAACCAATCCTGAGGCTTTCAAAGCCAAGTATTGAGGGCTGCTGTCTCTGTTAAGGGTCCATGTAATTGAAGGAATCCTGTCCACATTAATCTAGTTCTATGATCCGGTCTATCACTGTTTCAGATTCCCGGATTATCAGCATGCACCAACGCTGGAGGAGTACTCTCACCTGACAGATCTGCATATTACTGATCAAGCTCCATTTTTGGACTGGAAGAAATTCCAAAGGATCAAACCATTGCAAGGGCAATTTATTTGGACGAGTTAGAAGTCAGGACTCACATGACCACTAAGGGTGGAATCCAGGGTTTGCCAGTCCAATTCTTAACAAAGAAAGCTCTGTACTTTGCTAATATAGGGAATGTGGCCGCTTTCGAGAGCATCTTTGTTTTGCTCACGTACGGGTTATTTCTGTTCCCCAACATTGATAACTTCGTCAACGCCATTAAGATTTTTCTGATTGGAAACCCTGTACAGACTTTGCTCGCGGATGCTTATCATTCGGTACACTTAAGGAATTTGTATAGCGGAGGAATGATCACATGCTGTGTACCCCTGCTTTACAAATGGTTCACTTCCCATTTACCCAAGTCTGCTGCATTTTGGGATCAAAAGAATACTTTACGTTGGTCGCAGAAAATCATGTCTCTTACCAACTCTGACCGTTGTGGAAATTTGCCAAATGTACCCCTTATAGGAACTAAAGGAGGAATCAATTATCATCCAGTTTTAGTTTGTTGTCAATTTGGATACCAGATGAGGCATATCCCGCGTAATGCTCATCTGGAAGGTCTTTTCTTCAAGGAAAGAGAAAATGACAGGGCACTAAAGACAGAAATAGTGCATGCTTGGAAACACATTCATAGGAAAGGACGAGAGTCTCAAGGAAAACCAGACTGCGTCTTGGTGGAGCCTTATCTCCACTGGGTACAAACTAGAGCTCTCAAGGTGAGGATGCCTTACCCTCGTCAGGAAGTTCTTCCATTAAGGGACTCTGCCCTTTATTTTATGTCTGAGACGGAAAAGCTTCAAGTTACTCTCAGCAAAGTTCAACAGGAGAAGAGGTCTTGGAGGAACAAGTACCGTATTCTCAATGTGGAGTGCAAGAAGATACAACGACTGTTAAGAGAAAAGGATGTTCTAATTGAAATTTTAGAGCAACATGCTGTAGAAAATCAGGATGACCAGAGGAATTTGCTTGCTCCTTTCACTTGGCAAAGGAATGACAACCCGACAATGGCTGAAGATCCCCGGTCAAAGAAAAGGAAAGCCCCCGAACCAGCACTTGAGCTCTCCTCAGAGAGGACTCATGATCCATTAGTTTAGATTTCCTTTTTCAGTACTTTGTAATCTACTGTATTTCCATTTTTGCAATCCTTTGAATTCAATAAAACGGGGTTTCCCCACTGTTTGATACTTGCAATCTAATTGTCAAAGTTTACTTTGAATAAACAAAAATGTACAATTAATATAATCATTGCATTCATCATTCTCGCATAACGTATTCTTCTTACCTACGAATCTCATGTTTGTGTCTCGATTCTAGAGTCAAACTGTCTCATTCGTACAATACCTACGAATCTCACGTTTGTGTCTCGATTCTAGAGTTAAACTGTCTCATTCGTATAATACAGAAAGTTGAGGGAAGAAATCGACACTCTGAAAGAGGATCTGAGAAAGCTTCATAACGACATGCAAGCTCTAGTAGAAGCTCAGATGCAACAATAAAGGACTATGATCTCAGAGATCACATCAACGCCCATAGTGGAGAAGTATGATCCTAGATACAAAATGCCGAAAGATCTCCCTGGGGCATGCCACTTAACTATATCCCGGAAGGATATGTTCCGCCGATCGCTGAGGATCAGGGAACCGCAGCAGGAACCGCTGTGCCTGAAGGTTACAAACTTCGGGAAAGCAAAGACGCCAGGGGCACGACAGCAACTCCTGAAGGTTACAAACTTCAGGAGGCACTGAGAGTCTCGGCCATAATGACTATACCACCACCCGTGGTACACACTGTCCCGGAAGGACAGATTCCACAGATACCTTCTGGTGGAAACGACAACATGTTCGACAAAATGAATGAGTTCCAGGAATAGTTCCTGGAAATGCAGAAAGAGTTGCAAGCCCTTCGTGGTCAGGATTTATTTGGAAAGGACGCCACGGACCTCTGCTTGGTCCCCAATGTGAAAGTTCCGCACAAGTTCCAAGTACCCGACTTTGAAAAGTACAAGGGTAACTCTTGCCCTCAAAGCCACTTGGTGATGTACGCTCGGCGAATGTCAGCTCAGACAAAGAACCAGGAGCTACTCATTCACTACTTTCAGGATAGTTTAACCGGTGTCGCATTAAAGTGGTACATGGGTTTAAACCGCGCCACGATCGGCACATTCAGAGATCTTGGCGCTGCCTTCGTTCAACAATATAAATACAATCTGGACATGGCACCAGACAGAGATCAACTCAGATAAATGTCACAAAAGGACAAGGAAACCTTTAAAGAATACGCTCAGAGATGGCGTGAAATTGCCGCTCAGATTTCTCCACCTCTGGAGGAAAAAGAGATGACAAAGATCTTTTTGAAAACCATAAGCTCATTTTCCTACGACAGAATGGTTGCCAGTGCTCCCAGTGACTTCACCGAGATGGTGAGCACGGAAATTCATCTTGAGGAAGCCGTCCGAGAAGGACGTTTAGTTAAAGACGCTGGACCATCAAGTAGTACGAAACGATACGGTAGTGCTCTCCCTAAGGAAAAAGAGCAGGATATTGGGAATATCTCTCTCGAAAAGCAAAGGCGGCGTTACCAGCTAGTAGCAGCTGTAACTCCTGCTATTAACCTTGCGTCTGTTCCTACGTATCAGCCTCAAGTTGCGCAGAGCCAACCTAATCAGCCAAGGACACAACCGCCTCTTCAGCAGGCTCGTCCTCTATACAACAACAACCGTGCAACATGACCTCCAGGGTTTGATTCTATACCCATGTTGTACGCAGAGCTA
Source organism: Lathyrus tuberosus (assembly GCA_022829125.1). NCBI lineage: Eukaryota > Viridiplantae > Streptophyta > Magnoliopsida > Fabales > Fabaceae > Lathyrus > Lathyrus tuberosus. The sequence goes on along the minus strand of JALAZF010000269.1, from coordinate 5,146,961 downwards.
TTCCCATTATTACTGGTCAAGGGGTATGTCCAAACCAAGTCTCCTCTTACAGTACCGAAAAATCCTCCTTTCTGGTTCAAAACAGATCAGACTTATCCTTATCATCAAAGAGGACCAGGGCATAACATAGAAAACTGTCTCAGTTTCAAATCCGACATACAAAAGCTTGTTATGAGCGGGGTCTTATCTTTCAAAGATACGAATTCGAATGTTCTCACGAACCTGTTGCCTCAACACGAGAAAGTTGCAGTAAACTTGATAGAGGGAGAGTCCAATAACAGCTATCAAATTCACGATGTACTCTTAATGAGGGCCAACTTGGTCAGGATGCATTGTAGACAGAGTGGGTACGGCCATGTGCCACCTCATAATTATCACCAGTGTGATATCTGCTCTAAAAACAATCAAGGATGTTCTGTGGTGCAATCAGCTCTACAGGAACAGTTGGATCTCGGATGGATCCGAGAGCATCGGGTTCGTGGTGTCAACATGACTTATAAAAATTCCAACATCATTCAGAACCACGACATCCGTGCAATGAATGTCAACTTAGTGGCAATGCACTCAAGGCAAAGCCAGTATCATAATCTGCCACGTCATGATTAAAATTCTTGTCTGACTTGCTCGGTAAATAAACAGGGATGCTCTTTCATACAAGAGGCCCTCCAGCGTCAGATGGATCTTGGGTGGATCCAGGACTACCATGATACAAATCCCTATCAGATCAACATGATCCAAATCTTCGATATTCGTTTGATGAATACCAGCTTGGTGGAGTTACACGCCAGGCAAGTCCAACTCGGTTTTCTCACTTCTCACGATTATCTAACCTGCAAAGGATGTTGCGAGAGTAACCAAGGGTGCGCTCTCGTTCAAAGAAATTTGCAACACTTGTCAAACCACTGGTGGCTTCCAATTTATATGGATGAAGTCACGCAACAAATCAGTGTGCTTAATGGGAACCCTACTCGGCGTCAAAGTCAGGATGTCTGATCTATGGAAACTGACCTAGTGAGGTTACATTGCATCCAAAGCGGGCGTGGCCAGGTGCCACCAGATAATTACGAACGCTGCAGAGTCTGCTCGGAGAATAACCAAGGATGTTACCTCGTGCGAGCAACTCTTCAAGGTCAGTTGGATCGTAAAGAGATTCAACAATGTCCGGGTTCCGAGCCAATCAACTGGACACCGGACTACTTCGCTGATCATATCAGAGACATTGTCATAATCTTTGATCATCAACAGCTGATTGAAGTTACCTACGACAGTCAGAAAAATCAGAAGGCTCTTGTAGTTATTTATCTTCTAGGACTATTACCATATGAATCAACTAAGGCAATCCCTTACATATACGGTGCAACAACAATTGAGAATGGAAAGGAAATTCCATTACCCTCCGTCGTGAATATTGCAGACATCAGTCGAGTAACACAGAGCGGTCGAATCTTCAACCGAGGAGTTGGAGAACCTAACAAATAAAAACGGAAGTTCCCAATCCACCAGTCGGTTAATCCAGTAATCCTGACCTTTCAAAGAACGATGATGAGATGCTGAAGCTCATCCAAAGGAGTGAATACAACATTGTTGATCAGCTGTTACAAACTCCTTCAAATATCTCTATGCTATCGCTTTTACTCAGTTTCGAAGCCCACAGAGAGGCTCTACATAAAGTCTTAGAGCAGGCCTTTGTGAAACAGGATGTGTCAATACGACAGTTCGATAGCATCATCTCTAACATCACTTTCTGCAACAACATGGGGTTTAGTGATGAGGAATTGCCAGAGGAAGGCAAAAGTCACAACATGGCGCTCAATATTACAGTCAACTTCCAGGACGATGCTTTAGCCAGCGTACTGGTAGCCACCGTATAGGCTCTCAACGTCATGGCGAAGTCCACTCTGATGCAACTATCATTTAAAGGATCCCCGATGAGGGGCAGTGAGGTCATCGTCAAAGCCTTTGACGGATCCAAGAAAATAGTTATCGGCGATGTCGCCCTTCCCATAACTATCAGTCCTCACACTTTCCTAATCACTTTCCAGGTCATGGACATCCGGGCAACATACAGTTGCTTATTAGGAAGACCTTGGATACACCAGGCTGGGGCAGTCACTTCGACACTGCACCAGAAACTGAAGTTCGTCAAGAACGATTAACTCATCCCGGTTTATGGAGAACATGCCTTGATCGTTAGTAACCTGTCATTATCTACTTGTGTAGAACCCGAGGAGGTGGTCGGAACTCAATTCCAAGCACTTTCGGTGAGCAATGAGAATCAATCAGAGAAAGGAACCACTATTTTCTCATACAAAGATACCCTCGAGGCAATTGAAAGCAACAATACGAAAGGGTGGGGACAGCTTGTCACTCCTACTGATAACAAAGCGAAGAAAGGTCTTGGCATTTCCTCAACCTGTACCCAGACTGCTACTAACGATGAAAGTTTTCATCCTATTCAGGACTTCTTCCACAGTGGAGGTTTCCTTCACCTAGTGTCTCAAGATGTACATACCATCAACGAGGGAGATTCCTCCGTGTAAGAATGGGAATCCTATCTTAATAAGGACAGTTATATGTCTCAGGAAGAGGTGCCTACGCCATTTTTCTATCCTCACAAAGTCCGAGATTTATGTCGAGGTCAGATGTCGAAATGATATATGGAGATTGTGATATGGAAGGATGCCGTGCTCCGCCAAATTCATTAGAGGAGGACACTCCGATGAAAGATAACTTCGATTACGACTACTATGGCCCAATGGATGGTATGCCTATCTGGAAGACGTACCCAGGAGACTCGGGGCAAGAGAATCAGTCGAACAATGAAAATCAGTTGAGCGTCATTGAAATAAATACCTGCGTCCCCACCGAATCATGGGATCAACGCTCAGGGCATTTAGAAAATATCCAGCACGACGATGAATTCGCAAAGTTTGCAGGACTAGAATTCATTAACTATGCTTTTCCCGAGGTCAACGTCATCGAGAGAGATGACTCCTCCAGTTCCAAAGAGGTGTGGGACACCTTGGAACAACTGAGCAGAAAATACGACTTCATGGTCAAATACACCGCTCTCGAGAGCTCTCGTATCAGGCTCGAAGACATCCAGCCAACTGGATGGGGAGATTTTCCTGAGAGCACAAATGATATGCAAAATATAACTGAGGAATCCTCCTACGACAACTCTTCCTGGGAGACAGATTCCAATGATCCTGCTCCACCAGAAATCAGCGTTATTTCTAAAGACAAATCAAGGAAGGTACCAGACTTTGTGATTCACCGAGGAGTTCACCGCCGATGGGTTGCTGTCAATGTTTCGGAGATCGTCCATAAGTCAAAGTAATTGTCGTCTTTAACCTTTCACCCTGCCCAGGTGAAACGGATGTTTTGATAGGGCTCACTTTCCGTAAATATCCCTCTTCGCTTTGCCCAAAGCGACATAGTTTTGTTTTGTAGGTCTGTAGTTTCAAGAATCAACAAAATCATAAATAAAATAACGTCGTTTTGTAATTTCCGCATTAATTGCTGTTTTCTCTTTTCATTTTTCAGAAAATGGTAATCCTAAAAAACATCTCAAATAATAAAAGCAAGCAGTAAAAAAAAATACACTGCACACACTCTTGCATTTTCTCTATCTCTTCTAAACACAAATCATCACGTCATGCAGATTTCTTGTTTTAAACCCCGTTGAAACATACGATCCAATGCCTTCTCCCAACTTTGAATTCCCGGTATTTGAGGTTGAAGAAGAAGATGACAACGAAATTCCAGAAGAGATCTCCCGATTACTCAGACAAGAGGAAAGGTCCATCAAACCTCACAAAGAGCCGTTGGAAACGGTCAACTTGGGCTCAGAGGAAGAGTGAAAAGAAGTCAAGATTGGGGCCCTACTCAGTCCAAATGTCAAAGAGAGTTTGATAAAGCTTCTCAAAGAGTTTTTCGATGTATTCGCTTGGTTTTATCAGGACATGCCAGAGTTGGATACCAGCATCGTGGAACATCATCTACCGTTACGGTCAGAATGTCCGCCGGTAAAGCAGAGGTTGAGAAGAACTCACCCAGACATGGCCATCAAAATCAAAGAAGAGGTCCAGAAGCAGATTGACGTGAGTTTCCTCGCCACATCAGAATATCCTCAATGGTTAGCCAACATCGTACCAGTCCCGAAAAAGGACGGAAAGGTCAGAATGTGTGTTAACTATAGGGAACTGAACAAAGCCAGTCCAAAGGATAACTTTCCTTTACCATACATTGATATGCTGAGGGACAGTACAACAAAGTTCAAGGTCTTTTCCTTCATGGATGGATTCTCGGGCTATAATCAAATCAAAATGGCACCAAAAGACATGGAGAAAACTTCGTTCATTACCCCGTGGGGTGCCTTTTGCTACAAGGTGATGTTGTTAGGTTTGAAGAACGTCGGGGCAACCTATCAAAGGGCCATGACTACTCTGTTTCATGACATGATACACAAAGAAATCGAGGTATATGTCGATGATATGATTGCCAAATCTAAGACAGAGGAGGAGCATGTGACCCACCTGTTAAAGCTATTTGACCGGCTGAGAAAATACAAACTCCACTTGAATCCCAACAAGTGCACATTCGGTGTCCGCTCAGGGAAACTTTTAGGGTTCATCGTCAGCCAGAAAGGAATTGAGGTTGATCCTGACAAGGTCAAGGCCATTCAAGAGATGCCTTCTCCAAAGACTGAAAAACAAGTTAGAGGATTCCTGGGACGTTTGAACTACATCTCCAGATTTATATTCCTCATGACCGCGACATATGCACCAATCTTCAAATTACTCAAAAAGAATCAGGATTACGTTTGGACAGAAGATTGCCAAACCACGTTCGACAGTATCAAGGAATACCTGTTGAACCCACCGATTCTATCACCTCCAGTGGATGGAAGGCCACTAATCATTTACTTAATAGTCTTGGAAGACTCTATGGGTTGTGTACTTGGCAAACAAGACGAAACGAAAAGGAAAGAGTCTGCCATATACTATTTGAGCAAGAAGTTCACTGACTGTGAGACGCGGTACACTATGCTCGAGAAAATATGTTGTTCTCTGGCTTGGGTAGCCAAACATCTTCGCCAATATATGATTTGCCACACTACTTGGTTAATCTCATAAATGGATCCAATCAAGTATGTCTTTGAAAAACCTGCTCTTACGGGAAGGATTGCCCGTTGGCAGATGTTGTTATTAGAATACGACATCGAGTACCACGCTCAGAAAGCCGTTAAGGGAAGTATTTTAGCCGATCATTTGGCTCATCAACCGATTGACGATCAGGAATCAATCGGGTTTGACTTCCCAGACGAAGATGTCATGTATCTAAAAATGAAAGACTGCGATGAACCGCTACCCAGTGAAGGGCCAGAACCAGGTTCCCAATGGGGACTAATCTTTGACAGAGCTGTTAATCATTATGGAAACGGAATTGGGACAATCATCATAGCACCTTAGGGTACCCACATTCCTTTCACCGCCCGACTTATATTCAAGTGTACAAACAACGAGGCCGAATACGAAGCTTGTATCATGGGTCTCGAGGAAGCAATCGACTTAAGGATCAAAAACTTGGATGTATATGGCGTCTCAGCCCTGGTTATCAATCAGATCAAAGGATATTGGAACACATACCAATCAGGATTGATTCCTTACAAAGACTACGTAAGAAGGTTGTTACCATTCTTCAACAGAATCGAGTTTCATCATATCCCTCGTGAAGAGAATCACGTGGCTGATGCATTAGCCACCCTCTCTTCCATGATTAGTGTAGGTCAATGGAATGACTTACCTAAGATCGACATAATGCGCCTTGAACGGCCCGCTTACATCTTCACGATTGAAGCAGTCATAGACGACAAACCTTGGTATCACGATATCAAATGCTTCCTTTAGAAACAAGATTACCCACCTAGGGTATCCAGAAAAGACCAAAAGACCCTCAGAAGGCTAGCAGGCAGTTTCTTTCTGAGCGGTGATACACTCTATAAAAGGAACTTTGACATGGTCTTGCTCCAATGTGTAGACAGACCAGAAGCACACAAGCTGATAAAAGAAATTCACGAAGGATCCTTTGGCACTCATGCCAACAGACACACAATGGCGAGAAAAATTCTCAGAGCAGGGTACTATTGGTTGACCATGGAATCCGACTGCTACAAGTACATGAGGAGGTGTCACAAGTGTCAGATATACTCCGACAAAATCCATGTACCGCCAACGCATCTCAAAGTTCTTTCTTCCTCATGGCCTTTTTCTATATGGGGAATCGACATGATTGGCATGATCGAACCCAAGGCTTCAAACGGACATCGGTTCATTCTAGTAGCCATTGACTACTTCACCAAATGGGTTGAAACAACGTCATATGCCAATGTTACCCGACAAGTGGTGGACCAATTTATCAAAAATAATCTCATCTGCCGTTATGGTGTTCCGAGCCAGATCATTACTGATAATGGATCTAACTTGAACAATAAGATGATAAAAGAGTTGTGCGCAGAGTTCAAGATCGAACACCATAACTCATTTCCCTACCGACCTAAGATGAACGGAGCGGTAGAAGCGGCTAACAAGAACATTACGAAGATTGTTCAAAAGATGGTTGTAACCTACAAAGACTGGCACGAGATGCTACCCTTTGCTCTTCACGGTTATCGAACATCTGTCCGCACTTCAACAGGGGAAACCTCTTTCTCTCTAGTATATGGCTTGGAAGCAGTGCTCCCCATAGAAGTAGAGATCCCATCAATCCGGGTATTGATGGAAGCTAAGCTTACATAAGTTGAGTGGTGTCAAAGTCGACACGACGAACTGAATCTGATCGAAGAAAAGAGAGTAATAGCACTATGCCACAGTCAACTGTATCAACAAAGAATGAAGAAGGCGTTCGACAAAAAGGTCCGACCTCGCGTCTTCAGGAAAGGAGACCTTGTGCTAAAAAAGATACCATCATTCCTCACAGATTCTTGGAGCAAATGGACTCCGATTTATGACGGCCCCTACGTGGTCAAGAAAGCTTTCTCAGGCGGCGCCTTGAGACTCGCAACCATGGACGGAGAGGAATTTTCCTACCCCACGAATGTTAACGTAGTCAATAAATACTTCGCCTCAACTAAAAAAAAAAGAAAAAAGAAGAAAAAAAACGTCTCGTTGGATTGAAAACCCGAAAGGGCGGTCCAGGCAAAAATTAGAGACATAATAAAAAATCATCCCGGTGGATTGGAAATATCAAAGTACAATCCAGGAAAAAGTTAGGGATAATGGCAAGTAACTATGTTTAACAGGGGCAAATCCTCAACAGCAGTTACACCATCAGGAAAAACTCCAGTCAAGGTCATCTTCGACAGAAGCTCAGGATGTCCAGAATTCAATGTTGGTAGAAGGATAGCGGTCGTTATGTTTCAATGTAGCCATTTTCCCTTAAAATTACCATTTTCCAACTTTGTAAATACTCTATGGGATCACGCGTTTGGCTGATTTCCATCCTATCAATAAAATTTGAGCCCTTGTGCTTTTGTTTATAATTCTCATTTGTTTTAGCTTTATAGAACGACATTTTTAACATGATTAACGATTCTTGAAATAAAACAAAAATGAATTTACTTGTCAAACTTTTTCTGCTTTTAAACTAAAGACGACAATTTCTTTTGACTGTTGAACATCGAAAGAACATCGATCGCTTCTCCAGAAGTAGTCGAGCTTCAAAGTGCAGAATCAAAGTACTCCTTCTAAACCAGTACACCTGAATGAAGGATCAACTTTGTCGGAGACCGGGTTTCCTCTGACACCCCCGACAGAGTTCTTACCTCCTAAGTCCGACCAACGGTTGTTCCCCACAGGGACTACTTCTCCTAGGCAAGGCAGAATTGCTATCAAGAACCAGTGATACTTTTCGTCCCCCCCCAGTGGCCGAGTACCCAGCCGTGTTCATCCATTAGTCTCTATGTCGCATCAGTTTTGTCAGTATATACATACATACATCATGCATTATTGATTTACATCCATATTCATATTGCATCACTATCTCTCTAGTCGGTCTTATCCCCTTGTGATAGAAGTCCTCTCAATCGAGTTGTCAGTCCTTTCCTCGTCAGGAATTGTTGCGTCTGAACAATCTCTCTCCTCCAGTTTATTTCTAGATTAGAGTTGGTCCTCAACCACTTTGATAACTTGAACCTCTGAAGAACAAGAGAACCTTTAGCCAATGTCACTCTTCGCCATTGAAGATGATGTCTACGCTTTCCCGGTTTAAGGAAAATCCCTAGAGAAAGCCTCTTAATCAGAAATTCGACAATACGGCAGTTTTTCTCCGAAAAATCCGCTGACGAAGAGGTCATCGGCACCTCAAAAATTGGATCATATCATATGGAATTTCTCCGAGAAAACCTCGAGGAAAGTATGATGTAACATCTGTAACACCCCCAATCTATACCCCCAACTAAATAAAGCAGTATAAGAAAATTCAAAATTTCATCAGAGTATATTTAAATTATCATGGCATAGACGGGGGGAATCACATTATATTGAAACAAACGTACAACACCTGCTCATAAAGATATGCAACAGTGGGGTAGCAATCAACAGAGGAACTCAGTTCCTTACACCTACATTTCAGATTTTAGAATAAAAGAGGAAAATCTAAAACTGAATATCATATATATATATATATATATATATATATCACATGGAAAGTTGTCATACAACAAGTTATACATGCACAAGCCAAAAGATATATATACATAATACACAATAATCACAAACGGCCTCCCTAACTACCCGGTGTCACATATCGGAGCCGACCGACAAAAGAATGAAGTCCTAAGCTTCACAAAAAAAGACCTCCAGCAACTTTAATCTGCAATGCCTCATAGAGCATTATGAAACAGCAGAAGGGTGAGAAAAACAATCATAATACAGTTGCATATAATTATATATTAATGCAGAAATGCACATATAGATTTCTCACCACAACATACAACAGAATCCAAATACCACACAACATCATACATATTTCATTTATCTAACACCAATACACATTAATCGTACACAATGCAATTATCACCAAGAATATCAATTTATCAATTTTATCCACAATTCCACACATAAACAACCATAATGATTTATGCAAATGCAAGAGACCGACACAACGACTCTATGCATATGCACATGCGGTACCGACTTCCATTGTTTCTCATCACTAGTTCACTCAGGAAATCTGTTGGAATCATCGCTCGTTACATCACTGTAACTCCCCGTCGGGCATACGATGTCCCCCGTCACTCACACCCCACACGGGCACAAGACGTTTATGGATCGTTCACACCCCACACAGGCACACGACCCGATCGCTCACACCCCACATGGGCACACGATCGTCTATAATCATCGCTCACACCCCACATGGGCACACGACGTTATAGTGGATTCCCTTTGGAATCCAAACCGTCACTCAGGACGTCTCAACAATGCATATCATGATGCTTGGCATACAATGACTCATGACATTTAATATGCACACATAAACGCATTCATCTACATCAACAAAATCACACTTTGCACTTATGCCCAAAACAATGCATTTAATTGCCATACGGCCACGAATCATCTCAATACCATCTAAACACATGCATCTACATCATACAACAGCACCTTGCACGATACACACTAGTTACACACAATTATAACGACAAAAATCGACCAAATGACACTATTCCCGATTTCCGACGTAATTAAATCAGCTTACAATTTCCAAATCATCATAATAAGAAAGTACAGCTCAATAGCTTTCCAACGATACCAAGAATGTAAAAATCGGATAAACGGAATCCAAGTTACGAAAGAAAAACTAAAACAATATTTTGAAAAGTCCCATTTTACCATTCTCCTGGCCATACGCGTATTGCCCTGAGCCATACGCGTATTGACCTGATTTCTCGCCATGCCATACGCGTATTGCCCAAGGCCATACGCGTATGGGCAAAGACCATTTTCCCCCAAAATCCACGTTAAAATTTCAATACGCGTAGTGCCAACACCATACACGTATTGCCCTGAAATGTTACGCGTATCATATGCAAATGGGCAGATGGCCGAGCAAAATGACATCCCATACGCGTATTGGCCTAAATCTCGCCCGTGTTACGCGTATTGCCAAGGTCCATACGCGTATGAACATGCCCCATACGTGTATGACCTGGAAAAACCAGAAAAAATATGCAGAACAAAGTTCTGCGTTTTCTCAACCAAAATCCTCCAATTTTTCACCTACACACCAGAAAATTGCCAATACAATGTCTAACAACCTGTATCTATCATGTACCAACAATAATGAACACTAAAAACATGATTTCCAACACATTTAATCGATTTCTAATCAATTTTACATAATATAGGTTTTACTAAATTTTTCCAATTCAATCCAATAACAACCACAAACACACATACATAATCATATACAAGCATACAATAACTGAGTTTCGCACCCTTACCCGATTAAATCGATTCTAGAAGTTATTTTCTTTGATTTTCCAAGATTTTCTCACTTTTCTTATCTTCTTCTCTTTTCTCCCCTTTTTTCTTCTTCTCTTTTTCTTTCTCTCTATTTTTCTCTCTTTCTATTTTCTATTCTTTCTAACTTAAGAAAAATATTATGAAATGACCAAAATACCCCCACACTCAAATATCTCGCAACCGTTCCCAAAACCCAAAAAAATATCACAACTTTGAAAAATAACATATTTTCAGATAAAAGTCGAAAATAAAATATAATAATAAAAAAATAATCAATACGACTCGATTAAATAAAAACTGACAAAACTGGGGCGTTACAACATCCCCAAGCGACAGCAGTCTCTCAAGAGACTTGCTTTCCCAAGTAAAGTCGACAAATGGCGTCTCCAAACAGAGAAGTTTGTGTACCTCTATAATTCAAACGACTGGGTTCCCCAGCAACTCTGACATCATTTTTTTCCATCAAATGGCATCTCCCCAGGAAAATTCGGCGAGAAGTTTGAGGAAATTCGCTACGCATAGCGTCCCTTGTCAAGAAAGTTTATTGACAAAAGAAACTTAGACCAGTTCCTTGGTAGGAAACCAGGATCGAGGGGAAGTTTATTTCAGAAACTAAGACCAGTTCCTTGGTAGGAAACCAGGATCAAGCAGAAGTTTATTTCAGAAACTAAGACAAGTTCCTTAGTAGGAAACCAGGATCGAGGGGAAGTTTATTTCAAAAACTAAGACCAATTTCTTGGTAGGAAACCATGATCGAGGGGACGTTTATTTCAAAAACTGAGACCAGTTCCTTGGCTGAAGTCCAGGATCGAGGGGAAGTTTTTACCTTTTCTGAGCATCATTGCTTAGCAAAAGAAGAAGGATGTGTGAACTACCATTCTTAACCACCATCAAAATTTCGGGTATTCTGATATTTAATCTTCTTGCACTCCGAATGCCTGAATACCTTCGAGATTCGCACCTTCGGGTCCAAGAAGATTAGATAGGGGCATCTGTCATACCCCAAATTTTTACCACTAAGATTTCCCATCATTATGCAAATCACCATCACAATATGGATGTATCATTAGGCCTCATTAGTCTCCCCAAAGATGGGTGAGCATCCACTACAATCAAAATTAGGGTTTCAAGCCCTCTCAAAGCTCTTAGACAAAGGATCATTCAAGGAATGACATGATCTTCAACTTGTCTAACCTCTCAAACATACAAAGGACACAAGAGGACTCCCACATCAAGAATCAAGCACAATGTTACAGCATTCCAGGTGGATCAAGCCTCAAGATCGCCAGTGTCACCAAAATTAGGGTTTTGGTCGACCAGGGCCTCCAGATGGAAATTTTCCTCTGGGCATAAGCCAATGCTTCAAAGCATAACCTAAAATGCTCCATGGGACATCATGAACCCAATCATCAAGTCAATTTTGCCTCAAGGGATGCATACAATAAAAATCAGGAATTAGGGTTTCTTGACATAATTCACCCCTAAGTTGACTTTTGGGACAAAACATGAGCCAAGACCTCAAGGAATGATTTGAGGGTCCCTAACACACCACATTGATCCATTTGCAACAATGGATTGATCCAAGAAGCTTGATCAACAAGTTTCTAATTCATCAGAGCCACAATTAGGGTTTCAAGGAAAAAGTTAACTGTGCCTTTGACTTTTGACTAGGACATGCTCCCAAACCTTGGGACATGATTCAATACACCCTATAACACCTATGAAATCAATCCATCAAGTTTGATTTAGGTCAAGAGCTTGATTTCATAGAGGATCGTACAGTTTGGAATTCATCTGACAAAAAGTCAACTGTGCACAAAAGTCAACTTTGACTTTTTGAGATTTTTCACAATTATGGTTCTTTGACCCTAAAATGATGTTAATGTATGATTGGAATCATCATTCATCAAGAAAAATCAAGAAAAGTTGGATAACTTGTAAAAGGGGTAACCATAAAAACTTAGAAATTTTTCTAAGTTATGGAATAAAGTGGCAAGGGTACCAACTTTGGAGGATCATAACTCCTAAACCACAAGGCCATTTTTCCCCATCCAAAGCTGGATTTGTAGCTCTCATGGCCCTCTACAAAAGCTTCAAACACAACTCATTCCAATTCCTCAGTGATTTTAAGTTATGGAATGATCAAAATCACAAAAAGTGAAAATGTCACTTTTTTTCCAACACTTAGTGAAATTTTCACTAAGTCAGAATCAGCCTTCACTTTTTTCCAAATGTAGGGGCATTTTTCACTTGGATCCAAAAGGTATCAAAACCAACTATGATCAAACAGTTATTGTATCATATGAGGGCTTTCCAAAATGGCTAAGAACTCCATCAAAGTCCACTTGAGCCATGAGATATGACAATGCCAATATGCCTTGCTGCAAACTATCAAGGCAAGGCATATTTGGGAGTTTTGCTCGATTTGCTCAAATTTTACAAAGGGGAAACAAATCTATCCATCTTAACACCTCAAGGGGAGACCAAGGAGAGACAAACCCTGATCCATCAGCCTCCCAAGTCTTTGATACCAAAAGTAGCATGCCAAACCTAGAAATGCCTAAAAGAGGGACAAGACTTCAATTTTGGATTGGAGCATTTAATGGATGCACCAAGGTGGCATGGACTGAGCCATTCCCAACTGAATTCAGTCAAGACTTATCCAAGACCATGGGAACCAGCAGCCTGTGCCCTAACCTCTAGTCAATGGCTAGAGGAAACTTGGATTCTCATTGCTCAACATTGGCCAAACCTCTGTTGCAGTTGCCATTCACTATTGCAGCCAAAACAAACTTGCTCTACTACAAATAGAGCTCAATTGTGTTCAGTTTGAGTACACCAAAGTACTACAACACTTGCTTTCCTCAAAATCTCTTTCTCTAGGCAAAAATACCTTCTTTAGCAAGGTAACTTTGAGTTTTTGAGTTAGAGAGCAATTCCACCACAGCTCATGATCCAAACACATCCAATATGTCATATCTAAGCTGTCCAAACTCTCACAGGTGACCTGTAACACCAAAATCGCAAAGTCACCTCTCAAAACCTCAAACACACTCCAAATATCATCCTTGAACTGTCCCAAATGGTGCCACACATCTGGAACACCATTTGAGAGAGTTGTTATTTTGGCCACTTTTGCCCCTTTTGCAAGAAAGAGCTCAAACTTGTTCTTAAGGTTTCCAGCTGATTACTACCATCCTAAAAGCTTCTAAGAGATCATTTGAGGGTGTCCAAAGCATCAAATCATTTTTCGAACAAAGCTCTCGGCAGATTGCACAAAAGCTCCAAAAAGAGGTAAGCATCACAACTTGGATTCTTTGAATCATGCTTTCTTTTGATGTCCACTGATCATGCATCTCTTATACATGCTATATGTATTGTGTTTGCACCAATTTATCATGTAATTCATGCTTGTACCAAGAGATGGCATAGAAAATGCAAATCATGGCCTATTTCAAAACCATTATCGGGTTTTTCAATAGGAGCATGATCTGAAAAAAAACCCCACCACCATTGGATTCCTTGTGAAATTCTAGGCAGGATAGACCTAAATTTTGTCTCAATCCATGGAGAAATGAGAAAGTTATGGCCTTCACGTTTTCAACTAAAATCTTGCCTTGCCTTTCCTTGGGCCAGGCCAAAAACAAGGCAAGCCTTGTATATTTGTGGTTGTGTTTCAATCAGCGGATGTATCACCACCCCAGTGGTAAGGCGCGCGCCCTATACACAAGAGGTCTGGGGTTCGAATCCCCCTCGCCCCAGATCCTCTTTTGTTATTTTTTCACTTTTTATTGTTTTTCTTATTATTTTTAATAATTTGAAAAATTAATAACTCCCTCAATTTTAATTATTTTTTATTGGTTCTTTTTGCAAAAAATCATAAAAATGTTGAAATATTTTATTCCACAAAAAAATCAAATTTATATTAGTTATTTAATATAATTATTATTTTTGTGATTAAATTCATTTTCAATTGTTTTTAAACATTTAAAAGTGAATATTTACTTTGAAAATTAAAACCAAATGAGTTCTAAATCATCTTGTGATTAAAACCTCATTTTTCAAACCTTAAACAAAAATCACAAATGGTTTATTCAAACTTATTTGGTATTTTTATCATTTTATTTTATTTTCTTTAAATATTTACTTTTAAAGGAAAATAAAAATTAGGGTTTCTTTGATTTTCACCCTCACAAATCATTTTCAAACACTCATGGGCCTCTATTAGAGTGTAAGACCCAATCCCTTTGTAAGTACACCACTTTTTGGGCCTCAGTCATTGTATAAGTCCCACTGTACTTTCAAAAACAACGGCGCGATCGTCGCCTTTTTAACAAAATCAACTGGGCCTCTCCTTGAGTTGTAAGCCCCATCACTTGTACAAAAACACCTCTGGGCCTCTAATAGAGTGTAAGACTCCACCCCCTTTTAACCAAAACCTTTTTGGGCCTCAGATATTGTATAAGTCCCTCTGCGTTAAAAGAAAATCTCGGCGCGATCGCCAGTTCAAAAATCAAATCATCTGGGCCTACCCTCGTGTTATAAGCCCCATTCCTTTTTTTTTAAATCTTTGGGCCTCTTGAGAGAGTGTAAGACCCATCCCTTTGTACAAAAAACCTTTTTGGGCCTCAATCACTTGTATAAGTCCCTGTACAAATTCAAAACAACAGTGCAATCACTTATAAAACCTTGGGCCTCTCCTTGAGTTGTAAGCCGCAACAATCTTTTCAAAGCACTTTCTCCTTTGATTTATAACATAATATTATTATCAAAGCTTTATTTGTTGAGCAACTAACAAAACAACATGGAAGCTCTACAACCGAGTAAGTGTTTATCCGCTTTCGTTATCCGCTTTCATATATATATATATATATATATATATCTGTATTGTGGGGCTGCTCACTGTAAGTCTTCTGTCACAAACTTTTATACACTTGTCAAATATCAACTGTGTAATACTAGTATAGTTATTTAGAGTTTTCCCCGGCAACTACGTCTAGCACTAGGTAAAGCCCGTTGGTCATTCTTAAATACAAACAAAACTAGATGCCCATAGGATTACCAGAATCAGTCTTCCCTCCTCTTGGGGTTAAACAATATGGAGACGTGAAAGGCAGCATTCTCAGTGAACCTTTTCTCAGACTGTCACCCTTAGAAATTGTCAAAGAAACTTTAACTCCCCAGAGATGATCTTTTCTCCGTGAATGGCATCTCTTGAGTTTCTTCCAAATTCTCGGACTTTCCTGGCTTGATCAATTCTCGGTGAATACCACGTCTTGAACTTCTCGGGGGTTGGGGACCCATAGGCTTCCTAAAAGCATACCCGCCTCCTCTTGGGCGTTATACAAGGACCCGTCGGCTTCTTACAAGCTCTCATGCCTTCTCTTGGGCTTAGTACAAGGACCCAGAGACCTCTACAGGTATCAGAACAAAACCTAGTCATCAATTTGCTGGAGCTGTCTGTCTGAGTCAAGTCTCAGACCAGTTAATGGGTTAACCTTCATCCCTTAACATACCAGCCTTCTGTTAGGCATCATACAAAGTTCATTCGCTTATCTGAGAATCGACTTCTCAAAACACCAGTAGACTTGGACAGCCACAATAGCCTTTGGATTTCCTTGGAAATAACCCTGATCCTCTGATCAATAACAAAGCACAACCTTACCTTTAATCAGTCCCTTTATAAGAACAGATTTTCTCTTTTATCCAACATACTGAAACAGTCACAACAAACATAGCCTCCTCTTGGGCTTTATACAACTGATTCTCCCCAGCAGAGCTAACCTCGCAGATGCATATCATTCTGTACACTTGGGAAATTTGTACAGCGGAGGGGAGATCACATGCTGTGTACCTTTGCTTTACAAATGGTTTATCTCTCACTTGCCCAAGTCTGCTGCTTTTTGGGATTGCAAGAGTGCCTTACGTTGGTCGCAGAAGATCATATCTCTTACTAACTCTGATATAGATTGGTTCAATAGGATTTATGAGGGAATCATAATCATTGACCGTTGTGGAAACTTCCCCAACATACCCCTCATAGGAACTAAGGGAGGAATCAACTACCATCCAGTATTGGTTCGCCGTCAATTTGGATACCCGATGAGACACACCCCACTAGGTGTTCATCTGGAAGGTCTTTTCTTCAAGGAAGGGGAAAACGATAGAGCACTAAAGATGGAAATAGTGCACGCTTGGAAGCATGTTCATAAGAAAGGATGAGAGTCTCTGGGAAAACCAGACTGTGTCTCGGTGGAGCCTTATCTCCATTGGGTACAAACTAGAGCTCTCAAGCTAAAGATGCCTTATCCTCGTTACGGAATTCTTCCACAGAGGGAATCTGTCATCTACTTCATGACGGAGACTGAAAAGATTCAGGTTACTCTCAACAAAGTTTAAAAGGAAAGGAGGTCTTGGAAGAACAAGTACCGCACCCTCGACATAGAGTGCATCAAAATACAGCAATTACTGAAAGAAAAAGATGCTCTGATTGAAATTTTGGAGCAACATGCTGTAGATAATCAGGATGACCAAAGGAATTTGCTCACTCCTTTCACCTGGCAAAGGAATGACAACCCGACAACGGCCCAAGAGCCCCGGTCAAAGAAAAGGAAGATACCAGAATCAGCGCCCGATTTCTCTTCAGAGAGGATTCGGGACCCATTAGTTTAGGTTTCTGTTTCTACACCTTGTAATCTACTGTATTTCCGTTTCTGTAATCCTTTGAATTTCAATAAAAAGGGGTTTCCCCACTGTTTGATATTTGCAATCTAATTGTCGAAGTTTATTTTGAGTAAACCTTAAACAATTAATATAATCATTGCATTCATCATTCTCACATCGCGTATTCTTCTTACCTACGAATCTCACGTTTGGGTCTCGATTCTAGAGTCAAACTATCTCATTCGTATAATACTCGGGCCAATCGTCAGAAAAGGATGGATGATCTTGAGGAAGAAAACAGAGAGTTGAAAGAAGAGATCGACGCTCTGAGAGAGGATATGAGAAAGCTTCGTAACGACATGCAAGCCATGGCAGAAGCTCAGCTACAACGAACTGTGATCTCAGAGATCACCTCAACGCCCATAGTGGAGAAGTATAATCCTAGATATCAGATACCGAAAGATCGTCCTTGGGGCATGCCTGTTAATTATATCCCGGAAGGATATGTTCCGCCGATCACTGAAGATCGGGGAATCACAACAGAAGCCGTTGGGCCTGAAGGTTACAAACTTCGGGAAAGGGAAGATGCCAGGGGCATACTGAAGACTCCTGAAGGTTACAAACTTCGGGAGACGCCAAGACTCACTGCCGTAGTCACGGTACCACCCCCTGTGGTGCACACTGTCCCGGAAGGACAGATTCCACAGATACCTTCTGGTAAGAAGGAAACTATGTTTGACAGAATGGACGAATTCCAGGAACAGTTCTTGGAAATGCAGAGGGAGCTGCAAGCCATTCGCGATCAGGATCTATTTGGAAAGGACGCCGCAGACCTCTGCTTGGTCCCTAATGTGAAAGTTCCGCACAAATTTCAAGTGCCCGACTTTGAAAAGTACAAGGGTAACTCTTGCCCTCAGAGCCATCTGGTGATGTACGCTCGGCGGATGTCAGCCCAGACAGAGAATCAGGACCTACTGATTCACTACTTTCAGGATAGTTTAACCGGTGCCGCACTCAAATGGTACATGGGTTTAAACCGTACTATGATCAGCACATTCAGAGAGCTTGGTACTGCCTTCGTCCAACAATACAAATACAATTTGGACATGGCACCCGACAGAGATCAACTCAGATCAATGTCGCAAAAGGACAAGGAAACCTTTAAGGAGTATGCTCAAAGGTGGCGTGAAATTGCCGCTCAAATTTGTCCACCTCTTGAGGAAAAAGAGATGACAAAGATCTTCTTAAAGACCTTAAGCTCATTTTACTATGACCGAATGGTTGCCAGTGCGCCCAGTGATTTCACCAAAATGGTTGGCATGGGCGTACGTCTTGAGGAAGCCGTCTGAGAAGGACGTTTGGTAAAAGACACTGGATCGACGAGCGGTACTAAAAAATACGGTTGTGCTCTCCCTTAGAAAAAAGATCAAGATATTGGGAATATCTCTCTCGAAAATCAAAGGCGACGTTATCAACCGGTAGCAGCTGTGACTCCTGCTATCAACCCTGCGTCTATTCCTACGTATCAACCTCAGGTTGTGCAGAGCCAACCTGATCAGCAAAGGACACAACAGCCTCTTCAGTAGGCTCGTCCTCCATATAACAACAACCGTACAACACGGCCTCCAGGATTTGATCCTATACCCGTGACGTATGCAGAACTGTTTCCATTACTACTGGCTAAGGGGCACATTCAGACTAAATCTCCTCTTACAGTACCGAAAAATCTGCCTTTTTGGTTTAAGGTGGATCAAACATGCCCTTATCATCAAGGAGGTTCAGGGCATAACATAGAGACTTGTCTCAATTTCAAGTCCGACGTACAAAAGCTTGTTAGGAGCGGGGTCTTATCCTTCAAGGATACGAATCCTAATGTTCTCATGAACCCGCTGCCTCAACATGAGAAGGCTGTAGTCAATCTGATTGAGAAAGAATCTAACGATGTCTATCAAATTCACGATGTACTCTTGTTAAAGACCAATCTGGTTAAGATGCATTGTAGACAGAGTGGATATGGCCACGTGCCACCTCATAATTATCATCAGTGTGATATCTGCTCTAAAGACAATCAAGGATGTTCTATAGTGCAAGCAGCTCTACAGGAACAGATGGATCCAAGAGCACCGAGTTCGTGGAGTTAACATGGTCTACACGAATTCCAACGTCATTCAAAACCACAACATCCGTGCAATGAATGCCAACTTGGTGGCGATGCACTCAAGGCAAAGCCAGTATCATAATCTGCCGCGACACGATTACAGTTCCTGTCTGATTTGCTCGGTAAACAAACAGGGATGTTCTTTCATACAAGAGGCCCTCCAGCGTCAGATGGATCTTGGATGGATCCAAGACTACCATGATAGGAACTCCTATCAAATCAACATGGTTCAGATCTTTGACATTCGCGTGATGAATACCAACCTGGTAGAGTTATATGCTGAGCAGGTCCGACTCGGATTCTTAATATCACATGACTATCAAAGCTGTAAAGCGGGTTGCGAAAATGATTGAGGTTGTACCCTTGTCCAGGAGGCACTTCAGCACTTGTTAAATCACTGGTGGATGCCAATCTACATGGATGAAGATACTCAGCAAATTAGTATCAATAACAGAAACCCCACTCGGCGTCAGAGTTAGGATGTCCGATCTGTGGAAGCTAACCTAGTGAGGTTACATTGTATTCAAAGTGGGCGTGGCCAGGTGCCACCACACAATTATGATCGTTGTGGCGTCTGTTCGGAAAGTAACCAAGGGTGTTACCTTGTGAGAGCAGCTCTTCAGGGTCAGGTCGATCGTGGAGAAATTCGTCCATATCCGGGTTCTGGACCCATCAACTGGTCGCCGAACTACCTTGCTGATCAAGTTGAGGATGTTGTCATAATCTCTGGTCATCACAGGACCAGGGATGTTTTTGCCATCATCCCTCTACTTGACGAATCTAAGGTTCTCAACCGGGAACGAATTGAGATTACTTACGATGGTCAGAAAAATCAGAAAGTTCCCATAGTCATCTATATACCGGGACCACTACCGTATGAATCAACTAAGGCTATCCCTTACAAATACGGTGCAACAACAGTTGAAAATGGAAAGGAAATTCCATTACCCTCCGTCGTGAACATTGCAGACATCAGTCGGGTAACACGGAGTGGTAGAATCTTCAACCGAGGGGTTGGGGAACTTAACAAGGAAAAGGAACTTCGGACGGAAACTCCTGATCCACCAGTCGGTCAATCCAGTAATCCCGACCTTTCAAAAAATAATGATGAGATGCTGAAGCTCATCCAAAGGAGTGAATACAACATTGTCGATCAGTTGTTACAGACTCCTTCAAAGATCTCGGTATTATCACTGTTACTCAGTTCAGAAGCCCACAGGGAGGCTCTACAGAAAGTCTTGGAGCAAGCCTTTGTGGAACAGGATGTAACAATCAGACAGTTCGATAGCATTGTCTCTAACATTACTTCCTGCAATAATTTGGGATTTAGTGATGAGGAATTACCCGAAGAGGGTCGCCGTCATAACATGGCGCTCAATATCACAGTTAACTGCCCAGACAATGCTTTAGCCAGCGTACAGGTAGACACAGGGTCAGCCCTGAATGTTATGCCGAAGTCCACTTTGATGCAATTATCATTCAAGGGCCCTCCAATGAGAATCAGCGAGGTCACCGTCAAAGCGTTCGACGGATCCAGAAAAACAGTTATTGGCGAAGTTGATCTTCCCATAACTATCGGTCCTCACACTTTCCAAGTCACTTTCCAGGTCATGGATATCCGAGCAACATACAGTTGTTTATTAGGAAGACCTTGGATACATCAGGCTGGAGCGGTCACTTCGACCCTCCACCAAAAGCTAAAGTTCGTCAAGAACGATCAACTTGTCACGGTCTGTGGGGAACAGGCCTTACTTGTAAGCAACTTGTCATCATCTACTGGTATAGAACCCGAGGAGGTTATTGGAACTCAGTTCCAAGCATTGTTGGTGAGCAAGGACAATCATTTCAAAGATGGAACCTCGATTTCCTCATACAACGATGCTATTAAAGCGGTCGAGAATGCCGATACAACTGGTTGGGGACAGCTTGTCATTCCTACTGGCAATACAACAAAGAAAGGTCTTGGTTTTTCTGCAACCTGTACCCAGACAGCTGCCAGCGATGGAAGTCTTCATCCCATTCAGAACTTCTTCCACAGTGGAGGTTTTCTTCACCCAGTGTCTTAAATAGTTCATGCTATCAATGAGGAAGATCCCTCCGACACGGATGAAGAATGGAAATCCTATCTTAATGAGGACGGTTATATGTCTCAGGAAGAGGTGCCTATACCATTTTGCTATCCCGCACAGAGTTCGAGGTTTATACCACGGTCAGATGTCAAAATGACATATGGAGATTGTGATCCGGAAGGATGCCGCGCTCCGCCAAATTCTTTAGAGGAAGACACTCCGATGAAAGACAATTTTGACTACACCTACTATGGCCCAATGGATGGTCTGCCAATGTGGCAGCCTTACCCAGGAGACTTGGGGCCAGAAAGTCAGCCAAACAATGAAAATCAGCTGAGTATCATTGAACAGAATACCTGTGTCCCCACTATGTCATGGGATCAACACTCAGGTCATTCAGAAACTACTCAACATGAAGATGAATTTGCAACGTTTGCAGGACTTAAATTCATCAATTATACTTTTCTCGAGGTCAACGTCATCGAGAGAGATGACTCCTCCAGTTCCAAAGAAGTTTGGGACACCTTGGGACAACCGAGTGGAAAATACGACTATATGGTCAAGTACACCGCTCCCGAAAGCTCTCGTATCAGGCTCGAAGATATCCAGCCTATTGGATGGTTAGATACAGCTGAGAGCACAAATGCTATGCAAAATGCAACAGAGGAATTCTCCTACGACAATTCTGCCTGGGAGACAGATTCCAATGATCCCGCTCCACCAGAAATCAACGTTATTTCTGAAGACAAATCAAGGAAGGTGCCAGACTTTGTGATTCACCAAGGAGTTCGCCGCCAATGGGTTGCCGTCGAGATTCCGAAGGTCGTCCGTCAGTCAAAGTAATTGCCGTCTTTAACCTTTCACCCTGCCCAGGTGAAACGGATGTTTTGATAGGGCTCACTTTCTGTAAAATTTCCCTCTTCGCTTCGCCCAAAGCGACAGAGTTTTGTTTTATAGGGCTGTAGTTTCAAGGATCGACTTGTTCATTAATAAAATAACGTCGTTCTGTAATTTCCGCATTAATTGTTATTTTCTATTTTTGCTTTTTCAGAAAATGGTAATCCTAAAAAACAATTCAAATAAAAATAAGCAGTAAAATAAAAACACTTCACACACTTGCATTTTTCTCTATCTCTTCTAAACACGAATCATCACGTCATGCAGATTGCTTGTTTTAAACCCCGTTGAAACATACGATCCGATGCCTTCTCCCAACTTTGAGTTCCCGATATTCGAGGCTGAAGAAGAAAATGACAACGAAATTCCAGAAGAGATCTCCCGATTACTCAGATAAGAGGAAAGGTCCATTGAACCTCACAAAGAGCCGTTGGAAACGGTGAACTTGGGTTCAGAGCAAGAGAGAAAAGAAATCAGGATTGGGGCACTGCTCAGTCCAACTGCCAGAGAGGGTTTGATAAAGCTTCTTAAAGAATTTCCCGATGTATTCGCTTGGTCCTATCAGGATATGCCAGGGTTGGATACCAGCATCGTGGAACATCACTTACCGTTAAGATCGGAGTGTCCGCCCGTAAAGCAAAGGTTGAGACGGACTCACCCGGACATGGCCATCAAAATCAAAGAGGAGGTACAGAAACAGATTGACGCGGGTTTCCTCGCTACGTCCGAATATCCTCAATGGTTAGCCAACATCGTACCTATTCCGAAAAGGTCAGAATGTGTGTCGACTACCGAGATCTGAACAAGGCAAGTCTAAAGGACGACTTTCCTTTACCACACATTGACATGCTGGTAGACAGCACAGCAAAGTTCAAAATTTTCTCCTTCATGGATGGATTCTCAGGCTATAACCAGATCAAAATGGCGCCGAAAGACATGGAGAAAACTTCGTTCATTACCCTATGGGGTACCTTTTGTTACAAGGTAATGACATGATACATAAGGAAATCGAGGTATATGTCGATGACATGATTGCAAAATCAAAAACAGAGAGTGAGCACGTTGAACATCTATCAAAATTGTTTGAACGTTTAAGAAAATTTAAGCTCCGCTTGAATCCCAACAAGTGCACCTTCGGTGTCCGTTCAGGGAAACTACTAGGGTTCATCGTCAGCCAGAAAGGAATTGAAGTTGATCCTGACAAGGTCAAGGCCATTCAAGAAATGCCTTCTACGAAAACTAAAAAATAAGTCAGAGGATTCCGGGGACGTTTGAACTACATCTCCAGATTCATATTCCTTATGACCGCGACATGTGCGCCGATTTTTAAATTACTCAAAAAGAACCAGGATTGCGTTTGGTCAGAAGATTGCCAAACCGCATTCGATAGTATTAAGGAATATCTGTTGAATCCGCCGATTCTATCACCTCCAGTGGAAGGAAGACCACTGATCATTTACCTCACAGTCCTAGAGGACTCGATGGGATGTGTACTTGGCCAACAAGACGAAACTAAAAGGAAAGAGTCTGTCATCTACTATCTAAGCAAGAAATTCACCGACTGCGAGACTCGGTACACAATGCTCGAGAAAACTTGCTGCGCTTTGGCTTGGGCAGCCAAACGTCTTCGTCAATACATGATTCATCACACTACTTGGTTGATCTCAGAAATGGATCCAATCAAGTATGTCTTCGAAAAACCTGCTCTTACGGGAAGAATTGCCCGTTGGCAGATGTTGTTATCAGAATATGACATAGAGTACCACGCTCAGAAAGCCGTTAAAGGAAGTATTTTAGTCGATCATTTGGCTCATCAACCGATTGACGATCAAGAATCAATCGGGTTTGACTTCCCAGACGAAGATTTCATGTATTTAAAAATGAAAGATTGCGATGAACCGTTACCCAGTGAAGGGCCAGAACCAGGTTCCCAATGGGGACTTATCTTTGACGGAGCAGTTAATCATTATGGAAACGGAATTGGGGCAATCATTGTTACCCCTCAGGGTACCCACATTCCATTCACCGCTCGACTTACGTTCAAGTGTACGAACAACGAGGCCGAATACGAAGCTTGTATTATGGGTCTCGAGGAAGCGATTGATTTAAGGATCAAAAACTTGGACGTATACGGCGACTCTGCCTTGGTCATCAATCAGATAAAAGGAGATTGGAACACACACCAATCAGGACTGATTCCTTACAAGGACTATGCAAGAAGGTTGTTGCCTTTCTTCAACAGAGTTGAGTTTCATCACATCCCTCGTGATGAGAATCACATGGCTGATGCATTAGCCATTATCTCTTCCATGATTAGTGTAGGTCAATGGAATGACATACCTAAGATCGACATAATGCGCCTTGAATGGCCCGCCTACGTCTTCGCGATTGAAGCAGTCATAGATGACAAACCTTGGTACCACGATATCAGATGCTTCCTTCAGAAACAAGAGTACCCATCTGGGGCACTCAGAAAAGACAAGAAAACCCTCAGAAGATTGGATGGAAACTTCTTTCTGAGCGGTGACACTCTTTATAAGAGAAATTTTGACATGGTCTTGCTTCGATGCGTAGACAGACCAGAAGCAGACATGCTTATGAAAGAAATTCATGAAGGATCCTTTGGCACTCATGCCAACGGACACACAATGGCGAGAAAGATTCTGAGAGCAGGGTACTATTGGTTGACAATGGAATCCGACTGCTACAAGTACATGAGGAGGTGTCACAAGTGTCAGATATACTCCAACAAAATTCATGTACCGCCATCACATCTCAAAGTTCTCTCTTCCCCGTGGCCTTTTTCCATATGGGGAATCGACATGATTGGCTTGATCGAACCTAAGGCTTCAAACGGACATCGGTTCATCCTAGTAGCCATTGATTACTTCACCAAGTGGGTCGAAGCAGCGTCGTACGCTAATGAAAACCGACAAGTGGTGGTCCGATTTATCAAAAACAATATCATCTGCCGTTATGATGTTCCGAGCCAGATCATTACTGATAATGGATCTAACTTGAACAACAAGATGATGAAGGAGTTGTGCGTAGAGTTCAAGATTGAACATCATAACTCATCTCCCTACCGACCAAAGATGAACGGAGCGGTAGAAGCGGCTAACAAGAACATCAAGAAGATCGTTCAAAAGATGGTTGTAACCTACAAAGACTGGCATGAGATGCTACCCTTTGCTCTTCACGGTTATCGCACATCTGTTCGCACTTCAATAGGGGCTACCCCTTTCTCTCTAGTATATGGCATGGAAGCAGTGCTCCCCATAGAAGTAGAGATCCCATCAATCAGAGTACTGATGGAAGCTAAGCTCACCGAAGTTGAATGGTGTCAAAGTCGACACGACGAACTGAATCTGATCGAGGAAAAGCGAATCACGGCACTATGCCACGGTAAGTTGTATCAACAGAGAATGAAGAGGGCGTTCGACAAAAATTTACGACCTCGTGTCTTCAGAAAAGGGGACCTCGTGCTCAAGAAGATAAATTCATTCCTTACTGATTCCCGGGGCAAATGGACTCTGAATTATGACGGCCCCTATGTGGTCACAAAAGCTTTCTCAGGCGGCGCCTTGAGACTTGCAACCATGGACGGAGAGGAATTTTCCTACCCCACGAATGTTGATGTAGTCAAGAAATACTTCGCCTAAACTAAAAAAAAAAAAAAAATGTCTCGGTGGATTGAAAACCCGAAAGGGCGGTCCTGGCAAAAGTTAGAGACATATAAAAAAAATCATCCCGATGGGTTGGAAACATCATAGTACAATCCAGGAAAAAATTAGGGATAATGGCAAGTAACTATGTTCAACAGAGGCAAGTCCCTCAGTAGCAGCAGTTACATCATCCATCAGAGGAAAGCTCCAGTCAAGGTCATCTTCGACAGAAGCTCAGGATGCCCCGAATTCAAAGTTGGTAGAAGGATAGTGGTAGTTATGTTTCGACGTAGCCCTTTCCCCCGTAAATTACCATTTTCTAACTTTGTAAATACTAAATGGAATCACGCTTTTGGCTGATCTCCATCTTATCAATAAAATTTGAGCCCTTGTGTTTTTGTTTGCAGTTCTTATTTGTTTTAGCTTTACAGAACGACGTTGTTAACATGACTAACGACTCTTGAAATAAAACAAAAATGAATTTACTTGTTAAAACTTTTTCTGCCTTTAAAATAAAGATGGCAATTTCTTTTGACTATTGAACATCAAAAGAACATCAATCGCTTCTCCAGAAGTGGGCAAACTTCAAAGTGCAGAATCAAAGTGCTCCTTCTAACCCAGTACACCTGAATGAAGGGATCAACTGTGTCAGAGACCTTGTTTCGTATGACACCCCTCGGCCGAGTTCTTATCTCCTATGCCTGACCAACATAGCTCCCAACAGGGACTCTCTCTCCTAAGCAAGATAGAATTGCTACTTTTTGGACCAACGGTACTTCTTCGCCCCGCGATGGCCGAGTATCCAGCCGTGTTCACTCGTCAGTCTGTATGTCGCGTCAGTTTTGTCAGCATAAACATACATGCATCATTGCATTATTTATTTGCATTCACATTTCATATTGCGTCACTATTACTCTAGCCGGTCTTGTCCCTTAGTGACAGGAGTCCTCTCAATCGAGTTGTCAGTTCTTGCCTCGTCAGGAAACGCTGCATTTGAACAACCTCGCCTTCAGTTTATTTCTGGAAGGAAGTTGGCCCTTAACCACTGTGATAACTTGAACCTCTGAAAGACCAGAGGAACCTTCAGTCAGCATCATTCTTCGCCATTGAAGATGATATCCTTGCTTTCTCGGATTAAGGAAAATCCACGGAGAAAGCCTCGTAATCAGAGATCCGGCAGCATGCCAGTTTCGCTCCGAAAAGATTGCTGATGAAAAGGTCATCGGCACCTCAAAATTGGACCCCATCATATGGCATTTCTCCAGGAAGATCCCGAGAAAAGTATGATGTAAGATCCCAAGTGGAAACAGCCTCTCAAGAGACTCGCTTTCCCCCAGTAGAATCGACAAATGGCGTCTCCAACAGAGAAGTTTGTGCACCTCTACAACTCAGACGACTGGGTTCCCCCAGCAAGTCTAACCTCAGACCTTTTTCCGTCAAATGGCATCTCCCCAGGAAAATTCTGCGAGAAGTTTGAAGGAAAGCCGCTACGCATAGCGTCCCTTGTAAATAAAGTTTATTGACAAAAGAAACTAAGACCAGTTCCTTGGTAGGAAACCAGGATCGAGGGGAAGTTTAAATCAGAAACTAAGACCAGTTCCTTGGTAGGAAACCAGGATCGAGGGGAAGTTTACAACAGAAACTGAGACCAGTTCCTTGGTAGGAAACCAGGATCGAGGGGAAGTTTGTTTTCGCAACTAAGACCAGTTCCTTGGCTGAAGATCAGGATCGGGGGGAAGTTTACCTTTTCTAAGCATCATTGCTTAGCAAAAGAAGATGAATGCGCAAGCTACCATTCATAAACACCATCAAAATTTTGGGTATTCCGATATTTAATCCTCTTGCACCCCGAATGCCCGAATACCTTCGTCATTCACACCTTCGGGTCCAAGAAGATTAAATAGGGGCATCTGTCATACCCCAAATTTTGACCACTAAGATTTCCCATCATTGTGCAAATCATCATCACAATATGGAGGAACTATCATACTTTATCAGTCTCCCCAAAGATGGGTGAGCATTCACTACAATCAAAATTAGGGTTTTAAGCCCTCTCAGAGCCTTAGACAAAGGATCAATCAAGGAATGACATGATCCTCAACTTGTCTAACCTCTCAAACATCCACAATGGATCCAAAGGACTCCCACTTCAAGGATTAAGCACAAGGCTGCTCCCTTCTAGGTGGATCAAGTCTCAAGATCGCCAGTATCACCAAATTAGGGTTTTGGTCGACCATGGCCTCCAGATGAAAAATTTCATCTGGACACAAGCCAAAGATCCAAAACACAACCTAATATACTCCATGGAACCTCGTGGACCCAATCATCAAGTCAATTTTGCCTTAGGGGATGCATACATCAAAAATCAGGAATTAGGGTTTCTTGACCTAATTCACCCCTAAGTTGACTTTTGGGGCAAATCATGAACCAAGACGTCAAGAGAGGATTTGAGGGTCTCTAATGAACTATATTGATCCATTTGGGACAATGGATTGATCTAAGAAGCTTGAGTAACAAGTCTCAATTTCATCTGCACCACAATTAGGGTTTCGCGAGGAAAGTCAACTGTAACTTTGACTTTTGACCAGGACATGCTCCCAAGCCCTAAGACATGATTCAATATGCCCTATGACACCCATGGAACATGTCCATCAAGTTTGATTTAGGTCAAGGACATGATTTCCTGAAGAATTGCACAGTTTGGAATTCATCTGATAAAAAGTCAACTGTGCACAAAAGTCAACTTTGACTTTTTGAGATTTTTCACCAAAATGGATTTTTAACCCAAAAATGATGTTAATGTATGATTTGAATCATCATTCATCAAGAAAAATCCAGAAAAGTTGGATAACTTGTAAAAGGGGTAACCATAAAAACTTAGAAAATTTTCTAAGTTAAAAATAAAGTGACAAGGGTACCAACTTTGAAGGATCATAACTCCTAAACCACAAAGCCATTTTTTTTCATCCAAAGATGTATTTGTAGCCCTCATTACCCTCTACAAAAACTTAAACTAGACCTAAGTCCAATTCATTAAGGATTTTGAGTTATGGAGTGATCAAAGTGGCTGAAAAGTGAAAATATCACTTTTTCCAACACTTAGTGAAATTTCACTAAGTCAGAATCTGCCTTCACTTTTTGCCAAATGTAGAGGGATTTTTCACTTGGATTCAAAAGAGATCAAAACCAAATATGTTCAAACAGTTGTTATATCATGTAAGGGCTTTCCAAAATGGCCAAGAACATTGCCAAATTCCATTTGAGTCATGAGATATGACATTGGAAAGTTGCCTTGCTGAAATCTGTCAAAGGCAAGGCAGAATTTGCAACTTTGCTCGATTTGCCAAAATCAGCCAAATTCAAATGCTCCTATCCACTTGGACACATCTGAGGATTGAATCTAAAGGGGACAATCACTGAGGCAAGCCTCCAAAGTCCATGGAACAAGAAATAGCATGTTGAACCTAGAATGGCCAAAATAGGGACAAGACTCCAAATTTGGATTGAAGCATTCAATGGAAGCATCAAGGTGGCATGGACTGAGCCATTCTCATCTGAAATCAGTCAAGACTTATCCAAGACCAAGGGAACCAAAGCTTTGTGCCCTAACCTCTAGTCAATGGCTAGAGGAGACTTGGATTTCCATTGGACAACATTGGCCAAACCTACTTACCAGTTTCCATTCATAATTCCTTGCAAAACAAACTTGCTCTACTATAAATAGAGCTCAATTGTGATCAGTTTGAGTACACGAAAGCCATCTAACAGATGCTTTCCTCAAAATCTCTTTCTCTTGGCAAAAATGCCTTTCTTAGCAAGGTAGCTATCGGGTTTTGAGTTTGAGAGCTTTTCCAATCAAACCAATCACTCACACACCTCACATACATCATATAGATGTGATCCAAACACTCACATAACATCTAGAACACTGATTTCACAAAATCACCAGCCAATTGCTCAAGTTCTTGACAATTTTGCAGTTGAGGTGCCATCTTTAACTCCAAACCATTTCAATCCATTCCAAGCACTCAGACACATCACTTGGTACCTAGGGAAGCTATCCACATCATTGGAACCTAGCTGTAACACCTCCAACACAAATCACGATCACCAGCTGCAAGTGGTAAGCATAAGCTCTTCTAACTCTATGATCCATGCAATTTTTGCTGCACAATAATTTGGCCATATGTTCATAATCATGCATGGAATGTTTTCCCTAAATTAATTGCATTGTTTGAATCGTGTATCAAAAATCCTAGCCTTCATACAAAAATTAGGGTTCTTGAGGATTTTTCATGATTTCTTGTTATATGTTTAATTTAAATGAAATTAATGGACATAGACATGATCGTGAGGTTGAGACGAGCATAATGATATGTGGATTGCATGTTATAATCAAGTATTCAGGGAGATTGGATAGAAAATGCAAATCAGCCAAACCCAGAACACGCGCGTGTTCTTGGTGTGTTCTTGGCGCCATTTTTAGAAATTTGAATATTTGAATTTTTTGATTTTTATTTAATTGATTCAAAAATTAATTTCTCTCTGAGTTTTAATGATTTTGAGTTGATTCTTTTTTTAATAATTCACAAAAATGTTAAAATATTTTATTTTATCAAAAAATCCCAAAAATATTATTTATTTCATATAATTGATATTTTTGCAAAGAATTAATATTTTAATTGTTTTTGACATTTTAAATATTTTTTCTACATTGATTTTGCAACTTTTAATGCTTTCTAATTATTTTGTAGGTCAATACTTAATTTTTGAAGCATTAATCCAAAATCACAATTTGTTTTTCATATGTTAAACAATTTTGATCATTTTTAATTGAATTTTTATTCAATTAAATACATTTTTGAAAACAAATTAGGGTTTTTGGATTAATTCAACCCTCATAAATCATTTTCAAAACACCTTGGGCCTCTTGAGAGAGTGTAAGACCCAACCCACTTGTACAAAAATATTTTGGGCCTCATTCGTTGTATAAGTCCCTCTGTACATTTTCAAATAAACGACACGATCATCGCCTTTTGAAAAATAACCTTGGGCCTCTCCTCGAGCTATAAGACCCATTCAAAAACACTTTGGGCCTCTATTAGAGTGTAAGACCCAATCCCCTTTTAACCAAAATCACTTTGGGCCTCACTTATCGTATAAGTCCCTCTGCGTTAAAAGAAAACCTCGGCGCGATCGCCATTTTAAACGGAAAAATCAATTGGGCCTACCCTCGTGTTATAAGCCCCACTCTTTTTCTTTAAACCTTTTGGGCCTCTTGAGAGAGTGTAAGACCCATCCCTTTGTACAGAAAACCTTTTTGGGCCTCAGTCACTTGTATAAGTCCCTCTGTACAAATTCAAACAGTGTGCTCACTGATAAAACCCTGGGCCTCTCCTTGAGCTGTAAGCCCCAAATCTTTCTTTTCAAAGCACTTTCTCCTTTGATTTTGAATATACTGTTGTTTTCAATCTTTCTTTGTTGAATAACTAACCAAACAGCATGGAAGCTCTACAATCGAGTAAGTGTTTACCCACTTTCATTTACCGCTTTCATATGTATATAACTGTATTGTGGGGTTGTTTTGCTGTAAGTCTTCTTTCATAAACTCATATCAACTGTGTAATAATAGTATAGATATTTAGAGTTTCCCCGGCAACTACGTCTAGCATTAAGCCCGTTGATCGCTCTTAGAAATAGTCTAAACTAGATCCCCCTAGGATTACCAGACACAGTCTTCCCTCCTCTTGGGGTTAAATAATATGGAGATATGAAAGGCATCATTCTCTGTGAACCCTTTCATAGACTGTCACTCATAGAAGTTGTCAAAGAAACTCTATTCCCCAGAGATGATCTCTTCTCCGTGAATTGCATCTCTTGAGTTTCTTCCTAATTCTCGAACTTTCCTGACTTTGATCTATTCTCGGTGAATAGCATTGCCTTGAATTTCTCGGGGTTTGGGGACCCACAGGCTTCTTAAAAGCACTTGTCAAGAAACTATACTCCCCAGAGATGATCTTTTCTCCGTGAATGGCATCTCTTGAGTTTCTTACAAATTCTCGGACTTTCCTGGCTTTGATCTATTCTCGGTGAATAGCATTGCCTTGAATTTCTCGGGGTTTGGGGACCCACGGGCTTCTTAAAAGCATCGGCCTCCTCTTGGGCATCGTACAAGGACCCACAGGCTTCCTAAAAGCAACCCCGCCCCCTCTTGGGCTTAGTACAAGGACCCTATGGCTTCTTAGAAGTATTCACAACCTCCTCTTAGGCTTCGTATAATGATCTCTTCCTCCGGGAATGATAGCCTTTTCTTGGGCTTAGTACAAGGACCGATCGACTTCTTAAAAGTTTCCAGCCTCCTCTTGGGCTTCGTACAAATTGTCCCGACGACCTCCTAGAGGTATAGGAACAGAACTTAGTCATCTTCATAGAACCGTCCTTTCATAGAGTCTACTACTGTTTCTCAAAGCATAGTACAAAAGATGAAACTCTAGACTTGGACAGTCTAACTTCCTTGAGTCTCAAAGACATTCTCAAGTGACCCCTTCAAGAATAGGAAGGAAACCCGTAGACTTGGACAGTCTCAATACCCTTTGGATTTCCCGCTTCCTTAAAGAACAGGAATAAACCAGATCCTTGAATCAAATCCATGAGTACAGTGTTGCTCATATAAGAACTGATTTTCTCTTTCAAAATCAGTATACTGGACCTGTCACTTAACTGAAACAGCTACCTTAGCCTCCTCTTAGGCTTTGTATAATGATCATTCTCTAGTGAAGTTAGCCTCCTCTTGGGCTTTGTACAATGATTCTCCCCAGTGGAGTCAAACAACGTTTAGCCTCTCTCTCAGGCTTTGTACGAGACACATAAGAGACTCCCTCGTTGAGTCAATCACCCCTTTCGCCTCCATCTCGGGCTTTATACGAGATACAAAAAGGTTCTTATTGAGCCAAATAAACAACAGCCTCTATCTCGGGCTTTATACGAGATACCAAAAGACTCCATCGTCGGGTCAAAACCTTTTAGCCTCTCTCTCGGGCTTTGTAGGAGACACATAATAGCCTCCTCTTAGGCTTTGTATAAGAAAACCACTAGTTAATCCAATTAACCTTTTAGCATCAAAGTTGTGCCTCGTTCACAGTACACAAACATCAACAACTCCTTCCCCTTCATCTAATCGCTGTAAGCGGCAAGCCTCTGGATTATCTACATCCATGCCACTATCCCTCTTTTAGCATGAGAAATTCCTAAGGAAAGATAGCATTGCTCTACACTGAGTTAAAGTCTTCTCCTTCAGGTTAAAACCCCCTATAAAGGAAATTATGGCATTGCTAGGATCCGCGTATCCCGGTTAAAGTAATTCTCCTTTATAAACAGTCATAGCAGACAAACCCCTCTTTAGAGATGACAAATTCTCTCTAAGGTCAACCTTTTCAGCTTCATATCTTGGGCTTTGATCAAGATACAAATAGACTTTTCAGCTTCACATCTTGGGCTTTGAACAAGATACAAACTACCCTTTAGCTTCATGTCTTGGGCTTTAAACAAGACACCAAAACAACCAATTTCCTCCCATAGAATAGGAGGAACTACGAACGCTCTGATTTCCCTGTTTTGGATAAACGGGAATACGTAGGCATAAGATTGAAAGAAAAATCTTAGCGAGCACAACCAACAAAAAACCCAAATCCCACATTTCCATCAATCAAAAGCAGTAATTCAAAAGTACCAGTCCTAACATCCTAATCCTTGTTCCCCGCCAGAAACCTTCCGTCTAGATAAAACCAGTATTGGCGAAAATACAAATAACCAGTAGAAAGGCCCCCCACATTGATAGCATCTGTAACCAAACAGACCGCTGTTTAAACTCAGTATGCAAAGCAGGGTTAATTAGAGACATCTATTTCCCTTCCTTCATCAGCTTTAATAGGATAAAAAATGAATCGACCTGTAGTTTTAAGCTCTACCACAGAGGGCGACCAGCGCTTAAGAACCGCGTCCAAAATCGCTCACTACAGTGATCATTCCTCCGCTATACAAATTCCTTAAGTGTACAGAATGATAAGCATCTGCAAGCAAGGTCAGTACAGGGTTTCCAATCAGAAAAATCTTAATGGCATTGATATCTACAAAGTTATCGATGTTGGGAAACAAAAATAACCAGTAGGTGAGCAAGACAAAGATGCTCTCGAAAGTAGCCATGATCCCTATACTAGCAAAGTACCAGGCTTTCTTTATCAAAAACTAGGCTGGAAAACCTTGGATTCCACCCTTAGTGGTCATGTGAGTCCTGACTTCTGACTCATCCAAATAAATTGCTCTTGCAATGGTTTGATCCTTTGGAATTTCTTCCAGTCCAGAAAAGGGAGTTTGATCAGTAATGGGTAAATCAGTCAGGTGAGAGTACTCCTCCAGTGTTGGTGCTAGCTGATAATTTGGGAATGTGAAACAGTGATAGACCGGATCGTAAAACTGAATGAGCATAGCCAGGATTCCTTCAATTACATGGACCCTTAATAGAAATAGCAGTCCTCCGTACTTAGCTCTAAAAGCATCAGAATTGTTGATCATTCTCGCCAAACCTCTCAATTCCTCTAGTTTTGGAACCTTGAAGGTGTACTTGTGAGTCCTCCTTCTTCCGAAATCCATAACGCAATCTCTTTATCTGACATTTGCAATCATTGTCTTAGTTTAATTTGAAAAAGAGAGACAAGAAGAGAAGATTTTTGTTTAATGTTTTTTTTAATGAAATGAATGCATGAATGCAGCACACAAAAACATAGAAAAAACATGGGGTCAAAGGTTCGGTGTCATGAAGTCAAGGCTCTACCCATCCCTAAAGGTTATACTGGTGATTTTTTATACCTGTCCTCAAAATCATTGACCCCTCTTGGGATAACAACAGCAGGCTGGAATCACCCAAGCGAGTTGATGTATCTTAGAGTGATATCAGATAAGGGTAGTATCGCGTGACAACTATTTCTGATAGCCTCCACACTACAAAATAGTAACATGGTTTCAGTCTACTAAAATCCTCAGCTTCTCAGATAACCCAATCGAACAATCTGCTTTCAACAACCGAAGTCGTATATGCATTGAATCTGCAAAGGGCATCTCCATTGATTCGATGGTCGACCAGGACCTCTTATTTGGGAGTCACTCCCTGTAAGATTACCCGTCTAGTGCCATCACTTATCTTAGGTGTATACTCAATCTTTCCAGATGCGGCATCACACGCATTCCCATTAGCAGAAAAATAAACACGGATATCATTTAGGAAAAACGATATATATATTTATCCTAAAACTAACATCCTAGACCTCTTAAGAGCTATAGCCTAGTCCTAACAAATAAAATGACTCCCCAGCAGAGTCACCATTTTTCTGTAGCGAGCGATTTTTGTTGGTGACGCGACCACCTTATAGCCGATGTTTGGGTTTTCCTCCTCAAGGAGAAAGGGTGTTACTTTCTGATTTCTTATTTATCCCGTGAAGCTGGAAGGGAAAGGGAAGCTATCTAAAACTAAACTTGCACGTGAATGTTTAACTGAACAAACGCTTAAAGAGATTGGGGGGTCTGGGGTCCGGTTATAGAATGGGTAGTTGTTAATTACCCATCCTATATGTGGTTATCCACAGGATGTTAGCTTTAGGTCTCACTTTGTAATTGATAGTGTTTATCTGTTGATGGGTTGGGAAAGTATCTTAGGAAAGTGTGATAGGGATAGTGAGTTTTTTTTATGTTTGGGTTTTTCCCGATGTTTTTGGTAAGGTACTAGACCTAAGTTCTGATTGATGTGAAGGTACAGGACCTAGGGTTTTTGATTGGTATGCTCGCTAAGATTTCGCAATCTTATGCCTACGTATTCCCGTTTAAACGAAACAGGGAAATCATAGCAATCGTAGTTCCTCCTATTCTAAGGGAGGAAAAAGATGATGTTCGGTGTCTTATTCAAAGCCTAAGACATGAAGCTAAAGGTGATTTGTATCGTGTTCAAAGCCCAAGATATGAAGTTAAAGGGTTTTGGCTGAGAGAGAATTTGTCATCTCTAAAGAGGAACTATTAATGTTTGTGTGCTTTGATCAAAGCACAAGTTTGATGCTAAAAGGTTGATTGACTCAGCTTGGGATTTCTTTATACGAAGCCCAAGAGGAGGCTATATGAGACCGACTCAACAAGAGAGTGTATATGTCTTGTACAAGGCCCAAGATTGAGGCAAAAAGAGACTGACTCTTTCGGGATATCATTATATAAAGCCTAAGAGGAGGCTAACAGTTTGACTTTTCTGGAGAAAATGTTATTTCTGTCTTGTACAAAGCCCAAGATTGAGGCTAAAAGGAATTTTTGACTCCGTTGGGGAGGTTTATATGTGTCTTGTACAAAGCCCAAGAGGGAGGCTGAAATGAGCTTGTCTTAACGAGAGAGTGCTTTTATATGTCTTGTACTAAGCCTAAGATGGAGGCTAAAAGAGTGGACTCAACAAGAGAGTCTTGCAAAGGTGATTGACCCAACAAGAGAGTCTGAGAGTTTATTGACTCAATAAGAGTCTTTTATACTCAACAAGAGAGTGACTTGCTGTCTCGTACGAAGCCCGAGATGGAGGCTAAAAGGAGATTGACCCAACAAGAGAGTCTTTTATCCTCAACCAGAGAGTGCGGAAAGGTGATTAACTCAACAAGAGAGTCTGAAAAAATGATTGACTCAATAAGAGAGTCCAAAAAGTGATTTACTCAACAAGAGAGTCTGAAAAGGTTAGCTCTGCTGGGGGAGGATCATTGTACAAAGCCCAAGAGGAGGTTGATTGTGTTAAGGAAAGATCATTCTACAAATCCTAAGAGGAGGCTATCTTACTATTGAGGATTAGATCCATAGGCAGGCCCAAGGGTGGGGAACTCTCATGAGATAGACCGGGTTTCTGCTGGAGATTTATCCAGAGTGATCGGTGTTTTTTCCTATGTTTGAAAGGAACTTGAGAATGTCTTTGAGACTCAGGAGGGGTTTAGACTCCCCAAGTCTACTGGTGTCTAAGATTTTTATCTTTTGTAGGATGCCCAAAAGAGGGCAAGGGCCTTAAGGGATGAGTCCTTATACAACGCCCAAGAGGAGGCG
Source organism: Lathyrus tuberosus (assembly GCA_022829125.1). Classification (NCBI taxonomy): domain Eukaryota; kingdom Viridiplantae; phylum Streptophyta; class Magnoliopsida; order Fabales; family Fabaceae; genus Lathyrus; species Lathyrus tuberosus. The sequence goes on along the minus strand of JALAZF010000269.1, from coordinate 5,109,871 downwards.
AGGATGCTTTTAGGAAGCCTGTGGGTCCCCAAACTAAGAGAAGTTCAAGAAATGCAATTCACAGAGAAGAGATCATTCCAGGAAAGTTTGAGGGTTTGGAAGAAACTTAAGAGATACTATTCACGGAGAATAGATCAACTCTGGGGAGTAGAATTTTTTTGACAATTTCTAGGGGTGACAGTCTGAGAAAAGGTTCACCGAGAATACTTCCGTTCTCTTTGTTCCATATTGTTTAACCCCAAGAGAAGGGAAGACTGTATCTGGAAATCCTATGGGGTTCTAGTTTTGTTGTATTCAAGAGTGACCAACGGGCTTTACCTAGTTCTAGACGTAGTTGCCGGGGAAAACTCTAAATAACTACACTAGTATATATACAGTTGATATATGACGAGTATTTAAAAGGTTTGAAAGAAGACTTACAGTGAAGCAGCCCCACAATACAGTTATTTATATGAAAGCAGATAAAAGAAAGCGGATAAACACTTACCCGTTGTAGAGCTTCCATGCTGTTTTGTTAGTTGTTCAAAGAAATAAAGAAAGTTTTGATAGCAACTATACATTTGGATTCAAAATCAAAGGAGAAAGTATTTTGAACAAAGATCGGGGCTTACAGCTCAAGGAGAGGCCCAAATTTTAATAGTGATTGTACTGTTGTTTTGAATTTGTACAGGGACTTATACAAGTGACTGAGGCCCAAAAAGGTTTTCTGTACAAAGGGGTGGGTCTTACACTCTACCAAGAGGCCCAAAAATGCTTTAAAGAAAAGAAATGGGACTTACAACTCGAGGGCAGGCCCAGTTCTTTGTTTGAAAATGGCGATCGCGCCGAGGTTTCTGACGGTATCGGGACTTATACAATACACTAAGGCCCAAAATTGTTTATTTACAAAGGGATGGGTCTTACACTCTACCAAGAGGCCCAAAAGTGTTTTGAAAAAGTTTGCTAGGGTGAAAATCAACAAAATCCTAATTTCATCATTTTTTAAAGTAATTATTCAAAGAAAATTAATTAAAATGATAAAGATACCAAATAAGTTTGAATAAACAACTTGTGATTTTTGGTTAAAGTTTAAAAACTGATATTTAATCACAAGATGAATTAAAACTCATTTGGTCTTGATTTTTCAAGGAGAATATTCATTTTTTAAAAGGTTTAAAAATAATAAAAATGAATTTATTTACAAAAATATCAAATATATTAAATAATTTATATAAATTTTATTTTTTTGTGGAATAAAATATTTCAACATTTTTGTGATTTTTTAGAAAAAGAATCAACCAATAATGATTAAAATTGAGAGAGTTATTAATTTTTTAAATCATTTAAAAATAATATGAAAAATGATAAAAAGTGGAAAAATGGTAAAAAGGAGGATCTGGGGGGAGAGGGATTCGAACCCTAGACCTCTTGTGTGCAGTGCGCGCCTCCTACCACTGGGGTGGTGATACATCCGTGTATCAAAACCACCCCATGGTATATGAGGCATGCCTTGTTTTTGGCCTGGCCAAGGCAAGGCAAGGCAAGATTTTGGCCAAAAACGTGAAGCTTGTAACTTTCTCATTTCTCCATGGATTGGGACAAATTTTAGGTCTATCCTGCCAAAAATTTCACAAGGAATCCAATGGTGGTGGTGGTTTTTTCAGATGAGGCACCTATTTCAAAACCCGATAATGTTCTTGAAATAGGCCTATAATTGCATTTTCTATGCTATCACTTGTTACAGGCATGAATTATATGATGAATTAGTTCAAACACAACACATATAACATGTATGAGATGTGCATGATCAGTGGACCTCAAAGCAATGCATATTTCAAAGAGTTCAAGTTGTGATGCTTACCTCTTTAGGAGCTTTTTGGGCAATCTGTCAAGTGCTTTGTTCCAGAAATAAATTGATGCTTTGGACACCCTCAAATGATCCCTTAAAAGCTTTTAGAATGGTGGGAATCAACTGGAATCCTCATGAGCAAGTTTGAGCTCTTTCTTGCAAAAGGGGCAAAAGTGGCCAATATAACAACTCTCTCAAATGGTGTTCCAGATGTGGAGAATCATTTGGGACAGTTCAAGGATGATATTTGGAGTATGTTTGAAGCTTTATCTGGTTTTGGAAGTGACTGAATCAAGACATTGCTTGAAAAATGCAAAAAGTCCAATTTTGAGGTTTTGAGAGGGGACTTTGTGATTTTGGTGTTACAGGTCACTTATGAGAGTTTAGACAACTTAGATATGACATATTGGATGTGTTTGGAACATGAGCTGTGATGGAAATGCTCTCTAACTCAAAAACTCAGAGTTACCTTGCAAAAGAAGGCATTTTTACCTAGAGAAAGAGATTTTGAGGAAAACAAGTGTTGTAGTGCTTTGGTGTACTCAAACTGAGCACAAATGAGCTCTATTTATAGTAGAGCAAGTTTGTTTTGCAAGCAATAGTGAATGGAAACTGCAGCAACTCATTGTCTAATTGCATCACTTTGGAATCTTAAGTCTCCTCTAGCCATTGACTAGAGGTTAGAGCATAGACCTATGGTCCTTTGGTTCAGAGCTTATCCTTGACTCATTCAGTTGGAAATGGCTCGGTTCATACCACCTTGGTGCATCCATTGAATGCTTGGAGACAAAATTGGAGTCTTGGCCTCTTTTAGGCTTTTGAGGGTTTGGCATGCTACTTTGGGAATCTTGGACTTGGAAGGCTGATGGATCAGCGCTTGTCCCTTGGTTGTTCCCCCTTGAGGTGTTCAGATGGATAAGCATGCCTGGAATTGCACAATTTGAGCAAATCGTGCCTTATGCACAAATCTGCCTTGCCAAGACAGTTTGTAGCAAGACATGTTGCAGTTGTCATAACTCCTAGCTCGGATGGAGTTTGATGAAGCTCTTGGACATTTTGGAAAGCCCTTATGTGATACAACATATGTGTGAACATAGTTTATTTTGAAACTTTTTGGATCCAAGTGAAAAATCCTCCTACATTTTGAAAAAAAGCAAGACAGATTCTGACTTAGTGAAAATTTCATTAAGTGTTGGAAAAAGTGACATTTCATGCTTTCAGCCATTTTGATCACTCCATAACTTAAAATCCATGAAGATTTGGAATGAGGTGTAGTTGACACTTTTGAAGTATGCCATGAGGGCTACAAATCCATCTTTGGATCAACCAAAATGGTTGCTTGGATCTCAAGTTATGATCCTTGGAAGTTGGCACCCAAGCCACTTTATTTCATAACTTAGAAAAATTCTAAGTTTTTATGGTTACCCCTTTTACAATTTATCCCACTTTCTTTGATTTTTTCTTGATGAATGATGATTCCAATCACACATTAACATCATTTTAGGGTTAAGGAACCATAATTATGAAAAATCTCAAAAAGTCAAACTTTGACTTTTATGCACAGTTGACTTTTTACCAGATGAATTCCAAACTCTGCGATCCTCTATGAAATCAAGTCCTTGCCCTAAATCAAACTTGATGGATATGTTACATAGGTGTTATAGGGTGTATTGAATCATGTCCCAAGCTTTGGGAGCATGTCTTGGTCAAAAGTCAAAGGTACTGTTGACTTTTTCCTCAGAACCCTAATTGTGGTCCTGGTGAAATTGAAACTTGTGAACCAAGCTTCTTGGATTAATCCATTGTTGTAAATGGATCAATGTGGTTTATTAGAGACCCTCAAATCATATCTTGAGGCCTTGGCTAATGTTTTGTCTCAAAAGTCAACTTAGGGGTGAATTAGGTCAAGAAACTCTAATTCCTGATTTTTGGTGAGTGCATCCCCTGAGGTCAAACTGACTTGATGATTGGGTTTATGAGGTCCCTTGGAGTATATTAGGTTTATGCTTTGAATCATTGGCTCATGCCCAGATTAAATTTTCCATGTGGAGGCTGGATCCATGTGGAATGTTGCAACCTTGTGCCTGATTCTTGATGTGGGAGTCCTCTTGATCATTTATGGGTGTTTGAGAGGTTAGACAAGTTGAAGATCATTCCATTTCTTGATTGATCCTTTGTCTAAGGCTCTGAGAGGCTTGAAAACCCTAATCTCTAATTGTAGTGAATGCTCAACAATTCCTGAGGAGATTGATGAGGCATAAAGGTACATCCATATTGTGATGATTGTTTGTACAATGATGGGAATCTTGTGGTCAAAATTTGGGGTATGCCACTATCTATTTCCCTTCAAGTTCTCCCAACACTAAAACAAATTTTATTGTCTTTCAAATATTGTTTTTATTAACCGACGTTTCAAAACACAGTTTACCAAAAATAAAATTAATTTGCAAACAAGCAGATAAAGTAAAAAGTGAGCACAATTTGGTGAGAAATCTCTCTTTTTATTGATTTAACCCTTAAATGGGTAAGTATGTACAAGGATGCAATTCCTTAAATGGGTAAGTATGTACACAAAGAAATAGAAGTGTATGTCGATGATATGATTGCCAAATCTAAGACAGAAGAGGAACATGTGACCCACCTGTCAAAACTATTTGAGCGTTTGAGGAAATACATAATCCGCTTGAATCCCAACAAATGCACATTAGGTGTCCGCTCAGGAAAACTTTTAGGGTTCATTGTAACACCTCCAATCTATCCCCCTAGCAAATAAAGCGATAACAAATAATCAGAGTATAATTAAAACATTCATGGCATAGACGGAGGCGTCACATCAATTGAAACAAAATATAACAACCTGCTCATATAGATATGCAACAATCAGGTAACACATAACAGAGGAACTCAGTTCCTAACACCCACAATTCAGATACAGAATAAAAGCGGAAAATCTGCAACTGAATCTCATATATATATCATAAAGAGTTTGTCTGTCATACATAGAGTCATACATGTACAATCCAAAAAGAACATATACATATACACATAGTCACAAACGATCTCCCCGACTACCCAGTGCTACATTTCAGAGCCGACCGACAAAAGAATGAAGACCTAAGCTTCACAAAAAAACCTCCAGCATCTAATCTGCAATGCCTCATAGAGCACAAAAATACACATATAAAACATTCTCACCACAATTTACAATTATATAATAACACAAAAATACACATATAAAACATTCTCACCACAATTTACACCATAATTCGAATGCAAACCAACACAAATCGTATCTCATGCATCCATCACAAAGGCATATCAATCATGCACGATACATTTATCACCAATATATATATATATATATATATATATATATATATATATATATATATCTCAACTCATCAATTCCATTCACAATTCCACACAAAATCAATCCATTCATGATTTATTCAAATTCACAGAGACCGACACAACGACTCTATACAATGCAATGCGGTACCATTCCATCCATCATTATTATCATTAGTTCACTCAAGAACTATTGGAATCATTGCTTGTTACTTAGTGTAACTCCCTGTTGGGCAAACGATGTTCCCCGTTGCTCACACCTCTTTGTATAAGGCACACGATGTTTATGGATCGCTCACACCTCTTTGTATAAGGTACACGACCCGATCGCTCACACTTCTTTGTATAAGGCACACGATCATCCATAATCATCGCTCACACCTCTTTGTATAAGACACACGATGTTATAGAGGATTCCCTCTGGAATAGTTTCGTCGCTCACACCAACTAGGGCACACGACATCACAAGAATGCATATCATGATGCTTGGCATACAATGACTCATGACATTCAAATGCACACATATACACATCCATAATCATGCATATACAATCAAACACAACACAATGCATTTTCTTGCCCTTAGGCCACGAACCATCATCACAACATTTCATCACATGCATTCACATCGTATAACAGCACACAAGTCATACGATATATATATAAAGCATATTGCATAATAACACAACAATCACATACAGTTAAGACGGTAAAAGTCGACAAAACGACACATTCCCAAATTCCCGACATAATTAAATCGGCCAACAATCTCAAAACCATTTTAATAAGAAAGAACATCTCAATAGCTTTCTAACGGTGCCAAGAACGCCTCGATCCGAGTTATGGATCAAAAGTTACGGCATCGAACGCAAAATCGGATACAATTCTACACCCTCTCTGGTCATACGCGTATTGCCTTGTGCCATACGCGTACTGCCCAGCTCGCTCGCCCATTCCATACGCGTAATGCCCAAGGTGCTACGCCTATGGGCAGAGACTGAATTCTCCCCAAAACTTCCACTAAAAACTCCATACGCGTAATGCCTCACTTGTTACGTGTAATGCCTTGCTAAGTACGCGTACCATTACGCAAATCAGCAGAAGGCTGTGAAAAATATGTTCCATACGCGTATTGCCCTCATTTCCCTTTGCCATACGCGTATTGCCAAAACTAATACGCGTAATGCCAAGCCTGATACGCGTATGGGCAGCGAAACCCAGAATTTTTCCTGCATAATTTTCTACTACGGATTCACCCAATTCCTCTCCCAAATCTCACCTAAACAACAGCAAATTACCAATAGATTGCACAACAACATCTATCTAACATGTCTCAGCAATTAGGAACATTAAAACATGATTTCAGACACAATTTGAATCAAATTCTAACAATCTCAACATATTAATGGTTTTGGTTCTATATCCAATTTCAACCAAATATCACACAAATACATACATACATAATCATACACAAGTATAGGATAATCGAGTTTCACACCCTTACCTGATTAATCGTGTTTTCAAAAGTCGGTTGGATCGTTTCCTTACTCTCCAAGTTTTTCCCCTTTTCTTCTTTTCTTTCTCTTTTCCTTCTTCTGTTTTTCTTTCTCTCTATTTTTCTCCCTTTCTAACTTCTAAGTTCTATTTTAAGAAAAATAAGTAAAATGACAAAAATACCCCTACACTCAAATATCTCGCAAACGCTCCCAAAACGCGATAAAACATAACAACAATGAAAAATAATATATTACCAAAATAAAAGTCAAGAATAAAATAATATAATAATAAAAATAATTAAATCGACTCGATTAAATAACTCTAACAAAAGCTGGGGCGTTATAACTCTCCCCCACTTAGAAATTTTCGTCCTCGAAAATATTACCTGAGACGAACAACTCCGGATACGACTCCCGCATCCGACTCTCCAACTCCCAAGTCAAATTGCCCTCAACAGCACCTCCCCACGCTACTTTCACAAGCATAATATCCTTGCCTCTTAACCGCTTCAACTCGCGATCCAAAATTCTCACTGGTAATGCTTCAACCGTAAGGTTCTCCCTTACCTCAACTTCATCCATTGGAATCACATGCGACGGATCCGGAACATGCTTCCGAAGCTGTGAAACATGGAACACATCATGCAACTTTGAAAGATTCGGCGGCAACGCCACCCGATAAGCCACAGCACCCACTCTCGCGGATATCTGATAAGGACCAATAAACCGAGAAGTAAGCTTCTTCGACTTCAATGCATGCCCAACACCTGTCACCGGTGTAACTCTCAAAAATACATGATCGTCTTCTTGAAACTCAAGATCTTTCCTCCTACGATCATGATAACTCTTCTGCCTACTCAGAGAAGCCTTCATTTTCTCACGAATAAGTTTCACCTTTTCCTTAGTCTGTTGCACTAACTCCGGTCCAACCACCGAACTCTCACCCGATTCATGCCAACACAAAGGTGTTCGACATCTCCTTCCATACAACACTTCAAAATTTGCCATTCCAATACTTGAATGGAAATTGTTGTTATACGTGAATTCCATCAACGAAAGATAACTATCCCAAGCACCACTTTGCTCAAGAACACAAGCTCTCAGCAAATCTTCCAACGACTGAATAGTTCTCTCGGCCTGACCATCCGTCTGAGGATGATAAGCAGAACTCAATCTCAACTTGGAACCTAACGCCTTTTGCAAACTTTCCTAAAATCTGGAAGTAAACCTCGGATCTCGATCTAAAATAATACACAACAGAACACCATGTAGCTTCACAATCACATGGATATATATCTCAGCCATCCTCTCCAAAGAAAAACTGATGTCAATCGGATTGAAATGTGCCGATTTAGTCAGCCTATCCACAACCACCCAAATGGCATTATGTCCCCTCTGTGTATTCGGCAACCCTGTCATAAAATCCATAGAAATGCTGTCCCATTTCCACTCGGGAATATCCAATGGTTGCAATAATCCACTAGGCTTCTGATGTTCTACCTTTAACTTCTGACACGTCAAACACGCATAAACAAACTGAGCCACATCCTTCTTCAATCCGGACCACCAAAAGATCTTCTTCAAATCTTGATACATCTTATTAGCTCCCAGATATATACTCAAATTACTCCGGTGTCCTTCCTCTAAAATCATCTTTTTCAAGTCTGAATCATCAGGAATACAAATTCTACCACGAAATCTCAAAACACCCTTATCATCCACTTTAAAGTCACCATTCACACTTTGATCTCCAACCGTCATCAAATCAACAAATTTCACATCCAACTTCTGCTTCTCGCTAACGGTCAATAGAAAATCATTAGTAACCTTTAACATACCAAGCCTCACGCTATCAGATGTCAATTCACACACCAAACTTAAATCTCTAAACGCTTCCAAAAGTTCCCACTCTTTAACCATTAAAGCGGACATATGCAAAGATTTTCGGCTTAATGCATCAGCTACCACATTAGCTTTACCAGGATGGTAATTCAAGCTAAAATCGTAGTCCTTCAAAAATTCCAACCATCTCCGTTGCCTCATATTCAACTCTTTCTGATCAAACAAGTATTTCAAACTCTTATGATCACTAAAGACTTCGTATCTTGCAACATAGAGATAATGCCTCCAAATTTTCAATACAAACACCACAGCCGCTAATTCCAAATCATGAGTAGGGTAATTCTTCTCATGAATCCTCAATTACCTCGAAGCATAAGCCACAACCTTGCCTTCTTGCATCAACACTCCACCTAAACCAATCAAAGACGCATCACAATACACCACAAACAATTCAGTAGGATTCGGTAAGGCCAAAATCAGAGCTTTAGTCAATCTTCTCTTCAGCTCACTAAAACTTTCCTCACACTGAATATCCCAAATGAACGCTTTACCTTTACAAGTCAGCTGGGTCAAAGGAAGTGCTAACTTGGAAAAGCCTTCAATGAATCTTTGATAATATCCAGCTAAACCCAAAAAGCTTCTAATTTCAGTAAACGATCTAGGAGCCTCAAGAGAAGGAAATCTAACCAACTTATGATAACAATCAATATGCACTCGATTGAACTGCAACCAATTCATTCCCAGAACCACATTTAAACCCTCCAACGGCAGACACACCAAATCCATCTCAAAATCTTTACCATAAATGGTCAAAGGACAACTTAAACAAACCAAAGAAGTAGTTACCGACCCCATTGCTAGAGTATCAATAACCATCTCTCCATCAATCGAAGACAACAAAAGATTCAAACGCTTCACGCACTCAGACGAAATAAACGAATGAGTCGCTCCGGTATCAATAATAGCAACTAAAGTCATACTATTAATAAAACAAGTACCTCTGATCAGACGGTCTGCACTAGTAGTCTGAGTTCCTGCCAATGCAAATACTTTCCCTCCAGCCTGAGCTTGCTTTGGTTTCGGAAACTTCGTACTAACATGACCAGGCTCACCACAGTTGAAACACTTCACCACATTCTTCTTACAATCAGCTGCAACATGTACTATACCTTCACAATTGGAACACTTCCTTATATCCTTTCTACATTCAAACTATCGATGTCCTAAGTCGCCACACCTAAAACATCTCAGAGGATTAGACATACCTCCCCCACTTGGCCTTTTATCAAAACTACCCCTTTGCTTACCCTTGTCAGCTGGTGAGACATAAGGACCACCACGAAACGGTTGCTTTCCTTTCCTTTCGTTCACACTCTTATAGTGAGTAGAACGAGCTTTGCTATGCTCCTCATAAATTCTACAACAATCCACCAAATCTGAAAACCTCCTTATCCTTTGATAACCAATTTCCTATTTGATCTCAGGACGCAACCCGTTCTCAAACTTCACACATTTAGAAAACTCCGCAGTAGCTTCAGCATAATATGGATAAAACTGAACAAGCTCCACAAACTTGGCAGTGTAATTCACAACAGACATGTTACCTTATTTCAACTCCAAGAACTCTATCTCTTTCTTTCCTCTAACATCTTTAGGAAAATACTTCTAAAAAACTCCCTGCTAAACAAAGTCCAAGTGACCTCTTCACCTGCAGCTTCCCACACATGACGCGCACTAACCCACCAATCATCGACCTCCTCCTGCAACATGTGAGTACCCAGTCTCACCTTATGTTCCTCAGCACAATCCATCACTTGAAAGATTCTTTCAATCTCCTTAAGCCAAATCTGATCACCATCAGGATCATGTCTCCCTTTGAAGACAGGCAGTTTGTTCTTCCTGAACTCATCATTCCCACCAGCATTAGGTGCACCCCGCACAGCCTGAGCCATAGCTTGCATAGAAGCAGTAAGAGCAGCATCATTCCTACAAGCCATATTCTGTTCATATCCAATAACAGCAACTATGGTTAAACAAACAGCTCACCCACACACAAAGACCGACACGGACTGGCACGAACTGACACAAATTGACAAAACTGGCTCTGATACCACTTAATGTAACACCCCTAATCTATCCCCCGAGCAAATAAAGCTATAACAAATAATCAGAGTATAATTAAAACATTCATGGCATAGACGGAGGCATCACATCAATTGAAACAAAATACAACAACCTGCTCATATAGATATGCAACAATCAGGTAGCACATAACAGAGGAACTCAGTTCTTAACACCCACAATTCAGATACAGAATAAAAGCGGAAAATCTGCAACTGAATCTTATATATATATATATATATATATATATATATATATATATATATATATATATATATATATATATCATAAAGAGTTTGTCTGCCATACACAGAGTCATACATGTACAATCCAAAAAGAACATATACATATACACATAGTCACAAACGATCTCCCCGACTACCCAGTGCTACATATCAGAGCCGACCGACAAAAGAATGAAGACCTAAGCTTCACAAAAAGACCTCCAACATTTAATCTGCAATGCCTCATAGAGCATTTAAAACAGCAGAAGGGTGAGAAACACAATTATAATATAATTGCATACAATTATATAATAACACAAAAATACACATATAAAATATTCTCACCACAATTTACACCATAATTCGAATGCAAACCAACACAAATCATATCTCATGCATCCATCACAAAGGCATATCAATCATGCACGATACATTTATCACCAACATATATATATATATATATATATATATATCTCAACTCATCAATTCCATTCACAATTCCACACAAAATCAATCCATTCATGATTTATGCAAATGCACAGAGACCGACACAACGACTCTATGCAATGTAATGCGGTACCGTTCCATCCATCATTCTTATCATTAGTTCAATCAGGAACTATTGGAATCATCGCTTGTTACTTAGTGTAACTCCCCGACGGGCAAACGATGTTCCCCGTCACTCACACCTCTTTGTATAAGGCATGCGACGTTTATAGATCGCTCACACCCCTTTGTATAAGGCACATGACCCGATCGCTCACACCTCTTTGTATAAGGCACACGATCGTCCATAATCATCGCTCACACCTCTTTGTATAAGGCACACAATATTATAGCGGATTCCCACTGGAATCATTTCGTCGCTCACACCCACTAGGGCATACTACATCACAAGAATGCATATCATGATGCTTGGCATACAATGACTCATGACATTTAAAGGCACACATATACACATCCATAATCATGCATATACAATCAAACACAACACAATGCATTTTCTTGCCCTTAGGCCACGAACCATCATCACAACATTTCATCACATGCATTCACATCGTATAACAGCACATGAGTCATACGATATATATATATAAAGCATATTGCATGATAACACAACAATCACATACAGTTAAGACGGTAAAAGTCGACAAAACGACACATTCCCAAATTCCCGACATAATTAAATCGGCCAACAATCCTAAAACCATTTTAATAAGAAAGAACATCTCAATAGCTTTCTAACGGTACCAAGAACGCCTCGATCCGAGTTACGGATCAAAAGTTACGGCATCGAACGTAAAATCGGATACAATTCTACACCCTCTCTGGTCATACGCATATTGCCTTGTGCCATACGCGTACTGCCTAGCTCGCTCGCCCATTCCATACGCGTAATGCCCAAGGTGCTACGCATATGGGCAGAGACTGAATTCTCCCCAAAACTTCCACTAAAAACTCCATACGCGTAATGCCTCACTTGTTACGCGTAATGCCTTGCCAAGTACGCGTACCATTACGCAAATCAGCAGAAGGCCGTGAAAAATATGTTCCATACGCGTATTGCCCTCATTTCCCCCTTGCCATACGCGTATTGCCCAAACCAATACGCGTAATGCCAAGCCTGATATGCGTATGGGCAGCGAAACCCATAATTTTTCTTGCATAATTTTCTGCTACGGATTCTCCCAATTCCTCTCCCAAATCTCACCTAAACAACAGCAAATTACCAATAGATTGCACAACAACGTCTATCTAACATGTCTCAGCAATTAGGAACATTAAAACATGATTTCAGACACAATTTGAATCAAATTCTAACAATCTCAACATATTAATGGTTTTGGTTCTATATCCAATTTCAACCAAATATCACACAAATACATACATACATACATAATCATACAGAAGTATAGGATAATCCAGTTTCACACCCTTACCCGATTAATCGTGTTTTCAAAAGTCGGTTGGATCGTTTCCTTACTCTCCAAGTTTTTCCCCTTTTCTTCTTTTCTTTCTCTTTTCCTTCTTCTCTTTTTCTTTCTCTCTATTTTTCTCTCTTTCTAACTTCTAAGTTCTATTTTAAGAAAAATAAGTAAAATGACCAAAAATACCCCTACACTCAAATATCTCGCAAACGCTCCCAAAACGTGATAAAACATAACAACAATGTAAAATAATATATTACCAAATAAAAGTTAAGAATAAAATAATATAATAATAAAAATAATTAAATCGACTCGATTAAATAACTCTAACAAAAACTGGGGCGTTACATTCATCGTCAGCCAGAAAGGAATTAAGGTTGATCCTGCCAAAGTCAAGGCCATTCAAGAAATGCCTTCTCCAAAGACTGAGAAACAAGTCAGGGGATTCCTGGGGCGTTTGAATTACATTTCCAGATTTATATTCCTCATGACCGCGACATGCGTACCAATCTTCAAATTACTCAAAAAGAATCAGGATTGTGTATGGACCGAAGACTGCCAAACCGCCTTCGACAGTATCAAAGAGTATCTGTTGAATCCACCTATCATGTCACCTCCAGTGGAAGGAAGACCATTGATCATCTACCTAACAGTCTTGGAAGACTTAATGGGTTGTGTACTTGGTCAATAGGACGAAACAAAAAGAAAGGAGTCAGCCATCTACTACTTAAGCAAGAAATTCACAAATTGTGAAACTCGGTACACTATGCTTGAGAAAACCTGTTGTGCTCTGGCTTGGGCAGCCAAACGTCTCCGCCAGTACATGATTTGTCACACTACTTGGTTAATCTCCGAAATGGATCCAATTAAGTATGTCTTTGAAAAACCTGCTCTCACGGGAAGGATCGCCCGTTGGCAGATGTTGTTATCAGAATACGACATCAAGTACCTTGCTCAGAAATCCCTCAAAGGAAGTATTTTAGCCGATCATTTGGCTCATCAACCAATTGACGATCAGGAATCAGTCGAATTTGACTTCCCAGACAAAGATGTCATGTATTTGAAGATGAAAGATTGCGAAGAACCACTACCCAGTGAAAGGCCAGAACTGGGTTCCCAATGGGGACTAATTTTTGACGGAGCTGTCAACCATTATGGAAACGGAATTGGGGCAATCATCATAACACCTCAGGGCACCCATATTCCTTTCACTGCCAGATTAACGTTCAAATGTACAAACAACGAGGCCGAATACGAAGCTTGTATCATGGGTCTCGAAGAAGCAATTGACTTAAGGATTAAGAACTTGGACGTGTATGGAGACTCAGCCCTGGTTATCAATCAGATCAAAGGAGATTGGAACACATACCGATCAGGATTGATTCCTTACAAAGACTATGCGAGAAGGTTGTTACCATTCTTTAACAGAATTGAGCTTCACCATATCCCTCGTGAAGAGAATCACATGGCTGATGCATTAGCCACTCTCTCTTCCATGATTAGTGTAGGTCAATGGAATGACATACCTAAGATTGACATAATGCGCCTTGAACGGCCCGCTTACATCTTCGCAATTGAAGCAGACATAGACGAAAAACCTTGGTATCATGATATCAAATGCCTCCTTCAAAGACAAGAGTACCCACCTGGGGCATCCAGAAAAGACAGAAAGACCCTCAGAAGGCTAGCAGGCAGTTTCTTCCTGAGCGGTGATACACTCTATAAGAGAAATTTCGACATGGTCTTGCTTCGATGTGTAGATAGACCAGAATCAAACATGCTGATAAAATAAATTCACGAAGGATCCTTTGGCACTCATGCCAACGGACACACAATGGCGAGAAAAATTCTGAGGAGATGTCACAAGTATCAGATGTACTCAGACAAAATCCATGCACCGCCAGCTAATAAGAACATCAAGAAGATTGTTCAAAAGATGGTTGTAACCTACAAAGACTGGCATGAAATGCTACCCTTTTCTCTTCACGATTATCACACATCTGTCCGCGCTTCAATAGGGGCAACCCCTTTCTCTCTAGTATATGGCATGGAGGCAGTGCTCCCCATAGAAGTAGAGATCCCATCGATCCGGGTATTGATGGAAGCTAAGCTAACAGAGGCTGAATGGTGTCAAAGTCGACACGATGAACTGAATTTGATTGAAGAAAAGCGAATAACGACTCTATGCCATGGTCAGTTGTATCAGCAAAGAATGAAGAAAGCGTTTGACAAAAAGGTCAGACCCCGTGTCTTCAGAAAAGGAGACCTCGTGCTCAAGAAGATACAATCATTCCTCACTGATTCCCGGGGCAAATGGACTCCGAATAATGACGGCCCCTACGTAGTCAAGAAAGCCTTCTCAGGCGACGCCTTGAGACTCGCAACCATGGATGGAGAGGAATTTGCCTACCCCATATATGTTGACGTAGTCAAGAAATACTTCGCCTAAAAAAATGTCTCGGTGGATTGAAAACTCAAAAGGGCAGTCCAGGCAAAAATTAGAGGTATAAGCAAAAATCATCCCGATGGATTGGAAATCTCAAAGTACAATCCAGGAAAATATTAGGGATTAATGGCAAGTAACTACGTCTGACTAGGTTGAATCCCTCAGCAGTAATGCCATCCATCAGAGAAAACTCCAATCAAGGTCATCTTCGACAGAAGCTCAGGATGTCCAGAATTCAAAGTTGGTAGAAGGATAACGGTCGTTATGTTTCAATGTAGCCCTTTTCCCTTAAATTACCATTTTCCTAACTTTGTAAATACTCTATGGGATCACGCGTTTAGCTGATTTCAATCCTATCAATAAAATTTGAGCCCTAGTGCTTTTGTTTGCAATTCTTGTTTGTTTTAGCTTTACAGAATGACATTTTTAACATGATCGGCGATTCTTGAAATAAAACAAAAATGAATTTACTTGTCAAATTTTTTCTGCTTTAAAATAAAGATGGCAATTCTTTTGACTGTTGAACATCGAAACAACATCGATCGCTTCTCTGGAAGTAATTAAACCTCAAAGTGCATAATCAAAGTACTCCTTCTAAACCAGAGCACCTGAATAAAGGATCAACCGTGTCAGATACCATGTTTCATCTGACATCCCCGGCAGGGTTCTTACCTCCTAAGTATGACCAACGTTGTTCCCCATAGGAACCGTTTCCCCTGTAGTGGCCGAGTATCTAGTCATGTTCATTCACCAGTCTATATGTCGCGTCAGTTTTGTCAGCATATACATACATACATCATGCATTATTAATTCATATACATATTCATATTGCATTACTATCACTCTGGTCGGTCTTGTCCCCTAGTGATAAAAGTCCTTTCATCAATCGAGTTGTCAGTCCTTTCCTCGCCAGAAAATGTTGCGTCTGAACAATCTCTCTCCAGTTTATTTCTGGATTGGAGTTGGTCCTTGACCAAATTGATAACTTTAACCTCTGAAAGACAAGAAGACAGCCGACGAACGTCACACTTCACCATTAAAGATGATATCTTCGCTTTCCCGGATTAAGGAAGATCCCCAGAGAAAGCCTCACAACAAAAGACTCTCAGCAACACATTGATTTTTCTCTCCAAGAAAGTCAATGTTAATGAAGTCATCAGCACCTCAAAATTGGATTACATCACATGGCATTTCTCTGGGAAGATCTCGAGGAAAAGTACGATGTAATATCCCCAAGCAGGAAACAGTCTCTCAAGAGACTCGTTTTCCCTAGTAGAGTCAACAAATGGCGTCTCCAACAGAGAAGTTTGAACACCTCTACAACTCAGACGAATGGGTTCCCCAGCGAGTCTGACATCAAAACTTGTTCCCATTAAATGGCCTCTCCACAGGAAAATTCGGCGAGAAATTTGAGGAAAACCGCTACAAATAGCGTCCCTTGTCAAGGAAGAAACTCGACAAGAAAAAACTGAGACCAGTTCCGTGGCTAAAAACCATGATCGAGGAGAAGTTTATTTCAGAAACTGAGACCAGTTCCGTGGCTAAAGACCAGGATCGAGGGGAATTTTATTGACGAAAAAAACTAAGACCAGTTCTGTGGCTAAAGACCAGGATCGAGGGGAAGTTTATTTCAAAAACTTAGACTAGTTACGTGGCTAAAGACTAGGATAGGGGGAGTTTTTACCTTTTCTAAGCATCATTTCTTAGCAAAATAAGATGGATAAGTAAGTAGCCATTCATAACCACCATCAAAGTTTCGGGTATTCCGATATTTAATCGTCTTGCACCCCGAATGCCCGAATACCTTCGCCATTCACACCTTCGGGTCCAAGAAGATTAAATAGGGGCATCTGTCATACCCCAAATTTTGACCACCAAGATTTCCCATCATTGTGAAGATCATTACCATAATATTGATGTACTTCCATGCCTCATCAATCTCCTAAGGGATTGTTAGGCATTCTTTACAATCAAAGATTAAGGTTTTAACCCCTCTCAGAGCATTTAGACAAAAGATCAATCAAGAATTGACATGATCTTCAACTTGGCTAGCCTCTCAAACATCCATGGAGGACAAAGAGGTCTCCCACATCAAGAATTAAGCACAAGGTTGCAATATACCAAGTGGATCAAGCCTCAAGATCGTCAGTGTCACCAAATTAGGGTTTTGGTCGACTAAGGCCTCCCGATGAAAATTTCCATCTGGGCATGAGCCAATGTCTAAATGTATGGTCTAAAAAACTCAAAAGGATCTCAAGAACCCATCCACAATGGCAAAATCACCTTGAGGGTCCATCTATAAAAAAAATCAGGAATTAAGGTTTTGACCTAATTCAACCCTTGAGTTAACTTATAAAGTGAGGCATGGCTTGAAGCTACAAAATGAACTTCAAAGACCTAAAATACATCATATTGATATGTTTACAAGATTTGATTGACTCAAAGAGCTCAAATCATAAGCCACAAGAAATCAAAACCATCTGATCACAAATTAGGGTTTCTGATGGAAAAAGTCAACCCTATCCTTGACTGTTGCCCTACCCTGGATCTCAAACCTTGGGGAGGGGTCCAAGACATTCCTAAATACCCTTGGAGGCCATCCATGAAGTTTAATTAAGCCCAAGGATTGATTTCACAAAAGGATCACAAAGTCAAAATTTCATCTGATGAACAAGTCAACTGTACAAAAAATCCAAGTTTGACTTTTTGGATTTTTGGTCAACCAAGGTTCCTTAACCCTAAAACAATGTTAATATGCGATTTGAATCATCATTCATCAAGAAAAATCAAAGAAAGTGAGTTAACTTGTTAAAGGGGTAATCATAAAAAAACTTAGAATTTTTCTAAGTTATGGAACAAAGTGGCTAAGGTACCAACTTTGCAAGGCCATATCTCTCAAACCCTAAGGCCTTTTTCTCCCATTCAAAGCTCATATGGAAGCCCTCATTACATACTTCAAAAGTGTCAACTACAAGAATTTCTAATTCTTCATGGATTCTGAGTTATGGTTGGATCAAAATGACAAAAACTTGGAATTTACCACTTTTCCAACACTTAGACAAAATTCTGTCAAAGTCGGAAAAACAAGTGAAACACCAAAACTTGGAGGGTTGTTTCACATAGTTCTAGGCTGAATCAATCCAAGATGTAAACATCAAAGTTGTTGTGCATATTGCCTACAATCCAAGGAACTTATTGGCATGAAACAACTCAGCTTGAGCCAAGAGTTATAGCTGCTGCAAGACACCATGGCAAGGTTGTCATGAAAAATCAGTTTGTGAGATTTCTTGCCATACACGATTTTGAGCCAAAAACCAATGATCACTATGCCGCATTCATCCAATATGATCCTAATCCATCTGATCCAACTTGCTAAGCTGAGTCAAAAAGCCAAGGGATCTTCCAACTTGAGGTTAATGCATTTTGTCACATTATGCCTTGAAGTCAAAGACATTTATATGCAATAGTGCACTTTCAATAAAGCCACTATACTCAGTCAAGATGCTCACTTAAAAAACAATTAAAACATCTGAAGAATGTGGATTTGGTCAAGACATAGCCCTGCTCTTGGGAGAGGCTAGTTTACCTTGCATGAGAAGAAATGCCACCAAGCCAAAGCCATTGAATGTGATCTGATCCAGCAGTCATTCACTATTCCTCCAAGACAAGAGTTGATCCACTATAAATAGAGGTCCTAACTGATCATTCAAACTACACCAAAGCAGCTTACAACATTGCTTTCTCTCATTTCCTTCTTAAACTCCAAATTTCATTGTTCTTGAGAAAGCACTATCGGGTTTTGAGTTGGAGGCCAATGCAACTCAAACCAATGATTCACACACCTCACACACAACATATAGGAGTGATCTAAACCATTTGTCATACCCCAAATTTTAACTACTAAGATTTCCCATCATTTTGCAAATCATCATCACAATATGGATGTATCATTATGCCTCATTAGTCTCCCCAAAGATGGGTGAGCATCCACTACAATCAAAATTAGGGTTTCAAGCCCTCTCAGAGCTCTTAGACAAAGGATCAATCAAGGAATGACATAATATTCAACTTGTATAACCTCTCAAACATACAAAGGAATCAAGAGGATTCCCACATCAAGAATCAACCACAATTTTGCAGCATTCAAGGTGGATCAAGCCTCAAGATCGCCAGTGTCACCAAAATTAGGGTTTTGGTCGACCAGGGCCTCCAGATGAAAATTTTCCTCTGGGCATGATCCAATGCTTCAAAGCATAACCTAAAATGCTCCATGGGACATCATGAACCCAATCATCAAGTCAATTTTGCCTCAAGGGATGCATACAATAAAAATCAGGAATTAGGGTTTCTTGACCTAATTCACCCCTAAGTTGACTTTTGGGACAAAACATGAGCCAAGACCTCAATGCATGATTTGAGGGTCCCTCACACACCGCATTGATCCATTTGCAACAATGGATTAATCCAAGAAGCTGATCAACAAGTATCTAATTCATCAGAGCCACAATTAGGGTTTCAAGGAAAAAGTCAACTGTGCCTTTGACTTTTGACCAGGACATGCTCCCAAACCTTGGGACATGATTCAATACACCCTATAACACCTATGAAATCAATACATCAAGTTTGATTTAGGTCAAGGGCTTGATTTCATAGAGGATCGCACAGTTTGGAATTCATCGGACAAAAAGTCAACTGTGCACAAAAGTCAACTTTGACTTTTTGAGATTTTTCACAATTATGGTTCTTTGACCCTAAAATGATGTTAATGTATGATTGGAATCATCATTCATAAAGAAAAATCAAGAAAAGTGGGATAACTTGTAAAAGGCATAACCATAAAAACTTAGAAATTTTTCTAAGTTATGGAATAAAGTGGCAAGGGTACCAACTTTTGAGGATCACAACTCCTAAACCACAAGGCCATTTTTCCCCATCCAAAGCTGGATTTGTAGCTCTCACGGCCCTCTACAAAAGCTTCAAACACAAATCATTTCAATTCCTCATGGATTTCAAGTTATGGAATGATCAAAATCACAAAAAGTGAAAATGTCTCTTTTTTCCAACACTTAGTGAATTTTTCACTATGTCAGAATCTGCCTTCACTTTTTTCCAAATGTAGTGGCATTTTTCACTTGGATCCAAAAGGTATCAAAACCAACTATGATCAAACAGTTATTGTATCATATGAGGGCTTTCCAAAATGGCCAAGAACTCCATCAAAATCCACTTCAGCCATGAGATATGACAATGCCAATATGCCTTGCTGCAAACTGTCATGGCAAGGCAGATTTGGGAGTTTTGCTCGATTTGCTCAAATTTTTCAAAGGGCAAATAAATCTATCCATCTGAACACCTCAAGGGGAGACCAAGGAGAGACAAACCCTGATCCATCAGCCTCCCAAGTCTTTGGAACCAAAAGTAGCATGCCAAACCTAGAAATGCCTAAAAGAGGGACAAGACTTCAATTATGTATTGAAGCATTTAATGGATGCACCAAGGTGGCATGGACTGGGCCATTACCAACTGAATTTAGTCAAGACTTATCCAAGACCAAGGGAACCAGCAGCCTGTGCCCTAACCTCTAGTCAATGGCTAGAGGAGACTTTGATTCTCATTGCTCAACATTGGCCAAACCTCTGCTGCAGTTGCCATTCACTATTGCAGCCAAAACAAACTTGCTCTGCTATAAATAGAGTTCAATTGTGTTCAGTTTGAGTACACCAAAGCACTACAACACTTGCTTTCCTCAAAATCTCTTTCTCTGGGAAAAAATACCTTCTTTAGCAAGGTAACTCTGAGTTTTTGAGTTAGAGAGCAATTCCACCACAGCTCATGATCCAAACACATCCAATATGTCATATCTAAGCTGTCCAAACTCTCACAAGTGACCTGTAACACCAAAATCACAAAGTCACCTCTGAAAACCTCAAAATAGGACTTTTGTGCATTTTTGAAGCCATGTCTTGATTCAGTCACTTTCCAAACTAGATAAAACCTTAAACACACTCTAAATATCATCCTTGAACTGTCCGAAATGGTGCCACACATCTGGAGCACCATTTGAGAGAGTTGTTATTTTGGCCACTTTTGCCCATTTTGCAAGAAAGAGCTCAAACTTGTTCTTGAGGTTTCTAGCTGATTCCAACCATCCTAAAAGCTTCTAAGAGATAATTTGAGGGTGTCCAAAGCATCAAATCATTTCTGGAACAAAGCTCTTGGCAGATTGCACAAAAGATCTAAAAAGAGGTAAGCATCACAACTTGGATTCTTTGAATCATGATTTCTTTTGATGTCCACTGATCATGCATCTCTTATACATGTTATATGTGTTGTGTTTGTACCAATTTATCATGTAATTCATGCTTGTACCAAGAGATGGCATAGAAAATGCAAATCATGGCCTATTTCAAAACCACTATTGGGTTTTTCAATAGGAGCATGATCTAAAAAAAAACACCACCACCATTGGATTCCTGGTGAAATTCTAGGCAGGATTGACCTAAATTTTGTCCCAATCCATGGAGAAATGAGAAAGTTATGGCCTTCACGTTTTCAACCAAAATCTTGCCTTGCCTTGCCTTGGGCCAGGCCAAAAACAAGGCAAGCCTTGTATATTTGTGGTTGTGTTTCAATCAATGGATGTATCACCACCCCAGAGGTACGGCCCGCGCCGTATACACAAGAGGTATGGGGTTCGAATCCCCCTCGCCCCAGATCCTCTTTTTGTTATTTTTTCACTTTTTATTGTTTTTCTTATTATTTTTAATGATTTGAAAAATTAATAACTCCCTCAATTTTAATTATTTTTTATTGGTACTTTTTGCAAAAAATCACAAAAATGTTGAAATATTTTATTCCACAAAAAAATCAAATTTATATTAGTTATTAAATATAATTAGTATTTTTGTGAATAAATTCATTTTTAATTGTTTTTAAACATTTAAAAGTGAATATTTACTTTGAAAATCAAAACCAAATGAGTTCTAAATCATCTTGTGATTAAAACCTAATTTTTCAAACCTTAAACAAAAATCACAAATGGTTTATTCAAACTTATTTGGTATTTTTATCATTTTATTTGATTTTCTTTAAATATTTACATTTAAAGGAAAACAAAAATTAGGGTTTCTTTGATTTTCACCCTCACAAATCACTTTCAAACAGTCATGGGCCTCTATTAGAGTGTAAGACCCAATCCCTTTGTAAGTACACCACTTTTTGGGCCTCAGTCATTGTATAAGTCCCACTGTACTTTCAAAAACAACGGCGCGATCGTCGCCTTTTTAACAAAATCAACTGGGCCTCTCCTTGAGCTGTAAGCCCCATAACTTGTACAAAAACACCTTTGGGCCTCTAATAGAGTGTAATACCCCACCCCCTTTTAACCAAAACCTTTTTGGGCCTCATATATTGTATAAGTTCCTCTGCGTTAAAAGAAAATCTCGGCGCGATCGCCAGTTCAAAAATCAAATCATCTGGGCCTACCCTCGTGTTATAAGCCCTATTCCTTTTCTTTAAAACTCTTTGGGCCTCTTGAGAGAGTGTAAGACCCATCCCTTTGTACAGAAAACCTTTTTGGGCCTCAAACACTTGTATAAGTCCCTATACAAATTCAAAACAACAGTGCAATCACGGATAAAACCTTGGGCCTCTCCTTGAGCTGTAAGCCCCAACAATATTTTCAAAGCACTTTCTTTTTTGATTTATAATATAATATTGTTATCAAAGCTTTCTTTGTTGAACAACTAACAAAACAACATGAAAGCTCTACAACCGAGTAAATGTTTATCCGCTTTCTTTATCCGCTTTCTTATATATATCTGTATTGTGGGGCTGCTCACTGTATGTCTTCTTTCAAAAACTTTTATATACTTGTCAAATATCAACTGTGTAATACTAGTATAGTTATTTAGAGTTTTCCTCGGCAACTACGTCTAGCACTAGGTAAAGCCCGTTGGTCACTCTGAAATACAAACAAAACTAGATCCCCATAGGATTACCAGATACAATCTTCCCTCCTCTTGGGGTTAAACAATATGGAGATGTGAAAGACAGCATTCTCAGTGAACCCTTTCTCAGACTATCACCCTTAGAAAATGTCAAAGAAACTCTAACTCCCCAGAGATGATCTTTTCTCCGTGAATGACATCTCTTGAGTTTCTTCCAAATTCTCTAACTTTCCTGGCTTGATCTATTCTCGGTGAATAGCATGTCTTGAACTTCTCAGGGTTTGGGGACCCATAGGCTTCCTAAAAGCATACCCGCCTCCTCTTGGGCGTTGTACAAGGACCCGTCGGCTTCTTACAAGCTCTCATGCTTTCTCTTGGGCTTAGTACAAGGACCCAGAGATCTCTACAGGTATAGGAATAGAACCTAGTCATCAATTTTCTAGAGCTGTCTTTCTGAGTCAAGTGTCAGACCAGTTAATGGGTTGACCTTCATCCCTTAACATACCAGCCTTCTCTTGGGCATCATACAAAGATCATTCGCTTATCTGAGAATCGACTTCTCAAAACACCAGTAGACTTGGACAGTCAGAATACCCTTTGGATTTCCCCAGAAATAACCCTGATCCTCTGATCAATAATAAAGCACAGCCTTACCTTTAATTAGCCCCTTTATAAGAACTGATTTTCTCTTTTACTCAAAATACTGGACCTGTCACTAAACTGAAACAGTCCCCAACAATCATAGCCTCCTCTTGGGCTTTGTACAAATGATTCTCCCCAGTGGAGCTAACCTTTTCAGACTCTCTTGTTGAGTTAACCACTTTCAGCCTCCATCTCGGGCTTCGTACGAGACACAAAACACTCTCTTGTTGAGTATAAAAGACCCTCTTGTTGGGTCACATACCTTTCAGCCTCCATCTCGGGCTTCGTACGAGATACAAAACACTCTCTTGTTGAGTATAAAAGACCCTCTTATTAGGTCACAAACCTTTTAGCCTCCGTCTTGGGATTCGTACCAGATACGTATAAAAGCACCCTCTTGTTGGGTCAATAGCCTCCTCTTAGGCTTTGTATAAGGAAAACCCCGGTTGAGTCAATCAACCTTTTAGCATCAAATATGTGCCTTGCTCATAGCATACAAACATCAACAACTACTCTTTAGAGATGACAAATTCTCTCTCAAGCCAAAACCCTTCAGCTTCAAATCTTGGGCTTTGAACAAGATACATATACTCCCTTTAGTTTCACGTCTTGGGCTTTGAACAAGACACCAAAACAACTCTTTCCTCCCATAGAATAGGAGGAACTACGATCGCTCTGATTTCCCTGTTTCATTAAACAGGAATACGTAGGCAATATATTGAAAAATCTTAGCGAGCATACTAACCAAAAAAAACCCAAAATCCCATACCTTCATAAATCAATCGAAAAGCATCAGACCTAACATCCTACCAATAGCCTAGACATTGTTCTTAAGCGAAATACCCTAAGAGAGACCCACAATCTCAAGTAGCATCTGTAAACCAACAGTCATCTGTTCAAACTGAGTTTCCAAGCAGGGTTAATTGGAGACATCTATTTCCCTTCCTTCATCAACTTCAATAGGATAAAAAATGAATCCAACTGTAGTACCCCAAAGCGATAGTGCTTCGCAACCACACAAAAACTCGCGCTACAGAAAAATTGCGACTCTGCTGGGAAGTTTTCGAGATCTTGTTCTCTTCCCATCGCTTAGGTGGAAAACCTTAAGTTCTCAAGGTATCACAGAAATGGAAACCCTGCTAGGGGAGTCATTGTCTGTCAGGATCATAAGACTAGAGGTCTAGGATGATTAAGACAAATATATATACTGCTGTTCCTAATTGATATTTGTGTTTATTTTTCTGCTAATGGGAATGCGTGTGATGCCGCATGTGGAAAGATTGAGTATACACCTAAGATAGGTGATGGAAATACGGGTAATCTTGCAGGGAGTCAATCCCAGTTTAGAGCCCCCGATCGACCATCAAACTCAGTGGAGACTCCCTTTGCAGATACATTGCCTATACGACTTCGGTTGTTAAAAGTAGTGTGGTCGACTGGGTTATCTGAGAAGCTGAGGTTTTTAATAGGATGAAACCATTTTGTAGTGCGGAAACTATCAAAAATAGTTGTCACACGATACTACCTCATCTGAGATCACTCTAAGATGCATCAGCTTGCTGGCGATCCGCTTGCTGTTGTTATCCCAAGAGGGATCCATGATTTTGCGGACAAGTACAAAAAATCACCAGTATAAACCTTTGGGGGGGGGGGGGGGGGTAGAGCCTTGACTTCATGACACCGACCTTTTGACCCCATGTTTTTTCTCTATTTTTGTGTGCTGCATTCATACATTCATTTAAAAAACACTAAACCAAAAAAAAATCTTCTCTTCTAGTCTCTTTTTTTCAAATTAAACTAAGACAATGATTGCAAATGTCAGATAAAGGGATTTCGGTAGAAGGAAAATTCATAAGTACACCTTCAAGGTTCCAAAGTTAGAGGATTTGAGAGGTTTGGCTAGGATGATAACCAATCCTGAGGCTTTCAAAGCCAAGTATTGAGGACTGCTGTCTCTGTTAAGGGTCCATGTAATTGAAGGAATCCTGTCCACATTAATCTAGTTCTATGATCCGGTCTATCACTATTTCAGATTCCCGGATTATCAGCATGCACCAACGCTGGAGGAGTACTCTCACCTGACAGATCTGCATATTACTGATCAAGCTCCATTTTTGGACTGGAAGAAATTCCAAAGGATCAAACCATTGCAAGGGCAATTTATTTGGACGAGTTAGAAGTCAGGACTCACATGACCACTAAGGGTGGAATCCAGGGTTTGCCAGTCCAATTCTTAACAAAGAAAGCTCTGTACTTTGCTAATATAGGGAATGTGGCCGCTTTCGAGAGCATCTTTGTTTTGCTCACGTACGGGTTATTTCTGTTCCCCAACATTGATAACTTCGTCAACGCCATTAAGATTTTTCTGATTGGAAACCCTGTACAGACTTTGCTCGTGGATGCTTATCATTCGGTACACTTAAGGAATTTGTATAGCGGAGGAATGATCACATGCTGTGTACCCCTGCTTTACAAATGGTTCACTTCCCATTTACCCAAGTCTACTGCATTTTGGGATCAAAAGAATACTTTACGTTGGTCGCAGAGAATCATGTCTCTTACCAACTCTGACCGTTGTGGAAATTTGCCAAATGTACCCCTTATAGGAACTAAAGGAGGAATCAATTATCATCCAGTTTTAGTTTATTGTCAATTTGGATACCAGATGAGGCATATCCCGCGTAATGCTCATCTGGAAGGTCTTTTCTTCAAGGAAAGAGAAAATGACAGGGCACTAAAGACAGAAATAGTGCATGCTTGGAAACACATTCATAGGAAAGGACGAAAGTCTCAAGGAAAACCAGACTGCGTCTTGGTGGAGCCTTATCTCCACTGGGTACAAACTAGAGCTCTCAAGGTGAGGATGCCTTACCCTCGTCAGGAAGTTCTTCCATTAAGGGACTCTGCCCTTTATTTTATGTCTGAGACGGAAAAGCTTCAAGTTACTCTCAGCAAAGTTCAACAGGAGAAGAGGTCTTGGAGGAACAAGTACCGTATTCTCAATGTGGAGTGCAAGAAGATACAACGGCTGTTAAGAGAAAAGGATGTTCTAATTGAAATTTTAGAGCAACATGCTGTAGAAAATCAGGATGACCAGAGGAATTTGCTTGCTCCTTTCACTTGGCAAAGGAATGACAACCCGACAATGGCTGAAGATCCCCGGTCAAAGAAAAGGAAAGCCCCCGAACCAGCACTTGAGCTCTCCTCAGAGAGGACTCATGATCCATTAGTTTAGATTTCCTTTTTCAGTACTTTGTAATCTACTGTATTTCCATTTCCGCAATCCTTTGAATTCAATAAAACGGGGTTTCCCCACTGTTTGATACTTGCAATCTAATTGTCAAAGTTTACTTTGAATAAACAAAAATGTACAATTAATATAATCATTGCATTCATCATTCTCGCATAACGTATTCTTCTTACCTACGAATCTCATGTTTGTGTCTCAATTCTAGAGTCAAACTGTCTCATTCGTACAATACCTACGAATCTCACGTTTGTGTCTCGATTCTAGAGTTAAACTGTCTCATTCGTATAATACAGAAAGTTGAGGGAAGAAATCGACACTCTGAAAGAGGATCTGAGAAAGCTTCATAACGACATGCAAGCTCTAGTAGAAGCTCAGATGCAACAATAAAGGACTATGATCTCAGAGATCACATCAACGCCCATAGTGGAGAAGTATGATCCTAGATACAAAATGCCGAAAGATCTCCCTGGGGCATGCCACTTAACTATATCCCGGAAGGATATGTTCTGCCGATCGCTGAGGATCAGGGAACCGCAACAGGAACCGCTGTGCCTGAAGGTTACAAACTTCGGGAAAGCAAAGACGCCAGGGGCACGACAGCAACTCCTGAAGGTTACAAACTTCAGGAGGCACTGAGAGTCTCGGCCATAATGACTATACCACCACCCGTGGTACACACTGTCCCGGAAGGACAGATTCCACAGATACCTTCTGGTGGAAACGACAACATGTTCGACAAAATGAATGAGTTCCAGGAATAGTTCCTGGAAATGCAGAAAGAGTTGCAAGCCCTTCGTGGTCAGGATTTATTTGGAAAGGACGCCACGGACCTCTGCTTGGTCCCCAATGTGAAAGTTCCGCACAAGTTCCAGGTACCCGACTTTGAAAAGTACAAGGGTAACTCTTGCCCTCAAAGCCACTTGGTGATGTACGCTCGGCGAATGTCAGCTCAGACAAAGAACCAGGAGCTACTCATTCACTACTTTCAGGATAGTTTAACCGGTGCCGCATTAAAGTGGTACATGGGTTTAAACCGCGCCACGATCGGCACATTCAGAGATCTTGGCACTGCCTTCGTTCAACAATATAAATACAATCTGGACATGGCACCAGACAGAGATCAACTCAGATAAATGTCACAAAAGGACAAGGAAACCTTTAAAGAATACGCTCAGAGATGGCGTGAAATTGCCGCTCATATTTCTCCACCTCTGGAGGAAAAAGAGATGACAAAGATCTTTTTGAAAACCTTAAGCTCATTTTCCTACGATAGAATGGTTGCCAGTGCTCCCAGTGACTTCACCGA
This sequence comes from Lathyrus tuberosus, assembly GCA_022829125.1. Lineage (NCBI taxonomy): Eukaryota > Viridiplantae > Streptophyta > Magnoliopsida > Fabales > Fabaceae > Lathyrus > Lathyrus tuberosus. The sequence goes on along the minus strand of JALAZF010000269.1, from coordinate 5,081,491 downwards.
GATGGTGAGCACGGAAATTCATCTTGAGGAAGCTGTCCGAGAAGGACGTTTAGTTAAAGACGCTGGACCATCAAGTAGTACAAAACGATACGGTAGTGCTCTCCCTAAGGAAAAAGAGCAGGATATTGGGAATATCTCTCTCGAAAAGCAAAGGCGGTGTTACCAGCCAGTAGCAGCTGTAACTCCTGCTATTAACCCTACGCCTGTTCCTACGTATCAGCCTCAAGTTGCGCAGAGCCAACCTAATCAGCCAAGGACACAACCGCCTCTTCAGCAGGCTCGTCCTCTATACAACAACAACCGTGCAACATGACCTCCAGGGTTTGATTCTATACCCATGTTGTACGCAGAGCTATTCCCATTATTACTGGTCAAGGGGTATGTCCAAACCAAGTCTCCTCTTACAGTACCGAAAAATCCTCCTTTCTGGTTCAAAACAGACCAGACTTATCCTTATCATCAAAGAGGACCAGGGCATAACATAGAAAACTGTCTCAGTTTCAAATCCGACATACAAAAGCTTGTTATGAGCGGGGTCTTATCTTTCAAAGATACGAATTCGAATGTTCTCACGAACCTGTTGCCTCAACACGAGAAAGTTACAGTAAACTTGATAGAGGGAGAGTCCAATAACAGCTATCAAATTCACGATGTACTCTTAATGAGGGCCAACTTGGTCAGGATGCATTGTAGATAGAGTGGGTACGGCCATGTGCCACCTCATAATTATCACCAGTGTGATATCTGCTCTAAAAACAATCAAGGATGTTCTGTGGTGCAATCAGCTCTACAGGAACAGTTGGATCTCGGATGGATCCGAGAGCATCGGGTTCGTGGTGTCAACATGACTTATAAAAATTCCAACATCATTCAGAACCACGACATCCGTGCAATGAATGTCAACTTAGTGGCAATGCACTCAAGGCAAAGCCAGTATCATAATCTGCCACGTCATGATTAAAATTCTTGTCTGACTTGCTCGGTAAACAAACAGGGATGCTCTTTCATACAAGAGGCCCTCCAGCGTCAGATGGATCTTGGGTGGATCCAGGACTACCATGATACAAATCCCTATCAGATCAACATGATCCAAATCTTCGATATTCGTTTGATGAATACCAGCTTGGTGGAGTTACACGCCAGGCAAGTCCAACTCGGTTTTCTCACTTCTCACGATTATCTAACCTGCAAAGGATGTTGCGAGAGTAACCAAGGGTGCGCTCTCGTTCAAAGAAATTTGCAACACTTGTCAAACCACTGGTGGCTTCCAATTTATATGGATGAAGTCACGCAACAAATCAGTGTGCTTAATGGGAACCCTACTCGGCGTCAAAGTCAGGATGTCTGATCTATGGAAACTGACCTAGTGAGGTTACATTGCATCCAAAGCGGGCGTGGCCAGGTGCCACCAGATAATTACGAACGCTGCAGAGTCTGCTCGGAGAATAACCAAGGATGTTACCTCGTGCGAGCAACTCTTCAAGGTCAGTTGGATCGTAAAGAGATTCAACAATGTCCGGGTTCTGAGCCAATCAACTGGACACCGGACTACTTCGCTGATCATATCAGAGACATTGTCATAATCTTTGATCATCAACAACTGATTGAAGTTACCTACGACAGTCAGAAAAATCAGAAGGCTCTTGTAGTTATTTATCTTCTAGGACTATTACCATATGAATCAACTAAGGAAATCCCTTACATATACGGTGCAACAACAATTGAGAATGGAAAGGAAATTCCATTACCCTCCGTCGTGAATATTGCAGACATCAGTCGAGTAACACAGAGCGGTCGAATCTTCAACCGAGGAGTTGGAGAACCTAACAAATAAAAACGGAAGTTCCCAATCCACCAGTCGGTTAATCCAGTAATCCTGACCTTTCAAAGAACGATGATGAGATGCTGAAGCTCATCCAAAGGAGTGAATACAACATTGTTGATCAGCTGTTACAAACTCCTTCAAATATCTCTATGCTATCGCTTTTACTCAGTTTCGAAGCCCACAGAGAGGCTCTACATAAAGTCTTAGAGCAGGCCTTTGTGAAACAGGATGTGTCAATACGACAGTTCGATAGCATCATCTCTAACATCACTTCCTGCAACAACATGGGGTTTAGTGATGAGGAATTGCCAGAGGAAGGCAAAAGTCACAACATGGCGCTCAATATTACAGTCAACTTCCAGGACGATGCTTTAGCCAGCGTACTGGTAGACACCGTATAGGCTCTCAACGTCATGGCGAAGTCCACTCTGATGCAACTATCATTCAAAGGATCCCCGATGAGGGGCAGTGAGGTCATCGTCAAAGCCTTTGACGGATCCAAGAAAATAGTTATCGGCGATGTCTCCCTTCCCATAACTATCAGTCCTCACACTTTCCTAATCACTTTCCAGGTCATGGACATCCGGGCAACATACAGTTGCTTATTAGGAAGACCTTGGATACACCAGGCTGGGGCAGTCACTTCGACACTGCACCAGAAACTGAAGTTCGTCAAGAACGATTAACTCATCCCGGTTTATGGAGAACATGCCTTGATCGTTAGTAACCTGTCATTATCTACTTGTGTAGAACCCGAGGAGGTGGTCGGAACTCAATTCCAAGCACTTTCGGTGAGCAATGAGAATCAATCAGAGAAAGGAACCACTATTTTCTCATACAAAGATACCCTCGAGGCAATTGAAAGCAACAATACGAAAGGGTGGGGACAACTTGTCACTCCTACTGATAACAAAGCGAAGAAAGGTCTTGGCATTTCCTCAACCTGTACCCAGACTGCTACTAACGATGAAAGTTTTCATCCTATTCAGGACTTCTTCCACAGTGGAGGTTTCCTTCACCTAGTGTCTCAAGATGTACATACCATCAACGAGGGAGATTCCTCCGTGTAAGAATGGGAATCCTATCTTAATAAGGACAGTTATATGTCTCAGGAAGAGGTGCCTACGCCATTTTTCTATCCGGCACAAAGTCCGAGATTTATGTCGAGGTCAGATGTCGAAATGATATATGGAGATTGTGATATGGAAGGATGCCGTGCTCCGCCAAATTCATTAGAGGAGGACACTCCGATGAAAGATAACTTCGATTACGACTACTATGGCCCAATGGATGGTATGCCTATCTGGAAGACGTACCCAGGAGACTCGGGGCAAGAGAATCAGTCGAACAATGAAAATTAGTTGAGCGTCATTGAAATAAATACCTGCGTCTCCACCGAATCATGGGATCAACGCTCAGGGCATTTAGAAAATATCCAGCACGACGATGAATTCGCAAAGTTTGCAGGACTAGAATTCATTAACTATGCTTTTCCCGAGGTCAACGTCATCGAGAGAGATGACTCCTCCAGTTCCAAAGAGGTGTGGGACACCTTGGAACAACTGAGCAGAAAATACGACTTCATGGTCAAATACACCGCTCTCGAGAGCTCTCGTATCAGGCTCGAAGACATCCAGCCAACTGGATGGGGAGATTTTCCTGAGAGCACAAATGATATGCAAAATATAACTGAGGAATCCTCCTACGACAACTCTTCCTGGGAGACAGATTCCAATGATCCTGCTCCACCAGAAATCAGCGTTATTTCTAAAGACAAATCAAGGAAGGTACCAGACTTTGTGATTCACCGAGGAGTTCACCGCCGATGGGTTGCTGTCAATGTTTCGGAGATCGTCCATAAGTCAAAGTAATTGTCGTCTTTAACCTTTCACCCTGCCCAGGTGAAACGGATGTTTTGATAGGGCTCACTTTCCGTAAATATCCCTCTTCGCTTTGCCCAAAGCGACATAGTTTTGTTTTGTAGGTCTGTAGTTTCAAGAATCAACAAAATCATAAATAAAATAACGTCGTTTTGTAATTTCCGCATTAATTGCTGTTTTTTCTTTTCGTTTTTCAGAAAATGGTAATCCTAAAAAACATCTCAAATAATAAAAGCAAGCAGTAAAAAAAAAATACACTGCACACACTCTTGCATTTTCTCTATCTCTTCTAAACACAAATCATCACGTCATGCAGATTTCTTGTTTTAAACCCCGTTGAAACATACGATCCAATGCCTTCTCCCAACTTTGAATTCCCGGTATTTGAGGTTGAAGAAGAAGATGACAACGAAATTCCAGAAGAGATCTCCCGATTACTCAGACAAGAGGAAAGGTCCATCAAACCTCACAAAGAGCCGTTGGAAACGGTCAACTTGGGCTCAGAGGAAGAGTGAAAAGAAGTCAAGATTGGGGCCCTACTCAGTCCAAATGTCAAAGAGAGTTTGATAAAGCTTCTCAAAGAGTTTTTCGATGTATTCGCTTGGTTTTATCAGGACATGCCAGAGTTGGATACCAGCATCGTGGAACATCATCTACCGTTACGGTCAGAATGTCCGCCGGTAAAGCAGAGGTTGAGAAGAACTCACCCAGACATGGCCATCAAAATTAAAGAAGAGGTCCAGAAGCAGATTGACGTGATTTTCCTCGCCACATCACAATATCCTCAATGGTTAGCCAACATCGTACCAGTCCCGAAAAAGGACGGAAAGGTCAGAATGTGTGTTGACTACAGGGAACTGAACAAAGCCAGTCCAAAGGATGACTTTCCTTTACCACACATTGATATGCTGGTGGACAGTACAGCAAAGTTCAAGGTCTTTTCCTTCATGGATGGATTCTCGGGCTATAATCAAATCAAAATGGCACCGAAAGACATGGAGAAAACTTCGTTCATTACCCCGTGGGGTGCCTTTTGCTACAAGGTGATGTTGTTAGGTTTGAAGAACGTCGGGGCAACCTATCAAAGGGCCATGACTACTCTGTTTCATGACATGATACACAAAGAAATCGAGGTATATGTCGATGATATGATTGCCAAATCTAAGACAGAGGAGGAGCATGTGACCCACCTGTTAAAGCTATTTGACCGGCTGAGAAAATACAAACTCCACTTGAATCCCAACAAGTGCACATTCGGTGTCCGCTCAGGGAAACTTTTAGGGTTCATCGTCAGCCAGAAAGGAATTGAGGTTGATCCTGACAAGGTCAAGGCCATTCAAGAGATGCCTTCTCCAAAGACTGAAAAACAAGTTAGAGGATTCCTGGGACGTTTGAACTACATCTCCAGATTTATATTCCTCATGACCGCGACATATGCACCAATCTTCAAATTACTCAAAAAGAATCAGGATTACGTTTGGACAGAAGATTGCCAAACCACCTTCGACAGTATCAAGGAATATCTGTTGAACCCACCGATTATATCACCTCCAGTGGAAGGAAGGCCACTAATCATTTACTTAATAGTCTTGGAAGACTCTATGGGTTGTGTACTTGGCAAACAAGACGAAACGAAAAGGAAAGAGTCTGCCATATACTATTTGAGCAAGAAGTTCACTGACTGTGAGACGCGGTACACTATGCTCGAGAAAATATGTTGTTCTCTGGCTTGGGTAGCCAAACATCTTCGCCAATATATGATTTGCCACACTACTTGGTTAATCTCATAAATGGATCCAATCAAGTATGTCTTTGAAAAACCTGCTCTTACGGGAAGGATTGCCCGTTGGCAGATGTTGTTATTAGAATACGACATCGAGTACCACGCTCAGAAAGCCGTTAAGGGAAGTATTTTAGCCGATCATTTAGCTCATCAACCGATTGACGATCAGGAATCAATCGGGTTTGACTTCCCAGACGAAGATGTCATGTATCTAAAAATGAAAGACTGCGATGAACCGCTACCCAGTGAAGGGCCAGAACCAGATTCCCAATGGGGACTAATCTTTGACAGAGCTGTCAATCATTATGGAAACGGAATTGGGGCAATCATCATAGCACCTTAGGGTACCCACATTCCTTTCACCGCCCGACTTATATTCAAGTGTACAAACAACGAGGCCGAATACGAAGCTTGTATCATGGGTCTCGAGGAAGCAATCGACTTAAGGATCAAAAACTTAGATGTATATGGCGTCTCAGCCCTGGTTATCAATCAGATCAAAGGATATTGGAACACATACCAATCAGGATTGATTCCTTACAAAGACTACGTAAGAAGGTTGTTACCATTCTTCAACAGAATCGAGTTTCATCATATCCCTCGTGAAGAGAATCACGTGGCTGATGCATTAGCCACCCTCTCTTCCATGATTAGTGTAGGTCAATGGAATGACTTACCTAAGATCGACATAATGCGCCTTGAACGGCCCGCTTACATCTTCACGATTGAAGCAGTCATAGACGACAAACCTTGGTATCACGATATCAAATGCTTCCTTTAGAAACAAGATTACCCACCTGGGGTATCCAGAAAAGACCAAAAGACCCTCAGAAGGCTAGCAGGCAGTTTCTTTCTGAGCGGTGATACACTCTATAAGAGGAACTTTGAAATGGTCTTGCTCCAATGTGTAGACAGACCAGAAGCACACAAGCTGATAAAAGAAATTCACGAAGGATCCTTTGGCACTCATGCCAACAGACACACAATGGCGAGAAAAATTCTCAGAGCAGGGTACTATTGGTTGACCATGGAATCCGACTGCTACAAGTACATGAGGAGGTGTCACAAGTGTCAGATATACTCCGACAAAATCCATGTACCGCCAACGCATCTCAAAGTTCTTTCTTGCTCATGGCCTTTTTCTATATGGGGAATCGACATGATTGGCATGATCGAACCCAAGGCTTCAAACGGACATCGGTTCATTCTAGTAGCCATTGACTACTTCACCAAATGGGTTGAAACAACGTCATATGCCAATGTAACCCGACAAGTGGTGGACCAATTTATCAAAAATAAACTCATCTGCCGTTATGGTGTTCCGAGCCAGATCATTACTGATAATGGATCTAACTTGAACAATAAGATGATAAAAGAGTTGTGCGCAGAGTTCAAGATCGAACACCATAACTCATTTCCCTACCGACCTAAGATGAACGGAGCGGTAGAAGCGGCTAACAAGAACATTACGAAGATTGTTCAAAAGATGGTTGTAACCTACAAAGACTGGCACGAGATGCTACCCTTTGCTCTTCACAGTTATCGAACATCTGTCCGCACTTCAACAGGGGAAACCTCTTTCTCTCTAGTATATGGCTTGGAAGCAGTGCTCCCCATAGAAGTAGAGATCCCATCAATCCGGGTATTGATGGAAGCTAAGCTTACATAAGTTGAGTGGTGTCAAAGTCGACACGACGAACTGAATCTGATCGAAGAAAAGAGAGTAATAGCACTATGCCACAGTCAATTGTATCAACAAAGAATGAAGAAGGCGTTCGACAAAAAGGTCCGACCTCGCGTCTTCAGGAAAGGAGACCTTGTGCTCAAAAAGATACCATCATTCCTCACAGATTCTTGGAGCAAATGGACTCCGATTTATGACGGCCCCTACGTGGTCAAGAAAGCTTTCTCAGGCGGCGCCTTGAGACTCGCAACCATGGACGGAGAGGAATTTTCCTACCCCACGAATGTTGACGTAGTCAATAAATACTTCGCCTCAACTAAAAAAAAAAAAAAAGAAGAAAAAAAACGTCTCGTTGGATTGAAAACCCGAAAGGGCGGTCCAGGCAAAAATTAGAGACATAATAAAAAATCATCCCGGTGGATTGGAAATATCAAAGTACAATCCAGGAAAAAGTTAGGGATAATGGCAAGTAACTATGTTTAACAGGGGTAAATCCTCAACAGCAGTTACACCATCAGGAAAAACTCCAGTCAAGGTCATCTTCGACAGAAGCTCAGGATGTCCAGAATTCAAAGTTGGTAGAAGGATAGCGGTCGTTATGTTTCAATGTAGCCATTTTCCCTTAAAATTACCATTTTCCAACTTTGTAAATACTCTATGGGATCACGCGTTTGGCTGATTTCCATCCTATCAATAAAATTTGAGCCCTTGTGCTTTTGTTTATAATTCTCATTTGTTTTAGCTTTATAGAACGACATTTTTAACATGATTAACGATTCTTGAAATAAAACAAAAATGAATTTACTTGTCAAACTTTTTCTGCTTTTAAACTAAAGACGACAATTTCTTTTGACTGTTGAACATCGAAAGAACATAGATCGCTTCTCCAGAAGTAGTCAAGCTTCAAAGTGCAGAATCAAAGTACTCCTTCTAAACCAGTACACCTGAATGAAGGATCAACTTTGTCGGAGACCGGGTTTCCTCTGACACCCCCGACAGAGTTCTTACCTCCTAAGTCCGACCAACGGTTGTTCCCCACAGGGACTACTTCTCCTAGGCAAGGCAGAATTGCTATCAAGAACCAGTGATACTTTTCGTCCCCCCCCAGCGGCCGAGTACCCAGCCGTGTTCATCCATTAGTCTCTATGTCGCATCAGTTTTGTCAGTATATACATACATACATCATGCATTATTGATTTACATCCATATTCATATTGCATCACTATCTCTCTAGTCGGTCTTATCCCCTTGTGATAGAAGTCCTCTCAATCGAGTTGTCAGTCCTTTCCTCGTCAGGAATTGTTGCATCTGAACAATCTCTCTCCTCCAGTTTATTTCTAGATTAGAGTCGGTCCTCAACCACTTTGATAACTTGAACCTCTGAAGAACAAGAGAACTTTCAGCCAATGTCACTCTTCGCCATTGAATATGATGTCTACGCTTTCCCGGATTAAGGAAAATCCCTAGAGAAAGCCTCTTAATCAGAAATTCGACAATACGGCAGTTTTTCTCCGAAAAATCCGCTGACGAAGAGGTCATCGGCACCTCAAAAATTGGATCATATCATATGGAATTTCTCCGAGAAAACCTCGAGGAAAGTATGATGTAACATCTGTAACACCCCCAATCTATACCCCCAACTAAATAAAGCAGTATAAGAAAATTCAAAATTTCATCAGAGTATATTTAAATTATCATGGCATAGACGGGGGGAATCACATTATATTGAAACAAACGTACAACACCTGCTCATAAAGATATGCAACAGTGGGGTAGCAATCAACAGAGGAACTCAGTTCCTTACACCCACATTTCAGATTTTAGAATAAAAGCGGAAAATCTAAAACTGAATATCATATATATATATATATATATATATATATATATATATATATATATATATATCACATGGAAAGTTGTCATACATCAAGTTATACATGCACAAGCCAAAAGATATATATACATAATACACAATAATCACAAACGGCCTCCCTAACTACCCGGTGTCACATATCGGAGCCGACCGAAAAAAGAATGAAGTCCTAAGCTTCACAAAAAAAGACCTCCAGCAACTCTAATCTGCAATGCCTCATTGAGCATTATGAAACAGCAGAAGGGTGAGAAAAACAATCATAATACAGTTGCATATAATTATATATTAATGCAGAAATGCACATATAGATTTCTCACCACAACATACAACAGAATCCAAATACCACACAACATCATACATATTTCATTTATCTAACACCAATACACATTAATCGTACACAATGCAATTATCACCAAGAATATCAATTTATCAATTTTATCCACAATTCCACACATAAACAACCATAATCATTTATGCAAATGCAAGAGACCGACACAACGACTCTATGCATATGCACATGCGGTACCGACTTCCATTGTTTCTCATCACTAGTTCACTCAGGAAATCTGTTGGAATCATCGCTCGTTACATCACTGTAACTCCCCGTCGGGCATACGATGTCCCCCGTCACTCACACCCCACACGGGCACAAGACGTTTATGGATCGTTCACACCCCACACAGGCACACGACCCGATCGCTCACACCCCACATGGGCACACGATCGTCTATAATCATCGCTCACACCCCACATGGGCACACGACGTTATATTGGATTCCCTTTGGAATCCAAACCGTCACTCAGGACGTCTCAACAATGCATATCATGATGCTTGGCATACAATGACTCATGACATTTAATATGCACACATAAACGCATTCATCTATATCAACAAAATCACACTTTGCACTTATGCCCAAAACAATGCATTTAATTGCCATACGCCCACGAATCATCTCAATACCATCTAAACACATGCATCTACATCATACAACAGCACCTTGCACGATACACACTAGTTACACACAATTATAACGACAAAAATCGACCAAATGACACTATTCCCGATTTCCGACGTAATTAAATCAGCTTACAATTTCCAAATCATCATAATAAGAAAGTACAGCTCAATAGCTTTCCAACGATACCAAGAATGTAAAAATCGGATAAACGGAATCCAAGTTACGAAAGAAAAACGAAAACAATATTTTGAAAAGTCCCATTTTACCATTCTCCTGGCCATACGCGTATTGCCCTGAGCCATACGCGTATTGACCTGATTTCTCGCCATGCCATACGCGTATTGCCCAAGGCCATACGCGTATGGGCAAAGACCATTTTCCCCCAAAATCCACGTTAAAATTTCAATACGCGTAGTGCCAACACCATACACGTATTGCCCTGAAATGTTACGCGTATCATACGCAAATGGGCAGATGGCCGAGCAAAATGACATCCCATACGCGTATTGGCCTAAATCTCGCTCGTGTTACGCGTATTGCCAAGGTCCATACGCATATGAACATGCCCCATACGTGTATGACCTGGAAAAACCAGAAAAAATATGCAGAACAAAGTTCTGCGTTTTCTCAACCAAAATCCTCCAATTTTTCACCTACACACCAGAAAATTGCCAATACAATGTCTAACAACCTGTATCTATCATGTACCAACAATAATGAACACTAAAAACATGATTTCCAACACATTTAATCGATTTCTAATCAATTTTACATAATATAGGTTTTACTAAATTTTTCCAATTCAATCCAATAACAACCACAAACACACATACATAATCATATACAAGCATACAATAACTGAGTTTCGCACCCTTACCCGATTAAATCGATTCTAGAAGTTATTTTCTTTGATTTTCCAAGATTTTCTCACTTTTCTTCTCTTCTTCTCTTTTCTCCCCTTTTTCCTTCTTCTCTTTTTCTTTCTCTCTATTTTTCTCTCTTTCTATTTTCTATTCTTTCTAACTTAAGAAAAATATTATGAAATGACCAAAATACCCCTACACTCAAATATCTCGCAACCGTTCCCAAAACCCAAAAAAATATCACAACTTTGAAAAATAACATATTTTCAGATAAAAGTCGAAAATAAAATATAATAATAAAAAAATAATCAATACGACTCGATTAAATAAAAACTGACAAAATTGGGGCGTTACAACATCCCCAAGCGACAGCAGTCTCTCAAGAGACTTGCTTTCCCAAGTAAAGTCGACAAATGGCGTCTCCAAACAGAGAAGTTTGTGTACCTCTATAATTCAAACGACTGGGTTCCCCAGCAACTCTGACATCATTTTTTTCCATCAAATGGCATCTCCCCAGGAAAATTCGGCGAGAAGTTTGAGGAAATTCGCTACGCATAGCGTCCCTTGTCAAGAAAGTTTATTGACAAAAGAAACTTAGACCAGTTCCTTGGTAGGAAACCAGGATTGAGGGGAAGTTTATTTCAGAAACTAAGACCAGTTCCTTGGTAGGAAACCAGGATCAAGCAGAAGTTTATTTCAGAAACTAAGACAAGTTCCTTGGTAGGAAACCAGGATCGAGGGGAAGTTTATTTCAAAAACTAAGACCAATTTCTTGGTAGGAAACCATGATCGAGGGGACGTTTATTTCAGAAACTGAGACCAGTTCCTTGGCTGAAGTCCAGGATCGAGGGGAAGTTTTTACCTTTTCTGAGCATCATTGCTTAGCAAAAGAAGAAGGATGTGTGAACTACCATTCTTAACCACCATCAAAATTTCGGGTATTCTGATATTTAATCTTCTTGCACTCCGAATGCCTGAATACCTTCGAGATTCGCACCTTCGGGTCCAAGAAGATTAGATAGGGGCATCAGTCATACCCCAAATTTTGACCACTAAGATTTCCCATCATTATGCAAATCACCTTCACAATATGGATGTATTATTAGGCCTCATTAGTCTCCCCAAAGATGGGTGAGCATCCACTACAATCAAAATTAGGGTTTCAAGCCCTCTCAGAGCTCTTAGACAAAGGATCATTCAAGGAATGACATGATCTTCAACTTGTCTAACCTCTCAAACATACAAAGGACACAAGAGGACTCCCACATCAAGAATCAAGCACAATGTTACAGCATTCCAGGTGGATCAAGCCTCAAGATCGCCAGTGTCACCAAAATTAGGGTTTTGGTCGACCAGGGCCTCCAGATGGAAATTTTCCTCTGGGCATAAGCCAATGCTTCAAATCATAACCTAAAATGCTCCATGGGACATCATGAACCCAATCATCAAGTCAATTTTGCCTCAAGGGATGCATACAATAAAAATCAGGAATTAGGGTTTCTTGACCTAATTCACCCCTAAGTTGACTTTTGGGACAAAACATGAGCCAAGACCTCAAGGAATGATTTGAGGGTCCCTAACACACCACATTGATCCATTTGCAACAATGGATTGATCCAAGAAGCTTGATCAACAAGTTTCTAATTCATCAGAGCCACAATTAGGGTTTCAAGGAAAAAGTTAACTGTGCCTTTGACTTTTGACTAGGACATGCTCCCAAACCTTGGGACATGATTCAATACACCCTATAACACCTATGAAATCAATCCATCAAGTTTGATTTAGGTCAAGAGCTTGATTTCATAGAGGATCGCACAGTTTGGAATTCATCTGACAAAAAGTCAACTGTGCACAAAAGTCAACTTTGACTTTTTGAGATTTTTCACAATTATGGTTCTTTGACCCTAAAATGATGTTAATGTATGATTGGAATCATCATTCATCAAGAAAAATCAAGAAAAGTTGGATAACTTGTAAAAGGGGTAACCATAAAAACTTAGAAATTTTTCTAAGTTATGGAATAAAGTGGCAAGGGTACCAACTTTGGAGGATCATAACTCCTAAACCACAAGGCCATTTTTCCCCATCCAAAGCTGGATTTGTAGCTCTCATGGCCCTATACAAAAGCTTCAAACACAACTCATTCCAATTCCTCAGTGATTTTAAGTTATGGAATGATCAAAATCACAAAAAGTGAAAATGTCACTTTTTTTCCAACACTTAGTGAAATTTTCACTAAGTCAGAATCAGCCTTCACTTTTTTCCAAATGTAGGGGCATTTTTCACTTGGATCCAAAAGGTATCAAAACCAACTATGATCAAACAGTTATTGTATCATATGAGGGCTTTCCAAAATGGCTAAGAACTCCATCAAAGTCCACTTGAGCCATGAGATATGACAATGCCAATATGCCTTGCTGCAAACTATCAAGGCAAGGCATATTTGGGAGTTTTGCTCGATTTGCTCAAATTTTACAAAGGGGAAACAAATCTATCCATCTTAACACCTCAAGGGGAGACCAAGGAGAGACAAACCCTGATCCATCAGCCTCCCAAGTCTTTGATACCAAAAGTAGCATGCCAAACCTAGAAATGCCTAAAAGAGGGACAAGACTTCAATTTTGGATTGGAGCATTTAATGGATGCACCAAGGTGGCATGGACTGAGCCATTCCCAACTGAATTCAGTCAAGACTTATCCAAGACCATGGGAACCAGCAGCCTGTGCCCTAACCTCTAGTCAATGGCTAGAGGAAACTTGGATTCTCATTGCTCAACATTGGCCAAACCTCTGTTGCAGTTGCCATTCACTAGTGCAGCCAAAACAAACTTGCTCTACTACAAATAGAGCTCAATTGTGTTCAGTTTGAGTACACCAAAGTACTACAACACTTGCTTTCCTCAAAATCTCTTTCTCTAGGCAAAAATACCTTCTTTAGCAAGGTAACTTTGAGTTTTTGAGTTAGAGAGCAATTCCACCACAGCTCATGATCCAAACACATCCAATATGTCATATCTAAGCTGTCCAAACTCTCACAGGTGACCTGTAACACCAAAATCACAAAGTCACCTCTCAAAACCTCAAACACACTCCAAATATCATCCTTGAACTGTCCCAAATGGTGCCACACATCTGGAACACCATTTGAGAGAGTTGCTATTTTGGCCACTTTTGCCCCTTTTGCAAGAAAGAGCTCAAACTTGTTCTTAAGGTTTCCAGCTGATTACTACCATCCTAAAAGCTTCTAAGAGATCATTTGAGGGTGTCCAAAGCATCAAATCATTTTTCGAACAAAGCTCTCGGCAGATTGCACAAAAGCTCCAAAAAGAGGTAAGCATCACAACTTGGATTCTTTGAATCATGCTTTCTTTTGATGTCCACTGATCATGCATCTCTTATACATGCTATATGTATTGTGTTTGCACCAATTTATCATGTAATTCATGCTTGTACCAAGAGATGGCATAGAAAATGCAAATCATGGCCTATTTCAAAACCATTATCGGGTTTTTCAATAGGAGCATGATCTGAAAAAAAACCCCACCACCATTGGATTCCTTGTGAAATTCTAGGCAGGATAGACCTAAATTTTGTCTCAATCCATGGAGAAATGAGAAAGTTATGGCCTTCACGTTTTCAACCAAAATCTTGCCTTGCCTTTCCTTGGGCCAGGCCAAAAACAAGGCAAGCCTTGTATATTTGTGGTTGTGTTTCAATCAGCGGATGTATCACCACCCCAGCGGTAAGGCGCGCGCCCTATATACAAGAGGTCTGGGGTTCGAATCCCCCTCGCCCCAGATCCTCTTTTGTTATTTTTTCACTTTTTATTGTTTTTCTTATTATTTTTAATAATTTGAAAAATTAATAACTCCCTCAATTTTAATTATTTTTTATTGGTTCTTTTTGCAAAAAATCATAAAAATGTTGAAATATTTTATTCCACAAAAAAATCAAATTTATATTAGTTATTTAATATAATTATTATTTTTGTGATTAAATTCATTTTCAATTGTTTTTAAACATTTAAAAGTGAATATTTACTTTGAAAATCAAAACCAAATGAGTTCTAAATCATCTTGTGATTAAAACCTCATTTTTCAAACCTTAAAAAAAAATCACAAATGGTTTATTCAAACTTATTTGGTATTTTTATCATTTTATTTTATTTTCTTTAAATATTTACTTTTAAAGGAAAATAAAAATTAGGGTTTCTTTGATTTTCACCCTCACAAATCATTTTCAAACACTCATGGGCCTCTATTAGAGTGTAAGACCCAATCCCTTTGTAAGTACACCACTTTTTGGGCCTCAGTCATTGTATAAGTCCCACTGTACTTTCAAAAACAACGGCGCGATCGTCGCCTTTTTAACAAAATCAACTGGACCTCTCCTTGAGTTGTAAGCCCCATCACTTGTACAAAAACACCTCTGGGCCTCTAATAGAGTGTAAGACTCCACCCCCTTTTAACCAAAACCTTTTTGGGCCTCAGATATTGTATAAGTCCCTCTGCGTTAAAAGAAAATCTCGGCGCGATCGCCAGTTCAAAAATCAAATCATCTGGGCCTACCCTCGTGTTATAAGCCCCATTCCTTTTTTTTTAAATCTTTGGGCCTCTTGAGAGAGTGTAAGACCCATCCCTTTGTACAAAAAACCTTTTTGGGCCTCAATCACTTGTATAAGTCCCTGTACAAATTCAAAACAACAGTGCAATCACTTATAAAACCTTGGGCCTCTCCTTGAATTGTAAGCCGCAACAATCTTTTCAAAGCACTTTCTCCTTTGATTTATAACATAATATTATTATCAAAGCTTTCTTTGTTGAGCAACTAACAAAACAGCATGGAAGCTCTACAACCGAGTAAGTGTTTATCCGCTTTCGTTATCCGCTTTCATATATATATATATATATCTGTATTGTGGGGCTGCTCACTGTATGTCTTCTGTCACAAACTTTTATACACTTGTCAAATATCAACTGTGTAATACTAGTATAGTTATTTAGAGTTTTCCCCGGCAACTACGTCTAGCACTAGGTAAAGCCCGTTGGTCATTCTTAAATACAAACAAAACTAGATCCCCATAGGATTACCAGAATCAGTCTTCCCTCCTCTTGGGGTTAAACAATATGGAGACGTGAAAGGCAGCATTCTCAGTGAACCTTTTCTCAGACTGTCACCCTTAGAAATTGTCAAAGAAACTTTAACTCCCCAGAGATGATCTTTTCTCCGTGAATGGCATCTCTTGAGTTTCTTCCAAATTCTCGGACTTTCCTGGCTTGATCAATTCTCGGTGAATAGCACGTCTTGAACTTCTCGGGGGTTGGGGACCCATAGGCTTCCTAAAAGCATACCCGCCTCCTCTTGGGCGTTATACAAGGACCCGTCGGCTTCTTACAAGCTCTCATGCCTTCTCTTGGGCTTAGTACAAGGACCCAGAGACCTCTACAAGTATCAGAACAAAACTAGTCATCAATTTGCTGGAGCTGTCTGTCTGAGTCAAGTGTCAGACCAGTTAATGGGTTAACCTTCATCCCTTAACATACCAGCCTTCTGTTAGGCATCATACAAAGGTCATTCGCTTATCTGAGAATCGACTTCTCAAAACACTAGTAGACTTGGACAGTCACAATAGCCTTTGGATTTCCTTGGAAATAACCCTGATCCTCTGATCAATAACAAAGCACAACCTTACCTTTAATCAGTCCCTTTATAAGAACAAATTTTCTCTTTTATCCAACATACTGAAACAGTCACAACAAACATAGCCTCCTCTTGGGCTTTATACAACTGATTCTCCCCAGCAGAGCTAACCTTTTCAGACTCTCTTGTTGAGTCAACCACTTTCAGCTTCCATCTCAGGCTCGTACGAGACACAAAACAATATCTTGTTGAGTATAAAAGACCCTCTTGTTGGGTCACAAACCTTTCAGCCTCCATCTCGGGCTTCGTACGAGATACAAAACACTCTCTTGTTGAGTATAAAAGACCCTCTTGTTGGGTCACAAACCTTTTAGCCTCCGTCTTGGGCTTCGTACCAAACACATATAAAAGCACCCTCTTGTTGGGTCAATAGCCTCCTCTTAGGCTTTGTATAAGGAAAACCCGGTTAAGTCAATCAACCTTTTAGCATCAAATCTGTGCCTTGCTCACAGCATACAAACATTAACAACTCCTCTTTAGAGATGAAAAATTCTCTCTTAAGCCAAAACCCTTCAGCTTCACATCTTGGGCTTTGAACAAGATACATATACTCCCTTTAGCTTCACATCTTCCCTGTTTCATTAAACGGGAATACGTAGGCATAAGATTGAAAAATCTTAGCGAGCATACTAACCAAAGAAACCCAAAATCCCATACCTTCATACATCAATCGAAAAGCATCAGACCTAACATCCTACCAATAGCCTAGACACTGTTCTTAAGAGAAATACCCTAAGAGAGACCCACAATCTCAAGTAGCATCTGTAAACAACAGTCATCTGTTCAAACTCAGTTTACAATCAGGGTTAATTGGAGACTTCTATTTCCCTTCATTCATCAGCTTCAATAGGATAAAAAATGAATCGAACTGTAGTACCCCAAAGCGATAGTGCTTCGCAACCACACAAAAACTCGCGCTACACCATTACATCCCATCTCTAACATCAATCAATTGTAGTTTACAGTTCGTGTATAGGATTTCATTGAGTTCATGCCAATTTTAGGGTTCTTTAGGTTTTATCATATTATGTTTTGATTCACTTAATTTCAATAAAATTAAGTATTTCCGTTGTGTTCCTCATCTGAAAACGCACGATTTTCATATTTGGATCATGTGAAATGGTTGAGAGATGAGTGAGATAGGAGGCTTCACGTATTTGAGCTTGAGTATGAAGATGGCCATGGCACCATGCTTCAGAAATTCAACTTGTTTGCTATATATTTTTCCCTTGCCATATATTAAATGAATCGGCATTGCGCCCCAGTGGTTGATCAACTGGTTTGTGTGTATTGAGTGAGCGAGAGGTCTGGGGTTCGAATCCCCCTCGCCCCAGACCTCTTTTTTATCACTTGTCCCATTTTTAATATTTTTCATGTCATTTTTGTTAATGATTTGAAAAATTAATTTCTCATTCAATTTTAATCATTTTTTATTGGTTCTTTTTCTGAAAAATCACAAAAATATTAAAGTATTTTATTCTTCAAAAAAATCAGATTTATATTATTTAGGGTTAATTATATGAAACCCCCCTACCATTAGGGCGAGATTTGGTATTGCCCCCTGAAGTTTTTTTTTTTTTGAACCACCCCTTATAAAACCAAAAACCTACTTTTACCACACCCTGTTACTGCTTTTGCTGACTAGGCATGCTGACTGTGCAAGTAGAATATGCAATTAAGGATTCAAAAAAGCAAAACAACTTGTCAATGATAATAATAATAAATAAAAGAAGAATTAAAACAAAATTATCAAAAGAGTCAAGTTCCTCTTCTCTTTCTACTGCTTGCTTCACGCGTCTGCATCGTTTCCTCACTCAAATCTCTCCATCTCCGAATAGTTACTCCCTCCGCTACTCTCTATGCGTACTCATGGTTGTTGATGTTTTTTCATAGTGCTAAGTTTTAGGTGTGGATGGTTTTCATGCTGAGAGCCAATGAAGTTGAAGATGGATGGTAGTTATGCGTGAGGTCATGAATTCACTTCGATCTGGTACTGTACATACGCAGAACTTGAGGAGGGATATTGATCTTAACTACACAAATAACAATGCTACATGCCAAGAAAAGCATAGTAGTAGGAATACAGGTGCTGGAGTCTTCAGCAGGGTGAATGGAGAATACTCATTTCCTTGCAAACATAATGGAATAGAGCCTCATCAAAATTTGAGGGGATCTTTGGATTTGTATTCTAATGAGACAATACCTGCCATGCATTTACTTAGCCTTATGGATGCAGGCATGCAGTCACGCACACCCTTCAATGTCGGTGTTAATGCCCAAATGCTCAATAGACCTTCTTATCCTGATATACGATAACATGTTTCCACTTTTTAGTATGTGTTTCCTTTTAAAGGCCGATTGAACACAATAAGAGTAGCTTTGGAAGTTCTTTGGGTGCAGTAGTTTTTGTGTTTATGACTCATCATTTCCTGATATGTTAGTTTCTATAGTTTGAAATTCTTTTGATATTTTCCCAAAGGTCAATATCTTTTGGAATGTAAAAGATATATCTTTTGGAACTTTTCTAATTCAAAATGGTGTATGCAGGAGTTGGAGAGAAGATGGTGGCATAGCAGGGATTGTCATCATAAATTCCAGGTAATTTGATGAATTTAGTTATATTTTGAGTATTTTAGATTACTATATGCTTTGGCTTCACGCCCTTTAAATCCATCATCAATTGTGGTTAGACTTTATTCTCTAAAATGCACTTTCTCACTTTAGAGGAGTCTAAAATTTGTTTCAGGCTCAATTGCTCAAAAAACTAATTCACTTGTACTTGATAAAAGGCAATTACATAGTTTTATTCACGTTAACCTTGATATTTTTTTTTCAAAAAATTGGTAAAAATTTAGCTTTCAATGGATTGCATATGGCAAAGGAAATGTAACCATTGTAAATGCTCTACTAACTGTTTGCTTATGTTCTTACTCATAGGCTCATATTTTATAGAAATGAAAATGAGGATATCAAGAAAATAGTTGATCTGGTTATTCATTTGCTAGACAAGACAGAATTAGCTGTTGTTGGCCATCCAGTGGGAGTAGAATCATGGATTTGGTTTTCGTAGGTTTGAGGTTGTGGAGTGTGATGTTGTTCATGTTCGTAGGTTTGAGGTTGTGGAGTGTGATGTTCTTCATGTTGGGATATGTTATAGTTTTGGTAAGAGTAAAGGTTGATGGATTTGAGTCTTTGTAAAACAGAAGGAGATCTAAAGAGTTGTTGTTGTTATGGAAAGTTAGGATCTTGTTGTTGGTGGTGGTGTTTGTGGGTGGCATTTGCAAGGGTGGAGGTGATGTATAATTGTATATGGTGGCAATAACGAGTTGGAGGAGGAGGAAGAAGACAGTGGGAGTGACCAAGAGCAGTCCAGTCAGCAAAAGCAGTAACAGGGTGTGGTAAAAGCAGGTTTTTGGTTTTATAAGGGGTGGTTCAAAAAAAAATTCTTCAGGGGGGCAATATCAAATCTCGCCCTAGTGGTAGGGGGGTTTCATATAATTAACCCTATTATTTATTTAATATAGTTGGTATTTTTGTGAATAAATTCATTTTTTATTGTCTTTAAACATTTTAAAAGTGAATTTTTATCTTGAAAATCAAAATCAAATGAGTTCTAAATCATCTTGTGATTAAAACCTCATTTTTCAAACCTTAACCAAAAATCACAAGTGGTTTATTTAAAATTATTTGGTATTTTTATTATTTTATTAATTTTCTTTAAAGAATTACTTTTAAAAGAAAATGAATTTAGGCTTTCTTTGATTTTTGATCCTTATCAAACATTTAAAAACACTCATGGGCCTCTAATAGAGTGTAAAACCCAACCATCTTTTGTACATAAAATATTTTTTGGGCCTCAGTCATTGTATAAGTCCCAATACAATTTTCACAACGACGGTGCAATCACTGTTTTACCATGGGCGTCTCCTTGAGTTGTAAGCCCCATCACTTGTACAAAAATAAATCTTTGGGCCTCTAATAGAGTGTAAGACTCAATCCCCTCTTGTACATAAATAATTTTGGGCCTCAGTCATTGATAAGTCCCACTATGTTTTAGAAAATCTCGGCGCGATCGCCTTTTTCAAACAAAATCAACTGGGCCTACCCTTGTGTTGTAAGTCCCATTTATTTTCTTTTTCAACCTTGTGAGCCTCTCCTTGAGTTATAAGACCTACCCTTTCTACAGAAAACCTCTTTAGGCCTCAGGCATTGTATAAGCCCCAGTACAGTTTACAAACAACAGTAAAATTACTGTTTTTTATCTGGGCCTCTCCTTGAGTATAAGCCCCAACAATCTTTTCAAAAACAACTTCCCTTTGATTTAGGTTCAAATGTACAGTTGTTATCAAAACTTTCTTTAATTTCTTTAAAACTATCAATACAGCTATGGAAGCTTGCTCGCTTGTAAGTTTTATCTGCTTTCTTTTACTTACTTGCACATATACATGTATACATTTGTTTGAACAACATGGAAGCTTGCTCACCTGTAAGTTTTTATCAGTTTTTATTTACTTGCTTTCATATATATATATAACTGCATTATGGGAAGTTGCTCCCCTGAAAGTCCTCATTTCATATCCCTTTAAATACTTGTCATATACCAACTATATATATACTAGTATACCTGCTTATAGTTTTCCCCGACAACTAGGTCTAGAACTAGGTAAAGCCAGTTGGTCACTCTTTAATACAGTCAAAACTAGATCCCCATAGGATTTCCAGATACAGTCTTGCCTTCTCTTGGGCTTAAACAATATGGAACAAAGAGAAAGGCATTATTCCCGGTGAAACTTTTCTCAGACTGTCACTATTAGAAATTGTTAAAGAAATTCAGTTCCCTGGAGAGGATTAATTCCCGGTGAAACCTCTCTTGAATTTCTTCAAACCCTAGAATTGTTCATTAAAGAAAAGATTATTCCGGGTGAAATTTTTCTTGAACTCTTCTTAGGTTTGGACCCACAGGCTTCCTAAAAGCATCCTCGCCTCCTCTTGGGCTTTGTACAAGGACCCTCCGGCTTCTTAGAAGTTCTCAGGCCTTCTCTTGGGCTTCATACAAGGACCCTGAAGACCTCTTAAAGGTATAAGACAGAACTTAGTCATCCTTTGTTAGAGCAGTCATTCCAGTGTCAAATCTCAGACCAATTTAGGGTTGATTCTCATCCCTTAACACTTGCCTCCTCTTGGGCATCGTACAAAGATAAATTCTTCCATACCAGTAGACTTGGACAGTCTAATCCCCTCTTGAATCTCAAAGACATTGTCAAGCACCTTACAAACATAGGAGAAAGCCTGATCATTTTTGGATCAATCTCCAGCAGAGTTAAAACCCATGGGCTCTAAAACCCAGTCTCTCTCCTAAAATTCCCCAGCCAGGGTCGGTTTATCATCACTATAACACTATCCCAAATCAGAACCTCAAGGTCTCTGGTATTTCAACTCTTCTGTAACCCTCAGCAAGAGTTGATTCTTCATTTGGACCTGCCTCGGGATCTCAATAATCCCCAGCAGAAGCTAGCCTCCTCTTAGGCTTTGTATAATGATCATTCCTTTCCTCAGTACAGTTAACCTCCTCTTGGGCTTTGTACAATGATTTTCTCCCCAGCGGAGCTAACCTTTTCAAACTCTCTTGTTGAGTCAATCACCCTTTCAGAGTCTCTTGTTGAGTCAATCACCTTTCAGCACTCTCTTGTTGAGTCAACCCTTTTAGCCTCAATCTTGGGCTTTGTACAAGACAGATAAAAACCCTCTCTGGTTGAGTCAATCTTTTTCCAGCCTCCTCTTAGGCTTGGTATAAAGATTTCCCCTAGCAGAAAATAGCCTTCTCTTAGGCTTTCTATAATGATTTCTCTAGCTTGTTCAGCAACAATCATGGGCTTTGTACAGGATAGATAAAAGCACTCTCTTGTTGAGTCAAACCCTTTTCTTCCTCAATCTTGGGCTTTGTGCAAGACACCATATAAATTTCCTAAGCAGAGTCAAACTCTTTTTAGCCTAAGTCTTGGGCTTTGTACAAGACAAATAATACTCTCCAGCAGATTCAAACTCATTTCAGCCTCAATCTTGGGCTTTGTACAAGACACTTAAAATATCCTCATCCGAGTCAGTAAAGTCTCATTTTAGCCTCAATCTTTGGCTTTGTACAAGACAGATAAAGATTTCTTTCCCGCAGAGTCAGTCTTCTTTTCAGCCTCAATCTTGAGGTTTGTACAAGACACATACAAACCCTCCCTGACGGAGTCAAACTTTTAGCCTCCTCTTAGGCTTTGTATAAAGATATCCCCAAAGAGTCAGTCTCTTTTTTTTGCCTCAATCTTGGGCTTTGTACAAGACATATAAACACTCTCTTGTTGAGTTGGTCATTTCTAGCCTCCTCTTATGCTTTCTATAAGGACTTCCCCAGTGGAGTCAATCAACCTCTTAGCTTCAACCTTGGACTTTGATCAAGGCACACAAAAATCAACATCCCCTCAGAGGAAATCAAAATCTCTGTAGGGAAACATTTCTCTGTTTGTCACTTATCAAAATAGACGTTCAAAACAAACCCTAAATCCCAGATAAATGTGGTAAGTGGCGCACTTGTTGATTCAAATATCCAAGTTGTTGTCCATCTTTTATCCTGGTAAATCCTCTCATTCATCTAATTCCTGTAAGCGGCAAGCCTCTGGATTATTTACATCCACACCATTGTCCCTCTCTTAGCATGAGAAATTCCTAAGGAAAGATGGCATTGCTCTGCACTGAGTTAAAGTTTTCCCCTTCAGGACAACACCCCTATAAAGGAAATTATGGCATTTCTGGATTCATATATCCCAGTTAAAGTAATTCTCCTTTATAAACAGTCACCCAACAATTGTGATAAACAGACCATATGTCTCCCTTTAGAGATGACAAATTCTCTCTCAGTCAAACCTTTTAGCTTCAATCTTGGGCTTTGAACAAGACACAAATACTTAACCGTTTAGCTTCAATCTTGGGCTTTGAACAAGACACCAAAACATCTTTTTCCTCCCATGGGAGGAACTACGATTGCTCTGATTTCCCTATTTCATTTAAATGGGAATACGTAGGCATAAGATTGCGAAATCTTAGCGAGCATACCAAACATAAACTCTAGGTCCAATACCTTCATATCGATTAAAACTTAGGTCCAGTACCTTACCAAAAACATCGGAAAAACCTGAAAATCAACAAAAAAACTCACTCTCTCTCATATTTCCCAAGAAACTTTCCCAACCCATTAACGGATAAACACCATCAAGTACAAAGTGAAACCTAAAACTAGCAACTTGTGGATAACCACATATAGGATGGGTAATTGATAACTCCCCATTGTATAACCTAACCCCGAATTCCCCGAATCTCTTTAAGAGTTTGTTCCATTAAACATTCGCGTGCAAGGTTAGTTTTAGATAGCTTCCCTTTCCCTTCCAGCTTCACGGGATAAATAAGAAATCAGAAAGTAGCACCCCCCCCTCCTCTTCATTGAGGAGAAAACCCAAAATTCTGCGATAAGGTGGTCGCGTCACCGACAAAAATCGCACGCTACGGTAAAATGGTGACTCTGCTGGGGAGTCACTGTTTGATCTATTTTACCTTAGTCATCATCGTCCCCATTTTCCAACAGGAAAATGGCGACTTTGCTGGGGAGTCACTGTATGATCTATTTTACCTTAGTCATCATCGTCCCCATTTTCCAACAGTAAAATGGCGACTCTGCTGGGGAGTCACTGTATGATCTATTTTACCTTAGTCATCATAGTCCCCATTTTCCAACAGGAAAATGGCAACTATACTGGGGAGTCACTGTATGATCTATTTTACCTTAGTCATCATCGTCCCTATTTTCCAACAGTAAAATGGCAACTCTGCTGGGGAGTCACTGTATGATCTATTTTACCTTAGTCATCATCGTCCCCATTTTCCAATAGAAAAATGGCGACTCTGTTGGGGAGTCACTGTATGATCTATTTTACCTTAGTCATCATCGTCCCCATATTCCAATAGTAAAATGGCGACTCTGCTGTGGAGTCATTTTGTCTGTTTAGGATTATAGACTAGAATTCTTAAGAGGTATAGGATGTTAGTTTTAGGAATGAATATATATATATATATATATATATATATATATATATCGCTTTTCGTACTTGATATTCGTGTTTATTTTTCTGCTAATGGGAATGCGGGTGATGCCGCATGTGGAAAGTTTGAGTGATACCTAAGATAGGTGATGGCATAGACAGGTGGTCTTATAGGGTGTGATTCCCGAATAAGAGATCCCGGTAGACCATCAAATCAGTGTAGATACCCTTTGCGGATTCAATGTCTAACGACTTCGGTTGTGAAAGCAGATTGTTCGATTGTGGTATCCATGTAACTGAGGATTTAGTATACTGTAACCATGTGACTATTTAGTAGTGCGGAAGCTATCATAAATAGTTGTCACGCGATACTACACTCAATTAAGATTACTCTAAGATACTACAGCTCGCTCGGATGAACCAGCTTGCTATTTTTATCCCAAGAGGTGTCAGGTACAAAATTCACCATAGTACAACCTTTGGGAATGGGTAGAGCCATGACTCTATGCTCCTGACGCTGAACCTTTGAACCCATGTTTTTTCTATGTTTTTGTGTGCTGCATTCATGCATTCATTTCATTAAAAAACATTAAACAAAGAAAAATTTTCTCTGCTAATCTCTCTTTTTTCAAATTAAACTAAAACAATGATTGCAAATATCCGAGAGAAAGATTGCGTTATGGGTTTCGGTAGAAGGAAGATTCACAATTACACCTTCAAGGTTCCAACATTAGAGGATTTAAGAGGGTTGGCAAGGATGATCACTAACCCTGATGCTTTCAGAGCTAAGTACGGAGGACTGCTGTCTCTGTTAAGGGTCCATGTAATTGAAGGAATCCTGTCTATGCTGATTCAGTTTTTCGATCCGGTTTATCACTGTTTCACGTTCCCGGATTATCAACTAGCACCAACACTGGAGGAGTACTCTCACCTGACTAATTTACCCATTACTGACCAAGCTCCCTTTTCTGGACTAGAAGAAATTCCAAAGGATCAAACCATTGCAAGAGCAATCTATTTGGACGAGTCAGAAGTCAGGACTCACATGACCACTAAAGATGGAATCTGAGGTTTACCGGCCAAGTTTTCGATAAAGAAAGCCCTGTACTTTGCTAGTATAGGAAACGTTACTGCTTTCGAAGATATCTTTGTTCTACTTACATATGGGTTATTTCTTTTTCCCAACATCAATAACTTCATCGATACCAATGCCATTAAGATATTTCTGATTGGAAACCCTGTACCGACCTTGCTCGCAGACGCCTCTCATTCTGTACACTTAAGGAATTTGTACAGCTGAGGAATGATCACATGCTGTGTACACCTGCTATACAAATGGTTCACTTCCCATTTACCAAAGTCTGCTGCTTCCTGGGATCATAAAAGTACTCTACGTTGGTCACAGAGAATCATGTCTCTTACCAACTCTGACATAAATTGGTATAATCGGATATATGACGGGATAAGAATCATCGACCGTTGTGGAAACTTCCCTAATGTACCCCTCATAGGAACCAAAGGAGGAATCAACTATCATCCAGTTTTAGTTCGTCGTCAATTCGGATACCCGATGAGACATATCCCGCGTAGTGTTCATCTGGAAGGTCTTTTCTTCAAGGAAGGAGAAAGTAACAGGGCACTAAAGACAGAAATAGTGCATGCCTGGAAGTATGTTCACATGAAAGGAAGAGAGTCTCTAGGAAAACCAGACTGTGTCTCTGTGGAACCTTATCTCCACAGGGTACAAGCTAGAGCTCTCAAGTTGAGGATACCCTACCCTCGTCAAGAAGTTCTTTCGTTAAAGGAATCCGTCCTTTATTTTATGTCTGATACGGAAAAACTCCAGGTCACTCTCAACAAAGTTCAACGGGAAAAGAAATCTTGGAAGAACAAGTACCGCATTCTCAATATGGAGTGTGCCAATATACAACAACTGTTACAAGAAAAAGATGCCCTGATTGAGATTTTAGAGCAACATGCTGTAGAAAGTCAAGAATACCGAAGGATTTTGCTTGCTCCTTTCACTTGGCAAAGGACTGACAACCCGACAACGGCTCAAGAGCCCCGGTCAAAGAAAAGGAAAATACCAGAACTAGCACCTGAGCCTTCCTCAGAGAGGACTCAGGATCCATAAGCTTAGACATTTCCTTTTACAACACTTTGTAAATTACTGTATTTCCATTTCCGTAATCTTTGAATTCAATAAAATGGGGTTTCCCCACTGTATGATATTTGCAATCCAATTGTTGAAGTTCCTTTTGATTAAAACAAAAAAAAATTAATTAAATATAATTATTGCATATCATTCATCATTCTTACATAACGCATTCTTCTTACCTTCAAATCTCACGTCTGTGTCTCGACTCTAGAGTCAAACTGTCTCATTCGTACAATACTCGGGCCAATCGACAAAAGAAAATGGATGATCTCGAGGAAGAGAACAGAGAGTTAAGAGAAGAAATCAACGCTCTGAAAGAAGATCTGAGAAAACTTCACAGTGACATGCAATCTCTGGCAGCAGCTCAGAAACAACAACAAAGGACTGTGATCTCAGAGATCACATCTACGCCCATAGTAGAGACGTATGATCCTTGGTATAACATGCCTAAAGATCGTCCCTGGGGCATGCCACTCAACTATATCCCTGAAGGATATATTTCGCCGATCACGCAAGATCCAGAAACTGCAGCAGGAACCGTTGGGCCTGAAGGTTACAAACTTCGGGAAAGCGAAGATGCAAGGGGCATGACAGCAACTCCTGAAGATTACAAACTTTGAGATAGGGAAGCACCAAGAATCATTGCCGTAATGACTTTACCACCACCCGTGGTACACACTATCCTGGAAGGACAGATTCCACAGATACTCTCTGGTGGAAAAAAAAATATGTACGACAGATTGAATGAGTTCCAGGAACAATTCCTGGAGATGCAGAAGGAACTGCATGCCATTCACGGTCAGGATTTATTCGGAAAGGACGCCGCAAACCTTTGTTTGGTCCCTAATGTGAAAATTCTGCACAAATTCAAGGTACCCAAATTTGAAAAATACAGGGGAAACTCTTGCCCTCAAAGTCATTTGGTGATGTACGCTCGAAAGATGTCAACTCAGACAGAGAACCAACAGCTACTGATCCATTACTTCCAAGATAGTTTAACCGGTGCCGCACTCAAATGGTACATGGGTTTAAAACCGCACCAAGATCGTCACTTTCAGAGATCTTGGTGCTGCCTTCGTTCAACAATATAAGTATAACTTGGACATGGCACGAGACAGAGATCAACTCAGTGCCATGTCGCAGAAGGACAAGGAAACCTTTAAGGAATATGCTCAGAGATGGCATGAAATTGCCGCCCAGATTTGTCCACCTCTTGATGAAAAAGAGATGACAAAGATATTTTTTTAAACCTTGAGCTCATTCTACTACGACCGAATGGTCGCCAGTGCGCCCAGCGACTTCACTGAGATGGTGAGCATGGGAGTTCGTCTTGAAGAAGCAGTCCAGAAGGACGTCTGGTCAAAGATACAGGACCATCAAGCTGTACCAAAAGATATGGTAGTGCTTTCCCTAAAAAAAAGAGCAAGATATTGGTAATATCTCTCTCGGAAAGCAATGGCGATGGTACCAACCAGTAGCAGCTGTAACTCCTGCTATCAACCCTGCACCTATTCCAACATATCAACCTCAAGTTGCTCAGAGCCAACCAAATCAACAACAATATAAGCCAAGGACACACCAGCCTCTTCAGCAGGCTCATCCTTAATACAACAATAACAACCGTACAACACAACCACCAGGGTTCGACCCTATACCAATGTTGTATGTAGAACTATTTCTGCTACTACTGGTCAAGGGGCACGTCCAAACCAGATCTCCTCTTACAATACCGAAAAATCCGCCTTTTTTGTTCAAAGCGGATCAGACTTGCCCTTACCATCAAGGAGGACCATGTCATACCCCAAATTTTGACCACTAAGATTTCCCATCATTGTGCCAATCATCATCACAAAATGGAGATACTTTCATGTCTCTTCAATCTCCTCAAGGATTTGTTGAGCATTCACTACTAACAAGAATTAGGGTTTCAAGCCCTCTTAGGGCACTTAGACAAAGGATCAATCAAGAAATGACATGATCTTCAACTTGTCTAGCCTCTCAAACACCCACAATGGATCAAGAGGACCCCCACATCAAGAATCAAGCACAAGGTTGCAACATTTCAAGTGGATCAAGCCTCAGGATCGCCTGTTTCACCAAATTAGGGTTTGGTCGACTGAGGCCCCTAGATGAAAATTTCCATCTGTACATGAGCCAATGCCTCAATGTATGGTTCAATAAGCTCAAAAGGATCTCAAGATCCCATCCACAATGGCAAAATCACCTTGAGGGTCCATCTATAAAAAAAATCAGGAATTAGGGTTTTGACCTAATTCAACCCTTGGGTTAACTTGTGAAGTGCGGCATGGCTTGAGGCTTCAAAATGGACTTCAAAGACCTCAAATACATCATATTGGCATGTTTACAAGATTTTATTGAGTCAAAGAGCTCAAGTTATAAGCCACAAGAACTCAAAACCATCTGATCACTAATTAGGGTTTCTGATGGAAAAAGTCAACCTTATCCTTGATAGTTGGCCTACCCTTGATCTCAAACCTTGGGGAGGGGTCCAAGAAAATTCCTAAATACCCTTGGAGGCCATCCATGAAGTTTGATTAAGCCCAAGGATTGAATTCACAAAAGGATCACAATGTCAAAATTTCATCTTATGGAAAAGTCAACTGTACAAAAGTCAAAGTTTGACTTTTGAATTTTTTGGTCAACCAAGGTCCCCTAACGCTAAAACAATGTTAATATGTGATTTGAATTATCATTCATCAAGAAAAATCAAAGAAAGTGAGTTAACTTGTAAAAGGGGTAACCATAAAAAACTTAGAATTTTCCTAAGTTATGGAACAAAGTGGCTAGGGTACCAACTTTGCAAGGCCATATCTCTCAAACCCTAAGGCATTTCTCTCCCATTCAAATCCCAGAGGGAAGCCTTCATTACACTCTACAAAAGCTTCAACTACATCTCATTCCAATTCTTCATGGATTCTGAGTTATGATTTGATCAAAATGACAAAAACATGGAATTTACCACTTTTCCAACACTTAGAAGAAATTATGCTCAAAGCAGATTTCAAGTGAAACACCAAAACTTGGAGGGTTGTTTCACATAGTTTTAGGCTGAATCAATTCAAGATGTAAACATCAAATTTGCTGTCTGTAACACCCATATATAACAACATACATCAAAGCATATATATTATACATGAATCCAAGTATTTGGTACTGAAATACCATAAGTTCCTAGTTAACACATTATATACATTAAATGCCCTAAATACAAAGTTCTAAAGTCTACGGCATAACATATACAGGATATCCCAAAATACACTAAGAACTAGATCAATACAATGATCTCAAAATAAAACGCCATAGCGGAAGCCATGCCATCTCAAAAGCTACGATCCGTAAGGAAAAGTCAAACCACTTTGTCCTTACCCTTCGCCGAACCTGTAGTACCTGTGATGTAAACAACAACGTGGGGTGAGATACATCAAATCTCTGTGAGTTCGCTATCTTATAGTCCTCTCGGCTTTACAAGGTTCTAACAAACCTAACTCAAGTCAAAAGGGAAGGGGGATGACTTTGAGTACACACACACTATATGGAACCATGTCATGAGTTCATCAACTCACACTATATCACTAATCGGTAACCCCACCAAGGCATCCCTTTTTCCCGTCCGCTTCTACGTCTAGAAGTCGAGCCAAGTCATGGATCCTGGTAACCTACTTGACATACGAATGGATTCGGGTTCTACGGGCCATTAACCGTTATGAACCGTCCCTTCACACGGGCCATTAACCGTCACAAGCATACGCTCCCAGAGCGTCATTCGTATTGCACGCGGGAATCAAACATGCCAAGTAGTTGTGCACAAGTTTTAGAGGAGCTCGAGACCCATGAAACGCACTCACAAGACAACCGGTTACAATTACGTGATCACACTCACAAACGTGATCGTATTCGACAATCACAAGGCCATAACGCTTTAGCACAACCACAAAGGTTAACACACATGTTCCATACTAGTGTTTATTCATTCCATGACATTAGTATCTGACACACGCCTCGGCACCGTACGCACGATCGTTGTCATTATGTCATTCCACACTGTCTGACATTGTTTACGGTAATAATTCTCACTCTACTTATTTCGTACTTAGCATGCATACATACTCAAACGTATTCAACAATAAGAGCATAGTTAAATAGTCATCAAATACATAATGGAAACACATAATTCAACGTAACCCAAATTTACACTAATTCACGGTTCTCCCCGATTTATTTAATCGGCATCGAAACCAGAATTTTCCACTTCCATTATCTATAGTATGTTCGTAGCTTCACGTCGATATCAAGAACTGTTAAATCGGATAAACGAGTTAAAAATTATGAAAGAAACAAGTGGAAGGATCTGTCATGTTCGCTAGGAAAACTTCCCAGCGAGCATTCGCTCCAGCCTTCGCTAGGCGAACTCCTGGCGAATGAACAAACAGAACAAAAAAAGACCTAAAGTTCGCTTCGCGAACTCCCTAGCGAACATCCGCCTCGCCCTTCGCTTCGCGAACAGCTCAGCGAAGCAAGGCAGAACCAAACAGCCCTGAAAAGGCACAAAGTTAGCTAGGAGAACGTCGTTGGCGAACCTTCGCTAACCTTCGCTGCCGGGTTCGCTAGGCGAACCCTCGAAAGATTGTTCGATGGGACTCGCCCCAGGTTTGCTAGGCGAAGCCTGGAAAACCCAACTTCCCAACAGCGTTGTTCTTCATCCAAAAACCCTAGTTTCACCATCCAAAACACATCCAACCCTTAACATAACAATCAAAACACAGTATAATCATAACAACAAGTATTGAACAACATTTATATTGCATTTTATCCGTTAGATTCATGATTTTAGCACAATTACTCATTTTCTCACAATTCCAACCTAACTCTAAAACTCATGAATTTCTACAACTAAGGTTTCTATTCTAGAACCCACCTTGAATAGATGATGATGATGAAGATTGGAAGATGATTTGATGAAGAATGGATGATGTTCTTAATCTTTCTCTCTTCTAGATTTTTCTTCCCTTTTTCCTTCCTTTCTCCTTCTTTCTCTCTAACTTCTTTATCTTTTTCTTTCTTTTGCTCTTATGTGGAAAAGGAGTGGAAAAGAAATGATATAGTAAAACATCATCAATTGTACTACTACTAATTTCCCAAAAAGTCTCTAAAGTTCCAAATACTTAAATATCTCAGAGTCAGATAATATTAATTAGAGTTGCTCTGAGCTCAACCGTTACTCTAATTATCTCTGCAGATAATTTCTCAGAGTACACTGGAACTCAGTATATCACAACTAATATTATCCAGAGTAATTAAAATACGGGGTATTACATCCTCCCCCCCCCCCCTTAAATAGAAACTCGCCCACGAATTTAAAACAATTACCTGAAAAGATGAGGATAGACCTCCCGCATCTCCGTTTCCAATTCCCAAGTTGCATCGCCCGGATGCGTCTCATCCCACTGGACCTTAACAAGAGGAATCTCTTTATTCCTTAACACCTTAGTTTCTCTTCCAGTGATACGACTTGGTTGAGGCTCAAACGTCAAATCAGCTTCTATCTCAATTATATCTGGTAAAATTGGCTGAAGAGGATCTGGGACAAATTTTCGAAGCTGAGACAAATGAAAAACGTCGTGCATCTCTGACAGAGAAGGCGGTAAGGCCAATCTGTAAGCTACTTCACCAATTCTTTCCAAAATCTGATACGGTCCCACGTATCTCGGACTTAATTTCCTCGACCGAAACGGTCCTTTCAACCGCAATCCCGGAGTAACTTTCAAAAACACGTGATCGCCTTCTTCAAATTCTAAAGGTCTTCTACGGTTATCCGTATAACTCTTTTGACGATCCTGTGCTTGTTTAACCTTATCACGAATCATCCTAATCTTCTCCGTAGTTTCGTGAATAATCTCGGGTCCCAACATTCTATCTTCACCAACTTCTGCACAGCACAAAGGTGTCCTACACTTCCTTACATACAATTCCTCATAAGGTGCCATACTAATACTTGCATGATAACTGTTATTATAAGAGAACCCAATCAACGGCAAAAGTTCTATCCAATTTCCTCCACTTTCAAGTACACAAGCTCTCAACATATCTTGCATGGTTTGTATTTTCCGTTCCGTCTGACCGTCCGTTTGCGGATGATTAGACGTACTCAAACACAACTTCATTCCCATAGCTTGTTGAAAAGCTCTCCAAAACCTGGAAGTAAACTTTGGATCTCTATCCGAAACGATACTAGTGGAAATACCATGCAATCTCACTATCTTCGAAATGAACAACCTTGCGAGATGACTCGCCTTGTAGGTAGTCTTCACAGCTAAGAAATGCGCGGATTTCGTTAACCGATCCACAATTACCCAAATCGAATCATAACCACCTTGCGTACGGGGTAGTCCAACGGCGAAGTCCATAGAGATACTATTCCATTTCCATACCAGAATTTCTAAAGGTTGCAACAAGCCACCCGGTCTTTGGTGTTCGATCTTCACTTGTTGGCACACCGCACATTTCGACACATACACCGCAATATCCTTTTTCATCTCGGACCACCAATAGTCCCTCTTTAGATCTTGGTACATCTTTGAAGACCCCAGATGTATAGTAAAAGAACCCTTATGCGCTTCTTCCAAAATCCTCCTTTTTAACTCCGCGTTATCTAGAACACAAATCCTTTGATTAAACAAAATAATTCCGTTGGTAGCTCGCACAAAACCTGGTTATACTAACACTTCTTGTAACTTTTCATCTAACCCTTGTTCTTGTTGGATTTCTTCCCTAAGAGTAGAGTTGATATTCAAATTTCCCATAATTACACCATTAGGGGTCCAAACAAATTGAAGATTTAGATCTTGAAATTTTTCCAATAAAGTGTACTCTAGCATCATCAACTCGGCATTATGCAACACCTTCCTACTCAATGCATCCGCCACTTTATTCGCTTTACCCGGATGGTATTTTAACTCCAAATCATAATCCTTCAAATATTCCATCCACCTCATTTGACGCATGTTCAATTCCTTCTGATCAAAGAGGTACTTTAAGCTCTTGTGGTCGCTAAACATCTCAAAACGTACACCATACAAATAGTGAGCCACACTTTCAAAGTAAATACAACTGCCTCCAATTCTAAATCATGCGTTGGATAATTCTCTTCATGGAGTTTCAACTGTCGAGAAGCATAAGCCACCACATGTCCATCTTGCATTAACACACCTCCTAATCCCATCTTCGATGCATCACAATATACCTCATACGACTTGCTAGGATCAGGAATAACCAAAACACGAGCGGTCGTCAATCTTTCCTTCAAACTCGTAAAAATTTTCTCACAAGCCGAATCCCATTCATACGAATAATCCTTCCGAGTAAGTCTCGTCATCGGTAAATCCAGTTTGGAAAAACCTTTAATAAACCTTCTATAATAACCTGCTAACCCCAAGAAGCTTCTAACTCCAGACACATTCTTCGGTCTCTCCCAATTAATCACTGCTTTAACTTTTGATGGATCAACCGCTACACCTCCCTGAAATATGACATGTCCAAGGAAATCAACCTCCGACATCCAAAACTCACACTTACTTAGCTTGGCAAAAAGTTGTCTCTCTTGTAAGATAGATAAAACTATTCTTAGGTGTTCTCCGTGCTCTTGAGGATCACGAGAATAGATAAGAATGTCATCAATGAAAATCACCACAAATTGGTCTAAGTAAGGTTGAAATATCTGATTCATATAATCCATGAAAACTGCCGGAGCATTCGTCACACCAAAAGGCATCACCAAAAATTCATAATGACCATAACAGGTTCTAAACGCAGTCTTTGGTACATCTGAACTCTTCACACGAATCTGATGATAACCCGACCGTAAATCAATCTTCGAGAACACACAGGCTCCTTTCAATTGATCTAACAAATCGTCTATCCTTGGTAATGGGTATTTATTCTTGATGGTGACCTTATTCAACTGACGGTAATCAATACACAGCCGCATTCGACCACCCTTCTTCTTTACAAATAACACTAGAGCTCCCCAGGGCGAAACACTGGGTCGAACAAAATGCTTAGCCAACAACTCTTCTAATTGATCCTTTAATTCTCTTAATTCAAGTGGTGTCATCCGATATCGAGAAACGGATATTGGAGCCGTTCCCGGTATCAGGTCAATAGAGAATTCCACTTCTCGCTCCGGAGGAAGAGAAGTGATATCCTCGGGAAAACTTCAGGAAACTCACAAACTACCGGAATACTCAAAACTTGAAGGTTACTACTCTCTTCCTTAGTAAGAATCAAAAGAACAGATTTTTCCTCCTCAAACAAGAAATTTATCATTCCAACCGTACCTTCTAAAATAGTTGTCAAAACATCCTTCAGAGTAGCTTCAGTAGATGGAATAATAATTAGTTTTTCTTCACACCCGATAAATACCGAATTAGCTGAAAGCCAATCCATTCCCAGAACAGCATCCACTTTCTTAAGTGGTAAACAAATCAAATCAATCTGGAAAACTCTTCCATCCACCGATAAAACACAATTTTCACACATTAAAGGTGTTTCAACCATCTCATCCATGGCGGTAGTAACCACCATGGGTGGAGACAAAGGAACCGCTTGAAACCCAAGCCGCTTTACACATTGCATCGATACAAAAGAGTGTGTAGCTCCACAATCAAATAAAACAAAGCAAGGATTTCCATTCACAAAACATGTACCAGCAATCAAAGAGTTATCACCCTTTGCTTTCCTCGCATCCAAGGTATACACTCGCCCGATATTCTTCTCTTGCGTCTGATTCCTCCTCTGAGGACAATCCCTCGCTAAGTGGCCCACTTTCTGACACTGATAACACCTCACACCTTCGATACCACACCTTCCCTGATGATTCCTACTACAAAGACGACATACAGGAGGTGCACTAGTCCTAGAACTCTGAACTTGCTTCCCTTTGAAATATTGTTGCCTTGGCCTAAATGGTTGATTCGATCTCCCACGATCACTTTGATTCACCCTACTCAAGTATCCTTTTGCTTGTACTTTCTTTAAGCCATGCTCCGCCACATAACACAGAAGTAACAACTCAGCATAGTTAGTGAATTCCCTCTGCGACACGCTATGTGAAATTTCGGCCCTCAAGCCAAAAAGAAACTGATCAATCTTCCACCTCTCATCAGGAGCATACATAGCCTGCCTAGAATAAGCAGCCATAACCTCGAACTTTTCTACATAAGAATCCACAATCAAGTTGCCTTGTCTCAACGGTTGAAACTCGAATTCCTTCTGAGACCTTAAGGAACTTGGGAAATACTTCTCTATGAAATTTATCTTAAACTGCTCCCATACCTTCGGTACCTCTTAAATTGTCATTAAGGCCGAAGCACTCTCCCACCACCTCATGGCAGGGCCCTTCAACAAGTGAGAAGTGAAAACAACCTTATTTTCCTCACTGCACTGAACTATCAAGAAAATCCGCTCCATACCTGATATTCATTCATGAGCCTTTACTGGGTCTAACCCTCCCTGAAACTCCGGAGGATTCATACGAATGAAATCCCTAAAGGTTCCCCCTGCAGCTTCGGGAACAACCACTGGAGGATGCACGCCACCAGCCATTTGCTGCACCATTTGTTGCACAAACTGATTCTGCTGTTGCTGCATCTGCTGCATGAATTAATACAAAGGGGCATTCCCTTCTTCCCCTGGCGGATTTGTCCCTACTGGAGTAGTTCTCGGTCTCCCACGGTTGTTTCTGCGCCCGCCGGCCATGTTCCTAAATGTCATACATATAGGATTAAGTTGATCAGGCTCAATACCATAAATATAACACGTAAGACCAATGGCGACACAACGCATATGAAACGGAAAGAAATACTTATACTATTTCATGGCTAGGTCGAGGATATGACCTGCTCTGATACCAACTGTAACACCCATATATAACAACATACATCAAAGCATATATATTATACATGAATCCAAGTATTTGGTACTGAAATACCATAAGTTCCTATTTAACACATTATATACATTAAATGCCCTAAATACAAAGTTCTAAAGTATACGGCATAACATATACAAGATGTCCCAAAATACACTAAGAACTAGATCAATACAACGATCTCAAAATAAAACGCTATAGCGGAAGCCATGCCATCTCAAAAGCAACGATCCGTAAGGAAAAGTCAAACCACTTTGTCCATACCCTTCGCCGAACCTGTAGTACCTGTGATGTAAACAACAACGTGGGGTGGGATATATCAAATCTCAGTGAGTTCGCTATCTTATAGTTCTCTCAGCTTTATAAGGTTCTAACAAACCTAACTCAAGTCAAAAGGGAAGGGGGATGACTTTGAGTACACACACACTATATGGAGCCATGTCATGAGTTCATCAACTCACACTATATCACTATTCGGTAACCCCACCAAAGCATCCCTTTTTCCCATCCGCTTCTACGTCTAGAAGTCGACCCGAGTCATGGATCCTGGTAACCTACTTGACATACGAATGGATTCAGGTTCTACGGGCCATTAACCGTTATGAACCGTCACTTCACACGGGCCATTAACTGTCACAAGCATACGCTCCCAGAGCGCCATTCGTACTGCACACGGGAATCAAACCTGCCAAGTAGTTGTGCACAAGTTTCAGAGGAGCTCGAGACCCATGAAACGCACTCACGAGACAACCGGTTACAATTACGTGATCACACTCACAAACATGATCATATTCGACGATCACAAGGCCATAACGCCTTAGCACAACCACAAAGGTTAACACACATGTTCCATATGAGTTTTTATTCATTCCATGACATTAGTATCTGACACACGCCTCGGCACCGCACGCACGATCGTTGTCATTATGTCATTCCACACTTTCCGACATTGTTTATGGTAATAATCCTCACTCTACTTATTTCGTACTTAGCATGAATACATACTCAAACATATTCAACAATAAGAGCATAGTTAAATAGTCATCAAATACATAATGGAAACACATAATTCAACATAACCCAAATTTACACTAATTCACGGTTCTCCCGGATTTATTTAATCAGCATCGAAACCATTATTTCCACTTCCATTATCTAGAGTATGTTCGTAGCTTCACATCGATATCAAGAGCTGTTAAATCAGATAAACGAGTCAAAAATTATGAAAGAAACAAGTGGAAGGATCTGTCATGTTCGCTAGGCGAACTTCCCAGCGAGCACTTGCTCAAGCCTTTGCTAGGTGAACTCCTGGCGAACGAACAAACAGAACAAAAAATGACCTAAAGTTCGCTTCGTGAACTCCCTAGCGAACATTCGCCTCGCCCTTCGCTTCACGAACAGCTCAGCAAAGCAAGGCAGAACCAAACAGCCCTGAAAAGGCACAAAGTTCGCTAGGCGAACGTCGTTGGCGAACCTTCGCTGCCGGGTTCGCTGGGCGAACCCTCGAAAGTTTGTTCACTAGGACTCGCCCCAGGTTCGCTAGGCGAAGCCTGGAAAACCCAACTTCCCAACAGTGCTGTTCTTCATCCAAATACCATAGTTTCACCATCCAAAACACAACCAACCCTTAACATAATAATCAAAACACAGTATAATCATAACAACAAGTATTGAACAACATTTATATTGCATTTCATCCGTTAGATTCATGATTTTAGCACAATTACTCATTTTCTCACAATTCCAACCTAACTCTAAAACTCATGAATTTCTATAACTAAGGTATCTATTCTAGAACCCACCTTGAATAGATGATGAT
The DNA here is from genome assembly GCA_022829125.1 of Lathyrus tuberosus. NCBI lineage: Eukaryota > Viridiplantae > Streptophyta > Magnoliopsida > Fabales > Fabaceae > Lathyrus > Lathyrus tuberosus. The sequence continues at coordinate 5,042,920 of JALAZF010000269.1, read as the reverse complement.
GATGAAGATTGGAAGATGATTTGATGAAGAATGGATGATGTTCTTGATCTTTCTCTCTTCTAGGTTTTTCTTCCCTTTTTCCTTCCTCTCTCCTTCTTTCTCTCTAACTTCTTTCTATCTTTTTCTTTCTTTTGCTCTTATGTGGAAAAGGAGTGGAAAAGAAATGATATAGTAAAACATCATCAATTCTACTACTACTAATTGTCCAAAAAGTCTCTAAAGTTCCAAATACTTAAATATCTCAGAGTCAGATAATATTAATTAGAGTTGCTCTGAGCTCAACCGTTACTCTAATTATCTCTGCAGATAATTTCTCAGAGTACACTGGAACTCAGTAGATCATAACTAATATTGTCTAAAGTAATTAAAATACGGGGTATTACACTTTCCATATTGCCTACAATCCAAGGAACTTATTGGCATGAAACAACTCAGCTTGAGCCAAGAGTAATGGCTGCTGCAAGACACCATGGCAAGGCTGTCATGAAAAATCAATTTGTGAGATTTCTTGCCATACACGATTTTGAGCCAAAAAGCAATGATCATTATGCCACATGCATTTAATCTGATCACAATACATATGATCCAACCAACAAACTTGGACTGAAATGCCAAGAGCTTATCCTTGAGAATTGATGAGTTTTTGGCATATATGCCTTGAATTCAAAGGCATTTATGTGAAATAGGGCACTTTCAACAAAGTCACTCTACTCAGTCAAGATGCTCACTTAAAAAACTATTAAAACATCTGAAGAATGTGGATTTGGTCAAGACATAGCCCTGCTCTTGGGAGAGGCTAGTTTGCCTTGCATGAGAAGAAATGCCACCAAGCCAAAGCCATTGAATGTGATCTGATCCAGCAGCCATTCACTATTCCTCGAAGACAAGAGTTGATCCACTATAAATAGAGGTCCTAACTGATCATTCAAGCTACACCAAAGCAGCTTACAACATTGCATTCTCTCATTTCCTTCTTAAACTCCAAATTTCATTGTTCTTGAGAAAGCACTATCGGGTTTTGAGTTGGAGGTCAATGAAGCTCAAACCAATGATTCACACACATCACATATAACATATAGAAGGTGTCTGAACACTCAACTCCCATCTGTAACATCAAAATCACCAAATGGCCATCCAATTGCACAAAACTCATGACTTGTGTCGCACCTCGAAAAATCGTTTAATCGAAGACACGACCTTTCACGCGAAAGGCACGGAAAACGGTTCGACAGAGTCGCCACCGAACTTTATTTATCCCTAAAGAGGGAAAGGAAAATATCGAGAAAACCTTTAAGGGAGGATAAGAACATGGTCGTCGCAACCACATTCTGAGTTCGGGAGTCGGTTACGTGAGCGGAAGGTACGCGCACCCCCTCACGTCCGTTGTACTCAACGGGAACCTCTTGATTCGAATCGCGATGCTCGTTAGCTAAGTTTGTATATTTTCTTCCCTAAAATAAATGCGGAAAGGTAAAGATAAAAGGAAAAGATGCTAAATGGGGAAATGGGTGGTTTAAGGATAGGGTGCTCGGCAAGATCATCGCCATCTCGGGCCTACGTATGCTCATTCGGACGAGAATGAGAAATCAGAGCAATCGTAGTTCGACTATGGGGTTTGACGGAAAAAGATGGTAGTGTGGAAACGCGGGGAAAAGAAAAAAGTGTGCTCGCCAAGATCATCGCAATCTTGTGCCTACGTATCTTTATTCGGATGAGAATAAAGAATCAGAGCAGTCGTAGTTCGTGGTACACCCACGAAAAGAGGAGAGTTGGTGTGTTTTAAAGAGGCGTCAATTGCTCACACACGAGTAAGAGAACTCGCACCCAAACAACCGAAGAGATATCAACAACTTGAACCCCCATTTTTCACCTTGAAAAAGAGTTGCGATAATTGTTAGTCGTTTTTTAGTTTTATTGTGAAAATCCGCTTGACGTTGGATCAAGGGTTTATTTGTATGCGCTTGGTTAGTTCGAAAAGAGTTTGATTTAAAAGAAGAGGCGTCAATTGCTCACACACGAGTAAGAGAACTCGCACCCAAACAATCGAAGGAAGATCAAAGATTTGAACCCCCATTTTTCACCTTAAAAGAGTTGCGATAGTTATTTAACTGTTTTTGAAGTTTATTATGAAAATATGCTTGACGTTGGATCAAGGGTTTATCGTATGAAAAGAGTTTGGTTCGAAAAAGGATTGATTTAAAAGAAGAGACGTCAATTGCTCACACATGAGTAAGAGAACTCGCACCCAAACATTCGAAGGAAGATTAAAGGCTTGAACCCCCATTTTTCACCTTAAAAGAGTTGCGATAGTTACTTAACTGTTTTTGAAGTTTATTATGAAAATCCGCTTGACGTTGGATCAAGGGTTTATTGTATGAAAAGAGTTTGGTTGGAAAAAGGATTGATTAGAGGTTGATTTGAAAATGGACTCGACGACGAATCGAGGGTTTGGTTGAAAAGAGGTTTGTTTGAAAATGGGTCGACGACGAGTCAAGGATTTGTTTGAAAATGGGTTGTCTATGCTAGTCCCTAGGGGTGCTCCTAGTAAACAAACCACGATCAAAGAAAACTAAATGCGTACATCGGAATGGGAGAGGGGTACATGTAAAGTACAAGGAATGACATGAAATAAAGGGTTTCGTTGTAAGGTTGCCCTAGAGAAAGTCGTGTGTGTGTGCAAGGTGTCCTAAGCTAGCCTTGATCGAAAGCGTCGAGCAAGTGGATGATCATAACCAATAGTCCATCAATTAGTTTTTTAGGTTTCGATATTTTTAGTGTTTTTTGATTAAAGGTGAACAAATAAGAATGGTTAGATAAATAAGTATGAATATGGATAAGTATGAATATGATATGAACAATAATAATAATAAAGATATAATTGACAAGAGATAGTATTGACATAAAATTAAAGTTGGTCTCGCCTTAATCGGAATTTAATCGAGAAATCGATAATCAACGATCTTTGACTTTCATTGACCAAAAGTGAATAAAAATAATAGAAATGAAATAAAAATCGAAAATGTCAAGAAAAAGAATAAAGGTCTCACCTTTATCAAGATTTAAAATCGAAAAATTGATAAATCTTGATACTTTGGCTTTCATTGACCCAACAATAGATAAAAACAATGAATAAATGACAAAAATGAAATTAAATCGAAAAGGTATAGGAAAAAGAATAAAGGTCTCACCTTTATCGAGATTAAGTCGAGAAATCGACAAATCGTCGATGTTTGGTTTTCATTGACCCAAAATAAATGAATAAAAATAAAATAATGAAACACATTGAAATAAAAAAATAAATAGTAGGTAGGCCTCAAATAAATCAAAATTTAATCGGTTTGACTAAATCATGAGTTGTGTTACATCATTGGCCCAAAAAATAACATCGAAACAAAATGAAACATTAAGATAAATGGATCAATAAGATTAAAATCACAAAGAAATTTTTAAACAAATATTTAATAGTAAAATTCAAAGATTTATTATTTAAAAAAACAATTGGAAAATAAAAATCTTAAGAAAATTAGATTAAATGAAACATAAAGGGGGAGTGGGTGATTCTAAAAAAAAAACCGGAAAGTAAAAACAGAACATGGAATCACTTGGGCCTAAGGCCCATCATCCATGCTTCAGAAGAGCATCACGGTAAAAAAAAAAACAAAGGGGCAGTGGCTGATGATAATGAAGAAATGAGAAATGGGCTATCAAGCCCACCATCACAAAAAGCAATGTTCGTTTTTTTTTTTAAATTGAACCCTATTGTTATTAAAACGGTAGCTCCATTATGTCATTGCCACCTTCATTTCTTAAATAAAATAAAAACAGAACAAATTATGTTGCACACGCGCTGAACAAATTGAAAGAAAAAAAAGAATGAAATTCTCAGATCCACAACCTTCGGATGCATACGCTTTTCAATCTCTCGCTCAATCTCGCTCTTCTGTCTCCGGTTTATGCTTCGCGAACCTCACTCTCTCGATTGTGTTTTAGATCTTCTTCCGCTTTTCTGATATGTTCTGGGTTTGTGGTTTGGGAGAACTCCTCTACTTCATCTCATTCTTCTACTCGCTTTGGATTCTGTTTCTGAAATGGTTTTGAATGGTTGGTGTGAGTTTGTGATTTTGAATGGGTTGTTGTTATTGAAAAAGGGTTATTGGTGGTTGAATGGGTTATGGTTTTGGATGGAAGAGGAATGATGAAAATTGTCGTTGTTTTGTGAGTTTTGAAGGTTGAAGATAAATGAGGAATAAGGTTGAAGTTGGAAAGTTAAAGAGGGTTTGTATTTGCCGGAATAATGAACGAAAATGGAAGGAAAGAGAGGACGAAGTGGGTTTGGGGGTGAGAGGTTACGTGTTTTTGTGATACTGAGGATGATTGAGGAAAGTTCAATGAAAGCTTATGTTGAAGGTGAAGAGATTGGGAGGGGAAGAAGATTTACAGAAAAATGAAGGATATGTTCTTATATAGAGTAGAGGGATAGGTCTTGAATTTGTCTTGTCGTTTTGCTCAAATTTCTTGTGTTTCATTTTTCTTACCAATCGTACGTTGTTGCGCAGGTTTGTTATTGTTACGTGGTGTATTCCTCTGATGAAGGTGAAAAGCACGTGACGGCTCGGAATGCATATTGGCAGAATTTGGCAGTGTGGTGCGCGAGTGGTGCGAGGTTTGTACGATTTATTCCAAACTTCGTTTTCAACATTTCAAGTGGGGCCAGGCTGTGTGATATTCCATCATGGTTTGTGCTGCACTGTGAATTGGTTTTGAAGTTGTGTTGATGGTGAAAGTCTTTTTTGGCTGCAGCTTTTTTGGAGCGTAAACCCTCTTGATGTGTGTACTGCAGCAGTTACAAGTTGTGTGGTGTATGGCATATGGTTTTGGTGGCTGAATTGTTCTTGCAGGTGCGTTGGTTTGGTGTGTAAAAGTCGGTACAGTGCAGGTTGTGATCTTGGCTTAGCTCAGGTTGTAGTTATTGTGAATTGTATTTATTTATTTTTGATGGACTGTGATGGTGGCTTGAGGTTATAAAATGCTGTTGCGTGGGGTCAAGGCTCATTTTGGCAGAAAGATTGTTGTATTGCTTCAGAATAGTGGGATAAAATTCATGTAATTTGTTCGTACACTCTTTTGGTGTGGTCCTACAAGAATGAAAAGGTGTGGATGGCCATGAAATTGTTAATGTCAGGCTGGCCCTTGCGCACAATTCGCGTGACTTGCTCGCATTATGACGGGCTCGTGGTAGGGCGTGAGATAAATGGCATAACAAGTTTTGGAATTGTTGTAATTTTGTACTGGTGATAAAGCTGTTTGCGAAATGCTGTGCATCATGTTACGTGAAAGAAATGGCTGGTGAGTTGTGGATATATGTTGGCAGCTTTTGGGCATGGGCTTGTATAGCTTGTATTGCTCGTGTGGAGCTTCATGCTATCCTTTTTTGTAATTTGGAAATTTGATAATGGGCATGAAAATATAACTTTGTAAATGGACCTCTTTTTTTTTGAACATTTTTGTGTAAATGAACATATGGGCTTTGCAATTGTAGAATTTTTGTAACAATTTGGTGAAATGAATTGCAATGGTATTCTGGATAGAAATTGGACATGAATGAATAAACGGATATAAAAATGGGTATTTAAAAAAAATAAAAAAGGAATAAAAGATGGATTTATGGATGACATGGATAAAAAAAAGATATGGTTTAATTGGTTTTAAATGGATAAAAAAAGATATGGTTTAATTGGTTTTAAATGGATAAAAAAAAGATAAAGATGGAAATAGGTATTGATAATAAAAGAAAAAGAGAATGGGTGACAGGCTTGAAACATGAAGACATGTTCTTGGCTTAGGTCCACAAATGCACACTGATTGAACCGACACCACACTTGAATTGAATCCACAAAATGCAACCAAAACCCAGAATTGGGGATGACCTGGTCCTTGACAACCTCTGAACCATGAAACTATTGAGTTCAACACAACCTGATAACTTGATCAACATGCAAGTGAATTGCCTGATACAAACCCTGATTGGAGCTTCATATACATCCTTTGAATCAATCACAACCAGACCTTGATCTTAAAACCAACTTTGCAACAAATACTCCGATAGCCTCAAATGAACCTTTGCAACAACTCAAGAAGGATAAAGTTAAAGAAAACACATTTTTTTGAATTTTTGAATAATGGTTAGTAGATGGATGTACAGATGAAAGTTATACACAGGTAGGACAAATTTGGGGTATGACAGATGCCCCTATCTAATTGGCTTAAACCGAGAAAGATGAACTGCTACGACGTTCGGTCTTTCGAGGTATAAGACAATTAGATATGAAGAAGACCACAAATTTGTCTGAAAGAAAGAAAAGGGATTGGGAAGTTGAAATACAAGAAATCTGACACCAAAAGGATGACAGACCTATCTCCAAAAGGATGATAGTGAACACGCACACACAAAGACCCTTCCACCAAAAGGATGAAAATGAGGTATAAGCCTGCTATTACCAACAAGATAATAGGGCACACATACACACACAGAGACCCTTCCACCAAAAGGATGAAAATGAGGTCATCGCCTGCTACTACCAAAAGGATAATAGGGCATACACACACATAGAGACCCTTCCACCAAAAGGATGAAAATGAGGTCAAAGCCTGCTACTACCAAAAGGATAATAAGGCACACACACACACAGAGACCCTTCCACCAAAAGGATGAAAATGAGGTCAACGCCTGTTATTACCAAAAGGATAATAGGGCACACACACACACAGCCTGCTACTATCAAAAGGATAGTATGGCACACAACACAGACCCTTCCACCAAAAGGATGGAAATGAGGTCAAAGCCTGCTATTACCAAAAGGATAATAGGGCACACACACACACAGACTCTTCCACCAAAAGGATGAAAATGAGGTCAAAGCCTGCTATTACCAAAGGGATAATAGGGCGCTCACACACACAGACTCTTCCACCAAAAGGATGAAAATGAGGTCAAAGCCTGCTATTACCAAAAGGATAATAGGGCACACACACACAGCCTGCTACTACCAAAAGGATAATAGGGCACACACACACAGCCTGCTACTACCAAAAGGATAGTATGGCACACAACACAGCCTACTATCACCAAAAGGATAATAGGGCACACACACACAACCTGCTACTACCAAAAGGATAGTATGGCACACAACACAGCCTGCTATTACCAAAAGGATATTTGGGCACACACACAACCTGCTACTATCAAAAGGATAGTATGGCACACAACACAGCCTACTATTACCAAAAGGATAATAGGGCACACACACAGCCTGCTACTACCAAAAGGATAGTATGGCACACAACACAGTCTGCTATCACCAAAAGGATAATAGGGCACACACACACAGCCTGCTACTACCAAAAGGATAGTATGGCACACAACATAGCCTGCTATTACCAAAAGGATAATAGGGCACACACACAACCTGCTACTATCAAAAGGATAGTATGGCACACAACACAGCCTGCTATTACCAAAAGGATAATAGGGCACACACACACAGCCTGCTATTACCAAAAGGATAATAGGGCACACATGCAAAGGCTGTCACTCACCAAAAGGATGACACACAGACCAAGGGTTTATGGATCAGCGACACCAAAAGGAAGACGGATCTAAACAATCTACTACCACCAAAAGGATGATAGGAACTTCTTATTCGAGATGACCAACACCAAAAGGATGCAGGTTAAGTTGAGTGACATGAACGGCTACCAAGAAAAGGATGATAGTAAGGCAATTGACAAAAGTTCAAGTTTACTGGGGATATGATGAGATTTATTTGGAGACATCAACAAAAGGTTGAAGTAAAGAATTCAATGAGGAAATCCCACGAAAAGGAAAGGGAAACAGTGAAAAATGGAGAAGGTAACCCGCCAAGATCTACGCAATCTTGTGCCTACGTATCTTTACTCGGACGAGAATAAAGAATCAGGGCAGTCGTAGTTTGACTTGAAGAAAAGATTCAATGAGGAACGCCCACTGACTCGGAGGAATGTTTATTGGTTGGGATGAGGATGACGACCTCAGCAACAAAAGGTTGAGGAACACAACTCGATGAAGAACGCCCACTGACTTGCTTGGAAATAATAACTTTATGCACCAAAGGTTGCAGAACTTCATGAGGAACGCCCAAGAACTGAAGGAGATGCCCCTGACTGGGCTGAGATTGCTTTGAAATCTTGTCTTGATCAGCAAAAGGTTGAAACAACTTCGTGAGGAACGCCCACGGATTTGATGAAGATGCCCCTGCCTGGGCTGAAGATCATCTTGTAGTCTCGAGATTGATCCTGGATCTCACGCCTGTATGAATGCTTGGTTTTGTAATGATGTGCAATGCAAATGTTGACGCGCGGAGATGCAAGTGCTGGGGAAGTATGATTTAGTGCAAATGATGTTAAATGCAATGTGTATGATGTGTATGATGCATATGATTGCAGACGGGTGATTGGATATGTTTGTGAAGGGTGCCAGCGTGGTGGACTTTGGGTAGTTGCCAATGAGGATTAGACTTTTGGGCGGTGGGAGGGATTTGATTTCCTCGACACTTAGTTCGTTGAAGACGCCATGATTGAAGCAGACGAAGATGCTCTTGAAGCTCTGAGTTTGATCACTTGTTGACTTGTTCCTGAGAGGACCACCACTTTGTGCTTGATGGTCAAGGTTGCCTGAAAAAAAATGAGCGTAGCAACGTGGTCGACCTATGAAGACTGTGCTCTTGCTCTGAACTTGATGCTTGCTAATGTCTGGCAAGGTATGCTTGTCCAACTTGAAGATACAAAGGGATATGCCTGCTGCAATGGATCCTGCCCCAGTCTGAACATGGTAATGGTCTGCCCCTGATTAACCAGTTCTGAAGTTGATATTTGAAAGTTGAGATTTGATGTGCTCTGAGGTTATTTGAAATAGCTTGCCCCTGATTGAGCTGCTGAAAGATTTGCTCCAGCCTAAGGGTTTTGAGGGAGTCTTGCTTTGGGTTGGCACCACTAAAAGCTCAAGTTCCTCTTTGATTGCCCCTTGTTGGAGTTGCTTTGATATCGAGCACTGATTTGCAGCTAAAATTGCGCATTTACAAATGGTAATCTTAATGCAATACTCATGCAAGTTTTGAAAAAGAGTCATTTATTGGAGTGTCGTGATAGTGAGACGAATGGACCGTTAGCCCAAACGTGTGCTGATTTTGATGGTGTGAAAGATATAGCTAGGAGAATGACACCAATGATGAAGATTAGCAAATATGGGGAGTCAGTTTACGCAACCTTGAGATATTATGCTTTCAGAATAAACCTCGCCTCAAATAGGTCTTTCGGGGGTTGTAACGTGGTCTGGTTCGCGGTTTAAGAAACAAAGGATATCAGGCTCAAAGTATAATTTGTACCCACCCCTTCTTCGCGATGAACTCCAGTCCTACGTTCAGTTAATTATGTACATGTTTGTTCTCCAAAAGGGTTGACGGTGTAAGCGTGATGATTCAAGGTTTGCTCGAAATGGCAGTCACCTTTATTTTGTTTTTGTTGAGGATTCAAGGGCCTCTTTTGTTTTTTGATCCCTATCTTTTGCATGGACTGATTTCGCTTGTCGAGTCCATCAGGGTTGCCTTGATTTTTGCCTAAGTCTCCTTTGAGGTGCTCGACTTAGCAGGCTTTTGATTTTTTTGTTTTTTTTTGTTTTTGTTGGATGATTGTGACTGCCAAGTCATGGTTATTGATGAACAACCGTCACGTCTTGTGGAATTTTGCTTTGTGATTTCGGTGCGTAATTGTGTTAACTGAACACTACCCTGCCCCAGGTTGAGTGTAAGGGTTTATAGATCTGAAGGAAACTGCTACTTCTAGGCTCGAAGTGGTTTACTAGGGATTAACTCCTTGTCTCTCCAGTGTTTGGGGGTTGAAACAATGCATGTACATCATCGACGAGATTCTATCTGAAAGCATACACTTTGCAATTATGGGTATTTCGCTTTCATCATCCTCCCTCCAATCATTGCTAAGCGATAGTTTGATATAGAGAGTGAAGTGGAAATAAGCGTGTCGGTGTTTTGCAGTAAAATGGAAAAAATGAGTGAATACGACATAACTGATTCAAAACATGCATAATCACTACATTAAGAAAACCAAATACAAATGACAATGTTTAAAGCATACAGTACTTAAACAAATAAAGACAAAATACAAGAATGCAAATGATGGGATGGTAACATGACTGCCTTCTTCGGGGAATAAACTTGACTTGACTTGATGCTGGCACTAGCTTGGCGGCGGCAGAGGGTTTTTGATGACGTTTGGAGCCCTCCCATTGAACTTGAGAAAATTTGAGTAGATCGTGTCTTGAACCTTGTGTTTGAAAGCTCTGTAGTCCTCGATCGTATGCCCTGGAGCACCCTTATGAAACTCACAATGAGCATTAGCATCATAATCTGGGGGAATGACAGTTGGAGGAGGTAGGTCCCTCAGAGCGATTGCCTTTTTCTCCATCAATTGAGCAAAGATCTGAGCATATGATGTTGGCAGACGATCAAAGTCTCTATCAGACCTCCTTGTCCTTTATTGATTAGGCTGACGTTGTTGAGCAGCTCTCTATTGTTGATGTTGAGGAGGATACGGATACCCTTGCTGGTTGTAGGATTGTTGCTGAGGAGCCTGTTGTTGAGGCATTGGAGCTTGAACAGCTTGAATTGTTGGCTGATAAGGCATCGGAGCATATTGCGCAGCAGCAACATACGGATACTGGAAATATGGCATTTGATAAGGCATTGGAGGAGGAGCTTGTTGAGCTTGCCCTTTCTGAGCAGAGACAACATTTGTTTCACCCTCTTTCTTTTTGTATCCATTGAAGGGTTTCTTTGCTGCAGACTGACTGCTAGAACCTCCTTGGATCTTTCCACTTTTTAGCCCCTCTTCAATTCTCTCACCGACAATTACCAAATCAGAGAATCCAGCAGAAACATTACCAATCAATTTCTCATAGTATTGGCCTTGCAAAGTACCCATGAAGATGTCAATCAGTTCACGATCAATAAGAGGTGGATGCACCCCTGCAACTAGCTCTCTCCAGCGTTGCGCGTACTCCTTAAAGGATTCGCTGTCCTTTTGAGCCATACTCTGAAGTTGAGTATGGTTCGGAGAAAGGTCATTGTTGTACTTGTATTGCTTGACAAATGCATCAGCTAGATCATCCCAAGAGCGCACATTGCTACGCTCCAGCTGCATATACCACTCAAGAGATGCCCCAGACAAGCTGTCTTGGAAGCAATGGATCATCAGCTTTTCGTCTTTGGCATGGGCAGCCATCTTGCGGCAGTACATCCTTAGATGCATGTGGGGACAACTGAGGCCTTTGTACTTCGGTAATTCTTGCACTTTAAATTTGGGAGGAATGACAACATCTGGCACCAAGCACATATCCAGAGCATTCAAAGAAGTTGAGTTGCGCCCCTCCATGACTCGGAGTTTCTCAGCTAGATCATGACACATCTTGATAGCTTCAGAATCCTAATCAGCAGTAGGGTTGACAATTGGGATAGTAGTATGGTAGTTTTGTACCTCATCATACTTATCTACCAGATTCTCTTCAGCATGAGGAATAGGAATCTGAGCGACAACAGGTTGGGCTTGCAGAATGGTACTAACAGTAACTCCAGATGTTGGAAGTGGTTGAGATGTGGCAGGAGCGAAGTCCATTGGTATCCCATAAGTGATGGGGTTGGGAACAGGAACTGAGAGCCTTAAGGTAGATGCTTGAACAGGTACAGTGTTATTGGTAGCAGCAGCTTCATGCAGTTCTTCTTCTTTTCTGGCCATCATGATGGCTTCGAGAATCTGATCGATCTTTCCTTTGATAGAGTCCAACTCTTCTCTGAAGGCGGCTTGCTCTTGTTGAATCTGCTCCATTATTCGTATGGTATTGGCTAAAGTTGCGTACCGATGTCGAGGAATCAACTTGATTTACTGGAGAAGGAAGGAAGTTGAAGTGAGATTCTGAGGTTGAAAATGCAATGCAAGATGCACAATAGATGCAATGCAATGATATGAGATGCAATGCAAGATGCAAGATCCAGGATCGCGGAATCAAAACAACTTCAAACAGTTCTGAGGTTGGCCGGAGGTGACGGTCAAGAACCACAGCTAGGATCAAGAAAGCCCACGGGTAGGTTTCTAATACGGGTAGGTGCCTAGAGTTATGGATATATTTCGAAAACATTATAACCAATACGAAGAGACATCCGACTATAATATCCTCGAAATAATCTTGTCTAGATGAGGTCTTCGTTTCTTCCCCACGAGAAAGATTCCTCGGAGGCGTCCACTACACAACCATCGACACACGGGTTCTAAATAGGGTTCTCAGAATCCTAGATCAAGGTCGAGAATATTACTGTTAGGAAGCAATACGTTCGAGGGAGCTCATCTGATTGGGGCGTTCGCATTAACCCACAAAGAGTTAACACTACCAACCACCATGGATAAACGGGTTAATGGTCCTTGGGATCAACGACCCACCTCGAAAGTATTACCACCATGGCAAAGATTCACCACAACAATAATATCTCCAAGGGAATCTACTCCAAGCGGGGTTTTTGCTTCAACTCACGCGGAAGAGACCACGCAAGCCTGCACTACACAACCACCATCCTAATCCTAGGGTTTTTCTCGACTCGAGTGTAGAGCCATCTCACAATGTTCCCAATGTCAGAATAACCCAACAAGGTAACACAAATAAATAAGTAAACGAATAAACGAGAAGAAAATAAATAAACAAAGCTAAAGAGCTAGCGATTCGAATCAAGATAGGCTTGACTCTCTCTTGCATGAAGTAAATGTCCCCAGCAGAGTCGCCATCTGTCGCACCTCGAAAAATTGCTTAATCGAAGACACGACCCTTCGCGCGAAAGGCGCGGAAAACAGTTCGACAGAGTCACCACCGAACTTTATTTATCCCAAAAGAGGGAAAGGAAAATATCGAGAAAACCTTTAAGGGAGGATAAGAACATGGTCGCCGCAACCACATTCCGAGTTCGGGAGTCGGTTATGTGAGGGGAGGTGCGCGCACCCCCTCGTGTCTGTTGTACTCAACGGGAACCTCTTGATTCGAATCGCGATGCTCGTTAGCTAAGTTTGTCTATTTTCTTCTCTAAAATAAATGCGGAAAGGTAAAGATAAAGGGAAAAGATGCTAATGGGGAAATGAGTGGTTTAAGGATAGGGTGCTCGGAAAGATCATCGCGATCTCGGGCCTACGTATGCTCATTCGGACGAGAATGAGAAATCAGAGCAATCGTAGTTCGACTACAGGGTTTGACGGAAAAAGATGGTAGTGTTGAAACAGGGGAAAAAGAAAAAGTGTGCTCGCCAAGATCATCGCAATCTTGTGCCTACGTATCTTTATTCGGATGAGAATAAAGAATCAGAGTAGTCGTAGTTCGTGGTACGCCCACGAAAAGAGGAGAGTTGGTTTATTTTAAAGAGGAGTCAATTGCTCACACACGAGTAAGAGAACTCGCACCCAAACAACCGAATAGATATCAAAGACTTGAACTCCCATTTTTCACCTTGAAAAAGAGTTGCGATAATTGTTAGTCGTTTTTTAGTTTTATTGTGAAAATTTGCTTGACGTTGGATCAAGGGTTTATTTGTATGCTCTTGGTTAGTTCGAAAAGAGTTTGATTTAAAAGAAGAGGCGTCAATTGCTCACACACGAGTAAGAGAACTCGCACCCAAACAATCGAAGGAAGATCAAAGACTTGAACCCCCATTTTTCACCTTAAAAGAGTTGCGATAGTTATTTAACTGTTTTTAAAGTTTATTATGAAAATTCGCTTGACGTTGGATCAAGGGTTTATTCTATGAAAAGAGTTTGGTTCGAAAAAGGATTGATTTAAAAGAAGAGGCGTCAATTGCTCACACACGAGTAAGAGAACTCGCACCCAAAGAATCAAAGGAAGATCAAAGACTTGAACCCCCATTTTTCACCTTAAAAGAGTTGCGATAGTTATTTAACTGTTTTTGAAGTTTATTATGAAAATCTGCTTGACGTTGGATCAAGGGTTTATCGTATGAAAAGAGTTTGGTTCGAAAAAGGATTGATTTAAAAGAAGAGACGTCAATTGCTCACACATGAGTAAGAGAACTCGCACCCAAACAATCGAAGGAAGATTAAAGGCTTGAACCCCCATTTTTCACCTTAAAAGAGTTGCGATAGTTACTTAACTGTTTTTGAAGTTTATTATGAAAATCCTCTTGACGTTGGATCAAGGGTTTATTGTATGAAAAGAGTTTGGTTCAAAAAAGGATTGATTAGAGGTTGATTTGAAAATGGACTCGACGACGAATCGAGGGTTTGGTTGAAAAGACGTTTGTTTGAAAATGGCTCGACGACGAGTCGAGGATTTGTTTTAAAATGGGTTGTCTATGCTAGTCCCTAGGGGTGCTCCTAGTAAACAAACCACGATAAAAAAAACTAAATGCGTACATCGGAATGGGAGAGGGGTACATGTAAAGTACAAGGGATGACATGAAATAAAGGGTCTCGTTGTAAGGTAGCCCAAGAGAAAGCCGTGTGTGTGCAAGGTGTCCTAAGCTAGCCTTGATCAAAAGCGTCGAGCAAGTAGATGATCATAACCAACAGTCCATCAATTAGTTTTTTAGGTTTCAATATTTTAGCCTATCAGAATACGATGCTCAGAAATTCCATCGAGTACCATGCTCAGAAAGCCGTCAAAGGAAGTGTTTTACCCTATCATTTGGCTCATCAACCGATTGACGATCAGGAATCAGTCGGATTTGACTTCCCAGACGAAGATGTCATGTATTTGAAAATGAAATATTGCAATGAACCGCTACCCAGTGAAGGGCCAGAACCAGGTTCCCAATGGGGACTAATCTTTGGCGGAGCTGTTAATCATTATGGAAACAAAATTAGGGCAATCATCATAACACCGCAGGGTACCCACATTCCTTTCACTGCCCGACTAACATTCAAGTGTACAAACAATGAGGCCGAATACGAAGCTTGTATCATGGGTCTCGAAGAAGCGATCGACTTAAGGATCAAAAACTTGGATGTATATGGAGACTCAGTCCTGGTTATAAATCAGATCAAAGGAGATTGGAACACATACCAATCAGGACTGATTTCTTACAAAGACTATGCGATAAGGTTGTTACCCTTCTTCAATAGAATCGAGTTTCACCATATCCCTCGTGAAGAGAATCACATGGTTGATGCATTAGCCACTCTCTCTTCCATGATTATTGTAGGTCAATGGAATGACATACCTAAGATTGACGTAATGCGCCTTGAACGGCCCGCTTACATTTTCACAATCGAAGCAGTCATCGATGACAAACCTTGGTATCACGATATCAAGTGCTTCGTTCAGAAACAAGAATACCCACCTGGGGCATTAAGAAAAGACAGAAAGACCCTCAGAAGATTGGCGGGCAGCATCTTCCTGAGCGGTGATACACTCTATAAGAGAAACTTCGACATGGTCTTGCTCCGCTGCATAGACAAACCAGAAGTAAACATGCTGATAAAAGAAATTCATGAAGGATCCTTTGGCACTCATGCCAACGGACACACAATGGCGAGAAAAATTCTAAGAGCAGGGTATTATTGGTTGACAATGGAATTCGATTGCTACAAATACATGAGGAGATGTCACAAGTGTCAGATATACTCAGACAAGATCCATGTACCGCCAACGCATCTCAAAGTTCTCTCTTCCCCATGGCATTTTTCTATATGGGGAATCGACATGATTGGCCTGATTGAACCCAAAGCTTCAAACAGACATTGGTTCATTTTATTAGCCATTGACTACTTCACCAAGTGGGTCGAAGCAGCATCATACGCTAATGTAACTCGGCAAGTGGTGGTCCAATTTATAAAAAACAATCTCATCTGCCGTTATGGCGTTCCAAGCCAGATCATTACTGATAATGCATCTAACTTGAATAATAAGATGATGAAGGAGTTGTGCGCTGAGTTTAAAATCGAACACCATAAATCATCTCCATACCGACCCAAGATGAACGGAGCGGTAGAAGTAGCTAACAAGAACATCAAAAAGATCATTCAAAAGATGGTTATAACCTACAAAGACTGGCACGAGATGCTACCCTTTGCTCTTGACGGTTATCGTACGTCTGTCCGCACTTCAACAAGGGCAACTCCTTTCTCTCTAGTATATGGCATGGAAGTAGAGATCCCATCAATCCGGGTATTGATGGAGGCCAAGCTAACAGAGGCCGAATGGTGTCAAAGTTGACACGACAAACTGAATCTGATCGAAGAAAAGCGAATCACGACACTATGCTATGGTCAGTTGTATCAGCAAAGGATGAAGAAGGCGTTTGACAAAAAGGTCTGACCTCCCCTCTTCAGGAAAGGAGACCTCGTGCTCAAGAAAATACAATCATTTCTCACTGATCCCCGGGGCAAATGGACTCCGAATTACGACGACCCTTATGTGGTCAAGAAAGCCTTCTCAGGCGGCGCCTTGAGACTTGCAACCATGGACGGAGAGGAATTTGCCTACCCTACAAATGTTGATGTAGTCAAGAAATACTTCGCCTAAATATAAAAAAAATGTCATGGTGGATTGAAAACCCGAAAGGGCGGTCCAGGAAAAAATTAGAGACATAATCAAAGATCATCCCGATGTATTGGAAATCTCAAAGTACAATCCAGGAAAAAATTACGGATTAATGGCAAGTAACTACGTCCAACAAAGGGGCAAATTCTCAGCGGAAGTCATGCCATCCGTCAGGAAAACTTCCAGTAAAGGTCATCTTCGACAGAAGCTCTGAAATAAAACAAAAATGAATTTACTTGTCAAACTTTTTTCTGCTTTTAAAATAAAAATGGCAATTCTTTTGAATGTTGAACATCGAAAGAACATCGATCACTTCCCCAGAAGTAATCGAGCTTCAAAGTGCAGAATCAAAGTGCTCCTTCTAAGCCAGTGCGCCTGAATGAAGGACCAGCTATGTCAGATGCGAATATTCCGTCCGACATCCCCAACAGAGTTCACATCTCCTAAGCCCGACCAACGATTTTCCTCACAGGGACTATCTCTCCTAAGCAAGGCAGAATTGCTATCTTGAACCCGTGATGCTTTTCATCCCCCGCAATGGCTGAGTATCCAGTCATGTTCATCTATTAGTCTATATATCACGTCAGTTTTGTCAGCATATACATACATATATCATGCATTATTGATTCATACTCATATTCATATCACTATCACTATCACTCTAGTTGATCTTGTTCCCAAGTGATAAAAGTCCTCTCAGTCGAGTATAAGTTCTTTCCTCGTCAGGAAATTTCGCATCTAAATAATCTCTTCCCCGGTGTATTTCTGGAATGAGGATGATCCTCGACCACTTTGATAACTTGAACCTCTGAAAAGCAAGAAAACTTTCGACGAACGTCACTCTTCGCCATTGAAGATGATATCTTCTCTTTCTCGAATTCAGGAAAATCCCCCAGAGAAAGCCTCTTAATCAAAGATTCGGCAGTATAGTAGTTTTTCTCTAGAAAATTCGCTGACGAAAAGGTCATTAGCATCTCAAAATTGGATTACATCACATGGCATTTCTCCGAGAAGATCTCGAGAAAAGTATGATGTAATATCCCTGAGCGGAAACAGTCTCTCAAGAGACTCGTTTTCCCCAATAGAGTCGACAAATGGCGTCTCTGAAACAGAGAAGTTTGAACACCTCTAGCGCTCAGACGGATGGGTTTCCCCCAGCAAGTCTGACATCAAAACTTTTTCCCATCAAATGGCATCTCCCCAGGAAAATTCGGCAAGAAGTTTGAGGAAAACCGCTATAAATAGCGTCCCTTGTCAAGAAAGTTTATTGACAAAAGAAACTGAGACCAGTTCC
The DNA here is from genome assembly GCA_022829125.1 of Lathyrus tuberosus. Lineage (NCBI taxonomy): Eukaryota > Viridiplantae > Streptophyta > Magnoliopsida > Fabales > Fabaceae > Lathyrus > Lathyrus tuberosus. The sequence continues at coordinate 5,024,990 of JALAZF010000269.1, read as the reverse complement.
TTGGTAGGAAACCAGGATCGAGGGGAAGTCTATATCAGAAACTGAGACCAGTTCCTTGGTAGGAAACTAGGATCGAGGGGAAGTTTATATCAGAAACTGAGACCAGTTCCTTGGTAGGAAACCAGGATCGAGGGGAAGTTTATATCAGAAACTGAGACCAGTTCCTTGGTAGGAAACCAGGATCAAGGGGAAGTTTATATCAGAAACCTAGACCAGTTCCTTGGTAGGAAACCAGGATCAAGAGGAAGTTTATATTAGAAACTTAGACCTGTTCCTTGGTAGGAAACCAGGATCGAGGGGAAGTTTACCTTTCCTAAGCATCATTGCTTTGAGAAAGAAGATGGATGAGCAAACCACCATTCATAACCACCATCAAAATTTTGGGTATTCCGATATTTAATCCTCTTGCACCCCGAATGCCCGAATACCTTCTGCATTCACACCTTCGGGTCCAAGAAGATTAAATTGGGGCATCTGTCATACCCCAAATTTTGACCACTAAGATTTCCCATCATTGTGCCAATCATCATCACAAAATGGAGATACTGTCATGTCTTATCAATCTCCTCAAGGAATTGTTGAGCATTCACTGCTAACAAGAATTAGGGTTTCAAGCCCTCTTAGGGCACTTAAACAAAGGATCAATCAAGAAATGACATGATCTTCAACTTGTCTAGCCTCTCAAACACCCACAATGGATCAATAGGATTCCCACATCAAGAATCAAGCACAAGGTTGCAACATTCCAAGTGGATCAAGCCTCAGGATCGCCCGTTTCACCAAATTAAGGTTTGGTCGACTGAGGCCTCCAGATGAAAATTTCCATCTGGACATGAGCCAATGCCTCAATGTATGGTCCAATAAGCTCAAAAGGATCTCAAGAGCCCATCCACAATGGGAAAATCACCTTGAGGGTCCATCTATAAAAAAAATCAAGAATTAGGGTTTTGACCTAATTCAACCCTTGGGTTAACTTGTGAAGTGAGGCATGGCTTGAGGCTTCAAAATGGACTTCAAAGACCTCAAATACACCATATTGGCATGTTTACAAGATTAGATTGACTCAAAGAGCACAAGTTATAAGCCACAAGAACTCAAAACCATCTGATCACAAATTCGGGTTTCTGATGGAAAAAGTCAACCCTATCCTTAACTGTTGGCCTACCCTTGATCTAAAACCTTGGGGAGGGGTCCAAGACATTTCTAAAGACCCTTGGAGGCCATCCATGAAGTTTGATTAATCCCAAGGATTGATTTCAGAAAAGGATCACAAAGTCAAAATTTCATCTGATGGAAAAGTCAACTGTACAAAAGTCAAAGTTTGACTTTTTGAATTTTTTGGTCAACCAAGGTTCCCTAACCCTAAAACAATGTTAATATGTGATTTGAATCATCATTCATCAAGAAAAATTAAAGAAAGTGAGTTAACTTGTAAAAGGGGTAACCATAAAAAACTTAGAATTTTCCTAAGTTATGGAACAAAGTGGCTAGGGTACCAACTTTCCAAGGCCATATCTCTCAAACCCTAAGGCCTTTCTCTCCTATTCAAAGCTCAGAGGGAAGCCTTCATTACACTCTACAAAAGCTTCAACTACATCTCATTCCAATTCTTCATGGATTCTGAGTTATGATTGGATCAAAATGACAAAAACATAGAATTTACCACTTTTCCAACACTTAGAAGAAATTCTACTCAAAGCAGATTTCAAGTGAAACACCAAAACTTGGAGGGCTGTTTCACATAGTTTTAGGCTGAATCAATTCAAGATGTAAACATCAAATTTGCTGTCCATATTGCCTACAATCCAAGGAACTTATTGGCATGAAACAACTCAGCTTGAGCCAAGAGTTATGGCTGCTGCAAGACACCATGGCAAGGCTGTCATGAAATATCAGTTTGTGAGATTTCTTGCCATACACGATTTTGAGCCCAAAAGCAATGATCACTATGCCACATGCATTCAATCTGATCATAATGCATCTGTTCCAACCAACAAACTTGAACTGAAATGCCAAGAGCTTATCCTTGAGAATTGATGAGTTTTTGGCATATATGCCTTGAATTCAAAGGCATTTATGTGAAATAGGGCACTTTTAACAAAGCCACTTTACTCAGTCAAGATGCTCACTTAAAAAACAATTAAAACATCTAAAGAATGTGGATTTGGTCAAGACATAGCCCTGCTCTTGGGAGAGGCTAGTTTGCCTTGCATGAGAAGAAATGCCACCAAGCCAAAGCCATTGAATGTGATCTGATCCAACATCCATTCACTATTCCTCCAAGATAAGAGTTTATCCACTATAAAGAGAGGTCCTAACTGATCATTCAAACTACACCAAAGCAGCTTACAACATTGTTTTCTCTCATTTCCTTTTTAAACTCCAAATTTCATTGTTCTTGAGAAAGCACTATCGGGTTTTGAGTTGGAGGCCAATGCAGCTCAAACCAATGATTCACACACATCACATATAACATATAGAAGGTGTCTGAACACTCACCTCCCATCTGTAACATCAAAATCACCAAATGGCCATCCAATTGCACAAAACTCATGACTTGCTGCAGAAGGAATCAGGTTGGTCAATCCAGAGGTTTTCCAATCAACCTAAGCATTCAAACACATCCATTGAGGTACAAGGAAGCTATCCAAATCGTTGGAACTCATCCGTAACACCTCCAAACCAGAATTCGATTCTCACTTGCAGAGGTAAACCTTAAAATCTCAAACTCAATGAATCATGCATCATAAACATGTTTTCTTGTTACCATTGTGTTTTTGGATATTTATAGATCATTTAACCTCAATCAATTGTAGTTTACAGTTCGTGTATAGGATTTCATCGAGTTCATGCCAATTGTAGGGTTCTTTAGGTTTTAACATGATATGTTTTGATTCACTTAATTTCAATAAAATTGAGTATTGCCATTGTGTTCCTCATCTGAAAACGCACGATTTTCATATTTGGATCATGTGAAATGGTTGAGAGATGAATGAGATATGGGCCTTCACGTATCTGAGCTTGAGGTTGAAGATGGCCATGGCGCCATGCTTCAGAAATTGAACTTGTTTTACTATATAATTTTCCTTTGCCATATATTAAATGAATTGACATTGCGCCCCAGTGGTTGATCAACTGGTTTGCGTGTATTAGCGAGCGCGAGGTCTGGGGTTCAAATCCCCCTCGCCTCAGACCTCTTTTTTATCACTTGTTCCATTTTTATTTTATTTTTCATATTATTTTTAATGATTTGAAAAATTAATTTCTCTTTCAATTTTAATCATTTTTTATTGGTTCTTTTCCTGAAAAATCACAAAAATATTAAAGTATTTTATTCTACAAAAAAATCAGATTTATATTATTTATTTAATATAGTTGGTATTTTTGTGAATAAATTCATTTTTTATTGTTTTTAAACATTTTAAAAGTGAATTTTTATCTTGAAAATCAAAATCAAATAAGTTTTAAATCATCTTGTGATTAAAACCTCATTTTTCAAACCTTAACCAAAAATCACAAGTAGTTTATTTAAACTTATTTGGTATTTTTATCATTTTTATTGATTTTCTTTAAAGAATTACTTTTAAAAAATGAAATTTGGGTTTCTTTGCTTTTTGATCCTCATCAAATATTTCAAAGCTCTTTGGGCCTCTAATAGAGTGTAAGACCCAATCCCCTTTTAACCAAAACCATTTTGGGCCTCAGATATTGTAAAAGTCCCGACACGATAAAAAAATCTCGGCGCGACCGCCATTTTTTCAAACAAAAAACCTCCTTAGGCCCCTCCTTGAGTTGTAAGCCCCATCACTTGTACAAAAACACTTTTGGGCCTCTCCTTGAGTTGTAAGACCCAACCCTTGTTGTACATAAACCTTCTTCGGCCTCAGTCATTGTATAAGTCCCAATACGATATTCAAAACAACGGTGCGATCACTGTTAAACCTTGGGCCTCTCCTTGAGTATAAGCCCTACCAATCTTTTCAAAACAATTCCATTTTGATTTAGATTCAATATACAGTTGTTATCAAAACTTTCTTTAATTTTTTTAAACAACTAACAATACAGCATGGAAGCTCGCTCACCTGTAAGTTTTATCCGCTTTCATTTACTTGCTTTAATATATATATATATATATATATATATATATATATATATATATATATATATATATATATATATATATATATCTGTATTGTGGGAAGCTGCACACTGTGAGTCTTCTTTCATTCTTTCAAATACATGTCAAATATATATAACTGTATTGTGGGAAGCTGCGCATGGTTAGTATTCTTTCATACCCTTTAAAATACTTGTCATATATCAACGATATATATATACTAGTATAGTTATTTAGAGTTTTCCCCGGCAACTAGGTCTAGAACTAGGTAAAGCCCTATTGGTCACTCTTAAATACAAACAAAACTAGATCCCCATAGGATTTCCAGATACAGTCTTGCCTTCTCTTGGGCTTAAACAATATAGAACAAAGAGAAAGGCAGTATTCCTCGTGAACCTTTTCTCAGACTGTCACCCCTCGAAATTGTCAAAGAAACTCTACTCCCCATAGTTGATCTATTCTCGGTGAATAGCATTTCTTGAGTTTCTTAAACCTCGAACTTTCACTAAATGATCTATTCTCGGTGAATAGCATTTCTTGAACTTTTCTTGGTTTGGGACCCACAGACTTCCTACAAGCATCCCCGCCTTCTCTTGGGCTTTGTACAAGGACCCTCCGGCTTCTTAGAAGTTCTCATGCCTTCTCTTGGGCTTAATACAAGGACCCTGACGACCTCTTAAAGGTATAAGACAGAACTTAGTCTTCCTTTGCTAGAGCAGTCTTTCCAGTGTCAAATCACAGACCAATTTAGGGTTGACTCTCATCCCTTAATACCCATGCCTCCTCTTAAAGGCATCATACAAAAGATAAAACTCTACCACCCCAGTAGACTTGGACAGTCTAATCCCCTTGAGTCTCAAAGACATTCTCAAGTTCCTTACAAATATAAGCAGAAACCCAACCTCTCTCTTGAGAGTTCCCTAACCAGGGTCAGCTTATCCCAAATCAGAACCTCAAGGTCTCTGATATCTTAACTCTTCTGTAATCCTCAGCAAGAGTTGATTCCCCATTTTGACCGGTCTCGGGATCTTAACAATCCCCGGAAAAGTTAGCCTCCTCTTAGGCTTTGTATAATGATCTTTTCCTCAGCACAGTCAGCCTCCTCTTGGGCTTTGTACAAAGATTATCCCCAGCGGAGCTATCCTTTTCAGACTCTCTTATTGAGTCCATCACTTTTCCAGACTCTCTTGTTGAGTCAATCGCCTTTTTAGACTCTCTTGTTGAGTCAATCACTTTCCAGGCTCTCTTGTTGAGTCAATCACTTTAAAACACTCTCTTGTTGAGTCAACCCTTTTTTTAGCCTCAATCTTGGGCTTTGTACAAGACAGACAAATGCACTCTCTTGTTGATTCAAACCCTTTTAGCCTCAATCTTGGGATTTGTACAAGACATAAATCCCCCTCTCTTGAGCTTGGGACATAAATCTTCCCTAACAGAGTCATTTCCTCCCAGCCTCCTTCTAGGCTTTGAGGAATGATCTTCCCCAAGAAGAGTCAAACTCATTTCTGCCTTAATCTTGGGCTTTGTACAAGACACATAAAAATATCCTCACCATAGTCAGTTGAATTTCCTGTTTTAGCCTCAATCTTGGGCTTTGTACAAGACAGATAATACTCTCCAGTAAGAGTCAAACTCATTTCAGCCTCAAACTTGGGCTTTGTACAAGACACATATAAACCTCCCCGGCGGAGTTAAAATCCTTTTTTAACCTCAATCTTGGGCTTTGTACAAGACAGATAGAACATTTTCGCCCAGAAAAGTCAAACTTTTAGCCTCCTCTTAGGCTTCGTATAATGATATCCCCAAAGAGTCAGTCTCTTTTTTGCCTCAATCTTGGGCTTTGTACAAGACACCAATATATACACTCTCTTGTTGAGTCGGTCTTATCCAGCCTCCTCTTAGGCTGTGGGTAAGGATTTCCCCAGTGGAGTCAATCAACCTCTTAGCTTCAACATTGGGCTTTGATCAAGGCACACAAAAATCAACAATCCCTCTTTAGAGATGACAAGTTCTCTCTCAGTCAAAACATTTAGCTTCAATCTTGGGCTTTGAACAAGACACAAATAAACCTTTTAGCTTCAATCTTGGGCTTTGAACAAGACACAAAATATCTTTTTCCTCCCTTAGAATAGGAGGAACTATGATTGCTCTGATTTCCCTGTTTCGTTTAAACGGGAATACGTAGGCATAAGATTATGAAATCTTAGCGAGCATACTAATAAAAAACTTTAGGTCCAATACCTTCATACATCAGTCAAAGACTTTAGGTTTCATACCTTAGTCATCCTTCATCCCCATTTTCCACAGAAAACATCAACTCACTCACTTACTCATATTTCCCAAGAAATTTTCCCAACCCATTAACAGATAAACACTATCAATTACAAAGCGAAACCTAAAGCTAATATCCTGTGGATAACCACGTATAGGATGGGTAATTGACAACTCCCCATTGTATAACTTGACCCCGACTCCCCGAATCTCTCTTAAGCGTTTGTTCAGTTAAGCATTCACGTGCAAGGTTAGTTTTAGATAGCTTCCCTTTTCCCTTCCAGCTTCATGGGATAAATAAGAAATCAAAAAGTAGCACCCCCTCTTACCATTGAGGTGAGGAAAACCCAGTGATAAGGTGGTCGCGTCATTGACAAAAATCGCTCGCAACAGACTGGGGCATAACATAGAAAACTGTGTAAGCTTCAAATTCGATGTGCAGAAGCTTGTAAGGAATGAGGTCCTATCCTTCAAGGATACAAATTTAAATGTTCAGACGAACCCATTGCCTCAGCACGAGAAAGCTGCAGTAAATTTGATAGAGGAAGAGTCTAACCACAGTTATCAAATACACTATGTACTCCTATTAGGAACAAACCTGGTCAAAATGCATTGCAGACAGAGCGGATACGGTCATGTACCCTTTCACTATTATCACCAGTGTGATATCTACTCTAAAGACAATCAAGGATGTTCTGTAGTGCAATTAGCTCTACAAGAACAAATGGATCTCGGATGGATCCAAGATCACTGAATCCGTGAAGTCGACATAACTTATACAAATTCCAACATCATTCAAAACCACGACATCCGTGCGATGAATGTCAACTTGGTAGGAATACACTCAAGGCAAAGCCAACATCATGATCTGCCACAGCACGATTACGATTCCTGTCTGATCTGCTCGGTAAATAATCAGGGATGCTCTTTTGTACAAGAGGCCCTCCAGTGTCAGATGGATCTTGGATGGATTCAGGACTACCGTGATAGAAGTCATTATCAAGTTAATATGATTCAAATATTTGATGTTCTCTTGATGAATACCAGCTTGGTGGATGTCATACCCCAAATTTTGACCACTAAGATTTCAAATTTGTGCAAATCATTACCACAATATGGAGATACCATCATGCCTCATCAATCCCTTTAAGAATTGTTGAGCATTTACTACAATCAAGAATTACGGTTTCAAGCCCTCTCAGAGCCTTAGGCAAAGGATCAATCAAGAAATGACATGATCTTCAACTTGTCTAACCTCTCAAACACCCATAAAGGATCAAGAGGACTCCCATATTAGGAATCAAGCACAAGGTTGCAACATTCCAAGTGGAGCAAGCCTCAAGATCGCCAGTGTCACCAAATTAGGGTTTTGGTCGATTGAGGCCTCCAGATGGAATTTTTCCTCTGGGCATGGGACATTACTTCAAAGCACAACTTAAGATGCTCCAAGGGACCTCATGAACCCATTCATCAAGTCAATTTAACCCCAGTGGATGCATTCATCAAAAATCAGGAATTAGGATTTCTTGACCTAATTCACCCCTAAGTTGACTTTTGGGATAAAACATGAGCCAAGACCTCAAGACATGATTTGAGGGTCTCCAATACACTACATTGATCCATTTGCAACAATGGATTGATCCAAGAAGCTTGATGCACAAGTTTCAATTTCATCAGGACCACAATTAGGGTTTCGAGGAAAAAGTCTACTGTACCTTTGACTTTTGACCAGGACATGCTCCGAAACCTTGGGAGATGATTCAATACACCCTATAACACCTATGGAATATATCCATTAGGTTTGATTTAGGTCAAGGACTTGATTTCACAAAGGATCGCACAGTTTGGATTTCATCCGATAAAAAGTCAACTGTGCACAAAATCAAGTTTGACTTTTTTGAATTTTTCACAATTATGGTTCCTTGACCCTAAATCAATGTTAATATGTGATTTGAATCATCATTCATCAAGAAAAATCAAAGAAAGTGAGTTAACTTGTAAAAGGGGTAACCGTAAAAAAGTTAGAATTTTTCTAAGTTATGGAACAAAGTTGGTAGGGTACCAACTTCCAAGGATCATAACTTGAGATCCAAGCAACCATTTTGGATGGTCCAAAGCTGGATTTGTAGCTCTCATTGCTCACTTCAAAAGTGTCAACTACATATCATTCCAATTCTTCATGGGTTTTAAGTTATGGAGTGATCAAAATGGCTGAAAACATAAAAATGACATTTTTCCAACACTTAGTGAAATTTTCACTAAGTCAAAATCTGTCTTACTTTTTCCCAAATGTAGGGACATTTTTCACCTTGATCCAAGTCAAACCAGGTCTATGGGTGGACATCAAAGTTAAAGTATGCCATGAGGGCTTTCCAACAAGTACTAGATCATCTCCAAATTCCATTTGAGCAATGAGATACAACCCTTGGAACATGGCATCCTGAACTAGTTTGTACAAGGAAGATTTGTGCACATTGGCTCGATTTGTCCAAATCTGATCAATCCAAGCCTTGTCATCAATTTGGACACATCTGAGGATCAAATCCAAGGGGGGTGATCTGATCTCCAAGCCTCCAAAGTCCAAGAATCTACAATAGCCATGCCAAACCTAAAAAGGCTACAAAGATGCCAAGACTCCAATTTTGTTTCCAAGCATTCAATGGATGCACCAAGGTGGCATGAACTGAGCCTATTCTAATTGAATTCAGACCAAGTTTATCTCTGAACAAAAGCTACAAAGCCTGTGCTCTAATCTCAAGTCAATGGCTAGAGGAGACTTGAGATTCCATTTGATCACAATTGGCCACAGACCTGTACCAATTGCCATTCACTATTGCTTGCAAAACAAACTTGCTCTACTATAAATAGAGCTCATTTGTGATCAGTTTGAGTACATCAAAGCACCCAAACTGATGCTTTCCTCAAAATCTCCACTTTCACTCCAATTTTGCCTTCTAACTCAAGTCACCATCAGGTTTTGATTTGAGAGAAATTCCAACCAAACCAATGATTCACACACCTCACATATAACATATAGAAGTGATACAAACTCTTACATAACATCTGGAACATCAATTTCTCAAAATCACCAGCCATCTGCACAAGCCTTTGACAGATTTGCAGTTGAGGTGCCAAATCAAGTTCCAGATCAATTCAATCCACTCCAAGCATTCAGACACACTCCATATGGTGTAGGGAAGCTGTTCAGATCATCATAACTCATATGTAACACCTCCAACTCAAAAATCAAATTGCTCTTGCTGCCACGACATTCAAGTAAGCCTAAACTTGGTCATCTCATGATTCATGCATATTTCCTCGCACAATAATTTTGCCATATGTTCATAATCATGTATGGAGTGTTTCCCCTCCATTGATTCCTTCGTATGAATCGTGTATGGAATTTCTTAGCCTTCATGCAGAAATTAGGGTTCTTGAGGTTTCTCTTTGATTTCTCGTTCCATACTTAAAATAAATGAAATTAAAGACCATAGACATGATCGTGAGTTGGAAACGAGCAGATTGATATGTGGATTGTGTGATTTCATCAAGTATTCAGTAAGATTGATGAGAAAATGCAAATCAGACAAAAACAGGGCACGCGGGCAAGAACAAGCTGTTCTTGGCGCCCTTTTTCAAACTTTTGAATTTTTGAATTTTTATTTTTTTTTATTTAATTGATTCAAAAATTAATTTCTCTCTGAATTTTAATGATTTTGAGTTGATTCTTTTTTTCAAAATTCACAAAAATGTTAAAATATTTTATTTTACAAAAATTTCCCAAAAATATTATTTATTTCATATATTTGATATTTTTGCAAAGAATTAAGTTTTATTTGTTTTCTAACATTTTAAAAATTTATTTCTCTTGATTTTCCGAACTTAAATGGTTTTCAATCATTTTGTGGATAAAAACATGATTTTGGAAACATTGACCCAAAATCACAACTCATTTCTTACATGTTTTCAATGATTTTATTAATTTTTTTATCAAAATTAATTCCATTTTTAACAAAATTAGGGTTTTGATTGATTTCACCCTCATCAATCATTTTCAAAACACCCATGGGCCTCTAATAGAGTGTAAGTCCCATCCCTTTGTAAATAAACAATTTTGGGCCTCACACATTGTATAAGTCCCTTTGTATATTTTCAAAAGTTCGGCGCGATCGTCGCCTTTGTAACAAAATCAACTGGGCTTCTCCTTGAGCTATAAGACCCATCTTTATTCATTTTAAAACTCTTTGGGCCTCCCCTTGAGTTATAAGACCCATCCCTTTGTACAGTAAACCTTTTTGGGCCTCAGTCGTTGTATAAGTCCCGATACGTTCTTCAAAATAACGGTGCGATCACTGTTAAACCTTGGGCCTCTATTTGAGTATAAGCCCTAACAATCTTCTCACAAACAACTTCCTTTTTAATTTAGGTTAAAATATACAGTTGTTATCAAAACTTTCTGTAATTTCTTTGAACAACTAACAATACAGCATGGAAGCTTGCTCACCTGTAAGTTTTAACAGCTTTCATTTACTCGCTTTCACATAAATATAACTGTATTGTGGGAAGCTGCGCACTGTAAGTCTTCTTTCATATCCTTTTAGATACTTGTCATATATCAACTGTATATATACTAGTATAGTTATTTAGAGTTTTCCCCGACAACTAGGTCAAGAACTAGGTAAAGCCAGTTGGTCACTCTTGAATACAATCAAAACTAGATCCCCATAGGATTTCCAGATACAGTCTTGACTTCTCTTTGGCTTAAACAATATGCAACAAAGAGAAAGGCAGTATTCTTCGTGAACCTTTTCTCAGGCTGTCACTATTAGAAATTGTCAAAGAAATTCTACTCCCCAGAGTTTATCTATTCTCGGTGAATAGCATCTCTTGAGTTTCTTCAAACCTCAGAACTTTCACTAAATGATTTATTCTCGGTGAATAGCATTTCTTGAAATTTTCTTGGTTTGGGACCCACAGGCTTCCTAAAAGCATCCCAGCCTCCTCTTGGGCTTTGTACAAGGACCCTCTAGCTTCTTAGAAGTTCCCATGCCTTCTCTTGGCCTTAATACAAGGACCCTGACGACCTCTTAAAGGTATAAGACAAAACTTAGTCATCCTTTACTAGAGCAGTCTTTCCAGTGTCAAATCTCATACCGGTGTAGGGTTGTTTCTCATCCCTCAATACACCCGCCTCCTCTTGGGCATCATACAAAAATAAAACGCTTCCACACAAATAGACTTGGACAGTCTAAATCCCCTTGAGTCTCAAAGACATTCTCAAGTTCCCTACAGATATAGGAGAAACCCCAGTCATTTTGGATAAATCTCCAGCCGAGTTAAAACCCATGGGTTCTAAAACCTAGTCTCTCTCCTAAAAATCCCCAAGCCAGGGTTAGTTTATCATCAGTATAACACTATCTTAAATCAGAACCTCAGGTATCTGATACCCCAACTCTACTGTAACCATCAGCAAGAGTTGATTCCCCACTTGGACTTGCCTCGGGATCTCAATAATTCCCAGCAGAAAGATAGCCTCCTCTTAGGCTTTGTATAATGACCTTTCCTCAGCAAAGTCAGCCTCCTCTTGGGCTTTGTGCAATGATTCTCCCCAGCGGAGCTAACCTTTTCAGACTCTCTTGTTGAGTCGATCACTTTTTTCAGACTCTCTTGTTGAGTCAATCACTTTTCAGAATCTCTTGTTGAGTCAATCACCTTTCAGACTCTCTTGTTGAGTCAATCACATTTCAGCACTCTCTTGTTGAGTCAACCTTTTTAGCCTCAATCTTGGGCTTTGTACAAGACAGATAAAAATACTCTCTTGTTGAGTCAATCTTTTTCCAGCCTCCTCTTAGGCTTTGTATAATGATTTCCCCTAGCAGGAGGTAGCCTCCTCTCAAGTTGTGTAGAATAATTTCTCCCGCTTGTTCAGCCACATTCTTGGGCTTTGTACAGGACAGATAAAAGCACTCTCTTTTTGAGTCAAACCCTTTTGGCCTCAATCTTGGGCTTTGTACAAGACATAAATCTTCATAACCTTCTCTTAAGCTTGGGACAGATATCTTCCCCAGCGAAGTCATTTCCTCCCAGCCTTCTTTTAGGCTTTGAGGAATAATTTCCCAAGCAGAGTCAAACTCATTTCAGCCTCAATCTTGGGCTTTGTACAAGACACATAAAATATCCTCACCAGAGTTAGTTAAATTTCCCATTTCAGCCTCAATCTCGGGCTTTGTACAAGACACATACAAACCCTCCCCAACGGAGTCAAAATCCCTTTTAGCCTCAATCTTTGGCTTTGTTCAAGACAGATAGAACATTTTCCCCGAAAAAGTCAAACTTCTAGCCTCCTCTTAGGCTTTGTATAATGATATCCCCAAAGAGTTAGTCCCTTTTTTGCCTCAATCTTGGGCTTTGTACAAGACATATATACACTCTCTTGTTGAGTCGGTCGTTTCCAGTCTCCTGTTAGGCTTTGTATAAGGACATCCCTAGTCAAGTCAATCAACCTCTTAGCTTCAACCTTGGGCTTTGATCAAGGCACACAAAAATCAACAATCCCTCTTTAGAGATGATAAATTCTCTCTCAGTCAAATAAACCTTTTAGCTTCAATCTTGGGCTTTGAACAAGACACCAAAACATCTTTTTCCTCCCTTAAAATAGGAGGAACTACGATTGCTCTGATTTCCCTGTTTCATTTAAAAGGGAATACGTAGGCATAAGATTGCGAAATCTTAGCGATCATACTAATAAAAAACCTGTAGGTCCAGTACCATCATACCAATTAAACTTAGGTCTAGTACCTTACCAAAAACATCAGAAAAACCCGAACATCAACATCAACTCACTCTCTCACTCATATTTCCCAAGAAACTTTCCCAACCCATTAACGGATAAACACTATCAACTACAAAGCAAAACCTAAAGCTATTATCCTGTGGATAACCACATATAGGATGGGTAATTGACAACTCCCCATTGTATAACCTGGCCGCGACTCCCCGAACCTCTTTTAAGCGTTTTTTCAATTAAACACTCGCATGCAAGGTTAGTTTTAGATAGCTTCCTTTTCCCTTCCAGCTTCATGGGATAAATAAGAAATCAGAAAGTAGCACCCCCTCCTACCATTATTGTGAGGAAAACCCAACGATAAGGTGGTCGCGTCACCGACAAAAATCGCTCGCTACAATGGAAATACACGCTAAGAAAGTCCGTCTCGGTTTTCTGACTTCACATGATTATCAAAACTATAAATTATGTCGTGAGGATATCCAAGGATGTGCACTTGTTCAAAGAACACTGTAACACTTGTTAAACCACTGGTGGCTTCCGATCTATCTAGATGAAGACACACAACAAGTCAATATGACTAACGGAAACCCTACTAGGCATCAAAGTCAGGATGTTCGATTAATGGAAATGGATCTAGTGAGGTTGCACTGCGTAAAAAGCGAACGTGGCTGGGTGCCACCACACAAATATGAGTGTTGTAGAGTTTGCTCAGAGGATAACCAAGGATGCTACTGTCATACCCCAAATTTTGACCACTAAGATTTCCCATCATTGTGCAAATAATCATCACAATATGGATGTATCGTTATGCCTTATTAGTCTCCCCAAAGATGGGTGAGCATCCACTACAATCAAAATTAGGGTTTCAAGCCCTCTCAGAGCTCTTAGACAAAGGATCAATCAAGGAATGACATGATATTCAACTTGTCTAACCTCTCAAACATACAAAGGAATCAAGAGGACTCCCACATCAATAATCAAGCACAATGTTGCAGTATTCCAGGTGGATCAAGCCTCAAGATCGCCAGTGTCACCAAAATTAGGGTTTTGGTCGACCAGGGGCTCCAGATGGAAATTTTCCTCTGGGCATGAGCCAATGCTTCAAAGCATAACCTAAAATGCTCCATGGGACATCATGAACCCAATCATCAAGTCAATTTTGCGTCAAGGGATGCATATGAAATTCTGGTATCAGACGTGTGATGTTAAGGTGTGATGTCACAACAACACACTCTGCACAATGGACAACAATAACAGTAAAATAACACCAAGAATTGTTGACCCAGTTCGGTTACAACCAACCTACTCTGGGGGCTACCAAGCCAGGGATGGAATTCAGTACTTGTAGATATAATTTACAGACTCAACAACCCATTGACAATCTCCTAAACTTATACTCTACTAATGACTTCCTACCTAAGAAACCACTTAACTATGAGAACACCACTCAATCCCTTACAAACTCTCAAAGAACCCACTTTGAGTACCCTTGATCTTACTTCACAGCTTCGATCAAGCAACCACTCTCTATTGCTTCACAGCTTCTAGAGAGGACAGAAACTCAACACCTATTCATACCCTAGAATAGTGTAAATACAAGCACTCTAAACAAACTCTAGACACTAAGCCTTCAACTTCTGATCTTCTGAATGTTTTCTGTACCTTTTTCCTTTGGTCTTGTGCGCTTTATATAGCTCCTTGAATTGGTCTTGGACTTGCTACGATATCTCCCAGATTTGTAATTTAAAACTGAATATTTAAAACAGATTTTCTCCTAAAATCTTTTTAAATCTTCAACCTTTTAAATCTCCTACAAATCTGCAACAGATCTCCTATGCAGCAGCAAATATCTATCCCAAGATATTCGCATCCAATGAGACAGCTTGCTCTCCACAATTCCAGCTAATACGCAAACCTAACAAACTCACAACCTGCTGTTGTTAATTCTGCAGATCTGATGTTACAACATCACCTGTGTGACATCAGATATCCAACTTCAGCAATTAATTACTTAACACTGCCCAGTGTTAAGACTTCAATGTTGCAACATCAGCACCTTGACATTAACATTGAATATACTTTGTTTTACCAAAATTCCAACCAATCCAGGAACTAACAATCTCCCCCTTTGGCTAATTTTGGCTAAAACAATCTCTGCATCTTCAGAGACTTCAGCAGCGGAATAATCTTCAAAAATTTGAAACTCAATCAGCAGCAGTTTGACAGTACTTTACATAGTCTTCATCACTTGATCTGCTGCAGCACCATCTTCATTATTGACAACAGCCAATTGGTGCTCCCCCTCTAAAACATGAACCAGCATCACAACTGTTCAGTAGCTCACAATGTGCAACACTTTTCTCCCCTTTGATGTCTGCTTGGCTGCACTCTTCAATTGCCATGATATCTTCACTAGTTCAGTCAAAACTCCCCCTAATGCAGCATTACCACTTTTCAACTACACACCTTTTAGCAGCATCAATTTATCTCCCCCTTAATATCTGCATCACATTAGCAGCATTTGGCAATAATACTCTTTGATACTCTTGACTATCTTGGCTATTTTCTCCCCCTTTTTAGCCACAATTAGACAAGCTTCTATTAGAAGCCCTATAAACTATAGTCAGTATACCCTAGCTCTCATTGTTAGCCTCTCAGTTAGTAAACAGGAAAAACAAATCATAGAAGGAAACTAAAAACATAACCAGTGCATAAAACAGCACAATATTCAAATTACAAAACCAACAACAAAAAAAACTAAAACTGAAACTACTATCCAAAAAAAACAGCAGATGGAGATTAGTCTTCATCCGAGCTTGTACCATCAGCATCTTCATCACCCTCATCTGACCTGGAATCCTTAGTGTCACCATTCCCATTGTCTTCCCCCTGTTCCAAGTCTTTAATCATCTGCTCAATCTTCATTTTCCTGTCAGTGCTGGTCTTGATAACCATATCAAGATCCTTGCAGGTTGCCCTTAATTCTTTAATCAGCTCAGATTTTGTACTGACCTTCTTAATCCCAGAGCTTGATGTTGTAACAATGTCTGGAACATGACTCCCAGCAAACAGTTTGAGATGCAAAGATAAAGCTGGTTCCCTCTTACATGCTACCTCTGAGCTGGTTAAGATTCCAGGATGTTGATCTAAGATCATTCCACAAATAAGGGAAGGGAATGATATAGGCATTTTGATGGCATTGGTGGCACCATGCTTTACTACTTGATCAAATATATAGCTTCCATAGTTGAGCTTGACCTTTTTCCCTACAACATAGATGAACCTTCCTAATCCCATAGTTATAGTGGTTTTGTGATTAGTAGGTGCCCAGTAGGCCGCACCAATTCTGTGCAATATAGCATACTTGATACTGAGTTTGCTGGCTATTAATTTATTTTTCAGTGGCCACACCTTAACTTGAGTAGCAGTAATCTCTCTACACACTTCATTATCAGTCACCTCCAGCTCACACTCCTCTTGGTCATCTCTTCCCGGATATTTATTGACAGTACTGGGAGAGAAGTCAATACATTGTCCCCTAACAAACACCTTCATGTAGTTCACACTTCTATTGTCAGAAATGTCTATGGGAACGTTGACAACAAATTCCTTAACAAGTCCACTATAGCACTTGGAGAATCTGGTCACAGTCTTTAGAAGTCCAGCTCCATGAATGAGGTCCATAATTTCTTTCATCTCCAAGACATCTTTTCCAAGCTCCCTTTCCAGAGCTAACCTTCTTTGGCACACAAACTTCCACAAGGATGCACTGCTCGCATAATGGAAGGATATGTTGTCCACTGGCACTTCAGGGACCTTATCAGAAATTCTCTTTAGAATGGTCTTTTTGACTGGTGTGATGTCATGGACATCTTCCTCAACTTCATCCTCAGACTCAGATTCTTCTCTAACCTTTCTCTTTTTGGAAGGTGTAACAACCTTGCTCCAAGGTTTTGTGGGACCAACAATAGTTTTCTTCTTTCCTTCAGTAAGCTTCTTAGGAGAGGATTCATTGGTCTTTCCTTTCCTTGTCTTCAGTCGTTTAGCAATCCCAGGAACCACTTTTGCAATTAGTTTATCATCACTCTTCTTTATTTTAAGGCCAGAAGTACCTTTCTTGACTTGAGATGTTTTAACATCAGCTCTAGCATCTGCATCTTCCAACCTAAGGATTGTCAACTTGTGAAATTTTTCTTTTGAACTATAGGAGTCATTAGTCAGGTTGTCATCTTTCTTGGCCTTGCAAGTATTCAGCTCCCAACACTTCTTAAGGTCACAGCTTTTGATCCTTCCATCAGCATTGTTGACTCCTTCATCTTGCTCACATAACTGACTACTCAAGTTGGCATCATCCAACTTAGGAGTAACAGCACCATAAGTCATTAACCCAGATTGACTTTTCACCATACTTTCACACTTGATGTCACCATCTGATGTTACAACATCAACCTTAGCATCACTAGATAAGCTGTCCACTTGAGGTATCCACTGATAGCAATTATCTTTGGATCTTACTCCCTTTATCACTACCTCATTCTGCTCATCAGCTACCACACATTCATCTTTGGTGTAGCTTACCTTGTAACCTTCACCACAAAGTTGACTTATTCTAATTAAATTAGCACTCAACCCTTGAACAAGGAGCACATTATCAAGAGTAAGACCATCATGATTCTTCACTCTTCCAACTCCTTCTACTACTCCTTTTTCACCATTGCCAAAAATAACATCATTTGCATGGCAAGGATTGAACTCTACCAAATGCTTCTTGGATCCAGTCATGTGCTTTGAACATCCACTGTCAAAGTACCATGCATCTATAGCAAAATGTCCATCTGATGTGTGAGCCAATAGACATGTGACCTAAGCTTTAGGAACCCATTGTTTTACTACTTTGGGCCTGACCTCCTTCTGTCTGGGTTGAGGAGCAGAATTTGGATAACCATGAAGCTTGAAGCAAGAGAACTGCATATGTCCAAATCTGCCACAGTAGAAGCATCTAACTCTGTCATCTCTAAAGTGTTTAAACCTTCTGCCACCATGATGATGATGTTGTTGGTGCTGCCATCCATAGTGTTGATTTCTTCTTCTATGATAAGGTTGTCGTCTTCTACTACCATAGTTTGACTATCTTCTATGGTAAGGATACTGTCTTTTGAACTGTCTCCTATGGTGATGAGGCTTCCTTCTTCCATAGTAATGAGGCACCACATTGTTGTATCCATATTCATACATGTTCCCCTGATGTTGATGAACCATGTTCTGATTGAACCTAGCAGCCTTCATGCTCTTGTGATATTGAGGTGGCATATACTGACTAGCTCCCTGTGGCTGCTTTCTCTTCTGATAGGGACCAGTCTTCTTCTCAATCTTCTTAGGTTGTGAAACATTAGCTTTCTTAGGGGTAGAATCCTGCTTCTTTGGCTGATGTTGAGGTGAAAGTTGTGACACTTCCTTCTTTGAACCTGAAGTGCTTTCTTCTGAAGTTCCCTTATCCTTAGCCACATAACCTATCCCAGCTTTGTCTCCAGTAGCTTTTTTTGACTGAAGGATCTTGTCAAGTGTGTCTGTACCACAACTCAGCATCCTAACAGACTTGGTCATTTGATCAAGGTGAGCTCTAACTAGCACCACTTCATTTTCCAGATCCGTCTTTTCATTCTCTAGCTGAGCAATCTGTTGCTTGTGGCACTTGTTTTCTTGACAAATCTCAGCACTCTTTAGACACAACTCTTGATAGGTAGATGCTAACTCCTCATAAGTTACTTCTCCATCACTAGAATCATCATCAGAAACCACAGCTCCTGTTAAAGCTCTCACATGCTTTGCTGACTCGCCTTCACTTTCACTATCAGAGTCAGACCAGGAAACTGTCATGCCCTTCTTCTGCTTTTTCAAGAAGGTTGGACATTCTTTCTTGACATGTCCATACCCTTCACACTCAAAGACCTGAACTCATTTATCTTGGGTAGCTTTCTATTCATCCTTCTTGCTGGTGTCAGAAGTCATGTTCTTGACATTAGGCCTGGAGTTATTATTCATTCTCTTGAATACTTTGGTGAACTGTCTTCCCAACATCACTATGGCCTGAGATAGATCCTCCTACGACTTAGAACTCTTTCCTTTTTCTTCTGCATCATTTGACACCAAGGCTATACTTTTTGGCTTCTTTTCTGGTTCTTCCTCATTCAACCCAAGCTCAAAAGTTTGAAGAGATCCAATGAGCTCATCTACTCTCATCTTGCTGATGTCTTGTGATTCTTCAATGGCAGTAACCTTCATCTTATACTTCTTAGGTAGGACCTAAGGATCTTCCTCACAAGCTTTTCATCTGACATCTTCTCTCCAAGAGCACTAGATGAATTGGCCAGCTCAAGAACACTCATGTGGAAATCATGAATAATCTCATCTTCCTTCATCTTCAGGCTTTCAAATTTTGATGTTAAAATCTGAAGTCTTGACATCTTGACTCTAGATGTTCCTTCATGAGTAGCCTGCAAGATATCCCATGCTTGCTTAGCAACTTCACAGGTATTGATTAACCTGAAGATATTCTTATCCACTCCATTGAATATGGCATTTAGAACTTTGGAATTTCCAAGGGCAAGCTCATCTTCCTCCTTGGTCCACTCTTCTTCAGGATTTGGCTTAGAGGTGCCTTCTTTATCTTTACCAGCATCATCCTTCTCACATACAACAGGTGCTTTCCACTCTTTAATAACAGCCTTCCAAGCCCTACTGTCCAAGGATTTTAAGAAGGTGGTCATCCTTGACTTCCAATAGTCATAATTGGATCCATCCAAAATAGGGGGTCTGTTGACGAATCCTCCAACTTCTTTGTCCATCTTTTCACCAGAAAGTAACTTCCCTAGATCTCACCCAGAGATAGACAGGATGCCTGCTCTGATACCAATTGAAATTCTGGTATCAGACGTGTGATGTTAAGGTGTGATGTCACAACAACACACTCTGCACAATGGACAGCAATAACAGTAAAATAACACCAAGAATTGTTGACCCAGTTCGGTTACAACCAACCTACTCTGGGGGCTACCAAGCCAGGGATGGAATTCACTACTTGTAGATATAATTTACAGACTCAACAACCCATTGACAATCTCCTAAACTTATACTCTACTAATGACTTCCTACCTAAGAAACCACTTAACTATGAGAACACCACTCAATCCCTTACAAACTCTCAAAGAACCCACTTTGAGTACCCTTGATCTTACTTCACAGCTTCAATCAAGCAACCACTCTCTATTGCTTCACAGCTTCTAGAGAGGACAGAAACTCAACACCTATTCAAACCCTAGAATAGTGTAAATACAAGCACTCTAAACAAACTCTAGACACTAAGCCTCCAGCTTCTGATCTTCTGAATGTTTTCTGTACCTTTTTCCTTTGGTCTTGTGTGCTTTATATAGCTCCTTGAATTTGTCTTGGACTTGCTACAATATCTCCCAGATTTGTTATTTAAAACTGAATATTTAAAACAGATTTTCTCCTAAAATCTTTTTAAATCTTCAACCTTTTAAATCTCCTACAAATCTGCAACAAATCTCCTATGCAGCAGCAAATATCTATCCCAAGATATTCGCATCCAATGAGACAGCTTGCTCTTCACAATTCCAGCTAATACGCAAACCTAACAAACTCACAACCTGCTGTTGTTAATTCTGCAGATCTGATGTTACAACATCACCTGTGTGACATCAGATATCCAACTTCACAATTAATTACTTAACACAGCTCAGTGTTAAGACTTCAATGTTGCAACATCAGCACCTTTACATTAACATTGAATATACTTTGTTTTACCAAAATTCCAGCACTTCCAGGAACTAACAGCATACAATAAAAATCACGCGTTTAGCTGATTTCCATCCTATCAATAAAATTTGAGCCCTTGTGCTTTTGTTTATAATTCTCATTTGTTTTAGCTTTATAGAACGACATTTTTAACATGATTAACGATTCTTGAAATAAAAAAAAATGAATTTACTTGTCAAACTTTTTCTGCTTTTAAAATAAAGACGGCAATTTCTTTTGACTGTTGAACATCGAAAGAACATCGATCGCTTCTCCAGAAGCAATTGAGCTTCAAAGTGCAAAATCAAAGTACTCCTTCTAAACTAGTGCACCTGAATGAAGGGTCAACTGTGTCAGAGACCGTGTTTCCTCTAACACCCCTGGCAGAGTTCTTACCTCCTAAGCCCGACCAATGGTTGTTCCCAACAGGGACTATCTCTCCTAAGCAAGGCAGAATTGCTACTTTTGGACTAGTGATACCTCTTCGTCCCCCGCAGTGGCCGAGTATCCAATCATGTCCATCTATTAGTCTGTATGACGCGTCAGTTTTGTCAGCATATACATACATACATCGTGCATTATTGATTTACATCCATATTCATATTGCATCACTATCTCTCTAGTCGGTCTTATCCCCTAGTGATAGAAGTCCTCTCAATCGAGTTGTTAGTCCTTTCCTCGTCAGGAATTGTTGTGTCTGAACAATCTCTCTCCTCCAGTTTATTTCTAGATTAGAGTTGGTCCTCAACCACTTCTTTAACTTGAACCTCTGAAGAACAAGAGAACCTTTAGCCAACGTCACTCTTCGCCATTGAAGATGATGTCTTCGCTTTCCCGGATTAAGGAAAATCCCCAGAGAAAGCCTCTTAATTAGAAATTCGACAACACGGCAGTTTTTCTCTGAAAAATCCGCTGACGAAGAGGTCATCGGCACCTCAAAAATTGGATCATATCATATGGCATTTCTCCGAGAAGACCTCGAGGAAAGTATGATGTAAAATCCCCAAGCGACAGGAGTCTCTCAAGAGACTTGCTTTCCCCAGTAGAGCCGACAAATGGGATAACTTGTAAAAGGGGTAACCATAAAAACTTAGAAAATTTTCTAAGTTATGGAATAAAGTGGCAAGGGTACCAACTTTGGAGGATCATAACTCCTAAACCACAAGGCCATTTTTCCCCATCCAAAGCTGGATTTGTAGCTCTCATGACCCTCTACAAAAGCTTCAAACCCAACTCATTCCAATTCCTCATGGAATTTAAGTTATGGAATGATCAAAATCGCAAAAAGTGAAAATGTCTCTTTTTTCCAACACTTAGTGAAATTTTCACTAAGTCAGAATCTGCCTTCACTTTTTTCCAAATGTAGGGGCATTTTTCACTTGGGTCCAAAAGGTATCAAAATCAACTATGATCGAACAGTAATTGTATCATATGAGGGCTTTCCAAAATGGCCAAGAACTCCATCAAAGTCCACTTGAGCCATGAGATATGACAATGCCAATATGCCTTGTTGCAAACTGTCATGGCAAGGCAGATTTGGGAGTTTTGCTCGATTTGCTCAAATTTTGCAAAGGGGAAACAAATCTATCCATATAAACACCTCAAGGGGAGACCAAGGAGAGACAAACCCTGATCCATCAGCCTCCCAAGTCTTTGGAACCAAAAGTAGCATGCCAAACCTAGAAATGCCTAAAAGAGGGACAAGACTTCAATTTTGGATTGGAGCATTTAATGGATGCACCAAGGTGGCATGGACTGAGCCATTCCCAACTGAATTCAGTCAAGACTTATCCAAGACCAAGGGAACCAGCAGCCTGTGCCCTAAGCTCTAGTCAATGGCTAGAGGAGACTTGGACTCTCATTGATCAACATTAGTCAAACCTCTGCTGTAGTTGCCATTCACTATTGCAGCCAAAACAAACTTGCTCAACTATAAATTGAGATCAATTGTGTTCAGTTTGAGTACACCAAAGCACTACAACACTTGCTTTCCTCAAAATCTCTTTCTCTAGGCAAAAATACCTTCTTTAGCAAGGTAACTCTGAGTTTTTGAGTTAGAGAACAATTCCACCACAGCTCATGATCCAAACACATCCAATATGTCATATCTAAGCTGTCCAAACTCTCACAAGTGACCTGTAACACCAAAATCACAAAGTCACCTCTCAAAACCTCAAAATATGACTTTTGTGCATTTTTCAAGCCATGTCTTGATTCAGTCACTTTCCAAACCAGATAAAACCTCAAACACACTCTAAATATCATCCTTGAACAGTCCCAAATGGTGCCACACATCTGGAACACCATTTGAGAGAGTTACTATTTTGGCCATTTTTGCCCCTTTTGCAAGAAAGAGCACAAACTTGTGCTTGTGGTTTCCAGCTGATTCCAACCATCCTAAAAAGTTCTAAGAGATCATTTGAGGGTGTCCAAAGCATCAAATCATTTCTGGAATAAAGCTCTTGGCAGATTGCACAAAAGCTCCAAAAAGAGGTAAGCATCACAACTTGGACTCTTTGAATCATGCTTTCTTTTGATGTCCACTGATCATGCATCTCTTATACATGTTATATGTGTTGTGTTTGCACCAATTTATCATGTAATTCATGCTTGTACCAAGAGATAGCATAGAAAATGCAAATCATGGCCTATTTCAAAACCACTATCGGGTTTTTTAATAGGAGCATGATCTGAAAAAAAAACACCACCACCATTGGATTCCTTGTGAAGTTCTAGGCAGGATAGACCTAAATTTTGTCCCAATCCATGGAGAAATGAGAAAGTTATGGCCTTCACGTTTTCAACCAAAATCTTGCCTTGCCTTGCCTTGGGCCAGGCCAAAAACAAGGCAAGCCTTGTATATTTGTGGTTGTGTTTCAATCAACGGATGTATCACCACCCCAGTGGTAAGGCGCGCGTCTTATACATAAGAGGTCTGGGGTTCGAATCCCCCTCGCCCCAGATCCTCTTTTTGTTATTTTTTCAGTTTTTATTGTTTTTCTTATTATTTTTAATGATTTGAAAAATTAATAACTCCCTCAATTTTAATTATTTTTTATTGGTTTTTTTTGCAAAAAATCACAAAAATGTTGAAATATTTTATTCCACAAAAAAATCAAATTTATATTAGTTATTTAATATAATTATTATTTTTGTGAATAAATTCATTTTTAATTGTTTTTAAACGTTTAAAAGTGAATATTTACTTTGAAAATCAAAACCAAATGAGTTCTAAATCATATTGTGATTAAAACCTCATTTTTCAAACCTTAAACAAAAATCACAAATGGTTTATTCAAACTTATTTGGTATTTTTATCATTTTATTTGATTTTCTTTAAATATTTACTTTTAAAGGAAAACAAAAATTAGGGTTTCTTTGATTTTAGCCCTCACAAATCATTTTCAAACACTCATGGGCCTCTATTAGAGTGTAAGACCCAATCCATTTGTAAGTACACCACTTTTTGGGCCTCAGTCATTGTATAAGTCCCACTGTACTTTCAAAAACAACGACGCAATCGTCGCCTTTTTAACAAAATCATTTGGGCCTCTCCCTGAGCTGTAAGCCCCGTCACTTGTAAAAAAACACCTTTGGGCCTCTAATAGAGTGTAAGAACCCTCCCCCTTTTAACCAAAACCTTTTTGGGCCTCAGATATTGTATAAGTCCCTCTGCGTTAAAAGAAAATCTCGGCGCGATCGCCATTTCAAAAATCAAATCATCTGGGCCTACCCTCGTGTTATAAGCCCCATTCCTTTTCTTTAAAACTCTTTAGCCCTCTTGAGAGAGTGTAAGACCCGTCCCTTTGTACAGAAAACCTTTTTGGGCTTCAATCACTTGTATAAGGCCCTGTACAAATTCAAAACCTTTTTGGGCTTCAATCACTTGTATAAGGCTCCTTTGATTTATAATATAATATTGTTATCAAAGCTTTCTTTGTTAAACAACTAACAAAACAGCATGGAAGCTCTACAACCGAGTAAGTGTTTATCCGCTTTCATATATATATCTGTATTGTGGGGCTGCTCACTATAAGTTTTCTTTCACAAACTTTTATATACTTGTCAAATATCTACTGTGTAATAATAGTATATTTATTTAGAGTTTTCCCCGGCAACTACGTCTAGCACTAGGTAAAGCTCGTTGGTCACTCTTAAATACAAACAAAACTAGATCCCCATAGGATTACCAGATACAGTCTTCCCTCCTCTTGGGGTTAAACAATGTGGAGACGTGAAAGGCAGCATTCTCAGTGAACCCTTTCTCAGACTGTCACCCTTAGAAATTGTCAATGAAACTCTAACTCCCCTGAGATGATCTTTTCTCCATGAAGGGCATCTCTTGAGTTTCTTCCCAATTCTCAGACTTTCCTGGCTTGATCTATTCTCGGTGAATAGCATGTCTTGAACTTCTCAGGGTTTAGGGACCCACAGGCTTCCTAAAAGCATCCCCGCCTCCTCTTGGGCGTTGTACAAGGACCCGTCGGCTTCTTACAAGCTCTCATGCCTTCTCTTGGGCTTAGTACAAGGACCCTGAGACCTCTACATGTATAGGAACAGAACCTAGAAATCAATTTTCTAGAGTTGTCTTTCTGAGTCAAGTGTCAGACCTGTTAATGGGTTGACCTTCATCCCTTAACATACCAGCCTTCTCTTGGGCATCATACAAAGATCATTCGCTTATTTGAGAATCGACTTCTCAAAACACCAGTAGACTTGGACAATCACAATACCCTTTGGATTTCCCAGGAAATAACCCTGATCCTCTAATAAAAAACAAAGCACAGCCTTACCTTTAATCAGTCCCTTTATAAGAACTGATTTTCTCTTTTATCCAACATACTGGGCCTGTCACTAAACTGAAACAGTCACCAACAAACATAGTCTCCTCTTGGGCTTTGTACAAATGATTCTCCCTAGCGGAGCTAACCTTTTCAGACTCTCTTGTTGAGTCAACCACTTTCAGCCTCCATCTCGGGCTTCATACGAGATACAAAACACTCTCTTGTTGAGTATAAAAGACCCTCTTGTTGGGTCACAAACCTTTCAGCCTCCATCTCGGGCTTCGTATGAGATACAAAACACTCTCTTGTTGAGTATAAAAGACCCTCTTGTTGGGTCACAAACCTTTTAGCCTCCGTCTTGGGCTTCGTACCAGACACATATAAAAGCACCCTCTTGTTGGGTCAATAGCCTCCTCTTAGGCTTTGTATAAGGAAAACCCCGGTTGAGTCAATCAACCTTTTAGCATCAAATTTGTGCCTTGCTCACAGCATACAAACATCAACAACTCCTCTTTAGAGATGACAAATTCTCTCTCAAGCCAAAACCCTTCAGCTTCACATCTTGGGCTTTGAACAAGATACATATACTCCATTTAGCTTCACGGCTTGGGCTTTGAACAAGACACCAAAACAACTTTTTCCTCCCATAGAATAGGAGGAACTACGATCGCTCTGATTTCCCTGTTTCATTAAACGGGAATACGTAGGCATAAGATTGAAAAATCTTAGCGAGCATACTAACCAAAAAAACCCAAAATCCCATACCTTCATACATCAATCGAAAAACATCAGACCTAACATCCTACCAATAGCCTAGACACTGTTCTTAAGCGAAATACCCTAAGAGAGACCCACAATCTCAAGTAGCATCTGTAAACCAACAGTCATCTGTTCAAACTCAGTTTGCAAGCAGGGTTAATTGGAGACATCTATTTCCCTTCCTTCATCAGCTTCAATAGGATAAAAAATGAACCGAACTGTAGTACCCCAAAGCGATAGTGCTTCGCAACTACATAAAAACTCGCGCTACAAAAAAATGGTGACTCTGCCGGGGAGTTTTCGAGATCTTGTTCTCTCCCATCTCTTAGGTGGAAAACCTTAAGTTCTCAAGGTATCACAGAAATGGCAACTTTTGCTAGGGGAGTCATTGTCTGTTAGGATCATAAGACTAGAGGTCTAGTATAATTAAGACAAATATATATACTGATGTTCCTAATTGATATATGTGTTTATTTTTCTGCTAATGGGAATGCGTGTGATGCCGCATGTGGAAAGATTAAGTATACACCTAAGATAGGTGATGGCAATGCGGGTAATCTTGCGGGGAGTGAATCCCAGTTAAGAGCCCCCGATCGACCATCAAACTCAGTGGAGACTCCCTTTGCAGATACATTGCCTATACGACTTCGGTTGTTGAAAGTAGTGTGGTCGACTGGGTTATCTGAGAAGCTGAGGTTTTTAGTAGGCTGAAACCATTTTGTAGTGCAGAAGCTATCGAAAATAGTTGTAGCGCGATACTACCCTCATCTGAGATCACTCTAAGATGCATCAGCTCGCTGGCGATCCGCTTGCTATTGTTATCCCAAGAGGGATCAATGATTTTGCGGACAGGTACAAAAAATCACCAGTATAAACCTTTGGGGAGGGGGGGGGGGGTAGAGCCTTGACTTCATGACACCGATCCTTTGACCCCATGTTTTTCCTATGTGTTTGTGTGTTGCATTCATACATTCATTTCAAAAACACTAAACCAAAGAAAAATCTTCTCTTCTAGTCTCTCTTTTTCAAATTAAACTAAGACAATGATTGCAAATGTCAGATAAAGGGATTGCGCTAATGGATTTCTGTAGAAGGAAAACTCATAAGTACACCTTCAAGGTTCCAAAGTTAGAGGATTTGAGAGGTTTGGCTAGGATGATAACCAACCCTGAGGCTTTCAGAGCCAAGTATGGAGAACTGCTGTCTCTGTTAAGGGTCCATGTAATTGAAGGAATCCTGTCCACATTAATCCAGTTCTACGATCCGGTCTATCACTGTTTCACATTCCCGGATTATCAGCTTGCACCAACACTAGAGGAGTACTCTCACCTGATTGATCTGCACATTACTGATCAAGCTCCATTTTCTGGACTGGAAGAAATTCTAAAGGATCAAACCATTGAAAGAGCAATTTATTTGGACGAGTCAGAAGTCTGGACTCACATGGCCACTAAGGGTGGAATCCAGGGTTTGCAAGCCCAGTTCTTAACAAAGAAAGCTCTGTACTTTGCTAGTATAGGGAATGTGGCCGATTTTGAGAGCATCTTTGTTTTTCTCACCTACGGGTTATTTCTGTTCCCCAACATTGATAACTTCGTCGATATCAACCCCACTAAGATTTTTCTGATTGGAAACCATGTACCTACTTTGCTCGCGGATGCTTATCATTCGGTACACTTAAGGAATTTGTATAGCGGAGGAATGATCACATGCTGTGTACCCCTACTGTACAAATGGTTCACTTCCCATTTGCCCAAGTCTACTGCATTTTGGGATCAAAAGAATACTTTACGTTGGTCGCAGAGAATCATGTCTCTTACCAACTCTGACATTGATTGGTACAATCGAATCTATGACAGGATCAGGATCATTGACCGTTGTGGAAATTTCCCAAATGTACCCCTTATAGGAACTAAAGGAGGAATCAATTATCATCCAATTTTAATTCGTCGTCAATTTGGATACCCCATGAGGCATATCCCGCGTAATGCTCATCTGGAAGGTCTTTTCTTCAAGGAAGGAGAAAATGACAGGGCACTAAAGATAGAAATAGTGCATGCTTGGAAACACGTTCATAGGAAAGGACGAGAGTCTCTAGGAAAACCAGATTGCGTCTCGGTGGAGCCTTATCTCCACTGGGTATAAACTAGAGCTCTCAAGCTAAGGATGCCTTACCCTCGTCAGGAAGTTCTTCCATTAAGGGACTCTGCCCTTTATTTTATGTCTGAGACAGAAAATGTTCAGGTTACTCTCAGCAAAGTTCAACAGGAGAAGAGGTCTTGGAGGAACAAGTACCATATTCTCAATGTGGAGTGCAAGAAGATACAACAACTGTTAAGAGAAAAGGATGCTCTAATTGAAATTTTAGAGCAACATGCTGTAGAAAATCAGGATGACCAGAGGAATTTGCTCGCTCCTTTCACTTGGAAAAGGAATGACAACCCGACAACGGCTGAAGAGCCCCAGTCAAAGAAAAGGAAAGGCCCCGAACCAGCACTTGAGCTCTCCTTAGAGAGGACTCAGGATCCATTAGTTTATATTTCCTTTTTCAGCACTTTGTAATCTAATGTATTTCCGCAATCCTTTGAATTTAATAAAACGGGGTTTCCCCACTGTTTGATACTTGCAATCTAATTGTCGAAGTTTACTTTGAATAAACAAAAATGTACAATTAATATAATCATTGCATTCATCATTCTCGCATAACGCATTCTTCTTACCTACGAATCTCACGTTTGTGTCTCGATTCTAGAGTCAAACTGTTTCATTCGTACAATACTCGGGGCAATCGTCATAAAAAGATGGATGATCTCGAGGAAGAGAACAGAGAGTTAAGAGAAGAAATCGACACTCTGAAAGAGGATCTGAGAAAGCTTCATAATGACATGCAAGCTCTAGTAGAAGCTCAGATGCAACAACAAAGGACTGTGATCTCAGAGATCACATCAACCCCATAGTGGAAAAGTATGATCCTAGGTATAAAATGCCGAAATATCGTCCCTGGGGCATGCCACTTAACTATATCCCGGAAGGATATGTTCCGCCGATCGCTGAGGATCAGGGAACCGTAGCAGGAACCACTGGGCCTGAAGGTTACAAACTTCAGGAAAGCAAAGACGCCAGGGGCACGACAACAACTCCTGAAGGTTACAAACTTCGGGAGGCACTGAGAGTCTCGGCCATAATGACTATACCACCGCCCGTGGTACACACTGTCCCGGAAGGACAGATTCCACAGATACCTTCTAGTGGAAATGACAGCATGTTCGACAGAATGAATGAGTTCCAGGAACAGTTCCTGGAAATGCAGAAAGAGCTGCAAGCCCTTCGTGGTCAGGATTTATTTGGAAAGGACGCCACGGACCTCTGCTTGGTCTCCAATGTGAAAGTTCCGCATAAGTTCCAGGTACCCGACATTGAAAAGTTCAAGGGTAACTCTTGCCCTCAAAGCCACTTGGTGATGTATGCTCGGAGAATGTCAGCTCAGACGAAGAACCATGAGCTGTTCATTCACTACTTTCAAGATAGTTTAACCGGTGCCGCATTAAAATGGTACATGGGTTTAAACCGCGCCATGATCGGCACGTTCAGAGATCTTGGCGCTGCCTTCGTTCAACAATATAAATACAATCTGGACATGGCACCGGACAGAGATCAACTCAGATCAATGTCACAAAAGGACAAGGAAACCTTTAAAGAATACGCTCAGAGATGGCGTAAAATTGCCGCTCAGATTTCTCCACCTCTGGAGGAAAAAGAGATGACAAAAATCTTTTTGAAAACCTTAAGCTCATTTTACTATGACAGAATGGTTGCCAGTGCGCCCAGTGACTTCACCGAGATGGTGACCATGGGAATTCGTCTTGAGGAAGCCGTCCGAGAAGGACGTTTAGTTAAAGACGCTGGACCATTAAGTAGTACAAAACGATACGGTAGTGCTCTCCCTAAGAAAAAAGAGCAGGATATTGGGAATATCTCTCTCGAAAAGCAAAGGCGACGTTACCAGCCTGTAGCAGCTGTAACTCTTGCTATTAACCCTGCGCCTATTCCCACGTATCAACCTCAGGTTGCGCAGAGCCAACCTAATCAACAACAATATCAGCAAAGGACACAACCGCCTCTTCAGCAGGCTCGTCCTCCATACAACAACAACCATGCAACACGACCTCCAGGGTTTGATCCTATACCCATGTTGTACGCAAAACTATTCCCATTATTACTGGTCAAGGGGCATGTCCAAACCAAGTCTCCTCTTATAGTACCGGAAAATCTGCCTTTCTGGTTCAAAACGGATCAGACTTGTCCTTATCATCAAGGAGGACCAGGGCATAACATAGAAAACTGTCTCAGTTTCAAATCCGACGTACAAAAGCTTGTTAGGAGCGGGGTCTTATCTTTCTAAGATACGAATTCGAATGTTCTCACAAACCCGTTGCCTCAACACGAGAAAGCTGCAGTAAACTTGATAGAGGAAGAGTCCAATAACAGCTATCAAATTCACGATGTACTCTTATTGAGGACCAACTTGGTCAGGATGCATTGTAGACGGAGTGGGTACGGCCATGTGCCACCTCATAATTATCACCAAGGTGATATCTGCTCTAAAAACAATCAGGGATGTCCTGTGGTGCAATCAGCTCTACAGGAACAGTTGGATCTCTGATGGATCCAAGAGCATCGGGTTCATGGTGTCAACATGACTTATACAAATTCCAACATCATTCAGAACCACGACATCCGCGCAATGCACTCAAGGCAAAGCCAGTATCATAATCTGCCACAGCATGATTACAATTCCTTCTGACTTGCTCGGTAAACAAACAGGGATGCTCTTTCATACAAGAGGCCCTCCAACGTTAGATGGATCTTGGGTGGATCTAGGACTACCATGATTGAAATCCCTATCAGATCAACATGATCTAAATCTTTGATATTCATATGATGAATACCAGCTTGGTGGAGTTACACGCCAGACAAGTCCAACTCGGTTTTCTCACTTCTCACGATTATCTAAGCTGTAAAGGATGTTGCGAGAGTAACCAAGGGTGCGCTCTCGTTCAAAGAACTTTGCAACATTTGTTAAACCACTGGTGGCTTCCAATTTATATGGATGAAGACATGAAATAAATCAGTGTGTTTAATGGGAACCCTACTCGGCGTCGAAGTCAGGATGTCCGATCTATGGAAACTGACCTAGTGAGGTTACACTGCATCCAAAGCAGGCGTGGCCAGGTGCCACCACATAATTACGAATGCTGCAGAGTCTGCTTGGAGAATAACCAAGGATGTTACCTCGTGCGAGCAGCTCTTCAAGGTCAGTTGGATCATAAAGAGATTCACCCATGTCCGGGTTTCGAGCCAATCAACTGGACACCGGATTACTTCGCTGATCAGATCAGAGACGTTGTCATAATCTCTGATCATCAATAGAACAAGGATATTTGTACCATCATCCCTCTACTGGACAAATTAAAGGTTCCTAGCCAAGAGCTGATTAAAGTTACCTACGACAGTCAGAATAGTCAGAAGGCTCATGTAGTTATTTATCTGCCAGGACCATTACCGTATGAATCAACTAAGACTATCCCTTACATATACGGTGCAACAACAATTGAGAATGGAAAGGAAATTCCATTACCTTCCGTCGTGAATATTGCAGACATCAGTCGAGTAACACGGAGCGGTCGAATCTTCAACCGAGGAGTTAGAGAACCTAACAAAGAAAAGGAACCTCAAACAGAAGTTCCCAATCCACCAGTCGGTCAATCAAGTAATCCCGACCTTTCAAAGAACGATGATGAGATGTTGAAGCTCATCCAAAGGAGTGAATACAACATTGTTGATCAGCTATTACAAACTCCTTCAAAGATCTCTGTCCTATCGCTTTTACTCAGTTCCGAAGCCCACAGAGAGGCTCTACAGAAAGTCTTAGAGCAGGCCTTTGTGGAACAGGATGTGTCAATACGACAGTTCGATAGCATCATCTCTAACATCACTTCCTGCAACAACTTGGGGTTCAGTGATGAGGATTTACCAGAGGAAGGAAAAAGTCACAACATGGCGCTCAATATTACAGTCAACTGCCAGGACGATACTTTAGCCAGTGTACTGGCAGACACTGGATCGACTCTCAACGTCATGCCAAAGTCCACTCTGATGCAACTATCATTCAAAGGACCCCCGGTGAGGGGCAGTGAGGTCATCGTCAAAGCCTTTGACGGATCCAAGAAAACAGTTATTGGCAAAGTCGACCTTCCCATAACTATCGGTCCTCACACTTTCCTAATCACTTTCCAGGTCATGGACATCCGGGCAACATACAGTTGCTTATTAGGAAGATCTTGGATAACCAGGCTGGGGCAGTCACTTCGACACTGCACTAGAAACTGAAGTTCGTCAAGAACGATCAACTCGTCACGGTTTGTGTAGAACATACCTTAATCATGAGTAACCTGTCATTATGTACTTGTGTTGAACCCGAGGGGGTTGTCGGAACTCAATTCCAAGCACTTTCGGTGAGCAATGAGAATCAATCAGAGAAAGGAACCTCTATTTTCTCATACAAAGATGCCCTCGAGGCAATTGAAAGCAACAATACGAAAGGGTGGGGACAGCTTGTCGCTCCTACTGATAACAAAGCAAAGAAAGGTCTTGGCTTTTCCTCAACCTGTACCCAGACTGCTACTAACGATGAAAGTTTTCATCCTATTCAGGACTTCTTCCACAGTGGAGGTTTCCTTCACCCAGTGTCTCAAGAAGTACATACCATCAACGAGGGAGATTCCTCCGACACGGAGTAAGAATGGGAATCCTATCTTAATAAGGACGATTATATGTCTCAGGAAGAGGTGCCTATGCCATTTTGCTATCTGGCACAAAGTCCGAGATTTATACCGAGGTCAGATGTCGAAAAGATATACGGAGATTGTGATCCGGAAGGATGCCGTGCTCCGCCAAATTCATTAGAGGAGGACACTCCAATGAAAGACAACTTCGATTACGACTACTATGGCCCGATGGATGGTCTGCCTATCTGGCAGCCATACCCAGGAGACTCGGGGCAAGAGAATCATCCGAACAATGAAAATCAGCTGAGCATCATTGAAACAAATACCTGTGTCCCCAGCGAATCAAGGGATCAACACTCAGGGCATTTAGAAAATATCCAGCACGACGATGAATTCGCAAAGTTTGCAGGACTAGAATTCATTAACTATGCTTTTCCCGAGGTCAACGTCATCCAGATAGATGACTCCTCCAGTTCCAAAGAGGTGTGGGACACCTTGGGACAACCGAGTGGAAAATACGACTTCATCCCGAGAGATCTCGTATCAGGCTCGAAGACATCCAGCCAACTGGATGGGGAGATTTGCCTGAGAGCATAAATGCTATGCAAAATATAACTGAGGAATCCTCCTACGACAACTCTGCCTGGGAGACATATTCCAATGATCCTGCTCCACCAGAAATCAACGTTATTTCTGAAGACAAATCAAGGAAAGTACCAGACTTTGTGATTCACCGAGGAGTTCGCCGCCAATGGGTTGTTGTCGATGTTCCGGAGATCGTCCATAAGTCAAAGTAATTGCCGTCTTTAACCTTTCACCCTGCTCAGGTGAAACAGATGTTTTGATAGGGCTCACTTTCTGTAAATATCCCTCTTCGCTTTGCCCAAAGCGACAAAGTTTTGTTTTATAGGGCTGTAGTTTCAAGAATCGACAAAATCATAAATAAAATAACGTCGTTCTGTAATTTCCGCATTAATTGTTGTATTCTCTTTTCGTTTTTCAGAAAATGGTAATCCTAAAAAACATCTCAAATAATAAAAGCAAGCAGTAAAAAAAACACTGCACACACTCTTGCATTTTTTCTATCTCTTCTAAACACAAATTATCACGTCATGCAGATTGCTTGTTTTAAACCCCGTTGAAACATACGATCCGATGCCTTCTCCCAACTTTGAATTCCCAGTATTTGAGGCTGAAGAAGAAGATGACAACGAAATTCCAAAAGAGTTCTCCCGATTACTCAGACAAGAGGAAAGGTCCATCAAACCTCACAAAGAGCCGTTAGAAACGGTCAACTTGGGCTCAGAGGAAGAGAGAAAAGAAGTCAAGATTGGGGCCCTACTCAGTCCAACTGTCAAAGTGAGTTTGATAAAGCTTCTCAAAGAGTTTTCCGATGTATTCGCTTGGTCCTATCAGGATATGCCAGGGTTGGATACCAGCATCGTGGAACATCATCTACCATTACGGTCAGAATGTCCGCCAGTAAAGCAGAGGTTGAGAAGAACTCACTCGGACATGGCCATCAAAATCAAAGAGGAGGTCCAGAAGCAGATTGACGTGGGTTTCCTCGCCACATCAGAATATCCTCAATGGTTAGCCAACATCGTACCAGTCCCGAAAAAGGACTGAAAGGTCAGAATGTGTGTTGCCTACAGGGATCTGAACAAAGTCAGTCCAAAGGATGACTTTCCTTTACCACACATTGACATGCTGGTGGACAGTACAACGAAGTTCAAGGTCTTTTCCTTCATGGATGGATTCTCGGGCTATAATCAAATCAAAATGGAGCCGAAAGACATGGAGAAAACTTCGTTCATTACCCCGTGGGGTACCTTTTGCTACAAGGTAATGCCGTTCGGTTTGAAGAACGTCGGAGCAACCTATCAAAGGGCCATGACTACTCTGTTTTATGACATGATACACAAAGAAATCGAGGTATATGTCGATGATATGATTGCCAAATCTAAGACAGAGGAGGAGCATGTAACCCACCTATCAAAGCTATTTGAGCGGCTGAGAAAGTACAAACTCCGCTTGAATCCCAACAAGTGCACATTAGGTGTCCGTTCAGGGAAACTGTTAGGGTTCATCGCCAGCCATAAAGGAATTGAAGTTGTTCCTGACAAGGTCAAGGCCATTCAAGAGATGCCTTCTCCAAAGACTGAAAAACAAGTCAGAGAATTCCTGGGACGTTTAAACTACATCTCTAGATTCATATTCCTCAAGACCGCGACATGTGCGCCAATCTTCAAATTACTCAAAAAGAATCAGGATTGCGTTTAGACAGAAGATTGCCAAACTGCCTTCGACAGTATCAAGGAATATCTGTTGAATCCACCGATTATATCACCTCCAATGGAAGGAAGGCCGCTAATCATTTACTTAATAGTCTTGGAAGACTCTATGATTTGTGTACTTGGCCATCAAGAGGAAATAAAAAAGGAAAGAGTCTGCCATCTACTATTTGAGCAAGAAGTTCACTGACTGTGAGACACGGTACACTATGCTCGAGAAAACTTGCTGTGCTCTGGCTTGGGCAGCGAAACGTCTTCGCCAATATATGATTTGCCGCACTACTTGGTTAATCTCAGAAATGGATCCAATCAAGTATGTCTTTGAAAAACCTTCTCTACGGGAAGGATTGCCCATTGGCAGATGTTGTTATCAGAATACGCACCGAGTACCATGCTCAGAAAGCCGTTAAGGGAAGTATTTTAGCCGATCATTTGGCTCATCAACCGATTGACGATCAGGAATCAATCGGGTTTGACTTCCCAGACGAAGATGTCATGTATCTAAAAATGAAAGACTGCGATGAACCGCTACCCAGTGAAGGGTCAGAACCAGGTTCCCAATGGGGACTAATCTTTGACGGAGCTGTCAATCATTATGGAAACAGAATTGGGGCAATCATCATAACACCTCAGGGTACCCACATTCCTTTCACCTCCCGACTTACATTCAAGTGTACAAACAACGAGGCCGAATACGAAGGTTGTATCATGGGTCTCGAGGAAGCGATCAACTTAAGGATCAAAAACTTGGATGTATATGGCGACTCAGCCCTGGTTATCAATCAGATCAAAGGAGATTGGAACACATACCAATCAGGATTGATTCCTTACAAAGACTACGCAAGAAGATTGTTACCATTCTTCAACAGAATCGAGTTTCATCATATACCTCGTGAAGAGAATCACATGGCTGATGCATTAGCCACCCTCTCTTCCATGATTAGTGTAGGTCAATGGAATGACCTACCTAAGATTGAGATCATGTGCCTTGAACAGCCTGCCTACATATTCGCGATCGAAGCAGTCACAGACGATAAACCTTGGTATCACGACATCAAATGCTTCCTTCAGAAACAAGAATACCCACCTGGGGCATCCAGAAAAGATAGAAAAACCCTCAAAAGGCTAGCAGGCAGTTTCTTTCTGAGTAGTGATACACTCTATAAGAGGAACTTTGACATGGTCTTGCTCCGATGTGTAGACAGACCAGAAGCAGACATGCTGATAAAATAAATTCACGAAGGATCCTTTGGGATTCATGCCAACGGACACACAATGGCGAGAAAAATTCTCAGAGCAGGGTACTATTGGTTGACCATGGAATCCGACTGCTACAAGTACATGAGGAGGTGTCACAATTGTCAGATATACTCAGACAAAATTCATGTACCGCCAATGCATCTCAAAATTCTCTCTTCCCCATGGCCTTTTTCCATATGTGGAATCGACATGATTGGCATGATCGAACCCAAGGCTTCGAACGAACATCGGTTCATTCTAGTAGCCATTGACTACTTCACCAAATGGGTCGAAGCAGCGTCATATGCCAATGTAACCCAACAAGTGGTGGTCCGATTTATCAAAAATAATCTCATCTGCAGTTATGGTGTTCCGAGCCAGATCATTACTGATAATGGATCTAACTTGAACAATAAGATGATAAAAGAGTTGTGCGCAGAGTTCAAGATCGAACACCATAACTCATCTCCCTACCGACCTAAGATGAACGGAGCGGTAGAAGCGGCTAACAAGAACATTAAGAAGATTGTTCAAAAGATGGTTGTAACCTACAAAGACTGGCACGAGATGGTACCCTTTGCTCTTCACGGTTATCGAACATTTGTCCGCAATTCAACAGGGGCAACCCCTTTCTCTCTAGTATATGGCATGGAAGCAGTGCTACCCATAGAAGTAGAGATCCCATCAATCCGGGTATTGATGGAAATTAAGCTTACAGAAGCTGAGTGGTGTCAAAGTCGACACGACGAACTGAATATGATCGAAGAAAAGAGAGTAACGGCACTATGCCACGGTCAACTGTATCAACAAAGAATGAAGAAGGCGTTCGACAAAAAGGTCCGACCTCGCGTCTTCAGGAAAGGAGACCTTGTGCTCAAAAAGATACAATCATTCCTCACAGATTCTCGGGGCAAATGGACCCCAAACACTGACGGCCCCTATGTGGTCAAGAAAGCCTTCTCAGGCGGCGCCTTGAGACTCGCAACCATGGACGGAGAGGAATTTGCCTACCCCATGAATGTTGACGTAGTCAAGAAATACTTTACCTAAACTAAAAAAAAAAGAAATAAGAAGAAAAAAAAACGTCTCGTTGGATTGAAAACCCGAAAGGGCGGTCCAGGCAAAAATTAGAGACATAATCAAAAATCATCCCTGTGGATTAGAAATCTCAAAGTACAATCCAGGCAAAAATTATGGATAATGGCAAGTAACTATGTTCAACAGGGGAAAGTCCCTCAACAGCAGTTACACCATCCGAGAAAAACTCCAGTCAAGGTCATCTTCGACAGAAGCTCAGGATGTCCAGAATTCAAAGTTGGTTAAAGGATAGCGGTCGTAATGTTTCAATGTAGCCCTTTTCCCTTAAAATTACCATTTTCTAACTTTGTAAATACTCTATGGGATCATGTGTTTAGCTGATTTCCATCCTATCAATAAAATTTGAGCCCTTGTGCTTTTGTTTATAATTCTCATTTGTTTTCGCTTTATAGAACGACATTTTTAACATGATTAATGATTCTTGAAATAAATCAAAAATGAATTTACTTGTCAAACTTTTTCGGCTTTTAAAATAAAGATGGCAATTTCTTTTGACAGTTGAACATCGAAAGAACATCGATCGCTTCTCCAGAAGCAATTGAGCTTCAAAGTGCAAAATCAAAGTACTCATTCTAAACCAGTGCACCTGAATGAAGGGTCAACTGTGTCAGAGACTGTGTTTCCTCTGACACCCCCGGCAGAGTTCTTACCTCCTAAGCCCGACCAACGGTTATTCCCAACAGGGACTATCTCTCCCAAGTAAGGCAGAATTGCTACTTTTGGACCAGTGATACCTCTTCGTCCCCCGCAGTTGCCGAGTATCCAGTCATGTCCATCTATTAGTCTGTATGTCGCGTCAGTTTTGTCAGCATATACATACATACATCGTGCATTATTGATTTAAATCCATATTTATATTGCATCACTATCTCTCTAGTCGGTCTTATCCCATAGTGATAGAAGTCTTCTCAATCGAGTTGTCAGTCCTTTCCTCGTCAGGAATTGTTGCGTCTGAGCAATCTCTCTCCTCCAGTTTATTTCTGGATTAGAGTTGGTCCTCAACCACTTCGATAAATTGAACCTCTAAAGAACAAGAGAACCTTCAGCCAACGTCACTCTTCGCCTTTGAAGATAATGTCTTCGCTTTCCCGGATTAAGGAAAATCCCCAGAGAAAGCCTCTTAATCAGAAATTCGACAACACGGCAGTTTTTCTTCGAAAAATCCGCTGACGAAGAGGTCATCAGCACCACAAAAATTGGATCATATCATATGGCATTTCTCCGAGAAGACCTCGAGGAAAGTAAGATGTAACATCCCCAAGCGACAGCAGTCTCTCAAGAGACTTGCTTTCCCCAGTAGAGTCGACAAATGACGTCTCCAAATAGAGAAGTTTGTATACCTCTACAATTCAGACGACTGGGTTCCCCAGCAACTCTGACATCATTTTTTTCCATCAAATGGCATCTCCCCCGGAAAATTCGGGAAGAAGTTTGAGGAAAACCACTACGCATAGCGTCCCTTGTCAAGAAAGTTTATTGACAAAAGAAACTTAGACCAGTTCCTTGGTAGGAAAACAGGATCGAGGGGAAGTTTATTTCACAAACTAAGACCAGTTCCTTGGTAGGAAACCAGGATCAAGGGGAAGTTTATTTCAGAAACTAAGACCAGTTCCTTGGTAGGAAACCAGGATTAAGGGGAAGTTTATTTCAGAAACTAAGACCAGTTCCTTGGTAGGAAACCAGGATCGAGGGGAAGTTTATTTCAGAAACTAAGACCAGTTCCTTGGTAGGAAACCAGGATCAAGGGGAAGTTTATTTCAAAAACTGAGACCAGTTCCTTGGTTGAAGTCCAGGATCGAGGGAAAATTTTTACCTTTTCTGAGCATCATTGCTTAGCAAAAGAAGAAGGATGCGTGAACTACCATTCTTAACCACCATCAAAATTTCGGGTATTCCGATATTTAATCCTCTTGCACCCCGAGTGCCCGAATACCTTCGACATTCGCACCTTCGGGTCCAAGAAGATTAAATAGAGGCATCTGTCATACCCCAAATTTTGACCACTAAGATTTCCCATCATTGGGCAAATCATCATCACAATATGGATGTATCATTAGGCCTCATTAGTCTCCCCAAAGA
Source organism: Lathyrus tuberosus (assembly GCA_022829125.1). Lineage (NCBI taxonomy): Eukaryota > Viridiplantae > Streptophyta > Magnoliopsida > Fabales > Fabaceae > Lathyrus > Lathyrus tuberosus. The sequence continues at coordinate 4,984,959 of JALAZF010000269.1, read as the reverse complement.
TGGGTGAGCATCCATTACAATCAAAATTAGGGTTTCAAGCCATCTCAGAGCTCTTATACAAAGGATTAATCAAGGAATGACATGATCTTCAACTTGTCTAACCTCTCAAACATACAAAGGAATCAAGAGGACTCCCACATTAAGAATCAAGCACAATGTTGCAGCATTCCAGGTGGATCAAGCCTCAAGATCGCCAGTGTCACCAAAATTAGGGTTTTGGTTGACCAGGGCCTCCAGATGGAAATTTTCCTCTGGGAATGAGCCAATGCTTCAAAGCATAACCTAAAATGCTCCATGGGACATCATGAACCCAATCATCAAGTCAATTTTGCCTCAAGGGATGCATACAATAAAAATCAGGAATTAGGGTTTCTTGACCTAATTCACCCCTAAGTTGACTTTTGGGACAAAACATGAGCCAAGACCTCAAGGAATGATTTGAGGGTCCCTAACACACCACATTGATCCATTTGCAATAATGTATTGATCTAAGAAGCTTGATCAACAAGTTTCTAATTCATCAGAGCCACAATTAGGGTTTCAAGGAAAAAGTCAACTGTGCTTTTGACTTTTGACTAGGACATGCTCCCAAACCTTGGGACTTGATTCAATACACCCTATAACACCTATTAAATCAATCCATCAAGTTTGATTTAGGTTAAGGGCTTGATTTCATAGAGGATCGCACAGTTTGGAATTCATCTGACAAAAAGTCAATTGTGCACAAAAGTCAACTTTGACTTTTTGAGATTTTTCACAATTATGGTTCTTTGACCCTAAAATGATGTTAATGTATGATTGGAATCATCATTCATCAATAAAAATAAGAAAAGTGGGATAACTTGTAAAAGGGGTAACCATAAAAACTTATAAATTTTTCTAAGTTATGGAATAAAGTGGCAAGGGTACCAACTTTGGAGGATCATAACTCCTAAACCACAAGGCCATTTTTCCCCATCCAAAGCTGGATTTGTAGCTCTCATGGCCCTCTACAAAAGCTTCAAACCCAACTCATTCCAATTCCTCATGGAATTTAAGTTATGGAATGATCAAAATCGCAAAAAGTGAAAATGTCACTTTTTTCCAACACTTAGTGAAATTTTCACTAAGTCAGAATCTGCCTTCACTTTTTTCCAAATGTAGGGGCATTTTTCACTTGGATCCAAAAGGTATCAAAACCAACTATGATCAAACAGTTATTGTATGATATGAGGGCTTTCCAAAATAGCCAAGAACTCCATCAAAGTCCACTTGAGCCATGAGATATGACAATACCAATATGCCTTGCTGCAAACTGTCATGGCAAGGCAGATTTGGGAGTTTTGCTCGATTTACTCAAATTTTGCAAAGAGGAAACAAATCTATCCATCTGAACACCTCAAGGGGAGACCAAGGAGAGACAAACCCTGATCCATCATCCTCCCAAGTCTTTGGAACCAAAAGTAGCATGCCAAACCTAGAAATGCCTAAAAGAGGGACAAGACTTCAATTTTGGATTGGAGCATTTAATGGATGCACCAAGGTGGCATGGACTGAGCCATTCCCAACTGAATTCAGTCAAGACTTATCCAAGACCAAGGGAACCAGCAGCATGTGCCCTAACCTCTAGTCAATGGCTAGAGGAGACTTGGATTCTCATTGATCAACATTAGCCAAACCTCTACTGTAGTTGCCATTCACTATTGCAGCAAAAAAAAACTTGCTCTACTATAAATAGAGCTCAATTGTGTTCAGTTTGTGTACACCAAAGCACTACAATACTTGTTTTCCTCAAAATCTCTTTCTCTAGGCAAAAATACCTTCTTTAGCAAGGTAACTTTGAGTTTTTGAGTTAGAGAGCAATTCCACCATAGCTCATGATCCAAACACATCCAATATGTCATATCTAAGCTGTCCAAACTCTCACAAGTGACCTGTAACACCAAAATCACAAAGTCACATGTCAAAACCTCAAAATAGGACTTTTGTGCATTTTTCAAGCCATGTCTTGATTCAGTCACTTTCCAAACCAGATAAAACCTCAAACACACTCCAAATATCATCCTTGAAATGTACCAAATGGTGCCACACATCTGGAACACCATTTGAGATAGTTACTATTTTGGCCACTTTTGTACCTTTTGCAAGAAAGAGCTCAAACTTGTTCTTGAGGTTTCCAGCTGATTCCAACCATCCTAAAAGCTTCTAAGAGATCATTTGAGGGTGTCCAAAGCATCAAATCATTTCTGGAACAAAGCTCTTGGCAGATTTCACAAAAGCTCCAAAAAGAGGTAAGCATCACAACTTGGATTCTTTGAATCATGCTTTCTTTTGATGTCCACTGATCATGCATCTCTTATACATGTTATATGTGTTGTGTTTGCACCAATTTATCATGTAATTTATGCTTGTACTAAGAGATGGCATAGAAAATGCAAATCATGGCCTATTTCAAAACCACTATCGGGTTTTTCAATAAGAGCATGATCTGAAAAAAATACCACCACCATTGGATTCCTTGTGAAATTCTAGGCAGGATAGACCTAAATTTTGTCCCAATCCATGACGAAATGAGAAAGTTATGGTCTTCACGTTTTCAACCAAAATCTTGCCTTGCCTTGCCTTGGGCCAGGCCAAAAACAAGGCAAGCCTTGTATATTTGTGGTTCTGTTTCAATCAACGGATGTATCACCACCCCAGTGGTAAAGCGCGCGCCCTATACACAAGAGGTCTGGGGTTCGAATCCCCCTCGCCCAGATCCTCTTTTTCTTATTTTTTCACTTTTTATTATTTTTAATGATTTGAAAAATTAATAACTCCCTTAATTTTAATTATTTTTTATTGGTTCTTTTTGCAAAAAATACAAAAATGTTGAAATATTTTATTCCACAAAAACATCAAATTTATATTAGTCATTTAATATAATTAGTATTTTTGTGAATAAATTCATTTTTAATTGTTTTTAAACATTTAAAAGTGAATATTTACTTTGAAAATCAAAACCAAATGAGTTCTAAATCATCTTGTGATTAAAACCTCATTTTTCAAACCTAAAACAAAAATCACAAATGGTTTATTCAAACTTATTTGGTATTTTTACCATTTTATTTGATTTTCTTTAAATATTTACTTTTAAAGGAAAACAAAAATTAGGGTTTCTTTGATTTCACCCTCACAAATCATTTTCAAACACTCATGGGCCTCTATTAGAGTGTAAGACCCAATCCCTTTGTAAGTACACCACTTTTTGGGCCTCAGTCATTGTATAAGTCTCACTGTACTTTCAAAAACAACGGTGCAATCGTCGCCTTTTTGACAAAATCAACTGGGCCTCTCCTTGAGCTGTAAGCCCCATCACTTGTACAAAAACACCTTTGGGCCTCTAATAGAGTGTAAGACCCCAACCCCCTTTTAACCAAAACCTTTTTGGGCCTCAGATATTGTATAAGTCCCTCACCGTTAAAAGAAAATCTCGGCGCGATCGCCAGTTCAAAAATCAAATCATCCGAGCCTACCCTCGTGTTATAAGCCTCATTCCTTTTATTTAAAACTCTTTGGGCCTCTTGAGAGAGTGTAAGATCCATCCCTTTGTACAGAAACCCTTTTTGGGCCTCAATCACTTGTATAAGTTCCTGTACAAATTCAAAACAATAGTGCAATCACTGATAAATCCTTGGGGCTCTCCTTGAGCTGTAATCCCCGACAATCTTTTCAAAGCACTTTCTCCTTTGATTTATAATATAATATTGTTATCAAAGCTTTCTTTGTTGAACAACTAACAAAACAGCATGGAAGCTCTACAACCGAGTAAGTGTTTATCCGCTTTCATATATATATATATATATATATATATATATATATATATATATATATATATATATATATATATCTGTATTGTGGGGCTGCTCACTGTAAGTCTTCTTTCACAAACTTTTATATACTTGTCAAATATCAACTGTATAATACTAGTATAGTTATTTAGAGTTTTCCCCGGCAACTACGTCTAGCACTAGGTAAAGCCCGTTGGTCACTCTTAAATACAAACAAAACTAGATCCCCATAGGATTACCAGATACAGTCTTCCCTCCTCTTGGGGTTAAACAATATGGAGACGTGAAAGGAAGCATTCTCAGTGAACCCTTTCTCAGACTTTCACCCTTAGAAATTGTCAAAGAAAATCTAACTCCCCAGAGATGATCTTTTCTCCGTGAATGGCATCTCTTGAGTTTCTTCCAAATTCTCGGACTTTCCTGGCTTGATCTATTCTCGGTGAATAGCATGTCTTGAACTTCACGGGGTTTGGGGACCCACAGGCTTCCTAAAAGCATCCCCGCCTCCTCTTGGGCGTTGTACAAGGACCCGTCGGCTTCTTACAAGTTCTCATGCCTTCTCTTGGGCTTAGTACAAAGACCCAGCGTCCTCTACAGGTATAGGAACAGAACCTAGTCATCAATTTGCTAGAGCTGTCTTTCTGAGTCAAGTGTCAGACTAGTTAATGGGTTGACCTTCATCCCTTAACATACCAACCTTCTCTTGGGCATCATACAAAGATCATTCGCTTATCTGAGAATCAACTTCTCAAAACACCAGTAGACTTGGACAGTCACAATACCCTTTGGATTTCCCAGGAAATAACCCTGGTCCTCTGATCAATAACAAAGCACAACCTTACCTTTAATCAGTCCCTTTATAAGAACTGATTTTCTCTTTTATCCAACAAACTAGGCCTGTCACTAAACTGAAACAGTCACCAACAAACATAGCCTCCTCTTGGGCTTTGTACAAATGATTCTCCCCAGCGGAGATAACCTTTCAGGCTCTCTTGTTGAGTCAACCACTTTCAGCCTCCATCTCGGGCTTCGTACGAGATACAAAACACTCTCTTGTTGAGTATAAAAGACCCTCTTGTTGGGTCACAAACCTTTCAGCCTCCATCTCGGGCTTCGTACGAGATAAAAAACACTCTCTTGTTGAGTATAAAAGACCCTCTTGTTGGGTCAAAAACCTTTCAGCCTCCATCTCGGGCTTCGTACGAGATACAAAACACTCTCTTGTTGAGTATAAAAGACCCTCTTGTTGGGTCACAAACCTTTTAGCCTCCGTCTTGGGCTTCGTATCAGACACATATAAAAGCACCCTCTTATTGGGTCAATAGCCTCCTCTTAGGATTTGTATAAGGAAAACCCCGGTTGAGTCAATCAACCTTTTAGCATCAAATCTATGCCTTGCTCACAGCATACAAACATCAACAACTCCTCTTTAGAGATGACAAATTCTCTCTCAAGCCAAAACCCTTCAGCTTCACATCTTGGGCTTTGAACAAGATACATATACTCCCTTTAGCTTCACGTCTTGGGCTTTGAACAAGACACCAAAACAACTTTTTCCTCCCATAGAATAGGAGGAACTACGATTGCTCTGATTTCCCTGTTTCATTAAACAGGAATACGTAGGCATAAGATTGAAAAATCTTAGCGAGCATTCTAACCAAAAAAACCCAAAATCCCATACCTTCATACATCAATCAAAAAGCATCATACCTAACATCCTACCAATAGCCTAGACACTGTTCTTAAGCGAAATACCCTAAGAGAGACCCACAATCTCAAGTAGCATCTGTAAACCAACAGTCATCTGTTCAAACTCAGTTTGCAAGCAGGGTTAATTGGAGACATCTATTTCCCTTCCTTCATCAGCTTCAATAGGATAAAAAAATGAATTGTAGTACCCCAAAGCGATAGTGCTTCGCAACCACACAAAAACTCGCGCTACAGCTACCTCGTGCGAGTAGCCCTTCAAAGTCAGTTGGACCACAAAGAGATTCGACCATGTTCAAGCTCAGGTTCGATTAACGTAATGCAAAACTATCTTCCCAATCGAGGCAAAGAAATTGTTTTAATCCCTAAACGAGAAATGGCCAAAGATGTATGTGCCATAATCCCTTTACTCCATGAATCAAGAATTCCCCTTTGTAGTGGAAAGATTCTTAACCTCGAGCCAATTGAGGCCGGCTACGATGGTCAGAAAAATCAAAAGGCTCCTGTAGTTATTTATCTGTCAAGACCAGTACCGTACAAATCCGATAAGGCTATCCCTTACAAATACGGTGCAACAATAATTGAGAATGGAAAAGAAACTCCATTACCCTCCGTCGTGAATATTGCAGACATCAGTCGGGTGACACGGAGCGGCCAGATCTTCAACAGAGGAGTTGGAGAACCTACCAGAGAAAAGGAACCTCAAATAGAAGTTCCAAATCAACCAGTCGGTCAATCCAGTAATCCTGACCTCTCAAAGAACAACGATGAGATGCTGAAGCTCATCCAGAAAAGCGAGTACAACATTGTAGACCAACTGTTGCAAACTCCTTCAAGAATCTCTGTGCTATCTCTCTTGCTCAGTTTCAAAGCTCACGGAGAGGCTCTATAGAAAGTCTTAGAGCAAGCCGTTATGGAACAAGATGTGGCAATAAAACAATTTGAAAGCATCATCTCCAACATCACTTCCTGCAACGACTTAGGATTCAGTGATGAAGAATTGCCGGAAGAAGGAAAAAATCACAACATGGAACTTAACATTACAGTCAATTTCCAGAACGATGCTTTAGCCAGCGTACTGGTAGACACCGGATCAGCTCTGAATGTTATGCCAAAATATACTTTAATGCGACTATCATTTCAAGGATCTCCGATGAGAGGCAGTGAGGTCATCGTCAAGGCATTTGACGTGTCTTGAAAAATAGTTATCGGCGAAGTTGACCTTCCCATAACTATCGGTCCTCACATTTTCCAAGTCACTTTCCAGGTCATGGACATCTGGGCAGCATACATCTGTTTGTTAGGAAGACCTTGGATATACGAGGCTGGGGCAATCACTTCGACACTTCACCAGAAGCTGAAGTTCGTCAAGAATAACCAACTAGTCATAGTCTACGGAGAGCAAGCCTTAATCGTGAGCAACTTATCGTCATCCATTTGTGTAGAACCAGAGGAGGTCGTTAAAACCCAGTTCCAAGCACTCTCGGTAAACAATGAGAATCGATCAGAAAAAGGAACATCGATTTCCTCGTACAAAGATGCTCTCGAAGTGATCAAAAGTAATAATGCCAAAGGATGGGGACAGCTTGTCATTCCTGCTGACAACAAGACAGAGAAAGGTCTTGTTTTCTCCTCAACCTATACCCAGACTGCTACCAATGATGAAAGTTTTCATCCCATTCAAGACTTCTTCCACAGTGGAGGTTTCCTTCACCCAGTATCTCAAGAAGTACATACCATCAACGAGGGTGACTCCTCCGATACAGATGAAGAATGGAAGTCCTATCTCAACGAGGATAGTTATATGTCTCGGGGAGAGGTGCATACGCCATTTTGCTATCCCGCACAGAGTTCGAGATATATACCAAGATCAGATGTGAAGATGATATACAGAGATTGTGATCCGGAAGGATGTCGTGCTCCACCTAACTCATTTGAGGAGGACACTCTGATGAAAGACAACTTTGACTATGACCCAATGGATGGTCTGCCTATCTGGCAGCCGTACCCAGGAGACTTAGGGAAAAAGTGTCAACCAAACAATGCATATCAGCTAAGCATCATTAAAAATAATACCTGCGTCCCCACCAAATCATGGGATCATTACTCAGGGCATTCATAAAACATCCAGCACGACGACGAATTTGCAAAGGTTGCAGGACAAGAGTTCCTTAACTACGCTTTTCCTGAGGTCAGCGTCATCGAGAGGGATGACTCATCCAGTTCCAAAGAAGTGTGGGACACCTTAGGACAACCGAGTGGCAAGTACGACTTCCTAGTCAAGTACGCCGCTCCTAAAAGCTCTCGTATCAGGGTTGAAGACATCTAGCCAACTGGATGGGGAGATCCGCCTGAGAGTAAAAACACTGGGTAAGATACAACCGAAGAATTCGTCTATGCCAATTCTGCCTGGGAGACAGACTCCAACGATCCTGCTCCATCAGAAATCAGCATTATTTCTGAAGACAAATCAAGAAGGAAGGTACCAGACTTTGTGATTCACCGAGGAGTTCGTCGCCAAAGGGTTGATGTCGATGTCCCGAAAGTCGTCCATAAGTCTAAGTAATTGCCATCTTTGTTTTGACCTTTCACCCTGCCCAAGTGAAACGGATGTTTTGATAGGGCTCAATTTCTGTAAATGTCTCTCTTCGCTTTTCCCGGAGCGACAGAGTTTTGTTTTATAGGGCTGTAATTTCAAGAATCGACTAAATCATAAATAAATAAACGTCGTTCTGTAATTTCCGCATTTATTGTTGTTTTCAATTTTCGCTTTTTCAGAAAATGGTAATCCTAAAAACAAAAATAATTAAAAAAAAATAAGCATTTTTTTCAGAAACTACACTGCACACTCTTGCATTCTCTCTATCTCTTCTAAAAAAACAATCATCAAGTCATGCAGATTGCTTATTTTAAACCCCGTTGAAACATACGATCCAATGCCTTCTCCCAACTTTGAATTACCGGTATTTGAGGCTGAAGAAGAAGAGGGCGAAGAAATTCCAAAAGAGATCTCCCGATTACTCAGACAAGAGGAAAGGTCCATTGAACCTCATAAAGAGCCGTTGGAAACAGTAAACTTGGGTTCAGAAGAAGAAAGAAAATAAGTCAAGATTGGGGCACTGCTCAGTCCAACTATCAAAGAAAGTTTGATAAAGCTACTCAAAGAATTTCCCGATGTATTAGCTTGGTCCTATCACGATATGCTAGGGTTGGATACCAGCATCGTAGAATATCATTTACCGTTAAGATCAAAATGTCCGCCAGTGAAACAAAGGTTGAGAAGAAGTCGCCCGGACATGGCCATCAAAATCAAAGAGGAAGTACAAAAACAGATTGACGCGGGTTTCCTCGCCACCTCAGAATATCCGCAATGGCTAGCCAACATAGTGCAATTTCCAAAAAAGAACAGAAAAGTCAGAATATGTGTAGATTACAGGGATCTGAACAAGGCCAGTCCAAAGGATGACTTTCCCCTACCGCCCATTGACATACTGGTAGACAGTATCGCAAAGTTCAAGGTCTTCTCCTTCATGGATGGATTCTCGGGCTATAATCAAATCAAAATGGAGCCGGAAGACATGGAGAAAACTTCATTCATTACCCCATGGGGCACCTTTTGTTACAAGGTAATGCCGTTTGGTTTGAAGAATGCTGGGGCAACCTACCAAAGGGCCATGACTACTTTGTTTCACGACATGATACACAAAGAAAGAGAAGTGTACGTCGATGATATGATTGCCAAATCTAAGACAGAAGAGGAACATGTGACCCACCTGTCAAAACTATTCGAGTGTTTGAGGAAATACAAACTCCGCTTGAATCCCAACAAATGCACATTCGGTGTCTACTCAGGAAAACTTTTAGGGTTCATCGTCAGCCAAAAAGGAATTGAGGTTGATCCTACCAAAGTCAAGTCCATTCAAGAAATGCCTTCTCCAAAGACTGAGAAACAAGTCAGGGGATTCCTGGGGCGTTTGAATTACATTTCCAGATTTATATTCCTCATGACCGCGACATGCGCGCAAATCTTCAAATTACTCAAAAAGAATCAGGATTGCATATGGATAGGAGACTGCCAAACCGCCTTTGACAGTATCAAAGAGTATCTGTTGAATCCACCTATCATGTCACCTCCAGTGGAAGAAAGACCATTGATCATCTACCTAACAGTCTTGGAAGACTCAATGGGCTGTATACTTGGTCAACAGGACGAAACAAAAAGAAAGGAGTCTCCCATCTACTACTCAAGCAAGAAATTCACAGATTATGAAACTCGGTACACTATGCTTGAGAAAACCTACTGTGTTCTGGCTTGGGCAGCCAAACGTCTTCGCCAGTACATGATTTGTCACACTACTTGGTTAATCTCCGAAATGGATCCAATCAAGTATGTCTTTGAAAAACCTGCTCTCACAGGGAGGGTCACTCGTTGGCAGATGTTGTTATCAGAATACGACATCGAGTACTATGCTCAGAAAGCCCTCAAAGGAAGTATTTTAGTCGATCATTTGGCTCATCAACCGATTAACGACCAGAAATCAGTCGGATTTGACTTCCCAGATGAAAATGTCATGTATTTGAAGATGAAAGATTGTGATGAACCACTACCCAATGAAGGGCCAGAACCGGGTTCCCAATGGGGACTAATCTTTGACGGAGCTGTCAACCATTATGGAAATGGAATCGGGGCAATCATCATAACACCTCAGGGTACCCATATTCCTTTCACTGCCAAATTAACGTTCAAATGTACAAACAACGAGGCCAAATACGAAGCTTGTATCATGGGTCTCGAAGAAGCAATTGACTTAAGGATTAAGAACTTGGACGTGTATGGAGACTCAGCCCTGGTTATCAATCAGATCAAATGAGATTGGAACACATAGCGATCAGGACTAATTCCTTAGAAAGACTATGCGAGAAGGTTGTTGTCATACCCCAAATTTTGATCACTAAGATTTCCCATCATTGTGTAAATCATCATCACAATATGGATGTACCTTTATGCCTCATTAGTCTCCCCAAAGATGGGTGAGCATCCACTACAATCAAACTTAGGGTTTCAAGCCCTCTCAAAGCTCTTAGACAAAGGATCAATCAAGGAATGACATGATCTTCAACTTGTCTAACCTCTCAAACATCCACAATGGATCAATAGGACTCCCACATCAAGGATCAAGAACAAGGCTGCAACATTCCAAGTGGATTAAGCCTCAAGATCGCCAGTGTCACCAAATTAGGGTTTTGGTCGACCAGGGACTCCAGATGGAAATTTTCCTCCGGGCATGAGCCAATGCTTCAAAGCATAACCCAAAATACTCTAAGGGACCTCATAAACCCAATCATCAAGTCAATTTAGCCTCAGGGATACATTCACCAAAAAACAGGAATTAGGGTTTCTTGACCTAATTCACCCCTAAGTTGACTTTTGGGACAAAACCTGAGCCAAGACCTCAAGACATGATTTGAGGGACCCTAATACACTACATTGATCCGTTTGCAACAATGGATTGATCCAAGAAGCTTGATTCACAAGTTTCGAGTTCATCAAAACCATAGTTAGGGTTCCGCAGAAAAAGTCAACTGTGCCTTTGACTTTTGACCAAGACATGCTCCTAAACCTTGGGACATGATTCAATACACCCTATAACACCTATGAAATCAATCCATCATGTTTTATTCAGTTCAAGGACTTGATTTCATAAAGGATCGCATAATTTGGAATTCATTTGATAAAAAGTCAACTGTGCCCAAAAGTCAAAGTTTAACTTTTTGATTTTTTGATCAATTATGGTTCCCTAACCCTAAAATGATGATAATGTGTGATTGGAATCATCATTCATAAAAAAAAATCAAGAAAAGTGGGATAACTTGTAAAAGGGGTAACCATAAAAAACTTAGAAATTTTCTAAGTTATGGAACAAAGTGGCTAGGGTACCAACTTCCAAAGGATCATAACTTGAGATCCAAGCAACCATTTGGGCTGATCCAAAGATGGATTTGTAGCTCTCATGACATACTTCAAAAGTGTCAACTACACCTCATTCCAATTCATCATGGATTTTGAGTTATGGTTGGATCAAAATGACTGAAAACATTAAATGTCACTTTTTCGAACACTTTGTGAAATTTTCACTAAGTCAGAATCTGTTTCACATTTTTCAAAATGTAGAGGCATTTTTCACTTGGATCCAAAAAGTTTCAAAACAAACTATGATCACACATGTGTTGTATCATATAAGAGATTTCCAAAATGTCCAAGAACCCCATCAAATCCCATCTGAGCTAAGAGTTATGACAGTGGCAATATGCCTTGCTGCAACTGTGATAACTAGGTAGATTTGTGCATTTTGCTCGATTTGAGCAATTTGTGCAAATGACAAACAAGTTTATCCATCTGAACACCTCAGGGAGAGACCAAGGAGGGACAAACACTGATCCATAAGCCTCCCAAGTCTTTGGAACTAAAAATAGCATGCCAAACCTAAAAAACCCTAAAGAGGGGACAAGACTCCAATTTTGTTTTGAAGCATTCAATGGATGCACCAAGGTGGCATGAACTGAGTCATTTCCAACTGAATGAGTCAAGGATGATCTCTGAACTAGGGAACCAAAGGTCTGTGTTCTAACCTCTAGTCAATGGCTAGAGGAGACTTGAGATTCCAAAATGCTCCAATTGGCCAAAGGTCTGCAGCAGCCTCCATTCACTATTGCTTGCAAAACAAACTTGCTCTACTATAAATAGAGCTCATTCGTGCTCAGTTTGAGTACACCAAAGTCATCAAACTGATGCTTTCCTCAAAATATCTTTTTTCACTCCAAAATTCCCTTCCAAAGCAAGTCACTATCGGGTTTTGAGTTTGAGAGCCATCCCAACCAAACCAATCACACACACACACCTCATAAACACCATATAGAAGTGATCCAAACACTTAAACAACATATGGAACACCAATTTCACAAAATCACCAGCCAATTGCTCAAGGTTTTAACCAAGTTGCAGCAGAGGTGCCATACTTTGTTCCAGCCATTTCCAAACAACTCCAAGCATTCAAACACATTCCATATGGTGTAGGGAAGCTGTTCATATCATCACAACTCATCTGTAACACCTCCAACTCAAAAATCACTTTGCCCTTGCTGTCACGACCTTCAAGTAAGCCTAAACTTGGTCATCTCTTAATTTATGCATATTTCCTCGCACAATACTTTTGCCAAATGTTCATAATCATGCATAGAATGTTTCCCCTCAATTTATTGCTTTGTTTGAATCGTGTATCAAAATTCTCAGCCTTCATGCAAATTTTAGGGTTCTTGAGGTTTTGTTTTGATTTCTTATTCCATGCTTAAAATAAATGAAATTAAAGACCATAGACATGATCGTGAGGTGAAAACGAGAAGATTGATATGTGGATTGTGTGATTTCATCAAGTATTCAGTGGTATTGGTGAGAAAATGCAAATCTGCAGAAACAGAGGGGTGGCGCGTGTTCTTGGTGTTTTCTTGGCGCCATTTTTTGAATATTTGAATATTTGAATTTTGTTATTTTATTTAATTGATTCAAAAATTAATTTCTCTCTGAGTTTTAATGATTTTGAGTTGATTCTTTTTTTAATAATTCACAAAAATGTTAAAATATTTTATTTTACCAAAAATTCCCAAAAATATTATTTATTTCATATACTTGATATTTTTTCAAAGAATTAATCTTTTATTTGTTTTTTAACATTTAAAATATTTTTTCCTCCTTGATTTTCCAAATTTAATTGGTTTCCAATCATTTTGTGGATATAAACATGATTTTTCAAACATTAATCCAAGATCACAACTTGTTTTTCACACATATTTGATAATTTTGATTATTTTAATTAAATTTTTATTTAATTAAAATACCTTTTGTAATTAATTTAGGGTTTTGATCTTAATCACCCTAAACAAATCATTTTCAAACACTCATGGGCCTCTAATAGAGTGTAAGACCCAACCCCTCTTGAAAACCAAAATAATTTGTGCCTCAGTGTATTGTATAAGTCCCAATACCGTCAAAAAGTTCGGCACGATCGTCGCCTTTTTTAACAAAAAATCTTTGGGCTTCTCCTTGAGCTATAAGACCCATATTTATTCATTTTCAAACCTTTTGGGCCTCTAATAGAGTGTAAGACCCAATCCCCTTTTAACCAAAACAATTTTGGGCCTCAGATATTGTATAAGTCCCTCTGCGTTAAAAGAAAAATCTCGGTGCAATCGCCAGTTCAAAAATCAAATCATCTGGGCATACGCTCGTGTTGCGAGCCCCATTTCTTATCTTTTCAAAACCTTTTGGGCCTCTAATAGAGTGTAAGACCCAATCCCCTTGTACATAAAAACAATTTTGGGCCTCACATATTGTATAAGTCCCTCTGTACAGTTTTTAAAACAACGGTGCAATCATCGTTAAAACTTGGGCCTCTCCTTGAGCTGTAAGCCCCAACAATCTTTTCAAAGCACTTTCTCCTTTGATTTTGAATTCAAATATACGTTGTTATCTAAACTTTGTTTGTTGAACAACTAACAAAACATCATGGAAGCTCTAGAACGGGTAAGTGTTTATCCGCTTTCATTTACCGCTTTCATATGTATATAATTGTATTGTGGGGCTGCTTCACTGTAAGTCTTCTTTCACATCCTTCTATATACTTGTCACATATCCACTGTGTAATACTAGTATAGTTATTTAGAGTTTCCCCCGGCAACTACGTCTAGCACTAGGTAAAGCCTTGTTGGTCACTCTTAAATACAAACAAAACTAGATCCCCATAGGATTTCCAAATACAGTCTTCCCTTCTCTTGGGGTTAAACAATATGGAACAAAGAGAAAGGCAGTATTCTCGGTGAACCTTTTCTCAAACTGTCACCCTTAGAAATTGTCAAAGAAACTCTAACTCCCCAGAGATGATCTTTTCTCTATGAATGGCATCTCTTGAGTTTCTTCCAAATTCTCAAACTTTCCTGGAATGATCTCTTCTCTGTGAATTGCATTTCTTGAACTTCTCTTGGTTTGGGGACCCACAGGCTTCCTAAAAGCATCCCCGCCTCCTCTTGGGTGTGGTACAAGGACCCTTCGGCTTCTTAGAAGTTCTCGTGCCTTCTCTTGGGCTTAATACAAGCACCCTGACGACCTCTTAAAGGTATAAGACAGAACTTAGTCATCCTTTGTTAGAGTAGTCTTTCCCGCGTCAAAACTCCGGCCGTTGTAGGGTTAATACTCATCCCTTAATGCTTGCGCCTCCTCTTGGGCATTGTACAAAAAATAAAACTCTAGACTTGGACAGTCTAAACCTCTTGAGTCTCAAAGACATTCTCAAGTTCCTTTCAAACATAGGAAAAAACACCGATCCCTCTGGATCAATCTCCAGCAGAAACCCGATCTCTCTCATGAGAGTTCCCCACACTTGGACCTGCTTCAGGATCTCAATAATCCTCAGCAGTAAGCCAGCCTCCTCTTGGGCTTTGTACAAATGATTCTCCCCAGCGGAGCTAACATTTTCAGACTCTCTTGTTAAGTCAACCACTTTTAGTCTCCGTCTTGGGCTTTGTACAAGACATATAAAATCACTCTTTTGTTGAGTATAAAAGACTCTCTTATTGATTCAATCTCTTTTTAGCCTCAATCTTGGGCTTCGTACGAGATAGAAAAACTCTCTCTTGTTGAGTATAAAAGACTCTCTTGTTGAGTCAATCTCTTTTTAGCCTCAATCTCAGGCTTCGTACGAGATAGAAAAACACTCTCTTGTTGAGTATAAAAGACTCTCTTGTTGAGTCAATCTCCTCTTAGCCTCAATCTCGAGCTTCGTACGAGACAGCAAATCACTCTCTTGTTGAGTATAAAAGACTCTCTTGTTGAGTCAATCAAACCTTCAGACTCTCTTTTTGAGTCAATCACATGTTCAAGACTCTCTTGTTGAGTCAACCTTTTTAGCCTTCGTCTTGGGGTTTATACAGGATAGATAAAAGTACTCTCTTGTTGAGTCAAACCACTTCAGCCTCCATCTTGGGCTTTATACAAGATACATTCTCCCCAATGGAGTCAAAATCCATTTTAGCCTCAATCTTGGGCTTTGTACAAGACAGAAAGAACATTTTCCCCAGAAAAGTCAAACTTCTAGCTTCCTCTTAGGCTTTGTATAAAGAAATCCCCAGTTGAGTCAATCAACCTTTTAGCATCAAATTTATGCCTTGCTCACAGCATACAAACCTCAACAAATCCTCTTTAGAGATGACAAATTATCTCTCAGCCAAAACCCTTTAGCTTCACATCTTGGGCTTTGAATAAGATACAAACCACCTTTAGCTTCATGTCTTGGGCTTTGAACAAGACACCAAAACATCTTTTTCCTCCCATAGAATAGGAGGAACTACAATCGCTCTGATTTCCCTGTTTCGTTAAACGGGAATACGTAGGCATAAGATTGCAAAATCTTAGCGAGCATACTAATAAAAAAACTCAAAATCCAGTACCTCCATACATCAATCAAAAAGCATCAGACCTAGTACCTTACCAAAATCCTCCTATACAGTCACGACACTCCGTTCTTAAACAAAATAACCTAAGACAGACCCCCCTTTTGATAGCATCTGTAAACCAACAGTATTGACTGTTTAACCTCAGTATGCAAGCAGGGTTAATTGGAGACATCTATTTCCCTTCCTTAATTAGCTTCACAAGATAAAAAATGAATCAAACTGTAGTACCAAAGCGATAGTGATTCGAAACCACAAAAATTGCGCTACAGTTGTTACCGTTCTTCAACAGAATCGAGCTTCACCATATCCCTCGTGAAGAGAATCACATGGCTGATGCATTAGCCACTCTCTCTTCCATGATTAGTGTAGGTCAATGGAATGACATACCTAAGATTAACATAATGCGCCTTGAACGGCCCGCTTACATCTTCGCAATTGAAGCAGTCATAGACGATAAACCTTGGTATCATGATATCAAATGCCTCCTTCAAAAACAAGAGTACCCACCTGGGGCATCCAGAAAAGACAGAAAGACCCTCAGAAGGCTAGCAGGCAATTTTTTCCTGAGCGGTGATACACTCTATAAGAGAAATTTCGACATGGTCTTGCTTCGATGTGTAGATAGACCAGAAGCAAACATACTGATAAAAGAAATTCACGAAGGATCCTTTGGCACTCATGCCAACGGACACACAATGGCGAGAAAAATTCTGAGAGCAGGATACTATTGATTGACAATGGAATCTGATTGCTATAAGTACATGAGGAGATGTCACAAGTGTCAGATGTACTCAGACAAAATCCATGTACCGCCAACGCATCTCAAAGTTCTTTCTTCCCCATGGCCTTTTTCTATATGGGGAATTGACATGATTGGCATGATCGAACCCAAAGCTTCAAACGGACATCGGTTCATCCTGGTAGCCATTGATTACTTCACCAAGTGGGTCGAAGCAGCGTCATACGCCAATGTAACCCGACAAGTCGTGGTCCGCTTTATCAAAAACAATCTCATCTGCCGTTATGGTGTTCCAAGCCAGATCATTACTCATAATAGATCTAACTTGAACAACAAGATTGTGCAAGAGTTGTGCGCTGAGTTTAAGATCGAACACCATAACTCATCTCCCTACCGACCCAAGATGAACGGAGTGGTAGAAGCAGCTAACAAGAACATCAAAAAGATTGTTCAAAGGATGTTTGTAACCTACAAAGACTGACATGAAATGCTACCCTTTGCTCTTCACGGTTATCACACATCTGTCCGCGCTTCAATATGGGCAACCCCTTTCTCTCTAGTATATGGCATGGAGGCAGTGCTCCCTGTAGAAGTAGAGATCCCATCGATTCGGGTATTGATGGAAGCTAAGCTAACAGAGGCTGAATGGTGTCAAAGTCGACACGATGAACTGAATCTGATCGAAGAAAAGCGAATAACGGCTCTATGACATGGTCAGTTGTATCAGCAAAGAATGAAGAAAGCGTTTGACAAAAAGGTCGTGTCTTCAGAAAAGGAGACCTCGTGCTCAAGAAGATACAATCATTCCTCACTGATTCCTGGGGAAAATGGACTCTGAATTATGACGGCCCCTACGTGGTCAAGAAAGCCTTCTCAGGCGGCGCCTTGAGACTCGCAACCATGGATGGAGAGGAATTTGCCTACCCCACAAATGTTGACGTAGTCAAGAAATACTTCGCCTAAAAAAACGTCTCGGTGGATTGAAAACTCGAAAGGGCGGTCCAGGAAAAAATTAGAGACATAAGCAAAAATCATCCCGATGGATTGGAAATCTCAAAGTACAATCCAGGCAAAAATTAGGGATTAATGGCAAGTAACTACGTCTGACAAAGCTAAATCCCTCAGCAGTAATGCCATCCATCAGAGAAAACTCCAGTCAAGGTCATCTTTGACAGAAGCTCAGGATGTCTAGAATTCAAAGTTGGTAGAAGGATAACGGTCGTTATGTTTCAATGTAGCCCTTTTCCCTTAAATTACCATTTTCCTATCTTAGTAAATACTCTATGGGATCACGCGCTTGGCTGATTTCCATCCTATCAATAAAATTTGAGCCCTAGTGCTTTTGTTTGCAATTCTTGTTTGTTTTAGCTTTACAGAATGACAGTTTTAACATGATCGACGATTCTTGAAATAAAACAAAAATGAATTTACTTGTCAAATTTTTCCTGCTTTAAAATAAAGATGGCAATTCTTTTAACTCTTGAACATCAAAAGAACATCGATCACTTCTCCGAAAGTAATTAAACCTCAAAGTGCAGAATCAAAGTACTCCTTCTAAACCAGAGCACCTGAATGAAGGATCAACCGTGTCAGATTCATATTGCATTATTAATTCATATATATATTTATATTGCATTACTATCACTCTGGTCAGTCTTGTCCCCTAGTGATAAAAGTCCTTTCATCAATCGAGTTGTCAATTCTTTCCTCGTCAGGAAATGTTGCGTCTGAACAATCTCTCTCAAGTTTATTTTTGGATTGGAGTTGGTCCTTGACCACTTTGATAACTTGAACCTCTGAAAGACAAAAAGACAGCTGACGAACGTCACTCTTCACCATTGAAGATGATATCTTCGCTTTCCCGGATTAAGGAAGATCCCCAGAGAAAGCCTCATAACCAAAGACTCTCAGCAACACATTGATTTTTCTCTCCAAGAAAGTCAATGTTAATGAAGTCATCAGTACCTCAAAATTAGATTACATCACATGGCATTTCTCCAAGAAGATCTTGAGGAAAAGTATGATGTAATATCCCCAAGCAGGAAACAGTCTCTTAAGAGACTCTTTTTCCCCAGTAGAGTCAACAAATGGCGTCTCCAACAAAGATGTTTGAACACCTGTACAACTCAGACGAATGGGTTCCCCAGCGAGTCTGACATCAAAACTTGTTCCCATTAAATGGCATCTCCCCAAGAAAATTCGGCGAGAAGTTTGAGGAAAACCGCTACAAATAACGTCCCTTGTCAAGGAAGAAACTCGACAAGAAGAAACTGAGACCAGTTCCGTGGCTAAAAACCAGGATCGAGGGGAAGTTTATTTCAGAAAGTGAGACCAGTTCCGTGGCTAAAGACCAGGATCGAGGGGAAGTTTATTGACGAAAGAAACTAAGACCATTTACGTGGCTAAAGACCAGGATCGAGGGGAAGTTTATTTCAGAAACTTAGACCAGATCCGTGGCTAAAGACTAGGATCGAGGGGAAGTTTTTACCTTTTCTAAGCATCATTGCTTAGAAAAAGAACATGGATGAGCAAGCAGCCATTCATAACCACCATCAAAATTTTGGGTATTCTGATATTTAATCCTCTTGCACCCCGAATGCCTGAATACCTTCGCCATTCACACCTTCGGGTCCAAGAAGATTAAATAGGGGCATTTGTCATACCCCAAATTTTGACCACCAAGATTTCCCATCATTGTGAAGATCATTACCACAATATGGATGTACTTTCATGCCTCATCAATCTCCTCAGGGATTGTTAGGCATTCTTTACAATCAAAGATTAAGGTTTTAACCCCTCTCGGAGCATTTAGACAAAAGATCAATCAAGAATTGACATGATCTTCAACTTGGATAGCCTCTCAAACATCCATGGAACACCAAGAGGTCTCCCACATCAAGAATTAAGCACAAGGTTGCAATATACCAAGTGGATCAAGCCTCAAGATCGCCAGTGTCACCAAATTAGGGTTTTGGTCGACTGAGGCCTCCCGATGAAATTTTCCATCTGGGTATGAGCCAATGTCTCAATGTATGGTCTAAAAAACTCAAAAGGATCTCAAGAACCCATCCACAATGGCAAAATCACCTTGAGGGTCCATCTATCAAAAAAATCAGGAATTAGGGTTTTGACCTAATTCAACCCTTGAGTTAACTTGTGAAGTGAGGCATGGCTTGAAGCTTCAAAATGAACTTCAAAGACCTCAAATACATCATATTGATATGTTTACAAGATTTTATTGACTCAAAGAGCTCAAATCATAAGCCACGAGAACTCAAAACCATCTATTCACAAATTAGGGTTTGTGATGGAAAAAGTCAACCCTATCCTTAACTGTTGGCCTACCCTTGATCTCAAACCTTGGGGAGGGGTCTAAGACATTCCTAAATACCCTTGGATGCCATCCATGAAGTTTAATTAAGCCGAAGGATAGATTTCACAAAAGGATCACAAAGTCAAAATTACATTTGATGAAAAAGTCAACTGTACAAAAATCCAAGTTTGACTTTTTGGATTTTTGGTCAACCAAGGTTCCTTAACCCTAAAACAATGTTAATATGTGATTTGAATCATCATTCATCAAGAAAAATCAAAGAAATTGAGTTAACTTGTTAAAGGGGTAACCATAAAAAAAACTTAGAATTTTTCTAAGTTATGGAACAAATTGGCTAGGGTACCAACTTTGCAAGGCCATATCTCTCAAACCCTAAGGCCTTTTTTTCCCATTCAAAGCTAAGATGGAAGCCCTCATTACATACTTCAAAAGTGTCAACTACAAGAATTTCCAATTCTTCATGGATTCTGAGTTATGGTTGGATCAAAATGACAAAAACTTGGAATTTACCACTTTTCCAACACTTAGACAAAATTCTGTCTAAGTCAAAAAAACAAGTGAAACACCAAAACTTGGAGGGCTGTTTCACATAGTTCTAGGCTGAATCAATTCAAGATGTAAACATCAAAGTCGTTGTGCATATTGCCTACAATCCAAGGAACTTATTGGCATGAAACAACTCAGCTTGAGCTAAGAGTTATAGCTGCTGCAAGACACCATGGCAAGGCTGTCATGAAAAATCAGTTTGTGAGATTTCATGCCATACACGATTTTGAGCCAAAAAGCAATGATCACTATGCCACATTCATCCAATCTGATCCTAATCCATCTGATCCAACCTGCTAAGCTGAGTCAAAAAGCCAAGGGATCTTCCAACTTGAGGTTAATGCATTTTGTCACATTATGCCTTGAATTCAAAGGCATTTATGTGCAATAGTGTACTTTCAATAAAGCCATTCTACTCAGTCAAGATGCTCACTTAAAAAACAATTAAAACATTTGAAGAATGTGGATTTGGTCAAGACATAGCCCTGCTCTTGGGAGAGGCTAGTTTACCTTGCATGAGAAGAAATGCCACCAAGCCAAAGCCATTGAATTTGATCTAATCTTGCAGGCATTTGTAGCGCGATTTTTGTGGTTTTGAATCACTATCGCTTTGGTACTACAGTTCGATTCATTTTTTATCCTGTGAAGCTGATTAAGGAAGGGGAATAGATGTCTCCAATTAACCCTGCTTGCATACTGAGGTTAAACAGTCAAAACAGTTGGTTTACAGATGCTATCAAAATAGGGGGTTCTTCTTTAGGGTTATTTGTTTAAAAACACAGTGTCTGGACTATTTGTGAGGTTTAAGATGTTAGGGGTGATGCTTCTTGATGGAGGTACGGGATTTTGGGTTTTTGATTAGTATGCTCGCTAAGATTTTTGCAATCTTATGCCTACGTATTCCCTAAACAGGGAAATCAGAGCGATCGTAGTTCCTCCTATTCTATGGGAGGAAAGAGATTGTTTTGGTGTCTTGTTCAAAGCCCAAGACATGAAGCCAAAGGTGGTTTGTATCTTGTTCAAACCCTAAGATGTGAAGCTAAAAGGTTTTGGATGAGAGAGAATTTGTCATCTCTAAAGACGAGTGGTTGATGTTTGTATGCTGTGAGCAAGG
This sequence comes from Lathyrus tuberosus, assembly GCA_022829125.1. NCBI lineage: Eukaryota > Viridiplantae > Streptophyta > Magnoliopsida > Fabales > Fabaceae > Lathyrus > Lathyrus tuberosus. The sequence continues at coordinate 4,963,207 of JALAZF010000269.1, read as the reverse complement.
CACAACTTTGATGCTAAAAGGTTGATTGACTTAACCGGGGTTTTCTTTATACAAAGCCTAAGAGGAGGCTAGAAGTTGAGTTTTCCGGGGAAAATGGTCTTTATGTCTTGTACAACGCCCAAGATTGAGGCTAAAAGGGATTTTGACTCCATTTGGGAGAATGTATCTTGTATAAAGCCCAAGATGGAGGCTGAAAGGGTTTGACTCAACAAGAGGGTATTTTTATCTGTCCTGTATAAAGCCCAAGATGGAGGCTAAAAAGGTTGACTCAACAAGAGAGTCTTGAACAGGTGATTGACTCAACAAGAGAGTCTGAAGGTTGATTGACTCAACAAGAGAGTCTTTTATACTCAACAAGTGAGTGATTTTCCATCCCGTACGAAGCCCAAGATTGAGGCTAAAAGGAGATTGACTCAACAAGAGAGTCTTTTATACTCAACAAGAGAGTGTTTTGTTATCCCGTACAAAGCCCGAGATTGAGGCTAAAAGGAGATTGACTCAACAAGAGAGTCTTTTATACTCAACAAGAGAGTGTTTTTATATGTCTTGTACAAAGCCCAAGACGAAGGCTAAAAAGGGATTGACTCAAAAAGAGAGTCTTTTATACTCAACGAGAGAGTGATTTTATATGTCGTGTACAAAGCCCAAGGCAGAGGCTAAAAGTGGTTGACTCAACAAAAGAGTCTAAAAAGGTTAGCTCCGCTGAGGAGAATCATTTGTACAAAGCCCAAGAGGAGGTTGTCTTAATGCTGAGGATTATTGAGATCCTGAAGCGTGTCCAAGTGTGGGGAACTCTCATGAGAGAGGGATCGGGTTTCTGCGGGAGATTGATCCAGAGTAATCAGTGTTTTTTCCTATGTTTGAAAGGAGCTTAAGAATGTCTTTGAGACTCAAGAGGTTCAGACTGTCTAAGTCTAGAGTTTTATCTTTTGTATAATGCCCAATAGGAGGCACGGGTATTAAGGGATTAGTATCAATCCTAAAATGGCCGGAGTTTTGGTGCTGGAAAGACTGCTCTAGCAAAGGATGACTAAGTTTTGTCTTATACCTTTAAGAGGTCGTCACGGTCCTTGTATTAAGCCCAAGAGAAGGCATGATAACTTCTAAGAAGTCGAAGGGTCCTTGTACAATGCCTAAGAGGAGGCGGGGATGCTTTTAGGAAGCCTGTGGGTCCCCCAAACCAAGAGAAGTTCAAGAAATGCAATTCACCGAGAAGAGATCATTCCAGGAAAGTTCGAGGATTTGGAAGAAACTCAAGAGATGCCATTCACGGAGAAAAGATCATCTATGGGGAATTAGAGTTTCTTTGACAATTTCTAAGGGTGACAGTCTGAGAAAAGGTTCACCGAGAATACTGTCTTTCTCTTTGTTCTATATTGTTTAACCCCAAGAGGAGGGAAGATTGTATCTGGAATCCTATGGGAGATCTAGTTTTGTTTGTATTTAAGAGTGACCAACAAGGCTTTACCTAGTGCTAGACGTAGTTGCCAGGGAAAACTCTAAATAACTATACTAGTATTACACAGTGGATATGTGACAAGTATATAAAAGGATGTGAAAGAAGACTTACAGTGAAACAGCCCCACAATACAGTTATATACATATGAAAGCGATAAATGAAAGTGGATAAACGTTTACCCGTCGTAGAGCTTCCATGTTGTTTTGTTAGTTGTTCAACAAAGAAAGTTTTGATAACAACACATATTTGAATTCAAAATCAAAGGAGAAAGTGCTTTGAAGAGATTTTTGGGGCTTACAGCTCAAGGAGAGGCCCAAGTTTTAACGATGATCGCACCGTTGTTTTGAAAACTGTACAGAGGGACTTATATAATATGTAAGGCCTACACCATTTTGGTTTCAAAAAGAGGTTGGGTCTTACACTCTATTAGAGGCCCAAAGAAATTTAAAGAAAATAAATGGGGCTTATAACACGAGGGTAGGCCCAGATGATTTGATTTTTGAACTGGCGATTGCGCCGAGATTTTTCTTTTAACGCAAAGGGACTTATACAATATCTGAGGCCCAAAATTGTTTTGGTTAAAAGGGGATTGGGTCTTACACTCTATTAGAGGCCCAAATATTTATTTTAAAATAAAATATGGGGCTTACAGCTCAAGGAGATGCCCAATGTTATTGTTACAAAGGCGACGATCGCGCCGAACTTTTGAAAATATGCAGAGGAACTTATACAATGTCTGGGGCCCAAAAGGTTTTATTTACAAAGGGGTTAGGTCTTACACTCTATTAGAGGCCAAAGTTTTTTGTTTTTGAAAAGGAATGGGACTTATAGCTCGAGGAGAGGCCTAATTGATTTTGTTAAAAAGGCGACGATCGCGCCGTTGTTTTTGAAAATACAGTGGGACTTATACAATGGCTGAGGCCCAAAAAGTGGTGTATTTACAAAGGGGATGGGTCTTACACTCTAATATAGGCCCAAAGTTTTTTGTTTTTGAAAAGGAATGGGACTTATAGCTCGAGGAGAGGCCCAATTGATTTTGTTAAAAAGGCGACGATCGCGCCATTGTTTTTGAAAATACAGTGGGACTTATACAATGGCTGAGGCCCAAAAAGTGGTGTATTTACAAAGGTGATGGGTCTTACACTCTAATTGAGGCCAAAAGATTTTTGAAATATTTGAGTATGATTAAAAATCAAAGAAACCCTAATTTTCATTTTTTTAAAGTAATTTTTCAAAGAAAATTAATAAAAAATGATAAAAATACCAAATAGGTTTAAATAAACCACTTGTGATTTTTGGTTAAGATCTGAAGAATGAGGTTTTAATCACAAGATCATTTAAAACTCATTTGGTTTTGATTTTCAAGATGAATATTAATTTTTTAAATATTTAAAAATAATTAAAATGAATTTATTTACAAAAATACCAACTATATTAAATAAATAATATAAATTTGATTTTTTTTTGTGGAATAAAATATTTCAACATTTTTGTGAATTTTTGCAAAAAGAACCAATCAAAAATGATAAAAATTGAGAGAGTTATTAATTTTTCTAATCAATAAAATAAATATAAAAAATAATAAAAATAAAACAAGTGATAAAAAAGAGGTCGGGGGCGAGGGGGATTCAAACCCCAGACCTCTCGCTTGCCAATACTCACAAACCAGCTGATCAACCACTGGGGCGCAATGCCAATTCATTAAACATATGGCAAGGGAAAAATATAAGGCAAACTTGGTTGGAAAACCTGAAGAATGGCGCCATGGCCATCTTCTTCCTTGGCTCAGATGCGTGAAGCTTTCTATCTCACTCGTTTCTCAACCATTTGTCATGATTCAAACACCAATTTCATGCGTTTTTTAACAAGGAATATGATGGCAATATTCAATTTTGTTGAAATGGATTAAATCAGAACATAACAAGTTAAAACCTGAAGAACCCTAAGATTGGCATGAACTCAATGAAATCCTATATACGAATTGTAAACAACAATTGATTGAGGGGAAACACTCAACATATGAGGACAAACAATTGGAAAAAGTATCATGTGAGGAAATATGCATGGATCATGTTATGAGAGTTTTGAGGCTTACCTTGATGCAAGATGAAATGGAACTCTGCACAGATGGTGTTCCAGAAGTGATTTGATGATCCATATAGCTTCAATGGATGTTGTTGAGTGGATTGCAAGCCTTGGAACACTTTGGAAATCTTTGGATCAGGTTGGAGGAATCCAACTGCCTAATGGATGCATAATGGCTTGGTTGAAGGGTGATTTTGAGCTAGAGGTGTTACATAGATGATTTAAGTGTTTAAACACCTCATATACATCATATATGATGTGTTTGGGTAATTGGATTGGATTGTTTAAGGCTGCAACTCAAAACCCGTGGTGTTTGCTCAAAAACAAAGAAATTTGGCACTTAAGAGAGAATGAGAGAAAGCAATGTGGTAAGCTGCTTTGGTGTAGTTTGAATGATCAGTGAGAACCTCTATTTATAGGTGATAAACTCTTGTCTTGGAGGAATAGTGAAAGGTTGCTGGATCATATCACATTCAATGGCTTTTGTTTGGTGGCATTTCTTCTCATGCAAGGAAAACTAGCCTCTCCCAATAGCAGGGCTATGTCTTGACCAAATCCACATTCTTCAGATGTTTTAATTGTTGTTTAATCAGAGAACTTGACTGAGGAGAGTGGCTTTGTTGAAAGTGCCCTAGTTCACATAAATGCCTTTGAATTCAAGGCATAATGTGCCATAATGCATTAGTCTCAAGTTGGAAGATCCCTTGGCTTTTGACTTAGCTTTATCAGTTGGATCAGTTGGATTAGGTTCAGATTAGATGACTGTGACATAGAGATCCTTGGTCTTTGGCTCAAAATCGTGCAAGACAAGAAATCTCACAAACTGATTTTTCATGACAGCCTTGCCATGGTGTGTTGTAGCAGTCATAACTCTTGGCTCAAGTGGAGTTGTTTCATGCTAGTGAGTTGCTTGGATTGTAGGCAACATGTACAACAACTTTGATGTTTACATCATGAATTGATTCAGCTTGTAACTGTGTGAAAAAATCCCACAAGTTTTGGTGTTTTCAACAAAATCTGTCTTGGGCAGAATTTTGTCTAAGTGTTGGAAAAGTTGTACTTTCATGTTTTTAGTGATTTTGATCCAATCATAACTCAGAATCCACAATGAATTGGAGCGAGTTGTAGTTGAAGCTTTTGTAGAGTGTCATGAGAGCTACAAATCCAGCTTTGGACCAACAAAAATGGTTTCTTGGATCACAAGTTATGATCCTTGGAAGTTGGTACCCTAGCCACTTTGTTCCATAACTTAGAAATTTCTAAGTTTTTTATGGTTACCCCTTTTTCATGTTATCCCACTTTTCTTGATTTTTCTTTATGAATGATGATTCCAATCACACATTAACATCATTTTAGGGTTAGGGAACCATAATTGAAAAAAAAATCAAAAAGTCAAACTTTGACTTTCGGGCACAGTTGACTTTTTATCAAATGAATTCCAAACTGTGCGATCCTCTATGAAATCAAGTCCTTGACCTAAATCAAACTTGATGGATTGATTCCATAGTTGTTATAGGGTGTATTGAATCATGTCCCAAGGTTTGGGAGCATGTCCTGGTCAAAAGTCAAAGGCACAGATGACTTTTCCTTCAAAAACCCTAACTGTGGTTCAGATGAAATTGAGACTTGTGCATCAAGCTTCTTGGATCAATCCATTGTTTCAAATGGATCCATGTGGTTTATTAGAAACCGTCAAACCATTTCTTGAGGTTTTGGCTCATGTTTTGTCCCAAAAGTCAACATAGGGGTGAATTAGGTCAAGAAACCCTAATTCTTGATTTTTTTATTAATGCATCCCCTGAGGCCAAATTGACTTGATGATTGGGTTTATGAGGTCCCTTAGAGTGTATTGGGTTATGCTTTGAAGCACTGGCTCATGTCCAGAGGAAAAATTCCATCTGGAGGCCTTGGTCAACTAAAACCCTAATTTGGTGACACTGGCGATCTTGAGGCTTGATCCACTTGGAATGTTGCAGCCTTATGCTTGATCCTTGATGTGGGAGTCCTCTTGATCCATTGGGGATGTTTAAGAGGCTCAGACAAGTTGAAGATCATGTCATTCCTTGATTTATCCTTTGTCTAAGAGCTCTGAGAGGGATTGAAACCCTAAGTTTGATTGTAGTGGATGCTCACCCATCTTTGGGGAGACTAATGAGGTATGATGGTCCATCCATATTGTGATGATGATTTGCCCAATGATGGGAAATCTTAGTAATCAAAATTTGGGGTATGACAGATGCCCCTATTTAATCTTCTTGGACCCGAAGGTGCGAATGACGAAGGTATTCGGGCATTCGGGGTGCAAGAGGATTAAATATCAGAATACCCAAAATTTTGATGGTGGTTATGAATGGTAGCTTACGCATTCATCTTCTTTTGCTAAGAGTTGATACTTAGAAAAGGTAAAACTTCCCCTTGATCATGGTCTTCCTACCAAGGAACTGGTCTCAGTTTCTGATGTAAACTTCCCCTCGATCCTGGTTTCCTACCAAAGAACTGGTCTCAGTTTCTGATGTAAACTCCCCTCGATCCTGGTTTCCTACCATAGAACTGGTCTCAGTTTCTGATGTAAACTTCCCCTCGATCCTGGTTTCCTACCAAGGAACTGGTCTCAGTTTCTGATGTAAACTTCCCCTCGATCCTGGTTTCCTACCAAGGATCTGGTCTCAGTTTCTGATGTAAACTTCCCCTCGATCCTGGTTTCCTACCAAAGAACTGGTCTCAGTTTCTGATGTAAACTTCCCCTCGATCCTGGTTTCCTACCAAGGAACTGGTCTCAGTTTCTTTTGTCAATAAACTTTCTTGACAAGGGACGCTATTCGTAGCGGTTTTCCTCAAACTTCTTGCCGAATTTTCCTGGGGAGATGCCATTTGATGGAAAAAGATTTTGATGTCAGAGTTTACTGGGGAACCCAGTCGTCTGAGTTGTAGAGGTGTACAAACTTCTCTGTTGGAGACGACATTCGTTGACTCTACTGGGGGAAAACGAGTTTCTTGAGAGACTGCTTTCTGTTTGGGGATATTATATCATACTTTTTCTCGAGATCTTCTCGGAGAAATGCCATGTGATGCAATCCAATCCTGAGGTACTGATGACCTTTTTGTCAGTGAATTTTCCGAAGGAGAACTGCTGTATTGCCGAATCTTTGATTAAGAGGATTTCTCTGGGGATCTTACTCAATTCGTGAAAGCGAAAATATCATCTTCAATGGTGAAGAGTGACATTCGTCGAAAGTTTTCTTGCTTTTCAGAGGTTCAGGTTATCAAAGTGGTCAAAGAACCACCTTCAATTCAGAAATGAACTGGAGGAGAGGTTGTTCAGACACGACGTTTCCTGATAAGGAAAGAATTTACAACTCAATTAAGAGGACTTTTATCACTTGGGAACAAGACCGACTAGAGTGATAGTGATGCAATATGAATGTGAATGTAAATCAATAATGCATGATGTATGTATGTTTATGCTGAAAAAACTGACGCGACATACAGACTAATAGATGAACATGACTGGATACTCGGCCACTGTGGGGAATGAAGAGTTACCACTGGGTTCAAAATAGCAATTCTGCCTTGCTTAGGAGAGATAGTCCCTGCGAGGAACACTGTTGGTCGGGCTTAGGAGATAAGAACTCTGTCGGGGGTGTCAGAGGAAACACGATCTCTGACACAGTTGATCCTTCATTCAGGTGCAATGGTTTAGAAGGAGTACTTTGATTCTACACTTTGAAGCTTAACCGCCTTTGAAGAAGCGATCGATGATCTTTCGATGTTCAACAGTCAAAAGAAATTGCCATCCTTATTTTGAAAAGCAGAAAAAGTTTGACAAGTAAATTCATTTTTGTTTTATTTCAAGAATCGTTAACCACATTAAAACGTCATTTTGTAAAGCTAAAACAAAGGAGAATTGCAAAGAAAAGCACTAGGGCTCAAATTTTAATGATAGGATAGAAATCAGCCAAGCGCGTGATTCCATGGAGTATTTACAAAGTTAGAAAATGGTAATTTAAGGGAAAAGGGCTACATTGAAACATAACGACCACTATCCTTCTACCAACTTTGAATTCGGGACATCCTGAGTTTCTGTCGAAGATGACATTGATCGAGATTTCTGACGGATGGCACGACTGCTGCTGGGGGATTTGACCCTTTGTTGGACGTAGTTACTTTCCATTAATCCCCAACTTTTTCCTGGATTGAACTTTGAGGTTTCCAATCCACCGGGATGATTTTTTATTGTGTCTCTAATTTTTGCCTGGACCGCCCTTTCGGGTTTTCAATCCATCGAGACGGTTTTTCCTTTTATTTATTTTTTATTTAGGCGAAGTATTTCTTGACTACGTCAACATTTGTGGGGTAGGCAAATTCCCTCCATCCATGGTTGCGAGTCTCAAGGCGCCGCCTGAGAAAGCTTTCTTGACCACATAGGGGCCATCATAGTTCGGGGTCCATTTTCCCCTGGAATCAGTGAAGAATGATTGTATCTTTTTTAGCACAAGGTCTCCTTTCCTGAAGACGCGAGGTCGGACATTTTTGTCAAACACCTTCTTCATCCTTTTTTGATACAACTGACCATGGCATAGTACCGTTATTCGCCTTTCTTCGATCAAATTCAGCTCATCGTGTCGACTTTGACACCATTCAGCCTTTGTTAGCTTAGCTTCCATCAATACCTAGATTGATGGGTTGTCTACTTCTATGGGGAGCACGACTTCCATTCCATATACTAGAGAGAAAGGGGTTACCCCTGTTGAAGCGCGGACAGATGTGTGATAACCATGAAGAGCAAAGGGTAGCATCTCGTGCCAGTCTTTATAGGTTATAACCATCTTTTGAACATTCTTCTTGATGTTCTTGTTAGCCGCTTATACCGCCCCGTTCATCTTGGGTCGGTAGGGAGATGAATTATGGTGTTCGACCTTGAACTCAGCACACAACTCTTTCATCATCTTATTGTTCAAGTTAGATCCATTATCCGTAATGATCTGGCTTGGAACACCATAACGATAAATGATATTGTTTCTGATAAATCGGACCACCACTTGTCGAGTTACATTGGTGTACGACGCTGCTTCAACCCACTTGGTGAAGTAGTCAATGGCTACTAGAATGAACCGATGTCCGTTTGAAGCTTTGGTTGGGTTCAATCATGCCAATCATGTCGATTCCCCATATAGAAAATGGCCATGGGGAAGAGAGAACTTTGAGATGTGTGGGCGGTACAGGGATTCTGTCTGAGTATATCTGACACTTGTGACACCTTCTCATGTATGTGTAGCAGTCAGATTTCATGGTCAACCAGTAGTACCCTGCTCTTAGAATTTTTCTCACCATTGTGTGTCCGTTGGCATGAGTGCCAAAGGATCCTTCGTGAGTTTCTTTTATCAGCATGTTTGCTTCTGGTCTGTCTACGCATCGGAGCAAGACCATGTCAAAGTTTCTCTTATAGAGTGTATCACCGCTCAGGAAGAAGTTTTTGGCCAGTCTTCTGAGAGTCTTCCTGTCTTTTCTGGATGCCCCGGGTGGGTACTCTTGTTTCTGAAGGAAGCATTTGATGTCGTGATACCAAGGTTTGTTGTCTATGACTGCTTCAATCGTGAAGATGTAAGCGGGTCATTCCAGGCGCATTATGTCGATCTTAGGTATGTCGTTCCATTGACCTACACTAATCATGGAAGAGAGAGTGGCTAATGCCTCAGCCATTTGATTCTCCTCACGAGGGATATGATGAAACTCGATTCTGTTAAAGAAGGGTAACAACCTCCTCGCGTAGTCTTTGTAAGGAATCAATCCTGATTGGTATGTGTTCCAATCTCCTTTGATCTGATTGATAACTAGGGCTGAGTCGCCATATACATCTAAGTTCTTGATCCTTAAGTCGATCGCTCTTCGAGACCCATGATACAAGCTTCATATTCGGCCTCGTTGTTTGTACACTTGAATGTCAATCTGGAAGTGAAAGGATTGTGGGTACCCTGAGGTGTTATGATGATTGCCCCAATTCCATTTCCATAATGATTAACAGCTCCGTCAAAGATTAGTCCCCATTGGGAACCTGGTTCTGGCCCTTCACTAGGTAGCGTTTCATCGCAATCTTTCATTTTTAGATACATGACATCTTCGTCTGGGAAGTCAAACCCGACTGATTCCTGATCGTCAATCGGTTGATAAGCCAAATGATCGGCTAAAACACTTCCTTTAACTGCTTTCTGAGCGTGGTACTCGATGTCGTATTCTGATAACAACATCTGCCAACGGGCAATACTTCCCGTGAGAGCAGGCTTTTCAAAGACGTACTTGATTGGATCCATTTTGGATATTAACCAAGTAGTGTGGAAAATCATGTATTGGCGAAGACGTTTGGCTGCCCAAGCCAGAGCGCATCAAGTTTTCTCAAGCATAGTGTACCGAGTCTCGCAGTCGGTGAATTTCTTGCTCAAATAGTAGATGGCAGACTCTTTCCTTTTTGTTTCATCTTGTTGGCCAAGTACATATCCCATTGAGTCTTCCAAGACTGTTAGGTAGATGATCAGTGGCCTTCCTTCCATTGGAGGTGATAGAATCGGTGGGTTCAACAGATACTCTTTGATACTGTCGAAGGCAGTTTGGCAATCTTTTGTCCAAATGTAGTCCTGATTCTTTTTGAGTAATTTGAAGATTGGCGTGCATATCGCGGTCATGAGGAATATAAATCTAGAAATGTAGTTTAAACGTCCCAGGAATCCCCTGACTTGTTTTTTAGTCTTTGGAGAAGGCATTTCTTGAATGGCCTTGACCTTGACAGGATCAACCTCAATTCCTTTCTGGCTAACGATGAACCCTAAAAGTTTCCCTGAACGGACACCGAATGTGCACTTGTTGGGATTCAAGCGGAGTCTATATTTTCTCAACTGCTAGAATAGTTTTGACAAGAGGGTCACATGCTCCTCTTCTGTTTTAGATTTGGCAATTATATCATCGACATATACCTCGATTTCTTTGTGTATCATGCCATGAAACAGAGTAGTCGTGGCCCTTTGATAGGTTGCCCGACATTCTTTAAACCGAACGACATTACCTTGTAACAAAGGGTACCCCATGGGGTAATGAACGAAGTTTTCTCCATGTCTTTCGGCGCCATTTTGATTTGATTATAGCCCGAGAATCCATCCATGAAGAAGAATACTTTGAACTTTGTTGTACTGTCTACCATCATGTCAATGTGTGGTAAGGGAAAGTCGTCCTTTGGACTTGCTTTGTTTAGATCCCTGTAGTCTACACACATTCTGACCTTTCCGTCCTTTTTGGAACTAGTACTATGTTGGCTAGCCATTGAGGATATTCTGATGTGGCGAGAAAACCTGCGTCAATCTGTTTCTGTACTTCCTCTTTGATTTTGATGGCCATGTCTGGGTGAGTCCGTCTCAACCTCTGTTTTACTGGCGGGCATTCCGATCTCAACGGTAAATGATGTTCCACGATGCTGGTATTCAACCCTGGCATGTCCTAATAGGACCAAGCAAATACATCGGGAAACTCTTTGAGAAGCTTTATCAAACTTTCTTTGACAGTCGGACTGAGCAGTGCCCCAATCTTGACTTCTTTTCTCTCTTCCTCTGAACCCAAGTTGACTGTTTCCAATGGCTCTTTGTAAGGTTTAATGGACATTTCCTCTTGTCTGAGTAATCGGGAGATCTCCTTGGAATTTCTTCGTCATCTTCTTCTTCATCCTCAAATACCGGGAATTCAAAGTTGGGAGAAGGCATCGGATCGTACGTTTCAATGGGGTTTAAAACAAGCAATCTGTATGACATGATGATTGTTTTTTAGAAGAGATAGAGAGAAATGCAAGAGTGTGTGCAGTATTTTTCTGAAAACTGCTTGTTTTTATTAGTTGTTTTTTAGGATTACCATTTTCTGAAAAGGCAAAAAGAGAAAACAGCAATTAATGCAGAAATCACAGAACGACATTTATTTATTTATGATTTTGTCGATTCTTGAAACTACAGCCCTATAAAACAAAACTCTGTCGCTTTGGGCAAAGCGAATAGGTATATTTACAGAAAGGGAGCCCAATCAAAACATCTATTTCACCTGGGCAGGGTGAAAGGTTAAGATAAAGACGGCCATTACTTTGACTTATGAACAATCTTTGGAACATCGACTGCAACCCATTGGCGGCGAACTCCTCGGTGAATCACAAAGTCTGGTACCTTTTTTCTTGATTTGTCTTCGGAAATAACACTGATTTCTGGTGGAGCAGGATCATTTGATTCTGTTTCCCAGGAAGAGTTGTCGTAGGAGGATTCCTCGGTTGTATTTTGCATAGTATTTTTGCTCCCAGGAAAATCCCCCCATCCAGTTGGCTGGATGTCCTTGAGCCTAATACGAGAGCTTTCAGGAGCAGTGTACTTAACCAAGAAGTCGTACTTGCCACTCGGTTTTCCTAAGGTGTTCCACAATTCTTTGGAACTGGAGGAATCATCCCTCTCATGACGTTGACCTCGGGAAAAGCATAGTTGATGAATTCTAGTCCTACAAACTTTACAAATTCATCATCGCACTGGATATTTTCTGAATGACTTGAGTGTTGATCCCATGACATTGTGGGGACGCATGTATTTTTTTAATGATGCTCAGCTGATTTTCATTGTTCAGCTGATTTTCTTGCCCCAAGTCTCCTGGGTAAGGTTGCCACATCGGCAGGCCATCCATCGGGCCATAATAGTTGTGGTCAAAATTTTCTTTCATCAGAGTGTCCTCCTCTAATGAGTTTGGTGGAGCACGGAATCCTTCCGGATCACAATCTCTGTATATCATTTTGACGTCTGACCTTGGTATAAATCTCGGACTCTGTGTGGGATAGAAAAATGGCGTAGGCACCTCTTCCTGAGACATATAACCGTCCTCGTTAAGATAGGACTTCCATTCCTCATCTGTTTTGGAGGAATCTCCCTCGTTGATGGTATGTACTTCTAGAGACACTGGGTGAAGGAAACCTCCACTATGGAAGAAGTTCTGAATGGGATGAAGACTTTCATTGTTAGTAGTTGTCTGGGTATAGGTTGCAGAGAAACCAAGACCCTTCTTTGTTTTATTGTCAGTAGGAATGACAAGCTGTCCCCATCCCTTGGCATTGTTACTCTCGATTACTTTGAGAGCATCTTTGTATGAGGAAATCGATGTTCCTTTTTCTGATTGATTCTCATTTCTCACCGAAAGCGCTTGAAACTGGGTTCCCACAACCTCCTCGGGTTCTACACAAGTGGACAATGAAAGGTTACTCACGATCAAGGCTTGTTCTCCACAAACCGTGACGAGTTGGTCATTCTTGATAAACTTCAGCTTCTGGTGAAGTGTCGATGTGACTGCCCCAGCCTGGTGTATCCAAGGTCTTCCCAACAAACAGTTGTATGTTGCTCAGATGTCCATGACCTGGAAAGTGGCTTAGAAAGTGTGAGGACCGATAGTTATAGGAAGGTCGTCTTCGCCGATAACTATTTTTCGGGATCCGTAAAATGCTTTGACGACGACCTCACTGCCCCTCATCGGAGATCCTTTGAATGATAGTCGCATTAGAGTGGATTTTGGCATAACATTGAGAGCCGATATGGTATCTACCAGTACGCTGGCTAAAGCATCATCCTGGCAGTTGACTGTGATATTGAGCGCCATGTTGTGACTTGGGCCCTCTTCCGGCAATTCCTCATCACTAAACCCCAAGTTGTTGCAGGAAGTGATGTTAGAGACGATGCTATCGAACTGTCGTATTAACACATCCTGTTCCACAAAGGCCTGTTCTAAGACTTTCTATAGAGCCTCTCTGTGGGCTTCAGAACTAATTAGGAGCGATAGTACATAGATTTTTGAAGGAGTTTGCAACAGCTGATCAACAATGTTGTATTCACTCCTTTGGATAAGCTTCAACATCTCATCATTGTTCTTTGAAAGGTCAGGATTACTGGATTGACCGACTGGTGGATTGGGAACTTCCGTTTGAGGTTCCTTTTCTCTGTTAGGTTCTCCAACTCCTCTGTTGAAGATTCGACCACTCCGTGTTACTCGACTGATGTCTGCAATATTCACGACGGAGGGTAATGGAATTTCCTTTCCATTCTAAACTGTTGTTGCACCGTATTTGTAAGGGATAGCCTTAGTTGATTCATACGGTAGTGGTCCTGGCAGATAGATAACTACAAGAGCCTTCTGATTTTTCTGACTGTCGTAGGTAACTTCAATCAGTTCCTGGTTAAGAACCTTTGATTCGTCAAGTAGAGGGATGATGGCACAAACATCTTTGGTCCCTTCGCGATCAGAGATCACGATAACATCCTTAATCTAATAAGCGAAATAGTTTGGCATCCAGTTGATCGATCCAGAACTTGGACACGGTTGAATCTCCTTGGGAGCCAACTGACTTTGAAGGGCTGCTCGCACGAGGTAACATCCTTGATTATTTTTCGAGCAGACTCTACAACGTTCGTAATTGTGTGGTGGCACCTAGCCACGTCCGCTTTGAATGCAGTGTAACCTTACTAGGTCTATTTCCATAGATCGGACATCCTGACTTTGATGCCTAGTAAGGTTCCCGTTTGTCACACTGATTTGTTGCGTGTCTTCATCCATATAGATTGGAAGCCATCGGTGGTTTAACAAGTGTTGCAAAGTTCTTTGCACCAGAGCTCACCCTTGGTTACTCTCACGACATACTTTACAGCTCTGATAATTATGCGAAGTCAGGAAACCGAGCTGGACTCGTGTAGCGTGTAACTCCACCAAGCTGGTATTCATCAAACAAATATCGAATATTTGAATCATATTCACTTGATACTGATTTCCATCACGGTAATCCTGAATCCATCCAAGATCCATCTGACGCTGGAGGGCCTCTTGTACAAAAGAGCATCCCTGTTTGTTTACCGAGCAAGTCGGACAGGAATTGTAACATGTCGTGGCAGATTATGATATTGGCTTTTCCTTGAGTGCATTGCCACCAAGTTGACATTTATTGCACGGATGTCGTGGTTCTGAATAATGTTGGAATTTGCATACGTCATATTAACCCCACGAACTCGGTGCTCTTGGATCCATCAGAGATCCAATTGTTCCTATAGAGCTGATTGCACCACAGAACATCCTTGATTGTTTTTAGAGCAGATATCACACTAGTGATAGTTATGAGGTGGCACATGGCCGTATCCACTTTGTCTATAATGCATCTTGACCAAGTTGGCCCTCAATAAGAGTACATCATGAATTTGATAGCTGTTATTGGACTCTTCCTCTATCAAATTTACCGCAGCTTTCTCGTGTTGAGGCAGCGAGTTCATGAGAACATTTAGATTCGTATCTTTGAAAGATAGTACCCCGCTCCTAACAAGCTTTTGCACATCGGATTTGAAACTGAGACAGTTTTCTATGTTATGCCCTGGTCCTCCTTGATGGTAAAGACAAGTCTGATCCGCTTTGAACCAAAAAGGCGGATTTTCCAGTATTGTAAGAGGATCCCTGGTTTGGACATGCCCCTTGACCAATAGTAATGGAAACAGTTCTGCATACAACATTGGTATAAGATCAAACCCTGGAGGTCGAGTTGTACAGTTGTTGTTATATGGAGGACGAGCCTGCTGAAGAGGTTGTTGTGTCCTTTGCTGATATTGTTGTTGATTCAGTTTGCTCTGAGCAACCTGAGGTTGATATGTAGGAACAGGCGCAGGGTTGATAGCAGGAGTTACAGCTGCTACTGGTTGGTACCGTCGCCTTTGCTTCCCAAGAGAGATATTCCCAATATCCTGCTTTTTTTTCTTAGGGAGAGCGCTACCGTATCATTTTGTACTACTTGATGATCCAGCGTCTTTAACTAAACGTCCTTCTCAGACTGCTTCCTCAAGACGAACTCCCATGCCTACCATTTCGGTAAAGTCACTGAGCGCACTGGCGACCATTCTGTCGTAGTAAAATGAGCTCAAGGTCTTTAAGAAGATCTTTTTTTCCTCAAGAGGTGGACAAATCTAGGCGGCAATTTCACGCCATCTCTGAGCATACTCCTTAAAGGTTTCCTTGTCCTTTTGTGACATCTGAGTTGATCTCTGTCTGGTGCCATGTCCAGGTTATACTTATACTGCTGAACAAAAGCAGCGCCAAGATCTCTGAAAGTGCCGATCTTAGTGCGGTTTAAACCCATGTACCATTTGAGTGCGGCACCAGTTAAACTATCTTGAAAATAGTGAATCAGTAGCTTTTGGTTCTTTGTCTGAGTTGACATTCGCCTAGGGTACATCACCAAATGGCTTTGGGGGAAAGAGTTACCCTTGTATTTCTCAAATTCGGGCACCTTGAATTTGTGTGGAACTTTCACATTGGGGACCAAACAAAGGTCTGTGGCGTCCTTTCCGAATAGATCCTGACCGCGAATGGCATGCAGTTCATTTTGCATTTCCAGGAATTGCTCCTGGAACTCATTCATTCTGTCGTACATACTTTCGTTTCCACCAGAAGGTATCTGTGGAATCTGTCCTTCCGGGACAGTGTGTACCACGGGTGGTGGTATAGCCATCATGGCAGTGAATTTAGGTCCTTCCCTCTCTGGAAGTTTATAACCTTCAGGAGTTGCTGTCATGCCTCGGGCATCTTCGCTTTCCCGAAGTTTGTAACCTTCAGGCCCAATGGCTCCTGCTGCGGTTCCCTGATCTTCAGTGATCGACGGAACATATCCTTCCGGGATATAGTTAATAGGCATTCCCCATGGAAGATCTTTCGGCATTTTGTACCTAGGATCATACTTTTCCACTATGGGCGTCAATGTGATCTCTGAGATCACAGTCCTTTGTTGTTGCATCTGAGCTTCTGCTAAAGCTTGCATGTCGTTACGAAGCTTTCTCAGATCCTCTTTCAGAGTGTCAATCTCTTCCCTCAACTCTCTGTTCTCTTCCTCGAGATTATCCATCTTTTTCTGTCGATTAGCCCGAGTATTCTACGAATGAGACAGTTTAACTCTAGAATCGAGACGCAAATGTGAGATTCGTAGGTAAGAAGAATGCGTTATGTGTGAATGATGAATGCAATATTTTAATTAATTTTTGTTTAATCAAAATAAACTTCAACAATTGGATTGAAAATATCAAATAGTGGGGAAACCCCGTTTTATTGAATTCAAAGATTGCGGAATGGAAATACAGTAATTTACATAGTACTGTAAAAGGAAATCTAAACTAATGGACCCTGAGTCCTCTCTGAGGAGAGCTCAGGTGCTGGTTCTGGTACTTTCCTTTTCTTTGACCAGGGCTCTTGAGCCATTGTCGGGTTGTCATTCCTTTGCCAAGTGAAAGGAGTGAGCAAATTCCTTTGGTCTTCTTGATTCTCTACAGCATGTTGCTCTAAAATCTCAATCAGAGCGTCTTTTTCTTTCAATAGTTGTTGTATTTTCTTACACTCTACATTGAGAATACGGTACTTGTTCCTCCAAGACCTCTTCTCCTGTTGAACTTTGTTGAGAGTGACCAGAAGTTTTTCCATATCAGACATAAAGTAAAGGACGGGGTCCCTTAACGGAAGAACTTCTTGACGAGGGTAAGGCATCCTCAACTTGAGAGCTCTAGTTTGTACCCAGTGGAGATAAGGCTCCACCGAGACACAGTCTGGTTTTCCTAGAGACTTTCTTCCTTTCCTATGAACGCTTTTCCAGACATGCACTAATTCTGTCTTTAGTGGCCTGTCATTTTCTCCTTCCTTGAAGAAAAGACCTTCCAGATGAGCATTACACGGGACATGCCTCATCGGGTGTCCAAATTGACGACGAACTAAAATTGGATGATAGTTGATTCCTCCCTTAGTTCCTATAAGGGGTACATTTGGGAAATTTCCACAACAGTCAATGATTATGATCCCGTCATAGATTCAATCATACCAATCGATGTCAGAGTTGGTAAGAGACATGATTCTCTGCGACCAATGTAAAGTATTCTTTTGATCCCAAAATGCAGAAGACTTGGGTAAGTGGGAAGTGAACCATTTGTATAGCAGGGGTACACAACATGTGATCATTCCTCCGCTGTATAAATTCCTTAAGTGTACAGAATGATAAGCATCGGTGAGCAAGGTCGGTACAGGGTTTCCAATCAGAAAAATCTTAATGGCGTTGATATCTACAAAGTTATCGATGTTGGGAAACATAAATAACCCGTAGGTAAGCAAAACAAAGATGCTTTCGAAAGCGGCTACGTTCCCTATACTAGCAAAGTACAGAGCTTTCTTTATCAAGAACCGGGCTGGCAAACCCTGGATTCCACCCTTAGTGGTCATGTGGGTCCTGACTTCTGACTCGTCCATATAGATTTCTCTTGCAATGGTTTGATCCTTTGGAATCTCTTCCAGTCTAGAAAAGGGAGCTTGATCAGTAATATGTAAATTAGTCAGGTGAGAGTACTCCTCTAGTGTTGGTGCTAGTTGATAATCCGGGAATATGAAACAGTGATAAACCGGATCGTAGAACTGGATTAGTGTGGACAGGATTCCTTCGATTACATGAACCCTTAATAGAGACAGCAGTCCTCCATACTTAGCTCTGAAAGCCTCAGGGTTGGTTATCATCCTTGCCAACCCTCTTAAATCCTCTAGTTTTGGAACCTTGAAGGTGTACTTGTGAGTTTTCCTTCTACCAAAATCCATTAGCAATCTCTTTATCTGACATTTGCAATCATTGTCTTAGTTTAATTTGAAAAAGAGAGACTAGAAGAGAAGATTTTTTAATGTTTTTAATGTTTTTTAATGAAATGAATGCATGAATGTAGCACACAAAAACATAGAAAAAACATGGGTTCAAAGGGTCGGTGTCATGAAGTAAAGGCTCTACCCATCCCCAAAGGTTTATACTGGTGATTTTTGTACCTGTTCTCAAAATCATTGATCCCTCATCGGATGACGACAGCAAGCGGATCACCAAGCGAGCTGGTTCATCTTAGAGTAATCTCAAATGAGGGTAGTATCGCGTGACAACTATTTCCGATAGCTTCCGCACTACAAAATGGTTTAAGTCTGCAAAAATCCTCAGCTTCTCAGATAACCCAATGGAACAATCTGCTTTCAACAACCGAAGTCGTATAGGCATTGAATCTGCAAAGGGCGTCTCCACTGATTTGATGGTCGACCGGGACCTCTTATCTGGGATTCACTCCTCGTAAGATTACCCGTATAATGCCATCACTTATCTTAGGTGTATACTCAATCTTTCCAGATGCAGTATCACACGCATTCCCATTAGCAGAAAAATAAACACGGATATCAATTAGGAAAAGCAGTATAGTATTTATCCTAACATCCTAGACCTCTATGATCCTATGATCCTAACAAACATTGACTCCCCAGCAGAGTCGTCATTTCTGTGACACTTGGTGAATTTAAAGTCTTCACCCTAAAAGAGGCCAGAAAGAATGCCTCCCACTGTGGTCGCCATTTTTCTGTAGCGCGGTTTTTGTGGTTTCAAATCACTATCGCTTTGGTACTACAGTTCGATTCATTTTTTATCCTGTGAAGCTGATTAAGGAAGGGGAATAGATGTCTCCAATTAACCCTGCTTGCATACTGAGGTTAAACAGTCAAAACTGTTGGTTTACAGATGCTATCAAAATAGGGATTCTTTTTTAGGGTTATTTGTTTAAAAACACAGTGTCTGGACTATTTGTGAGGTTTAAGATGTTAGGTCTGATGCTTCTTGATGGAGGTACGGGATTTTGGGATTTTGATTAGTATGCTCGCTAAGATTTTTGCAATCTTATGCCTACGTATTCCCTAAACAGGGAAATCAGAGCGATCGTAGTTCCTCCTATTCTATGGGAGGAAAGAGATTGTTTTGGTGTCTTGTTCAAAGCCCAAGACATGAAGCCAAAGGTGGTTTGTATCTTGTTCAAAGCCCAAGATGTGAAGCTAAAAGGTTTTGGATGAGAGAGAATTTGTCATCTCTAAAGAGGAGTGGTTGATGCTTGTATGCTATGAGCAAGGCACAACTTTGATGCTAAAAGGTTGATTGACTCAACCGGGGTTTTCTTTATACAAAGCCTAAGAGGAGAATAGAAGTTGACTTTTCTGGGGAAAATGTTCTTTCTGTCTTGTACAACGCCCAAGATTAAGTCTAAAAGGGATTTTGACTCCATTGGGGAGAATGTATCTTGTATAAAGCCCAAGATGGAGGCTGAAAGGGTTTGACTCAACAAGAGGGTATTTTTATCTGTCCTGTATAAAGCCCAAGACGGGGGCTAAAAAGGTTGACTCAACGAGAGAGTCTTGAACAGGTCATTGACTCAACCAGAGAGTCTGAAGGTTGATTGACTCAACAAGAGAGTCTTTTATACTCAACAAGAGAGAGAGATTTGTTATCCCGTACGAAGCCCGAGATTGAGGCTAAAACGAGATTGACTCAACAAGAGAGTCTTTTATACTCAACAAGAGAGTGTTTTGCTATCCCATACGAAGCCCGAGATTGAGGCTAAAAAGAGATTGGCTCAACAAGAGAGTGTTTTTATATGTCTTGTACAAAGCCCAAGATGGAGGATAAAAAGGGATTGACTCAATAAGAGAGTCTTTTATACTCAACGAGAGAGTGATTTTATATGTCGTGTACAAAGCCCAAGATGGAGGCTAAAAGTGGTTGACTCAACAAAAGAGTCTGAAAAGGTTAGCTCCGCTAGGGAGAATCATTTGTATAAAGCCCAAGAGGAGGCTGTCTTAATGCTAAAGATTATTGAGATCCTGAAGCAAGTCCAAGTGTGGGGAACTCTCATGAGAGAGGGACCGGGTTTCTGCAGGAGATTGATCTAGAGTAATTGGTGTTTTTTCCTATGTTTGAAAGGAGCTTGAGAATGTCTTTGAGACTCAAGAGGTTCAGACTGTCCAAGTCTAGAGTTTTATCTTTTGTATCATGCCCAAGAGGAGGCACGGGTATTAAGGGATTAGTATCAACCCTAAAATGGCCGGAGTTTTGACGCTGGAAAGACTGCTCTAGCAAAGGATGACTAAGTTCTGTCTTATACCTTTAAGAAGTTGTCAGGGTCCTTGTATTAAGCCCAAGAGAAGGCATGAGAACTTCTAAGAGAAGTTCAAGAATGCAATTCACCGAGAAGAGATCATTCCAGGAAAGTTCGACGATTTGGAAGAAACTCAAGAGATGCCATTCACGGAGAAAATATCATCTCTGGGGAATTAGAGTTTCTTTGACAATTTCTAAGGGTGACAGTCTAAGAAAAGGTTCATCGAGAATACTGCCTTTCTCTTTGTTCCATATTGTTTAACCCCAAGAGGAGGGAAGATTGTATCTGGAATCCTATGGGAGATCTAGTTTTGTTTGTATTTAAGAGTGACCAACAAGGCTTTACCTAGTGCTAGACGTAGTTGCCGGGGAAAACTCTAAATAACTATACTAGTATTACACAGTGGATATGTGACAAGTATATAAAAGGATGTGAAAGAAGACTTACAGTGAAACAGCCCACAATACAGTTATATACATATGAAAGCGATAAATGAAAGCGAATAAACACTTGCCCGTTGTAGAGCTTCCATGTTGTTTTGTTTGTTGTATAACAAAGAAAGCTTTGATAACAACATATATTTGAATTCAAAATCAAAGGAGAAAGTGCTTTGAAGAGATTGTTGGGGCTTACAGCTCAAGGAGAGGCCCAAGTTTTAACGATGATCGCACCGTTGTTTTGAAAACTGTACAGAGGGACTTATACAATATGTGAGGCCCACACCATTTTGGTTTCAAAAAGGGGTTAGGTCTTACACTCTATTAGAGGCCTAAAGAAATTTAAAGAAAAGAAATGGGGCTTATAACACGAGGGTACGCACAGATGATTTGATTTTTGAACTGGCGATTGCGCCGAGATTTTTCTTTTAACACAGAGGGACTTATACAATATCTGAGGCCCAAAATTGTTTTGGTTAAAAGGGGATTGGGTCTTACACTCTATTAGAGGCCCAAAGATTTATTTTAAAATAAAATATGGGGCTTACAGCTCAAGGAGATGCCCAATGTTATTGTTACAAAGGCGACGATCGCGCCGAACTTTTGAAAATATACAGAGGGACTTATACAATGTCTGAGGCCCAAAAGGTTTTATTTACAAAGGGGTTGGGTCTTAAACTCTATTAGAGGCCCAAAGTTTTTTGTTTTTGAAAAGGAATGGGACTTATAGCTCGAGGAGAGGCCTAATTGATTTTGTTAAAAAGGCGACGATCGCGCCGTTGATTTTGAAAATACAGTGGGACTTATACAATGGTTGAGGCCCAAAAAGTGGTGTATTTACAAAGGGGAAGGGTCTTACACTCTAATATAAGCCCAAAGTTTTTTGTTTTTGAAAAGGAATGGGACTTATAGCTCAAGGAGAGGCCCAATTGATTTTGTTAAAAAGGCGACGATCGCGCCGTTGTTTTTGAAAATACAGTGGGACTTATACAATGGCTGAGCCCCAAAAAGTGGTGTATTTACAAAGGGGATGGGTCTTACACTCTAATAGAGGCCCAAAGATTTTTGAAATATTTGAGTATGATTAAAAATCAAAGAAACCCAAATTTTTATTTTTTAAAAGTAATTTTTCAAATAAAATTAATAAAAAATGATAAAAATACCAAATAGGTTTAAATAAACCACTTGTGATTTTTGGTTAAGGTTTGAAAAATGAGGTTTTAATCACAAGATCATTTAAAACTCATTTGGCTTTGATTTTCAAGATGAATATTCATTTTTTAAATGTTTAAAAACAATTAAAATGAATTTATTTACAAAAATACCAAATATATTAAATAAATAATATAAATTTGATTTTTTTGTGGAATAAAATATTTCAACATTTTTGTGATTTTTTGCAAAAAGAACCAATCAAAACTGATAAAAATTTAGAGAGTTATTAATTTTTCAAATCAATAAAATAAATATGAAAAATAATAAAAATAAAACAAGTGATAAAAAAGAGGTCTGGGGCGAGGGGGATTCGAACCCCAGACCTCTCGCTTGCCAATACTTACAAACCAGCTGATCAACCACTGGGGCGCAATGCCAATTCATTAAACATATGGCAAGGGAAAAATATAAGGGAAACTTGGTTGGAAAACCTGAAGAATGGTGCCATGGCCATCTTCTTCCTTGGCTCAGATGCGTGAAGCTTTCTATCTCACTCGTTTCTCAACCATTTGTCATGATTCAAACACCAACTTCATGCATTTTTTAACAAGGAATATGATGGCAATATTCAATTTTGTTGAAATGGATTAAATCAGAACATAACAAGTTAAAACCTGAAGAACCCTAAGATTGGCATGAACTCAATGAAATCCTATATACGAATTGTAAACAACAATTGATTGAGGGGAAAAACTCAACATATGAGGACAAGCAATTGGCAAAAGTATCATGCGAGGAAATATGCATGGATCGTGTTATGAGAGTTTTGAGGCTTACCTTGATGCAAGGTGAAATGGAACTCTGCAGAGATGGTGTTCCAGAAGTGATTTGATGATCCCTACAGCTTCAATGTATGTTGTTGAGTGGATTGCAAGCCTTGGAACACTTTGGAAATCTTTGGATCTGGTTGGAGGAATCCAACTGTAGAATGGATGCATAATGGCTTGGTTGAAGAGTGATTTTGAGCTAGAGGTGTTACATAGATGATTTAAGTGTTTGAACACCTCATTTACATCATATGTGATGTGTTTGGGTAATTGGATTGGATTGTTTAAGGCTGCAACTCAAAACCCGATGGTGGTTGCTCAAAAACAAAGAAATTTGGCACATAAGAGAGAATGAGAGAAAGCAATGTGGTAAGCTTCTTTGGTGTAGTTTGAATGATTAGTGAGAACCTCTATTTATAGGTGATCAACTCTTGTCTTGGAGGAATAGTGAATGGCTGCTGGATCAGATCACATTCAATGGCTTTGGCTTGGTGGGATTTCTTCTCATGCAAGGCAAACTAGCCTCTCCCAAGAGCAGGGCTATGTCTTGACCAAATCCACATTCTTCAGATGTTTTAATTGTTGTTTAATCAGAGAACTTGACTGAGGAGAGTGGCTTTGTTGAAAGTTTCCTATTTCACATAAATGCCTTTGAATTCAAGGCATAATGTGCCAAAATGCATTACTCTCAAGTTAGAAGATCCCTTGGCTTTTTGACTTAGCTTTATCAGTTGGATCAGTTGGATTAGGATCAGATTAGATGACTGTGATATTGAGATCCTTGGTCTTTGGCTCAAAATCATGCAAGACAAGAAATCTCACAAACTGATTTTTCATGACAGCCTTGCCATGGTGTGTTGTAGCAGCCATAACTCTTGGCTCAAGTGGAGTTGTTTCATGCTAGTGAGTTGCTTGGATTGTAGGAAACATGTACAACAACTTTGATGTTTACATCATGAATTGATTCAGCTTGTAACTGTGTGAAAAAATCCCACAAGTTTTGGTGTTTTCAACAAAATCTGTCTTGGACAGAATTTTGTCTAAGTGTTGGAAAAGTTGTACTTTCATGTTTTTAATGATTTTGATCCAATCATAACTCATAATCCACAATGAATTGGATTGATGTGTAGTTGAAGCTTTTTTAGAGTGCCATGAGAGCTATAAATCCAGCTTTGGACCAACCAAAATGGTTGCTTGGATCACAAGTTATGATCCTTGGAAGTTGTACCCTAGCCACTTTGTTCCATAACTTAAAAAATTTCTAAGTTTTTTATGGTTACCCCTTTTTCAAGTTATCCCACTTTTCTTGATTTTTCTTGATGAATGATGATTCCAATCACACATTAACATCATTTTAGGGTTAGGGAACCATAATTGAAAAAAAAATCAAAAAGTCAAACTTTGACTTTTGGGCACAGTTGACTTTTTATCAAATGAATTCCAAAATGTGCGATCCTCTATGAAATCAAGTCCTTGACCTAAATCAAACTTGATTTATTGATTCCATAGGTGTTATAGGGTGTATTGAATCATGTCCCATGGTTTGGTAGCATGTCCTGGTCAAAAGTCAAAGGCATAGTTGACTTTTCCTTCAAAAACCCTAACTATGGTTCAGATGAAATTGAGACTTGTGCATCAAGCTTCTTGGATCAATCCATTGTTGCAAATGGACCCATGTGGTTTATTAGAGACCCTCAAACCATGTCTTGAGGTTTTGGCTCATGCTTTGTCCCAAAAGTCAACTTAGGGGTGAATTAGGTCAAGAAACCCCTGAGGCCAAATTGACTTGATGATTGGGTTTATAATGTCCCTTAGAGTGTATTGGGTTATGCTTTGAAGCATTGGCTCATGTCCAGAGGAAAAATTCCATCTGGAGGCCTTGGTCGACTAAAACCCTAATTTGGTGACACTGGCGATCTTGAGGCTTGATCCACTTGGAATGTTGCAGCCTTATGCTTGATCCTTGATGTGGGAGTCCTCTTTATCCATTGGGGATGTTTAAGAGGCTCAGACAAGTTGAAGATCATGTCATTCCTTGATTGATCTTTTGTCTAAGAGCTCTGAGAGGGCTTGAAACCCTAAGTTTGATTGTAGTGGATGCTCACCCATCTTTGGGGAGACTAATGAGGTATGATGGTCCATCCATATTGTGATGATGATTTGCCCAATGATGGAAAATCTTAGTGGTCAAAATTTGGGGTATGACACCATTCACTATTCCTCTAAGACATGAGTTAATCCACTATAAATAGAGGTCCTAACTGATCATTCAAACTACACCAAAGCATCTTACAACATTGCTTTCTCTCATTTCCTTCTTAAACTCCAAATTTCATTGTTCTTGAGAAAGCACTATCGGGTTTTGACTTGGAGGCCAATGCAACTCAAACCAATGATTCACACACCTCACACACAACATATAGAAGTGATCTAAACCATTACATCCTATCTCTAACATCAAAATCACCAAATGGCCACCCAATTGCACAAGACTCATGACTTGTTGCAGAAGGAATCAGGCTGATCAATCCAGAGGTTTTCCAATCAACCTAAGCACTCAAACACATCCATTGAGGTACAAGGAAGCTGTCTAAATCATTGAAACTCATCTGTAACACCTCCAAACCAGAATTCGATTCTCACTTGCAGAGGTAAACCTTAAACTCTCAAACTTAATGAACCATGCATCATAAACATGTTTTGTGATTAACATTGTGTTTCTGGATGTTTGTAGATCATTTACCCTTAAATAATTGTTGTTTATAGTTCGTGTATAGGA
Organism: Lathyrus tuberosus; assembly: GCA_022829125.1. Classification (NCBI taxonomy): domain Eukaryota; kingdom Viridiplantae; phylum Streptophyta; class Magnoliopsida; order Fabales; family Fabaceae; genus Lathyrus; species Lathyrus tuberosus. The sequence continues at coordinate 4,937,468 of JALAZF010000269.1, read as the reverse complement.
TTTCATTGAGTTCATGCCAATTTTAGGGTTCTTCAGGTTTTATTATATTATGTTTTGATTCACTTAATTTCAATAAAATTGAGTATTGCCATTGTGTTCCTCATCTGAAAACGCACGATTTTCATATTTGGATCATGTGAAATGGTTGAGAGATGAGTGAGATAGGAGGCTTCACGTATTTGAGCTTGAGGATGAAGATGGCCATGGCCCCATGCTTCAGAAATTCAACTTGTTTGCTATATATTTTTCCCTTGCCATATATTAAATGAATTGGCATTGCGCCCCAGTGGTTGATCAACTGGTTTGTGTGTATTGAGCGAGCAAGAGGTCTGGGGTTTGAATCCCGCTCACCCCAGACCTCTTTTTTATCACTTGTCCCATTTTTAATATTTTTCATGTTATTTTTGTTAATGATTTGAAAAATTAATTTCTCATTCAATTTTAATCATTTTTTATTGGTTCTTTTTCTGAAAAATCACAAAAATATTAATGTATTTTATTCTACAAAAAAATCAGATTTATATTATTTATTTAATATAATTGGTATTTTTGTGAATAAATTCATTTTTTATTGTTTTTAAACATTATAAAAGTGAATTTTTATCTTGAAAATCAAAATCAAATGAGTTCTAAATCATCTTGTGATTAAAACCTCATTTTTCAAATCTTAACCAAAAATCACAAGTGGTTTATTTAAACTTATTTGGTATTTTTATCATTTTATTAATTTTCTTTAAAGAATTACTTTTAAAAGAAAATGAATTTAGGGTTTCTTTGATTTTTGATCCTTATCAAACATTTAAAAACACTCATGGGCCTCTAATAGAGTGTAAAACCCAACCATCTTTTGTACATAAAATATTTTTTGGGCCTCAGTCGTTGTATAAGTCCCAGTACAATTTTTGCAACAACGGTGCGATCACTGTTTTACCATGGGCCTCTCCTTGAGTTGTAAGCCCCATCACTTGTACAAAAATAAATATTTGGGCCTCTAATAGAGTGTAAGACCCAACCCCCTCTTATACATAAATAATTTTGGGCCTCAGTCATTATATAAGTCCCACTATGTTTTAGAAAATCTCGGCGCGATCGCCTTTTTCAAACAAAATCAACTGGGCCTACCCTTGTGTCTTAAGTCCCATTTCTTTTCTTTTTCAAACTTATGGGGCTCTCCTTGAGTTGTAAGACCCATCCTTTTCTACAGAAAACCTCTTTGGGCCTCAATCATTGTATAAGCCCCAGTACAGTTTACAAACAACAGTAAAATTACTGTTTTTTATCTGGGCCTCTCCTTGAGTATAAGCCCCAACAATATTTTCAAAAACAACTTCCCTTTGATTTAGGTTCAAATGTACAGTTGTTATCAAAACTTTCTTTAATTTCTTTAAAACTAACAATACAGCTATGGAAGCTTGCTCGCCTGTAAGTTTTATCCGCTTTCTTTTACTTACTTGCACATATACATGTATATATTTGTTTGAACAGCATGGAAGCTTGCTCACCTGTAAGTTTTTATCAGTTTTCATTTACTTGCTTTCATATATATATATAATTGTATTATGGGAATATGCTCCCCTGTAAGTCCTCCTTTCATATCCTTTTAAATACTTGTCATATATCAACTGTATATATACTAGTATACCTGCTTAGAGTTTTCCCCGGCAACTAGGTCTAGAACTAGGTAAAACCAGTTGGTCACTCTTTAATACAGTCAAAACTAGATCCCCATAGGATTTCCAGATACAGTCTTTCCTTCTCTTGGGCTTAAACAATATGGAACAAAGAGAAAGGCATTATTCCCGGTGAAACTTTTCTCAGACTGTCACTATTAGAAATTGTCAAAGAAATTCAGTTCCCCGGAGAGGATTAATTCCCGGTGAAACCTCTCTTGAATTTCTTCAAACCCTAGAATTGTTCATTAAAGAAAAGATTATTCCCGGTGAAACTTTTCTTGAACTCTTCTTAGGTTTGGACCCACAAGCTTCCTAAAAGCATCCCCGCCTCCTCTTGGGCTTTGTACAAGGACCCTCCGGCTTCTTAGAAGTTCTCATGTCTTCTCTTGGGCTTCATACAAGGACCCTGAAGACCTCTTAAAGGTATAAGATATAACTTAGTCATCCTTTATTATAGCAGTCTTTCCAGTGTCAAATCTCAGACCAATTTAGGGTTGATTCTCATCCCTTAACACCTGCCTCCTCTTGGGCATCGTACAAAGATAAATTCTTCCATACTAGTAGACTTGGATAGTCTAATCCCCTCTTGAGTCTCAAAGACATTCTCAAGCACCTTACAAACATAGGAGAAACCCTGGTCATTTTTGGATCAATCTCCAGCAGAGTTAAAACCCATGGGCTCTAAAACCCAGTCTCTCTCCTAAAATTCCCCAGCCAGGGTCGGTTTATCATTAGTATAACACTATCCCAAATCAGAACCTCAAGGTCTCGGGTATTTCAACTCTTCTGTAACCCTCAGCAAGAGTTGATTCTTCATTTGGACCTGCCTCGGGATCTCAATAATCCCCAGCAGAAGATAGCCTCCTCTTAGGCTTTGTATAATGATCTTTCCTTTCCTCAGTACAGTTAGCCTCCTCTTGGGCTTTATACAAAGATTTTCTCCCCAACAGAGCTAACCTTTTCAGACTCTCTTGTTGAGTCAATCACCCTTTCAGACTCTCTTGTTGATTCAATCACCTTTCAGTACTCTCTTGTTGAGTCAACCATTTTAGCCTCAATCTTGGGCTTTGTACAAGACAGATAAAAACCCTCTCTTGTTGAGTCAATCTTTTTCCAGCCTCCTCTTAGGCTTGGTATAAAGATTTCCCCTAGCAGAAGATAGCCTCCTCTTAGGCTTTGTATAATGATTTCTCTAACTTGTTCAGCCACAATCCTGGGCTTTGTACAGGATATATAAAAGCACTCTCTTGTTGAGTCAAATCCTTTTCAGCCTCAATCTTGGGCTTTGTGCAAGACACCATATAAATTTCCTAATCAGAGTCTAACTCTTTTTAGCCTCAATCTTGGGCTTTGTACAAGACAGATAATACTCTCCAGCAGAGTCAAACTCATTTCAGCCTCAATCTTGGGCTTTGTACAAGACACTTAAAATATCCTCAGCCGAGCCAGTAGAGTCTCATTTTAGCCTCAATGTTGGGATTTGTGCAAGACAGATACAAATTTGTTTCCCACAGAGTCAGTCTTCTTTTCAGTCTCAATCTTGGGCTTTGTACAAGACACATACAAACCCTCCCTGGCGGAGTCAAACTTTTAGCCTCCTATTAGGCTTTGTATAAAGATATCCCCAAAGAGTCAGTCTCTTTTTTTGCCTCAATCTTGGGCTTTGTACAAGACATATAAACACTCTCTTGTTGAGTCGGTCATTTCTAGTCTCCTCTAGGCTTTGTATAATGACTTCCCCAGTGGAGTCAATCAACCTCTTAGATTCAACCTTGGGATTTGATCAAGGCACACAAAAATTAATATCCCCTTAGATGAAATCAAAATCTCTGTAGGAAAACTTTTCTCTGTTTAGCACTTATCAAAACAGACGTTCAAAACAAACCCTAAATCCCAGATAATTGTTGTAAGTGGCGCACTTGTTGATTCAAATATCCAAGTTGTTGTCCATATTTTATCCTGGTAAATCCTCTCTTTCATATAATTGCTATAAGCGTCAAGCCTCTAGATTATTTACATCCACGCCATTGTCCCTCTCTTAGCATGAGAAATTCCTAAGGAAAGATGGCATTGCTCTACACTGAGTTAAAGTTTTCCCCTTCAGGACAACACCCCTATAAAGGAAATTATGGCATTGTTGGATTCATATATCCCATTTAAAGTAATCCTCCTTTATAAACAGTCACCCAACAATTGTGATAAACAGACCAGATGTCTCCCTTTAGATATGACAAATTCTCTCTCAGTCAAACCTTTTAGCTTCAATCTTGGGCTTTGAACAAGACACAAATACTTAACCCTTTAGCTTCAATCTTGGGCTTTGAACAAGACACCAAAACATCTTTTTCCTCCCTTAGAATAGGAGGAACTACGATTGCTCTTATTTCCCTATTTCATTTAAACAAGAATACGTAGGCATAAGATTGCGAAATCTTAGCGAGCATACCAAACAAAAACTCTAGGTCCAGTACCTCCATATCAATCAAAACTTAGGTCCAGTACCTTACCAAAAACATCGAAAAAACCCAAAAATCAACAAAAAAAAACTCACTCTCTCTCATATTTCCCAAGAAACTTTCCCAACCCATTAACGGATAAACACCATCAAGTACAAAGCGAAACCTAAAAATAGCAATCTGTGGATAACCACATATAGGATGGGTAATTGACAACTCCCCATTGTATAACCTAACCCCGAACTCCCCGAATCTCTTTAAGTGTTTGTTCCGTTAAACATTCGTGTGCAAGGTTAGTTTTAGATAGCTTACCATTCCCTTCCAGCTTCACGGGATAAATAAGAAATCAGAAAGTAGCACCCCATCCTCTTCATTGAGGAGAAAACCCAAAATTCTGCGATAAGGTGGTCGCGTCACCGACAAAAATCGCACGCCACACTATGGTCCCTGTGACTTTGAAGACTTCAACACCTTGCTTCGTAGGAAGACGGTTGAATTGATTCCTCTCTTCAGTAGCACATCAGGACCAAGTGGACTTGCAAACTGGATACTTTGCCTTGGAATTTATCCCTAACTTTTTCCTGGACCTCCCTTTCGGGTTTTCAATCCACCGGAATGCCCTTTTTTACCTGAGCCGCCCTTTCGAGTTTTCAACTCAGCGGGTCAATATTTTTTATTTTATCCTTAACTTTTGCCTGGACCGCCCTTTCGGGTTTTCAGTCCACCGGGATAGTCACTTTTGCCTAAGTCGCCTTTTCAGGTTTTCGACTTAGTGGCTTTATTATTCCACTTTTTTAGGCATAGTATTGTTTGACAGAGTCTGCATTCATCAGATATGGTAGTTCATCACCGTCCATAGTTGCGAGTTTCAAGGCTCCACCAGAGAATGCGTCTACTACAACATATATGCCTTCGTAGTTTGGTGTCCACTTGCTCCTGGATTCATTGTACATGGTCATGATCCTCTTAAGCACTAAGTCACCTTCCTAGAACGTTCGAAGATGCACATTTTTGTCAAAAGCTTTCTTCATGCGTCTCTGGTAGAGCTGACCGCGACATATTGCTGCCAAGAGCTTTTCCTCAATAAGGTTGAGCTCGTCAAACCTTGTCTTCACCCATTCTGCTTCAGCAAGCTGGGCTTCCATCAGAACTCTCAATAATGGTATTTCAACCTCTATCGGGAGAACCACTTCCATACCATAAACCAATGAGTAGGGAGTTGTCCCTGTTGAAGTTTGCACTGAGGTACGGTAGTCGTGCAGCGCAAAAGGTAGCATCTCATGCCAATTCTTGTAAGTGACCACGATTTTCTAAATGATCTTTTTGACTTTCCTATTGGCTGCCTCAACGGCTCCATTCATCTTAGGTCTGTATGGTGTCGAATTATGGTGCTCAATCTTGAAGCTAGAACACAACTCATCCATCATTTTGTTGTTGAGATTAGACCCGTTATCAGTGATGGTACGATTAGGCACTCCATATCTGCATATAATGTTGTGTTTCAATAAGCGTGCGACCAATTGCTTGGTAACGTTAGTATACGATACAGCCTCGGCCCATTTGGTAAAGTAGTCTATGGCAACCAATATGAAGCGGTGTCCATTTGAGGCTTTTGGCTCGATCATCCCAATCATATCGATCCCCCACATGGAAAAGGGCCATGGTGAAGTCAAGACATTCAAGGGAGTGGGAGGTACATGGATCTTATCGGAGTATATCTAGCACTTATGGCAAGTTCGAGCATGATCGTAGCAATCAGCCTCCACGGTAAGCCAATAATAGCCTGCTCTCAATATCTTTTTTTCCATAGTATGCCCATTTGCATGGGTGCCAAAATAACCCTCATGAATATCTTTCAGAATCTGCTCAGCTTTATGCTTTTCCATACACCTGAGTAGGACAGTATCATGATTATGCTTGTATAGCACATTCCCATTGAGGAAGAAATTTGATGCCAATCTACGCAAATTTCTCTTATCGACGCTCAAAGCACCCTCCGGATATTCTTGTTTTTCTAGATAGCGTTTGATGTCATAGAACCATGGCTTTTCATCTGACCATTCATTGACAGTCAAACAGTGAGCAGGCTCTTCAAAGCACTCGAGATCAATAGACAGCTATGATTGGGCCATATCAGTTTATACATGGAAGCCAGGGTTTCCAGAGCGTCTGCCATTTGGTTTTCCTCTCTAGACACATGGGTAAAAGTGATATCATCAAATCTGGGGAGTAATTTTGCCAAATAATCCCGATATGGAACTAAGTTGCCATGTTTGGCCTCCCAATCACCTCTAATCTGGTGTATTACTATATCAGAATCTCCAAACACATCAAGAGTCTTAATTCTCAAGTTGATGGCTTCTTCCAGCCCTAGTATACAAGCTTCTTACTCAACTATATTATTTGTACATGAAAAGCAAAGCTTAGTTGTGAACGGCAAGTGGAAGTTCTTGGGAGATGTAATCACTGCCCCAATTCCATTCCCATAAGCATTTGAGGCACCATCGAACATGAGAGTTCATCGCTCCCCTGGTTCGGGCCCTTCATTTGGTCCTGGCTCTTCATAGTCTTTCAACACCATGATATCTTCATCTGGAAAATAGAACTTCAAGGGCTGATAATCATCCATCAGTTGATGGGAAAGATGGTCCGCCAGTATGCTACCTTTAATGGCTTTCTGAGTAATGTATTGAATGTCATACTCAGACAAAAGCATTTGTCATCGGGCTATTCTTCCGGTGAGAGCAGGTTTCTCAAAGATGTATTTAATGGGATCCATCTTGGAAATCAGATAAGTAGTGTGGGTTAACATATATTTCCTGAGACGTTTGGCAGCCCATGAGAGTGCACAACAAGTCTTTTCGAGTAAGGAATACCTTGTCTCGCAGTCATTGAACTTCTTGCTGAGGTAGTAGATGGCATGTTCTTTCTTACCCGTCTCATCTTGTTGTCCCAACACACAGTCCATAGATTCATCAAGTACAGTCAGGTACATAATAAGTGGCCTTTCAGGGACGGGCGGTATCAGGATCGATGGTTCTTGTAGATATTATTTGATTTTGTCGAATGCCCCTTAGCAATCATCATACCACACAATCGATTGATCCTTTCTCAGTAGCTTGAAAATTGGTTTGCAAGTGGCGGTGAGATGTGAAATAAATCTGGCGATATAGTTTAATCTCCCCAGGAAGCCACAAACCTCTATCTCTGTCCTAGGTGCATGAATATTCTGAATTGCCCTTACCTTATCAGGGTCCACTTCAATCCCTTTCTGACTCACTATGAAGCCCAACAATTTTCTAGATCGTACCCTAAACGTGCACTTGTAAGGGTTGAGTCTCAGTCTGAACTTTCTCAATCGGGCAAACAATTTTTGCAGATTGATCAAGTGCTCTTCTATGGTTTGAGACTTGGCAATCATATCATCGACGTACACTTCAATCTCTTTATTGAGCATGTCATGAAAGAGCATTACCATCGCACTTTGATATGTTTCCCCAGCGTTCTTTAGTCCGAAAGGCATCACCTTGTAGCAGAAAGTGCTCCATGGTGTGATAAATATGGTATTCTCCATGTCATCTAGATCCATTTTAATTTGATTGTATCCAGAAAATCCTATCATGAAGGAGAATATGGAGAATTGAGTTGTATTATCAACCAATACATTGATGTGAGGTAATGGGAAATCGTCCTTGGGACTAGCTATTCAAATCTCGGTAATCAATGCACATGCGGACCTTTCCATATTTTTTCAGTACTGGCACAATGTTGGAAACCCATTGTGGGTACTTTGCTACTGCCAAGAATCCAGTGTCAAATTGCTTTCGGACTTCTTCACGAATTTTGAGAGCCATGTCAAGATGGGTCCTCCTTAACTTTTGCTTGACAGCATGGCGTTCCTCCTTGAGTGGTAAATTGTGCACAACCAAATCAGTATCCAACCACGACATGTCTTGATATGACCAGACGAATACGTCAGCATACTCACGGAGGAGCTCTATCAACTTGTTCTTGATTGCAGCTTGAAGAGATGCTCCTATCTTCACCTCTCTTATATCTTCCTCGGTACACAGGTTGATGACTTCGATGTCTTCTTGGTGCGGAAAAATGACTTTCTCTTCTTGCTTGAGCAATCTTGCCAACTCATCTAGGAGTTCACAATCTTCCTTACCTTCCTCTTCAGCTTGGTAGATTGGGCAATCAAAGTCATACAGGCCCGTAGCAGCATCTATGTCAAGGACCTCGCTAGTGTTTCTGCATGTTATGATTTATGCAATTTATTTAGGAATAGGGATGGAAAAAGAATCCGTAGCCACAGATATCCGCGGATAAAATCCGTCACGGATATGGGACGAATAGCTTAATGGATATCCACGGATAAAATAAATGGATATTTAAATATCCGTTTGTTAATGGATATGGATACGGGTTTAATGATATTCGTATCCGCGGATATCCGTATCTGTTAATAAATTATAAAAATCATTTCAATATCATTAGTTTATTATACCTTATCTTTTCATCTTCTAAAAAATTAGCCTTCTTATATATATATATATATATATATATATATATATATATATATATATATATATATATATATATATATATATATATATATATTTTTTTTTTTTTTTTTTTTTGAAACTTTCTTTGAATATAACCTTTCACATTTCATTCAAATCATATTCCCCATTTCATATTTAAACTCTTCAATACTTCATACCTCACTTCAACAATTTCACAGTCCAACCAACTAGTGTCGTCATTCCTCTGTCGAACTAGTGTCTCTCTTCCTACTCCTTTGTTGTTCGCTCTTCCATCATAACTCATAATCATAATATCTTTTATTTGTTTGGTTAAAAATGAAATGTATGAATAATATGTTTGGATCTAATTATGTTTCGGCGAATAATTTTGTGTCTTTAAAAGAAGTTAAAAATATTTTTTCAAACAATAATTTTTATTAAAAAAATATTATCCATGGATATCTATAAATATCCACGGATTACCCGCTTAACAGATATCCGCATGGATATGGGGCGGATATGGATATCATATCTATCCAACAGGGCGGATACGAATATCATAGTATCCGTCCCCATGGATATCCATTTACATCCCTATTTAGGAAGTGTGTGCATGAAAATATTGCCATTTATCGTAAAGTAAAAATGAAATAAAATGAGCGAAAATTGAATCCAAACTAGTATTTATTAATGATAATCATGTTTTAAAAACATCAGGTGGCCCATACAATGCTCCACTACGCCTTGGGCAGTGCGTAGGGTTTTTTATAAACAGTAAAATTAAGTTTGGTGTGTGAAGAACTGAGGGACTTCAATTGTTTTCCAATCTGAAGCTCTTCACCGGGCTTTGCTTGTCGAATCCAGCTTGCAGAAGCTTTCTCATCTCCACCATGGTCTTCAATGATCATTGCTACTGGAGAACCAAAGATATGTCCAACACTTGTAAAGGTCTTCTCGACAGGAGGGATCTGATTTCCGTTGTATGGGATCAATACTGTACTGGAAGATGGCTGATACCCTAGCCTAAATTTGTCGAACTTCTCAGTAACCTCAACCAACTTGCCCCAGCCTTGGACATTTCCTCCTTCAATCATAGTTCTAGCTTCCTTGTATAAGGCCATTGATGATCTTAACTCTTGGCATTCTGGTACTCGCTGCACAACTAGTGTACTCACCACCTCAAAGGATTGAAAGGGTGTTTCAACCATTTCACCTTCAACGTCAATGTAGCGGAACAACGTCAAATGACTTACCAGAATATCCTCTTCACTGCCTATCACGACCATTTTGTCATAGGTAATAAACTTCAGCTTCTGATGGAGAGTGGACGTGATTGCCCCTACTGAATGGATCTAGGGCCTACCCAGCAAGCAACTGTATCCAGGATAAATTGGTAAGTCCGCCTCACCGATAACCGCTCATCTCGATCCATCGAACGCCTTCACTATAAGAGTACTCGGTTTCATGCTCACCCCACTTATAGGCATCTTCTCTAGAGTCGTCTTCGGGAGCACATTCAGGGAGGATCCAATATCCACCAATACTCTAGACAATAAAGTGTCTTCACACCTAATGGAAATGTGAAGAGCCTTGTTATGATTCTTCTTTTCAGCAGTCAGATCATCATCATTAAACCCAAGAAAATTTCCAGTAGTGACACTGGTTATCACATCATCAAACTGTGCTACAGTGATATCTTCGGTAATATGCGCAACACTTAACACTTTCACCAGAGAAGATCTATGCGCCTCAGAACTGAGCAATAAGGCGAGCATAGATATCTTGGCAGGCGTTTGATTCAATTGGTTGACCACCTTGTATTTTCTCTTTTTTATAATCTTTAGAAACTCTTCTGCCTCTTTCTGCGTAAATGCTCCTTTTGGAGATGATAGCCCTTCTTGTGATTCAGTTCTCGGAGTTTCAGCTGGGGAGAAATCGCCTTCCTTTTGTCATTGGTTGGCACGTCCACTGATTTTGCTGCAAAGATTCGACCTCTATGGGTCATCCCACATGGTCCTGCCACAGCATCACACTTAGCCCCATCATATTCAATGACTATCTTCCCTGGCCCTTGTTTACAAACTTCAGGCTCAGGAACATTAACAGGATACTTAGAAGTTATCGGAACGGGGCGCACTTGCCTTTGTTTTCTAACATTAGCCTCATCATACTGAATAACCATTGGAGCTGGGCGAGCTTGTTGTTGTGGGCAAACTCTGGGCTCATCATATTGGATAACCACAGGCGCAGGATGAACTAGTCTTTGTTGGAAAACTTTAGATTCATTATATTGGTTAACTATTGGAGCAGGATGAACTGGTCTCTGTTGGCGAACTTTGGTATTATTATACTGAAGGTTAATGACAGCCACACTTTGATCCTTTCTGTCACAAAGTTCTACGTGAATTACACCTTGATCTAAGAACTTTTATAGATGCTTCTTAACCACTTCATCAGTCAAATCGGCGATTTCATCTTGAGGAATCATCCCACATTTCTTCAATTGCTCTCCTATAACTGCCATACGAGTACGAATATCTTCGTACCCTTGTAATCAGTCTTTGTCCATTGCTTTCTTCCATAACATTAACAGATGGACCTCCATGTGGGGGCATGGGGTTGGTCTTAACATTTGCGCCTCGAGGGGTAAAAGTAAGATCCTTGGACTCAACCAAGTCTTGAAATCTGTTTTAGAATGCATAGCAATTGTCTATTGAATGTCCAGGAGCACCCTTGTGATACTCGCAACGAGCGTTGGTATCATATCTTGGAGGATATGGGAAAGTTGCTGGCCTAAAATCTCTGAGTGTCAAATGCCCACTTTGGCACAGGATCAATATTCTTCCTTGGAGCTCTTGATCTTTGTTGCCACTGTGCTGGGGCATTTTGATACTGCGGGGGAGGAACATTTTGATAATTCGGTTGCTCAGTAGGCTGTTGAGGTGGAGCTTGTGCAACTGCAGCCACCTGTTAATATGTCATATCCACTGGGGCTATACCCCTTCGCCCTCTCATAATAGCATTAGTCTCTTCGTCCTTTCTCTTCACGAAAGGCTTCTTTCTTCCACTTGTAGTGGCAACAGCAACTTTGTTCTTATTTAGCTGACTTTCAATTCTTTCTCCTACAGACACAATCTCAGCAAAATTGGGGAAGCTAGATCCCAGCATACGATCCAAGTATTGAGACTGTAAAGTCCCCATAAACATGTCCATCAACTTCTTGTCCAACAAAGGTGGTTGAACACGGGCATCCAGCTCTCGCCACCGTTGAGCATATTCCTTAAACGAATCATTGTTGCGCTGAGTCATGTCTTGCAGCTGAGTACGATTCGACACCAGATCAGTATTATACTGATAATGCTTTAGGAACACCTCAGCAAGATCTCTCCAAGTGCTGACCTGCCCCTTCTCCAGTTGCATATACCATTCCAACGATGCCCCGCTGAGGCTATTCTGGATGTAATGAATGAGGAGTAGGTCGTTGTCAATATGAGCGGCCATCTTGCGACAGTATGCCCGTAGGTGAGTTTTGAGACAACTGACTCCCTTGTACTTGTCGAAATCCAGAACTTTGAACTTTTTAGGGATCACAAGCTCGGGAACCAAGCACATGTCAATAACATCCAAGCCTGGAGAAGTTTGAACTTCCAACAACTTGAATTTTTCTTCCAATGTGCGCAATCTTTCAGCAGATGGATCAGATACAGCTAGTTGAGGAGGTGGTGGTGGTAAGAAGAAGACGTCATATTGCTCATCCACGTCACTCACAAATCCATGTTGAGCAGTTTCAGCAGAGTGTTCTGACAAATCCACATGAACAGGAAGAGGAACTCCCTTAGTTACTCCAGAAGTTCCCACTCTTTCAGCGAGCTTTTTGGGATTAGCCACAGTTTTAGCATTGTTCTCCTTTTGAGCTAACATCATCATAGTCTTCAGCAATTGATCCATTTTGGCTCTAAGCGAGTCAATGTCATTCCTCATCGTGTTCTGATTTTCTTCAATTTGCTCTAGTGTCATCTTGTAGTTAAGGCAGGTCTCATACAGGTGTCGAGTAGTCAGTTTTTTCTATTGGAGAAAGGGTAGAGTGTATGAGTTGGTGCTCAATGCATATGGGATGCGGATGCAAAATGCTTTTATGCTTATGTTCTTTTTTGTTTTATTTTTAGGGAATCATTTATAAAGGTTATTATTAATAAGCATTCAAAATAACACGAAGACAAGAAAATAAAGGAAGGCTAAGTTCTCATTCATATATTAGTTCATTACATTGTTCCAAGGTACAAAAGTTTTAACCAATACAAGCCAAATACAAATAACCAGACAAAATAGGACAATGATCTTCATGCTACAGGCCTTCGTGCTTCATGCTCTTCGAGTTCTTCCTTAAGCCTCTTTATCATAGCCTTGCAAAGGTAAATGAACTCACAGATAGCCGGAGCAGTAGAGTCTTCTATTGCTTCTAAGGCATCTCTATGTTTCCAAATCAGGTCTTTAGCCAGCCAGATACAAAATTCCGCCAAACCATTGAACTTATTATAGTACATGTCTTGATCAGCTATCAAAATATGTATGGACTGCTCATATCCGGCACAATCAGAAAGCACATTCTTTCTTTCAGCAGCCCAAATATCTTTATCTGCAAGAATAGCCTCTAGTTAGTTCTTCTGATCCTCGGCAAGCCTTCTGAGCTCATTCAGCTCCCTACATACTCTGTCCCAATCTGCTGGCTCGACCCAAGAAACTCTCATGATATCCTCCTTAAGTTGACACTCCCTTGCTTCAGAAGCCCTTGAGTGGTGTAGGGCGGTGCTTAGCCTTTAGATCTCAGCTCCCAATTCTTCTCTGATGGTCTTATTCTTCATAGTGCATTTCCAGTGAGCTCTATCCAATTCCTTCTTAAGCCTACCTATCCGGCTATCAGCTTGGTCAAGACACACTTTAGCCTTTTTTTTTCTTGTGCTCCTTTTCATATGCTCTTTATCCCACATCCCCAAGCTGATTCTTTTTCCGCTCTAGCTCATATTTCAGGCCATTTTTCTCATTTGTCACTGTTTGCAGCTTCGATTGCAACTCTTCGTTCTCTTTCCCAAGTTGAGCTATTTTGGCTCTAAGTTCCTCCACTTTTTCAAGCGAGAAGGGCACAGGCTATGGAGTAGCGGGCCTATGAGGAGCCTCAATGGAGAAAGGGAGTTTGACCATCTTAACCCTCTCCAGAACCCATGGTTGATATGGCACCCTAGGCACACTATCCCTTTTCCTCAACTCGGACCCCTTAGTGTGAAACTTCTGCCAGGAGCGTACAATCTTATAAAGGAGTGAAGGGTCTTTAGCACACCTGTCATGAAGAACCATTTCTTCCAAATCTTTGTCTTCAGGCTTCCCCAACATAGGGTATTCGAACTGTCGTATATCTAGTATATAATTGTAGCTTATACAACCTTTTGACCCAATCAGTGGCACATTGCAGAAGCTCCCACAACTCATAATGATCTCATCAATGTCCAACTTGTTGGGATACCATGTGATATTCCTTTCAGAGAGGGATACTAGCAATTGAGCCCATTCCCCACTATTCAAATCAGGGACGATGGCGTGGCGCTTGAACACATGAGAAGTGAGCCACTTGTAGAAGAGAGGAATACATAATGTCAGCACTGAACCTTTTTTTTCATGGCGGAGATGTAAGTTATAGAAGACGTCAACTAAGAGTGGGTATACTGAGCTTTGTCCTTTCTTCCAAACTGCCCAAAACACACTGATGGCAGCAGAGTCAATGAATTCTTCAAAAGTGGGGAAACGTACCAGCCCATATATGAGGAGAGCCAATACGTTCACCAGAGCATCCCATTGTTTATTCTTCAACAATCCTGCTGCTTCTTTTTCCATAAAAGTGCTTCGGAAACCAAATAAATCTTATCTCTTTTTCCAACCAGCCTTGGCTGTTGAAATAGGAATTTGGAGAGCTTCGGCTAGTTCTTCTACCTCGGGTGTCTGACCAATCATAGTGTAGGGTGCCCTACCCTTCATCGAGAAACCCAAAAATCCTTCAAATTCTTCAATGGCAGAAGTCAAGTAGAAATCTTGGAACAGAAAACTTCTCATTGGAGGGTCATAGAACTGTGTTAAGGCTGTGACAGTGGGAACTTGGACTTTGACGGCAAGGAGATCGAGAAATTGACCAAATCTTCCCACTATAGTTTTATTGAAAGAAGGAGGCACTTCCTTCAAACAATTCATCACAACAGTAGTATCTAGCATGGTTTCTTTCAACTGCAGAGTTTTTCTTTTTCCTGAATTCATGGTTACTTTGAATGCAAGACAAACTGTAGATACAAATGATTCCCTGAAAATAAAAGTTTTTTGTGTAAGTCATGATGTATATGTAAATGATTATGAATGCATGATGTTGGATCCAAGTTATTAGAAGTAACTCCCAACCCTCCTAACAGGTAGGCTTTAAGGATAGTTCTAGATTTTTTACCCATAAACCCACTCACGGGATAACTCCTACGTTTATGGATAAGGTTCCCAAGATCACGAACACTAATCACATCAACATCACGCAACAGGTTAGCTGCATTACGACGAGGATACGAAAAGGTATCTCCTGAGTGGAGTCCTCATACTAGGCCCACGAGGAGCGAGTCCTCGGAGACTAACACTAACGACCATCAAGATATAAATTGGTTCTAAGAGTGGTTCCCAGAGTTACAAACCCTTCATGAATCAAGTCGTGTGACAGGCTAGCTGTGTTACAACAAGATCTACGAAAAGTTCTCCTCTAGGGGAAGCATTCATGCTAGCCACACAAGGAGAGAGTCCTTGGGGACTGATCTACTTTCGTGCACAGATCAAAAATGAGTATTTTTGAAAACGGTAGTTTAGCGACAATGACTCGAGTATCGTTCTCACGAGGATTCTGGTAATGTTATTAACTAACACAGTAACTGTTTATGGGGGGTATTGGTTTTGATTTAGAAAAAATAATGAAAATAATTGATTATAAAAAAGTGATTATCAAAATAAGCTGAAACGGTTAATCTGCTGTTTTAGTTTCCCAACTTATCATCGATCCAAAAAATTCCCAAATCCTAGCGAAATCTATCCCCTTTTCAATTATATTAATAATCAAACAAGCACAATTGATATTATATAATACATATTCCTAATTTCCGAATTAAGCAAACAGATGAGATATAGTAAGCGTGAATTAAGCAAACACGAGAAACATACGCGGATTAAGCAAACACGATTAAAGTATAAGAACATGCAATCATCGAAATAAATCAATCAACCCTAAGATAAATCGAATTAAGCAAACAAGATATCACAGAGAAGAATTGAAAGAAAATAGATTTTATTGGAAATTAAAAGAACCTCAAAGTGTCGGCGGAAACCGATTACAGCAGATTAATCCTTGGGATTAGTTCTCCATTCAATCGTACAAAAGCAAAACCCAAAATTGTGAATAGTGAAAAGAAGATTATGAACAGTAGCATGGTTGCTACTAGGTATAGGGAAGCATCACAAAATCCGGTTCTAAGCCAACTAGGTCTAAAAACATAAAAAACCTAGCCAAAAACTAAATATTCCTTAAGGCAGAATTCGGGTCCTGAATTTAACGAATTATTTGACCTTTTCCCACTCTGAATCAGCTCTTTCCTAAAACATGAAAGTTGTAGCTCTTTGTCTCAGATTTCCAATGCCTATTAGAACACGTAAATCTGATTATCGTAGCTCCAGTTATGATCCGAACAGTGGACAGGTATCAAATAACCGCTAATGCTAAAAATAAGCTGCGAAAATAGATTTAAGGCAAATAAAGACTTAGTTTTAAAAACATAATAAAACAGTAAAATAAACAAAACAAACTAAGGAAATGCCTAAATACAAACATAAGAGAATGTGCATTAAAATGCACTGATCAAATTCCCCCACACTTGAACTTTTGCACTCCGAGCAAAATAGTATCAAGACTCATGAAAAACAATAGCATTCGGACACTCATTCTAGGCTACAAACTCTTCTTCAATCAAGATTGTATCGATAGGTACTAATTTTCAACACAAAGGATATCGTAATAACACAAATCCTCAATTGTGCGGTCATAAACCTCCCTCCTATACAAACCAATCTGAATCATGTTATTATGCCTAAGCCTAACTTACTCATCCTTCTTTTTGCTCTCTTTCATTCTAATGCAATCACATTATGCCTGCTAACTATTCGCACACATGGTAAATAAGCCTGTTAGTGACTATGACCCATATCTTGTCAACAATTCAAACTAACCACTTTAGCAACAACAATATATATATATATATATATATATATATATATATATATATATATATATATATATATATATATATTTTCTTTTTTTGAAGGTTTCACAACCGTTAGCCTAAGTGATCGGGTGAGGGTCACCTAACTTAAAAGGTGGATGCCTATTTAGATTTCTTATTAAGAACAAGATCATTTACTTATTTGCATCAGCTTAATTACTTAGTGTGTGATTTCTAGATGGTGCTGACTACTAGATAAACTACTTAAGAGCTATTAAAGGATGAGAACTCAAGGCTATGTCATAACTAGTATTTAAATCGATTTCTATATTCGGGAGACTTAAGGTGTTAAAACGATACCGATCTTATGATTTTTTCCCAAGTCTCCACAATCTAACCTCAAATTAATCTATAGCATAAAAATTTTAAAAGATGCATTGTGTTTCTAAGTAAAAAAAATTTAATTTTTTTTATTAAAGAAAACAGAACAAAACAAAGAAAACTGAAAGAAAACAAAACAAAGAAATGGTTCTCTCCCCCACACTTAAAACATACATTGTCCTCAATGAAAGAACATAAATATAAAATAAGAGTGAGAGAAAGGAAAGAACACACCCGAGTAGTCAAGGTGGATAGGCGATCAGATAAGCAGCCTTTCCCAAAGAGAGATCTTTTGCAGGCTCCTCTTCCAAAGTGGGGATGTCATAAAGTAACTTTGGGTAGCATCCATTGACCTTGAAATATTTATTAGTGTCTTCACCTTTTATTCCAGGATCGAAGAAGAATATTCGATAAATAAAAGTGTCGAATTGGCACGTGAACGTGATATCCTTTTCCACAACATCAGAGATCAAAGGATTAAGGAGTTGCCTAACTACTTTTCTTCCATCTTCCATCGAGGTCCATCCAATTCCCTTCTTATGTTTTTTCAAAACCTGCAAAAGCTTATTTTCTTGATCAAAATCAAGGTTAGAAGAAATTATAACTGGAAGCTTTTCATCCATCTCTAAATAAGCATATTTCAGATTATTATGAAGTGGTTTAAGCTCTAAGGAAGGAGGTTGTTTAATGGACGAAATGGTCGGGGCAGCAGGGATATCAAGAGCTTCAGCTACATAAACGACATCATCTATAACTTCATCTATAGGAAAAATGTCAACCTACAAGGCAACCTCAATCTCAGCACAAACAGAGAAAAGGTTAGTGTCAGTACAATAATCACATGAGTAACTATCATCAAAATCCGACAATGATGGAAAATCAGTAGAAAACAAATCAGAATAAGCTTCATCAACAATATCAGAAGGCAACTCTTTTGGATTCACTACTATTTGGGCATGTCGTTAGTTTAATTCTTGAGCTTGCTGCATGGCATTCACTAAAGTGGCAAGTTGTCCAATCTTTGTCTGCAAAGCCTGAATACTAGAATCTGTTCGTTGCTGAAACTAGAGATCATTTATAACCATTTGCTTGACAAGGTCCTCTAGTGAAGGTTCGAAAGGTGTAGAGCACACAATCTGGAATTCCTTCAGATTCTTATTCGGATCCTCACCTGCGAGACCATTAAACCTTGGCAACAAGTGTATTAAACCAGATTTCAATTCGAAAGGTATAGTAACAACAGGATATTCAATACATAAAACATTATAATTCATATCAGGAGCAGCAAGCTCTCTTAATATTCTTTGTTCAGCCATGTTATCAAAAGGGAGAAAAAAAAGTTAACAAAGAATGAGAGAGCACAAAACCCAATTCAGCAATTCAACAAATGCATAAATACCAACAATGTCCATATTGAGAAAAAGAGTGGAAAAATAGGAAAGCGGTTAAAATAAAATCTAAAAATTATAAAAAAAAAATGACTAAAAATCAAATCAAATCATAATAAATCTCTACAAAAAATTTCGGATTTTTTTGAAAATATTAAAATAGAAAATAAATCAAATAAAATAGAAAAATAAGGAATTTGCGATTTTCAAGGTCAAAATCTTTTAGAATTTTATTCTAAATGAGTATTATTCGTCGATTTTTTTTTTCTGATTTTCGGGAAAAAAATTCGGAGCAAATCGAAATAGTAGCTTCCAAACTTACCTGACAGGCTGTGACAGGCTTACCACTGTACTGCAACCCTGAAAATCAACAAGCAAAAACAAAAAACAAAACAAAAATCTAACAAAACTCTAAACTAAAATTCTAAAATTGGCTAAAGTAAAAAAGAATCCCCGGCATCGGCGCCAATTTGATCCGCTATCGCGCACGAATAAAAAACGAGTATATTTGAAAATGGTAGTCTAGCGACAATGACTCGAGTATCATTCTCACAAGGATTCTTGTAATGTTATTAACCAACACAGTAACAGTTTATGGGGGGTTTTGGTTTTTATTTAGAAAAAATAATGAAAATAAGTGATTATCAAAATAAGCTGAAACGATTAATCTGCTGTTTTAGTTTCCCAATTCCTAAACGGACTCTATCCCCTTTTCGATTATAATCACAATCAAACAAGCGCTATTGATATTATACGATACATATTCCTAATTTCCGAATTAAGCAAACGGATGAGATATAGTAACCGTGAATTAAGCAAACACGAAAAACATACGCGGATTAAGCGAACGCGATTAAAGTATAAGAACATGCAATCATCGAAATAAATCAATCAACCATAAGATAAATCGAATTAAGCAAACAAGATATCATAGAGAAGAATTGAAAAGAAATAGATTTTATTGGAAATTAAAAGAACCTCAAAGTGACGGCGGAAACCGATTATAGCAGATTAATCCTTGGGATTAATTATCCATTCAATCGTACAAAAAGCAAAAACCAAAATTGTGAATAGTGAAAAGAAGGTTATGAACAGTAGTATGATTGCTACTAGGTATAGGGAAGCATCACAAAATCCGGTTCTAACCCAAGTGGGTCGAAAAACATAAAAAACCCAGCCAAAAACTAAATATTCCTTAAGGCAGAATTCGGGTCCTGACTTCAACGAATTATTTGGCCTTCTTTCACTCTGAATTAGCTCTTTCTTAAAATATGAAAGTTGTAGCTCTTTGTCTCAGCTTTCCAATGCCTATTAGAACGCGTAAATCTAATTCTCGTAGCTCCAGTTATGATCTGAACAGTGGACAGGTGTCAAATAACCGCTAATGCTGAAAATAAGCTGCGAAATTAGATTAAAGGCAAACAAAGACTTAGTTCTAAAAACATAATAAAACAGTAAAATAAACAAAACAACCTAAGGAAATGCCTAAATACAAACATAAGAAAATGTGCATTAAAATGCACTGATAAGGGACTAACACTAATTACTTCCAAAATCTAAACTAGGCGTTCCCTCTTCTTTTTCCATGACTCGGGTGTAGAGCCTTACTTGTGATATCATCCCAAAATCCAACAGACAAATACGATAATAATCATATAATAATAAAGGAGAAAGCAATAAAGCAAATAGATAAGCAATAGGAGAAAACAAACAAGAAGAAACCAATCAAGAGAAGTTAACAATCTCGAATCGAGTCAAGTTAGGCTTGACTCTCTCTAGCATAGGGCAATGCATTTCTCCAGCAGAGTCGCCATCTGTCGTACCTCGAAAAATACGATCCTCGTGATGGACGCAGAAAAAATGTTCAAACAGAGTTGCCACCGAGCTTTATTCATTCCAAGGAAGGAATAGGAAAATATCGATAAAACCTTTAAGGGATAAGAAAATGGTCATCGCAACCAAATTCTAGGTTCGGGAGTCGATTACGCAAGAGGGAAGGTATTAGCACCCTTTACGCCCATTGTACTCAATGGGAACCTCTTGATTCGATTCATGAGAAAAGTTAGCTAGGTTTGTTTGTTTTCTTCTAAGGTAAAAGGATTTGTAAAGGGAAAATGGGTGGTTTTTTATTAGGGTGCTCGCCAAGGATTGGGGCCCTTGTGCCTACGTATTCCCTCGTGCAATGGGAAAGTCAGAGTGTTCGTAGTTCGTGGGACTACGGGAAAAGGTTTGGGGTAAAAAGAAAAAAGGTAGCTCGCTAGGATCTCGTAATTCTATGCCTATCTACCCTCATAGTGCAATGAGGAAGTCAGAGCAATCGTAGTTCGGGCGACTACGGTTGGTTGGTGTCTTTTATGAATGAGTGTTTAAGTCGCATTCTAACTGCTAAACACTGGCTTGTCTGCTTGCTAGGGGAGGTTGAAGTATGAGTTTATATGCGCGGAAGAAAGGACTAAACAATGTTCTTTTGGAAAAGTTGTTTGAATTGGATTAAGTGTATTAGGGGTTTTGATTGAGAAAAATAGTTCGATTTGAATAGGTTTTTAGGGTTTCGATCGCACGGGAAACGAGAAAACGAGATTTGATTTGTTAAGTATTTTAAGGGGGAATAACGATTATTCGATAAACGAGACGTCAGCCTCGCAACCAATTAATCTGAGCATTACTGAGATGCTAGATCCCAACGACACCTTTTTCATTCAATTAATTATGAAATCGTGTTTGTTGGACAATGAACTTCTTTGTCCAAATAATTAGGGCAAGTGTTTTAGGAACGAAAGATCGAATGATCCACAACCCAAGGCGTGCGCTCCAAGTGGAACGAAAGATCGAATGATCCACAACCCAAGATGTGCGCTCCATGAGCAGTCACTCAAGAACCCAAGGAATGCTAGACTCCAAGAATTCAGTTCTTTTGTAACTAATTAAGAAAATAATTTGATTTGATTAGGGTTTTTTAAACAGATTAGATATTTTAAAAGGATTGAGTGTTTTTGAAATGAAAGATCGAAACGATCACAACCCAAAGTGTGCGCCTCGAGAGCGATCGTTCAAGGACCTAAGGAGTGCTAGATCCCAAGAACCCACTACCTCCATAATTAATTAAGAAGGATACTTTGATTAGTCGAATTGAGAAATAATTTTAATTTTAATTAAGAAAGTATTCTAAGTTTACTTGTATTTGAGAAAAGTTTAATTAGATTTGAAAATGGTTTTAATTGGGTTAAATGTTTTGAAGAGAATTAGGGTTTGAATGGATTAAATGTCTTAAACGGATTAAGCATTTGAACATGAAAGGCGGAACGAACACAACTCAAGACGTGCACCTCAAGAGCATTCTCTCAAGGACTTTAAGGGTGCTAGACTCTAAGAATCCACTCATTTCATTATTTAATTAGGAAAATACTTAAATGTCTTATATTAAAAAAATTAATTAGGATTTAATTAAATAAATGTTGTTCAAGTGTTGAAGAATAAATTGGATTAGGATAATTATAATTAAAGTTAACGATTAATCACTTAAGTATTTTAATTAACACAAGATTATCAATTGGTTAATAATAAGATAATAATAATATTGTAATTAATCCTTGAATTAATTAAATCTTACTAAACGAAAATATTCTAAACTTATTTCTTAAATAAATCTATAATAATGAACATAGGCCCAATGGCCTTATAATGATCAGCAACAACTGAAACAAAAAAAGATTGGGCTCGGGTCATCATTGACCCAATTGCATCTGCGGTCCAGGCGGGTAGACTCAAAAGGATATAGCATTTATTCAAACCTTAGCTACTTATTCAGTCAAAGAACAAAAATGGGACAACCCATTAATGATAGCATGTGAGAAATCATGCGTGTGGGAAAATGATTGTCAGTAAATTGTTTACTTTTTCAAAGCTAGCCTTAAATCATATTATTAAAAAAATAAAGAGGGAGAATATGAACGGATTAATTGAAAGCCACTCATATTCCTACTTTCATTCTGAACAACTATCTTCCTACAATTACCCTCAAATTCCAAACCCTTCTCCCTTCTCAACTCATCGTTCGTGTTCTCCCTCTCTGCAGATCTACTTCCTAAATCATCCTCATTTTCCAGACTCAAAAGAGTCTATCACTAACCTAAACAAAACCTCTCCAAATCGTTTCTCACAACAGGTTCATAAATCAAAGAAAACCCAAACCCTAGAACGAAAATTGAACCCCACTGTGATGGGGATTTTGAGCAATTGACACGTGATTCATGCTCGGCTCAACAAGGTATGCATAGAGAAGTAAAGGTGTACAAAGAGAGTGAAGAAAGTACCTGGTCGGAGCAATTCTGATGATGCTTCCTCCAGTGACGTCCAGATGAGTTCTCGGTAAGCACTTTGCTTCTCCTCTGCTTCGCTTCTCACTCTGGTCTCCCCCTTCTTTAAATCTTCACTTCTTCTTCTATCTGCTACACCTTCAGTTGTTATTGCTTCTATGTGCTACGAATGGGTTAGCTCTGAGTAGTTTGAAGTTTCAGGGTGAAGCTTCAACTACTCAATGGTGAGAGCTTCAAACTACTCAATGGTGAGAGCTTTGGGTATGGGTTTGAGGGTAGATTCCGGCAGGGTAACAGTAGGATTTTCCGGGTATCATATGCCAATGATTAAGTCTCTTTTTATAGGGGATTTTGGGGTTAATCTGGTACGTGTGAAGTAGGAAGAAAATCTGAGGAGTATTCCTTCAAATGGGTGAGGTTATGAGCTGTACATTTCAAAACCATTAGGGAGGATTTTACTGAGGGATTTTGTGGGACCTTTGTGATAGTGACTTAATCCTTAGTATGTAGTGAGTAATACCTTCTAAAATGCATCATATTTTGGCTGAATTTTATGGTGTAAATGTGTGGTTTTTACTGCCTTGACTTATACAGATGTGGTATTATTTTTTTGACTTAATACTGCTTTAGAATGTCTTGGTATGGCTTATTTCTGAAAAAGCTTTGAATCTTGTTGTGAACCTTGCTGTTAAAGCTGTAAATGCATTCTTTGATAATTTGGACTAGCTTGGTTTTGTGATTATCATACTGTCTTTTTCATTCTGTTAAGAATCTCATCATTGATGCATTACTTTCTTGTTGTTATTGAAAGAAATATAGAACTCTTGTTGGATTTCCTAATGAACACCTCTCTTTTTTGTGTTTTCTTGACATGTAAGAAGTATTTGGTTTAGCGTAGAGATCTTCAAGTCCATGGTTGAGACATCCAATGCTTACTGCTCAAGAAGGTCAGCTAACTTGTAAGCCACAGTCCCAAGATGATCAACAGCGTTTATAATGGCTCTTGCAGCCTAATCTTTTAGGTTGTCAAGCACCATTTCTTTGTAATGACAATGGAGATACAATTTTTCACAGTAGTCCGCAGTAGAATAAAGTTGAGGCCTCAAGTTTTTATGTTCCTGAAGGGAGAAAACGAAGCACTTGCTGGTTTCCATGGAAACTTCATCGAATGTCATTGTAAACTCCACTATCAAATTTCAACTCTAATGTAATAATGCAGCACCTGAGGCTCAGTTATCAGAAAAGACACTCCTTCTAATTGTTCTTGATGCCTCTTTGTAAGAGCAACTACACCGCTATTCCTTTATTTGTTTTGTTTTGGAAGTAACTTTGAAGGATTTCCAAACCTAGGTTCAAGTGCTGTAGTGTGTATTCTTGAATCTTTGTCAATTGTATCATGTATTATGTACTTGCAACTTTGATGAATCTTGGACCAATGGCTGTAGTTTAAGATTGTATTGATATTTCTTATGTTGAAGCTTTAGAAATTGTGATGTAGAGTTTGGATTGATGTAATTACTTGTGAAATAGCTTCTAGTATTAACCGCATGACCTATCACCAACCTAAGCATCAATTGTAAACCTTTCCTGACTTGGCTATGAAATTAATTCTTCATTTCAGCTTACCCTTGGGCACCATGGCTCCAAAATGGAATTGTGATCTCACGGTTTACAACAACAGCTACAATTGTGGCTTAAAACATTACCTTAAAACACAAACAGCTTATTGCTTTGAACATCCTTTCAATCATGTCTTGAACAAAATATCCATATTGATGAGACTAGCCTTGAAACAAATTGATTTGCATAATGAATACTATGAGCTGTCCGCTTCTAGAACATAACCTGTATGGTAGCCTTGAACTTATAAGCATGAAACAACTTAGTCATTTGATCAAAACATTGTATTCAACATGAAAACTTAAATCATCACTTGCATCACGCCCTACCATTTCATAGTATGAACTTCGGACAAGATCCTGGCTTTGATCACATGATGGATATGTTACTCAATATGCACATGGCCTAAAATCATCCCCTAACTCTTTGAATCAATTCAAGCTTCGATTAACTACATCATAACCAAATGACCTTAGCATCAACTTGGAACATAGCTTGGATTTCTCTTGAAACATGACCTAGAACTACTAACCAATTGATTATGCCTTAAAATGAACCGGCTACATAACTTAGGCATTTGCTCTTGTCTTGCTTTCTTGGTCATGAGACTGGGGGCACATTCAACCTTGCAAGAGTTTGTAATCACCATAAGCACACAAGACTCTTATGACCTAATTTCTCAGGAAATCATAGTCAAATGCCAAATGATAATCTAGAGGAAAGTCAGCAGGTAACACAATTGTTTTTATAAGAGAAGAGAAAAAAGTAGGACAAATTTGGGGTATGACACTTTATTCATTAACTCCTAATGAAGAAAGTTGGCTTTGGCAGAAAAGGTATGGGCATCTGAATTTTAGAAGTCTAGGCAAGCTGAATACTATGAAGTTAGTAGAAGGATTGCCTGAGATAGTGACACCTAATAAAGCATGTGACATTTACATGCTTGGGAAGCAAAGTCGGTTACCTTTTGTTAAGCCGCTTTCAATGAGAACCAAACATGTACTGAATATAGTTTCATCTGACATTTATGGTCTTTTTGAAACTCTTTCTTGTGGAGGAAGCATGTACTTCATCTCATTTATAGATGAATTCAGTAGAATGTTGTGGGTGTACCTGATAAATACCAAATGAGAAGCTTTAAACATGTTCAACAGGTTTATGGCTATGGCTGAAAAATAGATTCGAAGACTTATTAAGATACTCATGACAGATGGAGGAGGGGAATACGATTCCCATGGAGTCAAGTAATTCAGTCATGAAAGTTGAACCCTACATGAAGTAGCTTCACCCTACACACCTCAACACAATAGTATGGTTGAAAAAAGGAATGGAAGCTTGGTTGAAATGGATAGGAGCATGCTGAAACAAAAGTCACTGTCTCATAAGTTCAGGGGTGAAGTAGTATTTACTGCTGCTTATGTTCTAAATAGATGTCCTACCAAGAATTTAAAGAATCTGGAGCCAGAAGAATGTTGGTCAGAAAGCAAGCCTTGCATCACTAATCTCAAAGTATTTGGATCCTTATGCTATAAACATGTACCAGATGAAAGAAAAACCAAACTTAAAGATAAAAGTGAGCCTATGATCTTATTTGTTTACCATCCAACTGGATCATATAGTTTATACAATCCAGTTACTGAGAAATTGGTGGTCAGTAGAGATGTAATCATCAGAGAAGCAAAATCCTGGGATTAGAACCAAGGTTGAGAAGGAACAAGAGTTGTTCCAATGCAGGATCCAATATAGTTTGATTTTGATGAAGTGAATCTAGTCTTGTCTGAGACTCCAATTGATGCAGTGAAGTCTACTCAAAGGGCAAGACCAACAAGAAACAGACAAATACCTATAAGGCTGAATGATTATGAAATTGTGTCTAACAATACAGTGGATGAGGAAGGAGAAATAATAAACTTGACAATGTTAGTAGGTGCAGAAGCACTGAATTATCAGGATGTTGTTGACCTGAGATTTTCTGACTAAGGGGAAATCAAGTCAATGTTTGCATATGGTGAAATAATAAGTGTAACAAATGATTAAAAAATGGCTTGACAATGATGTCATTTCTACCAGATGGTCTCGAATGATGTCTTGAGACGTTAGTTTGGGAAACCTCAAGGAAACACCTTGATGAGCAAGTTGAAAGAGTCTCAGAAGCAGGATTAAGAGGATATTCAACACCAAGTCGAGAGAATGACTCTCCGACACACTTTGGATACTTATAATATTGAGGAAACTAAAGATAAAAATGGCTTTATGCACTCAGTAACTGTTTTCATCAAGGGAAAAATTGCTAACCTCTAAATAATTGGAGAACATAGGATAATGGCTTCAGTAGTATTTCAAAACCATAATGATGTGGCAGAACATGGAGTGAGGGGTTGCATGCATTCAAGTGACGTGTTGGTTCCTGTAGCGTTAGAATTGTCGAAGACAGTTATTCCTAAGTAGTATTTATAGCAGACTCATATGTTATAGCAAAAGGTTCACAAGTTTCACATAAAAGTCTCTACAGAACTGGAGAACCCTAGCTAGAGAGAGAAACGGTTTGTGAGGAATTATGCGAGTTTGTGTCTCTCTTTATTTCTGTAATTTCCATGTTTCCTTAATTGAAACACGTTTACTTTTCTTGTCATTTTCTTTGAAGTATATTCACGCACTATCTGTAATCAGACGATTTTGGTTACGTCTTATATGTACGTCACAATCACATTTTTCACGCAAAACTGATCCCAAGATTTTTCGAGTTAATCTCAAAGATTTTCAAACTCGTGATTGTTTGCTTAAAAAAAACTGCGAACAAATTGACACGCCTAGTGGGACACGCATGTTTTATGAAAAAATCAAACTTTTCTTGGAAAAAATTGTCGGTGTACTCCTTTGTTTTCATTTTCAATTTCCATTAATATGCATTTGAGGAGTGGGAATATTTTTAATTTCCACAGTCACACTCGTTTGAGGAGTGGTAAGATTTTAACATCCATGGCTAAACCCAAGAACACATCTCTGTTCGTAATGACCCTCCAGACCCATAACCAATTGCCATAACCGCTAACACAACAGGGACAATGAATACCAAAGGAGTTCTGACCCTATTCTAGAATCGGTTTTGGCCCCATTGTCGATGCCAGGGATGGTGGTTACTTTACCATAGGTAAAAAGCGTACCAGTATCCCCTAGGCCAACGACAGTTATTGGGGATAACAACCCCCCATATGCCATAAGTTTTACCATGCATTATGTAAATAAGGGCTAATCTTATGGCA
The DNA here is from genome assembly GCA_022829125.1 of Lathyrus tuberosus. NCBI lineage: Eukaryota > Viridiplantae > Streptophyta > Magnoliopsida > Fabales > Fabaceae > Lathyrus > Lathyrus tuberosus. The sequence continues at coordinate 4,909,557 of JALAZF010000269.1, read as the reverse complement.
TGTCGACAACCATGATGGCGGGTTTACATACCCTTGGTTCGACATTTTTGGACAATGTTCCAATGATATCATCAGCTTTTAATCCATATTTGGCGTCAGGATCTGCCATAAGCAATGCTGGTCTAAATGGGCAACCACAAGAGGGATTTCTATACTCCCCATATGATGCACACTTTTACTACTGATTCTATAGTGACCATGAGACAACAAATGGATGAGAGTAACCATGAAATGGTGAATATCTTAACATAAAAAATTGGCATAGTGTTCAATCCCTTGATCTAGATCACCACATAAAGTTACTAGCAGTTATCCCATCAAATGGGCAGGATTGCTGACTTCTTTGGGGCGCTATTGTGCCTCCACCTGTTCACCAGGTTCCACTCGAGCAGCCTCAACCAACGTTGGTCAAAGGAACCATGCCCAAAATGGTCCAGTGGTAGTTTACGTGCCCAGGAACTAAGATGTCGACCAGGTACTTAGGAATGTCCAACAGAACAATTTGACGGAACAAAATAATATAACCAACATGGTCGAACAAATTTTGTCTCAAAATGGCCTTAATATTGGCATGCATAGGCCTAATTATGTATCTTCTTTGTCAGAGTATGCTTGACAAATGGAACTACCCAGGGGATGGAAAGTCCCCAAATTCACTAAGTTCTCTGGTGATACTAACGAGTCGATAATCGAGCACATTACTATATATCAGGCTAAGGCAGGAAATATAGCCAACAATGAGAATTTGAAGATGAAATATTTTCCAAATTCTCTAACAAAAAACGCATTTGCATGGTTCACTACACTTCCCCCTAATTCTATACATACTTGGAATCAATTAGAGAGAGTCTTCCACGAGCAGTTCTATATGGGCCAGTCGAAAATTAGCCTTAAGGTGTTGGCTAGTGTTAGGCGTAAAATGGTTGAGTCAATAGACGATTACCTAAATAGGTTTAGACTTCTTAAAGCACTATGCTTTACGCAAGTCCCTGAAAATAAGTTAGTTGGGATGACTGGTGGTGGCCTAGGTTATTCATTTAGGAAAAAACTAGATACTCAGTACCTTAGGGATATGGCCCAATTAGCAGATAGAGTGCGTCAGGTCAAACGACTAAAGGCTGAAAAAGCCAGGTCAAGTAAATACCAGAAAAAAGAAAAAATTGCTTATGTCGAGATGATGAAATAGCTAGTTTATCTGACACAGATAGTGATTATTTTGAAGAGAGCGAGGTCAATGTGGCAGAATTAAAGCCCGAGCCTCCATATACATGCAAATTACTAAAACATTCGATTGAGAAAAATCCCATATAACCAAAAAAACGAGAAATTCGTCATAAAATCTTGCACATTCGATGTACTTAAGTGGGACGAGATTTTCGACTTTTTGGTTTCTGACAGCCAGATAGTAATTCCCAAGGGGTTAAAAACTCAGCCGTTAGAACAAAGAAAGAAAAAAGGTTTTTGTGAGTTTCATAATTTTCTTGGACATAAAACCTCACAATGTATTCTTTTTAGGAATTTGGTTAAAAAACACACTGAAGGATGAAAGGCTCAAATTCGCTGACAAGTCGAAAGCTCGACCAAATGGAGAGCCCGACCCTAAGATGGAAGAGGTTTCATTCGTCGAACCTGTCGGCGTGTTGATGATGGATATAACAGAAGAAACAGAGTTAGCCGAACCTGATTATCATGAGAAATTAAAGGTCATTTTCCCAAATCTGAGGAAGAACTTATTGACTTCCTGGACTGGTGCAAGCTTAAAGACTCTGAGGTAATGCTCTATCCTTGATGCAGTTCTATTTTTGACAAGGAAGCAACAAAGAAGTTGGAACATTCCAACACTGAACATATGAACAAATTTGGTCGCCGAGACTAACAACAAGGATTTCTCAAAAGAGAAGGCCCTCAAAACACTCTCATGCCTAAGACCTATGTGTCACATTCTGACACCCCTGTTAGAGAGTGGTCGGAACCTGCAGGAAAGACAGTTGCTGAGAAAGGAAAGTGGAATAGGATAGAAGTTAGTGGGGGATCTTCCTACCTAGATAACTCACAAACTTCCAAGAAGTATTCATGTGTCGAAGAACTACCTGGGAAAAAACCCAATGACTCGTTTCTAATGGAGGAGGCATCAGAGAAATAAAAAAGTTGTCTCTAAAACTGGTAGTGTTAGCAAAATCAACGCTGTTAAGGCTCTATGTGATGGTTAAAAGGAAAAAAAACATGTGAAGCAAAGGTTATTCCCTCAACTCCCTTCAGTGATTGAGAGTGAGCCCAAGGTCTGCATCGGATCCAACCTTCTTTGACCCTAAATCCTAATTTTGTAATTAAATTGTAAAATTAACTCTATCATATCGTTAGATTGAAAATCTACCATATAAGAAGATTGGGAGTTCTGGAAACACCCAAAACACCCTTGCTTGCTCCAAATTTGGCCATGTGGCACACTTCCTTGCTCTAATTTCTGCCAAGTGGCACTCCTCTTTAAATTTGCTTCCTTCTTACCTCGCCACTTCAGCAGAAAAATGGGTTTCAAAGCCACCCAATACACTATTTCTCATTTGCCCCAAAAGACCAACCTTTAAATTTCACTACATTTTTCTTTATTTTTTCTCTTTCTTCTTCATCTCTCTCTCTTTCTTCCAACTTCTTCTTTCTTACAAATTTCTCTCTCTTTTTCTTTCTGCTTCATCCCTCTCTTTATCGTCTAATACCAACATCTTATTTTGGATTTGCAGGTTAATGCAAGGACAGTCAATTGAGAAGAAGAACAACCTTCTTGGGCTCCATTACAACCATCTTGACCTTTAAATGGAGGTAATATATTTTCCATATCTGTTTTTACTCACAACCTTCCTTCTTCCACTCATTCATCTTCATCAACATTTTATTCATCTTTCTCATCATTAATATGTGATGCTTCTGAGTTTTATGTTATGGTTTAATGAGGTTAACGAAAAAAGTTATCATTTTTTTTGTTATTGTTTTAGAAAAAGTTATCATTTTTATGGTTATTATTTTGAAAAAATTTATTTTTATCATGGTTAGTCTCTGTGTTACGTTTTCTTATTATGTTTCATTTTTGTGTTAATATTTGCTGATTATTTACAGCGGTGCATAGTTTTGTGGATCTGTCGTGGTGGTTGTACGTTTCCTGCGGCGAGTGTGGTTGTGGTCGGATTTGAAATGTGTATCATTTACACTTTTATGATTTCTTTATCGTTTGTTTTGCAACTTGCATATCTACTAATACGCACATGGAAACTCGTAGTAGAACAACATCAAAAATGTCAGTTTGAACATAAACTTTTGTTTTCTCTTTTTCATGTTTTAAGATCTTCAATTCTTTTATCTGGCTTGGTTGAGGTTATCTTCAAAAAATATCACTGTAATTATTTTTCATCCAACTATGATAAATTTAGGTTTTTCATCTAACTTTGTTTGTATTTTTTTTACAAATCTTCAATTTGAACAATAAGTATGGAACTTTGTGTTGTTGATTTATTCTCTTCCTGTTAGTGTTTTTTATAGGTAATGCTCTAAATTGCAATCACATCACAGTAATTGATACTGCTGAGCATCACACGGAAATGTGGTTTAGATAGGTAATGTTCTTTGTGATTTAGATTTTATTTTTTTGTTTTAATTCTTGAATTTTTAAGATCATAATTGATCGTGAAGGCTGGATCAGATCCTGTAGAATTGGACCGCCAAGTGCGTCAGGGATGCTGGTCGTACGGAGAGGAGGGGGTGTACCTGCAAGGTACTCCGACGCTCAAGTAAGAAAGGGTCGGAGAAAAGGGGCAAGTACAAAGTATGAGTTCTTAGGGTGAATATTGGATACCTGACCCTCTCAAGCGAGAGGGTTTATATAGAGCCCCCAGCGCGTGGCCAACAGTCCTATTTTCGGGACGGAATAACCGTTTTCCCCAAAAAATAGGTAACTACCCAAACTAGCCGTTATGACGGGCAGGGTGCCCAAAACTAGCCATTATGTCGGGCATAGGCATGGTTTCGGGCACCTGCCCACAGCTGCTCGGGGAGTAATGAAGCCGTGCGTAACGGGCAGTGATTCCGGGGAGGAATGTTGCATTCCTTGCCCGGTTGGAGGGGCAGAAAGGTAACTTTTGCCCCTCTGTGGATTGGACTTAGGCAATTTGGGCCGCTCTGGAGCAGAAGCGGATTGGGCCATGTCTAGCCATTGGTCCAGTCCAGAACAGGAGACCCCCAAGTCATTGCTCCCGAGCATGGGAGTGATGACTTAAGGGCAGTTCGTTGCTCCGGGGAGCTAGCATGGAGTCGTCGTTTGAAGACGAGGAGGATTATCTCAATGCACCCGTAACCCCTGGTGTTCGTGAAATTCGTGGTCGTGACCTTGTTGCTCGGTGTTCAGGGAGACTAATGGTCAGACAGAATTGGAAACGTTGGGACGCCACGTGTGCTTAGAGCTCCGTGTAGCAGTTAATAGGCAATGATGGCTAGTGGATAGCCATCATGGGCTACGAGCGCGTGTTCGCACGTGCCCCTTTGTATAAAAAGGGGAAAATTGTTCCATTTGGGACTTTTTGCTCTGATTTCTCTCCGTTTTCTTCAGCATTCTTGCTCGTAACCGCCGTCTGCCTAATCCGACCACTGCTTCAAGCTTCGAGCAGCTACTTTCGTCTACTTAAATCAAGTAAGTTTTCTGATACCTTGCTTGTTTTACTCCCTTTTGTTGTCAATGGTCGGTTGCATGTGGTTAGGGCTAGGTTTAGAGGACGAAATGGGTGAGTTTTCGGCGATTGTTGGTGGTGGACGGTGGTTATGCCATTTTTCTACCTCTGACATGTCGTCGGAGTTAGTAGTATGTTCTAGCGAGGAGGGCGGTTCACGGCGTCGCCGGGATAGCTATGCATGTGTGACCGCCGTGTCTGTTCATCTGATGAGTTTTTCGGTAGGACATTCCCAGATTCTGGTGAAGCTTTGCGATTTTCGGCGAAGCTTCAAACGGAAACTGGGTATGGGTGCGGGGAAGCTCCTCGCTCGGGAATGATTAGTTACAAGCGTCTCCTCGCGGGGAGGTTTCAGCTTTTCCTTTGATGTTAGGGCTTAGGCCGGGGACGTTGTCCTCAGCCCTTTGCGCGCCATTTCACTTGACTTAGCGGTGGAAGGGTGGATTTGATTTGTTGTCGAATTCACTTTCTTCTCTGCTTTTCAGGTGATCATAATGGCGACGGGGCCAGATAGAAAGGTTATCCTAGATACATCCGAGCAAGAAATAGGCTCTTCGAAAAATAGTAGCTCGACGGCCTCGAGCACCTCTAGTGATGTCGGGGAGGAAGAAGACTTGGAAGTTATGGACGAGGACACCGTTGAAGGTCTTGATGACGAATGGGAGGTGGCCGAGCCTTCCGAACATGTGTCCACTTTTGCAACATATTTGGGCGATGTCTTCACGGAGGTTGGACCGAAGGGGGAGTGGAAGGTGCATTTCCCTACTGAGGAAGAGCGGGTCTGCACGAACTTCGGGGACCGTTTTACGATGTATGAATATGCCTTTAAGGAGTTGGGCCTGAAGTTGTCGTTCACTGAATTTTAGCAGTCAGTGTTCATTCATTTGAGATTGGCCCCTACGCAACTACATCCCAACTCGTTGGCCTTTATCCGGGCATTCGAGCTGGTATGTGAGCATCTCTCCATAGGGGCTACTCTCCCTCTGTTCTTCACTGTCTTCCATCTTCAAAGGCAGATATCAGGGAGGAAGTACGGCTGGGTTTCTTTGAAGCAGCCGCGTAAGCCGTTCAAGCCTTTATCCGAATCGATACGGACGTTCAAGGAGCGATATTATGTTGTCGAGCCCCTGTCCGAAGCTACCCAGGACAGTACATACATCTGGGAGATTGAGGTGGACGAGGATGGGAACGACCTACGTGACGAGGAGGAGAAATTTATTGGGCGGAGAATCTATAAGTTCCCCATCCATTGGGCGCTCGATCATTTCGCCAAGAAGCCCAGCGACTATGTCCTCCAGCCGAACGAGCTCACGGGCAGGATGTCGTGGCGTATGAGGAGTTGATGAAGTGGGTCAACTCCTTCCGGCTTGCTGAGTGCTGGACGAGCAAGGGTAATTCGATCTTCGAGGAAGATGGGAGTCACAGGGTTGAGCGTTGATTTATCAATATTAAGGCACTGCTAGAGTGCAAGACCCCCGAGGATGCCGGGAAGCTACTTGGTAGTCTTAGTTGTTTAAATTTGTTTGCTTTATTTCTTTTTCTCGTATCTAACGTGCTCGTATTTTGTTTATGTAGGTGAGATGCCTCAAGCTCATGAACGGGTTGTGAGGAATGCTCTCGCGAGGAACAAGGTCGGTGCGGCTGCTCCGAAGTCTCGGTTTACCGGTGCTCGTGCTCCTCCTCCGGTGCAGTCTGCTGTGGGGACCTCTTCCTATCCTACTCTTTCTCCCCGGGCGTCTCCTCTTTCTTTGATCGATCGATCCAAGTGGCCAAGAATTACTGACACTGTGGATCTCACTCGGGCATCGGAGAAGGGGAAGTTCGAGCTTCCTCATTGCATCCATGACAGGAAATTCTTCGAGGGGAACTCTCTGATTGTGCCTCGGGCGGAGTCTCTTTGCTTGGAGAGCATGGACCGCTCGAGCAAGAGGGCGTTGGTGGCTCAAGATACTTCCGCCTTGGTCAGGATGCTGGAGATGGCGGTCGTTTACGCTGAAGGGGACTCTGCAATGAACTTACCGTTGCTCGGGCTTCCATGGCGTCCCTCAGAGAAAAAGCTAAGGTTGCCGAAGATGCTCGGAAGAAGGCTGAGGAGGAGGTGGGTCGGTTGAAGAAGGAGAACTCCACGCTGGCGGCAGAGAAGAAAGTTGCCGAGGAGCTGGTCCAGCGGCTAGGGGCGGCCAATGCCCCGGGTGATGATGATCCGGAAGACGTGAAGGCATTGAAGACGAGATCCGAGTTGGTTGCATGTTTGCTGACGGCCGAGGATGATGGTATTGTCGTCGCGGAGGAGTCTTTTGGGAACGTCGTGGCTCAACTGCGGGTGGTGAACCCTGAGCTTGACTTTTCTGTCGAGGGCAACCACTATATGGCGCACGTTGAGGATGGCCGAATCGTCATGCCCAATGCTCTCCTTGAAGGGAATAATGAGGATCAGCCCGCGGAGGACCAGGGGCCTTAGTCCGAGCCTGCCGAGCACGTGGAAGAGTGAGGAGTTTGTGTTTTTGATGTTGTAATTTGTCCGGCCTGCGTGCCGTGTAACCGTTGTAATTTATTTCTTAGGGGGCATGGCCCCCGTTTGATGTAACCCAGTATAATCGTGGTCCTTGTGGCCACTTATCATGTTAAGTTATTATATGTTCGATTTTGTTATCTGCATGAATTTACTTGCTTTTATTTTTTCCTAAGTGTTGTACTCATGCTCGTTGTGAATGTATGTCCGCCCGTGATAGGGGGTATTTGACTTGTGCGAATAATTTGGGGGGATTGCTCATTGTAGATGTGTTCGGCAGTGAGGGGAACTGGTCGAACGGCCGGGGAATATCCTGGCGGGGGTGCGGAGCTCAGGTCGCGTTTGAGGCCTGAGTTCGCGGCGTGAACGTCCCATCGCGAGCTGGGGTTCTGCTAGTCATGGTACTTTGACGATAGTGATGCTCGATCGAGGATTGTTGTCGAGCAGTTACCCGGCTCGTTACTGAGCGAGGTTCTGCTTTATTCGTATGCAACGCTTGTACCTAGACGTGCATAGTGGTCGGTAGCTGACGTCCGTCGTTGTGACGGGTCAAACCGAGAATTTAGCTGTAGTATTGTTTTAGCTTTTCAGTGTTCCATGGTCGAGCAAGTTCTTCCCCGGTGAGATGTCTTAGGTAGTAGGCCCCATTTTCCGTTTTTGCTCGGACGCGATAGGGCCCCTCCCAGTTTGCCTTCTCAAGAGTCTTTGTGGTTTCTTCTTAGAACAAGGCTTCCCACGTCGAACTCTCGTCGTATCACCTTGGCGTTGTGCCTGATGGTAATTTTTTGTTTTAGTGAGGCTTCGTGGACGGCTGCCCCGGTTCAGATTTCCTCGACAAGGTTGAGTTCTTCTTGCAATGACTCGTCGTTCATCTCCTCATCTAGGGGTGACTCTGTCCGCCTAGAGGGCACGTGAACTTCGACGGGAATTACAGCCTCGGTCCCGTATGCTAAACGGAAAGGTGTTTCCCCGGTCGTTGAGTGTGGAGTTGTACGGTATGCCTAGAGTACGCTGTGTAGTTCCTCGACCCATGCCTTCTTTGTTTCGTCTAGCCTTCACTTGAGGCCTCGTAGGATGACTCGGTTGGCTACTTCGGCCTGCCCGTTTGTTTGAGGGTACTCCACGGATGCGAAGTGCTGCTTCGTACCCAGTTGGGTGATGAAGTCTTGGAACTTCCTGTCCGTGAATTGCGTCCCATTGTCTGTTACTATCGCTTGGGGGATGCCGAAACATGCAAGGATATTTCATTTGTAGAAACGCAGGATGTTGAGGGCAGTTATTTTGGCTAGAGCTTCTGCTTCTATCCATTTTGTGAAATAGTCTACGCCCACTATTAGGTATTGGTTCTGACTTGATCCTACCACGAAGGGTCCTAGGATGTCTAGGCCCCACCAGGCGAATGGCCACGGGGAGGACATAGCCTTGAGCTCGTTGGGCGGAACCAGGTGCATGTCCCCATGTCGTTGGCATTTATCGCATTTCTTCACATGCTCTTTCACGTTGTGCTGCATGGTTGGCCAATAGTATCCTGCTCGGAGGGCCTTTCGGGCAAGCGACCTTCCGCCGAGATGTTGGGCATTGATTCCTTCGTGGATTTCGCACAGGATGTACGCGACCATTTCCTCCTCAACACATTTGAGCAGCGGGATAGAGAATCCCCACCTGTAGAGTTTATCTTCGACCAAGACATAAGAGCAGGCTCTTCGCCTGACTGTGTTGGCCTCCTTTGGGTCGGACGAAAGTTCGTCTTTGGCGAGATAGTTGTAGATGGGGGTAATCCAGCAGTTGTTGTCGCCGATCACCTGTGCATCGAGTGTCGGGGATACTTTCTCAATGTTGGGTCGAGGAAGTACTTCCTGTATGACAGATTTGTTTCTGCCTTTCTTCTTTGTGCTGGCTAGTTTGGATAGCACGTCCGCTCGCACGTTATGTTCGCGGGGAACATGTTTCACTTCCACCGTTGTGAACTTCACCATCTCCTTTTTGACCAGGGCCAAGTGTTTGGTCAGGTTGTCATTTTTGGTTTGATATTCTCCCCGGACCTGGAAGGTTACGAGTTATGAATCCGTGCAAATGACGACCTCTTCTGCGTCTAGGTCCTCGGCCAGGCGAAGCCCAGCGAGGAAGGCCTCGTATTCAGCCTGGTTGTTGGAGGTTGGGAATGACAGGGTGAGTGATACTTCGACGATGATTCCTTCGTCGTTTTCCAGTATGATGCCCGCGCCGCTGCCTGCCGAGCTTGAGGCACCATCAACGAAAATGGTCCATTTGCGCGCTTCGCTCGCGGGGGAGTCTGCGAATGTCATTTCCGCGACGAAGTCGGCCAGAGGTTGGGCCTTGAGGGCTTTTCTTCTTTCGTATTAGATGTCGAATTCAGACAGTTCCAACGACCATTTGAGCATCCGACCGGCCATGTCTGGTCGTCCGAGCAGCTGCTTTATGGGTTGATCTATTCGAATCATGATCGTGTGAGCCAGGAAGTAGTGTCTTAATCTTTTGGCTGCATTGATGAGGGCCAGTGCCACCTTCTCTATCTGTTGGTATCTTAACTCTGGTCCTTGTAGCGCTTTGCTCGTGAAATATATGGGCTTCTGCCCGTTAGGTGTCTCGCGGATGAGAGCGGCGCTCGCTACTTCGGTTGCTATGGCGAGGTACAGGTACAACGTTTCGCCATTATCCAGGCGAGAGAGGACCGGTGGCTCTGAGAGTGCTCATTTTAGATGGAAAAGGGCCTCGTCACACTCCTTGGTCCATTCGAATGCGTCCTCTTTGCGGAGGATTTTGAAGAATGGTAGGGCGTGCTGGGCGGACTTGGCCACAAAACGAGATAGTGACGCGAGCATCCCGTTGAGGGACTGGATGGATTTTTTGGACTTGGGCGTTGAAAACTTGGAGAATGCTCGGCATTTGTCGGGATTGGCTTTGATTCCTCATTCTGTTAAGTAGAAGCCGAGGAATTTGCCTGCCCGGACACCGAACTTGCACTTCTCTGGGTTAAAACGCATTTTGTATTTTCTGGCCTGTTCGAAGACCTTTCTCAAATGGGCAGTATGATCGGTTTCCTCGTCAGATTTTATGATCATGTCGTCTATGTAGACTTCGAGCATGTCGCCTATTTCTCCCCGGAATACCTTGTTCATTATTCGTTGGTACGTTGCTCCGGCGTTCTTCAGGCCGAAGGGCATAAAGTTGTAGTAATAGTTGCCCGACTCGGTCATGAAGGCCGTATATTTTTTGTCGGACATTGCCATCGGAATTTGATTATAGCCCGAGTAGGCGTCCATGAACGATAAAAGTTTAAAACTAGCAGAATGATCAACGAGTTTATCAATATTGGGGAGGGGATAGGCATCCTTCGGGCATGCCTTATTGAGATCGGTGTAATCAATGCACATGCGCCATTTTCCATTGGATTCACATGCGCCATTTTCCATTGGATTTTTTAACTAGTACAACGTTGGACAGCCAAGTGGTGTACTTAGCCTCCGAAATAAATTTGGCCTCAAGGAGGTCCTTTACAGCTTTTTCAGTAGCCTCCGTTTTCTCCGGAGACTGCTTTCTCCTACGTTGTGCTACGGCCTTGATGGCCGGGTCAATTGTCAGCTGTGGCAGGCGACGGACGGATCCAGTCCGGGCATTTCGGCGGCGCTCCATGCGAATAGGTCGGCATTCTCACGGAGTCATGCTTTGAGCTGCTTCCTCGCGATGTCGGGCAGGTCTGCTCCAATCTTCACTCCCCGCTGAGGGTCGTCGCCGAACAGAACGATCTTGAAGTTGCCATCCGGGATCGGGCGCATCGGATGGGAGTTGTTGCTGGACGATGTGGACGAGTCGGCTGAAGCTGCTCGTTCCTCCTGCCGGTCTTCTTCTTGGAAGCGACTGTCGAGGTCGATAGAGTCGACCTGGGGAAGAGGCTTGGCTTCCTTGGAGCTGCTTGGCAATGCGGGCTCGATAGAGTCGACCTGGGGAAGAGTCGACCTGATCGAGTGTAACGCCTCGATTTATTTAATTGTCTTTATTTACTTCATTTATGTGAATTTTGTGAAATGTGTGAATTTATTCTATTTTACCTGCTAATTGAGTTAATTGGTTAATTTCTCTGAGAGTTAAAATATTTGCATTAAATTATATTTTTCTTTTTAACTTTTATTGCACGATATGTTTTTCATCGGTATGTTTATGTTTTATCGCGTTTTGAGAGCGTTTACGAGATATTTGAGCTGAGGGGTAAAATAGTCTTTTTAGGGGTTTAGATATTTGTTATTATAAGAAAGAAAAAGAGAGAAAAGAAAGGGAAAGGAAAGAAAGAGAGAAAGAAGGAAAATGAGAGGAAAGAAATGGAGAAGAGGAAAATAGGTGGAAATCGACATAGCTCCGTTTCAAGCGCGATTAATCGGGTAAGGGTGAGAAGTTTCGATTATATCTTGCTTGTATATGTATATGTATGTATTTGTTTGAATGTTTGGTTGAAAAATATATGTTTTCCATTTGGTTGAATTTGTGAACAATTGATTGGAATCGATGTTTTCACGGGTGAAACTCGATATAAACTGCGTAGAATACTTGTTGATTATGTTGGAACATGTTTTGGTTGTTCTGGTATGAATTGGAAGGGTTTGGGTGGAAGAAATGATGGATTTTGGCCCCAAATGACCTATATTGACGCTGCTGCGAATTCTGGGTTTCGCGGGTTCGCCTAGCTAACCACAGCGAAGGACCGGGCGAATGTTCGCCTAGACGTTTGCCTAGCAAACTTTATGTTGGTTTTCTGCTGCCACGTTCGCTGGGATTCGCCTAGCGAATACTGGAGCGAACGTGACATTTTTCTATTTTGTTTTCTTCATAACTTTTGAACCGTAAGTCCGTTTTGGTCGCCGTTCGAAGCGTCGGAAAGCTAATGAAATATTATTTCTATTAAAAATGTTTTTGAGGGTAAAAGATGATTTAATTAATTCGTGTTTTTGAGAAATAGTCGTGTTGTCGGGTTTTTATCGCGTTAAATGCGTGCGGTTGGTGTTTTACAGTGTGTTGTGCTATTGTTATATAACGTGGAGCTTTTATGTGGTTTACACGATGTTGATGCATGTGATAATGATGTTGTTGTATGGTAAAATACATTGTTTGATTGAATATCAATGTATGTTGTTACGAGGTTTTGTGGGATTGTTGTGGTTTATAAGATGTTGAAGCATGTGGTAAGTTGTTGTAATTGTTGTGGTTGATGGTGAGTAATTCTTGATGTGAATTGATATGAGTGTATATGCTAAAATGCTAATTGTTGTGGTTTGTGGATTATGATGAAATGCATTGTTTTGGGTTTGATTGCAATGCATAATTATTGATGTTGAGATGGTTCACGTGGTTGTGTATGCATTTGATTGTCATGAGTCATTGTATGCCAAGCATCATGATATGCATTCTTGTGATGTCGTGTGCCCTAGTGGGTGTGAGCTACAAAACGATTCCAGAGGGAATCTGCTGTAACAGTCGTGTGCCTTATACAAAGAGGACCTAAAGCGACGTTATAGACGATCGTGTTTCTTATACAAAGAGGACCTAAAGCGATCGGGTTGTGTGCCTTATACAAAGAGGACCTAAAGTGATCCATAAACGTCGTGTGCCTTATACAAAGAGGACCTAAAGCGACGAGGAACATCGTTTGCCCGACGGGGAGTTACACTAAGTAACAAGCAATGATCCCAATAATTCCTAAGTGAATTAATGATGAGATGATGGATGGATGGTACCGCATTTGCATAGAGTCATTGTGTCGGTCTCTCTGCATTTGCATAAATCATGAATAGATTGATTATGTATGGAAAATCATGAATGGATTGATTATGTGTTGAGCTTTTGATATGCATTGGTGATTTGATATGCATTGGTGATAAATGCATTGGTTATGGATGGTGTGTTTTATGTATAGACATATGCTATATTTTGTGGGGATGTTGTACATTACAATGATTTTATTAATTATCTATGCTATGCTATATATGAATATATGTGATGCTTGTGGTGAGAATAATTATACATGTGAATTTATATGTGTTGCATATTATTATGTAATCTTGATTTAGTTGTTATTTCTCACCCTTCTGCTATGGTTTGTTGCTCTATGAGGCAATTGCAGATTAGTGTCTGGGAGGCTTTTGTGAAGATTAGTTCTCCATCCTTTTGTCGGTCTGTCTGCTCTGATACTTAACACGGGAGTCGGGGAACGCTTTTGTTATATATGTATACATTTGTTGGATCTATTTTGTATTACCTTTGTATGAATATTTTGATGTTATAAAACAATTTATTTTGTAAAACAAGTTAGTTATGGATCTTTCCGCTTTATTCCATAATTGAACTTTCCTTTTGTTGGAAAAAGTTTCCCTTTTAGGTTTATTCCATTTTGTGTTATGTATCAAATTTATGAGCAGGGATTGTGTTTTCTTTCTTTAAATGTGGCATCCTTGTTTCTGTCTAAGAATAATAAATTTTTATTCACTCAAAATTATTTATGTATTATTTATTCGCGATGGGAATTGGGGTGTTACATTAGTGGTATCAGAGCAGGTCGGTCCGTCCGACCAAGTTGTTGAGTCAGTTGGTGTGACAGTTGAATACTGTCGACGTTGTTTGTTCCTTAGTATGTGATATGTGTGTGAAACACTGTCAGTAGTTTCTGCTTTTTCTAATTCCTTGTCTGCAAGATTTATAATGTGATAAGTGGGGGAGAAGCTTGTGCTTCTCCAAGTTTCTTCATTTGTGGAGCGTTGGTTGCAAGATTGTAAGTGTTGTTTGGACAGTGTTGTTCTCGGTTCCGGGGGGAATGCGGAGGTAAGGTTTATGTCAATTAAGGATTTGTGCCTGAGGTAGTTTTATGCACAAGATGCAAGAAATGCTATTATAGTTTGGTAAAGACGGTTTATGCCCCATCATGATTGTCGGCTGTCTATTGACAAATTGAGGAACTGATCACCCTTAATCTCTTGTTGATAGTAGACGGAATTATGTTGGATGGAATAGACGTGCCTTTCCGGCTTTGATAGTGTGTGCAATGAATTATTGGAATTAAGGAAATGGTTACGGATTGTTTTGATGAGTCGATGAAGATTCTTATATTGGAAGAAGAGACGGATTAGAGGTTTGGTATGTTGGTCCAGTTAGGAAGTCATTGAGAGAGAACGATTAGGTATCGTTAATGGTTGTTCTCAGAGAGTAGAGTGTGAACTCAAATTTGACGAAGGTGAGGATTTGAGGTTTGGATCTGCTAAGTAAGTAGGAGAACTTTTAGGAAGTGAGACCAAGATGTTTGTTATGTTTGTGATAATAGTGTTCTGGAATTGGCAGGAAGCCACGGTGATGGGCCGTCAGTTGTGCATGGTTTCAGATGTGTTTTTGGATGAAACATTAGTGTGTCCACTTGAAGAGGTCCAGCATGGTTGGTAAGGAAAAGGATGATAGCATGAGGTTGCGTGTTAATCAGTGAGTAGTATGGAAACTTACGGTTGTGTTCTGGATAGCTTGAGTTTTGAATTGTGACGAATTGCGAACGATTTGAAGTTCCTTGATGGTATTACGTTTGTTATGGGTTGAGATCTCGTGTCAGTAGAAACCTTGAGTGAGTTGGAACTCCGTAAGAAGAATTGATATGGAATGTGGTAACCAGAGATTGTTAAGCTATTTTGGATAAATTGTTTCGAGCTCAGAATGAATTTTGAAGGTGGTATATGTTATGGTTGTGGAGTATATGAATCGTATCTTCCATACTTGTTTGGATAAGTTTATAGTGATGTTTATTGGATGATATTCTGATTTATTTTAAATCAAAGGATGAGTATGTAGAGTATTTGAGGATTTAGTTACAAGGGTTGAAAGAGAGGGAGCTTTTTGCTAAATTATCGAAGTGAGAATTTTGATTGAAAGAGGTTAGTTTTCTTGGATATGTTATTTCAGATGAGAGTATGGTTATGGATCCATCGGAAGTAGATGCAGTTCTATAATAAGAGGCTCCGAAGTTAGTTAAGGAGATTAGAATCTTTTTGGACTTTAGTTGGTTATTACCGGAGGTTATGGAAGGCTTTTCCAAGTTAGCGTTTTCGTTACTTCGATTGACTTGCAAAAGGTAAGTCGTTTGTTTGGGATGTTGGTTGTAAGGAAAGTTTCAGAGAGCTGAAGTAGAAGTTGTCTACGACTCCAGTTTTGATTCTGTGTGATCCTAATAAACTGTTTGTGAGGTATTGTGATGTGTCTTTGATGAGTTTAGTCAGTGTGTTAATGCAAGAGGGTAAAGTCGTAGCTTATGCTTTACGACAATTGAGGAATCATGATTTCAAGATGGCTGCGGTTACTTTTGTGTTGAGAATCTGGAGGTATTATTTTGAGGGTTTTAGGTTCAAGGTGTTTGGATGGAGAGAATGATGGTTTTGGATGAGTAACAGCGCTGCTGGGATTCTGAGTTTTCCATGGTTCGCCTAGCGAACCCAGCAGCAAAGGTCAGCGAATGTTCGCCAACGACGTTCGCCTAGCGAAGGTGGTAGCGAATGCTTGCTAGAAGGTTTGCCTAGCGAACATGACAGTTTGTGCAGTTTTGTTTCCTTCATAACTTTTGATTTGTAACTCGGATTGAGGCACGGTCGGATGGTTGGAATTCCTGATTAGTTATGACCTTGGCTCGAATTATCCTATTGGTAAAGTTAATGTCGTGCGTGATGAGTTAAGTCGAAAGCTTTTATACATGTCTGTTTTGGTGGTCAGGGAGTTAGAATTATTGGAGCAGTTTCGAGACTTGGGTCTGGTGTGTAAGCTAACACAACAGAGTGTGAGGTTGGGTATGTTAACCGTGAACAGTGATTTTTGGTGAATATGAGAAAGAGTTAGACTTTGGATATGAAATTGGTGGATTTGATTGTTGCGAGTAATCAGAGTGCGCAACGGAAGCGTGATGTGGCACAATTCGTATATGCGTGTGTGACTTGTAAGAGTTCATAGGTTGAACATTGGAAACATGTTGGAATGATGAGACCATTGGACATTCCAAAATGGAAGTGTTAGGTGAAAGGTTTAAACATTATTCGTGGGCTACTATGTAGTTGGATGTTTTGGTTGTATGTTCGATTGGTGAATCGTAGCATTGTTGTAATGATGTTGTGTGACAAGGTTGTTGGTATTGTGGTTATGTAGAGGTTGTTGAAATGATGTTGGGTCGTGGAACTTTATGTTCTTGTTTGTGTTGTTGCCTCGTTTCCATCATGTTGGGTCGAGTGCGAGTAGCTAATTCTTGTGTGGGGAATTAGGGGAGTGTTACCCAGGGTGAGGGTAACGATCTTGTTGTGTTTCGGTTCAAGAGTGAACCTGTGTGTTCATAATTTGGGTTTTCTTTGAGTTGTGAGTTGGTCGTCAAGTGCATTGTATGGGCTTTGCATCTTGTCGTTGTAGTTGTCGTCGTTGTCGTGTTGTTGTTGTAGCTGCTGTTAGCAAGGTGGTTTGTCAGTTTGTGTTGTTTGTGGTGTGCCTTTTGTTGGCATGATAGTTTGTTAGTCGGATGCGAGAGTCGTATCCAGAGTTGTTTGTATCAGTTATATTTTCGAGGACGAAAATTTCTAAGTGGGGGAGAATTGTAACGCCCCGATTTGTTTAATTGTATTTATTTACTTCATTTATGTGAATTTTGTGAAATGTGTGAATTTATTCTATTTTACCTGCTAATTGAGTTAATTGGTTAATTTCTCTGATAGGTAAAATATTTGCATTAAATTATATTTTTCTTTTTAACTTTTATTGCACGATATGTTTTTCATCGGTATGTTTATGTTTTATCGCGTTTTGAGAGCGTTTGCGAGATATTTGAGCTGAGGGGTAAAATAATCTTTGTAGGGGTTTAGATATTTGTTATTATAAGAAAGAAAAAGAGAGAAAAGAAAGGGAAAGGAAAGAAAGAGAGAAAGAAGGAAAATGAGAGGAAAGAAATGGAGAAGAGGAAAAGAGGTGGAAATCGACATAGCTCCGTTTCAATCGTGATTAATCGGGTAAGGGTGAGAAGTTTCGATTATATCTTGCTTGTATATGTATATGTATGTATTTGTTTGAATGTTTGGTTGAAAAATATATGTTTTCCATTTGGTTGAATTTGTGAACAATTGATTGGAATCGATGTTTTCACGGGTGAAACTCGATATAAACTGCGTAGAATACTTGTCAATTATGTTGGAACATGTTTTGGTTGTTCTGGTATGAATTGGAAGGGTTTTGGTGGAAGAAATGATGGATTTTGGCCCCAAATGACCTATATTGACGCTGCTGCGAATTTTGGGTTTTGCGGGTTCGCCTAGCAAACCACAGCGAAGGACCGGGCGAATGTTCGCCTAGACGTTCGCCTAGCAAACTTTATGTTGGTTTTCTGCTGCCACGGTTCGCTGGGATTCGCCTAGCGAATACTGGAGCGAACGTGACATTTTTCTATTTTGTTTTCTTCATAACTTTTGAACCGTAAGTCCGTTTTGGTCGCCGTTCGAAGCGTTGGAAAGCTAATGAAATATTATTTCTATTAAAAAGGTTTGGAAGGTAAAAGATGATTTAATTAATTCGTGTTTTTGAGAAATAGTCGTGTTGTCGGGTTTTTATCGCGTTAAATGCATGCGGTTGGTGTTTTACAGTGTGTTGTGCTATTGTTATATAACGTGGAGCTTTTATGTGGTTTACATGATGTTGATGCATGTGATAATGATGTTGTTGTATGGTAAAATACATTGTTTGATTGAATATCAATGTATGTTGTTACGAGGTTTTGTGGGATTATTGTGGTTTATATGATGTTGAAGCATGTGATAAGTTGTTGTAATTGTTGTGGTTGATGGTGAGTAATTCTTGATGTGAATTGATATGAGTGTATATGCTAAAATGCTAATTGTTGTGGTTTGTGGATTATGATGAAATGCATTGTTTTGGGTTTGATTGCAATGCATGATTATTGATGTTGAGATGGTTCACATGGTTGTGTATGCATTTGATTGTCATGAGTCATTGTATGTCAAGCATCATGATATGCATTCTTGTGATGTCGTGTGCCCTAGTGGGTGTGAGCGACGAAACGATTCCAGAGGGAATCTGATGTAACGGTCGTGTGCCTTATACAAAGAGGACCTAAAGCGATGTTATAGATGATCGTGTGCCTTATACAAAGAGGACCTAAAGCGATCGGGTCGTGTGCCTTATACAAAGAGGACCTAAAGCAATCCATAAACGCCGTGTGCCTTATACAAAGAGGACCTAAAGCGACGGGGAACATCGTTTGCCCGACGGGGAGTTACACTAAGTAACAAGCAATGATCCCAATAATTCCTAAGTGAATTAATGATGAGATGATGGATGGATGGTACCGCATTTTCATAGAGTCGTTGTGTCGGTCTCTCTGCATTTGCATAAATCATGAATGGATTGATTATGTGTGAAAAATCATGAATGGATTGATTATGTGTTGAGCTTTTGATATGCATTGGTGATTTGATATGCATTGGTGATAAATGCATTGGTTATGGATGATATGTTTTATGTATAGACATATGCTATGTTTTGTGGGGATGTTTTACATTACAATGATTGTATTAATTATCTATGCTATGCCATATATGAATATATGTGATGCTTGTGGTTAGAATAATTATGCATGTGAATTTATATGTGTTGCATATTATTATGTAATCTTGATTTAGTTGTTATTTCTTACTCTTCTGCTATGGTTTGTTGCTCTATGAGGCAATTGCAGATTAGTGTCTGGGAGGCTTTTGTGAAGATTAGTTCTCCATCCTTTTGTCGGTCTGTCTGCTCTGATACGTAACACGGGAGTCGGGGAACGCTTTTGTTATATATGTATACATTTGTTGGATCTATTTTGAATTACCTTTGTATGAATATTTTGATGTTATAAAACAATTTATTTTGTAAAACAAGTCAGTTATGGATCTTTCCGCTTTACTCCACAATTGAACTTTCCTTTTGTTTAAAAAAGTTTCCCTTTTAGGTTTATTCCATTTTGTGTTATGTATCAAATTTATGAGCAGGGATTGTGTTTTCTTTTTTTAAATGTGGCATCCTTCTTTCTGTCTAAGAATAATAAATGTTTATTCACTCTGAATTATTTATGTATTATTTATTCGCAATGGGAATTGGGGTGTTACATCGAGCGTGGTCACTTTATTGGAGCTCGTGTTGATCAGATGCTCGAACTTGCGTTTCACGGAGCCCACAGTGACTTTGTTGAAGTGTAACACCCCATTTTTAATTATTTAATCGTTTGGTATTATTTTAATTGTTGGCCTTGTTTAGGGTGCATGTTTGAGTGCGTGGGGGGGGGGGGGGAGGGGGGGTAATGTTAGTAATATGGAAATATTATTATTATTATTATTATTAATATTATCATTATGGTTATTATTATTATTAAGATTATTTAGTAAAATGAGACCTAATATAATTAAGTAGATATTGGGTTAATGGGATTAGTGAGGGTAGTTTGGTAATTGGAGATTAATTAGTGCAAATTGGTAAAGGTTTAGAATAATCAGAATTTTAGAGATAGAAATAGGAAAAGCTAAGGAGAGGAAGAACAAGGGTGTGCTAGGGCAAAGATCTTCACCAATTTTCGCAGGAATCAAGCAAGAATTCGAGGTAAGGGGGGAGAAATGGGTTTAATATTAGTGATATATTCATGATAGGGTAGTGGGGAGTCCTTAACCCCGTAGGCATTTGTATGCAAAACTGTTGAATTGATGATTGTTGTATATGTCTGTTGTGATTCTGAAAATCATGCATGAATTGATATGTATTTTCATGAATTGTTGTGGTTGTTGCTGTTGTATGAACATATGTTGCAGACCTGTTGATTTTGACTAGAGTTAGGAGAACGGTTTGAGATTATAGACTTATAATACCTGTAGTGATTCTAAATACAAGTGTGAAGATGAAAATTGGACCTAAAATCAATGTAGAAACGATTATAGGACTGGTAGGAAGTGAAGAAGTGGAGAAATCGTAGCAGAATGCAGAATAGTGAGGCTTCTGGTGATTTGCGTAATAGATCTGGTGATACGCGTATCAGGTAAGGCGATACGCGTATGGAATGGCATGATACGCAGCAATACGCGTATGGGAGTTAGGTAGTACGCGTAATAGGAGGGCAATACGCGTATGGTGTTGGAATTTGGGAAATTCAGTGAGAAGACGCCTCTGTCCGTACGCGTACGGCATAACGCAATACGCGTAAGGACTTGGGCATTGTGAGGGAATACGCGTATGAAGGGAGTCAATACGCGTATGGGTTGGGTGAGCGAGCTGGCAATAAGCGTATGGCATGGGGCAATATGCGTATGGCCAGCGAAGTTGCAGAATTTTACCGTTTCGCGATTTCTTTCCCGTTTTCGCGTCCGATTTGGATTCTTTTGGTTTGAGAGGTTGGGAATAGGTGCCAGGTGCTGAGAAATAAAACATTGGTGATGGAAATAATAATTTTAATAATTTTAAGGAATTAATTAATAATTTAGATGTTTGGTGTGCATGAAACAATTATGTAATGATGGTGTTGATGTTATGTTAAGGTGTGATCAGGAGGATCGTGTACATGTGTTTCTGATATTATACATGTGTTATTATGCATCATATGTCATGCATCTTCATGGTGATTGATGGGATGGATCGTTGCTCAGGAGGAGTGTATGCGATTCATCCGTACTCCTATATGGAGAATGGTAGGGGATAGATCATTGCCAAGTAGAGGTGTATGTGATCTATCCGGGGTTCGATTGAATGAACCAACGAGTCGGTACCGCATGCATGGTGTCGTGTTGCATTACATTATTAATTGATGTTGTTGATGATGTTGGACAGTAGGTCGTGTTGGTGTGTTGTTGATTTATATATGTGAATGCTACCTTCTTATCATGTATTTATTCACCGTTATATATTGAATGTGATTTCTCACCCCTTTGTTGTTGTTGTGTCTGTGCTTCTTCGGAAGTACAGATAACCCAGGTACTTAGGTTGCTTGGATGTTCGTGTTCCCTGTTCGAGTCTATAGGAGTGCTCTGATACGTAACACGGGATGTTGGGATATTTTTGTAGTTGCTTTAATTTTATTACATTCTTTGTTACGTATTCCATTTTGTCGATTTATTTTATGGAGAACCTTGTTTTAAGGAACTGTTGGTGTATTTGGGCAGACGGCCGTGAATTGAAACTAAATGATTATTCCCACTGATTCTTTATTCAATTTAATACAATAAGGAGTTTCTGTTTGTTTTGATGATGTGGCATTCCACTTTTTGGTGCAAACTCTGATTTATCTTTAATATTTTTGTTATTTTCAAAATGGGGAAAGTGGGGTGTTACAATTGGTATCAGAGCAGGTCGGTCCGTCGGGCCAGGTGTTATAGTTGAGTTTGTCCTTAGAATAGGAGTTGATTTTGTGTTCTGACCTTATGATGAATGTTGTCCAGTATGGCAGGAAGGAATGATGTTGCTCTTGCTGCTGCTATGTAAGCCATGGCACAAGCTGTAGAGAATGCCAACCAGGGTGAAGGTGCTCAGTTTCGTGACGTAGCACAGTTTCAGAGCAATAAGCCGCCTACATATGAGGAGGTATCTTAGATCCAGAGGCTGCATAGAAATGGCTGAAGGCACTGGAGAAGATCTTCAGGACCATGGAATGCAGTGATGCTCAAAAGGTATGGTTTGGTACTCATATGCTGGAAGGAGAGGCTGAGGCTTGGTGGGACAACAGTCGTCAGAGATTGGAAACTGCAGGTACTGAGATTACTTGGGCTGTGTTTCAAGCTGAGTTTTTGGAAAAGTATTTTCCGGAAGACATTCGTAGTGCAAAAGAGGTGGAATTTTTGGAGTTGAAACAAGGTGATAAGACAGTTGCTGAGTATGCCGCTAAGTTTGAGGAGCTGGTTCAGTATTGTGCTCATTACAATACTGAAGAAGCTATGACTTCGAAGTGTTTGAAGTTTGAGAACGGGCTGCGTCCCGAGATCAAACTGGGTATTGCTTGTCAGAAGATAAGAAACTATCCAGAGCTGGTAAGCATAAGCAGAATTTATGATAATGACAACAGAGCCAGGATTGCTCATTACAAAGCTGTGAATGAGAAGAAAAATAAGCAGAGATTTGGAGGTACTCCTTACAGTGCTCCAGCTGATAAGGGGAAACAGAAAACTGATGTGGGGAAGAAGCCAAAGGAGAAGGGAGCAGGTGCTGATACTCTCAAGTGCTTTAGATGTGGTGGCGCGGGTCACCGTGCTAACAACTTTCAGAATGAGGTGAAGAAGTGTTTCAAGTGTGGTAAAGCAGGTCGTGTTATAGCTGATTGTAGAGACACTATGCCTACTTGTTATAATTGTGGAGAGAAGGGTCACATTAGCACTCACTGTGAGAAGCCGAAGAAGTCTCAGGTGTCTCAAACTGGTGGGAAAGTGTTTGCCTTGGTGGGAGCCCAATCCACTGAGGAGGAGCGTTCCGTCAAAGGTACTTGCTTTATTAATGATGTTCCTTTGATTGCTATCATTGACACGGGTGCAACACACTCGTTTATTTCTGTTGAATGTGTGAAGAGATTAGGGATTATGCCGTCTACTCTAGAGCAGAGGATGACAATTGAAACTCCGTCTATTGGTTCCGTGGTTACTTTCTTAGTGTGTTTGAAGTGTCCGCTGACCATGTTTGGTAGAGATTTCAGAGTGGACTTGATTTGTTTTCCACTCGGTAATCTTGACGTTATTTTGGGAATGAACTGGTTGGAGTTCAACCGGGTGTATATTGATTACTTCAGGAAGACGTTATTGTTTCTTACTCCTGAAGAGGAAGCATTAGCAGATTCGCTATCTAGCAAGGAGTTGAGGGCGTTGTTGGAAGATGAAGTGATGTTGTTTGCAGTATTTGCCTCATTATCTGTTGAAAGCAAGACTTCAGTTAATGAATTTCTAGTAGTTAATGAATTTCCTGAAGTGTTTCCAGATGACATCACAGAGTTGCCTCCGACAAGGGAAGTTGAGTTCGCTATTGATCTTGTACCGGGTACCAGACCTATCTCTATGGCACCGTACAAGATGTCTGCATCAGAGTTGGCAGAGTTGAAATCTCAGGTCGGGGAATTGCTCGATAAGAAGTTTATCAGACCAAGTGTGTCGCCGTGGGGAGCTCCAGTGTTGTTGGTGAAGAAGAAGGATGGTAGTATGCGTCTGTGCATTGATTACCGTCAGTTGAATAAAGTAACCATTAAGAATAAGTATCCACTTCCGAGGATTGATGACTTAATGGATCAGCTGGTAGGAGCTCGTGTTTTCAGCAAAATTGATCTGAGGTCGGGTTACCATCAGATTAGAGTAAAGGAAGGTGATATTCAGAAGACTGCTTTCAGAACTCGCTACGGACATTACAAATATGCAGTGATGCCTTTCGGAGTGTCTAATGCGCCGGGTGTATCTATGGAATATATGAATCGTATTTTCCATTCTTATCTGGATCAATTTATTGTGGTATTTATTGATGATATACTGATCTATTCTAAGTCTGACGAAGAGCATGCAGGTCACTTGAGAATTGCATTGCAGGTGTTGAAAGATAATAAATTGTTTGCAAAGTTCTCGAAGTGTGAATTTTGGTTGAAGACCGTGAGTTTTTTGGGTCATGTGATTCTGGTGATGGTATAGCGGCGGATCACTCTAAAGTAAGTGCAGTACTTCAGTGGGAAACTCCGAAGACCGCAACGGAGATTAGAAGCTTTTTGGGTTTGGCAGGTTACTATTGAAGGTTCATTGAAGGGTTTTCTAAATTGGCATTGTCGTTGACTCAGTTAACCAGGAAGAATCAAGCTTTTGTCTGGGATGCTGCCTGTGAGGAGAGTTTCAAAGAACTAAAGAAGAAGTTGACGACAACACCAGTGTTGATTTTACCAAGTCCAAATGATTCTTTCGTAGTGTATTGTGATGCGTCTAAGATGGGATTAGGTGGTGTGTTGATGCAGGATGGCAAGGTAGTGGCTTTTGCTCCAAGACATTTAAGGGTGCATGAGAGGAACTATCCTACTCATGATTTTAAATTAGCTGCAGTGGTGTTCGTGTTAAATATTTGGAGAAATTATTTGTATGGATCGAGATTTGAAGTGTTTAGTGATCACAAGAGTTTGAAATATTTGTTCGATCAGAAGGAATTGAATATGAGGCAGAGAAGATGGTTAGAATTCTTGAAAGACTATGACTTTAATTTGAGTTACCATCCGGGAAAGGCTAATGTTGTGGCAGATGCTCTGAGTCGGAAGACAATCCATATATCTGCGTTAATGGTGAAGGAAATGGAATTGATTAAACTGTTCAGAGATTTGAGCATGGTTTGTGAAACTACACCAGGAAGTATCAGATTGGGTATGCTGAAAGTGAATAATGACTTTTTGGATGTAATTAAGGAAAATCAGAAACTGGATGTGAAATTAGTAGACTTGATGCCTACAGAAAGAGATGATCCCGATAGTGACTTTAAAGTGGATAATGTTGGTGTGTTGAGATTCCGGGGCAGAATTTGTGTACCGGATAATGTGGAATTGAAAAAGGCAATATTAGAGGAAAGCCATCGGAATAGCTTGAGTATTCATCCGGGAGCTACAAAGATGTACCATGATTTGAAGAAGTTGTTTTGGTGGTCCGGTATGAAGAGGGACATAGCTCAGTTTGTCTATGCTTGTTTGACATGTCAGAAGTCAAGAGTGGAACATCAGAAGCCTTCGGGATTAATGCAACCGTTGGAAATCCCTGAGTGGAAATGGGACAGTATTGCGATGGATTTTGTTACTAGTTTACCGACTACGGCGAGGGGCTTTGATGCTATTTGGGTAGTGGTGGATCGACTTACGAAATCCGCACATTTTATATCAATTAACATCAGTTTCCCTTTGTCGAAGCTAGCGGAGATTTATATCAGGATAATTGTGAAGTTGCATGGTGTTCCATCTAGCATAGTGTCTGATAGAGATCCGAGGTTTACTTCAGAATTTTGGAGGAGTCTGCAGGAAGCCTTGGGTTCTAAATTGAAGTTGAGCTCAACTTACCATCCACAGACCGATGGTCAGTCAGAGAGGACTATTCAGTCGTTGGAGGATTTGCTGAGAGCCTGTGTATTGGAAAAAGGTGGTGCGTGGGATACCCATTTGCCATTGATTAAGTTCACGTATAATAACAGTCACCATTCTAGCATCGGAATGGCACCTTTTGAAGCTTTGTATGGACGGAAGTGTAGGACACCTCTGTGTTGGTATGAGACAGGTGAGAATGTGGTGCTTGGACCAGAGATTGTGCAGCAGACTACTGAGACAATTCAAATGATCCGTGAGAATATGAAAGCGTCTTAGAGTAGGCATAAAAGTTATCACGATAATCGAAGGAAGGAATTGGAATTCAGTGAAGGTGATCACGTATTCCTAAGAGTTAACCCAGTGACCGGGGTGGGTCGTGCTTTGAAGTCTAAGAAGTTGGATCCTAAGTTTATTGGACCGTATCAAATCTTGCAGAGAGTTGGTACAATTGCTTATAGAGTGGCATTGCCACCGGAGCTTTCGAACTTGCATGATGTGTTTCATGTGTCGCAACTTCGGAAGTATGTTTCACATCCGTCTCATGTGATTCAGAGAGACGAAGTTCAGATCAGGGAGAATCTTACCGTAGAGATGATGTCGTTGAGGATCGAGGATCGTAAGATGAAACAACTCAGAGGAAAGGAGATACCTCTGGTGAGAGTAGCTTGGGGAGGTGCTGCAAGAGGCAGTGTGACCTGGGAATTGGAAAGCAGGATGCGAGAGTCGTATCCAGATTTGTTTCCATCAGGTTATTTTTGAGGACGAAAATAATTTAAGTGGGGGAGAGTTGTAACACCCCATTTTTAATTATTTAATCGTCTGGTATTATTTTAATTGTTGGCCTTGTTTAGGGTGCGTGTTTGAGTGCGTGGGGGGGGGGGGGTTAATGTTAGTAATATGGAAATATTATTATTATTATTATTATTATTATTATTATTAATATTATCATTATGGTTATTATTATTATTAAGATTATTTAGTAAAATGAGACCTAATATAATTAAGTAGATATTGGGTTAATGGGATTAGTGAGGGTAGTTTGGTAATTGGAGATTAATTAGAGGAAATTGGTAAAGGTTTAGAATAATCAGAATTTTAGAGATAGAAAGAGGAAAAGCTAAGGAAAGGAAGAACAAGGGTGTGCTAGGGAAAAGATCTTCACCAATTTTCGCAGGAATCAAGCAAGAATTCGAGGTAAGGGGGGAGAAACGGGTTTAATATTGGTGATATATTCATGATAGGGTAGTGGGGAGTCCTTAACCCCGTAGGCATTTGTATGCAAAACTGTTGAATTGATGATTGTTGTATATGTCTGTTGTGATTCTGAAAATCGTGCATGAATTGATATGTATTTTCATGAATTGTTGTGGTTGTTGCCGTTGTATGAACATATGTTGTAGACCTGTTGATTTTGACTCGAGGTAGGAGAACGATTTGAGATTATAGACTTATAATACCTGTAGTGATTCTAAATACAGGTGTGGAGATGAAAATTGGACCTAAAATCAATGTAGAAACAATTATAGGACTGGTAGGAAGTGAAGAAGTGGAGAAATCGTAGCAGAATGCAGAATAGTGAGGCTTCTGGTGATTTGCGTAATAGATTTGGAGATACGCGTATCAGGTAAGGTGATACGCGTATGGAATGGCATGATACGCAGCAATACGCGTATGTGAGTTAGGTAGTACGCGTAATAGGAGGGCAATACGCGTATGGTGTTGGAATTTGGGAAATTCAGTGAGAAGACGTCTCTGTCCGTACGCGTACGGCATAAGGCAATACGCGTAAGGACTTGGGCATTGTGAGGGAATAGGCGTATGAAGGGAGTCAATACGCGTATGGGTTGGGCGAGCGTGCTGGAAATACGCGTATGGCATGGGGCAATACGCGTATGGCCAGCGAAGTTGCAGAATTTTACCGTTTCGCGATTTCTTTCCCGTTTTCGCGTCCGATTTGGTTTCTTTTGGTTTGAGAGGTTGGGAATAGGTGCCAGGTGCTGAGAAATAAAACATTGGTGATGGAAATAATAATTTTAGTAATTTTAAGGAATTAATTAATAATTTAGATGTTTGGTGTGCATGAAATAATTATGTAATGATGGTGTTGATGTTATGTTAAGGTGTGATCAGGAGGATCGTGTACATGTGTTTCTGATATTATACATGTGTTATTGTGCATCATATGTCATGCATCTTCATGGTGACTGGTGGGATGGATCGTTGCTCAGGAGGAGTGTATGCGATTCATCCGTACTCCTATATGGAGAATGGTGGGGGATAGATCATTGCCAAGTATAGGTGTATGTGATCTATCAGGGGTTCGATTGAATGAACCAACGAGTTGGTACCGCATGCATGGTGTCGTGTTGCATTACATTATTAATTGATGTTGTTGATGATGTTGGACAGTAGGTCGTGTTGGTGTGTTGTTGATTTATATATGTGAATGCTACCTTCTTATCATGTATTTATTCACCGTTATATATTGAATGTGATTTCTCACCCCTTTGTTGTTGTTGTGTTTGTGCTTCTTCGGAAGTACAGATAACCCAGGTACTTAGGTTGCTTGGATGTTCGTGTTGCCTGTTCGAGTCTATAGGAGTGCTCTGATACGTAACACAGGATGTTGGGATATTTTTGTAGTTGCTTTAATTTTATTACATTCTTTGTTACATATTCCATTTTGTCGATTTATTTTATGGAGAACCTTGTTTTAAGGAACTGTTGGTGTATTTGGGCAGACGGCCGTGAATTGAAACTAAATGATTATTCCCGCTGATTCTTTATTCAATTTAATACAATAAGCAGTTTCTGTTTGTTTTGATGATGTGACATTCCACTTTTTGGTGCAAACTCTGATTTATCTTTAATATTTTTGTTATTTTCAAAATGGGGAAAGTGGGGTGTTACATCGAGCGTGGTCACTTTATTGGAGCTCGTGTTGATCAGATGCTCGAACTTGCGTTTCACGGAGCCCACAGTGACTTTGTTGAAGCCCCCGCCAGAGATGACCATGGCGGGGGGAAAAGTCTCCCACGGGCTGTGGGCCGCGAAATAAGCAGGGGCGCTGAGCCCGTCCGGGACGTAGAAGTCCTCCGGTTGCGATATGGATATAGCGACCTGTATGTTGGCGTCTTCCGAGGAGGGCACTTCCTCTTCTATCTTCTTGGACTCCTGGGCATCCTGCCGAGGAGTGTCCTTCTTCTTTGCGAACTGTTTCAGGTGGCCGTCCCTGATCAGTATCTCAATGGCATCCTTCAGGTGGATGCAGTCCTCAGTAGTGTGGTCGTGACTCTTGTGGAAACGGCAGTATTTTGATTTGTCCACATTCGGTCTGGCCGGCAGTTGTTTGGGGAAGCGGACCCCTGCCTGCTTGAACTCCGAATTGGCACATTCGGACAATATTTTCTCCCTGGAGACGGTCAGGGGGGTGTAGTCATGGAAACGCCCGGAGGGTCCCTTGTTGTCGTGGGAGTCTCGTGGACGGTCCTCGCGCTTCCGTTCACCCCGACGAGATGTCAAGGCTTCTTATCCTCTGGAGGCCCGAGCGTTCTCCTGATGGCGTGATGCTCGGACGTTGCAGGCCACAACCTTTTCTTCGTACTGAATGTGTGATTGGGCTTTGAGGAGGAGGGCGTCTAAGTTCCTCGGCGGTGCGAGGCCAATGGCTTTAAAAAATTCGGAGCCCGGGCGGACCCCTTACTCGAGTATAAACTTATTCATTTTATCCGTTGTAGGGACCTGTACTGCTTCCTTGTTGAACCTCTCGATGTACCCGCAGAGAGGCTCGTCTTTTCCTTGGATTATGGCCCCAAGGGAGGCCTCGGTCTTGGGGTGACGACGAGATGCTGTGAAGTGCCGTGAGAACATCCTGCCCAGCTGTCTCCACGAGGTAATGGAATCCTCGGGCAGTTACTTGTACCATGTCATCGCTCCCTTTCGGAGTGTGGTCGGGAACAGTCTGCATTTGATGGCGCCCCGTACGCCGCGGTAGTCTAACAGCGCATCGATGTTCTCGATGTGCTCGTCGGGGTCGGTAGTTCCGTCGTACGTGCCGAGTGATGGGGGTTTCTCCAAGCCTTTTGGGAGACGGGTAGCCAGGATCTCCTGGGACAACGGGTCGCGAGGCTCTTCATCGCTGCTAGAACTGGTGTATGACAGGGACCGAACGGGATGTTCGCAGCGGCGGTTCCTCCGGGGAGAAGGGGAGCGGTTCCTTCGCGGAGAAGGTGAGCGGGCCCGTCCTTTAGACTTGACCGACGGAGATTACTCGTTCCTTCGAGTCCTCTTGTGGTCGTGAGCATGTTGGTCACGCGGGGAGATCTGGTCGCGCTTTCGGGCTGCGCAAGGATCAAGCTCTTGGCGCAGTCTTCGATCGATGTCTCTCCGGGGCTGCGGGCTCTTTGACCGTTGCTGGTTCCTCCGCAGAGGAGGGGATCTTGGATGGTTGCACTCTTCTAACTCCCCGATCCTCTCGTTTTGCTGCAGGATCAGGGTGTTGGTTTTGTTGATCGCCTCTAGGAGGGCTGCCACGGCCGGGTCGGCGTTGGGCGGAACAGGAACGTGTTGGACGTTAAGTGAAGGCTGATCGTTGCTGCGGTCAGCAGGGATAGGGGAAGGAGAAGTAGTGGCTCCGTCCCTGAGGAAACGGGCATCTCGGAGGAGAGATGACTGGCCGTCAATGTCAGATTTGTTGACAGGGAGGATGGTGGCTTGGAGAGCATCCTTGGCGCGATCTTGGGAGGCCATGATCGCGATGATGTTTGAGAATTGTTTTGGTCTTCAGTTTTTTAGGAAAGAAAGATGGGGAGAACAATGGTTCCCACAGACGGCGCCACTGATCGTGAAGGCTGGATCAGATCCTGTAGAATTGGGCCGCCAAGTGCGTCAGGGATGCTGCAAGGTACTCCGACGCTCAAGTAAGAAAGGGTCAGAGAAAAAGGGCAAGTACAAAGTATGAGTTCTTAGGGTGAATATTGGATACCTGACCCTCTTAAGCGAGAGGGTTTATATAGAGCCCCCAGCACGTGGCCAACGGTTCTATTTTCGGGGCGGAATAACCGTTTTCCCCAAAGAATAGGTAACTACCTAAACTAGCCGTTATGACGGGCAGGGTGCCCAAAACTAGCCGTTATGTCGGGCATAGGCATGGTTCCGGGCACTTGCCCTCAACTGTTCGGGGAGTAATGAAGTCGTGCATAACGGGCAGTGATTCCGGGGAGGAATGTGCATTCCTTGCCCGGTTGGAGGGGCAGAAAGGTAACTTTTGCCCCTCTGTGGATTGGACTTAGGCAATTTTGGTCCGTTCTGGAGCAGAAGCGGATTGGGCAATGCCTAGCCATTGGTCCAGTCCAGAACAATAATATTTTGTTTTGGTTTATCAGTTAACATACGCAGAGTTAGGGGAGAATTTGACTCAATTGCAATTGACCTAAGGTAGGACTAGGTGGAATAGGCATAATTGCTACCATCATGAGTATTATTGTGTTGTATGACATACTTATAAAAATTGTAGAAGGTTGTTGGTGTTGTTGTTGGAGGTGCATTATTACATATTTTTATTTTTTTTATATATGGAGCACATATATCTTTCCATATCAAATTTTTTCCTTTTTCTTCATCTCTCGATTCTGTATTTTTTCCTTCTATTTCAATTCCCTATTTCCCTTATTTGTTTATTATTATTATCTCTTATTAGTTATTTTTATTGATGTTTACTTTTTGCAGATTTGATAGATTTGATATATCACTCTCTCAACTCTCTCATCTGTCACTCTAACTTCTCTTTCACCTATCATCTGCAGATTTGATGTTTACTTTCCGTCTATACCAATGCATTGAATGTCAGAGAATGATTTGACAATACTCTCTATAATGTTCACCTTACTGTTTTAGTACCAATGTATTATTTATTGGTGTGTATTGATATCACTATTTGTACTTTAATTTTATGAATGCATTTTGATTTTTTTTTCAAAATAGAATACAAAGTTAATCGATGCTTTTAATCATATTATAGGGTTGAAAGAACAATTTATCAGGTGCCCTTTTCATATTCATTTTAAAATGGATAGCATAAATTCTAAGAAACAATGATATTCAAACTATACTTTTGTTCAAAAAAAAAAAAAAACTAAAATAATTGTTTCATTTTTAATTTAATAAAATAATAATTGTGTTGCTTACTATAAAGTAGTAAAAAGCAGTATGCAACATATTTAGTCATAGAATCTAGGGTTAATACCCCTTTTGCCCCCTGCCATATGGGTGAAATTCCAAAAACAACCCTGTAAAAAAAAAACACAGATTCCCCCCTTGTCATTTGAAGATTCTACTGTTTTGACCCCTCTTGAAATCCAGTCAACAATTTCTATGACGTGGAAATGCTTTTTTTTTATTTTTTATTATTATTTTTAATTACGTGGACGAATTATGTAGCATTTTTTATTATTTTTTATTTTTTAAATTTCATGTGGCATTTTTTTTCATATTATTTTTTTTATTTTTTATTTTTTTCGTATTATTTTTTATTTTTAATTTTATTTTATTTTTTTTCAAATTAATAATTTAAAAATTATTTTATTTGGGCCAAGTACATATTCCAAATTTATTAGCTCAAGTATTTTCCAATTTAATATACATTACACAAGTTTGTTATATAAAGCCTATATTTTTTCCTACATCAAACGATGTGGGACAACAGTTCTCTTCATCATCAATTTGCATCACACTTGCTGCATTTTCCTCAATTGTTGAACTCCTTTTGGACTCTTGCTTTGCTGCATTTTCCTCACATGGCCCTGCATAATGTATGTTGTTCATACGAGAGCTCCCTGAAGTGTTTCCAAACTCCTTTTTGAAAGCTAGCTCCAGCTGCAGAGTGGAATGCAGGATTAGATCAATCTTGGTTGATGTTAAATGAATTTCTAAACATTTCCCTCACCACTATTAAAAACCAAACATTACACTCATCCATCCATAAAACCCTCAACAAATATGACAACAACCCACTTTTGTTTCCATGGTTCTTCATAAATACTCCCTCCTTCACATGGTGAACGGGTCCCATTAATAATCTTCACCACTTTCCATTTTCTACAGAACAACACCAACAATCATATTTTCACAAAACCGCTATCGCTGGACCACCCTCACAAACTGCACCACGTCCCACCACCACCAAAACGTGACCCCACCGCCTTCAAACAAACCGAAGCACCACCCTCCCACCATGTCTGGACATCTCGTGCTTCCTTCACCCACCGCCGCGGTTTTGTTTGCTCCGACTGGTATTTCCTTCATTCTACTTTATGATGTGTTATTTCTTTCCATTGGATTTCAGATTTGAAAAAAATGCATATATGATTTGATCTGTGTATGAGTTTGTTTTGTTTATTGTGTTCGTAGAAAAGGAAGAGGAGAATGAGATGAGAGAGATACAAAAAAGATGTTGAAGAAAAAAATTATTTCTCTGTTTCTTGTTTCTGGAAACACCAACAAGAAGAAGTCACTTTTCTTTTAAAAAATTTCTCACATTGTTTGGGAGTTTAGGAGGGGATGTTTTCATTTGGGAGCAAGCATTATATTTCTCTCTCAACTGTTCTTGAGCTGCTACCTTGTGTTGAGCTGATTATTTGAATGTTATTACAATTACTCATTTGATTGTGTTTACATTCTTAGTTGCTGCCATGTCCTTTAACTTTGCCTTAACATAGAATATAACTTTTAATATTTCTATCAGAATTAGCAAAGATTTTTGAAATGTTGTTAAAGATCGTTGAATTCGTGTTTTCTACTCTGTAAAAGCAGGTTCACTGAAAAAATTTAAAGCAAAAGAATGGATTATTCCATTGTAACACTGAAGACTTGAGCTCTACTTTTTTTTCCAACAAAAGAATGATTTAAACACTTCTATATAGCAAAAGATTGTAACACTGAACACCAACAGGTGATGGTGTTGTCCCACATCGTTTGATGTAAGAAAAAATATATGCTTTATATAGGACATTTGTGTAATGTATGTTAAATTGGAAAATACTTGGGCCAATAAATTTGGAATATGTACTTGGCCCAATAAATTTGGAATATGTACTTGGCCCAAATAAAATAATTTTTAAATTATTAATTTGAAAAAAATAGAATTAAATTAAAAATAAAAAATAATACGAAAAAAATGCCACATGAAATTTAAAAAATAAAAAATAATAAAAAATGCCACATAATTCGTCCACGTAATTAAAAATAATAATAAAAAATAAAAAAACATTGCCACGTCATAGAAATTGTTGACTGGATTTCAAGAGGGGTCAAAACAGTAGAATCTTCAAATGACAAGGGGGGAATCTGTGTTTTTTTTTTATGAGTAATGCATAACAAGTATGTTTTTGTCGAATAAAACCTTTACGTACATCTTTTTAATTTACAACTTCCAATTTTTTTATGTATTTATATTTTATTATTTCTATCTAATTATTTAAAGTGTTGATATATAATTATTAATATCAAATATGTTGTTTTATACCATTTAAAATATCACATGCCTAAGAATATAGTTAAATTTTTTCTAATATATCTTAAAAATTATTAATATTTTTTATCAATTTGATATTTTATTTATTACTATTTAAAATTATAATAAATGTGATTTACTCTTTAACTTAAGTATTCTATTTTATTACAAATTCTTAATAAATATTCATACATAACACTAAATACCAAATTTGAAAAATAAATTAAATAGATAGATATTTCTCTAAAAATTATTTTATCAAGCGTTTTATATTTGATTTTATCTATCATTTTTTCTTTATTTTTCTTCTTCTTATCTTCAACTTTTTTTATCTGAACATTGATTGTTTGCATGTACATGCAAAAGTGTCTTTTTGGATAAAAATATATATAATACTTAATTTAAAATATTTTTATTATTAATAATAAAGATGTTATATACATTTGATATCATTATTTAATATAAATAATCTTAAATGAAATTGATGATAATACGAAAATGAATACAATGCAAATATATTTTATATCCAAATTTATGATGATATGAAAAAAATTGATATCATGAAAGTATTTTATAATATCATAATATTTTATTTATTTGAAAATTTATGATAATATAAATAGGATTTGAATAGTAGATTTGTTAGGATTTGACATTAAAATTAAAATTCAAGTATATAATGTGACATGTTTGATAAAGTAGTAGGTCACTATAGATATAAGTCTGCTATAGGTCACTATAAATAAAGGTCACTATAGATATAGGTCTGCTATATTATAATATCAATATATTTTATTAGTTTAAGATATTAATAGTAAAAGCATCACATCAATTAATTTTGATATCTTTATTCAACATACTTTTTTGTTATATTATTTTTTCCTGAAAAATAAAATTTCTTAATACTTATTAGTTTTAGAATGTAATATAACAATAATTAATTTATAAATAATACTTTTAATTATTTGTTAAAGAAGAAGAAATGAATGTAATTAAATTATAAATCTATTTTAAAAATAATTAATGTCATAAAGAACAATAAATTTTATTGATATTGCAAATAATAATTTAATATATGGTATAGATAACACTAAATAATTTTATTTCTCTTATAGTTAAAAATTACAAAATATATTTAAATTTTTTATTTATTGTTATTAAATATAAAATTTAAATTAAAAAAAATTAATATATATGAAAAAGCATTAAAATATTGTATAAAATTTTAGATGAATGTGAAAATACTAGGTAAAGATTTTATTAGACATAAGATTCAACGGTAACCGGATTGGGGTCGGAGCAGTAGTTATTAATCAATATATTTTTATTAATTCATTTTAATGTATCAGTTAATTAACATTAATTTTTTTTTTTTTGCTATGAATCATAAAAAGATTTAAAATTATTGAATGTTGACAACTTAAACTTATAATTGTATCTGTTGATTTTGAATTGATGTTACTTATAAAAACTATTAATATACATAAAAAAAAGTTAAAGAAATCATATTGGAGCATGTTTAAAAAATATACTATTAAATGATATCCAATATAAATGTATTAGGTAGTTAATAAATAGTGGTACTTTAGTCGGTTTACTTTGAAAAGAATGGTATAGACTTATAGATCTTATATAAGTGTAATAATCAAGATGCTTAAAATGTGTGAGAGACATGTGTGTCAGAGATGCATCAATATGTATTAATAAAAAAATGATAAAACTCTTATGTTAAGCATGGTAAAAAGTAGTGATAAAAGAGTTAAGTCTTGTGTCTTATCGTTTATATGCACTGTATATGATATAAATGCATGGATCAGAAATAATGTTTAAGAAACGAAAAAGTTAGAATTAAAAAATTATTATAACAATTAAATATGAATAATTCGAAAAAAAAAGTGAATCAATGTTGCAAATGAGACAAAATTATTTGATATTTGAGTAAATAATATTCAAATTTGTATTTCCAATTTAGTTAAAGTATAATGATTGTTTTACAACTAAATAAGATTAAATAAATAGATAACACTAATAATATATATTTTATAGGATGAATATATTAATTCCAAGAGTAAATTTAAAGAGTTACTCCGAATCCTGACATTTGATTTTAATATTAAAGCTAAGTTTTTTTTTTTAATACAAAATTATATGTTTTCTCTTTCTTAGAACCTTTAGTTCATTTTTATCATTCCAACTAACACCAAGAGATTTAACTCACTGGTAGTTTATTTTATCATTTGAGTTATAAAATTAATCATATGAATTAGTTGAAAAATGAGTGGTAACTTATTTTGTAAAATTACTTATAAGGAAAATTTGAAAAATGAAATTTCTAAAAGTTGCCATAAGCCATATTATTTTTTTAAATATTTTTTAAATTCAATACAAATTATTTTCTTAAATGTCACTTCTTATATTTTCATTGTTATAAGTTATTCAAAGAAAGTAACAATTTTTTCCTC
Source organism: Lathyrus tuberosus (assembly GCA_022829125.1). NCBI lineage: Eukaryota > Viridiplantae > Streptophyta > Magnoliopsida > Fabales > Fabaceae > Lathyrus > Lathyrus tuberosus. The sequence goes on along the minus strand of JALAZF010000269.1, from coordinate 4,873,256 downwards.
TACTTTTTAAAAATCTATTTAACTTACATTTATTATTAAAAATAAAATATAAAATTAATGATTTGATCATATTATAAAATTTGAATAAAAAACATTGTGCTTTTACAGGATCAGAGTTAATCAAACATTTTGATTTGATGATTGATGAATAAGATACCAATTTAATAAAAATTAAAACATTAAAATACTAAAATATTTTAATCAATTATGTTAAATAATTGTTTTTTATTTAAGTTTAATTTTATGATTTAATAACATTAAATGGTAGAATTAAATATATTTTTAAATCTTCTATATATAATAAATTTCGTTCTTGATTTTTTAAAATAATATCAATATTCTAAATATTTTATCACTAATTTTAGTATTTATTTTTGTACAAAATTTTAAGTTGTTGCATGTTTTAAATGATTATTTATATAATTTTATTGATAAATATTGAACTATTACTAACTTAATTTATAATATAATCTACTACCTCCGTTCTTTTTTAAGTGTCATTTTTTCATTTTTTACACATACCAATAAAACTAATTATTATGGTTACTTTTCAAATCATAATTCTCCTTTTACCTATAATGCCCCTACTTTTTTATTACATTTATTTAACTTTTTCTCTCTCTGCAATAAATACATAGGAATAATTTTGACAAAAGTGCAATTAATACTTCCTTGAACTTTGCAAGTGACAATTAAAAAGAAACAAAAAATTATTCTAAAAGTGACACTTAAAAGGGAACGGAGGGAGTATAATATAAAAAAAATAGTATGTTGTGTAAAGATTTTTTTTGTTCTTTCATTATATGATTTATTACGAAAAGAGGAAAAAAGCAATAATGAAGAAATTGTGGAGCTCGAGGGCAGATGATTAGAGAAGGAAAGAAACTGTTGATGTGGAAGGTAATATTTAAGAGCAGAAGTTTGAGGGCAATGCAAAAAACAAAAGTAGAAAAAAAACAAAAAGTCAGACCAATAATGAAGGAGAGTCGGGAGCAGAAGATATGTTAGGTTCAATAAAAAGCAAGGAAAAAACAGGAGTAGGCAGCAGCAGAGACGTAAGAGATAACTTGCATTTAATGCAAGACATAATTGAAGAAGGTAAGAAGAATACACCAGTACATGCACGGCTGAATGAAAGTAGCAAAGACAATTAACATAATAGCTTTGGCGGGCCCAACAAAAATATATACTTAGAACGAGATGGGGCCGAAGGGATTATAGAAATGGGTCAATGCAACGGTTCAAGCCCAATAAGGCATGGGGTCAATAATTGTGAGCTGACCCAAAATTCAAATAGAGGAAACATGAACACACTCATCAAAGAAAAGAATAAATCAAAGAGAGCGGAAGATAATAATGAACCAACTCAAGTAATTGAAGCTTTCCCACGAGATAATTTCAACTCGCAAAACAACAAACTGGAGGATAAAATCAGCGAGGAGAAACAAATATTCAAATCGCCACAATTTCTTCATTATTGCTTTTTACCTCTACTTTCTAACTAATTTATTTCTTTTTATTTATTTATTGTATGATTTGATTCAAGACAACTGTAACACATTGGAATTGATAAAAAATAATTACTTTTCCAAAATAATTACATTGGAATTGATAAAAAAAATTTTCATTGGAATTTATCAATACTATAAGGTATGTAGTAGAAAAATGTTGTTCATTTAATTTTTTATCCGGATCAAAATGAAATATTTATTTTATAAAAATTTAAAACAAATAATAAATAATAAATAAACCACACAAAAATATATGTTTATTTTCATTCTTTACTATTGTTTTTATTTTACAACATATTATAATTATTATTTATACTCAGGTTCTATTATTAAATATATTTTATTATATATTAAATATTTATGAAAAGTATATAAATTTAACCTATTTACTCTAAAAATGAGTCAAATATAAATACTTAAAATTTTAAATTTAATTTCAAAAATTATTATTTATTTAAAATTTTGTTACTTAATTATGATTTTTATGTTATATTCCCAAGAAATATCTATAATAATACTTAAAAAAATTACGAGACCGTAATAGAAAGTATATATCTACGGGGAATAAGTGAATTATTGAAACTTAAAAATGAAGTTATTGATAATATAATAAAGTATATTAGACAAATATTTTTATACACGTGAAAATTTAAATACTTTATATTGAGTATTTTTTATATATCAGAAAAATATACTTTTATAAATGGGAACATCAAAAATAATATATCAGAAAAATATACTTTTATAAAATAAACAGTAAATAATGATTATTATTATTATTATTATTATTATTATTATTATTATTATTATTATTATTATTATTATTATTATTATTATTATTATTTATTTATTTACAATTAAAACAGTATTTATAAATACTTTTTTTTAAACCAATCTTTATAAATACAATTAATTTTAAAAATAGTTACTATTTTGGTTAAATTTTTTTTCTTATTTACCTTTTAAAAACAAAAGCATGCGTACCACACCAGTATCCAGACGAACACACGGGTACACTCGAGTACTGATATGGAAAAATTTAAAAATAATAAACTTTTTTGGTTAGAATAATATTTTCAAATATTATGTTATTGGTTGATATTTATAAAACTAAATGATTGTATATATTTGAAATTATTTTTAATTTAAGATACAATTTTTTTAAACAGAATACATGAAAAATTGAAATATATTATTAATGTAAAACAATTTTGGTAAAACATTTTTTTTTAATTTTAAAAATATTTTTTTAAAATAATAAAATATTTTGGTAAAACAATTTTGTTTTTCTTATTTACATTTTTATTACATTTTAAAAACAAAATTATTCGTACTACACCAGTACCCGTGCGAACACACTGATACGATAAAATTTAAAAATAATAAATTTTTTTGGTTAAATAATTTAAATAATATATGAATCTGAACACGGGAAAAATTTATTTATTTATGTTATTAATATTTATTTATACAATTAAAATATTATTTGTTGTTATTTATAAAGTTAAATCATTGAATAATTATTTTTTTATAACAAATACCAACCGATGCCCGCGGTATGGATTCTATCTTTTTTTTAAATATAAATTATATTTTTTATACTTACTAATTTTTATTAATCCTATTTAAAAAAAAAACAAATGAGCGTAACACAGCAGATGTCGGACAAACACACATGTACTGATATTGGTATCCCACGAAATAGATATTTGTAATAATACTTACATAAAATGTATTAATTTATGTTAATAATATTTATTTATACAATTAAAATAAAATTTACAAATACTATATTATTATTTAATATTTATAAAACTAAATCATTGCATAAATATTTTTATAACAAATGCCAACTGATGCCCGCGGGTATTGATTCTACCTTTTTTTTTTTAATATAAATTATATTTTTTTATATTTACTAACTTTTATTAATCCTATTTAAAAAAAAACAAATGTGCGTAACACACCAGTACTCGGGCGAACACATAGGTACTTATATGATTATCCCACGAAATAGATATTTTTAATAATACTTACATAAAATATATTTATTTATGTTAATAATATTTATTTATAAAATTAAAATAATATTTACAAATACTATGATATTATTTGATATTTATAAAACTAAATCATTGTATAAATATTTTTGTAAAAAATACCGACTGATACCCGCGGGTATTGATTCTATCTTTTTTTTTTAAATATTAATTATATTTTTTATATTTACTAATTTTTATTAATTATATTTTTAAAAATAAAAAAACAAATGCGCGTTATTCAGGCGAACGCACAGGTACTGATATGAGTATCCCATGAAATAGATATTTGTAATAATACCTAAATAAAATATATTTATTTATGTTAATAATATTTATTTATACAGTTAAAATAATATTTACAAATACTATGGTATTATTTGATATTTATAAAACTAAATTATTGCATAAATATTTTTATAAAAAATACCAACCGATACCCACGGATATTGATTCTATTTTTTTAAAAATATAAATTATATTTTTTTATTTATTTTTATTAATTCTATTTTTATTTTAAATTTTAAATAAAACTAAATGCGCGTTACCGATGGATACCCGTGCGAATGCACGAGTATCCCGCTACTTACAATTTAAAAATGAATAAATTGGATGTCGTGAGTTAAAATATTTGATGTTTCTACATACTTATCTGAACGGAACTGTATACTTATTTAACGTTAACCTGTGCAAACCATGTGTAAAATAAATAAATAATTTAAAATTAAAAAAAAACTTAAAATCTGTCAAATAAAGTATTGCAGCTTAATTTTACCTAGACAATAATTGTTGAGAATTATCACTACAATACACGCATTGCTTGCTCCTTACAATAGTGCGAACTAACTCATGCTTCATATGTTTATGGCTGTTATGCATTTACTGCACATTCATGTTTGACTGAAGCAATGCTTGTAACCAAACAATTTTCAATCCCAAAACACACAATCCAACTCAACAACAACAATCAACACAATCTCAAAGAAACAATCCTAACTCAAATCAAACAATGCTCCAATATAAGAACACTAGAATCAATCTACGCCACAATGTTCAAAACCAATTTCAACCAAGATTGCTTCCTCATGAACCAATTCATAACCGCATCATCCTCAATCTCTTCTCACATAAACTTCCCAACTTCCACTTTCACACAAATCAAAAAACCAAACACTTTAGTTTACAACGCACTCATCAAAGCCTCTGTTCATTGCCACTCATCAAACCAAGCATTACTACATTACATAAACATGCTCCGAAACGGTGTCGAACCCTCAAGCTATTCATTCTCCTCTTTGATTAAAGCCTGCACTTTGTTAACAGATTCTGTAAACGGTAAAACACTCCATGGACACGTGTGGAAAAACGGTTTCCATGCACACGTGTTTGTTCAAACTACTCTGGTTGAATTCTATTCCAGTTTAGGTCATGTGTGTGATTCGAGAAAGGTGTTTGATGAAATGTCTGAGACAGATGATTATGCTTGGACGACGATGATTTCAGCATACATGCGCAATAATGACGTTGAATCTGCAGAAAAGCTATTTGATGAAATGCCTGAGAGAAAAAACACTGCCACGTGGAATGCGGTAATTGATGGATATGCAAAATTGGGGAATGTTGAGCGTGTTGAGTTTTTGTTTGACAGAATCCCTTCGAAGGATATAATTTCGTGGACGATTTTGATGAGTTGTTATTTGAAGACCAAGAGATATTATGAAGTTGTGAAGCTTTTTAACGAAATGGTGAAAGAGGGAATGGTGGTTCCTGATGAAGTTACTGTAACAACTGTGATTTCTGCTTGTGCTCATTTGGGTGCACTTGGGTTAGGAAAAGAGGTGCATTTTTATTTGATGGTGAATGCGTTTTGTATTGATGTTTATACTGGATCTTCGTTGATCGATATGTATGCAAAATGTGGAAGTGTAGAAAGGTCGCTTTTGGTGTTTTATAAATTACAAGACAAGAATATTTTTTGCTGGAATTCCATGATTGATGGACTGGCTGCACATGGCTATGCGACAGAGGCGTTAAGGATGTTTGAAGAAATGGAGAAGAAAGGAATAAGGCCAAATGGGGTTACATTTGTTAGTGTTTTAACTGCTTGTACCCATGCAGGGTTTATAGAAGAGGGTCGTCGTTTCTTTGTGAGTATGATTGAAGATTATTGTATTAATCCTCAAGTTGAACATTATGGATGCATGATTGATTTATTGAGCAAAGGTGGTTTGCTTGAGGATGCTTTGGAGATGATTAGAGGAATGAGGTCCGAACCGAATGGTTTCATTTGGGGCGCCTTGTTGAATGGGTGTAAGGTTCATAGAAACTTGGAAATTGCTCGAGTTGTGGTTCGTAATCTGAGGGTTATGGAGCCGAGTAACAGTGGGCATTATAGTCTTCTTGTTAATATGTATGCTGAAGTGAATAGGTGGTGTGACGTCGCGAAGATCAGGACTGAGATGAAGGATTTGGGTGTGGAGAAGACATGTCCTGGGTCTAGCTGGATTGAAATCAACAAGGAACTTCATGTTTTTGCTGCTTCTGATAAATATCACCCATCTTATGGTCAGGTTCACTTGTTTCTAGTTGAACTGGATGAGCAGATTAGACTATCTGGCTATGTCCCTGAAATGGGATCTATTCTTTATTGACTTTGGCTCTTCAAGTAGGAGGGTCCTTAGAAGGAGGATTGTGCTGTACATAGCCAAATGGTTGAAAACAAACCTTAGTAAGTTCTTACATGGTAGGCTCAAACGATTTCTTACCATCCTCTCTACCTTTCTCAATTTTTTTTCTGCCATTTTAATTTTACTGCTTAACCTGAAAATTGAATAAGATATTTGGTGATGGTCTATTTACAAAACTCAATAAAGGTTTCTTTTAATACATTTGGATCCAAGGCTCAGTAAGAGTGCTTTGGCTAGTAGCCTCTCTAATTTGTATTTGGTTATGTGTCTTTATTAGTGCTCTCTCTAATGGTAAATATCTGTTCTGTCATTGTTTGGAGCAATGAAATTGCAATAAATTTGAGAATCTATTCTTCGACATTGTTTTACATAGCATGCTAGACTCTAGCAAGCTGGATTTAATTCTGTCACGTGACACTCAAGTGATAGGATGCCCATAATGTTGGAAAATAATGACTTTAAAATTAACAATTTTGACAAGTTTATCACTTGTGGCAGTTCCCATATTTTATATTCATGACAGTACAATACATTAATTAGTATATTTAGTAATTTCACTAGTTTTCTCTTTCCGTGTGAAGGATATGGATGGAGGCATGATCAAAGAAAGAGTTGTGCAAATGAGAAGGAATCCTGTGAAGAGAGAAAAGTGAGGCAAAGACTTGGGAACTTGGATAAAGAGAAGAAGCTAGGTAAGACAACTATCATAGGAAACATCAAACACATTCCTATCGGTAAGACAACATATCAGTATGTAGTATATAGAAGTTTCCTTTCTCTTTTTTTGTAGGAAACATGCTACTATAGGCTAACCTACATTAGCACACTAAAATAGGCTTACTAAATTAATACGCAGTTCGTAATTTATCCTTTGTAATATCCTTCGTTACGAAAAACAAATTATTATGTGCTTAGAAATCCCTTTGGAAATCTGTTTGTCATTTGTGAGGTTGCAGCGGTAGTTTGGTATAGGATATTTACATGGTTTAAGGGTCTGGGATGCCTGTTATGGATTTTTAGGACCTCTTTGTATCTCTTAACATTCCTTCTTTTTATTAATACATATATTAGCTATTACTTTTATTATAATTAACCTTGGAACAATCTGACAATGAACTACAGATGATATCCTCAAATGTATCACAAGGCCAGAGCCATCTTTTAGGGCGTGCAAGGCGGGCAACGGCAGAGGGCCTCAAATTTGTTATAGTTAACTTGTGACTAAATAAGACCTCATAAAATATTTACAATGTTTAAACAATAGTTAGATAGGACCTCTATTTGTTTTTCCATGATTAAACTACGACTAATCTACACAGGGCCTCCAAAAAAATTGGGACGGCTCTACACAAGGCCTAATCTGTTAAACTTTTATCTTTGCTAAAAGAAAAATCAATTTAACATACGATAATTTTGACAAAAACTCAAAATAAATGCTTCCCTTGAAAATAATTCAGAAAATGATACTCTAAACTTATATTAGAATACTCAATTAAAACTTACATTAGAGGATATTGTGGGGTCTAGCCATTTCACATAGCCAACATTTATTTGGCAAAATTGGAGGTTGGTTATGATGAAGAGTAGAATAGTGCAAAGGACACTTGGTGTTTTGCATGAAAGGCAAAGAACAAGTGTCTTCATGCATGTAAGACCTTTTTGGCTTGCTTCTCCTATAAATAGGACCAAGAGCAAGCATTCAAATCACGCAAAACCACAAGAGAAACAAGAAGCAAGAGAAATAGAGCTTTGCTCAAGAGAGAGAATTGTTTCTTAGAGAGTTTTTCTTGTGAGAAATAGTGAGTCAATTTGTGAGAGTGTTCCTTACAAATTGAGAGATACTTTGTAGAGAGTTCCACCTAAGGGTGAAGTTGTTGTATTCCCATTATCATTATAGTGGATGTTTAAGAGGCCTAAGGGTCCCGTGGTTTTTCCCTTTCTCACATTGAGAAGGTTTTCCACGCTAAAATCTTTTTGTGTCATTTTGCTTATTTTTTCACGTTTCCGCTAGTGCCTATTTTTGAGTTCACGAAGGAGGGAAATTATGGAGGTCATTTTACCAACAATGGTATCAGAGCCTGGTTGGGCTCTGTGATACTACGTTGTTGTACTCATAATAAAGTTCTTAGTATGCTCTGTGGTTGCAACATTGTTTGATCTTCCACATCAGAAAAGAACTATTATTGTTGGAATTAAATCGTTGTATTGCGAAGGTGTGTCTTGGTTAGTTCTGGCTAAGGAAAGACTTGGTATTTAAGTGTGTCAATATTGACCCACCTCTCTTTCCTGGGAATTTCCTAGTTGCGCCATTCACAAACTACAGTGACTTTTTCAGTGTACGACACTATTTTGAAAATCTCTTAGTTGAAGGAACTACTTTCCCGTGTTCTCAAAATGGATGATTCTATCAGTTATGAAGGAGATATGTTCAAGCTGACCGCTGATAATTATACCTATTGGAAGCCGATGATGGAAGACCACCTATATTGCAAAGATTTGCATGAGCCAATCTCTCAAAAGGATAAGCCAACAGAGAACAAAAATAACGAGTGAGAGCTCCAAAATCGGAAGGAAATTGCCATGATCAGAAAATACATAGATATGAGTCTATTCGAGCATGTGTCAACTTATACAAATGCGTATGAGTTGTGGACCAAACTTGAATCCTTGATTCAAAAGAAGACACCGAGAAATAAAGCACACCTTGTTAGACGACTGGTGAAATTGGAGTACTCAGATGGCCAAAATATGATCGAGCACTTGAATACCTTCAAAGGTATCGTGAATCAGCTGACGAAAGCTGACATGAAGATAGATGATGAGTTGCAAACTCTTCTGCTCCTAAGTTCTCTACCTGAGAGTTGTGACACTCTAGTTGTCACTCTTAGTAACTCTGCTCCAGACGGAAAACTTATCATGGATTCTGTCATAGATTCCTTGAAGAGTCAATACGGAGGGAAAGAGGCTTCAACAACCAGTTCGAAGCCAACATTGTTGATAACAGAGGAAAAAGTAAGAATCATGAAAGATGAGGTCGTGGGAGATCACAAGCTAGATCCAAGTCTCGCACAAGAGTAAGCTGTTATTATTGTGGCAAACCTGGCCATAGAAAACCTGAGTGCAGATTCTTGAAGAGAGATCAACAGGCTAGAAAAGTCTGTCTAGATTTGATAAACCCAAAGAAGAATAAGGAAGAAGGAGCCACAACTACAGTAGCCTCGAACAACGAGAATATTTTCTTTTTTGGAGACGGCAATTATCTAAATGTTGTATTCGATAATTGCACTTGGATAATTGACATCGGAGCATCTTTCCACGTTACACCTCATGAAGAATTATTCTCATCATACCAAAGAGGAGATTTTGGTACGGTGAAGATGGGAAACCACGTCACAAGCAAGATTGTTGGTATTGGTGAAGTGACTTTGATCAGAGAGAATGGAAATAAGCTTGTGTTGAAGGAAGTAAGACATGTACCAGAAATGCGTCTAAACCTTATATCAGCAGGAAAGTTGGATACCTAGGGATGATAAACCAGTTCGGCGATGGTAGATGGAAGTTTAACAAAGGGACCATGATACTTGCTCGTGGCAAAAAGGAAGGCTCCCTGTACATCATGCATGGAAAGATAAACAAGGGAGAGACTAATGTTTCACAAGACGCAACCAAAAAATTGTGGCATAAACGACTTGGCCACATGAGCGATAAAGGCATAGAGATTCTTGCTAAAGATCATTTTTCAAATATCAAGGGACAACCACTTGAATCATGTGAAGACTGTCTAGCAGGCAAACAACACAGTATCCTTTCAAAGATCAGATGATGCAAGAAGACGAAAGAAAATCCTAGATCTTGTTCACTCAGATGTCTGCTCCATATCTGAAAGGTCTCTTGGTGGAACACAATACTTTGTTACCTTCATTGAAGATCACTCTAGAAAGGTATAGGTGTATCCATTGAAGAAGAAAGATCAAGTTCTACAAGCTTTCAAGGAGTTTCACGCCTCTGTAGAACAAGCATTTGGAAGAAAGTTGAAATGCTTAAGAAGTGACAATGGAGGTGAATACCTAGGTCCATTTGAAATATATTGTAAAGCTCATGGATAAGACATGAGAGGACACCTCCGAAGACTCCCCAAATGAATGGAGTAGCTGAAAGAATGAACAGAACGATTGCAGAGAAAGTCAGAAGCATGTTTTCTCATGCAAAACTTCCCAAATCATTTTGGGATGAAGCAGTGAGAACTGCCATTGATTTGATAAACTTGTCTCCTTCAAGACCGTTAAATGTAGAGATACTGGATGAAGTATGGTATGGAAAGAAAGCCTCTTATGGTCAATTGAGAGTATTCGGGTGTAAGGCATTTGTCCATATTCCTAAAGATGAAATAGCAAAACTCGATGCTAAGACGAAGGAGTGCATATACCTTGGTTCTCCAAGAGATGAACTTGGCTTCAGACTATGGGATCCTGCAAACAAAAAGATTGTTTGAAGCAGAGATGTGGTATTTTATGAAGATCAAACAATCCATGATATTCAATCTAAGAAGTCAAAGACCATTGTGGTACAAAACTCAGGGGGAAAGATTCCACAACGAGACAGTGAACCTGATTAGGCAGTAGAACCCGATCATACGGAGCAACCTGACCAGATAGAACAAGGTCAGGAAATACATGGAGAGCAAATAATAGATGTTGATCAGAGGGATCAAGAAACTCAAGAGAGAAGATCTATGCGAGTAAGACAACCATCAAAAAGATATTCCCCAAATGAGTATGTCACTCTCACTGATGAAGGAGAACCTCAAAGCTTCATGGAAGCCATTGAGACGGATGACAAGGACAAATGGATGCAAGCCATGCAAGAAGAATTACAGTCACTGAAGGAGAACTAGACGTATGACTTGGTGAAATTACCAAAGGGAAGAAGAGCTTTGAAAAACAAGTGAGTGTTCAAACTCAAGTCTGAAGAGAACAACCCAAACCCCATATACAAAGCAAGAATTGTCGTGAAGGGGTTCCATCAGAAGAAAGGCATAGACTTTGAAGAGATATTCTTACCAGTAGTGAAGATGACATCCATAAGAGCAATCCTTGGTCTAGCTGCAACGCTAGACTTAGAGATAAAGCAACTTGATGTTAAAATAGCATTCTTACATGGAGACTTAGAGGAAAAAATCTACATGGAGCAACCTGAAGGATTTGCAGAACCAGGCAAAAAACACCTTGTGTGTCGCTTGAAGAAAAGTTTATATGGGTTGAAGCAAGCTCCAAGGCAATGATACAAGAAGTTTGAACTCTTCATGACCCAACATAAATTTAAAAAGACATCTGCAGACCACTGTGTGTTTGTGAAGAAATATGATAGTGGTGAATCCATCATACTTTTTTTGTATGTTGATGATATGCTCATTGTTGGGAAAGACAAGACAAAGATAGCTGCTCTAAAGAGGACATTGAGCAAGTCTTTCGCCATGAAAGATTTAGGAGCGGTAAAGAAAATTCTTGGAATGAAGATCGTTCGAGATCGTCCCAAAAGAATGTTGTGGATGTCATAAGAAGATTATATCAATAAAGTCCTTGGGAGGTTCAACATGCATAATGCTAAACCTGTGCACGTCCCACTACCTGGTCATCTGAAACTCAGTAAGACACAATGTCCAAGCAATGAAGAAGAAAAAGAAGAAATGAGCGAAGTGCCCTATTCTTCAGCTATGGGTAGCCTTATGAACGCAATGGTTTGCACAAGACCTGACATTGCTTATGCTGTAAGAGTGGTGAGTAGATTCCTGTCGAATCCAAGAAAGAAGCATTGGAATGCTGTGAAATGGATACTAAGGTATCTAAGAGGAACTGCCGAACAATGTTTGTGCTTTGGCAATGAAAAGCAATTACTCATTGGGTATGTAGATGCAGATATGGCAGGGGATGTAGATTCAAGAAAATCTATTTTCGGGTATTTGATTACTTCTCCTATAAATAGGACCAAGAGCAAGCATTCAAATCACACAAAACCACAAGAGAAACAAGAAGCAAGAGAAATAGAGCTTTGCTTAAGAGAGAAAATTGTTTCTTAGAGAGTTTTTCCTGTGAGAGAAATAGTGAGCCAATTTGTGAGAGTGTTCCTTACAAATTGAGAGATACTTTGCAGAGAGTTCCACCTAAGGGTGAAGTTGTTGTATTCCCATTATCATTATAGTGGATGTTTAAGAGGCCTAAGGGTCCCGTGGTTTTTCCCTTTCTCACATTGAGAATGTTTTCCACGCTAAAATCTTTTTGTGTCATTTTGCTTATTTTTTCACGTTTCCGCTAGTGCCTATTTTTGAGTTCACGGAAAATAGGAGAAAATATCTAGAATGGGATGAGACTTTATCTTTCTTTGTAGTTTCTGCAGACACTGGAGAAAACCTGAGGCCTCCTCTAGTCTTGTTATTAGTAGGGATTATAACCTCTCCCCATCTTTTGGTGGTCCCACTTTCAACTGCTCGTACTGCATCTTTGTAAGAAGAAATGGATGTCCCATTCTTCATATCTTCATTACTTACATAAAGTGCTTGGAACTGAGTTCCAATGGCCTCTTCATGTTCCAAGTAAGAAAATGATGATAGGCAACTTACGATCAAAGCTCGTTCACCATATACTGTTATTAATTTCCCATTCTCCACAAATTTTAATTTCTGATGAAGCGTTGAAGCGACTGCCCCGACCTCATGGATCCAAGGACGACCCAACAAACAATTGTACGCTATGATAACGAGGAATCATATTATGTTTTAGGCCTATTGCATACATGTTTCGTCTGTATTTTATTGTGGTTTATCACTTTTACTTTGTTTTCGTGTGTCTTGCAGTTATCAGCCTCGTTCATTGCGGATTCGGGAGCAAATCGGAAAAAGGAGCTAAAAGGAGCAAAAGAGCTGCAAAAAGTGATAATTCTGCATATTCTGCTGATATGGCGTTCGCCGCCCCCAGATGGCGTTCGCCATTGCCAGCCCATGCCACGTCAATTAATGAAGAGGTAATGGCGTTCGCCATTGCCCAAAATGGCGTTCGCCATTAGTTCACAGATGGCAGTTCTGCAATAGAGGCAGTTTTCAAGCAGTTTCTGCCAACTGCTCTTCCCTCCACTTCTCTGACACGATGGGGAAGTTACCTAAGGAAGGTTTCTCTATATATAGACCCTCTGGGACAGTTTCCGACAGATGGAAGACGTACGGAAGCGCTGCCGACTTTCCGTTTTAGTATTACTTGTAAAAGCATCAATAACTCACATCGAGGGATTGTCGCATTTGTTACTTTCTTTCTTTTTCATTTGCTGTACCCTACTTTTGGATTGCAAACGAAGCCTGCCGGCATTTTCAATACAAGTTTCTGTTATTTAATTTTCAGGTTTTTTTACTGTTTATTTACTTGCAATTGTTATTGCTTTAAATATTTCTTGACATGTAAGTTTTAAGTTCAATTGTTCTGATCATGTTAGTTTTTGTTAAAGTCATGTCTTGCTAAATTTTACTTGAGTTCGGCGTATGAGGACTGTCGTTACCGACGGGACTCAGTAGAAATATTAGGTGCGGAATTATGATTATATGTTGTTTTGGTTGTAGTTTCCAATTGTATAATAAATTGTTTTGACACGAGACTACGAGAGTGAAAAACAAACTAAGGTTCGAGCCGATAGCGTGAGAGTGTGAGGAATGAACCAAATAGTGGAAACTAGGCAACGATCCTAAAAACAGCGAGAGCACTTTAGGCATCATTTAGGATCTTATTGACTTTCAAAATATGCTTTTTAATTGAAACGGGCGAGCGAGAGCAAAATCCTATGGTTAGGAAGTGTGGTTCTTATCAATAGCGCGAGAGTGTGAGACAGAGTCTTTAAGTTGGTATTTTCTACGGAACTAAATTTAATCGTAATTAGCACCAGAATTCTACAAGTCCCTAAGGAACATGGAATCCATATTCCAGGCTCGTTTTACCATTATTATCAAACCTTTAACAAATAGTATTATATTTTCGTTCTTATCGTTTTAACCCTTAGCCTTAGCTTTGCACAGTAGCAATAGATAACAATAGTTTGATTATTAGTCCCTGTGGATTCAATAACCTTTTAAAACTACACGAACAACTGCATACTTGCAGTTATTATCCGACAGACATGTCAGTGTCGCGTGATCAAGTTTTTGGCACCGTTGCAGGGGATTAATTTAGTCAATATTGTGATTCCATTGTTGCACAGTATAGACTAAGGCACCAAATTTTCCTTTCTCCTATTTCGTCGAGTGTATGCCAAACACTTGCTCTCGAGGCGATAAGCTTGAGCAACCAATTGACGATATTGAGCGTTTTATTAACCTAAGACGCCGAATCAACGAATTTCGAATTAGGTATAATCTTCCTGAACCTGAAATTCCTTATCCAGAATTAAGAATTGCCATGGTCGAGAATCCACTGAACCGTCCTTTTAAGGATTACGCTGTTCCATCGCAGGATGAACCACATAATAGCATTGTCGCCCCTGCCATCAATCGAAACGATTTCGAGTTGAAACCTTCGCTGTTACAAGTCGTTCGATAGAACCAATTTTCTGGGAGTTCTACAGATGACTCGGACCTTCATTTATTTATGTTTGTGCAATACGCTGACACCGTAAAAGCAAATGGTGTTAGTAACGAAGCCATAAGACTACGTTTTTTTCCTTTCTCTTTAAGAGATAGAGCTAGAGCTTGGCTCCAGTCTCTACCATCCAACTCCATCACCACGTGGGACGAGTTGAAGAAAATCTTCTTAGCCCGATATTTTCCGCCTAGCAAAACTGCTATGCTAAGAGCCCAAATCAACAGATTTAGGCAGAAAGACAATGAATCTCTTTTTTATGCTTGGGAAAGACACAAGGACATGCTGAGGCTCTGTCCGCACCATGAACTTGAGAAATGATTGATAATCTATTCTTTCTATAATGGTCTTCTATACTTAAGAAATGGTTGAATCTGAACGCTGCAGCTGGCGGAGCTCTGATGGACAAACCATATGAAGACGCCTATCAACTCATTGAAAAGATGGCTCAAAACCACTTCCAATGGGGAGGTGAGAGAACTCCTGCAGAAAAACCCGCTACGAAGAACGGAATGTATGAAGTTAACAGTCTAGACCGTGTCAGTGCTAAAGTGGATGCGCTTACTCAAAAAATTGAAAGTTTAACTGTAGCTCCAACAGCCACTGTGGCCGCTGTGACACCGAATTGTGAATTGTGTGAAACCCCTAGGCACAGTAACACCGAATGTCATTTATTGGCTGGTATTCCTATCGACCAAGTAAATTATGCCCAAGGAAACATGTACTCAAACACTTACAATCCTGGCTGGAGGAATCATCCAAATTTTTCCTACAAGAGCAACAATGCTTTGTTCGCTCCAACTCAAGCCCCTACTGTTCCTCCAGGCTATCAGAAAGGAGCCCCCGCTGCTCCTCAAACACCTAGAAAGTCAAACATTGAGCTGTTATTAGAAAATTTCATTGCAACTCAAACTCAACAAAACAAAGAGTTCGCCAACCAAAATGTGCACATGAGTGAATTGCTGAAGCAAATGGAAACTAAACTTGATGTTATGGCTATCCATAACAAAATGTTAGAAACTCAAGTTTCTCAAGTAGCCCAACAGCAAGCAACGATAGCAGCCCCAGCTGGAACATTTCCTGGCCAACCACAACTAAACCCAAAAGGTCATGCTAATGCTATCACACTGCAAAGCGGAACAAATCTTGATGGACCAGTTGACCCAAGACTCCAAAATCCAGCCATGTACCAAAACTCTGGTAAAGCATCTGAAAAGGAGAGCGAACCAAACAATAATGAAAAGGAAGACAAAAGCGGAGAGGCCGCAGAGAAAGAAACATCGTATTTGCCTCCGCCACCATACAAGTCTCCTATACCTTATCCTCAAAGACTTACTAAGTCTAGAAATGAAGGACAATTTAAGAAATTCATAGAACTTCTGGAAACAACTTAATATCATTATACCATTCACAGAAGCCATAACGCAAATGCCTTCATATGCTAAAATCCTTAAAGAAATCTTATCCAACAAGAAAAAACTCGAGGATAATGAAACTGTATGCTTACTATTGAGTGTAGCGCTATTATTCAAAACAACATGCCTCCTAAGCTGAAAGACCCAGGTAGTTTTTCCATACCTTGTGTAATTGGAAAGTTTGTCATAGACAAAGCTCTATGCGACTTAGGATCCAATTTCAGTTTAATGCCTTTATCCATATGCAAGAAACTCGATTTAGGAGAACTAAGACCAACGAAAATGTCTCTACAACTAGCGGACCGTTCTGTTAAAATTCCTATAGGTATGCTAGAGAATGTTCCTGTTCGTATAGGTCAATTCTATATTCCTACCGACTTTGTAGTAATGGACTTAAAAGAGGATTCCAACATACCCATTATTCTAGGAAGACCCTTTTTGGCTACAACCGGAGCCATCATTGACGTCAAGAAATGAAAAATAACTTTTGAAGTTAGTGAAGAAAAAGTCGAATTTATTTTAGCTCAATTCTTAAAGGCTCCAGCTATAGAAGATTCAGGTTGCTTCCTAGACGTCATAGACGAATGCATGAAAGAAATGGCGATGGAACCATCTAAGTATACTGAAGTACTAAAGATTCCAACACCTATATTCAAAGACGATAATTGGCGCAAGCCATACGTAGATGACAGTCTGAGGGAATGTCTAGCATTAACGTCCGATCCAATGACGTGCCCGAAGAAACCTTCTATAGAACTTAAAACACTGCCCAAAAATCTAAGGTACGAGTTCCTAGACACCGAGCTTGAATGACCAGTAATAGTCAATGCTGACTTAGGACAGATATAAACCAAAAAATTGCTACATGTCCTAAGAAAGTATCCGACAACACTAGGGTATAATATCTCGGACCTAAAAGGAATAAGTCCCTCTATGTGTATGCATCGCATTATGCTAGAGGATGACTGTAAAACCTCTAGAGAGCATCAGAGAAGAATAAATCCTATCTTGAGCAATGTAGTAAAAAAGGAGGTACAAAAGCTATTAGAAGCAGGGATTATATACCCGATATCCGATAGTAACTGGGTCAGTCCAGTACATGTCGTACCGAATAAGGGAGGTGTTACAGTTGTTAGTAACAAAAAGGGGGAATCCATAACAAAACGAATTCAAACTGGATGGAGAATGTTCATAGACTATAGAAAATTGAATAAATCCACTCGTAAAGATCATTTCCCTTTACCTTTCATCGATCAAATGCTTGAGCGACTGGCTAAACATTCTCACTTCTGTTATTTAAATGGATACTCAGGATTCTTTCAAACTCCTATTCATCACGATGACCAAGAAAAGACCACCTTTACCTATCCTTATGGTACATTTTCCAATCGACGATTGTCGTTTGGATTGTGTAACGCTCCCGCAACATTTCAGAGATGTATGATGTCAATCTTTGCTGATTTTATAGACAACATAATGGAAGTATTTATGGACGACTTCTCTTTCTGTGGGCAAAGTTTTGAAAGATGTCTATCGAACCTAGAGAACGTACTTGAACGATGCGTTAAAGTTAATCTAGTGCTGAATTGGGAAAAATGCCATTTCATGGTCCGAGAAGGAATTGTGCCTGGACATGTAGTATCCGACAGGGGAATTGAAGTGGATAAAGCAAAAATAGAAATTATAGAAAATCTTCAACCCCCAAAAAATGTTAGAGAAATTTGTAGTTTTTTAGGACACACTAGTTTTTACCGACGATTCATTAAAGATTTCTCTAAAATAACCAAACCACTAACGAGCTTATTAATGAAAGATGTTGAATTCATATTTGATGAAGATTGCTTGAAAGCGTTCTAACATCTGAAAAATGCTCTTATTACCGCACCTATTATACAACCACCCAATTGGAGTAAACCATTTGAAATAATGTGTGACACTAGTGATTATGCTGTTGGTGCTGTCTTAGGACAAAGAAAGGATAGAAAGCTTCATGTTATTTACTACGCAAGTAGAACCTTATACAATGCGCAGATGAACTCGCCACCACAAAAAAGGAACTCCTGGCTGTTGTGTTCACTTTAGATAAATTTCTTTCCTACTTAGTAGGAGTATAAATAATTACCGATCACGCCACAATTAGGTACCTGCTAAGTAAGAAGGATGCTAAACCAAGATTTTTAAGATGGATTATGTTTTTACAAGAGTTCGACTTAGAAATCAAAGATAAGAAAGGCACTGAAAACGTGGTAGCAGATCATCTTTCTAGACTTGAGGACCAAAAACCCGAACAAGTGCCCATCAATGATGATTTTCCTTATGATCGACTTGTAGCCCAGTTAGAAAGTGAAAGTGAAATAGGCGAATGCTCTTTAATTTATAATAACGCAGAAACGAATGAAGTTGTGGAATCGATTTGCACCAAAACCACACTGTCATGGTATGCTGACTTGGTCAACTACCTAGCAAATGGGGTACTTCCACCAGACTTAACCTACCAACAAAAGAAGAAATTCTTCCATGATCTTAAACATTACTATTGGGATGAGCCCCTGCTTTTCAAAAGAGGTGCCGATGGGATTTTCCGTCGATGTGTACCTGAATCAGAAGTAAATGATATCATATCTCATTGCCACTCTGCACCCTATAGAGGGCATGCAAGCACTTCAAAGACTTGTGCGAAAATCTTACAATCTGGTTTATTTTGGCCTAAACTTTGGAAAGATGTCCACACCGCGGTTATAAATTGCGACCGGTGCCAACACACTGGTAATATCTCTAAACGCGGTGAGATTCCACTAAAAGGTATTTTGGAAGTAGAAATCTTTGATGTTTGGGGTATAGATTTCATGGGTTCTTTCCCGTCTTCTTTTGGCAACAAATACATACTCGTCGTAGTTGACTACATGTCAAAATGGATCAGGGCAGTAGCTTCTCCTACTAATGATGCACGAGTAGTCATCAAACTTTTCAAGAATGTGATTTTTCCCAGATTCGGTGTGCCGAGAGTTGTCATTAGCGACGGTGGATCCCATTTCATCTTGAATATCTTTGGAAAACTGTTACTCAAATATGAAGTCCGACACTGAGTAGAAACACCTTATCACCCTTAAACAAGTGGACAAGTTGAGGTTTCTAACAGAGAAATTAAGCAGATATTAGAAAAAACCATTGCGACTTCTAGGAAGGATTGGTCTGTAAAACTTCATGAAGCTCTGTGGGCTTATAGGACAGCTTACAAAACTCCGATAAGAACCACTCCATTCAAATTAGTTTATGGTAAATCATGTCACCTGCGTGTCGAACTTGAGCAAAAAGCTTATTGGGCCATTAAGACCCTAAATATGAATTACACAGCTGCAGGAGAGAAAAGAATTCTGGATATCCATGAACTAGAAGAACTTAGACTAGATGCCTATGAAAATGCCCGGATTTACAAGGAAAGAACTAAATAGTGGCATGATAAACGAATAACGAGATGAGAATTCAACGAGGGTGATATAGTCCTTCTCTTTAATTCTCAACTTAAATTATTTCCAGGCAAACTTCGTTCTAGATGGTCTAGCCCTTTCGAGGTTATAAGAGTTTTCCAAAGCGGAGCCCTAGAAATAAGAGGAAAATCCAATGAGACATTCGTTGTAAATGGGCAACGACTTAAGCATTACCACAACATAGAAAACAAGAATTTCTGCATAAGTTACAAATTAGAAGAGCTGTCCGCTCTTTCGAAAAAATGGCCCAACTACAATTCAATGCCGAGCTACCGACGTTAAACGAAGCGCTGCGTGGGAGGCAACCCACGATCTTTAGTTTTATTCTTTCTTTTATTTTTATTTTTATTATTATAACTAGTACTTCTACATTTTATTTTCATTTTTTACTTTTATTCTTATTCTTATTCTTATTCTTATTATTATTATTATCATCATTATTATTATTATTATTATTATTATTACTATTATTGTCTCTTATATTATCTCCATGTGGTACAATTCACTAACAGCGTAATCTTTGTCTATTTCAGGCTAGCGTAGCTTAGGATAACTTGTCACTAACTTAGGAGAATGAAGCCTGTTGATGATATGGAGGTTGTCTTTAGGAACGAAGCTCAGAGGCGTCGTTTCGAAGTTTTAGCCCAGAGGGAGATGGCATTACCGATTTATCCTGATGGACTCACCTTGACCACTTTAGGAATCAAAGACAGTGTGATGTACCTTCTCAACCAAATAGGTTGGGATAACTTTGTTGTGAGAAAAAGGTCTACCCCGTACCATAGGCTCACCCTTCAGTTTCTGAGTTCCATTTACTATGATCATAACCGAGGTTTTGGATTTGGCCGAGGCTTAGCTACCTTCAGATTATTTGGAACCAAATATCGTTTCACCCACCACGAGGTGGCTCACCTTTGAGGATTTCCAAATGGTCCTGATGCTTATACCGTAACTCCTGATGATGCCTTTGCCAACGTTGACCTTGACTACCTTTGGGGAACTATAATCAGAAACTACCATCCTGAGCCACACACCATGTTTTCCGAGAATATCCATAACCCTGCTATCCGCTATTTCCATAAGATTTTAGCCCATACACTGTTTGGTAAGGATGAGAACATTACTTCTGTGTTCAAGGATGAATTGCTTATAATGTATTGTGCCTCTCAGGGAAGACCCGTGAATGTCGCTACCTATATGTTAGCCAACCTAAACAGAATTTCCCATGAGACCCAAGACACTATTCTCATAGGAGGGTTAGTTACTATGATTGCTGATGCCATTGGCCTGAGATACCAACTTAACCGTATTCGTGCCTTTGGAGGTATTTGTCCCATGCATGTAAAATTTTGCTTTAACCGTGGCATCATTGCTAATTTAGGACCTGCAGAGTTTGAGTTTCTCATTGATAACTAAGTGTTACATAACTTTACATTGCCCAACCATGAGCAAAATAATGTTCATAACCGGGATAATTGGCTTTATGATTTAGAGGGCCAACGCGTGTCACCCACTCCACCTTACAGACCTCAGCCTTATGAAGTTTGGGATGCCATTCTCCATGACGTTGTTTCTCACTGTCGTAACCCGAAATTTGACCTCCCTCTTTTGCCTTTTGCATAAGCACGCGCATTCGCATCGCTAGCATACGCACTCACATTTTGTTTCCTCTTTGATTTTGTTGTAGGAATATTCAGGTTTTCCAAGCTCAATTAATTGTATCCTCACAAGATCATCACATCATCAAAACAAGCTCAAAATAAAGGTTTCCATGTTTATTTATCAAGACAAGAGATGGAAAATCGAAATCGGGATTTCAGCATCATCTTTTTGCAAATTTGTGGAAATTTGGCTGAAGTAACCGGTTAGCACATATGCTGAACCGGTTACTCACTGTAAATTTCACCAAAAAGCGCAAGTTCTCAAGCAAGTAACCGTTAGCACATATGCTATAACCGGTTACTCTGTGCAAAATTTCAGCTCCTGTTGCATTTTTTGGGACAACACCTTGCACACTCTTTGGTCATTGACTCTACAATATTCTAGCAACATGTGGAATATTCTAGACTGCTCTAGACGTTTCAAAGCTATTCAATTCAATCCAAGTGCATTTACCCTGATGCTTCACTCCAAATTAAGTGCACCATGTTCCTTATTTTACAAGCATGCCAACCTTTGGATGATGGAGTTCACATTGGGATTGTTTCCGAGTTGGCTCTAACTAACCGAGTTAACCACCTTGACTCGGTGAGTCAAGCCCAATTAACTCCTAGCCTAGTTCCAAACCCAAAGCTAAGTCCAAAGCTAGCTCCAAACCTCTCATACTCCAAACCTAAAGTCTATATAAACTCACATTCACTCATTTTTCAAGGACCTTCAACCATTTGCACAATTCACTCTCAATTCTCTCACATTCTCTCTGATTTTTTCTGCTACATCTTCATCTTCATCTCAATTCTCCTCCAAAACCTCACCAAAGCTCATTTCTAATTTGAAGGATAATCACTTTTACATCAAAAGTGATTATTTCTTGAGCTCAACCTTCATCCTTCTTGCTATTATACTTGGATTTCTGGAGTTATTTCAGCTTGTGGATTAATCTTGAGTATTTTCTACAATTTTCAACGGTTCGAATTCGCGTTTTGGAGCTTTATCGTATTTTGCTCGATTTCGACATGTTTCGTCACCAAATTGAAGATTCCTCTGGTTTTCTTTAATTTTCTGCATCAAGACTTTTCAACAATTACCAAGGCACATCTCAGCCTTGTAGGTTGGTGGATCTTACTTTACTCTCTATTTCGATTGTTTCCGCGCATTTGCAATGTAATTCCGTTTCATTTTCGGTTTGATTTGCCGTGCGTTTGATCGATCTTTGATCTCCATGATTATTGCTTGTGATTTGTGTTAATTGCTCTCATATGGTGTAATTTTCGTGCACAAATTCTTGATCTAGCATGTGGTGGTTGGTATAAGTGATTATGTGCTGAAAATCATTTTTGAAAAGCTGTTTTTGCAGTTTTTTTTGCCACTGTCTCAGTGGTAACCGGTTACAGCATATCTGCTAACCGGTTACTCAGTGTAAATTCCACTAAAAATGCAGGTTTTCAAGCAAGTAACTGGTTATCACATATGCTGTAACCGGTTACTCAGTGTAAATTTCACCAAAACGCCGATTTTCAAGCAAGTAACCGGTTAGCACATATGCTGTAACCGGTTACCACTGAACAGAATGGCCAATTTCTTGCTTTTTCAAGTGTGTTTGCCATCCTTTCTTCTTCTAACTTCCATGGATTGATGTACTTGAATTTTATGGATGTTTTAAGTATCATTTAAGTTCTGATTGAAACATGTTCACGAACTTTCGATGCATTTTTTCGATTATTCAATTTGTTCATATTTTTTGGCAATGTTTGTTCACGAACATCTTGCATTCCATTTGATCACTTGTTAACATGTTTTGCATTGCATACTAAATGGTATTTGGTACTGTTTTGCATGTTTGTCCCTTGATTGCATTAAGTTCATTCTTCATGGATGAGCTTAATCTTGCTTAAACAATAATTCACACCTTTTGCTTTAATGATTTTCCATTCTCTTTGGAAAATTGTTAGCATGACTTTTCCCTTTGATTAATTGATCGAAACCATGTTTCGATTAGTTGATCTTCCCCTTCACTCTCTTTAGGCTTCCTTTAGAGCTTTCTCTCTCGATCCCCCGCGAGGTTGGAGTTTCGCGCTACGCCTTGCATCGGAGCACTGTACAAATCGAAGCTGTTACGCTGTCGGTTTCACCACGCAGGAGCACCGTACAACTAGGAGCTGTTGTGTCGTCCGTTTCAACTTCTGCATTACACCCTGTGTGTTAGAGAAGGAGTGAGAAGGAAGAATTCCTACTCTCATTCTGACTACTTCAGGTAGGGGATGAATGACCCTGTGCCTGGCTTAGTCATCTCTATCTCCAGGCGGTAGTGTGCTTTTTCCCCCAGTCGGGTCGATCCTTGATCACTCCTATCTCTTTCGATCTCTCTTTTGATCAATCACCTTCCTGGTTGAGATCCTTTGTTCCTTGGGTTAGCAAGCTCCTTGTGTTTTAATACCCTTTTCTTCTCTTGCAGTCAATCATTGCTTTTTGATTCCCCATAAGAGTCTTTTATCTCTTTCTTCGGTTAAACACAATACTCATGTTGCAACCGAATCCCCTGCAGAGTTCGCAACCGTCTTTTAGTTCTTCTCCCTGTGTTGGTTAATCGTTGTTTGTCAGTTAAAACACCAATGTTTGCACTCCTTCTCAGTTAACCACATTCCGTCTGTTAACACACTGAGTTTCCTTGGGTTAATCACCTTCTCTCGGTTAATCACCCGTTTCTTCAGTTAACCACAACCTGTCTGTTAAAATATTGAACCCCTTTTGAGTTAATCACCTCCTCTTGGTTAATCACTCATTCTTCTCGGTTAATCACATTGTTCTGTTAAAAACCGAATCCCCCAGCGGTTAGCAACCTCTTTTTGTTCAATACCCTTCTTCGTTGGTCAAGTACTATTTGTTCAGTCGGTATCGGCAGTCCTTTGGGTCACGACCTTCGATCGGTCCTACACCCGTTCTTTTGGTTAATCATAGTTTTTTCTGTTAAAACCAATGCTTCTCTATCCCCACAAAGTGGCAATCCTTGTTTTCCTCGGTTAACCACTGTTTATCAGTTAACATACCGATGCCCCCTCAGAGTTAAACAACTTCCCTTGGTTCAGCACTCTCTCTTTTGGTTTATCACAGTCTGTCTGTTAACACCAGCTTCCTTTCCCCACCAGAGTCTTACTTTCTCTCTTCGGTTAACCACTTCCAGGCAGTTAATATGCCGAGTTTCCTTTTTCTCTTGGTTTTGACACCATCCTTTTGTTTGTTTCCCAGTCGGGTCGCTTACCCTCTATCCCTAGCAGTTCTTTATTTTTTCCTCCCCAGAGGAGTCCTTACTATTCATCTTACTCTTACTTTCTTGGTTTCGACACCAATTCTCTTTGTTATCCCCAGCAGAGTTTCTTTCGTTCTTGGTTTTGACACCATTCCTTTTCTAGTCTCTTACTGTTCGGATTTTCCCCAGTAGAATTTTCTTTCCCTTTTGCTCTTGGTTTTGACACCACTTCTCTCTTTCTTGTTTTGTTTTCTGTTTGGTTCCCCGAACTATGGAAGCTCTGATTCTGAATTCGTTCGAATGTCAGATACGTAGGCACGAGATCGCGATGATCTTGGCGAGCACACTTCCACCCTTCTTTCCTTCTTCTTTTCCTTTCTGTCCCCTGGTTCCATGAACTACGACGCTCTGATTTCCTCATTGAACTAGGGCCCCAATCCTCCGCGAGCACTTTCTTTTCTTTCTTTCTTTCTCCCTTCTTTTCTCTCTCCTCTTCTTTTAGCTAGAAGCCTTTAGATAGATAACCCATCCAAGCCTAGAAGCAAGCGAAATGGTTCCCGTCGAGTACGACGGATGCGTTAGGTGCTAATACCTTCCTTTCGCATAACCGACCCCCGTTCCCGTTTCTCTTCCCCTTGGGTTTTATCGATATTTTCCCTGTCCTTTGGGACTAAATAAAGTTCGGTGGCGACTCTGTGTTATCTTTGAGTGTGCGATTCACTCGGGTATAAACCAGCCATCTTCACTCACATCTCTGGTGCTAATGCTATTAATCCTCTACTGATGTTGCTGCTGCTATCTCTGCTCTACAATCTGAGGTTGATTCCCTTAGAGGAGAGCTCACTTCTCTTCAAGTTGATCTCCTCGGTTTTATGGACGTTGCTAATGAGCACTTTGATCACTTGTTCCAGCAAGTCTATTCGATGAGGCGTTTCACTGAATCTAACATTAGGCACCACAATGGCTAGTATTATCGGATGTACCGCTATTTCCCCTTTTTCTTAGTTTGTATTACTTTTGTTCAACATGTATTTTTCCTTTCGTTGATTGTTTGTATTCACATTACCGTCAAGCCATCGACGAGGACATATGCTGCAGTTGTTTAAATTAATGTAGTTTCCCTTTTGGTTGTTTTGTTTTCATTTTATATCACAAGTTTCTTTACTTTAATGCAATTTTTAGGTTTCGATTCTTGCCACATACAATAATAATTCCAAACAGCAGTAGTATGGCCTTTTAGAACAAAAATACAGTGTTTTTGAATAAAAAAAAATTAAAACCTGCGCATTTTAGCCTAATTGTGTTCGCCATTATGTTTTTGGTCTCCATGGCGTTCGCCATTGGCTTAAAATTTTGAATATCCAACATTCAACGCATATGGCGTTCGCCATATCAGGAAAACAGACAGTTTTCCATTTTCCAATTCTCTTTTGCGCATTTTCCCATCAAAACTCATTCAAATCTCATAACTTCTCCCATAACCACCTTCACTAATCATTATTAAATCCTATTCCAACCCCCAACCATCCAACTTCCTTCTAATCATTATATATCACCATAACCTCCAATTTCCAACATCACAAATCATTCTTCTTCCCTCAAAACAATCACCATACTCATTCTTTCCAACTTTCAAAATTTCATCCAAATTTCATCATGCCTCCAAGAGTAGCAAGAGATATTGATTACATGGGCATTACTTTTGTGGAAGACATCGATGGTGAGAATCAGAAAACAACCTACCACAAATTGTTCAAAAGGTCAGTCTTCGCAACACGGTATCCCGACAGTACTGTTGTCTGAGACTTAGGCCTATTCGACAGCGTCAACTGGATGCTTAACAACCTAGGTATGTCGCACTTCTGTTCCTTAACTAACCCCACATACACTAGGCTTACTTACGAGTTTTTAAGTTCTTTTCGATATTCCACCAGACCTTCTCGCACCATTGGCACTGTTGACTTTAGGATGTTTAATAGGAATTTCACACTTACTCAAGACCAAATAGGCACCATTTTTTAGTTCCATAGTGGAGAAGAATATACTTTCCAAGCCCCTCTTGATAGCAACTGGGAGCCTAGTGCTCTTGGCTTTTGGCACCAAATAACTGGTAAAACCACCACCACCTGGGAGGGTCTTAAAGCCACCGCTATTCACATCTCAGCCATTAGATATCTGTACCGTACCTTAGCTAACACCATCTTTGGCCGGGAAAACACTGGGAATGTGAATTCTAAAGATCTCTTCTTTATTCACTGTGCACATTCTGAGACTAAAGTTAACCCAACACCGTTGTTTTTAGCACACCTTGCATCTGCCAGCGGTAGAGCAGGAGGCCCTATATGTGTTGGAGGGTTGATCACCTCTATAGCGCTTGCGTTAAACTTGCACATTGAGTTGGCTACTCTTAAGCCTTTAGCGACACCCTTTGCTGATTTAGATTAATGCCATGCCATACGCTTTATTAAGAACAAACCAGGCGGCATATATTATTTGATGATTAGTAACCGAGAGGTTAGGAGCATTACTTTACCTTGCGCCGCACGCATTAACGTGCACGTTAGCACTAACTGGATTTTTGATACTGAGGCCCCTGATCATGATGAAGAGATGGTTGACCGAGCTTATGATAACCTTATGGGATGAGATGCTCCACAGACTGGCACTCGTGCCCGTACCATTGATGCTCCCGAGCATAGCACTCGTGCACACACCACACATGCTTCTTCTGACCATTTTGTAGGTACCTCAGTCGGATACCAGTCCCGCGAGGAGTACGACTACACTGCCATTCGGAGCTCCCTTGATGAAATCCCGTCCGAGCTTAGGCATCAGAATGATATAGAGGCAAAGCGTGATCTACTAATTCAAAACATGCAGAGGCAGTAGGAGGAACTGAGAGTCGTCATTGACTAAGTCAGCCAACAGTAGATTGATTTTGCTGATATGATCGGGGACGATATGGGTGACCTCATTGAGTAGATGGACGAATTGAGGACGGAGATGGAAGATATGAGAGAGCTTATGCAGCATGTGCCACAACCTGGATTTGGTAGAGGATTTGGACGTCACCGCGGCCGAGGCTGGCATCACTGAGCCTCATACCAGGTTTTCTACTCCTTCTTTCACCTTGTACTGAAACATTGGGGACAATGTTTGGTTCAAGTATGAGGGAGGTGCTTTACTACTTTACTTTTATTTCTTCCCATTTTATTTCCTCTGTTTTTATGTTTTTATATTTGTTTTTATGTTTTCTAGATAGTTTCTTTTTAAATTGTTTTCTGTTTGGTCGAGTCACATGCGCGCTGTTGAGTCCTATTGCATGCTACTTTTTATTTTTGTTAGAGAATTCCCTTAAATTTGACCCCGAATAATTTTTTTGTTCTGATTCAATGGCATGAAACTCTGAAAGTATTGGTTGTTTCTCTCTTATAGGCTATGTTAGGTAGACTTGGGAAAGTTTTGATAATATCGGTACTGTCCCAACACCTCAAACTCCCTAAGTATGTGACATCAATTTGAATAACCATTATGTCGAAACCTTGAGTTTCAAGTTTTTGTAGTAGCCTCTTGAGTAGTTTATCCTAGCAGTCAGCACCATCCTAATGCACACACTAAGTAATGAACTGATGCAAATACGTGTTTGATCTCAACAATTGAATTGAATGATTTTATAGAAAAAACAAATGAAAGGATATGATCCCTCTAAGTTCGGTGGTTCTCACTCAGCCATTTAGCCCAATGGATCGGACTCTTGCAATTCGAAAGAAAAAGAAAAGAAAAGAGAAGTGCGAAAAATAGATATTGAGATCATTAAACACTAACAGGTTCATTTACCATGTGAGTGCGAGGATAACGAGCTTAATGTGATTGCGAGAGAATGAAAAAGAGGTGAAAAAGAACAAAGAATGTAGGTTGAGTTATAATGGCATGATTCATATTGGTCTTGCATAGGGGGAGTTTTTGTCCGCAAAAATGTGGGTATGTGTCATTACGGTGTCCTTGTTATCGATATCTAGTACCTATCTATTTAGCATTAGCCTAGCACCCTCGTACCTTTTAGAGTTTTGTTGTGCCTACACTTCAGACATTGTGCTTACTGTTTTCATCGCGTTGGGAGATTGCTTGAGGACAAGCAACGGTTAAGTGTGGGGGAGTTTGATAATGAGGAATCGTATCATGTTTTTAGGCCTATTGCATACATGTTTCGTCTGTATTTTATTGTGTTTTATCACTTTTACTTTGTTTTTGTGTGTCTTGCAGTTGTCAGCCTCATTCGTTGCGGATTCGGGAGCAAATCGGAAAGAGGAGTTAATAGGAGCAAAAGAGAAGCAAAAAGTTATAATTCTTCCTATTCTGCTGATATGGCATTCGCCGCCCCCAGATGGAAGATGTGCGGAAGCGTTGCCAACTTTCCGTTTTAGTATTAAGCATAAATTACTTGTAAAAGCGACAATAACTTACATCGAGGGATTGTCACATTTGTTACTTTCTTTCTTTTTCATTTGTTGTACCATACGTTTTGTTTGCAAACGAAGTCTGTCGGCATTTTCAATTCAAGTTTCCGTTATTTAATTTTCAGGTTTTTTTACCGTTTATTTACTTGCACTTGTTATTGCTTAACATATTAGTTTTAAATTTTGTTATGATCATGTTAGTTTTAGTTAAAGTCATGTCTTGCTAAATTTTACTTGAGTTCGGCGTTTGAGGACCGTCGTTACCGACGGGACTCAGTAGAAATATTAGGTGCGAAATTAGGATTATATGTTGTTTTGGTTGTAGTTTCCAATTGTATGATAAATTATTTTGACACGAGAGTGAAAAGCAAACTAAGGTTCATGTCGATAGCGCGAGAGTGTGAGGAATGAACCGGATAGTGGAAACTAGGCAACGATCCTAAAAATAGCGAAAGCACTTTAGGCATTGTTTAAGATCTTATTGACTTTCAAAATATGCTTTTTAATTGAAATGGGCGCGCGAGAGAAATATCCTGTGGTTAGGAAGTGTGGTTCTTGTCAATTGCGCGAGAGTGTGAGACGGAGTCTTTAAGTTGGTATTTTATACAGAACTAAATTTAATCGTAATTAGCACAAGAATTCTACAAGTCCCTAAGGAACACGAAATCCATATTACGGGCTTGTTTTACCATTATAATCAAACCTTTAACAACTAGTATTATATTTTCGTTCTTATCATTTTAACCCTTAGCCTTAGCTTTGCACAACAACAATAGATAACCTTAGTTTGATTATTAGTCCCTGTGGATTCGACAACCTTTTAAAACTACATGAACAACATTATACTTGCAGTTATTATCCGACAGACACATTAGTGTCACGCGATCACAGTGCTCCAATATCCATTACCTGGAATGTAATCTGGAATGTATGAGGCCCAATAGTTATGGGAAGATCGACCTCTCCAATAACAGTCTTTAGGGATCCATCAAAAGCTTTAACAACAATTCCACTGCCCCTCATAGGAGCTCCTTGAAAAGATAATCTAAAAAGAGTAGACTTCGGCATGACATTTAGTGATGAACTAGTGTCCATCAACACGCTAGACAAAGCGTCATTCATACAATTGATTGAGATGTTCAGTTCCATGTTATGGTTTCTTCCCTCCTCTGGGAGTTCTTCATTACAAAAGCTCAGGTTGTTACAAGCGGTGATATTAGCAACAATTTTGTCGAACTGATCCACAGTCACATTGTGGTCTACAAAGGCTTGTTCTAATACCTTCTACAAAGCTTCCTTATGAGCCTCATATTTCATTATAAGGGACAACACAAATATTCTAGAGGAAGTGTGCAATAACTGATCCACAATATTGTATTCACTCTTTTTGATCAGTCTCAATACCTTATCATTATCCGTCCTTTGATTTGTATCACTGGATTGGCCTATTTCAACAGGTTCCCCAATTGGAGTCTCCTTTCTTGAAATGACGCCCCCTCAGCTCTTTTGCCAAATATACGTCCACTTCTTGTGACTCTGCCCATATCCACGATGTTAACGATTGACGGTAGTGGAACTTCTCTTCCATTTTCCACCATAGTTGAACTGTATTTGTAAGGTATAGCTTTTTCAGACTTGTATGGGACTGGACCTAGCAAATATATGAACAAAGGAGTCATGGCTGTCTTTTGACTGTCATAAGGGATCTCTATACGTTTGGGTAACGAAGGAATACGAATCCTTTGACTATTAAAAGGAATCTCCAAATGTTCAGATTCATTAAACTGGGGAATTATGACAAAAACTTCCTCCTCAACATCCACAAGTTCCCTTTCATAGTGGACTGAGATAACTCTCTGGTCTAGCAATCCTTGAATATCATTGCGGACAAGGGGACACCCACGTTGACTTCTGGAACAAATTCTGCAAGCTACATAATTATGGTGTATCTGATTTCATAGACTGAGTACTTCACTGGACAACCGTGAACCATGTTGACTGGATTGTAATCCCTCATTTTGTATTCTTGGATATATCCTTTATCCATTTGATCTTGAAGAGTTGCTTGCACAAAGTAACGTCCTTGATTATTCTTAGAACATATTTCGCAACAGTGATAATTGTGCAGCGGTATCAAACCATACCCACTCAATTTGCAATGCATTTTCACCAAGTTTGTATTCATCAGACGGACATCATAGATTTTGTAGCTGCCTGGGCATCCATATACCATGTTCACGGTAGCTCCCCCATGCTGAGGTAGCGGGTTTGCTTGAACATTTAGATTAGTGTCTTTGAAAGACAAAATTCCATTCTTGATGAGCCTTTGAACATCAACTTTAAAGCTAAAGCATTTTTCGATACCATGACCAGACGCTTGTTGATGGTGGACATAGAATTGGTTAGCTTTAAACTAATAAGGAGGATCCTTTGGGATAATTGGAGGAAACCTAGTCTGAATATGACCTTTTGCTAACAAAGCTGGGAATAACTTTGTATATGTCATTGGTATGGGATTAAAGTTGGGTGTCCTCTGAATACGATTATTGGCGTTGTACTGTAGGCGAGCCTGTTGTGAAGACTGTTGCTGCCGTTGCTAGTATTGTGGTTGTTGTTGTTGATGTTGATGTTGATACTATGGATTAGACTACTGATTTTGAGAGAATGGCGGCGCCGAGTTGATAACAGGAGATATTGTTGCTACCTGTCGTTGTTGGTATCTTCGTCTTTGCTGGTTTGTAAGACAGTGCTGATGTCTTGTTCTTTCTTCTTTTGGAACCCACTTCCATGTTTCTTAATCCCACTCGATGGTCCTGCATCCTTAGACAAACATCCCACTCGGAATGCTTCCTCAAGTCGTACCCCCATGTTCACCATCTCAGTGAAATCATTGGGTGCGATTGTTACCATGCAGTCATAATAGAATTGACTCAGTGTTTTTAGATATATTTTTGTCATTTCTTTCTCCTCAAGGGGAGGACAAATCTTGGCGGCAACTTCACGCCATCTCTGAGCATATTCCTTGAATCTTTCCTTTTCCTTCTAAGACATAGCCCTGAGTTGATCTCTGTCAGGAGCCATGTCTAGGTTTTATTTGTATTGTCTCACGAAGGCTTCACCAAGATCATTGAAAGTACGAATCTTTGTACTATCCAGTCCCATGTACCATTTAAGTGATGCTCTAGTCAGGTTGTCTTGAAAGTAGTGAATCAGTAGCAGATGATTGTCCGTCTGAGTGGACATCTTACGGGCATACATAACCAAATGACTCTGAGGGCAAGAGTTACCCTTGTATTTTTCAAAGTCAGGCACCTTGAATTTGTGCGGGATTTTAACATTTGGAACCAAACAAAGGTCTGTGGCTTTTTTCCCAAACAAATCTTGTCCGCGAAGAGCCTTAAGTTCTTTCTATATTTCCAAAAATTGATTTTGGAAATTGTTCATCCTTTCATCTACTGCCATACCTTCACTGGGAGCGGCATGAAAGATTATTTCAAAACATCATAAGATAGATAACATTTTGAATAACTGAAAAAATCTTATTTCATTAATAAACTGGAAAGATTACAAATTTGGAAGTACAACTTCAAAGGATCTTAAAATAGAAGAGAAAAGCTAAGTCCTATGAGTCCTAAGGAATTCTTTTTGATGAAGGTCCAACTCCTTGCTGTCGCTTCCTCTTCTGTCCTTTCAATTGAGCATTTTCAATCGTAACTTGGTCGACAATCCTCTTCAAAGCACCATAAGTAGGAGGGATACTACCAAAGAAAAATAAGCCCTCTTGCTCTTCTTGCCTTTCCACAACATGTTGCTCAAGTATCTCAATCAAGTAATCATTTTCTTTTGTTTGTTCCCCCAACTCTCTCTTTTCAGTTCTTGAAGCATGATACTTGCCTTCCCAAGTGTCTCTTTCCAACTTCATCCTAGTCAAGAGTTCTTGATACTCCTCTCTGTTCTCAATTGGGATGGTAGATGATGATGCTATAGCAAAAGTTAATGAAGGTTTCTCAAGAGAATAAGGCATATTGAGTTCACAAGCTCTGGTGCGTACCCACTGAGTGTAGGGTTCAAGAGCAACACAGTTCTTCCTTTCCAATTAATCTTTGCTTTTCCTATGAATGCTTTTCCAAGCACTTATAACTCTCCTTTTCAACTCTGGATCTCCTTCTTCATTAAGGTAAAAGAAACCTGATATAGAAAGGTTGTTAGGTTTGTCCTTCATAGGGTACCCAAACTGACGTCTTGCGAGAGCGGGGTTATAGTTAATCCCTCCATGTATACCAAGAAGGGGTACATTAGGGATTTCTCCACAACGGTCAATAATAACTCCTGTGTCATAAGCTGGGTCATACCAATTCAAATTTGTATGAGAGAGAGAGACATAAGCCTTTGAGACCATCTGAGTTTATCTGGATTCTCTGTGAAGAGTCTGGTCCGAGGTAAGTATGATTGAAACCATTGGTACAACAAGGGTGCACAACACATGATTGCTCCACCTCCCTTCTTGGTCTTGTGATGAATAGAATGATAGGTGTCTCCAAGCAGAGAAGGCACTAGGTTACCACTTAAAAATATCCGGATAGCATTAACATCAACATAGTGATTGATGTTTGGGAATAACACAAGACCATAGATGAGTAGTGCAAAGATAGCTTCAAAGGCACCCATGTTATTTGCTTTGGCCAACTCTGTAGCTTTCCTTATTAAGAACTTGTAAGTTAACCCCTGAATCCCTCATTTGGTGGTAAAATTATCTTTTATATATGAAGTTTCCAAATGAAGAAGTTTTACAATGACTGAGTACTTAGGAATTTCCTCTGAGCCATTGAAAGGAATATTGTCTAACACTGGCAAACCAACCCAATATGAATATTCCTCCAAAGTTGGTGCAAGCTGATAATCTGGGAATGTGAAACAGTGGTAGAGTGGATCATAGAATTGTACAAGAGTGTCAAGAATCCCATCTTCAATATCAGTCTTCATAATACCCAAGAGTCTTTCATAGCTTCTTCTAAAATCCTCTAGACAAGAGATCACATGTCCTAACTTTCTGAAGTCTGTTACATCAGGATCCTTGAAATTGTACTTCCTAGTGTTTCTTTTCTCAAAATTCATGGTAAAACCTATGATATTTGTAATAAATGTTTTAATTTCCTTGAATGATTTGGAAAAAAATAATGTTTAATGAATGCATGAATGTATGGATGCACACACACAAAGTTACAAACATGTGGGTTTAAAGGTTTGATGTCACGAGCATGGAGTCATGGGTCTAACCATCCCAAGAGATATGTACCATGGGTTTATTGTACCTGTAGAACGGGTTCTATCAAGGTTCCCAGAGTCATAGATCCATCTTTCGGATATTATTGGCTTGCATAACTACTCATGCAGGCTAATAATATTCTCAAGAGAAACTCGTCTGAGTGTAGTATTGCGTGACAACTACCTCAGGTCTACACCTAGATAATCACCGCACTACATCTTATAAAACGGCCAAGTGGGGGGTAAAGGGATACTAAGGTCCCCAGCATCTCAGGCTCCCAGGTCAGAAAAAGTAATGGCATCACGACTACTCACAATTGACATCAGTAATTCAAAAGGGGCCTCCGCTTAGTGTGATTATATCATATGTTACTCATGCGTATGATTACTCCATACATGTGACTTTTGATTATACCAATATCCTATCTTATTTATGTACACTCAAGTCCGGGTTAGGACTTATCTCACTCATAAGGATCAACCAAGAACCCAAACAAATGCAAGCAAATAATATCAACAATGACATAAAAAATGATAAGATAGGTTTAAACCTCTTTTGGGGAGTTTGAGTATCCCTCAGTGAAGTCGCCATTTTTCTATGGACGCATTTTAGGATGAATCGGAGACCAAGCTATTGGATTAACTTGACTCACAAATCAAATATCACCACCGGACTTTAATTTATCCAAAGGGAATGGGTAAAGAAAGAATAACCCATAAATATGCAATGTGAAACAATGTAATAAGAGATCTAAGGTTCGGGGGTTGGTTATACAAAGGGAAGTTACTAGCACCCTAAGTATCTATAGTATCCTATAGGAACCTCTTAAATTATTTGTGTTATTTGCTTAAGTTATTTTCTATTTGATTGGGAGAGTTGATTGTTTTTGAGTGAGTGATAGGAGTGGAAAATGTTCTTGTTGTTTTTTTAATAAAAGGGGGTGAAAATAAAAAGGTGTGCTCGATAGGATCTCACAATCATATGCCTACATATCCCTAGAGGAAGTCAGAGCATTTGTAGTTCGAGGAACTACGGGTAAAAGCAATGTTTGTTGGGTTTTTTAGGAGAAGAGACAAGTTGCCATCTTAAGAGGGATTGCTCAACTATACCACCACAAACATAGAAAGATATCTCTTCTACAGAGATGGCTCATGTCTAATCTCTTGGGAAAAGTTTTGAGTTTGAAGCCAAAGATGGCTAGGGTTTGATTTGAAATTGAATTTTTGAGGGGAATCCTAATGTTTGAACTAAGTATAAACAAAGGGGGGGGGGGACGTTATGATGAACCTAAACACTAATGTCGAGAGAAACTTAATAGATAAAGCTTAGCAAGTATGAAGATTAAGCATGGTATCAAGACATGTGTATAACAGGAAAAGCAAAAGATAAATAGACATGCTTGAAATTTGTGTAATTTTATGAAGGAAATACTTGAACATGTGAGCAAATATTTAATCAATGAAAATGTTACAAATAAGTTTTAGCAGGTACATGTTCAAAATAAATCATGGATCAGATGAACATGGTAGGCAAAAGCAAAACCCTAAAGAGAGTTTATGAAAGAAATACTTGATCATGTCAACAATTTAATCAAAGTAAATGTATCAAGTTGATACACATATGTTAAATTAGATCAAAGAAGAAATCTAAAGAACATCATTAAAAGGTTTAAAAACACAAAAAAGTACATGTTTCCAACTACACAAAAATCCATGGAATAAGTATTATTTTTGGTATTTTTTGATATATTCTTAAAATAGAGGGGATACATGATAATTGTGCAAAAAATAATCAAAAATAATTAATTTTGCATAGAGAAATATTTGAGAGAAAATGGAGAAAAAACATGAAAAAATTAGTGTTAAAAAAATAGGAATGTCATTTTCATGGCTTGAACTCGTGACCTTGAGGTCATGGGCTCAAAATTTAACCACTGGTCCATGTGCCTTGGTTTGATATATAACGCGCGTGATATATAATATAGTAAGACTTTAGTTGAAAATGGTTAAAAAATAAAATGCAAAAAGGTCTGGGGCGAGGGGGATTCGAACCCCAGACCCTATGCTCACACACAATGCACATATACTAGTGTTTCCATTGGGCGCAATGCCAATTCAGTATATATGATGGAACTAAAGAAAAAAAATTAAAACAGGTTTAAAAAAATGAAGATGGCGCCATGGCCATTATCATCTTCTTCACGAGTTCATCATCATCTTCAAATTTTCAAAATTTGTTAACTGCTTCATTTCAAAATGAAATCCAACAGAGTAAACATCAAAGTTGTTCAGATTTTTACCAGGAATTCAATGGTATAATTTGATTTAAGTGATATTTAACACATAACAAACAATCATGCATGTATCAGAAAGAACCCTAATATGAAAATCTACAATGAAATTTCATATAATGCATATTTAAAGCAATTGACATAGGGTAAATGATCCTCATAACATGAAAAACAAGTTGGTAACTTATTTGATCAAGAATGATGCATGAATCATAGAGTTAGGGAAGAGTCACTTACCTCTAAAAGTGAAAATCGAATTATGCTTTGGAGCTATTACAGAAGCAAATTGATGATCCAAAAAGCTTCCTTGGCCTTCAAGGAATGTGTTGGAATGGTTGAAATGGATTGAAACTCTCTGGAACTCTCTACATGAATCAACCTGTAGTTTGAGCAAGTGAGATGTGATCTTATAGATTGAGGTGTTACATATGTGCTTTGATGATTTGGATCACTACTATTAAGTGTTTAGAAATTGTTTGGATGCTGAAATTGAATGGAAAGTGTTTAGAATGAAAAATCCGATAGCTCTTGCAAGTGATGCAACAATGGTTATGTGAAGATGCAATTTATGGTTATGGGTGATTTGATGATGTTTAGAGTGTTTCAGAAGTTTATATATGTTGTATATGATGTGTTTGAAGTGTTAGAAGGGAGGTTTATGGAATGGTTTGTAAATTTCAAATGTTCACTTTGTTGGATTTTGAATTTGGCAAGAATGTGCAAATTCTGGTGTGAAGAGGGTTGAGATATTGTGCTTCTATTGTGTGTCCTAAATGATCAGAAATGGCCTCTATTTATAGGAAAACAAGTTGGTTTTTCTTGAGGAAAAGTTTGGATTGGGATGCACCCTATTATCTAATGTATTTTGTCATGTTTCCAAAATTGAATGCAAAGTTTAGTAGCTTTGTTTCTAAGCAAGATCATATCTTGACCATTTGAATCATCATCATTCAAATTGTGACCTTAGTCTTGATTTTTAGAACCAATTCTTGTCTTGGTGATCAAGTCTCTTGACTTTGCGGCATTTCACTTAATGCACCAAAACAAAACTTAAGTTCATGCCTTGGGAAGAGGTTTTCTACTATGTAAAGGGATAGAACTTCATCAAATTTGGTACCATCTTGAAGATATTATGGGATACTACAAGATTCATGTTGACCTTGTGCAGAGAAAAGGCTTGCAAAGTGATTAAAAGTGTGTCCAAAGTTGTATGCTGTCTTGAATTCATCCTCATCATTGCTTCTTGAAAAAATCATAACTTCTAGCTCAAGTAAGATAAATATTTTTTCTTGGACTCTTTGGAAAGCTTGAAACATCATCTACGACTTTCATGTTGTCAACTTTCCTTGATTCAATTGGGATCATGATGAAAAATGCTTGTAAAGTTAGCTTCATGACATAGGCAGATTTAGTTTGAAATATTTTCTAAGTGTTTTTTGTTCTAAAAGTTGTGAACCCTCTACTTCATGGCCTCATTTCTCTTCATCCATGCATTTTTTTTGGAAATCAACCCCTAGGACAAAGTTGTAGTATGGAACAACCTCTTCAATTTGGTCTTTGGAGCAAAGAAAATGGTTGCTTGAGGAGGAAGTTATGGACTTGGAAAGTAGGACAAAAATCATAGAATTTCATAACTTAGTGAAATTTCCCAAAACCCTAATTTTACAATTTTGATCTTTTCTTTGATTTTCTTGATTAATCATATGATCAAATTCATTTACCAATCATATTTTCATGATATTTGACTTGAGGAAATCATGTTTAACCTAAAGATGCCAAAAATCAGGCTTTGTCTTGATTAGTTGCCTCACTTTGTATCAGAAGAATCCAACTTTGTATTTGCTAATGAATCAAGCTTCTTGGGAAATTAGTATCTTGTAAATGGTCTTAAAAGATATATTTGAGGTCCTTGAATCATGTTTTGAAGTGTAGGATCATCCTCAGATGAAAAAGTCAACCCAGGGACTGAATTAGGTCAAAACCCTAATTTGGATGTGCAAAATGACTTGGGACTTGTTGATCTTGATTCAATGCCATCTTGCACTTGATTATTGATGAGAAGAGACCCTTGATCAATGTTTAATGTATTGGGGCTTGCGAGGTTGAGGATCACACCAATCCTTGACTAATCATCAAATTAAACATCTTGAGGCACAACCTATCTTGTAAAGCAAGCACGCACACATTTCTTGTATTTGTGATGGGTTAGTGATGCATAAAGACACACACATGTAATGCTAAATTTTATGAAAATGATATGGAATCTTAGGGGTAAAAATTAGGGTATGACACAATGGTTCATAGTGGTGCCAATATTAGAGATAACGCCATCACCGGTGCTCCGATTCAAGATCTGTTACAACATCCTAGCAACGTGTACTACGTTCATCCTTCAGATAGACGTTCTTTTATTTCGATTAAACCTGTGTTAACACATTCAAATTATTATGCGTAGGAGAGATCCATGCGACGTGCGCTAGGTGTCATACCCCAAATTTTGACCACCAAAATTGCCCATCATTGGGAGGATCATTGCCACAATATGGATGTGCCATCATGCCTCATCAATCTCCTCATGGATTGTTGAGCTTTCACTACAACCAAGAATTAGGGTTTTAAGCCCTATCAGAGCACTTAGACAAAGTATCAATCAATAAATGACATGATCATCAACTTGTCTAACCTCTCAAACACCCATAAGGGAACAAGAGGACTCCCAAATCAAGAATCAAGCACAAAGTTGCCACATTAGGGTTTTGGACGAGTGAGACCTCCAGAGTGAGATTTTCACAAGAAGATGAGGTAAGACTTCAACATGTGACTCAATATTCCCAAAATAACCATAAGAGTCCATTTGAAAAGCTAAATTACCCTCAGAGGATGCATTCCCCAAAAGTTGGGAATTAGGGATTTTACGCGCCGAACCGCTCCGGAGCCAAAAGTCAAAACACGTATTTTTTTGGCAAAAATGATCCTTATGAATCATATTTTCATAAAATATGACTTATAATGTCATTTGAACAAGAATTGATCAAGAAACCAAGATAACTTGTAAAAGGGGTAATCTTGAAAAATTGAAAATTTTTTAAGTTACTAAATTTAAATGATTTTGGTACGAACTTCCAAGGATCATAACTTGTGATCCAAGCAACCATTTTGAGTGATCCAAATCCTGATTTGTAGGTCTTCCTACATTCTACAAAAGCTTCAACTACATCAAACTCCAATTCTTCATGGATTTTAAGTTATGGAGTGATCAAAATGACAAAAATGAAGAAAATGACACTTTTTCAACACTTAGTGAAAATCTGCCTAAGTTACCAGCCTTGGACATCAAAGTTCATGTTTTTTTTTTCAGTTGGATTAAAATAGTTTCAAGACAAACTATGATCATACATGGATAGTACCATACGAGGGTTCTTTAAAAAGTACAAGAGCCTCCCATAACTCAACTTGAGCAAGAAGATATGATCCATTGAAAATGGCATTTTTCACTGATTTTTACTAGGCAGATTTGTGCATTGTTGCTCGAATTGATCAATTTGTGCAATAACAAGCATGGTTATCCATCTGCACACCTCAAGGGGAAACAACCAAGGGACAAACATTGATCCACCAGCCTCACAAGTCCATGGATCTATGTTTAGGCATGACACTCCTAAAATTCAAGATGCTTCAAATGGTCAATTTTGATTCCAAGCATTTAACTGGTGCATAGAGGTGGCATTCATCAAGACAATGTTATCCAAGTTCAGTGAAGCCTTATCCCTGAACCAGAAGACTCATAACCTGTGCTCTAACCTCAAGTCAATGGCTAGAGGAGACTTGAGATTCCAATGGATCAACATTTGCCACAGACCTGCTGCAGTTGCCATTCATTATTGCTGCCAAAACAAACTTGCTCTACTATAAATAGAGCTCATTTTTGATCAGTATGAGTACACCAAAGCGCCCAAATTGATGCTTTACTCAAAATCTTCCTTTCACTCCAATTTTGCCTTCTAACTCAAGTCACTATCGGGTTTTGAGATTGAGAGTGATTCCAACCAAACCAATCACACACACACACACACACAAACATCATATGTGAGTGATCTAAACACTAGCACAACATCTGGAACATCAAATTCATCAAATCACCAGCCAATTTCTTAAGTTCTTGACAGAGTTACAGTTGAGGTACCACAACCAGTTCCAGCTCATTTCAATCCACTCCAAGCATTCAAACGCACTCCTTGGCACCTAAGGAAGCTGTCCAGGTCATTGGAACCTATCTGCAACACATCCATCATCAAACTCGATCACCAGCTGCAAGAGGTAAGCCTGAACCCTTCAAACTCTATGATCCATGCATCATGAATGAATTTTTGAGTTACCATCTTGTTTATGCATGTATGCAGAGTGATAACCCTCAATTAATTGCCATGAATCAATCGTGTATAGAATTTCATTGTGTTCATGCTGAAATTAGGGTTCTTGAGGTTTTCCATTGATTTCTTACTCCATACTTAATATAAATGCAATTAATCTATATGGTTGTAATCCTTGTTCAAAAACGAACAAGATTGGTACTTGAATCGTGCAAAACCATTGAGTAATCATGGAGAAAAGTGAGAAAATGCAAATCTGCAGAAAATAGGGCCGTGCGTGTTCTTCATTTGACCGTTGGCACCCTTTTTCAAATTTTTAAATATTTGAATTTTTGTTATTTTGTTTAATTGATTCAAAAATTAATTTCTCTCTGAATATTTGTGTTTTTGAATTGATTCTTTTTCTCAAAATTCACAAAAATGTTTAAATATTTTATTTTACAAAAAAATTCAATTTATATTATTTATTTAATATAGTTAGAATTTTTGTAATTAATTTCATTTTTATTGTTTTTAAACAT
The DNA here is from genome assembly GCA_022829125.1 of Lathyrus tuberosus. Classification (NCBI taxonomy): domain Eukaryota; kingdom Viridiplantae; phylum Streptophyta; class Magnoliopsida; order Fabales; family Fabaceae; genus Lathyrus; species Lathyrus tuberosus. The sequence continues at coordinate 4,831,694 of JALAZF010000269.1, read as the reverse complement.
TTTAAAAATGAAATTCTCACTTTGATTTTTCATTCCAAATGAATTTCAAACTTTCATGTCATTAAACATGATTTTTCAAAATATTTTTCAAAGTATACAATTTGTTTTTGAATATATTTGATATTTTTACATCATTTATTATTTAAATTTCCTTTTGAAAAATGATATATTAATTTAAAATTAGGGTTTCCTCTTGGTTTTAAATTTTAAACAATTCCTTGGGCCTCTAATAGAGTGTAAGACTCATCCCTTTTGTAAATAAAAAATAATTTGGGCCTCAGTCATTGTATAAGTCCCGACACATCTTCAAAAATCTCGGCGCGATCGCCATTTCAAAATAAAATCATTTGGGCCTACCCTTGTGTTGTAAGTCCCATTTCTTTTCTTTTTTCAAACATTTTGGGCCTCTCATTGAGTTGTAAGACCCATCTCTTTGTACATAAACTTCTTTGGGCCTCAGTCATTGTATAAGTCCCGGTACGATTCTCCAAACAACGATGCGATCGTTATTTTTTCATTTGGGCATCTCCTTGAGTTGTAAGCCCCATCTCTTGTACAAAAATAAACACCTTTGGCCTCTAATAGAGTGTAAGATCCATCCCTTGTAAAATAAATAAATCCGGGCCTCAGTCATTGTATAAGTCCCACTGTGTTTTCTAAAACCACAACACGATCGTCGCCTTTTAAACAATTCTTTGGGCCCCTCCTTAAGTGTAAGCCCCAATCTTTTCAAAACAACTTTCCCTTTTGATTTAGATTCAAATCCATAGTTGTTATCAAAACCTTCTTTAATTTCTTGAACAACTAACCATACAACTGTTACAATGGAAGCTTGCTCACCTGTAAGTTTTAAACAACTTTTATTTTACATACTTGCACACACACACACACACACACACACACACACACACACACATACACACACACACACACACACACATATATATATATATATATATATTTGTTTGTGCTGGAAGCTTGCTCACCTGTAAGTCTTCCTACCCTCTTTTACATACAGTATATATTTCATCTATATATATGCTTGTATATGTCTGCTTAGAGTTTTCCCCAACAATTAGGTCTAGGATTAGATAAAGCCAGTGGTCACTCTTGTAACACAGTCAAAACTAGTTCCCCATAGGAATTTCCAGATGCATTCTTGCCTCCTCTTGGGCTTATACAATATGAAACAAATAGAAAGGCATATTTCATGGTAAAACTTTTCTCAGACTGTCACTATTAGAAAATTGTCAAAGAAATTCACTTCCCCATAGAGGATTAATTCTCGGTGAAACCTCTCTTGAATTTCTTCAAACCCTAGAACTGTTCACCAAAGAAAGGATTAATTCCCGGTGAAACCTTTCTTGAACTTTTCTTAAGTTTGGACCCACAGGCTTCCTAAAAGCATCCCCGCCTCTTCTTGGGCTTTGTACAAGGACCCTCAGGCTTCTTAGAAGATCTCATGCCTTCTCTTGGGCTTAATACAAGGACCCTGAAGACCTCTTAAAGGTAGAGGACATAACTTAGTCATCCTTTGTTAGAGTAGTCTTTCCAAAGAGTCAAAACCTCAGACCAATTTTAGGGTTGATTCTCATCCCTAAAAGCACCATCCTCCTCTTGGGCATCATACAAAGATAAACTCTTCCATACCAGTAGATTTGGACAGTCTAATCTCCTCTTGGATCTCAAAGACATTCTCAAGCTCCCAACAAACACAGGAGAAACCCTGATCATTTGATCAATCTCTAGTAGAGTTAAAACCTCCATAGGTTCTAGAACTCAATCTTTATCCTAAATTTCCGCAGCTAGGGTCAGCTTATCATCAGTATAACACTAGCCTATCAGAACCTTAAGGCATCTGATATCTCAACTCTTTTGTAATCCCCAGCAAGAGTTGATTCCCCACTTTGGACCTGCCTTTGGATCTCAATAATCCTCAGTAGAAGACAGCCTCCTCTTAGGCTTTGTATAAGGATTTTCCTCAGCAGAGTTAGACCAATAAAAGCACTCTCGTGTTGAATCAATCACCTTTTCAGCACTCTCTTGTTGAGTCAATCTCTTCAAAAGCACTCTCTCGTTGAGTCAATCTTCTTTCTTAAAACACTCTCTTGTTGAGTCAACCTCTTTAGCCTCAATCTTGGGCTTTGTACAAGACAGATAAAAACACTCTCTTGTTGACTCAAATAAAAAACACTCTCTTGTTGAGTCAATTAGTCCTTTCAGCCTCAATCTTGGGCTTTGTACAAGACACCCAAAACATCCTCAGCAGAGTCAATCATCTCTTTTTAGCCTCAATATTGGGCTTTGTACAAGACATATATAAACTTTCTCCAGCAAAGTCAAAATCTTCTAAACCTTCTCTTAAGCTCTGGATAAATATCTTCCCAGCGGAGTGAATTCCTCCCAGCCTTCTTTTAGGCTTTGGGAATTAATCTCCCTAAGCAGAGTCAATCTCTCTTTTCAGCCTTAATCTTGGGCTTTGTTCAAGACAAATTATACTCTCCAGCAGAGTCAATCTTGTTTTTCAGCCTCAATCTTGGGCTTTATACAAGACAGATAAAACCTCTCACCAATAGAGTCAGTTTCCCTTTTCAGCCTCAATCTTGGGCTTTGTACAAGACAGACAAAATATTTCCCCGAAAAAGTCAACTTCCAGCCTCCTCTTAGGCTTTATATAATGATATTCCCCAAAAGTTTCAATCTCTTTTTAGCCTCAATCTTGAGCTTTGTACAAGACAGATAAACACTCTCTTGTTGAGTCAGTCTTTTCCAGCCTCATCTTAGGCTTTGTATAAAGACCTCCCCAGTGGAGTCAATCAATCTCTTAGCTTCAACAGTGGGCTTTGATCAAGGTACATACAAAAATAAAAATCCCCTTAGAGGAAATCAAAAACCTCTTTGTTGGAAGACATTTCTCGGTATATCACACATTCAAAACAAACCATAATTCCAGATAACTGCTGTAAGTGGCACACTTGTTGATCCAAATATCCAAGTTGTCGTCCACCTTTTATCCTGGAAAATCCTCTCTTTCATCTAATTGCTGTAAGCGGTAAGCCTCTGGATTATATGCATCCAGGCCACTGTCCCTCTCTTAACAAGAAAGATTCCTAAGGAAAAATGACATTACTCTATACTGAGTTAAAGTTTCCTCCTTCAGGATAAATCCCCTATAAAGGAAATTATGACAGTTAAAGTAATTCTCCTTTATAATCAGTCACCCAACAGTTGTGATAAACAGATGAGATATCTCCCTTTAGAGATGACGAATTCTCTCTCAATCAAAACCTTTAGCTTCAATCTTGGGCTTTGAACAAGACACAAATAACCTTTAGCTTCAATCTTGGGCTTTAAACAAGACACAAAAAACCTTTAGCTTTAATCTTGGGCTTTGAACAAGACACCAAATATCTTTTCCTCCCATAGAATAGGAGGAACTACGATTACTCTGATTTCCCTATTTTCTTTAACAGGAATACGTAGACATAAGATTGCAAAATCTTAGCGAGCACACCAATAAAAAACTTTAGGTCCAGTACCTTCACACCCTAATCAAAACCTTAGGTCCAGTAAGTAGAAAGCAATAAGGAAAATTGCTAACAACCTGTGGATAACCACATATAGGATGGGTAATTGACAACTCCCCATTGTATAACCTGACCCCGAACTCCCCAATCTCTTAAGCATTTGTTCAGTAAAACATTTGTGTGCAAGGTTAGTTTTAGATAGCTTCCCTTTCCTTTCCAGCTTCACAGGATAAATAAGAAATTAGAAAGTAGCACCCAATCCCTACCATTGCGGTGAGGAAAAACCAATGGCGATAAGATGGTCGCGTCACCGACAAAAATCGCACGCTACACTAGGTGGAAAGAACAAATTTGATTTTGTTGATGGTTCCATTCTAGTTCCTGAGGAATTTGATCCAAATTTGAAAGCTTGGAATCGCTGTGACATGTTAGTACACACGTGGATTAAGAATTCTGTTGAAGAATCCATAGCACAAAGTATTGTTTTTCTTGAAAACGCCATTGATGCTTGGAATGAACTCAAGGTGCATTTTTCACAAGGTGATTACATTCGTATCTCTGAATTACAATGTGAAATATTTACTTTAAAGCAAGATTCACGATCAATTTTTGAGTATTTTATAGCTTTGAAGGTTCTTTGGGAAGAACTTGAAGCCTACTTTCCTACTCCTATATGCTCGTATCCGCATCTTTGTGTATGCAACACAAGCTTGAGTAATTCTAAGCAACAACATGAAATTACACACTCAATTCGATAATGTTGTGAATTGATGTCGTCAAGAATAAACTTAAAAATGAGAAAAATATTGAGTTTCTTGAACAAACACAAGAAACCTTATTAGGTTTTATGAAAGAGAGAGAGAGAGAGAACAAGGAAGAAGAAGAATTAGAATTGGTTAAAATTGTTTTAAAACTCACTTACTCAATAAGGGTTCAAAGATTACAAGTGAATAACAATAATTAACCTCTCTCAACAACCTGAGATAATTAGTCTATTTATAGACTACTAAGCTAACTTAGTCTAAAAGTTAACTTAACAATTAGGCTTACAAGCAAGGTCCAATTCGACATGTTAACTTAAACAATAAGCTAACATATTTTGGCAACATGCTTGAACAGAGTTAGACTACAACATGCACAACTACTGTCTGTCATACCCTAATTTTTACCCCTAAGATGCCACCTCACTTATATCATTTGCATAATATTCATCATTACATATGTGTGTATGTCTTTATGCATCACTAACCAATATCAAATACAAGATGTGTGTGCTTGCCAGCTTTACAAGTTAGGTGGTCCCCCAAGGGCTCTAGCAAATGAATTATCAAAGGATGTGCATAATATTCAACATCTCAAGTCTCTTACCCATTCATCATTGATCAAGAGTTTCCTCTCATCAATAATCAAGTTCAAAGTTTCATTGAATCAAGATCATCAAGCCCCAAGTCATCAGATGCATCCAAATTAAGGTTTTGACCTAATTCAGTCCCTGGTTTGACTTTTGAAGCAAGACATGATCCAACACCTCAAGATATGTTTCAAGGACCTAAAATACATCATATTAGTCAATTCATATGATTGGATTGTTCCAAGGAGCTTGATTCATAAGCAATGCAAGAATTCAAATTCATTTGGCCCACAAACTAGGGTTTCTGATGAAAAGTCAACTGTACCTTTGACTTTTGACCATGACACGATCTCAAGCCTTGGGACATAATTCACGACACTCAAGAACACCTTTAGAGTCCATCCATAGTGTTCAATTAGCCCAAGGGTTTGATTTCATTGAATATTACAAAATTCAAGTTCATATTATACAAAAGTCAACCACTAATCAAAGTCAAGTTTAACTATTGACTTTTTTTGGTCAAACATGGGTTCCTCAAGTTAAGAATGATGATAATATGTGATTTGGATCATGATTGATCAAGAGAAATCAAGAAAAGTGAGGTTACTTGCAAAAAGGGCAACAATGGAGGAATTGAAAAATTTATAGGTTATGAAAGTTCATGATTTTTGTCCAACTTTCCAAGGCCATAATTTCCAATCCAAGTTACCATTTTCTTTGCCCCAAAGACCAAATTGAAGAGCTTATTACATACTACTACTTTGTTCTTGAGGATGAATTCCCAAAAACTGCATAGATTGAAAATATGAAGCCATGAAGTTGGAGGTTCAATACTTTTTGAACTTAAATACTTATAAATTTTTAAAACAGAATCGGTCTTGTGTTGGAGCCAACTTTAGGACCATTTTTCACTATGGTCCACATTGATTCAACATAAACCTTGAACATCAAAGTTGAATTATGTTATCTCAGCTTTCCAAAATGTCTAAGAACACCCATTTATCTTACTTGAGCAAGGAGATACGATTTTCACAATAAGCCTTGTTGCAACTGAATTCTCGAGACATATTTGCTACACATACTTGTGCCACACAATTTTAGAGTGAGTTTTGGCTGCATTTCTTCAAAAGATCAATAATAAAATCATCATGCACCACGTGCTCTGCAAGATCACAATAGAATTTTCAAAGTTCTATCCCTTGGCATGTGATAAAAATCATTCAAAAGCTAGGAAGTGAAGTTTTGTCCTCTAGCATTAAAGTGCAATAGTGAATTTGCTAAAACCCACTCCAATCTGTCCAAGAATGATCAAAACACCAAGGGATGTGATGCAATATGAGATAATCAAGTTCAAAAGATCATAATTGGTAGCCATGTGAGAGTGGAGGCTATGTACCTTGGCACTCAAGTTATAGGTACATGACATCATTCGTTGGATAATAGCATCTATCCTCATCCAAACCTTTCTCCGAATATCTGAAACATTTCTCTATAAATAGAGACCATTTTTCATCATTCAAATTACACCAAAATATTGCAAAGACTTGTTTTCCAAGAAACCCTCCTCCTTCCAAAATTCAAAGTTTCAAAGAAGTGAGAAATTGAAACTTCATCTGCAAGAAATTTCTAACCAAACCAGGCATCCAAACACTTCATATACATCATATAGAAGTGATCCAAACACTCATACACTAACTGTAACATCATAATCATTAAATCCATATCCCATTTGCATCAATCTGCAACTTGATTCGAGCTGAGAATTCCAGAAGGTTTTAGATCAATTTGAGCACATCAACACACTCCTTGGAGGTCAAGGAAGCTGCATCAAAAAAAAAATTACATCTTGAACACTTCTAACAAAGAACATGATTTCCACTTTTGAAGGTAAGTTGTGCTTTTTCAAACTCTATGAATCATGCATCATTCTTGATCATTTGAGTTACAAACATGTTTGTTATGATGTGGTGATCATTTCCCCTATCTCAATTGCTTTGTATATGTTGCATATGGAATTTCATATTGAATTTGTATTTTAGGGTTCATACTGGTTTCAGTTTGATTACTTGTGATACACTGAAAATAAATGAAATTGAATAGAATCATTGTGTTCCTTGTCAAAATCTAAGCAATTTTCATCTTTACATCATCTGATTTGGTTAAGAAACTAAGGAGTTAGCATTTTGAAAAGTTTGGAAATGATGAAGAAGCTCAAAGAGGAAGATGACCATGGTGGCGCGAAATTCTGTTTTAAAAATTAAGTTTATTATATTATTTATTGGTTGCAAATTAACACTTGAATTGGCATTGCACCGTATTGGTTAATGGGTTGGTTTTGTGTGTGAAGCGAGCATAAGGTCTGGGGTCCGAATCCCCCTTGCCCTAGACCTTTTGCATTTTTATTTTTAACCATTTTCATATGAAGACTCAATATATTATTCAATGCGCGCACTCTTTGTCACCACGCAAGCAAGTGACTCAGTGGTAAAATTTTGAGCCGCTCACCCCAAGGGCACAGGTTCAAACCTTGGTGGGAGCGTTCCCTTATTTTTCATCACTATTTTTCTCATTTTTTTTCACAATTTCATCCAATCATTTCACCAAGAAAAAATAATTATTTTGAGCCAATTTTTTGCACACTTCTCACTTATCTTCCCTATTTTAAGAAAACATAAAAAAATCCAAAAAATAATATTTATTTTTGACATTTTTATTAGGTTGAAAATTAGTACTTTATAAGTATTTTTCATGCCTTTTCATGATTTCTTTGATTCTTTTCTTCACCTAATTGTACATGTGTGTCTTTATGGTCATGATATACTTTGCTATGTCTTGTTTAATGTACATAACCTGTTGTCTTGACTTATATATACCATGATTAGGTGTTATTTCTTTCAGAGAATACCTCGATTAAATTTTGTTTTAGTTGAAACCCTAGGGTTTTGTCAACTAATCTTTTGAAAACATCTTGATACATGACTAGTACTTCCACTTGAGTTTGGACTCCCCAAATACCTTGATTCAACCATGTTTGAATGTCTTGTTCGTTTGTTCATATTCATGAATTTCCATTAGGGTTTTGTTTACCCTTTTCCATATTCATCTGATCCTCGATTCATCTTGAATATATGGCTTGCTTGAAATTCTTTGTGGTTGCTTCTATTAATAAAATCTTTGATCACATATTCAAGTATTCCCTTCATAAACTCTCACCATGCTAAACATATCTACTTGTCTGATACTCATTCACATGTTGATATACCATGCTTGGTCAATACCATGTTCATTTCATCCTTGATGACTACATTTTGTTTAAAAGCTTAATCAATCTTATCATGTTAAGTTTCTCTTGACATTTACATTGGTAACACTTTCATTCATACAACTGTTGCATTTCAGTACTCCTCCTAAGTTTAGACTTAGTTCAAACTTCAGGATTTAAACTACAACCTAATTAAAACCTTAGGATCCCCTTTGAGGTTCTCAATTTTAATCAAACATTAGGATTCCCCTTGAAGTTTTCAACTTCATTCAAACATCAAACTTCAAACCCTAGCCTCTTTGTGGCTTCAAATCTTTAAAAATTCAAAACTCAACTTCAAGTCAAAACTTTAGCCATTCTTGGCTTAAACTCAAGTCTTCCTCCAAAGATGAGACACGAGTCATCTCTGTAGAAGAGATGTCTCTTATATTCCCCACAACATAAATCAAACATTTCAAATTTTTTTCCATTTAAGTAATGTAAGTGGCACACTTGTTGATTCAAAATCCAATCCGAAGTCCTTCTCTTATTATGGTACAAAAACACTTCTTTCATTTAAGTGATATAAGTGGCCACTTGTTGATTTTATATCCAAGTCACGGTCCTTATCTTAGTATGTAAAAACTCATTTAATGGAAGATGTGGCATTAATTTGGATTTTCTGCATCCAAGTTTAAAGGTTCTTCCCTTTATTATCTTTTTTTTTCTCAAAATGTTTGTGGTGAATAGGTGAGATATCTCTCTTAAGATGACAACTTGTCTCTTCTCTCAAACCCAACAAACCCAATTCCACCCATTAGTAGGTGGAACTACGAACACTCTGATTTCTCAACTTCCTTTTGAGAATACGTTGGCATAAGATTGCGAGATCTTAGCGAGTACAATAATAAGTAAGACCTTTAGGTTCCTACACCTTTGTCTTAGTTTATCATACCCTACTAAAACAACAAAAACATTTCCCAGTCTTATCACTCACTCAGAACAATCAACAAATCCCCAATACACGGCAAATGATTCAATCAACAGTAACACAAACATACACAAGAGGTTCCTATAGAGTACTATAGATACTTAGGGTGCTAACTCCTTCCCTGAGTATAACCAACCCCGATTCCCAATCTCTTATTTCATTGTTTCACACTTTGCACCACTCACGGGTTTATTTAGATTTTTTCTCCTTCCCTCTTTTTGGGATAAATTAAAAGTTCACATGTAGGGGTGACCTCGAAAAAAAGGAAATTGTTCGCGTATAGTAAAATGGTGACTTCACTAGAGAACTAAGGCTTTCATCGCCCCTAAAAGGGTTAAGCCTATCTTGCATATGTTTGTGCTTTTTTTACTGTTAACATCATTTGCTTGTTGTTGTATTCATCATGTTTGTTTGGGCTTTCTGGTTGATCTCTATGAGTGAGACAAATCCTAACCCGAATTTGAGTGTACATAAATAAGATAGGACGTTGATATAATCAAAAGTTACATGTCTGGAGTAATCCTACGCGTGAGTGACATATGATATAATCACACTCAGTGGAGGCCCCTTTGAAATTACTGATGCCATTGCGAGTAGTCGTAATGTCATTACTTTTTCCGACCTGGGAGCCAGAGAAACTGAGGACCTTTAGTATCCCTTTACCCCACTTGGCATTTTTAGGATGCAGTGTGGTGATTATCTAGGTGTAGACCTGAGATACTTGATATGCAATACTACACTTAGACGAGTTTCTCTTGAGAATATTATTGATTTTTGAGTAGTTGGTGTGTCGATAATATCCGAAAGACGGACCTATGACTCTGGGAACCATTTTAGAACATGTTTTACAGGTACAATAAATCCATAGTACATATTCTCTTGGTTTGGTTAGACCCATGATTCCATGCTCGTGACGTCAGATCTTTGAACCCATGTTTGTTACTTTGTATATGTGTGCATCCATACACTCATACATTCATTCAAACATCATTTTTACCAAATTTTTTCAAGGAACTTTAAACCTTTATGGCAAATATCATAGGTTTTAAACATGGATTTGGGGAAAAGAAATACCAAGAAGTACAACTTCATGGATCCTGATACAACAGAATTGAGAAAGTTATGTCGTATGATCTCTTTTCCAGTGGATTTCAGAAGACATTATGGAGGGCTCTTATTTATTCTAAAGACCAATGTTGAACAATTCTATGATCCTCTCTACCACTGTTTCACATTTCCATATTATCAACTTACACCCACTTTGGAGGAGTATTCATATTAGATTGGTTTTCCAGTATTAAACAAGATTCCTTTCAATGGCTCAGAAGAAATTCCTAAGTACTCAGTTATTGTAAAGGCCCTTCATTTGGAAACTTTAGATGTGAAAGACAACTTCACTTCCAAAGGAGGAATCAAAGGGTTAACTTCCAAATTCCTGATAGAGAAAGCTGCAGAGTTGGTTAAAGCCAATAGTATGAGTGCCTTTGAAGCTATCTTTGCACTACTCATCTATGGTCTTGTACTATTTCCAAACATCAACCACTATGTTGATCTTAATACCATCCATAAATTTTTAAGTGGTAACCCAGTACCTACTTTACTTGGGGACACTTACCATTCAATTCATCACAAGACTATGAAGGGAAGTGGAACAATCATGTGTTGTGCACCTTTGTTGTACAAAGGGTTCAAGTCACACTTACCAAGAACCAGACTCTTTGTTGAAAATCCTGACAAACTCAGATGGTCTCAGAGGTTTATGTTTCTCACTCATACTAATATGAATTGGTATGACCCATCTTATGACAAAGGAGTTATCATCGACAGTTGTGGAGAATTCCCCAATGTACCCCTTCTTGGTATACATGGAGGGATTAACTACAACCCTGCTCTTGCAAGACGTCACTCATACTAATATGAATTGGTATGACCCAGCTTATGACAAAGGAGTTATCATCGATAGTTATGTAGAATTCCCCAATGTACCCCTTCTTGGTATACATGGAGGGATTAACTACAACCCCGCTCTTGCAAGACGTCAGTTTGGGTACCCCATGAAAGACATACCTAGCAATCTCTTGGTGTCAGGTTTCTTCTACCTTAATGAGGGTGGAAATCCAGATTTGAAAAAGGCAGTTATAAAGGCTTGGCATACCATTCATAAAAAGAGCAAAGATCAGCTGGAAAATAAAAATTGTGTTGCTTTCAAGCCATACACTCAGTGGGTCAATGCTAGAGCTTGTGAACTCAAGATGCCTTATCCTCTTGAGAAACCTTCATAGCCTTTCATTCATTTATCCTCCACCATCCCTATTGAGAATAGGGAAGAATATCAAGAACTCTTAACCCAGATGAAGCTGGAAAGAGACAATTGGGAAGATAAATTCCATACTTCAAGGGCTGAGAGAAGAGAGTTGAAGAGGCAACTGAAAGAAAAAGACGATTTGATATAAATCTTGGAGCAGCATGCTGTAGAGAGATAAGAAGTACAAAAGAATTTATTTTTCTCTGGTCATATTCCTCTTACCTCAGGCGCTTGGAAGAAGATCGTCGATCAACTTACAATGAAAAATAAACGATTGAAGAGGCTGAAGAAGAAGCAACAACAGGGGGATGGATCTTCGTCAATAAGATTTCCTTAGGACCCATGTGCTTAACTTTGTCATCTTTATTCTAGATCTTTTTGAAGTTGTACTTTCATTGTTATAATCCTTTGAATACATTAAATAAGATAAGATCTTTTCAGTTATCCAAAGTGTTATCATTTTTATGATATTTATGATATAATTGTTAAAAGTTCCTTGTAAACAAAGTCATTTACATTTTTCACATCATACATCATTCAAGCATTTTTGCATTACAAGAAACTTACACATGTTCTCACTTTGAAGCCAAACTGTCTCATTCATATAATACTCGGGCTAGTCGTTAGAAAAAGATGGATGGACTTGAGAAAGAAAACAAGGAACTTAGAGATGAGGTCACAACTCTAAAAGACAATATAGAAAGGCTCAGCGACATGGTAGAAGCATTGACGACTGCTCAAAATCAACCGTCAACTCCGATTCAAAGGACTGTCATCTCGGAAATTGTCTTCACACCCGTCACTGCCACATCTGTTGCCATGCCGCAGTATTCCATGCCTCCCGGCTATCCTTGGGGCATGCCTTTCAACTTTATAGCGGAGGGTTATAAACCTCTGGTTCCTGAAGCTTCAAGAGTCACAACAGTCATGTCAGTACCACCTCCCGTGGTGTATATTAATCTATACATTGAAGAACAAATCTTCGATGCTCCTCCAAGTGAAACTATGGGAATGGATGAAATATGGGATGAATTCCAAGATTCGTTCTCAAATTTGTAGAAAGAGATTAAATCTCTCCAAGGCAAGACTTGTTTGGAAAGAACGCAGCTGACCTATGTTTTGTTCCAAATGTCAAAATACCACTCAAATTCAAAGTGCCTGACTTTGAAAAGTACAAAGGGAATTCTTGCCCTCGAAGTCACTTGGTTATGTATGCACGAAAGATGTCCATGTAGACGGACAATCAGCAGCTACTGATTCACTACTTTCAGTATAGTCTGACCGGTGCCGCACTCAAATGGAATATGGGATTAGACAGTGCTAAGATCCAGACTTTCTGTGATCTTGGTGAAGTTTTCATAAAACAATACAAATACAACCTAGATATGGCTCTTGATAGAGATCAACTCAGGGCTATGTCTCTGAGGGAAAAAGAAACTTTCATAGAGTATGCTCAGAGATGGCGTGAAGTTGCCGCCCAAATTTGTCCTTCTATTGAAGAAAAGGAAATGACAAAGATTTACTTAAAAACTCCGAGTCCCTTCTACTATGATCATATGATTTCCTGTGCGCCTAATAACTTTACTGAAATGGTAAACATGGGAGTGCGACTGAAGGAAGCAGCTCGAGAGGGACGGTTGACCAAAGAGGCAGAATCGTCTAAGAAACATAGAAGTGGGTGCCAAAAGAAAAAGGAACAAGATGTCAGCACTGTGTTATAAAGCCAGTCGAGACAAAGATATCAACCACGACAGGTAGCAACTGTGTCTCCTGTTGTCAACTCAGTACGGGATCCGGCCTACCAGCTGCAAATTTTTCAGAATCAAAACCAGCATCAGCATCAACATCAGCAACAACAACCACACTATCAACAAAGGCAGCAACAACCTCTAGAATAGGCTCGTCCGCAGTACAAAAACAAAAATTTTATACTCAAAGGTCACCTGGTTTTGATCCTATACCAATGTCGTACACAGAGCTGTTCCCAAGATTGTTTCCAAAAGGTCATATTTAAACGAAGTCTCCTCCTGTTCTCCCAAAAGACCCTCCTTATTGGTTCAAAGCTGACCAGTTTTACCCCTACCATCAGAGAGCACCCGGTCATGGTATCTAGAATTGTTTTAGTTTCAAGGTTGATGTTCAAAGACTTATCAAGAATGGAATTTTGTCTTTTAGAGAAAGTAATCCAAATGTTCAAATGAACCCACTACCTCAACATGGAGAAACTTCTGTAAACATGGTTTATAGATGCCCAGGCAGTTATAAGATCTATGACGTCCCCTTATTAAGGAGGAACTTGGTGAAAATGCACGCAGGACATAGCAGGTGGGGTCTTATAGACACACATGATTACATAGCGTGCAGAGTTTGTTCTGTAAACAATCAAGGGTTCTACTTGGTACAAGCAGCTCTACAAGAACAAATGAACTAAGGTTGGATTCAGGTATATAGAATGAGGGATTACCAACCAATCAATATGGTACAAGGTTGTCCAGGAGAGTAGGCAGTTTATGACATCAGACATATCAGGGAGTCACTAGTCAAATTTCACAAATGTTTGTGCAAACTAGATTATTTTGGTCCTAATCACCATGATCATACAACTTGCAGAAAATGTCGCAGAAGCTGATGTGGTTATCTTCTTATCCAGAATGAGATTCAAGGATTGTTAGACCGAAGAACCATCACAGTCCTCCATGAAAGAGAACCCATTGATGATGAAGCTGATGAGGATGTTTATACCATAACTCCTCAGTTTAATGAACCTAAACACATGGAAATTCCTTTTGACAGTAGAAGGATTCCTAATGTTCCCAAGCTTGAACCAATAGAGATCACCTATGATAGTCAGAATACCATCATGACTCCTTTGGTCATTCATTTACCAGGTCCAGTCCCGTACAAATCTGAGAAAGCCATACCTTACAAGTACGGTGCCACCATGGTTGAAAATGGGAAGGAAGTGCCATTACCATAAATTGTCAACATCTCTGATGTGAGCCGAGTCACCAGAAATGGTCGTGTGTTCAACAAAGAAGCGGAGGATGTGGCTATAAGAAAGGAGAAACAAGTTAAGAATCCTTTTGAACAAATAGGTTAGTCAAGTGACACTAATCAGATGAAGGATAATGATAAGGTTTTAAAATTGATCAAAAAAAGTGAGTACAATATTTTGGATCAGTTGTTAAACACACCTTCCAAAATATCCATAATATCTCTTTTAATGAGTTATGTGGCTCACAAGGAAGCTCTGCAGAAAGTCTTGGAGCAAGCTTTTGTAAATCATGATGTAACAGTGGGTCAATTCGGCAATATTGTTGCTAACATTACAATTTGCAATAACTTGAGCTTCTGCGATGAAGACCTCCCAGAAGAGGGTAGAAATCATAATATGGCACTAAACATCTCAATCAATTGCATGAATGACGCTTTGTCAAGTGTATTGGTAGACACTGGTTTGTCGCTAAATGTCATGCCAAAATCAATTCTTACAAGGTTATCCATTCAAGGCGCTCCTATGAGAGGCAGCGGAATTGTGGTCAAAGCCTTTGATGGATCCAAGAAGACAGTTATTGGTGAAGTTGATCTCCCCATTACTATTGGCCCCTATACATTTCAAATTACCTTCCAAGTGATGGATATCCAAGCAACATACAGTTGTTTGTTGGGTCATCCTTGGATCCATGAGGCAGGAGCAGTCACCTCGACACTACATCAAAAGCTAAAGTTTGTGAAAAATGACAAGTTGGTTACCGTATGTGGTGAACGAGCTTTAATTGTAAGCAATCTGTCATCATTTTGTTACTTGGAACCCGAAGAGGTCATTGGAACTCAGTTCCAGGCACTTTCTGTAAGTCACGAAGATAGTAATAGAAAAGGGGTATCCATTTCCTCTTATAAAGATGCAGTTCAAGTGGTAGAAAGTGGTACCACTAAAGGGTGGGGACATGTTGTGATTCCTACCGATAACCAGACCAAAAGAGGCCTCGGTTTTTCTCTAGTATTCACAAAAACTGCAAGAAAGAATAAAGACATCCCTCCCATTCAAAATATTTTTCGCAGCGGGGGTTTTATCCATCCTATTCTTCAAGAGGTCGACGCCATTAATGGAGATGACTCTGAAGACAGTCCCTCAGATCCTGAAGAAGAATGGAAGTCTTAACTTAAATATTCTGGGTACATATTGCAAGAGGAGGCACATACTCCATTGTCCTCTCCTCGGGAGAAATTCAAGGGTGTACTTGAGTCAGATGATGAGATGGTTGTTGAAAATTACAACACTGAGATATGTCTTCCCTTATTTCACCAGAAGAGGATACTATTATGGAAGATAATTTTGGCTACCCTAAGGATGATTAATCTATTTCTCCAGATGTCTGGGATTCTTACTTGGAAACTCCTGAGTATGATAGTCATCCAGAAGATGCCTACATACCATTCTATACTCCTTAACCCATCGAGAAGGCAGTTGAAGACCACCTTCTTGATAGAGCTGCAAAGATTGCTGAACGAGATTTTATTCATTCTACTATGCCAGAAGTGAATGTCATAACTGAAGATGATTCCGATAAGGATTTATCCACTTACATTGCACCTTCTAAAATTCTACAAAAGCTTCCTGTCATACCCCAAATTTTGACCACTAAGATTTCCCATCATTGTGCAAATCATCATCACAATATGGATGTACCTATATGTCTCCTCAGTCTCCTCAAGGAACATTGAGCATTCACTACAATCAAGGCTTAGGGTTTCAAGCCCTCTCAGAGCCTTAGACAAAGGATCAATCAAGGAATAACATGATCTTCAACTTGTCTAACCTCTCAAACACACATAAATGATCAAGAGGACTCCCACATCAGGAATCAGGCACAAGGTTGCAGCATTCCGAGTGGATTAAGCCTCAAGATCGCCAGTGTCACCAAATTAGCGTTTTGGTCGACCAGGGCCTCCAGATGGAAATTTTCCTCTGGGCATGAGCCAATGCTTCAAAGCACAACCCAATATACTCCATGGGACCTCATGGATGTTTGTACCATCATCCCTTTACTTGACGAATCGAAAATTCCCAACCAGGAACTGATTGAAATTACTTACAATGGTCAGAAGAATCAGAAGGCTCATGTAGTTATCTATCTACCAGGACCGCTACCGTATGAATCAACTAAGGCCATCCCTTACAAATACGGTGCAACAACAATTGAGAATGGAAAGGAAATTCCATTACCCTCCATCGTGAATATTGCAGACATCAGTCGAGTAACACGGAGTGGTCGAATCTTCAACCGTGGAGTTGAAGAACCTACCAGAGAAAAGGAACCTCAAACGGAAATTCCTGATCAACCAGTCGGTCAGTCTAGTGATCCCGACCTTTCAAAAATATCAGTGCTATCTCTTTTACTCAGTTTTGAAGCTCATAGGGAGGCTCTACAGAAAGCCTTAGAGCAAGCCTTTGTGGAACAAGATGTGTCAATAAGACAATTTGACAGCATCATCTCCAACATCTCTTCCTGCAACAACTTGGGATTTAGTGATGAGGAACTGTCGGAAGAGGGCCCAAATCATAACATGGCACTCAATATTACAGTCAACTACCAGGACGATGCTTTAGCCAGCGTGCTGGTAGACATCGGGTCAGCTCTAAACGTGATGCCGAAGTCCACTCTAATGCGACTATAATTCAAAGGATCTCCGATGAGAGGCAGTGAGGTCATCGTCAAAGCATTTGACGGATCCCGAAAAATAGTTATCGGCGAAGTGGACCTTCCCATAACTATCGGTCCTCACACTTTCCAAGTCACTTTCCAGGTCATGGACATCTGGGCAGCATACAACTGTTTGTTAGGAAGACCTTGGATACAAGAGGCTGAGGCAGTCACTTCAACGCTTCACCAAAAGCTGAAGTTTGTCAAGAACGACTAACTCATCACAGTCTGCGGAGAGCGAGCCTTGATCGTGAGAAACTTATTGTTGTCCACTTGTGTAGAACCAGAGGAGGCTGTTGGAACTCAGTTCCAAGCACTTTCGGTGAGCAATGACAACCAATCAGAAGGAGGAACGTCAATTTCCTCGTATAAAGATGCTCTCGAAGCGATCAGAAGTAACAATACCAAAGGATGGGGACAACTTGTCATTCCTACTGATAATAAGACAAAGAAAGGTCTTGGTTTTTCCTCAAACTGTACCTAGACTGATATTAACGATGAATGTCTTCATTACATTCAGGACTTCTTCCATAGTGGAGGTTTCCTTCACCCAGTGTCTCAAGAAGTACTTACCATAAACGAGGGTGATTCCTCTGATACAAATGAAGAGTGGAAGTCCTACCTTAACGAGGATGGTTATATGTCTCAGGAAGAGGTGCCTACGCCATTTTGCTATCCTACACAGAGTCCAAGATATATACCAAGGTTAGATGTCAAGATGATATACAGAGATTGTGATCCGGAAGGATGTCGTGCTTCACCAAACTCATTAGAGGAGGACACTCTGATGAAAGACAACTTTGACCATGACTATTATGGTCCAATGGATGGCCTGCCAATGTGGCAGCCGTACTCAGGAAACTCGGGGCAAGAGAGTCATCCCAACGATACATATCAACTGAGCATCATTGAAAAGAATACCTGCGTCCCCACCATGCCATGGGATCAACACTCAGGGCATTCAGAAAACATCCATCATGCCGATGAATTTGCAAAGCTTGTCGGACTAGAGTTCCTTAATTATGCTTTTCCTGAGGTCAACATCATCGAATTGGATGACTCCTCCAGTTCCAAAGAAGTGTGGGACACCCTAGGGCAACCGAGTGGAAAATATGACTTCATGGTCAAGTACACCGCTCCCGAAAGCTCTCGTATAAGGCTTGAAGACATCCAGCCAACTGGATGGGGAGATCTACCTGAGAGTGCAAACACTGTGCAAAATACAATAGAAGAGCTCTCCTACGACAATTCTTCCTGGGAGACAGATTCCAATGATCCTGCTCCACTAGAAATTAGCGTTATTTTTGAAGACAAATCAAGAAGGAAAGTACCAGACTTTGTGATTCACCGAAGAGTTCGCCGCCAATGGGTTGCAGTCAATGTTCCGAAAGCCGTTCATAAGTCTAAGTAATTGCCGTCTTTATCTTAACCTTTCACCTTGCCCAGGTGAAACGGATGTTTTGATAGGGCTCACTTTCTGTAAATGTACCTCTTCGCTTTTCCCAAAGCGACCGAGTTTTGTTTTATAGGGCTGTAGTTTCAAGAATCGACCAAATCATAAATAAAATAACGTCATTATGTAATTTCCGTATTTATTGCTGTTTTTTCTTTTCGCATTTTCAGAAAATGGTAATCCTAAAAACAACGCAAATAATAAAAACAAGCAGTAACAAGAAAATACACTACACACACTCTTGCATTTCTCTCTATCTCTTCTAAAGACAATAATCACATCATGCAGATTGCTTGTTTTAAATCCCATTGAAACATACGATTCAATGCCTTCTCCCAACTTTGAATTCCCGGTATTTGAGGATGAAGAAGAAAATGACAAAGAAATTCCAGAAGAGATCTCCGGATTACTCAGACAAGAGGAAAGGTCCATTAAACCTCACAAAGATCCGTTAGAAACAGTCAGCTTGGGTTCAGAGGAAGAGAGAAAAGAAGTCAAGATTGGGGCGATGCTCAGTCCAACTGTCAAAGAAATTTTGATAAGGCTTCTCAAAGAGTTTCCCGATGTGTTTGCTTGGTCCTACCAGGATATGCCAGGGTTGGATACCAGCATCGTGGAACATCATCTATCGTTAAGATCAGAATGTCCGCCGGTAAAACAAAGGTTGAGAAGGACTCATCCAGACATGGCCATCAAAATCAAAGAGGAAGTACAGAAACAGTTTGACGCGGGTTTCCTCGCCACATCAGAATATCCTCAATGGCTAGCC